>OU342467.1:9590610-10859539 GCA_910589355.1 Parapoynx stratiotata | reverse complement strand
CTAAGCCAATTAGGACTTCTTAGTTTCATGCAAAAAAAATATAAAATTTTAGACAAAATTTGTATATATATATATATATATTTTTAATGCGACACTGCTAATATTGTGATTGAATTGTAGGTTCTAGTTTGAGGTTTTATTATAATAATTTAACATTTTAAAAAAGTGTGTAAAATAATTTACTCATAAAGAAATATACTAAGAAAAGCCTTTCAATTAATACGATTGTTGCGTTCACATCTAAACAGTTAGCAGGAAATTCCCAAGGGTATCGGCTTCCTAAGCAAAATCAATTGAAACGACTAAAATACCCAGACGTTAAATCTGTATAAAAAATAAATTGAAAGACAGCAAAGATGTCTTTGTTTGGAGCTACTGAAGTCAAAACAACAGTTTGATAACTTGTATGCTTTCATATTGTATAGGAATTCTATAAATACCTTCTCATACGTAAAAAAGTATTCCGTAACTGGGAATATTGAGGGAAAAAAACTTTGATGTAGACGAGAAAACAAAAGCTTATTATTAAACTTATGCTAACTACACGATAAATAAACTTTGACCTTCCAATTTTTGTGTTGTAGCAATATTGTTTTAGATATGTTTATTTGCGTGTAAAAAGTCAAAGAAAGGAAGGTATCGTCAAGAGGGTGTTCTTGGCGGCATTTGACTATGGCAGACGTGATTTTTATTTCAATGATCGTAATATTGTTTCGGAGTATGATTGTAATATTGTTACCTAAAATCAGGGTAGTTTTGTGGAATAAGTGTCGATATGAGGATGATTGGAATATAAACGTTATGTGGTGTGAAACATTTTGAGTTTTTTTATCGTGGTAATCCACCACATGGAAGTGGCACCACAATGTTTACCATCAATCGCTTGGGCCAAACTCTCAAGATGCATTGACATGTATTACACTTCCATTTCAATACAAATACTGAAGATATTTAATACTAAACACTAGGTTGTATCCCCTTGTTCCCCTCGCCTTCCCATAATGGGAGAATTTTCCCAAAAAAGAGATAAAGATTTCATTATTTCGTTCGTATACACAACAAAAAGTCGGTAATCAATTATATTATCACCTTTGGCGGGATCACGCTGCCGCAAATATTGTCTAAGAATACGTTTGTTATTTTGTTTCTACTAATTGGATTAGTCTAATACCAATGAATCAGATTGCTGAGACAAACGAGGCAGGAGATAAAAGGGAGGGGCGCTTAGATCTTGTTACCCGCAATTCTTCTTGAGTATGTGAGAACAATGTTTCCGCGCAATTAATTTTATGTACGCGTAGAGGTGACGAAAGATAATTTCTTACTCTGATTGCTTCGATACTTTGATATCCTTGCTGAGAACAGAGCAATATACATTTAACGCATCGAATTATTAACATAAGGAAAATATTTAAAGAAGAAATTAAAAAGAAATTTAATAAAGTAAATTTTGATACAGGCATTATCAGTTACACCAACTGGCTGCCTGATAGTTTTAATAATAATATTAAATATTATCAGTTAAATAATATTAACTGAATAACTTTTAGTTTACAACGAAGCGGACTAAATACACAAAATAATTCAAGATATAACAGAAATCCTGTACTTTTAATTTAAACATCGCTTTCGTCAACTATTTGATACGACAGCTGGTTCGGGGAAGGGGTAGTGACATTTATACACGAAAAAACACATGAGTACAGGTTTTGAACTGCCACACTGACTGGCCCAATCCGGTTAGTGGATAGAACCATCGTTTCTATATCACTAGCAACAAGGACCAACGGATTGAACTAGGGCCCCGAACACACAAAATAAGAATGTATTTACCACAGTCTATACTCTCGTACTCGCATCCCCTTGCGTCACCTCGTGAAGTGTGGATGGCTCATAACTAGAGATCGGATATTCGGATGCATATTTACCTAAAGTACATTTTTGGCTAACATATTAAGGAAGCAGCTTCTAAAACTTTTTATTAAAAATAAAATCCCGGATTTTGGGATTGAATAACTATGCATCTGGCATATTTAGTTAACGTTTAATTTTAACCTACCATTCAAGTATGTAAAACATGCTTACTTAAAAAGTGGGTTACAATTAGATGAAGAATGTATGAGTAAGAGAAGAGAGATGTTGTTAGGTATAAAAAAAAAATTATAATAAAAATATAAAAAAAATATATTAACTCAGTTCTCCTTATTCAACAATTACAAAATATTGATTAATTTTCGTTAAATGAAGTGCTTTCCACAATAGTAAACATCGTAACTTTAGGTAAATATGCATCCGAATATCCGATCTCTAGTCATAACGTTATCGACTGTGATTTGGTGGAGATTATAAAGTTTTTGTTCCAAGAACAGGCAGTACCAAAAGTAGTCTTTTTTTCAATACGCCAGTTTTCAGAAAGCCAATGTACGATCGACTACGGCACCGAGCTCCTAATTGCTTATTAGGTGTCTATTCGCTAGTGTTGTTTGACCAGCGCTTCCGGACCGCCTGTCCGCCCTAAACTAACAGAGTAATAACGTTTCTCACTCACTGCCACACCTTGATCCTCGTTCCTAGTGGCCTTATTTGATTCTATATTCGTTTGGGAGGAAATGAAAGGGACTCAGCTCGTTACAATTATTCTATGTACTTTAAAGATAATTTCTATCGTTTTTGAATAACTGTTTACCCAACAGACTGTTGTTGTGATGGCAAAACCTACTTAAGGAAATAAAAATGAACTATGTAATTACTATTTGCATTCGTCGTCAGCCAATATACCCCCTACTGCTGGGCACAATTCTTCCTTAAGGAGAAATACATTAGGCAAGAAGAATAAATTCGGTTTAATATTAGAAAAGTTATATGACTTTATGGTATAATTCAATATGTTCTCATCGTGACAGGTGGTGATCCCGTTGCTGCTATAAGCCGTTGGATGGTTTTGCAGTTCTAAGTCCATTAGTCGCCTTTTACGACACCCAAGGGTACAGATGGGTTTGTAGTATTATTTTAATGAGCCGCTACCACACGCCTTAAATTTCAAAATGTTATATGACTATATTGTATAATTCAATATTTTTCCTATCTGTTTTCCTACGGGCTCATAACTAGCAATTGCCCTATATATACGATAAAAATAAAAGAAAAGTTACGTCAGATCAGGTAGGCTCAAGTGGCTCCGCTTTTTCCGTCTCAGCAATAATAAGAATTAGAGAAAGCGAAAGTCATTGGTCGTTCATTTCGTTCTGTTTCCGCACCATCAGTTTTTACTGTAAGCGAAAGAAGTAGCTATTATGTAGCTGATAGTTCGCTGAACTACCTAATTGTTTGTGTCCCTATAACTCCGTAGCTTCCTTATTGATTGATGAGGGTGATTCGATGTAGCCAACCGGGTATAAGTAAACATAACTGACTCGAGCCCGAGTTCGGGTAAAGCTTTTACTGCTACATAATCCTTTCGTATATTTATTTATTTATTTATTTATAAAAAATAAAATAGTCCTATTTATGAAATGCAAAAAATACAAGTATCAATCTACAAAATTATGCAAAAAGGATAATTTAAATACACTTTATGACTTTTTCTAAAACAGATGTTAAATACTTTGATTATTACATTGTGCTGCTAAGTACGCTAATAAACTTAAAGGATTAGTTAATTGATTAATAAAATTGGTTTGCATTACACGATACCTAACCAATAAATTAAGAAACTTGGGATTTCAAAGACGCTTTCATAGAAGGAAAAGTTTGAGTAATATATTTTAAAATTTGTTACGATAAAGAGCAAGGAAGCGGTCAGAGTAAAAAAGGAAAACTATTGAGAGAATCTCAAAATATATTTTTGAATTAATTACGGAAAACTACAGCAACGAGTGAATAGTCTTTGAAAAATAGTAAAATGCTGAAACCACTCAAATCTCAGACACGAGACACAATAGTAAAATATATTGTATTGGCATCCCGAGATGTCATTTGGTTTACTTACGATAATTAAGTAAATTCGTTTTTTTTCTAGCATATACTAGTACTTATCTGCCAAATGGTTTATGTAAATGTTATTATTTCTTCTGTTGTGATAAAATAATAAATTGTTTAATCAGAAGATATTTTCAAATTGACCCATAAAAATTAATTGGTGTTAATACAATTCGTTAATGCTAGCATTTGCTAGTGTTACGATCTCTAATCAATATTTTATATGATATGTATGTAGAAGAGATTATAAATTTGAATTGACTATTTTAATATAAAATAAGATATGATCTTATCGTAATAATGAACTTACTAATTGTGAACTCTGATACAAACTGCGCTAGGCAACTTATAGCATCCTAGTTATCTAACTTGAGCTATTAATTTAGGCTTACTAAATGAGCTACCGTAATAATTAAGTTTGTTTGGAAACCCACTATGCTGTTTGAATAGCATCTTATATTACTTTCATGAATTTTGTATTGAGCCACTCTGGTCTGTTAAGCAAAGTACCCGACGAATAAAAGATCATGAACTTTGCTATCTCGTATAATAAAAGAATGCACGCATGTGTCATAAAAGATTATTGCAGGGGGATACACAGAAAAGTTTCATTTTCCCTTATGATTATCCCTAACCTAAAATTAGTCATAAAATTCAGTTGCCCGAGAATTGTGCAGAACTCTAGGCAAAAACCGATGGAATTCCTTTTCTGTAAATACGGACAATTACATTTTGACTTGATTTTTTATTCGATACACATTTCCTTATTGGTCCGGGAACGGCGTCGTTTCGGAGATTTGATTATTTTGTGTATACTGCCATTCGACTGTAAGGTAAGTCAATAATAATCAAATTGATTTAGTTATGATAAAAAAATAGGCATTAGGGATCATTTACTTTAACTTACTTTACCTAAGTATTGTTTCTATTTAAAAGTTAGTCAGTACCAAAGGTTTGTTTCAGACGGATAGTTTCTTTATTTCGTATTAAAAATAATGTTATCTAAAAATACACGAAATTTGTCAAAGTTATTTATATAAATATCGCGGTATGATGTGCCGAGGCAACTATTCCGATTATAGAAACTAGGGCATCGCTAAACTGCAGTGGATTTACAGATTCCAGTATGTGAACGTTTTTACTCGACTGCATTTTAAAATGTTGGTTTTAAATATCTATAAAGTGACATCATAAATCTTATAATGTTAAAGATGGTTTCTAGGGTACACGTTTACTTATTTGCGACGTTTGACTTAGTAATGATATATTTTGATAATCCGTCAATTCTTTATTACGAAAGTGGTGTGGAAAATATAAGTTTTTGTGTCTTAAACAAAAAAAAATTCTATAGTGGTTTAATCAGGGTTAAGGGAAAGAAAGATAAGCTCACCTGACAATTATTGACTACGTGTTTATACATTTAGTTAAAATGCAATAATGAGTAATATTAAGAGTGTAATACTAAAGTAACAATTTCTAAAATTCTTAATGTTGCTTTTAAATAATACATGATGTACTCAAAAGTGATTTTTATAAAACAATAGAAAATTACGTAAAGTTAATTGAGTGCAAAGCGTTCCAAAGTATACAACATTGTTGTGAAATACTCGAATCTTATATTCGGTAATCAAAGCTTCAACGCGATTCATTAAATGATTATTATGAAATTGCTTTGAAAACCAGAAAAACGAGTGTGATCCAAGTTGAAGGTTCAGAGTAAGATAGGTAGGGCAACAAGGAACCTCCGGTGGTTTGGAGGAAGGTAGTGTATTTCTAGTTAAACGAGATAAGGCACTCATTCAGGGGGAGCGTGTTTACATTTTTAATGACGTAACTGATACTTTTATGGCCTAGATCCTGACAAGTGATAGGCGTCGTTATCCTAGTGTGATGTTGTTCTGTTGCGTTAGTATTCTAGTTTGAATGACTATTCGAATTGTAACAAGCTCGGCCGGCCTGTCCCACGCTTACTGCGTCATATATTTTTTTAAATTAATTAATAAATGCTATCTACTGCTACTAGACTATTCCACGCAGATGAAGTCGCGGGCAATAGCTAGTTCCTAATAAATTGAGCACGATCTTTTCAAAACAGGTGATTATGTTTTACTAGAATCAGATGTCAGTGTAAACTTTCATAATTATCGATCATTTTCACATCACTAATACTGCACAATTTAAATGTTACCAGTAGCGGCGCTATAAAATGTTATTAGTTAACAATATAACTAATAGTTAATTATTTAATAATACTTATTTTGCTTATTTTATCCCTACCCTTGAAAAACTGCTATAACACAACATACGCGCATTTTAAACATTAAATGAAATGAAAAATTAAATACACTTGCTGAGGGAGAACTTTAAAAATATAGAAGTATAAACCTGGCTTTGTGATTCATGTAAAAATACTCGACCTAACTATTCGTACACAATTATTTGAAACTTACTTATGTTACGTAAGTAATTGACTGTAAAACTCTAAAATAGGTAAATACTTGCCATTGTATATTCTTGAAATTCAAATTTCATGAAATCATGCGCATTGATAAAATCAAACGTAATATTCAATTCAATTAAAAATTAAAACTCATTTATTTCGGATGTGACCCATATTATGTTAGTAAAATTGAATCCTTAACCTATATAAGTAAAAATACAGTATGTAGATCGCATATACCTTTGTATAAAAAAATCAATGCAATACTTATTTTGGTTTGTCTGCATAAAACAATAAAGCCTGTTAATGAAACAATGAGAGAAAAGCATTTTGTTTTTGCATTTGAACTTACCTTCCCATTGTAATGATACCTATTTTGTTATTGTCTCAGTTTAAGACTATAAAATCAGGCACGATGAATCGATGTTTCTAAAAATACAGACAATCTTCTAACACCAGTCATTCTGCAGATTCAAAGTTACAATGGTTTCCGTATATAGGAAATCTTGCTAGAAATCTTAACTCTTTTGCTGCTGTAAAAGTTAGAAACTTAAGTGATGTTAAAACTGCTTGACTTGTCTACTTTATTTATTTTCACAATGTTCTTTCTTACGGGATTTTATTATGGGGCAACCAGTAGCGGGAAGACAATGATGACTTGATTTAATTTTTAATTTCAGGTCGTCGCTCCTCCAGCCTGTATACGTCCCACTGCAGGCCTTCCTCATGGAGAAACATATGAGGAGTATGGGCCGTAACACCACCGCCATGGCCCAATATTGGTGGGTAGAAACGGCTTAACGTGCTCTCCAAAGCACGTAGCAGTTCGGAAAATTTCAGGTATGTGCACGAATTTACTAATAATTATCATTACTTTGTTAATTTGATTCTAAATATATTTTTCTGGCCACAGAAAACTGTGTATTTTATTTAAAAAATATATCCCTTCTCAAAGTGTGCACAAGTGAGCCGAAATAAATCAGAGCCTCCTTTCAGGCTACTGTCATAGTTTATAGAAGCGCGAGCATTGACCCGAAAACTCGCGTTCAGCAAATAGATACCCGCAGTCGCGGAATACCTGCAATATTTGTTTTAACTCCTTGACGAATACTCCGCTACATATACATGCTTTGATGCATATGGAGGTTAGGTTAGTTTATCACTAGTATTTGTGCTTGCGCCATAATTTAATTAGCACAAGAAACTGCAACGTACATTTCGTTTCTACTTCATGTCTCACAAATGCTTGCCGGTTTTTGTTTTTATAAGTTTTTACATAGGTATTGTCGGGATTGATAAATGAAATACAGAGAATACGTGCGATTTTTATATTTAAACGGAAAAAGTCCTGCAGATTTTTTTTTGTGGTCGACAGAAAGTTAGAAAGCATTGATAAATTTTATGTCATTCCATGAAGAAATTTCATGTAAATTAAGTATTATCACTGAACGGTTATCAAATAATTTTTATCAGGTTTACAATTCAAGTTAAGCTTTTGTCGCCAAGTTTTTCGCATTTTCTAACATTTTTTCCCAGACAAGATTTGGCAATCTTACCGAATAACTCAAAGAGAAAGGTTAGCTTCTTTCCACTTGTAGACGCGAGTAATATGCTCACAATTGAAATATTCTACATAAGCATTTATGGCTGACTACATTTTAGTAGTATATTTTGCTGAATATTGACGAGCTCAATACAGAATACCTCCATCATTGGTGTAACGCGTTTTTGCGCGTGCGTGTTCCCGTGCTCGTGCTGCTCCCAGTGGAGTTGGCTGGCAGGCTTCAATTACATTCCAGATACGTTCTCTGAATCGGCAACAAAGGTACCTACACCACTGTCATTCAATTTAACGTTTACAACATACAAATTCTCACTGTAACCATTCAAGCGCCTTCATTTAACTTGATGACTTAGTTTTTTCAGTTACAGTATTGAAAATTAGTAGGTACTAGATAGTGAACATTAAAATGGAAATTCAGGAAATTCTTTTTTGAATTTTATTCGTTCAGCTTTCGTAGAAGACGGAGGGTGTGTAAAGATCGTCCAAACTACTTAATCTTTTAAATTACGTTAAGAATTTTATCTTAAAGTAAGATGCTCTGAGGGTCGTAATGAAATTTTGTCACTGATTCTGAAATTTAATTAGGTTTGTACTTAACAAGAATTTTGCATGGATTTAATTAAATGTTATGGAATTCATGTTAGTCCATCTATAAAAATTTATCTATAAATAAACTCTTTCTTCTTGCGCACATCTCGTGCATGGAATTCGCTTCCAACACACGTATTCCCTCCATCGTATAACATGGGTTCCTTCGAGAGAGGTGTGAAAAAGCACCTCGTGGGCCAGTAAGGTTGAAATAGCGCAGGCTACAGAAGCCTTATCTGTGGTCCTAGCTATATCCGCAAATGGACTCTCCTACTGCTTACCATCAGATGGTGTTGGAATTTTTTTTTTGTATTGTCTGTTTTTATTACTTTTTTATATTCCGTCATGTTTTTATCGATTCTGCACAGGTGGTGTTGAGGCAATTGCTGTGCTTTTTATAAAAAAAACGTCGTTCATTTGAGTAAGAACATCATTGAACTATGAATTTTTTTTTTGCGTGTTTTCAAATCGCTAATGCAGATAAATAACAAATACGAAATAATGTTGCAATACATTTGAGTATATTTATTGTAGTCTCTTATCTTATTGCATACCAAATATTTTATTGTCCCAAATAAACACTATTACATTTGCAATAGACAATGTGTTCGCATTTATACTGCGTTATTACAGTCTGATACTACGAACGACTCTCTGGTGGCTTCTCAAAATGCAGTCGTAAAAGTTACTGCACTTGAAGTACTATCGAACTTCCAGATAATGTGTTTGATTTTTAACCAAGTCTTTAAAATATAAAAAATCTTTATAAAAAACAAGCTTTTATTAATTTGTCATATAATAAAGCGTGTTACATTGTGATTGCACAAGATGTTCTTCAATGCTCCGTCTAATTATAACACGATTCTATATTTTATTTTAAACTTTTTACTTAGTGTATAAAATGTATTCATCTTTATTAATTTCGCCAGTGCTATAACGGTAATAGAACCCGGAGTAGTTATTTTCGCCCGTTGTCGAAGAGCCGATTTCAAGTTGTGGAGGCTATAAAGTCCGTAACGAGTCGCAAGTATAGAACTCAGGTTATGCATTTAGAATAAGAATACTTTTTATAGAATACATAGATAATGAATCATAATATCGCCAAAATGTAAAGCACGATTCACTTAAACTTTTCTATGCCTAGGTAAGCTTCTCTTCAAAGCTCTTGATGTTCTACAGCATATGTGACTAGATCACTACTCTTACCTAGGCAGTCCTTGGCGTTAGGTGTTATTGTGTATTGTGGGTGACCTTCGTGGTGTCCGAGAGGTTCCATCTCTGAAGTAAGAGTCCCGCGTTGAGCTGAAGTTTCCTTGATGAACACGAAAATTTCGAAATAAAAATATCAACTGATCTTTATGAAATATGACTGTCCGTTGTTCTAGATCCACTAACACCAACCTTAAATACTCACTTATAGATTGCTTTATTTATATTATGTGTCAATGTACTAAATATTTCTATATCTAAGTATGCTAAGCATTCATCAAAGAGATAATAAAGTAATGTCGGTACCATTATTACATTTAAATACGACGCAAAGATTAATACTGTTATTCTGCATATCTTTGAATAATCTGAGACCGTGCTAGTGACATTTGAGACGTAACATTTAGTTCTATTGAATCAGGGGATATAATACAGGCATAGCAGATTACATTAATCAGTTTTATGGATTCATGGAACGTAGTGATAGTGTAACGTATAATATGAAGAAAGATTTGTAATCAAAATTATTCTATATTGATTGCTTACAAGAAGGCACAGAGAGGTAGTTGTATATTTATTTATTTATAATTTATATATAATTTATTGTAAATAATAACTACATAAGAACATAATAATATTACAAAAACATAAAAAGCAATAGGTGGTCTTATGGCTAATCAGCAAAATTTCTTCCAGGCAACCTGTTTAAGAGACTAGAAAGGGAATGTAACAGGTGAGAAGATGATGAAGATGAAGATGATGATCAGATAATATTTCCTTTTTTGTTTCGTTTGACTCTCACTATGCTCGTTACATGGTAGGTATCGGATAAACATTTAATAGATAAATACATATAAGTATTCAGAATATATACAATACATATATAAACATCCATGACCGGAGAACAAATGCCTGTCACATCACACGAACATCTGCCCCCACCAGGGGGCAACCCAGAACCTCTCGAGATGGCGACGCCTTGATACCGGCGTATAGACCTCTCGACAACGAATGTCGTCAATTTCTCTGTAAGAAAAGATAAATAATCACTCTCCTTGCTAGATCGTCTGGTGCCTACTCTCTAGTTTATTTATTTATTTTTACGAGTATCTCTTAAAATGTGCCATTAAAGTTGTGCATTTGTCTTCAAATAACATGTGTAGAGCTCCTATCGTATTGTTTTACGGTAACATCAGAGTGAGACTATAAGAATTATTATTATATGGTGGCTATGACCCGACTTCATGTTTGTAGCTATTTATCTTGTAATGACTATAGTTAAGGTTGCATTACTTTTACATTTTGTCTCACTTGGTAAGAACTTTGCCAACCTTCGTTCACTGAACTATTATGAACAATTTTTAACCAATTTTTGTGTAGCAGCTTTTTGTGACTAATACTATACGATACGCACAGTCAGAAGGTTTGCTGTCGCCAATTTAAGGCTGTAAGAAAGTAGAGGCATTAATTAGCTTGCTTTAGCAACAAGAATAAGAGTTAGGTTACAGATTACCTTAATAACACCTCCTAAAAACTTACCGTTTGAACGAGAACTTATTGGACTCCCTCCGTGCGTACGAAGGTACCTCTGAATATTTCCATGGCTATTCAATATTTTTGATAACTTACGAAGTCCGATGATAGTTATGAAGGCACGTCTTGAATGCATTATAATATCATAAATGAGAAAGTAACTCTGTCTGTCCGTCTCACTTTCACGTCAAAACTACCAATTTACCAATTTAACCGAAATTTGCTACACAAATAGTTTAGAGCCTGAGAAAGGACTACTTTTTATCCCGATATTCCCATGGGAACGCGTGCCTCGCGGGTAAATGTTAATAAAAATAAATAACGCCTCCCAGAATAATGAAGGACAAATTTACACCACTATGAACTTTGCTTCTAATAATAGAGTAGGAGTAAATTTTCAATCCCACCAATTGAGGCTACTGCTCCAATTTGAATAAATCTTTCAGTGCTGAATAGCCCAGTTATTGAGGAAGGCTATAACCATCACACTATCTCAAAGTAACTATTCTACGCGGACGAAGTCGCGGGCAGAAGCTAGTAAAATATAAATGAAACAGACGCTGATGCTTTCATGTAAATATTAGATAAAAGTTTTAGCCTACAACTTCAAACACGTATTATTTTCAATCATGTAGTATAATGGAATCTAATATTTTATTCACACTTCACTAGATCGATGGAAACTATTATATTATACGTGTAGGTTATATATAAAATTTAAATGTGGCCTTCCAGAAAAAGGGACATATTTTTTTTATATACGTATTAAAATGTTTAAACATACATAGCGTACCATAATTATATCAGTGAAGTCATTTATTTCTTTCAATATAAAATAACATTTATAACGTGTTAAAATATTAACCATTTCGCGTAATTGTACGTTAAAGGAGTATTAAGTAAATAGGTCGTTTGTCAATACAGCAGTGTGTAAGTGGCTTAAGAGAAGCGAGCAAGTATGTGATCGCTCGAATCCCTTCCCGAATACGCGGACTGTGATTAAATCCGCGTATTAGAGCGGCTGTCACCGGCGAGATATATCACGCCTCTAATTGCGAATATTACAGATGTTTAGGTGAATGTACGCCATCTGTGCAAGCTGATTGCCTATCAAATATCTTAATCTTTTATGTCACTCCTGATAATGTATTGTGAGAATGGCTTTGTTTCATATCCTATATAAGAGGACGCCTTTTCGTGTGCGGTTAATTATTTAGCTTTAAGTAATTGCACATTACTTAAAATTTTATTGATCACGAAACCTATATCGTAATTATCAATATAAATAATGGCATTGCATCAGTAAATGTTTAAAAGTTAGCTTTTCATGTGTCTCTCGAAAAGGGTCAAATGTTTACGAGCTTTTAGCATGATTATTTTTCGTGTCTATTTATTTTTATGTTTATAATCGCGACGATATGCGTCCCTGTAGAGTAATTGCGTTAAAAGGTAGGCATATTTCTTAATATAACATATACATGCTATGTTTAGCGTACGTGGGATACGCAGAGTACTTAGCTGGTGTAGTTTTAATTAAGTAAGTGACATGTGGAACAAAAGTTGCTTTGGGTTCGGGGCGTGCCTGGGACGGAAGATGCCGGTACACCCTCCAGCTTAATTGCAAACACAGTAACAATGATTTATGTTGATATATTCTGTCACGTGTTGCTTTTGCTTTTGCTAGTACTGTAGTTACACAGTGTACAAACTATGCAGTATTACGTGGATGGACAGTGAGCGGTGATAATCATGTTTTTACGGATCTCATTCGTCCTCTATGTATATCTTACTTTTGACTCTTTTACACTATGCCGTTTTTCTACTCATCTTGTAGTTGACAAGATTAGTAGAAAAACGGCACTTCTCTTTTAGTGGGTCACCTGTTCAATCCTCAACTGTACGATTAAGTTTAGATTCATTACGACATCATGATAATCAGCCTTGTCCATTGTTGAACGTTGAACTCCTTTAATGTACGCCATTTTATATGTATAGACATTGCAATTCACGAAGGAGACTTAATCTACTTGCCATCATAAAATGCAATATTTTTTGTTTCAATTATCGTTTGTCACAGGCGTATTAATATCGTTCTACTTTAGAAATTTACCATGAGATTGTATTCTGTGTAGTTCATAAATTTTAATATTTTAACATCAGACAGAAACAGTTTGTTGTATTTTAGAGACGTTTCATACGTACGTTGGCCACCAGCTCTGGCCAACAGCGTCGTCGGTGAGATTTCCATACGTCATCTTGACGCGCACGTGTGGCTGTGAAACGACACGTATCCGGTCCGTGTAATGGCAAGATCGCGCGCGTGGCTGCGTGGCGCTAGCGGCCAGCGTACCTATGAAACCAACCTTACTTTCTACAAAGGATAGTATCAAGAATTTATTCACGAGTATCAGAAATGTCAATCTGATATTTCAGATGTATTAATATAGCCCTATCATAACTGCATTTGCGAGGTTAGCAGTTATAAGCATTTTGACAACTTTTCAAACAGCTTCCCTCTCATTTAAGGAAAAACAGCATTCTTATGTCTTCATTTGTAAGTAATTCCGGTAGAATACATTCATTGTAAAATTAGACATTCCTAGAAATTCCGCACTTAAGTTTCTCCTTAAGAATGGGCTCTTAAGTCGTCGAGTAAGTAAATCATAGTATATTTCCAAGGCTTAAAATTTGGCCATTGCAAAGCTCTGCTTTATTTAATTTGGTTGCACTTTCTCATCCTGTGTGTGGGCTTAAAATGTCCTGAGAGCTTTATTGAGATATAATCCAGTTTGCCGGGAAAGTGCGGGTTCGACACGGGTTCGATTCCCGTCTCATCCGTCGTAAAAAATCTCACCGCGATAATCCTCATTATCCTGCGAAAAGGATAATAATTTCATATAGTTATAATATAATTCAAATATAATTTATGATGTGGCAACTAGTGTACACTTTAAGTAGTTTCAGTTGTTGTGGCCAAAGCTGAAGTCCGAATAAACGACAAAAGTCCGCACAATAATATCCGTAGTCGATGAAAACCACAGAATAGTTAATTAGCTTCCATTTAGTTCCCATTTAGGTGGATTTTATAGTTGCTGAACTGTTGTATGATATTAAGTTAACGGAAGAAATATTGTATTGTGAGTACCACGAATTTACCGTAGTGAATCGACACGGTTGGAACAAAGTGAAGCAATTTGCTTTGAGCTTTTGCACGGAGATTAAGCACGATGCTTCGTGGAACGTCTGCTGCTGAAATCACAATGCGAATCATAGGTACAAAGTCTTCCCAAGTCAAATAACATTCGAGGGGAATTTAAGGGTACTACATTTTTTGGATGTATGTTTGAGTCAAATTTCATACCTAAATATAATCACGACTATTATCCCCTAAGGGTAAGTCAGAGACTAGGCAAGAGCACCGCAAAGCAGTCCATTTCCATAGTCCGCGCTTCCCCAAGCAGTGACTGCATTCAGCAGGTGGTGAGCCCGTCGCCGCTATAAGCTATTGGATGGTTGTGCAGTTCCAAGTCCATTAGTCGCCTTTTACGACACCCAAGGGAAGAGATGCGTTGGTAGTATTCTTTTAATGAGCCGCTAACACACGACTCAAAAAAGCAAAGCTTTGAGTAAAATTAAACGCAGAAATTATGTTTTGGAAAAATATTTACTTTTGTACATATTTACAAAGGGAACATTATACATTTCTGCGATAATAAATTTACAAATTAATAATCAAGTTATTAAAATCAGATTATTTGGTACGCTTTGTGAAGAAAATAAAAGCCAAATAAGTGGTATTTTCCGTGTAAGAAGTAAACCGATAATAGTCACCGAAATAGTTAATTTTAACATTTTTTACAAAGACTTTATACAACACCCACCATAGAAGATAAGTGACGAATTAGTATCTCTACCTATACACGTTAGTTACCTACTCGGTTAATTGTACCGTGTTTTGAATAATACGCTACTGTCCAATTTGTATACGAACTATGGTAAAATGTACACAATATTAAACAAAGGTAAATAATGGGTATCATCTAAGAAGGAGGGTCCAAATTGCAATGACGAGGGTGTAAACTATATCTGTGTAGTTGGGTTGAGCGTCGCTGGACAGAGCACTTGCGTGGCAATCAGTTTCGTCTGCTCGTAGCTGAAGGAGGGGCACGTGACGGCCCAGTTGGTCCTTGCAGGTGGCACTTCGGACCGCTCGCCGCAGTTCAACGCCAGCGTCGTTTTCTTGCAGCCAACGACGCAGCCACGCGCCTAGCCAGGCCAACTCGCACTCACAGTGCAAAGGATTACCAGTGAGAATTAGGCCACCTAAAAATAACAAATTAATTATTATTTGCCTTCTTTTTCTTCTTCTAGTCAATGGCTCAGATTTTGGTCGAGCTGTTGCCGCATTCAGCTCCGCCATAGTTCAGGGGAAGGGCAGCATTGGGCGCGAGGTTAAGTGTAACATGGTTTGGGATTGTTTGGCTTGTATACTGTATATAGACCCTTCAGACAATTAGATGTTATCGCCCACGAAGTAGGTAAAAAATCATAATATCGATTTGCTGAGAATAACAGCGGTTGGCATTTACCTGAACTTAGCACATGAAAGCAATTGCCATAAAATAATATTCTGGAAGTTACAAAAGTTATTTTCCTCTTAGGTTTGTGTCTAAACTAGCTGAAAAACGGCGATGAGCTTGCTACCTATTGCCACGTTTGGCTCACAAATCTCGTGGTAGGAGTATGCTGCGTAGAATATTAAACGAGTTCTTTGATAAATGTTGTTTATGACTACCACATTCACCTATACTTTTATTACTTTATTGTCTATTGGGAAAATTTCACAAAAAAATAATTTAGAGTAGAGCTTGTTTGTACCAATCCAGATTTTAGTTAATGTAACATTGCTTTACTGTTTATTTAATGTCAACCACTTTGTAAGTTGTACGTGTACCTTAATCTTGTAATGAAAATTTAAATTTCTCATTCTAGTTCATTTAGTAAAGCAACCACGCCAACACTTCCTTGCGAAGGTCCTATTAAGAATTAAAACCCATTATGAAACAGTCCATAAAGTTTAATAAAGTCCCGACCCACTCATTTCAATATTTAATTCGTTTCCGTAGACAGTTTAATAATAATATACATACATACATACATATAATCACGACTATTATCCCCTAAGGATTAGTCAAAGTCTAGGAAAAATTACGCAGATGCAGGCAACTGTCATAGTCCGCGCTTCATCAAGCAGTGCACATGTGCTCAGCGTCAGGTGGTGAGCCCGTCGCCGCTATAAGCTATTGGATGGTTGTGCAGTTCTAAGTCCATTAGTCAGCTTTTACGACACCCAAGGGTAAAGATGGGTTGGCAGTATTAATGCGCCGCTACCACACGACTCAATAATAATAATATGGGATTGCTTAAAGACGTTTATCTCTCGCTGTGCATGTTTTATTCAGTACTGTAGATTAAATCTGAATGCCTGCCAGGAAAACACTATTATACTTCAACCGATAACGCTAACCTCTACAATATTGATGAAATTTGGTTGTAAAGCGAGCAACAGTATTCAACCTTATTTACCTATTCAATGAACTAGTTTGATTGATTAAACCATGATTAAACCTCGACATGAAATATCATCTATCATAATTTGTTGCTAAACGCAGTTGTTTACTCATTTCTTGTACAAAGATACCTCAGCAGATGATTTCCTCGTTACTTTAATTATGAACAATTTATTACATCTCCGACAAAGTTTACGTACCTGTTAGTAATTTCGTTGCTACGTGACTCCAGCTCGTGAAATTCGGATAGAAAATGGCGGGATTAAGTGTTGTGAGTTGATTATAGCTCAAGTCTATGCCCAACTGCGGAACTTGTCCTAGATGCTTAATAAACTCCGTCGGCAGTTTTGTAAGAGATGTTCCTGTTATCCTGATAAATATTTCTTGGCTATTGGCAAAAGATTCAAATGCCTCATCAGTAATTCTCTTCAAGTTTTCTCCCCTAATTTCCAAATATCGTATGTTTCTTGCGTCGATGCCATAGAGCTGAGTGTCCATAATATTGTCGGTCCATTGTATAACTAATTTGTATAGAGATGGAAGGGAGGAAGTTATGTTACAAATACGGAATGTGGAGTGATTTATTGTGGACCACGACTGGAGATGCAGAGATCTCAAGGATGTCAAAGGACGGAAGGAATCTTGGTCAATTATATCTAAGTATTTGAGTCCGTTTAAATTTAAATGAGATAAATTACTTAACCACTTGAAACTCGTTGGTGTTATCCTTATGATCGGATTGTACGAAACATCGAGAACGTTTAAATTAGGAAAATGTATCCACATCTTTGGCACTAAGGAGGTAAGACGATTATGACTTAGATCTAAGTTGCGAAGATTTGTTAGCCGCTTTACGTCAGTCTCTTTAAAACTGTTTATGTAATTTGAAGTCAAATTGAGACTAGTTAAGTTTGTCAAAGGTAGATAAGGCACTGACTTTAAACTAACATTTGCAAGATTCAAATGCCTCAAGTTAGGGAGGTTGTGGAATAGCTCCTTAAAGTTAGCCTTTATGAAGTTATAGCCCAGGTCCAGCGAGCGCAGCCCACCTAGACTCGAAAATGTGTTATCAGATAGAACTGTTATTAAATTGTGACCTAAATTTAAATTTAATAGGAATTGAGTATTACGGAATATGTTACTATCTAAATATTCTATTCGATTGTGGGATAGTTCTAGGTATCTAAGGGTGAAGCCAATTTGAGACAGGGCTGTTGCGGGAAATAGCGATATGTCATTGTGGCTTAAGTCTAGATGTTCTATTATAGTATTTTTAAATACATCTCTAGGAAGTAATTTAATTGCATTATGATGTAATTTTAAATATCTTAATTTATTTAAATTATAAAATTGTTCTACTGACATTTGTGATATTATATTATAAGACAGGTCTAATATTTGCAACGATGATAGATCTACAAACGATTTTCTCTTAATTGTATTTATACTATTCTTATGTAAATCTAATATTTCTAAATTCACCGATTCACCAAAAGCATCATTTGGAATATGCGTTATTTTGTTATAAGATAATATGATGTGTCGTATGGAAGATTCTGTAGTCATAAAAAAATTGTTTGGCACGTCGTAGAACTCGTTATGAGACCCATCAAATATATTTATCGATAATATGTATTCCCCGTCAATAAACCGTAAATGATTTCTGCTCACGTTAAACGTAAATATTGTATCCGGGTTTGATATATTTTGGAAGGCATTTAATGATAAGTAACTTAAGTTGTTTCCCTGAAGCTCCAATATTTCCAGTTTTGGTAAATTAGCGAAAGTCTCGGGTTCCATCGTATCGATTATGTTATCCGCAAGAGATAAATATCTCAAGTTTGGCAAGTTTGTGAAACTGTGCTTAGTTAGGTTATTGATTCGGTTGAAAGATAAATCTAAGTTTCTTAAGTCCTGCATATGGGCGAAAGTATGGCTATGTATTACGCTTAAAAAATTATATGCTACTCTAATATTACTTAAGGGCAATGAAACATTTCCATAGTCATCACCCACTACAATGTCGACAATTCTATTGTAGTCCAAATTTAAATATTTAAGAAAGGGGAAAGCCGCAATGTCAGATAATTTAAGAATGTGGAAATCATTATTATCGAACGATAACACATTTAGGTTTTCAAGACCTTCATCTACTTCAAATGGAAAATATCCACTAAAAAGCGACGAGGAGCACTCTAAAATCTGCAAGGAGCTTGTAACATTGGAGAAAGATTGTGGATGCACATAGTACAAGTCGTTAAAGCTGAGATTAATCTCTTTTACTGGCATTGTTGGCGGAAAAACGTTCTTATACAGCTGCGCAATCCTGTTACCTTTCAAATTGATGGTTCCCAGAGAAGTGGACCATTCGTGAAATTCGTTTGGTAACAAATTAGATATCCTGTTGTAACTTAAGTCAAGATAACGAATGGAGCCGGGTTCCAATGTTTGAATCGTTGTAGGTATTGAAGTTAAAAAGTTACCTGCAAGTGAAAGCGTTTGGATCCGGCTAGGGAGAGGGGGGGACTCCTCCAGTTGGTTGTAAGCTAAAGATAAATGGCGGAGCCGCGCGACCTGGGCCAGGCTGTCCGGCAAGTAAGACAATCTGTTGTGTTCCACTTCTAGATACTCCAGCGAGTTTCGCAATGATAAAAATAAATCTCGATGTATAGAAGCCAACTTATTGAAAGATATTGACAACTTTTCAATTCTGTTGTTTGCAAAAACAAATTTTGGAACGACAGTGAGTTCATTAAGATCTAAAATAATTTGTCTAATTTGAATATCCCGGAGAAGTTGAATCTCGGAAGAGTCATTAATTTTATTATTACTCAAGTCTAACTTTTCAATCTTTTTGTTCCTGTTACTTGAACAAGAAGAATTTAAGTTTGAAGTGATAAAATTATGCCTTAAGTGCAAGGATTGCAATCTAGGAAGATTAAAAATTAAATCACAGGAAAGTTCATGTAGGAAATTGTTGGATAGTTTGAGGATTGTCAGTGATGGTGGTAAAGAATCGGGGCTGACGCTGCGAATATGGTTTCCATCTAAATCAAGCTGCAATAGGCGATGCAAAGGTGTCAGTGCTTGAGATTTCAGGTGAGCTATTTGGTTGTTACTTAATGATAAGCTCGTTAATGTATCTTCTAAATGGTGCCATCGAACTTCTGTCCCAATATGTGATATTTCATTGCTGAAACAAAACAAAAAATTCATTGTACAACCCCCAGGAAAACTTATATAGAACATAGATAGGACTGGCGCTTACTTCTGTAGATTTAACCAGTTCAAAACTTTTAAATCTTTCAAGCCCTGTTGTGGTATTTCAGTAAATTCGTTGTAACTGAGGTCTAGGGAGGCTAGCGTAGCCGCCATTGAACTGAAATAGATGGATTAGTTTTTACAATTGCTCTGAAGAAACTTAAATTAAATTTCAGCGTGAGAAGTTTGGTATAAATAAATACCTAAATGCATGTAGTTCGATGTGGTGTAATTTGTTAGCTACTAAAACTAAAGTCTGCAACTTTAATCCGTCTAGTGCGCTCTCTGGCAAAATTTCTAGATTCGATATGCTTATATCCAAATGGTGAAGCTCTATCCGAGGCCACTCTGGAAAATAAAAACAGATTTATGGTGACAAGCCTTATAATAAAAGAAAACGAACAGTTCCATAGCCAGAGCGTGGGCAAGATTGCTCATTATTCTAATGTAAAGTACTGTTTACTTCAGTGAAGAGTAGAGAGTTTATAATTTTATTTATTCCTTAAGCTTTAAATAAAGAACATTGGAAATATGTTAATATAAAATAACATCTATTCCAGATTTTATCACAATTCAAACGATCTAGAAAAACATTGAACAAGGCACAATGTTCTATTGCTCTCTGTTTAAGAAAAAAATGGTATTCAAGATGTTCAAAGAATTCATAAGGCTCGTAAAGACTTTTCATATATAATATTAAGGAATAAAAGTTACCAACCCATAAAAGCAAAAACGATTTTTTTTTACAAAGAATGTGTATTTAAAGTTAATTAACATGAAAATTGAACTTTGTTTATCTAAATCAGAAAATTTATAGTTACAAAAAATACCTGCATAGCTACTATTACTTTGTTATTTGAATAAAGCTCGATATTCACAATATATAAATGTCTTACAAAAATTTGTAACAATTTTCAGTCTAGGTGCCAAAATGGCGTAAATATTACAGGTGAGACAGAAACTATGGATAGAAAGAGAGGAAGAGGATATCCCACGGATAGCCTTCATTCATAAATAGTGATAGAATGAGAGGGAACACCTACTGATCGAGACAGAACATTACCTCATGCTATTGTATGGGAGTTTGGCATCTATCATACAGTACAAAATTCTTGGCTTCGATGTTTGAAATTGACAGTAATTTTAACTGTAAAGCTACGAAAGTTTACGAAGAGTGACATTATTTCCTTTTCCATTTATTATTTTATGATTCCTTTCTTAAATAAATCCCTTCTTCGAACACAAAAAAATACTCATATTGATGGTAAGTCCTTGTTTTATGGATAATTTTATATGTTAAGTGATATGAATAATTTTATATGTCGAATGTTGACATATAAAACTATATCCCAGATACTAAAACCATTGGAGCCTTAAAGTTCTCGTGTGGAGACCGCTTTACGAAAAACGTAATGTGGGAAGTCCTGCAACAAGAAGGGATGGTGATATTCGATGGTTGGCGGGAGTGGGCTGGATGAGGGCGGCAAAGGATAGAGAGCGGCTGCGTGCATTAGGAACTATATTTGGAAAGACCTTTGTCCAGCAGTGGTCAGAAAAAGGCTGACAATGATTTCAAATATGCGTTTGGGGGATTGTCATGTGACAGCTCAGCATAGTCAGCTTACAGTTTTCTCTTTCAATTTCTGAGCTATTATTGAAAATAAACTATTCCGCTATCATTCTGTATATTTGAAGTGCTCACTAAGCATCAGTATTCGCATGGATTTTTAACAAAACTACTTTCTTTTGGATAATCTGCTCAAAAAAATATGAACGCATTTCATAGTCTGACTGTGAACGCATCTGAGTTGAAATACAGTTTGAAATTAGATGTTACGAATTTTATAATATTTTATTCCTGAAAAGCTTAGCAAGTCTAAAAAAATATTATTAACTTGAACATTAAAACAATTTTGAAAATCTCAAAGGAGCGAGTACTTCACATTAAAATAATTTGAAAAATGGCACCATTAAAAACTAAATTATTATAGAGTTGTCTTCTCAAATAACAAAGAACTTTGAAACTTAATACTAAGCACCAGCTTAATAATAGAAATTCTAACAACAGTATGAACCGGATCGTGTGACTTGGCAGGTAGCAGTATCGTATTAAAAAAATAGTTATACAAAATCATCATTCAATAAATATAATATTGCATTAGAGGCTATATTTTAGTGCTTTTCAATAATTCTGCCTTTCCTTGAATTTAGTCCCAATGGGCACAGTGGCCATACATATTTTAGAGTAGAAAGCGGAAGCTACATGCTCGTACTAACGCGGGAACTGTCACACTCACACAGATCTTGAGACGACTCGTGACTGCGAATATGGATTAGAAGTCGTGTTGCATGTGTACGTACGGACATTTTAAAAATAAAGTAAAATATTCTTATTGTCTGAAAAACATGTAGGTATTATGCGGCGTGATTATTACGTCATGATTTTTAACATGTTGACAAAATTCTTGTTTTAAGCTTTCAATGAAAAGCCTTTTGCATTTTGTAGTTTTCAATTATCTGCTCTTTAGGCCAACCATGTAAAGGAGTATTCACTTATTCTCTAATTAACTATTAACGTAAAGAAAGAGTATTAAAATCACTGCTTAATCAGTCTAAGTGTGGCAAATTAGAGATTGTTTTCCACCTAAGCAACGTGCTTCAAATATTTAAGCGTTACGCGAATCAATCTCTTGTGGTAACGCTAAGAAAATTACGTCCTATTTTCGGTAGAAACGGCATCCTTTGCGACAAACATTATCTCGTTTGGAGGATTAATTTGAACAACATGGCATTGTAACAAATAAACCAGCTTTTCATTATGGTATGAGTGCTCTTTCTGTTAAACTTTGTTGCTTGTGCAAGTGTAGACAGCAGAAAAAAGACAATGTTGGCTGCGAGGCGTTTTGAGCTTTTTTGTACTGGAATATACTCGTAGGTACAAAATCCAATCGTGGTCGTTTCTGGCGTGCAGTCTTTACAGCTTTTACACAAGGGCTGCGCGAGGTAGATAGGTGTTCAATAAACCGTTTTTCAGTCACAAAAATGCATCCATTTTGTAAAATATTCCTCCCATAACTTCCTGGCGAATCGGAATAGATTGATAAAAGCAAAGTCGTGATACAATGAATGTCATCGTATATTTATAATTAAAAAAAACATAATTGTACACACAAATAGGTTTTTTTATGTTTGTTACTAGAAAACCTTTAAGATTTATAAAAGAGTTGAACAGAAAATAGTAGAAGAGACTGGTAGATAGTATAAGCATTTCATTTACAGTTTTCTTTATGCTGGCGGCGATGATCGCGGATGGTGGCAAAAACAAATTCGTGGCCATCTTACCAATCGCTATATAACTTACCTGGAAACCTGTGGAGTGGTACCGCGGTGCATGACATGTGCGCCGCTCGGCATGAGCACAGTGGGCTGCTAGCGCACGGCTCGAGCCGTTGAGGGGCCAGGGCGCCCACCAGCAGGTACGCCACCAGCGCCGTCTTCTGCAGCGCCCACCGCGCGCAAACATCGCCCACCACCATTACTGTGAATAGAAATAAAGTCCGTTTATAACATATCATCACGCCTAACGAAGGGATAGGTAGAGGTAATAATTCACCTGATATATTTGATTCTCCATAAAAGAGGGGTTAAGTTTTATTCAAAGCCTGTTAACTAGCGTGCCTTTAGAACTTGAATTCTAACAGTGTAAATCATAGTAAATTTTCGGCTAAAATTACGCAAAAACGTAACAGACATTAACACGTTCGCGGACGGTGAGTCACCCTGATTTAGCACTACTTTGTATTTTATTGTATGGGAATTTTACGATTGCTCTAGCATTTCCGTCACGATGCACCATGCATGCGTCAAATGATAGGTTGCCCCCATACATTTGACGCATGCTATAGCATACGCGACCATGCGGGGTAGAGGAGGAGTAAACATTGTTTTTTCTTTGTGAGCAGAATAGGTCACATGTGACTGTAAGTGATCTGAGGTTGCATCAACAGTGACAGTAAGGAATAGAGAACCCATATTTTATATTGAAAAAGCAACAGCTCAAGCATCACTATCAAAAAAACTCAATAAACTTAGGATGCTGTAGCATCCGCGACATAATTAAACTGTCCAACAAGAACGCTATAGCATGCTCATCCGCGAATGTATTAATTACTTGTCATTATCGCTTTGCTCAGATACAAGGGGCAGACTTTTCATCTGAAAGTCATTCAATTTGAAAATATGTAATTTGTCAATTTTATCCTATTTTTTTCCATCAAACAAATGAGAATCTTGTTGGGCCCTAAATCTTCCAATCAAACAGAGGGAAGATATTTTTCCGTATAATAATGGTAACAGGATTGATTGTCTATTTCTGTAGGAAAGTAAATGTTTTAGTTTAGTACTCAATTTTTAATATGAAAGATCTATATAAATTATGAGTAATAATTAATAAAAGATGATACTCGTAGCATCTGGGTCTGCCAGGCCATTACCACTTTAATCATTTTTTATATCAAAGAGAAAGATTTGCGTTAATTAATCCAAGAAATATATATGTCACACGAGACAGTCTAACTATTTTAATGTAGTAACTGAAAAGAAGAAATAGTAATAGAATCTGTGATTAAAAAATATTGCAACATTATGTCCCTGTATTTTATTATGTTATATCGTTCAATATTTTAGTTTGTACAAAAGTACAGTTTATTGATTTCCTGTTATTTAAATCATCATTTCGAAAAAAAAAGGTATTCTCTAGATATTTTTTTTTTTTTTTATATTACCAGGGTGGCAAACAAGCATACGGCCCACACAGATGGGCAGTGGTCACCGTAGCCTATGGACGCCTGCAACACCGAGGGCATCACCAGCGCGTTGTCGACCCTAAAATAAATCTAGTGCATCGTAATCTATATTTAAATTAGCGAAACATCCACTAAATCTAAACTGACTATATCTAAACGCCACAGAGTTTCGACATTGTGTTGGTATTAGATTGTAATGTCTTTAAGTGAATTAGAGTTGTAGTACACGAAAACTGTCTAAACAATGTAAAACTTTTAATGGGACTTGCTGCTGTGGTAGTTCAATGGTATTCCCAGAGAATTTGCACGTAGATTACCTACGTACGGTACGGTATTTTGTAAGAACAGTGTTCCTGTCCTGTGAGCAAAGGAACTTATATTTAACACGATTCCAAGAAATAATGTGAAATAACCTCATTAATAATACATACTTATATCTAATTTTTAAATATTAATCCATCGCGCAAAAACTTTAAATGAGTTTTAGGGTCTCGTATGGAATGGAAATTTAAAATTCCAAAATTCGAAATTGAATTTCAGCTTACTATTTGGCTAGACGAGAGTGGACCAGGTGTTAGTAACGACTAACAACTTCGCAGGTCATCGATTCCCTCGTGAAAAAGAGAAAACCGAGCCAAGTGCGTGCAAAATTTTACAACACAATGTTGGACAAAAACGTAAGATAGCTTCTTGGAAACTAGATAAAATAAATAGAAGAGAATACTAGCCTGGCAAAATTGTTCAATATCTTTTGTAGAGGTTTAAAAAATAAGTAAAAGTGACAAAAACAACCTGAAAGAATATTTTATTGAACTGAGTTTGTAAAGTGTAACACTAGGAATAGTTGCTGGAGTGACATAGTTGTTGCGATTTTTAAAATTAAATTAGCGTGATAGGTTTCGACTGGAATTTTACAACCTATTCGATATTGAAATGCCTTTGTGAAATTTGAAATCTAGGTTACTAGTGATGCACACCTCATAATATAATATAATATGTTCATTATTAAATTGGGGTTGTGGTCATAAAATGAAGGAAAACTAATTTCTTAGGCTACAGTCATGTATTATTTATAATTAAGTTGAGCAGATGTTTTGCTTCCTTAGGCTAATTACTAATTCAGGATATCTAGCTACCTCGACAATTTAAATGTCAGACCTTTTGTTAATGTCTCCTAAACAATCTAGTAATTGTGTCCGAACTCTTGCTTAAATGAACTCAAACTTAAATCATTTAGCTATCTAAGTTTAACATTACACCTGCGAACGTCAAAAACAAATCCACTTGGCCATCAGCTATCCAGAAGATTCTAAGAAGAAGGGGCTAGAAATACAGCAAGTTATTTCCTACCATCATATTTTGTTATAAAATCATTTAGAAGATGTCATAGGCTACTTAGAGTTTAAGATGTCGTCGTAAGAACTTCTAAAAATGTTCTAAAAATAAAACAGACTTCCGGTTTCCATTATATTAATTTGAGATATATTTTAATTTAATAATGTCAATTTCGTACAGGAAAGGTAAGTACAAAATTCAGATAAAAATTTTCCCACGACTTTCAAGTTGCAAGCAGAGAATTTCAATATATTTTCCATCACGTCTATCATATAATTTAGATTTTAGCGAAAATAAAATGTCACTTGCAGGGTACACATTTTCACGAGGATAGAAACATGAAGTTTGAGTTTGTGAACATATTTTCTTATTTACAGCTTAATCGGCGCTTTAGGGTCGAAAATTTACCATCATTTAAATAGACAACAATGAAATGAAATGAAATCATTATTTATTTGTGAATATAGGTATTACATTTAAGTTAGTTTTAAATTTTTGATTGCTATATTCGATCCATAGGTAGGTATACAAATATTTTCAAATTAGGATTATAAAAAGGGAGGAACATTCTTGGAGTTACATCAATGAGGTTTAAGCGTGTTTTTAAGCTATTGCATAGCTTCTATCGCGGGCCTTGAGCGCGGGGACCGAATCCAGAAATTCCGTAACGAAAAAACCTCACGCTCCTCACTCCGATGCGCAAGGAGGTGTGGCTTGAAAACCGTGCATCGTCTAACGTCGTTTCAGTTCGGCAGTCTTCGACACGGCGTTGTGTGCGTGCGATTATTTTATTTATTTAATAATACAAAAATTTGTTTTCTTATCGGTCACCACGCTCAAAAAGTGTAACTTGAATTAATATCAAAGAAAAAGAAATACTGCATGAATAAAATAAATAAATAAAATTATAATTGCATAAATTGATACAAAATGCTATGCAATAGCTTTACCGCGGCAGTCCCCGAGTGCCACACGTCTTTTTTTATCGTCTTTTTTTATCGTATGAGTGAGTAATATGGATGCATCTAAGTAGGATGCATACCTAATTCTTATAATAGTGACCCAGTATGTTTTATTTTTAGATGATCGGAATATTTATGAACATTCCTCACATTCACATTGGTTGGAACTTTATAGCCCTTCAAAATCACAACATGTTTATTTGACACTTCGGCTTGACTAGCAAAGATTTTTCTTGTTTGTTTTGAGCTATACGTAAGTGTCAAGCTAATAATTATTTCATTACAAGTTTAAATAGCTGTCTGTTTTCTCTTCATCAAGAATTGATAGACATAATATTTTTCACGATAAGGCCATGTCAATCATGAACTCGTTCGTGAATGATATCGCAGCTGAAGCTTCCCGCCTCGCACACTACAACAAGCGTTCGACGATCACCTCCAGGGAGCTGCAGACCTCCGTAAACGTAGTAATTATATTCTCTTTGCGTGAGACTGCTGCTGCCCGGTGAGCTCGCCAAGCACTTTTATTAGCTTTGAGCTACGGTTCTATTAATGTAAAAGTTGTGAAAGAATGTTCTTTGATAAGAAAAAGGTAGTGGTAGAGGAGTTGGAACGGACGGCACTATTCTTTCGAGACACCGCGGGAATCGCGGGTTCAATTCCACCGCCTATACCACTGAGTTTGAATAAAATTTATGCACTTCCTCATTATCGCTTGCCTCAAATTGTGCCCGGTGCATGGCAACATGCTCGCTACCTGTTACATGGGAACCTAACATATCTGGCTAAATGTGGGTGTTTAACACCTCTGCCTACCCCTTAGGGGAAAGAGGCGTGATGCTATGATATGTTATGTTTTTTGATAAATTTTACATGAGTAGATAAATGGACCGTTAATCCTTTCCGATTCCCTGACAAAGTTATTGCAAAATTTCAAGTTAAACTGTTCGTTAGTTGAGATGCGAACTAAGAACACTGACATTTATAATTTCAACCACCAGAGATATGTATTTATTACCACTTATTAAAATTTTACTACGAAAAATTATATGAGTAATTTATTAAAGCTGTTTTAATCATAGCCAGGAAATACAGAGATGTAATATTCAACTTTATTTTAATTTAATTGTTGAATTGTGGTTCATAAAGCTTTTTTGTTTAAAGGTTTAAACGGAAATGATTTTTGCATTTAGTAGTGAGAGGCGAGTGGGAGGATTAAAAACGTAATGCCTCTCTGTGTGATCGCTGAATTGCATATCGGTCCCGATTTACAATTCGTTTCGAAATATTGGAAAGCTCTTCAATGTTGGATTCAAAGATAAAGCATTATATTGACTTACGTAAAGTATTAAAATTGGGCGAGAAAAGCCAGTTCATAGAAGGGCATTCACCCAGCTTAACTTGTCAGGAATTGAATGCACCTTGCCAATCTGCAGTTCAGATTGAATTGAATTGAATTTATTCCTAGAATTACTCTGTTCCGAAATATCATGTTAGGCGGCTAAGCAATAACTTAATACAAGCAATATGAAAATCCAAAATATTATACATGTAAGAATCTCCTTATTACTATAGTTCTTTGTGATGTGACTCCAACATTTTTGGCGATTTACAAACTTAATGAAAAAAGCTTTGCGAAATATGTTCTCCAAGAACTCATGTTTCGCTGTTGATAAATTGTCTTCATTCAGAGCTTTGTATATTTATTACATAATTCACCAGATGCTTGTCATTTTTACTGTAATGTCTTGCTTGAGATACTTTGAAAACAAAAATGATTTTGAAAAATCTAAACTAAAACAGAGTCATGCTATAGTAGTGTATTTCAAACGTTTCTACATTCTTGTGTACGAAATGTACATCGGTATTTTTAATTTTAGAATTTTTTGAGTAAATTAAGATATATGAAAGAAACACAAAACGTGAAGAGGCGGTCACATCACCACGCTGCAGATTAGTGGGTAGAAACCTATATTACCTCCTCGTCTGTTCATCGGACTCCGGTTTCTTTAGAGCGGGTTCGCATTACTTCCGATCCGAATCCGATCCGAACCCGTGAAATTATTGGTCTAGAAAACTCGAAGTGATTTTGGATATTGCTAAAGCACTACTCCGATCTCCGCTACAAATCCAAGCAATTCAGGTGCCATCTTTTGGAATACGTGATTGGCTACTTCGGTCCGTCAAAAATCATCTTCTCCGGAATGGAGATTCTAGAATGACGAAAAGAAATTGGAAGACGGAGGTCGGATCTAGTACGTAAATTACCATAGAAATAGTTCTACGGCTACTACGGACAAAATATTTTCACAGGTTCGGATCGGATTTGGTTCGGAAAATTTATCCCGGGATCGAGGTCCAACTGAAACAGTTTTTTGTCAAAAAACGCAACGTTCCCTCAAAATAGACGTTGAGAATAAGAAAATAAAAGTTCATTCATAATATATCAAATTTTAGCAAGCCCATTAAAAATATAAACTACCACTTCTGCGAACGTTTTAGAAAATAATTGTACTACTTAATAGCAGAATTAATTACGTAAATGAATACGGACTGACCAAAGGAAACTTAAGTATTTTTAGGTTGCACATTGCTGTAATGCTAAATATTATTATTATGACAAAAGTATTCAGCTTGTACCTACTTTTTCTGTATTTTTTATATTTGTAAAGGTTGGCATGACGAAGAGAAGAAGTTTTCAAACATACGATTATCACCACGTTCACATGTGCGAAGGCGTAGGCAGAGGTTTAAGAACGTGCGCTTGTTGCTTTGTATTGGCCATAGTATAGGGCAAGGGATTCGGAAGAGCTCGGTGGCGTAGTGGTTAGTATTCTTTGGCTTTCGATTGAAAACAAACTACCTTTGCCATGGTCTGACCGTGGATGGGTGTGCAAAATTTTGTGATCTCGAACTCCGTGCTTCGGAAGGCACGTTAAGCCGTTGGTCCCGGTTGCTATTGCAACCGTTTTTACCCACCAACCCGCATAGTGTCAGCGTGATGGTGTTACAGCCCATACTCCTCATGTGTTTCTCCATGAGGAAGGCCTGTCCCAGCAGTGGGACGTATATAGGCTGAGGACGATGGATTCATATTAAACCTCACGCGATTTTAATTCCCAAAAGTATTTTCTTTTTGAATAATTATAATAAAAAAAGTAAAGTGACAGCGCGGCGTTAGGCCTAGATCAAAGTGTAATCGGCCTAGGCAGGATTGCGAAATTGTACATCGATAGTCAATCACAGATTCCTCATCCTCCCGCTATAGATTCCATCCAAAAATTGCATCGCAAATTCTGTTTGCAAGCGCATCTATTCATTGAAATTTTCCTATCTACAAAACACGATTTGATTGCATAACATGGGTACCGGTGAAATTGCGTATCAAGTGTTAGGATTATAGGATTGTCAAATGAGGACGTGTATCGTGTATGTATAAGTGGAGGGATTGTGAAAATTCAATTCATTTATATTTCCGCTAAGGCTCCAGAAATCCTGTGCACCCTTTCGCAAATATTCCGACCACGACACGCAAACTCTTTTATAATGCAAATGTCTACGAAGGAGAATTCTCCGTGTGCAATGTGTTACGAACTAAGCGCAACAATTTAGATATTTTAAAGGTTGAGTGAATAAGCACTTTTCACCGTCAGATACATAATATAATAACATCAGCTCGGATTTCGCTACTGCAATTTTTATTAAATATGCAGAACTTTAATCTCAGGCAGTATTGCGGCCGATGGTTCGGAATTTTAAAAATAAATTTTCATTACTTTGTACCCAATAGCGGTTTGATAATCTCTTATCCAAATAATGTACACTATATCTATATCGTGTTAGCACCTCTGCCTACCCCTCTGGGAAAAGAGGCGTGGTGATGATGATATAATGATACATGGACTAAAATAATTTATCAAAGTGAAAACTAAAAATCATTTTACTATTGATAAATCTTCTGGAGCGGATGCAATAATGAGTCTCAGCATTGCAAGATTGACAAAACGAGGAATAAATTAGCGATTTCTGACATTTCTCTTACTGAATTTAGTTGCCCCATATTTATTGCTACGAATAAACTAGTTTCCATCACACATAACTTATTTTTTCTTTAGATTCTGTCAATGTTTTTCAGAATATATATAACTTATATATAACTTAATTACGTTATATACGCATATATGCGCTTAAAATGACTTATTTTATCAATAATCATCATAATCAGCCCACTCCCGTCCACTGCTGGACATAGGTCTCCCCTAATATATGCCATCGCTAACGATTTTCGGCCTTTTCATCCAGCCCACTCCAGCCAGCCAGCTTGCGAATATCGTCATCCCATCTTGTCACAGGGCGTCCAATACCACGTTTACCGAGTCGCGGTCTCCACTCGAGAACCTTACGACCCCAACGGCCGTCAGTTATCATTATCAATAATAAAAATTGTAAATCGTTATGTGATACTGGAATTTGTGCAACGCATTGTCTCGAGATAGGATTTGCAAATAATTATGTCCATTGCGTTGCCAGTAGCGCGCCTATATACCTATAAACACTATTTACCATCACGTGATTGGTTAGACTAGGCAGAGCTGCAAGATAAATCCTTATTAATGTTGTTTGGGTATAATTCCTTCCTATGCGTAGTCTTAAGAAATTGTGACGGTAGTAGGTATCTACTCGTAGCTAGTATTACAGATTTACTTTTCCTTAAGTTTGTTGCAACTCTTTCCGTTTATTGATTCAATTTTTATTGCAAATCCAATCCGAGCTAAAGCTAAAAAGCTAAAGCTAAAGTAATTTCAGTGGCAACTTAATAAAGCACTAAAGCAAATTTTGTGCTTGGTACGTTGACCTAGTTTATACATTTCTTGACTTCGAATTTACCCAAGGAGTTGAAATCTGCGTTTATATCTGATTTAGTTTGTTAATTGATTTAAAACACTGTTAAATTGACCTTTCTTAGTCTCCAGTTTTCTATGTTCCAGTAAACTATGTAGACTAAAACTTCTTTGGCATTTGAGATTACACGAAATTCTTAATGCAAAGATGTGGTCGGTGCTGCGCTTTTTATTTTGCCGTGGCTACTATTCAATTGATAAGTTGGTAATATATTTTAGGAATTAATAAGTACGCTTAATATTATATGTAATATTAAGCGTACTTATTCCTAAAAGGCCGGCAACACATCTGCAGTTCCTCAGGCAGCAGATGTCTATGGGCGACGGTGATCACTTCCCGTAAGGTGAGCCGTCTGTCCGTTTGCCTCCTCTCATATATATAAAAAAAATTGTGTTTAGGAACAGAATTATTATTCACATCTTTATTTTGTAATTTCTGTACAAATAAATTCTGTAATAAGGTGATTATCCTTTGCTAAAACATTTATAAATATATTTTTATACCTAATTGAAGTCTACATTGGGAATACCGATCTAAATTTATATAAGTTATTAATGTTTACATTACAGGAAACACTTAAAACATGGAGTTATGATAGTGTGCTCATTTAGATAGATTACACAATTGAGATATATTTAAAACTGCTTTATAGCGACGCCAAATGATATTAAAATAACCAGTTCAAGTAGTAAAATGCATGTTAACTCCTTCCGAAACAAATAAATACAGCTGTAATAAAAATCTTCTGCTGCATTTTACAATTTATTTTTCATAGCGACGTAAACCTCAAATGTCTTGTTGGTGGTTTGAACTCCTTTGAAATTTCCTGTACGCTCAAAACGCTAAAGAAAGAAATTTAATTTTTTACACACGAACTCTCAAAGAGAATTTGTTTGATAGCAAAAGTTGTTGGGTTATTTACGCTCCACGAAGGTGTTTTATGGGGGTCTGAAAGTAAAGGTTGGAAGGGTGCCAACGTGAGCCTCGTTGTGGCTGCAACTGAGTTCATTCTAAATTACAGCATTGCGTTAACGTGCCTGCTGTGCTCTGGAAATTTTAATAATTTTAACATTTGACTGTAGTTTGCGCTGTAGCCACTAAAAATGCGATATCAGTGTAGATATGTTTTAGAATATGACTCCTTTTCATATAATTTCAAATTAGGTCTACTTCTGTGGGAAGAATAAGGCATGTGGCCAACAGTGGGACATATAAAAGCTAGTTTTGAAAAAGTCTTATCATCTTATTTTAATAATACTTTTTGTATATTGAGTATACAAAGGCAAGTTATATAGGCTGAGGACGATATTAAGTAGTGATTATATTATAATACTATTAAGTACTATATTGTCCTAGAATTTCAGTGGCGTATGGGCGCTTTGGTTTCGTTAAGTTACATAATATTCGATAACCCTTGAGGTATGTTGTCATGAGACTAATGCTAACGATGGCAATGTGTTAGTCTTTATCTCTTATCAAACGGGCATAACTTAATTTTATACGAAAATTATATTATCTTGAACGAAATCCGCAGAAGATTAAAATTTCCTTGTTCCTCGGATTGGAGTGGTGTGCGGACTACACTGTACGTCGGACGGATGAGTTTAGAAATCGCTATCATGTAATCTCTTTATCTTCTTACCATTTTTCTTGAAGATATAGTATGTGATTCATATTTATCATATCTTTAGTCATTTTTATGTATACTTTTATATATCTAAGGTGGTAGCAGAGTACCGCTGGTTAGATCTCCATACTGACGTGTAAGAACGCGCGCGTGGCCAGCGATTTTCATACACTTTGACGTGTATGGTCGGCGCCGGCTGCCGGCGTTGCTCTAAAACCAAGCCAATTCAGTAAAATCAGACTTTGTTTTCGTTCTTTACCCACACATATTAAAAGCTTTTGTCGCATTAAACAAAATACATTTTTCATGCATATACAAGCTCGGTGGCACAATGGAAAAAGAAAGATACAATGAAAAGGAGTTTTCACGACATTCAATACAAACTTTGTAATCTCCAACTTCTTAGTTGCTACGAGTTGTTTCAAGTAGGTAGTTTCAACCTACCATTCCGCACCAGACTACTATGGTTACAGTCATGACACAAATAAATTATTACCAAAACCAAAATTGCCCTATTTCCAAATCTTACTTTTTATAAAGACCTCGACTAAAATAAATATGCAAAATCGTGAATCGAGCACAAGCCGAATTTCTTCCCCTTCAGTGGTGTATTAGGAAAAATCCAATAAAAAGCCAATAACTCCAGTTTCCAGTCTTAAATGATGTACAGAGATATCCTGGTGCTTATTATCCATGGCAATGTCACAAAAATCCCCAAAAACTTTGAATGAATTGGATTTTATTAATATAGCACAACAGATAATCCTTACGTTACAATATATTGAATCCAGTATTAAAATTTTTGGGTTTTCCATACGGAATTGAAATTTGAATAAGCAAACGAAAATTTATTCAATTTAGTCAGGGAACAGCCTTCCTCGCTGTTATGTTATTCACATCGCATCACAGTTTCATTTTTGTCCACTGTATTTACTTTTAAAATCTTCGACGAGCTAGGCCGTGTGGTTTGTACTTCGGGTTCCAGTCTTCACTTGGGATAGATATTTATGTAATAAATATGAGCATTTTTACCAGAATCTTGTATATATTACAATAAATATTTTAACAATCTTATACATGTAACATCCTTAGCCAAAATACGTCCCACTGCTGGGCATAGGCCTTCCTCATGAAGAAACACATGAGAAGTATGGGCCGTAACACCACCACGCTGACCCAACACGGGTTGGTGGGTAGAAACGGTTGCAATAGCGACCGGGACCAACGGCTTAACGTGCCTTCCGAAGCACGGAGGAGCTCGGGATCACAAATATTTGGTCACCCCTCTGCGACCTGACCATGGCGAAAGCAGCTTTGATTTCGATCGAAAGCCAAAGCGTACGAATCACTACGCCAGCGAGCTCCTCCTTATACATGTAATATGTCTATCTCAATAATGTATCCATGCTGTACCCTAGATTCCGTAACTCAAGCTAGACGAGCTAGCTAGACTAATTGGGCGTAAGAAATATATACTTTTAATTCAAGTATTATACGCTAGGGGCCCACATTTAAAGGATAAATAAAGTAAAAAAAGAATTATAAGATGAAAAAGACCGTGACGAAGTGGGATGTTAAATTGAGAAATTATTTTAGGACATTCGAAGCAGTAATAATAAATGGGAGAAAAGTTTTTGTGGAGATTTTTACGTTCAATGGTAATCTGGGAAATTTCCAACTGCCGCAATCGGATTAGCCGTCACCTTAAATGTATTTGAAGACTTCTTTGGTTCACAATGAAAATTTTATCTCATCATTATTAGTACCATTATAAAGGCTACTTTAATAATTCGCAGAGTCTGAGCAAATGGATCCAATCTCTGCCATGTCAGGCTGTTGTCTGTTTTTGATGACTTCTAACGCTAAATTAACTCTGAAATATTATTTCAACTTTCAAGATTCAAGTTAATAGTGTCAATTCCAAAGCGTTTTCCTTGAAGAGTTTTTGATTTATTTCCTTTGTATCTGAAGTCAGTCTAAAACGGGGATGGCACTGAATCCCAAAGTTTTTATACGTTTATTAAAACATCAAAGTGGTACTTGAACGTTTCATTAATAATTTTTATGTTTTTATATTACTTAAAATATTTATTACAGAGAACTTGAATTTACTGGAGTTTTTACGATACTAGGTCTTTTTTCACGCTACTTGAAATTGCCTCAAATATAGCGATGACAAACATTTTATTTTCTTTATCCATTATTTTACTTATTGCTAAACTATCCATACATTTGACATATTTTACTCAGAAATTGAAAAACAATAAGGTCTTTTCGTAGAAATACAACCAAATTTAGTATAGAGGAATTCATATTTGCATGAGGGGCAAATCTCCATATAGGATCCGCAATCTTCTTTATACTCGCTAAGTTTAAAGGGTTCAATCAATGTAGCAATATCTGTTAACTCGCAGTAAACCTTTGCATTACGATATACATTAGCATCTAAATGTGGGTGAATTTTTCCCGAGACAGGATATCTGAAATGAAAACTATCTTATGGGTTCTTTGGGTCTAGAGGCAATGGAAGTTAAATATTACGTAATCGACAAATCGTTCATGTGTCTTAGAAAGGATATCAAGCAATGGGTGTTTTTGTCATGTACTAGGCACCGTAAACGGCAAACGATATTGAGAATAAGCGGTACTTATGCTTTACACAAAGTCAGTATGAGAGGATTGAAAGGGTGACCTCTAGAAGTGCCATTTTTTCCACTTAACCTCTCGCCTTAAAAACATTTACATCAATATTCCTTACATTCGATGCCGTGATAACAAAGTTTTAAATATAACTTATCCTTAGTTAATATTGTAAATAACATCACCTTTTTAGTTGCGTAAAGAATGTCAATTTCTATGAGAAACGTGATTTTAGCTACTTTCCAAAATTGACTAAGGTTTTATATTTATAGTTGAGGAACGTTCCATATATACGCTGGCCGCCAACCGACGCCGGTCAAGCGCGCGCGTTTACAGTTACACCGAGCTACTAACATTGTTTCACAGTCACACGCGCGGGCTTATATATCAAAATGTATGGAAATCTCGCTGGCGCTTAGCCAGCGCTGGCGTCCGGCTTACATATAGAACGTCTCTCAACTATAAAAGTGAAGCTTTTTTCAACGATAACTTACACAAGGGTCTACAGCTCCATATCTATTCATATGAAAAGATAATATAAAACAGAGTACACAACAAAAGCTTCATGTTATTTTTCTTGTGAAGAAAGATTAAAAGGTTGTAGCGTTTTATGAGAATATTTCATTGTTTATTGCAGTTACGTACTTCCTCTGATACTTCCTTGCTTTAGGTATGAAATTCGTTCTTGAACAGAATGTATCTAAGTATACGTCTATTTATTTGAGAGCTTTTGTTATAAAAAGGTAATTGAAAATCGACGTAATAGTATACACAGTAATTTATGTCTGTTTTGCGTTTGAAGATAGGTAATTTATAATTAAAATTTCAAAACATAAATAATAATTGTAGGTGTATATAAAAAATATCTTCCTATGTTCGATCAAGACGCTATAACAAAATGTTATTTGTTTGCAAAATAATTTTTCAAAATTGTTTAAAAAAAATATTTGAACTTATGGTATGGAACATTCATATAACACATGTATCGATGTGTGATATATGAGCGTGATATGTTATGTGAGTGTTATATATTATTTTACGGAAGTTGAGTTTGGAAAGCCGTTCTCTTGTTGGTAATTGCATACACACGCCTGGTATCTGTTTCTATGGTCGTTATCTCGAAACTTTGGACAAACATTGTTCTCTCGAAACAAAAAACTTTCAAGACCCTAAGGACAATTGCTATTCCATCACTACGTAACAAAATGCTTTACATAAAATTTCCAATTCTTGTGTGACTTGCTCTCTGGGAAATGGAAATTAGAATTGGAAAGGCTGCTTGAAGGTATTGTTTTCGTGAAACGAATTAGTCTGAATTTTTCATTAAGAGCCGGCTGTCAAAAAAATCTTTTGCGATGACCCACCCCGCCTACTACACCTACAATACTTCAAAAAGTTTTGAGACAATTCTAATATATTTCTACACATTTACCGTGTTATTCATAAAAAATATAAAAGGCATGTTTAACCTATTTTAGTTAAAATGTGATTTGTCACATTCTTTCTAATTTAGATTTGTGTTTGAAAGAAGAAAACAAAAGACTCTGTAAATAAAATAGGTTCATATTTCGCGCTCTTTCTTTTCATTTTCACGAAAATAGCAGTTTCAAGATAGCAGTTTAATAAGTTTAAGTTTAATAGCAGTTTAAAGATTTTTTATTATTATTAACAAAACAATATTCTTTTAATGATGATTATAATCGATATTTATTTAGAATTAGAATTTTTACGGAGCATGGAAAAATGTTTTTGTTATTCTCTAAATTAAAGCTCTTATTAATTCCTGGCGATTTAAGACATTTCAATGTATATAGTAAAAAAACGAAACATCTATTTCAAAATTCAATGATTGAGAATCTAATTCTAAATATTTTGGCTTAGGATGGCTTCTCATACTGTTTATATTGCCTAGAATTTTGGTTCAATATTATTTATAATGGAGGGCGTCTCCGATACAAGTCTAGCGATTTTTCACGCTTTGACAGTCACGAAATTTATAGCGTTTGCGACATTTCCAGAAAATTATTCAGCATTCATTTAAGATAGTTGAATAAAGTTCCTGCTTATTGGTGGAATACTTAATACACATCAACGTCTCGCTTTGGTGGCCCTTTATAGTAATACAATTTTAAAATAGTTCCATTAAGTCAATAATTGCATTAGATGCTAAAAATATCATAACTACAAACCTAATCTAAACATATTCCTATTTACTATGCATGCTGTTAAGTGCTATTAAATTTAACTTCTAATTGTTGTGAATTTAGTCATTGGGTATGGATAGCGATCGCGACCAAAAAGCAATTACTAGGTTTGTCAATAGACTGCTTTGTTGATTTGCGAAGCCAGCTTTCATTATACCCATTATTGTTCTCGTTTTAAAAGTTTTTTTTATATAGAAAGCATGAGTTTTAGAGAATTCCTGTTTTTCTATGAAGAGAAACAAGGGTGGCTTATGCAGCAAAAAAAACGCATCGGTCACTGGGGATCTTCTCGGTCTGCTTAATGTTTTTTGTTTAAATAAACTTAATGTTGTGTAAATTCTAATTAAAGCTACCAGACCAGTCGATCAACATCGATCAACGTTGATCGATGCTTTCGATCGACGAACGATCGATTGGTCTATCAACACCCTTATAGTACTGAGTAATTTTAGGGTGGTTTCAGAGAAAAATGTCACTCCCTTGCCATCTCTCGAATCACTTTATCTCTCTCTATGTACTCTGAGTTATTTTATACGTTTTTCTTAGAACAGAGGACTCTTGACGCGTTCCTGTATTTTTAAAACGTTACTTTGGCTACAAACAGTTGAAAGACTTTTTAGTTTTTCTATAAAGAAAGCTCGTAGGTCCAATTTTTTTGGTAAATATTTTTTTTTATTAATTGGAAGTCTTCATAATATATTATAAGTTCATCTTGTTGCTTACATCTCAAGAAGCTTAAACTAGGTAAATAAATATATAATTATTTGTTCATTATTTCGAGAAAGTTGAAACAGTTAATTTACTCTTATCAGATCGATTGTAACAATTGTTTAGAATACCTGGAGATGAAATTAAACAACCAAGATTGCTTGTTCTGGGAATCAGAACTATTCAAATAATTTTCGAAGAAGGTATTTAGTGTCTCAAATATATAATAAATGAGACTTAGTTCTGAGAATGGCATTGAGGCTTATTTAGAATTGTTCGAAACAGTATTACGTAGGTTTATTTGTTCTTGGGTCAGTTGTACATGTTTACGAGTTTATTGTTATTAGCGTACGACATACCTTTTACGATTATCAAAGTGTTTGTATTATTATAGAATTTTGCCGAAGCTATGATAAAATACTGGTAGTTTCAATTGTGACTTTTTTATAATATTTTGTTTAATGTTTTAAAGAGCTAGTTGAATGTTTTAAAGAGCTTTCCATCCCTTACTATTATTTGGAAATCATAATTGATTTCCTGCTAAAACTCCATATAGAAAAATATATAAAATCAATAATGCATTTGTTGTTGTTGTGTAATCATAACACAAAAGACGTGTGTTCTGTGTATCAGAAGTTGTTTATTCAAAAATGTTCTAAAAACCAAGAGTACCTAATGTTCGTAGAAAATTTACATACAAAACGGGTGCTTTTTAAATACTGGTAGCTCTGAGAATCAGGACCGCTCTCACGTACTGTTACCCACATTCAATAATAATCCTTTTTCGACTGTAAGTAAAATATGCGCCGAAGTAAAGGTGAGAAACATTTACGAGTAAAGCCATACAAGAAACTAGTCTTTGATAAGCAGTTTGTAAAAAACTTTTGCGTTTTATATTGTCAATAATTAAGTTAATTTGTGGTTTGAAAGTTATGGTGTTTTATGGTAGTCAATAACAGATAAATTGACGGAAAGTATCTTTGAATGGTCATGTAGTGGGAAGAGAACTCTTGATGAGGAAAATAGACACATTTTGTTCACAGACTCATTGTAGGTATTTTTGTAACATATGAAAATACCACCGGTGTGTTTCCGTCGCAGTTAATGTAAAATTCATGCTGCGAAGTTTGGCAGGCCTTCCTTCTGTGCTATATGTTAAGTACTTATGACAGAATTGGGCCTTGGTGAAATTTAAAATGATCTACTGAACTCACTCGCTCCTTGAGACATTATAAATGACAGTTCAAAGAGTATGTTTTCATCATTATCATGATATAACATCTTTATGCCAGTACCGAAGAGGCTAGTAGAGTTATCTCTTACGATATCTCATTTGTAAGAGACGAGTCAGTTGCTATATATTCGACTCAGTGACAAGTTGATTCGGTATAAGCCGTATTTAAAATTATTGATATGTTGGGCAAGAAAATTTGCTCAACATATCTATTAGTACCTTGTCCTTGTCGTAATGAATAGTATTAAAAACCATTTACAATATATATGAAACATGTCGAATAAACTAGTGTGATGTGGAAATACTAAAATATTAAGTAACGTTTGTTACTGTCTTTACAAGTGAGTTGATAAGTGCGAGCGTAGAAGTATTTATTATTCATTTATTGCTAGTCCCACACGCTCCAAGCCACTTTTGTTATTTGAGTACTTACTGTTTTACTGTCGTTTAAGGAAAATATGATACCCCTTATACAAAAGTCATATATCACTTGAACTTCTATACGTGACCGCACTAAGTACGACTTACGTTTAATTTTTCTTTGTAAACACATCTCACAATTGCGATATCTTAGCACTTACTTGTATTACGGGCTATAACGTTCAATGTACGCGTAACCGGCACTCAGTGGCTCAGTTTTTACTAATAAAGAATTGAAATGTACTATGGAAGAGTGCACTGATTGCACTTGGGATGGGATCAATCTACCTAGCATTAAAAGGCAGGCCGTATTCACCTTCACGCACAGCTTGCTGCGTGCCGGTTAAGCAACGCCTGGTCCGTACTAAGAGTTGTCTACCTGAAAATATACCTGTATTATTACTTATACTATCTGTCTTACTTACCCTTAAGCCGAAACCCGCACTACTGCTTCGCGATACAAAAAGGATAAGACAGACAAAGGCGACCCACTATCGAAGCAGAGGGACTGCTTAAATTTGACCTTAAATAATGGACTTTCATATCAAAATATTTATACCGCTTTAATATGGGTGACTAACAGCTTTTCAATTGAATTATAACAGCGGTTCTATCTATAAAATAAAATTACTAACCTCGCCACTACTTAGTTTCTATAGCTGATTGCTTAGTCCCCAAGGATCCTTTGATAGTATTACGACTAAATTGTTCACTAGATCTCCTAAGTGGTTTAGGGTCTATGCGTTTCACCAATAGGGTGGAATCTGATTTGGGAGGAAAATGTACCAATATCCATAACTAGCTTTTATCAGAAACTTCGTAGGCGTAAAAATTAAAGTAAAGTTAAATCTATTAACTTAAATTGGATCTTATTTTATCAAAGGAATATAATACGTAGGTACAAAGGTCTAATTATGTTATTACAATTTAATATGAAAATGAATTTTGAGAGATTTTATTGAAAACTACTTCTCTCTAAACTCAACTCTAATTACAAAGATAAAAAGCAAATTCAATAATCTGTTTTGAATTTTATTTTCATATTTTAATAACAATAATTGTACTATATTTATTATTTTACAATTTTAATAATATTTTTTACTTTTTCATATTTTTATTTTACTTTATCTAATATTAATTTTTTTAATAACAATAATATTTTAATAACAAGAATTGACCCTCATAATTTTTTTAGGTATAAATTTCGTCAACAGCCTATATACGTCTGGGCACAGGCCTTCCTCATGGAGAAACACATGAGGAGTAGGGGTCATAACACCACCAGGCCGTCCCATCGCGGGCGGTAAAAGTTCGTGTAACAATAAACAGTAGTATGAACGTAGTAATAAAGCCTAAATATGCCTGATATTAAGGCAAAGAAGACAATCTTCTTCCACTTTAGGTATATAACAGTAAAAACGGATGTCAGAATATGCAAAGCTATCTCTTCGCAATACTATGAGAAAAGTCCGTAGAAGAACGGAGAAGAAACTCAGCAAGCTTGGATATTAGTTTCAGTATTAGTTTGACATACGATTGACTCGAGTCCCTCATGTTACGTGCTTGCATGTAAAATCACTAGACTTGTAACGTATAATCTTAGCATCATTATTCGCACTAAATACACGTTTTCCAACTAACAGAGATCACCTGTCAAAGAGAACGAACTTCGTTATCCAACTCTAATTAGCTACCTCCAGTGTTTCCACGGAGTTTGCGTCAACTTTATAGGTGCCGTCTACTATTTTATTTTAGTATTGAGCTCAAGTTGTGCGGTCCTGTTTCACTGCAAAACAAAGATTATTTGGCTCCCAAAAGGGGTGATGGCGTGCTCAACACTTTCATGTTGAGTGTCATTAAATTTTGTTTTAATCGCTCTTGTTCAGAATCGTTATATCTCTCTCGCTCTTAACTCTATAGGAACCTTGTATCCAATACGAAATGTGTATGATAAATAATGTCCTTTTACATTTTTCATTAATTCTAACCTATTAAATGTGATTAAATACAATTCAACTAGGGATGTGTAGTGCTTTAAATATGTACCCAAATGTAAAACTAATTAACAAAAAAGGTACCTAATTTCAAAGATGGGGCAACAAAATAACTTTAAAATATCTACTTAAGTAGTATGCAATACATTATCTTTTTACGAGCATGCGGATCTAAAGTAATTGAAAAATAACTCGATTTCACTAACCTTACCCATAACCTTTAGAATGAGGTTATGGCAACAGGCGTGCCGAACATTATATTATGTAAAATATAAACATATCATCTAGCCTATGTCCCCATAGGGGGCACTCATATTTCGCCTGATGCGTTTTTAAACTAAATTGTAAATTATTTTTATTCAAACTCAGTGGAGCAGGCAAGGATTGAACTGACAACGTTATGTACGAGCACTCGAAAACGAGATTTTTTCCGAGCTTGACTATCGCTGCCAATACTAACGGTCGAAATACTAATACAGTTATCTGCTACTAGCAAAAGTAATAATTTGATCGTTAAGTAATTTGATGTAATGCAAAACTGTTCGGCTCATTAATAAAAGTTATCGATAGCCAAAAACATTTATGGCTTGGAACAGACCATTTTCAAGTAAAATAAATTTCTTATAAGTTTCCGTTCCCTATTTTCTACTCGTTCAAATTGCTGAGCTCTTTAATATTTTTCTTGTTGGATCTTTGCCACAGAATGGGATAAATGAAATTGTTTCAATAAAATATTTTCCCAAACTCTTTTATATTTTACGTTTCGAATAGAATTTGTTATTGAATATTATTTCAACAAATCTTTGTTGGTTGAGATTTAATGGTTGTCAATAATTTACCGGCGAGGTTTTTGTTTGAGGTAAGGTTAGTTTACACACGGATATGTACAGAAATACAACGTGTGAAATGAAATGTATCCTGCTGTTATGTGTAGACACGGAAAAACGCCACGGGAATACGATAGAAGTTCCACAAACTCGTACAAAGCGGTCTGGTGCAACCCAACTGTCAACTGCGAAGTTATTAACGGAATCCTTCTTGTTTCTCTTCAATTACAATCTGGGGCCCTTCAAGTGGTGAGTGACCACGTTTCTGAACAAGCGCGTTTCACCCTAGGCTGCTAAATCGCTTCCCATCAGGCGAATTTTAGACAAGTGTGAGCCTATCTAATATTTAAAAAAAATCTATAAGCCGCCCGCCGTTTAATAGTGGCTACAGCCGTCGTTCTGGATTATTTCCGATACTGTCCTTTCCATCGCTGGGTTATATAGTCCGATGCAAAAGTAATGTCTATTGACACATCAATGGATGTACTATCAAATGAAGGTTTTCCAATAGCAAATACAAAATATCTGAGCATGTGAATATGACTTTGAATGGAACGTTGTTCGTAAACGGCTATTTGGATTAATGTTCTAGGTATTTTTTTTCTGTAATAGCTCTATCGTTTTACATTGATGGAACGTTTTAGATGATTGCACTGAGTGATAAAAATAAAATGTTTTTCCTAAATTAAATTTAATTGGTTTATCATCAAAATTTTATGTTCTACGTATAATTTGTAAAAAGTTATTATTTAGTCTATAAAGGACTAGGTAAAAAGGATAAAAGCGTTTATGAAAAATTGTTGTCTTTTCTACATTAACTCAAAAAATACTATCTATACTAACAGCCTCTCTGGTCTAGTGGTTCACACCACCGGGTGTTAATCGGGAGGTTCAGGTTTGATTTCCCATGGGGGCAGAAGTTTTTCTGCTCGGATTGGTTGGTGGTAGGGCTTCTAAGCCCGCCTGGCTAGCTACCACCGTCTTACTTAGATTTGTCGCCATAATAACGATGTTTTAAGCATTGTTGTGTCAGATCAGAGGTAAGATAGCCAGTTCCTCAGTTGTTGAGGATTACAGGTAAAGCTCGCTTCCACCTTCGGCCTTATCGTCACTTACCATCAGGTGAGATGAAGGTTCAGAGCTTACATTTTACGGAAAATGTAAAAAATTAAATCGATATTATAAAAGATCATTCTGGCTATAAATACTATTATCGACATGTAACCGAAATTTGTATGAAATTGACATATTCTTTTTTAACTATTCAATTATCTCGAATTCAGAACGAGTTTTTTATGTAAAAAGTTGAGGTAAAAAGCTTCTGCACACACGCTTCACACATTTTATTCGGGTAATTATTAAATTTTGCAGCAGAGCAGTAGAACTTTGCAGCAATTACCGAACTACCGAAGGCTAAAAACCAACGTTTCGAACTTAATAAGGAGAACTAAACTGGCTCTCATAGATTAGTTTAGATCCGTGCCCCTGCCAAAATTATACGACGCTAGATAGTTCCTAAATGTATGGAAAAAACAAATCTTCGATTTTCGTAAACTTTGCTTTGAAAACTCAAACCAGGTACCCTTTAGAATACAAATTACCGTCAGTTTAAAATGATATATCCGTCTCTAACCGTCATGATTATCATGAATGACTCGTCACACCATAAATGAGTCTTCAAGAGTGTGCGAAAAGGCAAATAAAACGGTGTACGCCTTAGAAGCCTATTTCAAATTAAACAGAGACTTCAGTAATGCCTGTATGTTCAACAAAACAATGAACAATTTAGTAATAAACATATTTAAACAAAAGAATGGATTCAAAATAATCTGCGGGATTACGATCGACGGGATCAATGACGACAAGAACTATATAGGTACCATGGCACAGTTATTTAAGTTAAGCAACGCGCATGAAAGCAGAAAATAGCTTCCAAAATTGCAAAAAAAATCTCTTGCTTACTTTGGTAGGTTAAGGTCGCTATTCATAAAAGGAAGTCGTTAAATCCTCACTGGTATGGTGAGGTAGGCCCTAGCTGGTTCCGGGCAATGCCATATCTCTAGTTACTTTTAAGACATTTCTATTAAATTTCATTTATTTATAACATAACCAAAGGATAGCGAGGAAAATGAAAATGAAGTGGGACATCTACTTACATCGTATACATCTCTAAATTAAAGTAGCTCTAGCTTTAGAAATAAAACAACATATAATAAGTTCCAGAATCTAGATCCTTCCCATTATTGAGTTTATTTGAAACAGTAATAGAAATAACTCTTTCCAGCTGAAGTTGTGATAATTTAAGGAACGCTGCTAGCAGATGCTGGATGCGACCAGCGAAGACAGAGTGACGATGCCGCACCTCAGGGGAAGCCTTTGTACAACAGCAGACTAATGTGAACTGATGCTGATTGTGACTAAAAGTTATCCGTGCCTCGAATTACACAGTTACCGAAACAGATAAATTGTAAGTTTACAAGTTAAAGAGAAGGAGCTCGGTGGTGTAGTGTTTCGTATGATTTTGATATTGAAAACTGCTAATTTCGCCATGGTTTGTGATTTGGTGGTTGCCTAAAACATAGAACATCGTGTTCTTATTCCTAGTATTCCTAGTGTAGGTTTTCATTGTAAAAGTACTTCTCACTTTGAGTTGCGTTAGAAAATGTCAATTTCCATGAGAAATGTGTTTTCAACTAGTTTCCGCTAGGGGCGCTTTTCACGTTCTTGATTCTTGGCATTCCTTATCGCGACTCAAAGTAAGAAGTTTTTTACAATGAAAACTTAAACAATTGAAGACAAGAATTGCAACCGTTTGTGCCAACATTTCGTTTTTGCGTGGTGGTGTTAGTGCTCCTGCACTCATGTGTTTCTTCTTGTAGGAAGGCCCAAACCCAGCTGCAGGAGGTATCTAGGCTAGTGATGATGATACTAGATAGAACTAAGTATATAAGCAAGAATTGAATTCAATATTTAATTTTTAATTGAGTAGTATTTAATCTTACAATTTTTAAAGGAGTAGTTACGTGAAAGCTTTTTGATTCCGTTTCAAATGAAGGTAAACCTAACATTTGATGAATAAATGCATGCCTCTCTCTATTTTTGTCACTACGTCCTCTTTCATTCCACATCTTTCTCTTATCACCGACCAATAAATCCAATTTATTATTAAGAAAATTAGATAATTTGTAACGTACACTACACTAACAGCTTCGAAACACGTCGTAACACGAGTAGCATATGTTTTGGGGCGCCGTACAGATTAGCTTAAATCCAGATTGGACACGTGGAAACATTACAGTGTTACAATTACATAGCAATCAGGCCATGTAGATTTTGACAAGTAAAGCATTGAAACATCTGCAAGTTCCTGAGAGCATTAAATTTCAGTTTGTTTTGAGACATTTTCCGTAAAAATACTGCTTAAATGAACTGAATTCTATTGATTATGTTTTATATATGAAGGTGGAGATTTTATATTCATTATTATTTTATATTTCCCTTTCATAAACTGATATGATATACATAAAAATTATCAAAGCTATATGCCATAAATAATAATGAAAACATTAAGAATTCAAAAATATCATATATCTAGTAATTATACCATTTTATATGCATTATTTATGGTTAATCATGCAGCCATATGCCTCAAAATGGTACTGATGAAAAGAATTTTAATATTTTAGGCCTAACAACTCCTAATATCCACGCTCATACGTGAGTGATATCAACATTCATACGTCTATCATAGACAAAAGCAGCCATTTTTAAAATTAAATCTTGAAATATTTACTATCGCTTTTCACGCAATAGGTACTGTAATGGGTTAACTGTTGTGTAATGAGATAAAATTTTATTTTATGTTCCCGTTTTTATTTAAAATCGGTTTTCTCAACAAATGTCACAGCGATTAAAAAGGGTTGTTTATTTTTAGCACATCAAAGTACCTACGGCAATAATTTTATACCGAATAACAGTAAGTCTATAGTTGAAGCTATTATTTATTCCAATCTATTATTTATTCCGCAGCAATTTGTTCGACATCCAATATTTTATCTCGTTTGTTGAAATCCCAATCCAATTTCTCTCTGACAAAAAATTTTCAAGCACGCGTGTTAATCAAATTAAAACACATAAATGCTTTTTCATGCAAAATTTGGGGGTTTTTATGTAACTTAAAAGCGATGAACTAGTTTAAGTGAAGTTTATCTAATTTTAATTTTTACTGTCGAAGTAAATTTTTCAGTAATTAAGAAATAGACATTGCAGTTGGTTCTGATTAGTAATTTATGTTATACATGTAATATCATTATATGTTTTATATTATTATATTAATCATTTTTCATCTTAATAAACACATAATACATTTAAGTGGAAGCCACCTAAGAATACTTACGAGCTATTAATCACATCGCATAATCACCAAAATACCGTAATCCAAAGTTTGCTTAGAAATGCTGTTTTGAACACGTATTACGTAACTTCATTAGTCACTTGTTATTGTGTTCACTGACAACCGATTTGGTGGAAACATTTTAAAGTTAACGCACTGTTCGTTGGCCGAGGCGCAGAACGACGGGGCGGGCGGCGACCGTCGCGCGCGAGAGCCTTCGTCGAACTAGTCTGTCGCAGGCGGTGGGCGGGCGCCCGCCTTACCTTACAGGTACCCGGTCCTTCATTTTTAAAACACTCTTTTTTGTCCTTCTAATAAAAAGTAAAGAAATGTTATTCTTTTTTCTACAAAGATTAACGGAGTGTAAATTAATAAACTAACTTTCCAAATTGTTTCAGGAGTGAAATGCGAGGGCTGTTGTCATTTCGTTTGAAATAACTTGGTAAATAATTAAGTAACTTTATTCGCTTATTAATTTTATTATAGTCTGACGTTCTATTGATAAGGGCCTGGTAGTGTTTTGTTATCGCGGGAAGGTTTAATGTAATTTGTGCTAATTAATGAAAAAATATTTTATAGCAAGTGCTATAAAAAGATATTTCATAAAGACACAGAAGTAAGATTACTTACTTTTAATGTTACCTTTACTTTTACTTTTAATTTACTTTACTGTTAATGTTACCCTTATAAATATTAACCAGACAACTACGGTCGTAAGAAAAGAGGGTGTTTGAAAAATATTCTCCATCTGGAAAACTGTATGCTATGTAAAAATAAACGTAAAAACGTTCTGTTGCATTACCACGGAAACTTCAGTGGGAACACGCAATGAAAACAGTGTGATAGAGTGTTTACTGTTCAAAATGAATTTTCATAAAAGTATATTAAAATAATGAGGAGGAATCGTTAGAACAGTAACACATTCATCATGCACCACACGTTGAGCTGTCTTGCCTAAACAAACGAACCTCATTTTTATAATGCTCATGTAAATTTTGGTAATTTTTATAACGTTTATCAACGACCTTTTTCGGGAAATACGACTGAAAAAGCATAAAAAATTAATGTTCATTTTGGTTAATTTAATATCATGTAGATACTTTTGTATTTTGTTTGAAGACTGAAAGTGTTTTTATTTTAACACTCGTGGCAAAAATGCAGAATGCCCATCTGCACGTATGTGGTTACAGTCGTTGATACATTAAGAAACCTGCAAGATTTTTTTACATACACCACGCCTCTTTCCCCGAAGGGGTAGGCAGAGATGTTCATTTCGCCAGATATGTAAGGTAACAGCTGGCGAGCCTGTTGCCATGCACCGGGCACAATGTGGGGAAGTGATATTCACAATTGTATTATTATTTATATTATTTTTTATGTTGGCAATTACTACATTGCCAACCTGTGATAGAAATCCAAGTAGGTTTGTGACGGGGTGAAGCCGGGGATAATTAAAATTCAGTTGGGTCGTCACTTAGGTTTCGTATATTATAATGAAGATTTAAGGCACAACTGAAACAATTATATAAAAAAAGGTAAATTACACTGAACACAAAACAATTTCACATTTAACACTAAATATATTATAAAAAGGGTAGGGCTACTTACAATAGTGCCTTAGAGAAACATATAGTCTTTGTTATAACTTAGGAACTGATAATGTGGTTTCTCGGTTTATTCGCTTCGAAATTAATAGAAATAAGTATAATATAATATACAAAATAACATTATAGGTGTTCGTATTGTACAAACAAAAATTTTATAAATAAATAATCATGAGGCGTTTAGGATAAAATTATTAATGACTTTTGTGGACACTTCTTTTTATATCCAACAATTTATAACAGTTCCTAACACGCAAACAATAAAAAGTCAAATGTCAAAGTAAATAACCGACTAAAGGGTGTAAGACTAATACATGTCCAAGAATAACACTTTCAGACCACTTAAAACTACTTAAGAATTTATATTGAAATAACCTGATAACTTATCAGCGACTGATAGAGTAAAATACCAAGAAAGTAGAAAGAAAAAATATTAATTCGTGCAAAGCATCACGAACAAATAAACACAAATAATAACAATAATAAGTAAATACCCGCCATCGCGGAATTAATTTGAATACACCAGTTCGCAATCATCAGTCGCTTGTGCGTGAGTCTAGTATGAACATGTCATTGGATAACAGCTTGCCGAACACAAATGAGGGCGCAGCCTAATAGATGCCAATTCTGAATCCATCACAAAAGGGGAGGACAGGAATAAAGTTTATTATGATTACTCTCTGGACTCTTACATCCTACAAGGCCAGTCTGTCATCAGGGACCTAGGAGTATACTTTGATGAGGCTCTATCTTTCCGTTACCACTATGGCTACATTATCACCAAGTCCACTCAGCTTCTTGGTTTTATTTCGAGTTCCACCAAAGATTTTAAAAACCAGTCAACTTTTATAATTTTGTACAATTCCTTGATCAGAAGCATTCTCGAATATGCATGTTTGATATAGTCACCATATTACAATGTGTAGAGTAGTGGAATAGAGACACCGAGAAAGTTAAATAGAAATATAATAATAAAGTGTAAGAACAGTACAAGCGTAATTTTTTCATGAAGTGACACCACCGTTATTTGAATCACCACAACAACAGTAAATGTCTAAACTACCTAATACATACACAGCCAGTATCAATACAATATTCATTCTAATGCTATAGAAAGGCTTCAGAGAGGATTCCTTAATATTCTTTCCTTTAGACTGCAGTTAGGACATAAATATTTGGTCCTTACCTATGAAATTGGTATTTTGTATGGAGATTTTGGGGAATTCTGCATTTTCCATACTAAAATTTTTTCAGTTTTCTTCACAACGACAAATCCAAAGATAATAATATTTGGCATTAATCATTAGACAAGCTTTAGTAGTATGTGTAATATCACACTTCATAAAAACTATTTATCGTTTTTAAGTGAATGCAAATAAAATAATGTATTCGGGAGGCACTTAAAAAAAGTTGTCTCCGTGTCCAATTTTAACACAATTAAACTTACAACAAATTATCAAAACAAATCAAAAGAGCTCAAAAATATAGTCTATTTTTAGACGAGGTAAAATTTTTTTAGGAATACTCTGAATCCTAATAGTTACAGACAAAATACTAAGAGAAAAAAAACACCAATTTCATAGGTAAGGACCCAATATAAGTCTTATAATGACAAGCTTCAATATTTCGAAATGTTGCCACTTGCGTCTCGGCGTAAGGGCCAGGAACTAATATGCCTTCATAATATTATTCACACTAAAATTGACTCGCCCTCTTTGCTTTCCCTGCTTAACTTCAACACACGCTTCCGACCTGGTAATACTACACCAAGAGTTTTTCAGCTACAAGTTCATAAAAATAACAGCTCGTTTTATAATCCAATAGTCAGGATTTGTAGATTGTATAATTACTGTATCTGTGAACACACTTTTCTGGATATTTTTGGCACAACTTGTGCCAATTTAGAAAACAGGTATTTAAATTGATTTCCACTCAATAAGCTTATATTATATAAAACAAACAGTTTTCAATATTACTTATAATAAATTTAATTAAGTAACTAACCCTCTTAACATTTAATTTTATTCTGATCATACTGTGCTTACATGTTAAGAGTTATAGTCTGGACTTTCTTTTTTGTACTTTGACTGTAATTTGTTTTGTAAGCCTTAAATAAATTAAAAAAAATCAATAAACATAAGTAATAATGAAGAAGATTACAGAAAAGGATGAGTAACTTAAAACGTATTTTGTCTCACAACTGCAGGTGAACGGGTTATCAGATCAGCATATGCCAGAATTGTAAGCCTGGTACTGGTTTTCAACTGGCATCTTTGCTTGTTTCGAGAGCCAACAAGTGAACCTATCTTAATACATATACTATAAAATACTACTTCAAATAATGGACTGCGAAATAAGATGAATGATATTTACTCAAACGACAACGATGGTCAATAATCATAATGACACTTCCATTAGTAAACAGTCGCCCAACATAACCTTTAAGACACTCATAACGTCATTACTTTCGTTCTAAAATCTAGAGTTGGGGTTATTGTTATTAAATATTTATAGATATCTAGTGATATAGTAAAGCGCCTTTGATCTCAACATGACGCTTTCTAATGAGCTCCGGCGGCACTACTCACAGTAAAAATAATTTTAAATAGGACATACGAAATTCAGTACCATTATATGCATTGTCGTAACGAACAAAGAGGTTTAGTTAGTAATTTTACGCATTCATGCTTGGAATTCCATAACGGCATATTCTCGTAAAGAACTCTTCCCCTAGAACATTGGTTCCATCAAAACACTCGTAAAATGCATCATTTGAAGCAAGGTGAAGGTCAGAAGAGACAGGCACAGCGAGAGAAACACAAAGATTGGCTACGTGTATATTGAAATCGATGTAAAAGTGAATATAAAAACAAAACAATTAGAAAATACAAAAAAAAATGTCTAACAGCTTGGTAGTTTACGCTTTGTACGTGTCTCTTCTGAAAAATCATTGTTATTTTCAGACCAAAAGGAACTTAATAGCTATAACGGTAATATCTACTATTCATCTTCATTCATTGAGAAAACAGTACAGCCTTTCTTTGTCGCCATGTACATCTTGTATGTTGCATACGATCATACAAGTGCATTACAAGTGCGTTGGTAAAGGGAAAAGTGCGTTCGGTTAGTGCCTCTGAATACGTCTAGACGTTATTGTTTTCCTAGCTTCCCTTCGTTAGATGATTGTGGGCGCTAACGTGGGATCTTTGAACAACATTGAATGAATGGTACAGTTGAAAAAGTACGCGGTCGACTAAAAGGGTTTTAACTAAGCGCAATTTAAAAAGTAAGAAAGTAAGCTAAATTTTTATGATAAAATAGATGAATGGTAGATATTTTACATCAATTATAAATTGTGTCATCTGGTAGCAGCTCATTAAAAGAATACTACCAACCCATCTCTTTCCCTTGGGTGTCGTAAAAGGCGACTAATGGGCTTGAAACTGCACAACCATCCAATAGATTATAGCGGCGTCGGGCTCACCACCTGTCACGCTGAGTGCAGTCACTGCTTGGTGAAGCGCGGACTATGGCAATGGGCAGCTTTTACCGTGCTTTTGCCTAGTCTCTGACTAACCCTTAAGGGATAATAGTCGTGATTATATGAATTTATGTATAAATTACGGCTTTTTTGTTACTATCGTATCTAGCGTGAAATGATGTTACTGAATATGAATCTGTTGGTATCGTAATTATGGGTATTATGACATTCATAATAATATCATAATGTAGGAGGAGTATAATCATACAGCAGCTCAGTAGGTTGCCACAAACTGTCAACATTCTTCAACAACTGTCTACTTTCTGTCTAACATATTAAGACTCGAAATGAATGATTTTGACGGTCTAGTTTAGCATGACGTGCTGTAGACTGTACACAAAAGTCTGAACTTCCTTCTGCTTGGGATGGTACTTACTTTAGATAAAATGATAATACGCTTCAATTCTCTCTTTTTCATTTTGAAGGCTTGTAATGCTAAATAAAATAAATAAATATCTTCAGACACTTATCAACTGGCCCCATTTTAAGGAACTAATGCTGCTTGTGTTACGGATACTAGATGACGGATAAATATATTTAATAAACAGATAAACACATATAAATATTCTGACTATATATAAATATATATAAACATCCAAGACTGGAGAACAAATGCCTGAAAATTCATCACCCAAACATTTGCCCCCACCGGGGATCGAACCCAGAACCTCTCGAGATGGCGACGCTTTGAGACCGGCGTACAGACCACTCAATCACGGAGGTCGTCATAATATATCATAATATAAGTCATAATATAATCATAATAAATAATATAATATTTAGAATCCTGTGTTATGCGAGTATTTTGTGAGGTCCCCTTTTGTTACGGTGTAATATTATTACTTAATACTTAATCTTTTAGTCTTTAAAAGATTCGGAAAAACGCGGGCGTTTACACCTCTGCCAATCCCTTCGGGGAACGAAGCGTGATGATAATGATATGAAAAAATCCGTTAAGTTCAGGTGCGAATGAGTTGACTGATATTTAATGGTTTTCATATGACACTAAGTTTCTTCCTTCCTTTTATAAACATTAATGATACTCTGATTAAAGAATAAAACATTTGCTAGCTTAATAATAATAATAACTTTATTCGTGAAATGCAGATTAATGGTACATAAGAGGTGTTAGGAGTATTTGTTTGGTTTCACTACATTTCCACCTTTTACAAGTTACAAACATTAAATCAAAAAATTATAATCTTTGCAATAAAATTATCCAAACACTTAACATAAATGTGTCCGATGATAATAGAACATTACAATTAATTGATTAGCTTCAATAGAAAATATGAATTGCATTGAATTGTATTAAATTATAATATATTGGCAATGTCAACGTTAGCATGAGAAAAAACAAAACATAGGTTTTATAATTATGACAAGATTTTTAACAGCTGCTGTTACGTATTCAGTTGTAAGCAGCATTCATATCTTAACATATGAAGACCCGTAATTAGTTTATTGAGTCGGCGACTATCTATTTCATTTCCTATAATTTCTTTGTTAGTATGAATGAGAGCTAATTGCCAGTCATAGGGTGATCGCCTTTACAAATGTTCGAGTATCTTTGGAATACCTTTAGGGAAAGTATATAATTTAGAGTATAAGAATATATAGAAGTATATAGATTCATAGATTTAGAGTGAAATTTTAATATATTAATTTTACTTCATTATCCAAATATTGTTTGTAGTTTTGTAGTTTTAGTAGGAAAGTCATAACAATTTTTGTTATTATGTTGCCGTCTATGTTTTGCTAATATAAAATAGCTTTCCGCTTGCAGATTACCCGCGTGGTTTTCCCGTTCTCGCGGGAAATTGCAAATTTTCCAAACGCACACCTAATATAAATGACGTTTGTGAATGGGGTAATCAGAAGCGTAATTACTCTCAAACTACAACTGCAAATATGACGATGAACTATTACCAATTTTAGGTGATGTGATGGACAATGATCCTCTAAATTGACAAGAATAGGCGCGAATAGAGATATTTTTTTTAACACATGACTTCGGAGAAAAAACTTTCTGGTTAAATTAATAATTATACACACAATAATATATTTCTACCCAATAATGTTATCATGTAAGTGACTATTTTGTCTTAAGTGATAATAAAGATCTTTAAACCTAAACCTAAAAAGAGAAAATATCAAATTGGTCCAGCCATTTCGGGGATTAGTCCGTATAAACAGACAGAGAAACAAAAAAAAATCATTTTCTGGTATTTTTCACCTTTTTGCATCCCCCTGACATGGTTTTAAGCATTTTTTTCTATGTACAGACATTCTACTTCTACAGTTTTATTATATGAATAGATAATGTCGTCGCTACCTTAAAGAGTCTATTCGATATATCTCATATAATTGCAAGTTGCAACTGATATTATACAATATTTAATAATCTTCCAATCGATTTAAATTTATTTCTCAGGAACTTAGAAAATGGCATAGACTTCATACTGGCAACAACCTTTCAATTCACAAAATGTACTAACGCATGGGAATAAAACCATCCATCAATAACAGATAACCAGTAATAGTACACTCGTAGAGACAATGAAAAACACACAATTTGTTGGTCAATGGTAATAATATCGTTGGCAGGAAATAATCTGACTCAGTCATTTAAACTTTTCCGCTGGATATTTAAATCATGACCCATTTGAGTAAACAAAAGAAATGTTTGCACAAAATTACGCAATGATATTCGTGACCGATCATTATTTTTCAAACTCAATCCAAGTCGGTTTTAATCCTCGTAGCTTCATTTAATTTATGGTCGTTAGGCCCGAGGTGAAAGTCGGCAGAAGATAGGCCTGGCTCCTATAAATAGCAGGCAAGTTGCGGAACACCTACTCGCGTATCTGCATGCCTAGAATTATTTACTTTGTCATGAGTTTTTGTTTCTGAGCTTGTTTATGCTGTTGTCTGATTAAATGTAGGTAACGAACGAAGTTGTTTTACATTCTATACAAGAGATGTCTGCAATGTAGTCAGCTTAACTTAAATTAATAAAAGAGTGGTTAAGAAACTTAAAACTTAAGAAACTTAAAAACAATTCTTACATAGAATTGACAGTAAACACTCATTAAACATTTAAATTTTAAATAATTTATTTAAATTACGAAAATTCTTAAGAAATATCCATGAGTATTTTTTTAAAAACATTCTAAGAAAGTTAAACCACCAGTGTAAGATATTACGTTTTTCATAACTATCTAAGTATTCACAGAATCGTGCCAGTTCATGTTGAAAGTTTAGAGTGTTCTAGAAAATCATTTAAGTCTTAGTTCTAAAACTGTCATACATTGAAACTATTCCAAATAGAAAGACGATGTTCAAGAATGTAAAGCCAGGAATGGTTTAGAATGGAATAAATGGAAGTTAACAGAATTGTTTATGATTAACAATATGAATAAATAAATGAATAACTTGTACCTAATAATAAATAAGTTCTTATTTTATTTGATGTTTGAGATAATTCAGTTATTAAAAAATTATCTTCAAGCATTTATGTTCTGTCTGGATTTGAAAGAATTTTTTTGTTCAAAAAAATCAAACAGTCTGTTCGTGTCTGTGTTTTTTTCTTCATTTTATGTGCCTAGAGTATTATGTAAAATAATAAATATTTATTATTATTCATTTAAATAATATTTTTTGTAAGAAATAAAATACAATATACACCAAACAAATAGACGAGTACAGATTGGGCTTATTTCTATGAGACCTAACTTCCAGCCCACCTATTAAAGGAAAAAAGCTGAGGAGTAGTCTGAGTCGCGTGTACTAAAGAACCTTAACTAACTATTACGACGTTAACAACTTGTTCGCTTTTATAATAAAACCTCCCTTATCTATTGGGGATTTTATCACTGAAAGAAAAACTAGAGCGTCAGTGTTTCTTTCAGTGATAAACCAATAGATACGTAGATATTCCTTTAAAGTGCCGGATGGAGCATTTCTTAGAAGCAAGCATTTCCTTGTTTATGCTGTTGTCTGATTAAATGTAGGTAACGATTATGTAAGAAACTTAGCTTTTTAAACGCGAAATGCAAACTTAGCAGTTCGCAATCTTCGGCGTACTATCGAACCTTTTTCGTGAAAAACTTTGTTTAGTCGGTAGTTAACGAGTAAACTGCAGCTTTAGCGAAATTAAGTTGTTAGTCCTCTTATAAACTGTACGCTCCTATGAAAAGTTTTGTTGGTATCTTCGCGAACTGTCTCATTTTGTTTTAAATACCCAGTGTATTTAAAATCCCATTGTAACCTCGACTACAAAAGCAGAGTATTAAACTTGTCGTAGTGGTTATTAAAAGCAACGTTCACAAGATAGGTGCCAACATAGTAAATATTATGTAGTTTAAGTTTCTTGTTATATTTTTGTGTCAAATAAAGACTTTTCTTTTATTCTTTCCTAAATCTTTGATCCTGGTCTCTATTACAACTATAACCTTAACTGATATCTACCAATAATGTCGATACCATCCAAAAATAGTATAAGTGGTGATGTGATAATGAGAACACCCGTTCTATCCTTTATCTACCACGAGTTTGAATAAAACATTTATAAACATAGAATTATTCTGAATATCGGTAGCCTTTTACTATTTCATTAGCATGTTCCTCAATAATATAGATAAATAACATGTGCTAACACTTCAGCCTACCCCTTCAGGAATACGGAAGAAATGATATGTTATGTTTTACAATAATTCAACACACCCTTTATACTTATTCTACAAATAATACCCTTTCCTTTTATGTTATTACATTTTTTCATCCTGTAGTTCTTCAAACATAACCTTAATTCAAAAGGGATAGGAAAAAGTGCTCTTATTTCTTTGGCTTCATATCGTTTACTTACCATATAAGTAAAGCTAATACCAATCTTTATTATGGTATCTATTCCTTGAGAAATATAAATGGCTATTAGTTAGATATATAATTCAAGTAAGTATATAATAATATAATACTGAACTATGTTATAATCAATGTATAATTGTTTATTTCAAATTTTGAATTGATATCTTTGTTCGTCGGACACTTTAATAATTTCCATATAGGTATTTAAAAGTTTTAGGTTTCCAGAGAAGTTTACTTAAAATGGCTCATTTACATAAGATTCATACATTATTTTTGCCAATTCTCAAAGGTTGTGTGTGGAAGAAATCACAGTCTGTACTGTATATATGTAAAGGTTGGTGTGAATAAGTTGATATGAATAACACCACAGGTCAACGTCATGGGGGACACGCTCAGACAAGAGGGAACCAAAATCTTCGCAAGGTGTCTGACAAAAGATGGGTGAGAATAGTCGCGAATCTAGCTCTGTGGAGTGCAGTGGAAGATGATCTCATATATCTTAATAAATAGCTTGTAGCATAAATAACTTAATTTTTATAATGACCGCGACAGAGTGGCCTATATCTATTTTCTTACTTTTTTATGTCTATTTTCTTTCTTTTTAATTCAAACTTTTATGTGTTTATGTGTGCTACTGTTAACAAATTTGTTATTCTTAACTCCGATAACTCTGAAGACACCAAGTTTATGGAGTTTATACACAAAATTCTTAATTTTACCAACCGTGCTAGAGGTAATAATAAGAAGCGCGCACTACACAGCAACCGCAAAGTACCGTTGAATAAAGTGCACATAATTGTCAAGGTGAGTGTAGTGTGGTACAGTCGCAATTATTTACCGTCGAGACATAGGGGAATGAAGTGGTCTTGAGTCGGCGCCAAGCCCCTGCGCCAACCGTGTTAAGAACTGCATCCACTTATAAGTACCCATTCCGGCTTTATGTGCCCACATTTGTTTGAAAGGTCTTTGCCCGAATTCACTTGAAAAAGACGAATATGAACTAAATGGGAGTTGTGTATTAGCTACTGTGGTCGCGGCTCATTAAAAGAACACTACCAACCCATCTCTTTCCTAAGGTGTCGTAAAAGGTGACTTAGTAGAACTGCACAACCATCCAATAGCTTATAGTGGCGACGGGCTCACCACCTGTCATGCTGAGCATATATGCAGTCACTGCTTGGTAAAGCGCGGTCTATGACAGTGGATTGCTTTTGCGGTACAGTCTCTGACCAACCCTTAGGGGCTGATAATCGTGATTATATGAATGTATGTATGTGGCGCTGGAGCCACATCGTTTTCAAAACTCGCTATCGTTGTGTTTGCAATTGATTATCGATAGGTTGCCTATAAAAGAATTGCTGCCAACTAATAAAAAATATGTAAGTACTCACTCAAGTACATTGCAACTATTATGTTTTTAGCTTTATTGCATTTAAAGTTTATTAGAATAGAAAGATAATTTATACAAATATTATAAAGCTGAAGAGTTTGTTTGTATGTTTTGTTGAACACGCTAATTTATTTATTTATTTATTTAATCTTTATGTACGACGTACAAGGCGGACTTAATGCCTTGAGGCATTCTTTACCAGTCAGCCGGAAAGCGGAGGGAGGAGAGCTAAAACGACGGTACAATAAAAGTTGAAAAACCAACAAAAATAGAATACTTAGAAATATACTCGTACACTAATAATTACACTAAAAGATATAAATAACCATAATATTAAGCTAATCGCTAATCTCAAATCAGGAGCTACTGGTCCTACTTACAAAATGCTTTCAGGGTTGGATTACTCATTTATTGAGGAAGGCTATATAAAATCACGCCATCCCAAAGTAACTATTCTAGGAGGATGTAGTCGCGAGATTTAGTTTTTTTATAAAGAGGAACTCTAATGAAGCAAATCATTATCATTTTATAAATGTTTTGTTGAAATAAATTACATCCGTTTATTTTGACTTATTGTTTTAAAAAAGTTCATCAAATTAGGAATTTTAGTGGAACATTCAGTTACGGTTTGAATATCACATTATTTTGGTACAGTTTTTCATTTAATTTTAACGAGCAATAAAGTTGTTACGACAAATTATACCACAATTTGAGAAAACAAACGTGTAATTGTAAGCATAATGTATTTTTACTTCACAGTTGAACTTTAACACTAATAGCGGGCAATCGAAGACCCTTTGAATTGTAATTACGTCGTACAATTTTATGTGTTCGACCCTCCGATCGTATCCCAAAAGTTTCGATGTCAAAGTTGCGAAGATCTAAGTATTTCGCGATAAGCTTTTTGTAGTCTCTTTTACAAGTGTAGACAGGGCTCATAAATATTGGACCTAGATAAAATTGACGTTAACTTTAAATTAGAACGAACACAACACGTTAATTCATTAGAGGGAATTCAGGTTAATTGATTGTGTATACTTAAATATTTATAGTTGGTATGACTAGTAAATTACTTATTCAAGAATTTTATTTGCTTAGTTAGGTAGTGGTTTGCAGATGAAGGGTCTGAAAAGAAAGAACTATGCCTATCAGACATGCCTATCGGACGTCCCGGGTTTGAATTCTGGTAATCAACTGTTTAATTAGATTATTAGAGAGAGCATCAGGATGTAGTTATTATTATAATACTTAGTACAGAAAACTTGTGATTTTATTTTGTCTGTTAAAATAGGATTGACAATATGCAGAGGTGTACGTAAGTGGTATAAAAGTGATAATGTTATAGTCAACTCCAAAGTTCACTGTTACATTACCAGTCTCATGATTGACGAAAATATATATGATATTAGTAACTTAAACCGTAATTTTAGCCTTCCATTCCAGTAGAAACCTAACACTTTGAAGCGAGCTCGCTTTAATATAAGAACAATGGCAAACATTATAGGAAACTTTTATTATTAAACTGCACAAGAACGGGTGTCCGTTGTACATCATATTTTACTGTAAGTTTACAAGCAGTTGTTATCTGAAAAGGTTTTCTTTACTCGAAGTTCATTCCGTCGGGGTATTTTAATTTCGCTTCGGGCGTAAAAGCTGTGCAGTGGAAAGATAATGGTTCTTAAAATACAGCCTTTGTGTCATTATTTTGTGTCACAGCGCTGTCGTACATGTTAAAATGTTTGTCAGCGATTTAGGCTGACCTGTGTTGGCGCAGTAGGCTTCGTCGAGTCAGCTTTTTGAGGCATAACTTATTGTCGCTCATTAATCTTGTGTTTAGCTTCGCTCAGTGTACGAATAACGAAATATTAATTCGAGTATATGAAAAAAACATCTTGCTTTGTTTCTTTTCATTTGTAAACAGAAATACAATATATCTAAATAGTTATGTTTTGCACTATCAAAGGTTTACGTGTGCTCCAAAAATATGTTTGATAGTAAATGACTCTTATTAGAAGGAAACAAAGATTGTCACCTATAAAATGTGTATTCATATTTTTGTACTCGTCTGTAAGCTGTTGAAGTTGCAATTAGATGCAAGATAGATAGAGATTAGATGCTCATAGGTATAACATGTAATTTAGTCGATTATAGGCACCTAAATCAGTCTCGTTGTTTGCCGACTGTATAGAAAAAGACATTCTAAAAGGTATATGCTTCGATTTACGCTCGAACAGTTACCAAAGCTCTTGGTAAATTTATTGTTCTTATAGAATGAGTAAAGTACTAGAATCTGTGAGAATAGTCTTATAGAGTTTTTTACTTTTATTCCGCTTTTTATTGATACAGTTACATTTGAATAAGCAGACAATCATTTTTGGAAAAACTTGATAGACATAATTTATTATTAAGTGTTTAAATGTTAATGAAATTATAAATTATGTTTGAGAACCTCGGTGTGGTAGTGGTTACTACGCTTTGGCTTTCAATATCGAAAACAAAGCTACCTTCGCGATGGTCAGGCCTTGTATGGGTAACCAAAACTTTGTGATCTCGAACTCCTCTGTGTTCGGAACCCACAACCCGCATCGGGCCAGCGTGGTGGTGTTACGGCCTATACTCCTCATGTGTTTGGTTCCACGAGGAAGGCCTGTGCCTAGCAGTGAGACGGTTATAGGCTGAAGAGGAGTAGAATTTTTATATGATACATGTAACTCACCGATATTTAAGATCGACCCAAGCTATAAAATGTAAAGACTAAAGCGTAAGGGCAAAATCTCGATAGGCGCTGAGTTTCTCTGTTTAGATATTTGAAATGGAAAAGATTTCTATTAGGATTGGGTTTTGTAAGGATATAAAAAATATATAAGGATTCTGCGTTCGATTTCATGATGACAGCAGTTGTCCAGAAAAAGGTATTCAGGTGTTAACCAAAATATTTATTTGAACAACCTTTTGGATTTTTGCTTAGAATCGTCAAGTCTTAACAATAATCTCGTATTCCATATTAGATATTCTTATTGAGAACATACATAATCTCTATAACTATACATATAATAAAACTGTAAACGTCAAATGTATATACATAAAAAGAGAGAATATACAAAAAAAAATTGTTTTGTTGTTCGCCTGTTTGTCTGTTTGTGCGGGCTAGTCTCCGAAATGGTTGGACCGATTTCAATGAAATTTTGCACGGTGATACCTTATATCCCTGGTCAATATCTTAGATACTTTTTATTCCGGAGAATTGAAGGGTTCCCGTGGGATTCTTAAAAAACCAGTAACCGCGGACGAAGTCGCGGGAAACAGCTAGTTCCTTAATAAGAATTGCTGCCCTACTCTGAAACTTCATGTTGACAATAGTAATTTAATACAACGTCAAATGTCATGTCTTTTGATTATCCAAAAAAAGTGATCGAAATGACAGAAATCCAATTCGTATCCATTTTTCAATTCAATTCGAAATGACAAAAATTTGGTAAGAAAGTAGAACAGCTAAATTAAATAAAATTTCGTAATACACATTCAGGGTACACTATAAAATAATCAAAGAAAGTTTTAGTAGACTAAAGCTCCTAGTTGATGCCGTTACCAAGCTTTACTTTGAAGTCCATTACAGTCCACTTTAGTATTCACAGTACCGTTTGTATTAAAACTATTGTGTTCTCTCGTGGAACGTTGCTTCTTTTGAGAATTAAGACTAAGGGTAAGGGATATGCAGATGCTTTAAGGACTTAATTTCGGACCGTTACTATTCGGTACTAAGGTCACAGTTCCTATGCGCCGTCACTGAGCTAGTCTAATTAATACACGAGTTTCCGGACACATCGCTCCCGACACGCAAGCGTTGTTCATGGAAACACCAGTAGATGTACATGTTCTACATGTTGTAGCCGATTAACAAACATTTTCATATAACGCTTAAGCTTTCCTGTAAATAAAGGCTCATATAATAAATTCTTCCAAATACAGTCGTTTACATTAAGGCGATTGTCCTTTAATCTTTCCTGTGATTGGCATTGCATAAACACGACGTTTCTTAACAGGTCATGTTTTTTCTAGAATATTGTGGCGGAGTTTTACTATCAACGCAATCAAACTGTATATCGTCGACCATCAACATGTGTAACAGTCTAATTTTCAACAAGCTTATATCGTCGCCAGAAAAAAGCTCGCGTCGACTGAACTATTTCGCTAAGTGCCTTAGTTAATAGAGATAAAAGTTATAATTAAAATTAAGACTTAATTATGTTTGCTGCCAAAATTATCCTCATGATTCTTATGCTCGCACCAATAAGTCTAGCCCTAAGCACCCACGTGTATCATATGATCTAAGGTAAAAGCTATCCTTCACCCTAGAATCTTTCCAAATTATACTACCATAATGATATCATTATACATAGAAGATAAGGAAAATTTGGATAGAATTAGTAACAGACCCAGCTGTAAGCAATAAAGTTAAAATCTTTTGTTAAAATATTGTAGATGTCTACGATTATGGAGGTCTTAACGGTAGATAAGCAATTTATGAAGCGTATGGTTTGGTTGTATTCATCAACGCGTGTGTCGACCAAACTGTTTCGATGTAGTACTACATCCAAATAGTTCCGGGAACGACTTTGATCTGCGGTTAGTTCATATCACACCAGTCGATAGACGCGCCGGACACAGTGAAAATTCATTAGCGAGTAAATAGTTCGGCATTACAGTCAATAAACGTAAAGTTACAATAGAATCTATGAGTATGCCTACTAATTGTAATCCCACGTCTAGTCATAACCTGCAACGCTTAGAGAGATTACATGAACAATATCTGGAATAATAGTTTTATTCTTTAAAAAAATCTAGGAGCTCGGTGGCGTAGTGGTCAGTGCGCTTTGGCTTCGATCGAAAACAAAGCTACCTTCGCCATGGTCAGGCCGTGGATGGGTGACCAAGACTTTGTGATCTCGAGCTCCTCCGTGCTTCGGAAGGCACGTTAAGCCGTTGGTCCCGGTCGCATTTGTGACCGTTTCTACCTACCAATCCGCATTGGGCCAGCGTAGTGGTGTTACGGCCCATACTCCTCATGTGTTTCTCCATGAGGAAGCCTGTCCCAGCAGTGGGACGTATATAGGCTGATGACGATTCTTAAAATTTATTAAAACTCTAGAAACACTGAACAGCAAAGAAAACGGGTCTGATAGAAAATCATCAATATCTCCCAAAGTACTTGACCTAGTTTAATGAATTAAAAACTAAATGAATGAACATTTAACGCCGCCCTAATGTATCCGTACTTAGATTGTTGCCTTTAACTCGTAAATGGCGATTTTTTTCTTCAACAACTGTAAGGAAGCTATATAAAACTGTATACCTATACTGATATAGCGATGGTCCCATGTTGTCCTGCACCTTGCTCGGCTTGTTTCTGGTTTTCCAACATTCTGTTGGTGTTCATGGAAACGCTATAATTCTCATTAAGCTCTAAAAACTGTCACGCCAAGAGGTTTCGCTGTATTTTGCGGACTGCGCCTATCTTATAGCATTATCAGATCTGTATAATTTACAAAGGTTAGGTCAACGATGATTCAAGAAGAATATAATTTATAAGCCGGAGAGAATTTCAAATCAGTTATTTCCCGTTCAAATAAAAAATGCTATTAATGTAGTGTTATCAATGTAGTGTACATACATTGATAATTTTTTTATACAAAACTTAAAAAAATATTTTTTATTTTTTATTTTCAATTTTTTACGCAATTTTCAAAAATGAATGGAAATGTTTTATGTGCTATTTTATGAAGCATTAAATATTCTTTAACTTAGTCTTTAATTCATAAAGCTAGGCCCAGTACTTTTGCTGTTCATTGTATGTACATTGAAAAGACTTGAAATAACAAAACATATCATGCAGTCAGTGTTTGTGAACTAAAAAGTCTCTTGATTACTTTGAAAAAAAATTTCAATTATTAGGTCCTAACCTATGAAATTGGTGTTTTGTATGGAGATTTTGGGGAATTCTGCATTTTCCATACAAAATTTTTTTCAGTTTTCTTCACAACGACAAATCCAAAGATAATAATATTTGGCATCTATCATTAGACAAGCTTAAGTAATATGTGTAATATCACACTTCATAAAAATTATTTATCGTTTTTAAGTGAATGCAAATAAAATGATGTATTCGGGAGGCACTTAAAAAGAGTTGTCTTCGTGTCTAATTTTAACCCAATTAAACTTAGCACATATTATCAAAACAAATCAAAAGAGCTCAAAAATATAGTCTTTTTTTAGACGAGGTAATTATTTTTTAGGAATACTCTGAATCTTAATAGTTACAGACAAAATACTAAGAGAGAAAAAAAAACACCAATTTCATAGGTATGGACCCAATATAATGTCCCATGCTATACACATCCTAGGGGAGACCAATGTCCAGAAGTGGACGAACACGGGTCGATGAAACACATGCCTTTATTTTGTGAGCTAAATGCTGCCTGTGTTGTATTGTATTTTTTTAACTATTTATTAGTTGCATTAAAGAATTTTATCTATCTATCACAACGTTTTGGTCACCTAATTAAGACCCGCCTATCGAAGCCTCTACTCCTGACAGTAATATTATTCACATTTTTGGAAACCTTTTAAGAATTTGACTTCCTGCAATGGTTTATTTGTCTTTATGAGACAACGCGAGCGCAGTGTTTTCCAACTGCTTACAAATTCTGTTACTGTATTCTTTCCCCGTATTGCTGGTGCACAGAGTCAGACACACAAGCACGTCGGGTTGTAATGGATGTTCCTCAACACGTATTGTGGTCTGCACTTCAATGTTTGTTTGTTTCAAGTTTTACCATTTATTATTGATGTCACCGCCTCACACTGTTTGAATACATTCAACGGAAGGAAAGCTAAGCTAGTTATGCTATTTGCATTGTCGGAGTCGCCATTTCTTACTACAAGTTACTTGACGTAGTGTAGGTGTAATAAAAAATTACTAGACAAATACCAAGGTAATATACCGAATTTGAAATAGAAAATTCAGGAGAAATGGTTCTTCGAAATCACTTTATGAATAAAAAATGTATTGCATGTAATTGTCTTGTGAAATGTGTTTTATTTATTTGGATTCGTGAACCGTGTTATTTATTCAAAATCATCTTTGAATTTTGGTTAAATGTGGACATTAGAGTGCAAAAATATCCATTTATGTAGGTGTATCTTTGTAATGGACTCTTTGCCTATCAACCAGTGTTTTTTATCTAAAAAGTTACTCTTTTTTACGCAACTATTTTTAACTAAAGGGCGAATTATGGTCTTAAAGTCAGAGTTCTACTGTTGTTTCCCCACCCTACCGCCTTAAGTTTATTTTTCGTCGTGGAGGAAAAAGGGCAATTATATTCAGCCCGGAGGCTTCAAATGATTTGGAAGGAGACCTTTTAACTATTCAACGGGCACATAACGAGACACAATAGAAACATCTATAGTTTGCGATCACCGGTGTTCGCGGTGCCCGTCAAGGCGTTGAAAGAAACTGATCGTTTCCATAATAGTATAAGATACCATTGCACTGCTCGATTATGCAGGTAGGTATCTGTTTTTTGATAAAACAAATTTTAATTGAATGTTAAGATAGTATGCAGTTGATTATCGATAGGTTGCCTATAAAAAATTGCCTCATACTTATTAATTAAATTAAAAAATTTGCAAGAACAATAGCTTAGAAAACAAACAGTGTTTGTCAGGCCGTGCCGCGTTGGTTAATTTTTATATTCAGTTTTCTTTTATTACACGAGTTTAGTGTACACGTGAGCTTAATTGAGAGGAAAATCGTAGAAGCACGATCCAGAGTTGGTGGAGGCGCCGGGTATCGATCCCGGTACTTCTCGCTAGTTGGAGTTGTCGTAGAAGTATTATCTGATTAGAGTTTTTCTATAAAAAACATAGGATAAAATTAGTTTCCATTGTAAGTTCTGTCACTTGATTATTTTAATGAAGTTTTTTAATTTTTTTCTTTACGGTGTCTTTTGGGTCTAAAGTTCAACAAGGCGTTTGCAAGCTTTTTGAGGAGTTTTTGCTTGCGTTGTGTTTTTCCAATTATTACCCTAGGTTAAATGATATGCCTATGATAGATGAAAGATTCTAAGAGCCAGCCCATTCTTGAAGGCCGTCTAGTCTATTGTGATTCTATTCTTCTTTAGTTAGGTTTTTTGTAGTGACGTTATCTGACATCCGTTGAAAATTTATTCATTCGATTTAGGGCGAATTCGACCAAATTGAGATTAGTAACACGGGAATAGTAATACCAAACTGATTTGAAATGATTGGTCGAATGTGCCCTGTGTCAAACGAGACATTGACACATTCGTGCGCGAAAAACTGCGTACTCCTTTAAAATAATATTTCCAAACATGAAAAAACTAGGATAGCTAGTCGACTAAGGGCAAATTCGACCAAATTGAGATTAGTAACACGGGAATAGTAATACCAAACTGAGTTCACACGATTGGACGAATCAGCCCAAAGGGCGGAGCCGAATAGCTATCCTAGTTTTTTCATGTTTGGCTACACGCGAGTAATATTATTTTACCGGAGTACGCAGTTTTTCGCGCACGAATGTGTCAATGTCTCGTTTGACATAGAGCAGATTCGACCAATCGTTTCAACTCAGTTTGGTATTAATATTCCCGTGTTAGTAATCTCAATATGTAAACTCAGTTTGGTATTACTATTCCCGTGTTAGTAATCTCAATTTGGTTGAATTCGCCCTTAGTCGGAACCAAATTTTACGCGTACGGGTGAATGTGGCAAAGTCGTCTTTGTTTCCTGTGCGTAGACTTGGGGAAAAAAATATTTTAAAATTTTGATAAACAATAGCGAGCTTACAAAACAAACAGTGTATGTCAGACTGGGCCGCCGCGTGGGTGTATATTTATACTGAGTTTGCTTTTAATACACGAGATCAGTGTAGACGTGTGTTTAATTGAGAAGAAACATCGTAGAAGTAGTCTCATGATCCCGACAGTACCTTGCAACTATCATTATGTTTTAAGGTTTAAAGACTTTTATTTCTCATAAAAACATATTATGTTCACTTATAATGAGATATACAGTTCTTAAAATAAAGATATCATTAACTTTTTGCCTCTAAGAATGCCAGAAGTATAAAATCACAATGTAAATAAATAATTTTTATGTTTTTTCTTGAAAGTAATTACATTATCACAATTCTTGATATTGTTTGGTAGATTATTGTACAGCTGGGCTCCCTCAAATAATATCGTCTTCTTCCCGTAATTCGTGCGTGTGGTAGGCAACTGCAACTTTCCCTCATTTCTTAGATTGTGTGAAGTAAATTTTTTGGAGAATTGTATGTTACTGTAAATTGTATTTGTAGTAATATTTTTGATTAATATGCAAGTGTAGTAGTTATAAAGTTGTGTAATATTTAGTAGCTTCGTTTCTTTATATAATGTTATTGTTGGTGTAAGATAAGGATACTGAAATAAAACTTTAATTATTTTGTTTCGTGTTCTCTGTAGTTGAATTAAATTTGTTTTTGCAGCGGACCCCCATACCTCAATTAAATACAATATTTTAATGATGACATAATGTTTAAATGCGAGAATCAATTCAGCCTTTATTTGTCCAAAGGGCGAGAAAAATGGTTTTATTTATAAAAAAAATACGCATTATTTCTTCAAGCTAGATCAAACAACCGTATTTTGTGCAATAAAATTCGACGTTTCAAAGTAATCACACGCACTCAGGCTAACGTTAGATGTGCAGCCATCTGTGACAGCACACAGGGCTGCCTACCTTAACTGTAGAGGCGCCCCGCTTATCAAGAACGTTACGAGAATTCATTTTGACGAACACCTTGTAAAATTTACTTTGGCTTACGAGTTTACCAGATAACAAACATAAACATGACGATTTAAATATTATTCAAACGTTATATTATTTTGCTTCAAATTACGAGTCTTATTTATTAACATAATAATACAATCATGTCTAGAGAAGATGGGTAAAAAGGTATAAGGGAACTTTAATTTATGAATCGCCTAGATCCAGTGGGTCAAGCGATATTCAGAAAAACTCTAAGATTTACCCAATCTTTAGTTATTTATGGTAGGTAACATAATCACTCAAGCCTATAGAAGCCGTAGCACCAAGGATTTTCACAACTTAGTAAAAATCATTATTCAATCTTTCAGAAAATCTTGTCTTCAGTAAAAACGGGCTAGTTAGTTTGCTCTGTACGTACCTACACGATTATGATATTGCGTGCTATTTGCGCCACATTGCTCCCACGAAGAAACTCATATATTTATATTATTACCGGCATATTATTACCGGTTTAAAAGGCATATAGAGCATGTACTTGTTGTGTTTCTAAAATAAATAAAAGCTGAATTTACTACTTTCAATCATTGATTTGCCCAGAACTAAATAAATGTTTTGGTTTTAAACTAAGTATTTACATTATTAGGTGTATTTTTTTGTATGTTTTGCAAATACTAGATAAATGAATAAATAATGCCTCAAAACTTCACTGGGTTATTATTACACAGCTACAGGGGTCCAATCAATACCTATTAGACTCTAACGGCCAATACATTATATTTAAAAGATTCACTATAATTAATTAATTACTTATAAAATATCCTTTGAATAAGGATAGTCCTATCTTGGGTTCGAGTGCCTGATGGGTAGAATCATAATGGTGCAACTGCTTTTGCGGTGCCTTTGCCTAGGCTCTAGCACTTAGGGGATAATAGTCGTGATTATTTGTATGTATGTATGTATGTAATAAAAACTTAAAAAATCTCTTTATTCTCAAAACTCATTGACGAAATTGTTTTTATTAAATAGTTGATAATTCTTCCTAATTCTATGTCAGCACAAGCCGTTGTAAGCTTTTTAATTATTTTTACTATATATAGATCATTGGAATGACAAAAAACTGTTATAAACATTTATATCAAAGATTGATTGCCGACTTATATTACACATGTATGTATATATTATATGTATGAATATATATTATAATAAGTGATAAATTATATAATTATGTAAATATATGTATAGCAATAATTAAAGTTATTTATTCTTAAGCAAGCATCGACTTATATTTGAAAGTATTGATGTTTAGGTAAACTATTTTTAATTTGTACATAATCTGCTGTATTTTGTCAACCGTCTAATTGTTACGCGTTCGTATTAAAATCTTAATTTATTGTAATGAACAAGAAACCTGTTATTGGCTTTATAATTTTGTATGTCCATTGTATATGTTACTATTGTGAAAATCTGTTGGATTTTTTATAATAAATAATACCAAACTTCCTTTAAGTCTGAAGAAACAAAAAGTTATGTTTTGTTGGTGATCGGGTACTCGGATACGAAAACAACGCAGAAAGAAATGCGAAGAAAACCGATTAAATATTACTAGTTAGTAGCGCTGAGTATTTCTCTACAGAACAGATTAATTCGTCTGGGTTGTTGTTTACGCTGTGTTCTTTCAGAATGTTACGTAATCATTAGACCATTCTTCTTGCTTTAAAAGCAGCCTGCATACTTGAAATGCTTTTTAAAAGAATCAAAATACACGAAGCAGTAGCATCTGTAATACATATTGATATAACACATGTCTTTGATACGCGGATGTGGACTTATCCAATTATATTAATATAAATTTGTTAGGATAAGGCTCTCTTAGTCGTACATGTACAAAATCATAAGAATATACCTATTAGATATAAAAGTATAGTTCACTGACGTCTACTTCCGTTCTTTCTTGCTTTAAAAATGAACTCGTATCGTTGTAAGTGAATTATGGAGTAATCTTACAGCATGAAGGTAAAAATTTCTTTATTTTCGTCATAGCCTTGGCAAAGTTAATGCAAGTCACAAAAATATAGCATTTCCAAACAAATACAAGTGCGATTTCTGTCTATTTATATCAATTGAAGCGAAATAGCCTTCTGATTTATCATAACTACTCACGTTATGGGGTATAACGATAAATTCAGATTACCCCACACCGTAGCCGAATATAGGGCTCTTTGTAATAAATGATATAGCCCCTCGTATGATTTCATTTCCTACCAACTATATTAAACGCTTTGTTTTAAAACAATTGAGTGGTTTTGGTTCCAAGTCTTTAGGTACATTCACTGACGTGGATTTTGTGAAACTACTTCCGACTTCTATTAGCATTGTTAGATTTGTGTTTTGATTAAATTGTTACATTGTATTTATTATACATTGGTTAACCTTAACATATTTTACGTGCGTGTAATTATTAATCAAACCGGAATATTACTCACTAATTCCTTTGCGTTTTGTACTTAATTAATTTTAACATTCATGTTCGGTAACATTTTAATGATATTTGCATGGGACATAAATATACTGCCGTTCTGGTGATTATTACTGGGTTGAGTTGCGCAGGATTCACTACTGAGAAAGTCGGTAGGTTATCTTTGTCCAGCTGCAGATCGATGATTGCGTGATCAAATATCCCTTTAGAAATGAAATAGACTCTAAGTAAGACTTTCAGAACATATTCTGTTGGGAAACTTGTTATTTGCTTCTAAAGCTCAAAATACCTATGCTCAAAACTTTTAAATGCAAAATATTAACATAATTCATTTATAAAAAAAGCTCAAACATTTATGTTTAAAATTAGTTCTTTCTGAAGTAAGATACACAAGGAAAACCTCTAATATCCCTTGAGAAATCAATTATACAATTCGTTTATAAAGTTTTGATTACTCAAATTGTTATTTGGTTTTAAAAGCCGTTTACGTTTCGAGTACAAAAGCTTTTTATAATTTCACTGGTATTAACTGGCTGAAAAATTTTAAGCTGCTTTTAAATGAAAATTCTTGTGTGTGAATATTACGTCTTTCTGTATACGTTGAAGGTTTGCGTGCAGTACATGCATGTAAGTTAACACAATTCCCTTCCGGCTGTGGTGAAGGCTTGTCCTCACTTAAACTCTTAAGACACGAAACTGCAACTACTTGCTTCAATTACGTCGACAAAAATACTTTTTTAATTAGTACAATGTGAACATTGTTTTGTATGATTCTTCACATAACAGTATGATTTAGAAAAAAGATTCAATTACACCACGTAGAATAACATTATGTTGGGTCCTTACCTATGAAATTGGTGTTTTTTTTCTCTCTTAGCAATTTGTCCGTAACTATTAAGATTCAGAGTATTCCTAAAAAATAATTACCTCGTCTAAAAATAGACTATATTTTTGAGCTCTTTTGATTTGTTTTGATAATTTGTTGTAAGTTTAATTGTGTTAAAATTGGACACGGAGACAACTCTTTTTAAGTGCCTCCCGAATACATCATTTTATTTGCATTCACTTAAAACGATAAATAATTTATATGAAGTGTGATATTACACATATTACTAAAGCATGTCTAATGATAGATGCCAAATATTATTATCATTGGATTTGTCGTTGTGAAGAAAACTGAAAAAATTTTAGCATAGAAAATGCAGAAATTGGATAAGAATTGGATTTATTTCACTTCAAACAAAAATGTGTTCGAAATGACAGAAATTCAATTCATATCCATTGAGATTTTGTTAGAGAGTATGGCAACTGCACTTCTGTGAACTGTAGACGAAATGAAATCTAAATGGTACTTTGAAATTTTGTTCTTAAAACATATATTAATTAAAACAATTTATGATTATTTTTGCTGACAGTAAGTCCCAATGTGGTCCTAAGGTTTTTAAAACATTGTATATTATTATTATTATAGCTGAACTCCTTAAATTTTCCACTCTACGAGTATTTTAGAAATAAACTGTATTGATTCAGATTCGCTAAAAATATTGCTCATCGGCAATCGTAGCACTCATAAAAAAAACGTTTCTGATGTAAATATAGCCTTAGTACAGTAATTGGTTTAGTGTTCGCGACTAACTTAATTTCTCAGCAGCTTGAGTGCGGCCTTTTACGTTTATGTATACGTTTTTCACGAAGAAAATATAACCCTCGGGAAATAAAAACTGAGTTTTGGAAAAATTTTATCCCACTTAAAATTTCGGATTTGATAACAGTTATTTATCGAACTGTAAAAAGAAGCTTTCAAAGGTTTTCAATTAAGATTTACACTATTGATATATTCGAGTGATTGTAATTACTCAATTGCACCATTGACTGTAATTCTGTCGTAGACAAGTTCATTACAGTGCTATCAGTTGCTGTCCAAACAGTCATTACAGTCCAACGCCATGAAATTGTTGCGTAATAATAATACATAATAATAAGATACATAATATATATACAACGCCAAATAGGTAAACGGTAGTAAAATATCGATATCTAATACACATTTTTAATGATTTTATTTATTTTTGTATTTTCTTAAGTTTTATCATGAGATAAAATGTGATTCGGTATTTTAATTTGGCGCTCTAAAAAAAGTATCATACTGACATACCCGAATATTATTTCAATAATATTCGGGGATGTCAGTTTTACAGAATATTATATTTTAGGGCGAATTCGACCAAACTCCATGTTACTACACGGGGGTTCGGACACCAATTAATTCATAAATTTCATTGGTCGAATCCGCTGTAATGACGAAGTCCTGCGTACACAGCCGATATTTGGCCGTGAACGCATCAGATACTCGAAACTGTTTGAGTATATTGTTTGTGAATTTCATTACTAGGATTATTTTAATTTGCAATGTCTTAAGGGCTCGTTTAAGGAGACGCGGAGTGCCAGGCGGCGCGGTTTTTTTTTCCATTGTTTTTGGTCTTCAATTTTATTCCTATCCGAGTCAGCGCCTGGAGCATATATATATATATATAGATAATAAACTATGACAATAATTGTTCAATGTTCAAGTTTCAATAAGTTTTACGTTCAGTGATTTGTGAAATTTACATACATACATAAGACGACTATTATCCCTTTTGGGTAAGTCAGAGACTAGGCAGAAGCACCGCAAAAGCGGTTTACTGCCAAGCAGTGACTGCACTCAGCGTGACAGGTGTTGAGCCCGTCGCCGCTATAAGCTATTGGATGGTTGTTTGTGCAGTTCTAAGACCATTGTGAGATTTACCGTTTTAAAAATTGTTTCAGTGTGCCTTAAGTTTATAATATAATATACAAATAAATGACGTCATCTCCGAGTTTTATTTTATCACCGGCATCCACCACGTCACAAGTATATATGTTTAAATTAACATGTAGGCACACTGTTTGGTACGTACGTATGCTACGTATGCTGGTGTAGTACACATGCCAGATAAAATGCTCGCTTGCAAACACAGCGTTCCATTCAATGTAATATTTCAAATTCATTTAATTCATGTCAACATAATAATATGTTTATACACGTAGTTAGTAAGTGTTAGTAAAATTGTCACGCTCAACTCGATTGGCTTTTAAAAGGCATATTATAAATTATAGTGATTGTATCGTTTTGTAATCTCATCCGTGCAGCAGTTATCAATGATAACTCAAATTTTCGGAAAAATATTGTGATCATTCCGAGTAAGATAGGCATCAGTATGGCGAGCATTTTATGTTAATATATTATTCCGTTCCGTGTGACGAAACATGCCGCCATGATGCGGATTGGTGTTTCAGGCTGTGCCGTTGAATATAAATGCTTAAAATATAATATTTTATAGCAAGCAAAAAATCCCAATTGCTTTAATTTTTGCAATTTTTATTAATGTTTCTCGTGGACATTTTTGGAAAATTGGAAATGTAAATTAGAATGTAAGTTAACGATTGATTTCTTTTTAAATTAAGCGTTGTTTATAGTTTAAAAAAAATGGTAAAAAGATTGTCGAGGCTCAAGAGTCATAAACATAGGTGATGTGGTAAAGATGACATAGTGTTACAAATGTGAAAATTATAATTGTACTCTGATACATGAAAATAGCTTACATTTTTCGTATCTTTGCATGAACGGTTTTCTTTTTACTGGCATGGAATAAGTAAACGACGTTTCTTTTTAATTATAGTCTCATAGTACATAATTTCCCAGGTGACCATTATGCATGGAATAATTTATGTGGCAAGCGTTGCTGGACACATAGCTAACCTTGTAATGAGGTCAAGCGTAGCTCGCGGCGCGCTCGATGCCGGAGCATTCGTTGTTCTCAAAATAACAGGCAGCGGCTGCGCTATATTTGAAGTGTCTCACTACTTGAATAATTTATAAGTTCAACTCGTCTCCGAGCGCTGCATTTCCGTTGTAAAGCTTCGGAACCTCCTGCGACTTAGACCTTAAGATAACAGCCCGAATTAACAATGCAAGGTTATGCAGAATATTCCAAATTCGAAATAATGCTAGGTTTTTGAGCGGCGATTTATTTTTGGGGCATAAACTTTACTTGTGCAGGATTTAATGTATTTATTATTTTCCTCAAATATATAGTAACACTAATCCCACTAAATGCCGGTTAAGGCAAGAGGTAGATATGGAAGCTATAGGAATTTAAAAATATTGCATGGATACATGGATATGGATAAACAATATGAAATAAAAAAATTAAGAAGAAAAAACCTGTGGAATGTTGTTTCAAAAGTCGGGCTTTAGCTCCTAAGCCTTATAAATACTATTTTAAAATTGTATTTATAAGCAAACCACATTGCAAAAGAGCAACAGAATACATTACTTACAATTTTGTACTCGTAATCTACACGTAAGTTTTGTTCTTATTTGGGCTTGTATCAGAAATTTCGAAATTTATAAGGACTGTACAAAAGTAGTCATAACTTTTTAGGGAATGAAGGTAGGACCCTGCTTTTGTGATTATCTGATGCAAATGACACTGGCTATTTATCTAATTCATTTGATCTATGACTTATGGGCCACCCTATATACGATTTTATTGTCTCGTTTTTAGACCGTTTTAGAAAGTTCAAGTGGGTATATATTTTCATTATATCGAAACAAAAAATATGTTATTATGAAGCATATTTTTATTTTTCCACTGCACTTTGTGAAACTCTTTTGTAATTTTTTGATATTCTTTCAGACACATGTATACCAAAATGGCGGCTCACCAAGCACCACACTGCAGCACTGTGCCGAAAAATGGTTCATGAAAAATGTATACGTCCACGGCCTTCGTGGACGTTTGTCACAATTAAGTTGTTAGTGGGATCTGGACCAACTCTGTTTTTATTAAATATTTTTTATCAAGTTCCATCATAAATGACTGTTTCTTGCTTTAATAATTTATAAGTAGAAAATATAAAGTGACAAGCGATGGCATGGGTTTTTGACGTTCTAATGCGAATACAAACTTTTATTATATCAAAAGCAATGGTAAAATGAGAGAATATTGGTCATAATAGGATTACTCGTAATTATCGTTGCTTCATTTGAAATCAAATCAAACAGTTCAGCAACTACATAGTAATATTATTGAAACGAAACTTTCATTAATAGGTAAATAAAAGCCATACACTAAATACTATATTTACATATTTGAAAACAGGAAGTGTAAACTTGTGCAAAGAGAAGGTGGAGATCAGAAGTCTCTGCCTATCCCAATGGGAAATACGTTTGATTTTATGCACTATATTATAAAAACACTTCAATTACGCCTTACCAGTTCCATGGAATCTTAATCACAGTTTATTATGAATATTGGTGTCCCTTCACTATGACCAGTGTATGACTGAACCAGCAGTGTAGAGGAATTCTATGGAAAAAACTAGCTTTTGCCCACAACTTAGTCCGCGTAGAAGGCTTTGAGATAGTGTGATGGTATGTAGCCTTCCTCAATAAATAGGCTATTTAACACTGAAAGATTTTTCCAAATTGAAACAGTAGCCTCAATTGGTGGAATCGAAAATTTACTCCTACTCTATTATTAGAAACAATGTTCATAGTGGCGTAAAATTTGTCCTTAATTTTTCTGGGAGGTGTTATTTAAATTTTTTAACATTGACCCGCATGGCACCCGTTCCCATGAAAAAATCGGAATAAAAGGTAGCCTGTGTCCTTTCTCAGGCTCTAGACTATCTGTGTACCAAGTTTGGGTTAAATTGGTTCAGTAGTTTTGACGTGAAAGCGAGACAGACAGAGTTACTTTCACATTCATAATATTAGTATGGCTGGTGAAATATTACCCCTAGTTGCTTCGAATATAATCCGCTTTGAACAAAAATAACATTAATGTTAAATACAATATATCACGTTATTAATATGAAAGGACTACAATTTATTTATCATTTCACTTTTTAAATGATGATTTCTCTACAAAATTTAATTTAAAAAAGTTTTAATTCAGAAAATGCAACTGTATTAATCAAAAGGAAATTTTTAGTGTCAGTTCGCTAGCGAGCGGATAATTATGTAGTATGCCAATCATTTATAAGAGAAGCTAATAATAGGTTCTTGTCTAGACGTACATTTTTGCGTTTCGAAGTTTGGTGGCGTAGTGATTTAAATTAGTTTCGATTGGAAACTAATTTTCATCAACCGACTTGGACAAATCCTCTTATAAGGTCTACCGCTCACATAATGCCTATGGCAGCGCTGAGACTAAAGGGTTTTTTTTTCTAATGTATTCTCAATCCACAGCTCTTTAATAGGTTATTAAACAGACCTTAAACTTATACATAATGTTTTGCCCACCCTGTCCTCTGCAGGGCATAGATCTCTCCTAATGCACGCCATTTGACATAATTAAGTAAAAAAAGTGGTGGCTAGTTTGTTAAGTGGGTATTATAGCTATTCGTATTTAATTATTCGTACAAGAAATTTACAGTATTTTTCTTTTAAAATTGACAATAAGTTAATATCTCTTTGTGATCTCGAGCTCCTCCGTGCTTCGGAAGGCACGTTAAGCCGTTGATCCCGGTCGCATTTGTGACCGTTTCTACCCACCAACCCGCATTGGGCCAGCGTGGTGGTGTTACGGCCCACACTCCTCATGTATTTCTCCATGAGGAAGGCCTGTCCCAGCAGTGGGACGTATATAGGCTGATGACGAATACATTTATTTTTATCTAATATATTTGAAAGTTGAAAGGGTTTAGGTTTAGTTCTTTGCCGTTCTCCTCTGAACTTATCGTTCTGTTAGTTTTCGAATTAGATTTCTAATTATTATAAGTAATTTATGTCCACAAGTGAAAAACAGATAAACTAGACGAACGATTTGGAACAGATTATCGACATGACGTGTCGAAAACGCTCGTCTGCGGCACGTATAAATAATAATTAGTCATTTGCGTGACGGCAACAATTACAAGACTAGTATAAACGAACACATGCGACCGCCGGATTACGCTAATTGTCAAATTATGTCGCTCTATGCATTACATATTAGTTTTAGCTGGAAACAATATGTATCGGAAAATATTTAGTTTTTGTTATATCAGATTTGTAATAAATTCTATTATATACGAATATTTACGTAAGTGTCGTTCCTTCTTTGGAAATCCCTTTGCTAGACTTCAAAGATTTTGTACAACTAAAGCCGCTATTGTGTTTTCTTAAAGCCTGAAGGAATTTCAAGTTAGGTTTAGGTTTATTTAATATTTTTTTCTATAAGTGTTTCCACTTACGTAATACGCTCAAGAATGCTTTTACAGTCGTTTATAACATTGTCTTCTTTAAAGAGCTATTTGATTTCATGCCACAAACAAGACAATGCTTTTCGAAGCTTCCTGCTACAATGCTCCGCTGCTACGCCGTAGTCGCCTACGGCGGGCGTAGTCGCTATCGCGCGGCCTTAATATCTGCTAGCTTTTTGCTCGGGGCTCCGCTGAAATGATAAAGGTTTTTGATAAAAAAATGTCACATGGAACCCATTTGTTTTCGTCGAGACGCTCATCTTGCATTTCTGTAATAGCTTATAAAAATAATAAATTGTTCTCGACTTTATCTTTATGCGAGAGTTATATTCTCATAATATTTATGTAATACATCATTGTTGTTTATAGTTTCTTGTAAAATATTTGATGCTAAAATATCATTTCATTTTTATTGTCTAACTTGGATCTTTGTTAGATTTAAGTATATTTCGATTACAAAAGAATGGCCATTGGTAACTAACTAACATAACATATCATCACGCCTCCTTCCCCAAAGGGGTAGGCAGAGGTATTAACACATTTCGCCAGATATGTTAAGTCCCCATGTAACAGGTGGCGAGCCTGTGCCATGCACCGGGCACAAACCAGGTAAAATAGAATGATAACGTTAATTTCTATTAGAAGGAAAAAGGATTCCGTGTTTATGTGATTACTCCTATTAATATAGAGCATGACCATCGACGTAGATTATGGAAGTACGATCAGATTAACAATGTTAATAATAATTTTAATTACCAAGAAGGTCTCTCATTCATTACGCATTCAAAGAGGCCAGTAGGCTCTAAGTATGGACGTCCCCGCTTTATTTACTTAAAAGCCGGATTACAGTCGCGACACTTTCCCGCTCACTATTTAATTCACCCCGCTATTTAAACGGTTTATCTTTTTAACATTTTGTTTTGGTTAACCTCGGCCACAAAATGAGATACAATAGAAACATACATTGTTCGCGAACGCCGGCCTTCTTTTGGCCTTCTAGGGGTTAAATCCTAAAAACTATGCTCGCTGATATATTTAATTAAATCTTTTGCAGGAAGATTTTACACAGACGATTTTACATTTAATTTTTTATTCTTTCTTTTGTACACTGTCTAGCTGAAATACCTTAACATATTTTTCTATATTTATATTTATTTAGTGCTTTACTACGGCTTACGTATTATTTACGAGTTAAGGCAAACACATATTTAACATTTTCCAGTTTATTGGCGGTAAAACATTGAAATTTAACAAGCGCCGATGAATTTCTTTGAATAAAATTTTACCGCTCCATTTTGCATAAGCTTCACGATGAAACTCGATATGAAAATAAATTCTTTATATAAATGTTATCTAAATGGTTCAAGAAGAAATTTGGAGGCATGTGTTAGGTTTTAAATCCATATCTAGATTTTGTTCCTCGCTCAGCGAAAGCTACACTGAATCAAAATTCTAAGCGAACTTCATATTCTAAATGAAATTGGTTACGTTATGACAATGTGATTACGTAACAATTTTGGCTCAGTCCTGCGCCAAGAAAATTTTGTTAGGAAACTTCTTAATTAAAAAAAATGGCGTATATTCCAGTAGCATTTCGGATACAACTTTAGTGTTTGTGTTCTTTCTTGATATTCTGATGTATTTACGCAGTTAAAAGTCTCGTGTGATTAACTTTAAATATGTATATCTTTTATACGTTGCAAAAGATTAGTTTATTATTAATATCGTTTTTAAAATAAAGGTTATGTTGTGTAGTGGTGTCTGGTGTGGTGGTCTCTATAACATAAAATATCTTCTAAAAATATTTGGCAAACTTGTGTCTCTCAATTCAATTCTGACATTTGTGACTAACACCCAGTTGCAGAAACGAACTTTAAAAATTTAATGTCGGCATTATCCCTAATGCTCCATTAAATTTATTGATTGAAGTGTCAAAGAACACCTTAGCGTAGTTTTTACGTTGCACAAAACGACATTAGCACCCTATCAATGCTAAAGAGACATTAGCTAGAACTATTTTGTGTTCCAATTTTAAATTTAATGAACTTTAAAGTTTTAATGTCTCATTACTAAATGTCGTCTTTAAAAAATCTTTGTGCAACTGAGCGTAAGAGTATTATATAATACACATAAATTTTATTAGGTCGTAGAACATATTGATGTAAAGGGAGGACGGAACCCTTGCAGAGTTTCTTGCCTGTATCTTCTCTAGATAAGACCTCCCGGTAGTGAACAGGCCGAAAAATAGTAGTGGTATTGTCAATTTTAGGATACTTACTTATAATTTATTTTGTTTTTTTTTTGACTTGTTAAAAGTGTATTTGATGATACCAATTTGATTAAAAGACTTTGAGTTTGAGTTTGAGTTCTCTCAATAAAGCGGTTTTTTATCACATTGCAAATAAATTATGTTAGTGATCAATTCTATAGTCAAATGTTTACTATCCGTACGCACGTAGGAGTAGCACAAGCTTCCCACAAAGAACAATGACAAGGAACAAATGAATTCCTATTTAACTCAAACTTAACCTTTGAGCGTGAAGCCATTGTTTTTGTTGTAAGTACTTTACGGGGTGTTTGTTTCTCAGTAACCTTAATGCTATAACGCGTTATATGAAGAAGTTGGTTTGCATAAATTAATATTTGCACAGTATTTCAGTGAGAATAATAAACGAACGCGTGTCATTTGTTTCTTAGCTTCGTGTAGAAAGTTCGTATATATGTCAGAGTCCTATTTGGATTGCGTTCCGACATACATAAACCACAAGTCTTTGAGCGGGCTGTTGTACATACACATTTGTCGGCAAGCTATGATCCTGCAGGGAAATACGTCTTGCTCCTGAGACCACGGTACTCTTCGCATGAATAAACATTAGTCATTACACAATTTGTAGTCATATTCTGTCAGGATCAGATAACGCTGTGAAATTAAGGACGCGTCGCAGGTAATAGCCTGGTTAAATTGCTGTATGCATTCTAGTTAAACTTTCAGCATGATATACAGATGTTATAAAGGAGTTTAGTTGTATGTGGTAAGTCACGTGGTGAACTACAACTAAGTACAGTAGACCGGTCGGATTGACTTGGGTGTTCGTAAAACCGGTATTTTCGGATAATCGATCTACCTATATGAATTTATCTTTCATGGAAAGGATAACACGTTTACGTACATCTATTATTTAACAAATAACTAAGTTAGATTATTCGATAAAAAATAAAATTCTATTTCTCAGTGATGAAGTATAATTTTTTAGTATTACCAATGATAATAATGTACTACAGAAAAATATGTAGATTTTTATTACAATTTTTATTACATACGGTTTCAATGAACTCACTAAATTAAATACACTTCATAAACGGTATTTTATTATAATATCAAAGCGAAACCAATCATTACTGGAAAAATACTTTATCAGCACTGACTCAATAAAATCTAAAAAGACACCATCAAATAATATCACCATAAACTCTTAAATCCGTGGAGATTTCGCAGATTTGGCTAATTGATTCGCAAAGTAAGCAATATAAATAATACGGCGTATCCGATTTGAAACTCCCGAAGTTACTTTTATAGCTTTCCCGAGTAGAAGCTTTTTTCGTTTTCACCTTTTTACTTAAAAGTTATAAAAACTTTTAACTAATTAAATTAATATTCGTAGACCGTTGATTAAGTAGCTCCGGAATGCTTTTAGCTTTGTAGCTGCGTAGAATTTTGAAAGGCAGAAATAAATTCAACGAATATTTTGGCCAACGTTACTTTCAGTTTTGATTATTGTGGATATTTGAATAAACTTAACAACAGAAGACCTTTGTTAAATCAATCACAAAGGACCATAATTGAACTTGTAGTACTGCAAACAAGATATTCACAAATTGCTTTTTATTATTCTGCAACACTTTTCTAATTATTATTTGCACATTTTACTTCGACCTTTCAGTAACGTATTCTGTAGTTTGGCATTTCTACATTTCGAAAACAATATTGATCGTCAAATATTTTTCAAATACTAAGGTTATATTTTGATATGCGGATAAATTGCAATTGAATTGATTTATTTCTAGTTTCATTGCATAATAAGTAATTGAAAATAAACGAATAAAATGTCTTATTTTTATAAGAATGTAATATATTAAAAAAAAAATAAAAAAAAAATTGAGACCTTGCTAATTTTAAATAATTTTTACATATTGAATAGTCGGGAGAGGCATTCTTGCATAAATAATTAATATTAAATTGGTAATTTCTGTGTCACGTCTTAATTGATCAAATTCCTATACTACTGATAACTTCGTCATTCTTTGGAAAGTATAGTATTACACTAAGCTACACAATGTTCGCAAGATTTAAAATTTTATCACCATTTAATTGCAGATATGAAAAAAAACGTTTCAAACTTGCGCACTTGCATTTTTATTTACAATTTATCAAACCCAATTGAATTTAATGTTTTAAATTTATGAAGCCAACGATAATTATAAGTAATACTTATTGTTTTATTAGTGTTACTATTTTAATTTATCTTACGTGAAAACTAACCGGTTTTCATAATTACCAGTAAATTGTTCAAAAGCATGATCAAAAATAGGTGAATAAAATAACGAGTATGTAATTACCGCCAGAAATCTGACTTTCTTTAAATGATACTAGTAGGGATTGGTGTTACTTGACATATTAAAATAACAATACAATAAAATGAATACATATAATTTTAATTGTATGTAAAATTGATATCGTAATAAGTAATTACAATAATTACGTGAAATCACGTAAAAATAAGTATTATTGTATACTTTATAAATACTATTTATTATATGTATTCATTTTATTGTATTGTTATTTTAATATGTCAAGTAACACCAATCCCTATTAGTATCATTTAAAGAAAGTCAGATTTCTGGCGGTAATTACATACTCGTTATTTTATTCACCTATTTTTGATCATGCTTTTGAACAATTTACTGGTAATTATAATTACACACTTTCAAATAAAACATGTAGTCTCTCGGGCGGGCCCGCGCCTCGCGGACAAAGCAACTCATTCCATATAAAAAAATCTATAACTCACTCGTGAATAATAGTAATGAAAAAGTCACAGTGTGAATAACAGGTATCATTATAGGCTTGACTGTGGAGAAATTTGCCACTTTATGAGCACGTGTTTTGAAAAAGATATCTCACACACCTTAAATCTTTCCTATTTAAAAATTACTTCATAATATAAGCTTTATGGTGCATGGTTGTTTAAAAGTTGCAAATTATCGTAACCTCAACACGATTTTAGTATTAAAAGTAGTAAGTAACATAGAAAACCTTACATTTAACTGTATAAAGTAACAGTTCTATTGAAAGCATCCCGCGCAAACACGTACGGTACGTGGACTATTATTATGTTGTTTGGCAAGCTCCCGTGCCGTGACTCAGGGGCGAGTTGACTCGAGCACTTTACACTTTCCTTACAAAAGAATCTAGTTAAAGGGCCGCTCTTTGCACCCTTCTCAAAATTACACTTCGTATTAAAACTCAGCGCTCACCTCGTACTATTCAAACGGCGAATTCCCTAAATGTGAGGTCCTACTTTATTATTTCATGCTTTATTATTTGATTGCGAGAGAGAAAGTTACCGTGGAAATTGAACAAATTTTCGTTTTGAATTGCCTTCCATTTTTACGGTTAATTACAAACGTATGTACGTATTTTTAGAACAATTTGAATGCCTTAATGATTAATAATTTCCTTTCCTTATCCGACTTCCCTTTTCATTACTTAATCAATCTATCTATATTATCATGTGACAGTAGGATGAGAGTATTATTTATTAAGAAAGACAATAGTTTTAGCGCGAAAGCAATTTTATGGGGTTTTCCGGTTAAGTAAGCAGAAAATCCGGTCCTTTGTTAGATGTTAATTGCGGCGTTGCCTAAATAAGACACTCAATTATTATTCATTTTGTGATCCCGTGCAAATGAACAAAGTTATTATAATACAAATTTTAAATAAGAATAAGTATCTATAGTATAGTTCAGGTATAGGTGAACATAAGGTCGCCCATTGCGTGGACAGATGTGCCTTTTTTCCTGTAATTATAAGGTGTATATGCAATGATGAATAATAAGAGCACATTATAGTACAGGTGTGTAATGTTAGTGAGTACCATCGAGGCGCCTTTGACAATTAAATTTTGTTTGTATCGAAACTTTTTAAAGAAAAAGCAACACATCAATAGTATATAAAAAACTCTTAAACTCACTTGTGAATAATAGTGTCTGATTGCGGTCAAATTAGAACCACTATAAGAGCCAGTTTGTGTAATAAAACAATATAACTTAACCACAAATATAGACAAGGTTGGTTAAGAAATAGCTTTTGAGTCTTTTGTCAAATAACCTGCGATATAAATAACTTCACGTGAAAAGAACAAGTTAATGTAACGCAATACGACAACGTGACGTTGTTTTGTACGTTGACCGTTCACAACAGCTCGTTTATATAAAAAAATTCAATTACGGACTAAAACTATAAGGTTGGAAACTGCACATAATTATTTGACAATTTGTATTACCGTTTTGAAATTATTAGATTTCTTGTGAATATTTATCATTCGTATGATTGCTATAAAAGGATTTTTGGTCAAACTAAGGTCCGTAACCTACACTAAAGAAACAATTTAAATGTCACAAATAAAGGTAGACTTCAGACAATTTAACATTTATATGTAGTACATCAAGTAAACTGAAATAATACTTGCCCCACTAACTGGTGACAGAGCCGGTATAGCTACTTACTGTATAAGGGTCCGGCCACGAGTACAAGTGGTGGGCGAATTAATATTAGGTCCTTAGGAAATTGGTGTTTTGTATGGAGATTTTTGGAAATTCTGCATTTTCCATACTAAAATTTTGTCAGTATTCTTCACAACGACAAATCCAAAGATAATAATATTAGGCATCTATCATTAGATAAGCTTTAGTAATATGTGTAATATCACACTTCATAAAAATTATTTATCGTTTTTAAGTGAATGCAAATAAAATGATGTATTCGGGAGGCACTTAAAAAGAGTTGTCTCCGTGTCCAATTTTAACACAATTAAACTTACAACAAATTATCAAAACCAATCAAAAGAGCTCAAAAATATAGTCTTTTTTTAGACGAGGTAATTAATTTTTAGGAATACTCTGAATCTTAATAGTTACATACAAAATACTAAGAGAGAGAAAAAACACCAATTTCATAGGTAAGGACCCAATATTTCATTGTTTGCTCGCTAAATATTAATAATAACACGAGTAATATTCATTTATTCTCAGATAATAGTTACATAGTCCATGGAGTTAGTAACTATGTATTCTTACATCTATGTTAGTAAATAACAGGTTCCAAAAAGTAAATTATTAAGAAATAGGTTTCATCGACCTACGTATATGCAAGTCTATGAATCTATTGTATAAGGCGGAGTCTAATCTGTCACCAATCATAGCCAGAATTTTGTTGCTGCTCCCTCGTAGACGCAGTAACAGTGACGCTGTTTTCTTTCGAATGACTGCTAAAAGCGGACGCGGGTGACGAATATCGCGAGTGAGAATTCGCCTGTCGCTCCGCCCACCGCTCGTAGTCGTGGCCGGGCTATTACGGGGCTCGGTACGGGCAGGCTCGCATTAACGCTGCCATTCTAACTTCCTCCGGGACCCTGCCCACCTCTACTCAAGTCTAATTAGCCGTGAACAGGGTTGAGTATTGAGCACTCACTAGACAATACAATACAACCTTTAACAGAACAGTTTCCTTTCAAATTTCATTTAGATCTGACTAGTGTTGTTAACAATGATGAGAACAATGGGCCGAATAGTACCCGGCTCCAATAGCTAATATGGTGGTATTATGTGAAGAAATTCAAACTCGGTGATAGAGGCGATGGGATAGATCCCGCGAGCTCTCGAACGAGTAGTGCCCCGTCCGTCCCAACTCGGCTACCGCTGCCATTTCTCTTTTCAATTTATATGAAACATTTATCTGCCCTGCTGGCACTCAATTTTGAAAAAAAAGTATATTGAGTATATTGTTATATGAGTAGTAATAATTAATAGTGGAACAGTAATAGAAAATGCAATGACAAAACCAAAAACAACACGAAAATAAAAAAGATCCTTAGCAAAGGATAACTATCAATATCGGATAAAGGATAACTATCAGAATAACCTGTTTAATGTATTCAATCTTAGCCTTTGTTGAATAATAGCTATAAGATTTTCTTCGAATAATACCTTACGTTTACGATTCAAATGGTATGTTACGGTGACGATTACAAGTAAACTACATTCTGGCGATTCCATTTGAATTTAATATGATGTATTATAGAAGGAAAAGCAAACAAATCCATCATTCTAACTTTCCAAGCTTAAGCTGTCTTTCCTTACATAACAATATAATTAGTCGCGAATAACAGTGAAAATTGGCCCCTTGCCCAACAATTAACTACTCCAATTTTGCTTTTAAATTGTATTTTAAAAACATAAGAAAATTCTACAAAGGAATTTTATTTCAGTATTGAAAATAAGTTCACCAGTACAAAATTTAAGTAAGTTAGTTATTTTTTATTTCGTTATTATGCTGGATCCGTTAACATTGGCGATTATCTACTATTGATTATTGGAAAAACCTGATATCGTAGGTTTTACTATGTCAGCACAGAAATACAATGCCTGAAAATAAAATAGCCATATACATTGAAATATAGTGGTAACTTATACATCAATGGCCACATAAGTCAAATTGACACGGTCTGGGCCTGCAATTTTATTGCTAGCACACCGCAGAGTTTTTAAATGTAAAACAAGGGATTGTAAATATAGTTTTTCATTTTGAATGCCATTGTGGTCCTTTTATAAAATGGTATTTTGACATAGTGAACTACTTTTGAAACCCGTCATGGCTTACGACTTTCCAAATCGTTGGTCTATTAAGGAGGTTGTACAAAGCTTTGTCCTATTATATAATTTATATAAACGATCGATATGCATTGTAACATTCAGGTTCATATTAACAAGTTACAATTAATCATAATAACGTTCTATACTTCGATAATTACAATAATTATTTGAATCGAAACTGTTATTAAGGAAATTTAATTTTCTTGACTAAGAAATTCGTGTCTGCTTAATTTTATAATATTTTCTGATGTAATTCCATCCAGGGTTAGACGCGTGACGTGTCCCCTATATAACTTTTCATAAACTTGAACATGAACTCAATAAACGTGGGACTAACTTTACTTTGACAAATTTTCCAACAAATGAAAGGAGTCTCTTTCAGATCCAGTTATTTTCGGTTTGTTGGTAACAATTTATTAATTAAATTGCTACTTGCTTCATTACCGCTTTATTATAATAAATGTTGTTATAGTAAAATTTTATTAATCATTACTGTACTGTAAAAGTTTAATATTGTTGTGATAATTATTTCCGAAATAAATTATGTTAATGTAATCAGCAACCCTGCTATCATGTCATGCATTGAATGTAGGTACATAAAATGTTATTATTGATATTGCTGGTAGCTTTTAAATTAGAAGTTACTCATACATTTTATTTAGTAACATGCTAGCTTATGACCCGTTTGATAGTCTGTGGTTAGAGTTTCCGCGTAGCTAAATCCACATTTTTTTTTTTTTTTTTAATTTATTTGGGTAAAAAAACAGTAACATAATAAAGCTTACATACAATGTGGTAGTATTAAACACAATAATAATTATGTCACCAGCACCTTTTACCACATTGAACGCTTATGCGAGTAAATTTTATTTAATTTGTTCATGGAGAGCGTATAGGATGCGAAAGAGTATCAAACAAACCGTATGATTCACGGTCATTTGATGTTACTCGTGGCTCGCATACTATGAAGGCTCATATGTAGATAGTAGAAGAGGTGGTATAATTTTAGCTCTTCTTAAGGTGAAAGGGCTGAGCGTGTAAGTAACAGACATGATGATAAACAAAGAAGGCATTCCTTTCTTCAGTTGAACTCGAGTCACCCTCGTCTGTAGAGGCGATTGGGGGTATACAAAAGACTAGGTGCTCGGTGACTTCCACACACGTCTACCATTCAGCTAGTGGTAGGACTGGTCTTTGAAAGAGTCTAAAGGGTCTATTTTCTTAACTTTTTTTTTTTTTCATGGGTTGACAGGCAGAGATCTCTGTTAGGGATATGTCCGCCCTTGCAAACATATGTTAACAACTTGTTTTATGTATTTGTTTTAATTGCAATAAAGAGTATAATAAGAAACCAATGACGAGTAATATGCTGAAATCTATTTGTGCCAGATGATACTAATATGGAATATGGAAATTATGTTGGAGAATGCTTAGTGAAAAATAATTGTTACAAGAGTGATTATATAATAAAAAAGATACTATGATAAGCAGTCATGGGCTGTATAGTTATTGTGAAATATCTTATGACACTACATACATATTGCAAAAGTTATCGCAAAATGTAAAAAATGCGATTTTCCTTCATATCTTCTTAAACGTAACTCCGTAGTTCAAAATTAAGACAATAAATCCTACAAAGTTTTAAGTTGACAATATTTCTGCGAGTGAATTTATTCGCGTTGTGATTAACAACTCTCTTATTGCTTCTGTATTATTTTTGTATCGTTTAATTATATTTGACGGCCTGCGGTTGAAAGGTTAGTGGCTCGCCTACAAAGCCGGTGCTCTGAATCACGAGAGGGGGGGACTTTGTTTGTGTAATCTACACAAATTTTCGCTCTCAATTAATAATAGAATATAGTTGCTTAATAACTTTTTTAAGGAGAAAATTTTCTGATTTTAGTCTATCTATCTATTCTTGAGGTTCAATTTACAATTATTTTAATAGTTCGGTATCAGCGATAGCCTTATTTTGGGAAATGTATAATTATAGTGAAAAATCTAACCTTGTAATTTTATCGAAAAACGTCGATAATATATAAGATAATAGCTCTGTCTACAACTTAAATCGTACAAATAAAGATCACAGATTCCGTTGTATGTATTAATTACTGCGGTGGTAGATGGTAACAACATCAGCCTAAAGTTTAGCGATAAATCAGCGTAAATTTTGGAGACATGTCAGTGCATAAAGAGAATCTAAAACTATAACTCGTTTAATGTTTTTTCCTACATTTGAAGACCGGCACAAAAAAATTAAATTTAACTCTAGTAAACTAAATATAAATGCAATTGGTATATTCTTCAACAAATAATCAAAAAGATATCCTTTTTAATGTTGTTTCTAGAACAGAAAAGCGTTTTTATGGTCATAGGTCATATTATGGTCTCCTCTAGGTGTTTGTACTTCTATTTATATATGTTAATGAACCGTTTATGCATATATTCATGTTCTAATATTCATATTCATTTATTTGCGAATTAAGTGTACATTTTGGTCTTAAAGCTACTAAAGTACTTACAACCTAATGATCCAGGTAATGGGTATAGCAAATGTACAGAGGGCATTAAAATAGAATTAAATCAATTTCGTATTAGATTTAAATTTTACCATCCAAACCATGCAAAGAACTCGAAAATTGTTTTCTACACGAAAAAATGATTCCTAAAGCAGTCAATTGAGTATTTGAAACAGAATGTTGACAAAAGCACAACCTTCCAAAGCCGCACAAAGATTTCGCTCAAGTTGCTTAAGAGCCAGTAATTATGTGAATGACTTGAAAACTGATTCGTGAATTGTTTATTTCTCTTTCTCTCAAACGATTTCCACACCGAATCGGGTATGTACCGTAAACAAAATACAAAGGAAATTGTTTTTCGTCGGACAAAAAGAAAGTAAAACGCTCGAAAGTTGAGAGTTAATTTATTTCGAAGTTGTTTGCCAGTAATTTGTTGTGGCTGTGTCCTCTGGGAAGACCGCCGCCGCCGGCGCACTGGTGTTACACAAACTTTTTCGTGTTCCGAAATTTGACTCTAGCACTTGTGAAGTTGTGTTAGTGGTCTCTTTTTTGTAAGTAGGCGACTCGTTAGCACAAAACAACATCTCTAGGCTGCTACAGTCAAGTTAAGGTATCCATACAGTTATGTTCCGCACCAATGAACAGACTGGCTGGGTAATAGCGTCAGTGAAACGTTATCGAGTAAGTTTTCAATGTTTCGGTACAACAGATGGAATGACAACCAACTACTATTCACAGGTTCGGTGACAATGGCATTGTCAAGTTGACAATAATCTATTTCTTATCCATTTTACAAATTATCTTTATTGCATAATCTGTAATTATTAGTACTTTTTATCTTCTCCAAGGGTTAGACAGCAAGGGAGATGGGGGGGGGGGTAATATTTATTGCAGCTATGTATATATAAACAAGAGTATTAGATAAGTCAGATTCAAAATTTAGTTCCTGGTTTAATGATGTTTATGTAAAGAATACATACTACGTCACGGTTCTCAAAATTTACGTTTCCATAAAAAATACCAACTAACCCACATTGGGCGAGCGTGGTGGTGTTACGGCCTATACTCCTCATATAGAATATGTTTCCACGAGGAAGGCCTGTGTCCAGACGCAGTGGGACGTATATAGGCTGAGGACGACAAAATATCGACTTGCTAGCTTTAGGTTACATTATTGACATAAGCCCAAGATAAGAGTGTTCAATATTGTAAACATAAATATATGAGATCATAAGACATGAGTCACGTATATTTAATAACGAAACTGGTGCGAATTAATTATTCCATATTTGTGTCAGTCTGTGAGGCAGAGCTAATTAAGTTATTAAGGAGTAAGTTACGACATAATTATAATTTTTGAGATTTTCATTAATTTTGCGTTGCCTTTGCCATTAAGAATAATATTTTATTTATGAAAAACAAAGCTTGATGTTAATGTTTTTTCCTTGTTGTCGTTTCTATTGTTAATTCCTGCCATACAAATTATAAGAAAGGAAATTTTACTTTTCCTTCCAAACTTCACTGTCAGCACTAAGTCATTCTTTTTAAATTTTTCCTTCGTTTTAACTTTAATTTCGTCATCAAGTGAAATGCCGCTTCCGGCTTATATAATCATTTTCATCTGGTTTTGAAAACGGTCTTATAATTTATATTTTTCATTAGGTTGGTAATCACAGGTATTTTATTTATTTTCAAGATAATTTGTCTGAAATCTTTTTTTATAATAACTTTAACGCTTATAACTAACGCATAAGTTTTCGACGTATTTGTGACCCCACGGTGTTGCAAATGTTCATGGGTAATCACTTCCCATGAGGTAAATCGTCTAGTCGATTGCCACCTATTAATATATAAAAAAAATCTAAAATGCGTTTAACCACAATATCACCTGAGAGAAAACGACATTGTTGTATAAGGTGAAACACGAAAACTTAAATAATACTTATTCAATCTTGCCATGAAAATCCCCAAATTGTATTTTATTTTTGAACTTGGAGTGATTCTATAAAAGTTCATCGTTCCTGGAAGATATATCACAATATTTAGACTGGCGTACCTTAAATATTTTTTTAAATTCTAAATGCAAGGTTTTGTCACAAAATAAATCTAACGAGGTTACAAATAATATTAAAAAGTTTAGTCCTCTATTAAAAAATACGTGATAGAAAAAAGTTAATTACGAACTCATACTTAATACCTCTCATAATCATCTTATTATTAATAACAAAACAATTGAATAAATATTATAATAGCCAATAAAAGCTTTTTCTGTTAATATGTACGTGATTCTCTTCGTGGTTTTAAGCATCAATTGGTGCGTGTGATAAGTGTTTAACGAACCGTGCAAATAAATGCGGGTTTGAACTGAGTGTTCTAGTCAATTCAAATACAGCGAATGTCGAAACGCTTGTACAGCCAAAATTAAAAGACACGTTCATTTTGCTGTTCAATTTTCTTTTGTCAATCGTTTTAATTTGATTAAGGCATGTTTGACAATCAGTGGAAATAACCGAGAATTCTTTGAAAGTACTGCTTTATCTGGAAAATAATTTTAAAAAGCGTAAAATATCACAAAAGGCACTTCTATTAACTCCTGAATAGTGGTCCTGTCCTTAAATATGTTTATTTTCTGAATTTATAGAGGTTTAATAATTAAAGATACGGCTTTTGATTACTATACCTCCATAAAGTGGTTATCATATCTCTTACTTGTTATCAATACATGAAGTTCATGTAAATAACCAAAATTAGCGTAAGAAAGTAAAAAAAAATAATTGTGCATTAACTAGTGAACGGTCAGGTAACCAGGCACAATAGTAATATCTATTATTTGCAAACACCAGTGATTGGGGTGATTGGGGTGAGCACCAAGGGATTAAAATAAAAAAACGTATCTGAAAAGTGATTGCTACCAATTTATGTCACTCAGCAACCTAAAATAAAATGTTTAAGAAGTTTCACGCTTTGCCTTGCAAGGCAAATTAACAACAATAGTAAATTATAACTTTAAAACGTTGTCTATAAAATTGCCGATATCAATTTCGAGGAAATTCCTGTAACAACATTTTCTAGAGTAAAATTACTTTCCTTTGTAAGTAATAACTGTAACATTTTGTACTTTGTCACGTTAATCACATAACACATCACGCCGTAAAAAACTGGAAGGTGTTAGGAGTAATAGCGTGCAGACGTGTGTTAAGCACCAAGCGATTCCGGATTGCGTTTTTGTCTAATTTACAAAGGGAGAATTTATGGAGGGCTGATGGCCGAGAATAACGTCACGCGAGGTCTGCGGTATTGGATACGTGCCGTGATACGACAGGCTCCGCAACACGTACTCTGGCAATTTATCTCGCAAGATGTTTGACGAAACCTCTTCGTCAGTTTTCACGCCACTGGCCTTGAGTGCTAGTTTAAATGTATTGAAGCATAATAGGGTGATATAACTTTTGCACATTAACTCCAAAAATGTATAAAATTTAAAAGAAAAAAATAAATTGGCTATTTAGAAATGCCAGAATACCAATATACGCAAACCATACGTCCCCGGTGGGGGCAAATGTCAGTGTGATGCATTTTTTCTTCAGTCTTGGATGCATAAATATGTATTGTATGTATTCTGAATATTTATATGTATTTATCTGTTAAATATATTTATCCGTCATCTTGTATCTGTAACACAAGCAGCATTAACTGTTTAAAATTGGTAGATTAATTGATAGGTGTGAATGTCTGAAGATATTTATATATAGGTAGTCAATACGAAATTAATTACTCAAATATCTTGACCCTACTGGGATTTGAACCTCTTTGGTATTTAAATCGCGTAAGAAACACTTTTCGTACAAATCACACTGGAGGTCGTCAAACGACGAACGAGGTACTGGATGTTATGCGAAGTATAATATATTATTACTTCTATGGATGTTAGTTGTAAATAATTTATAATCGGTGATGTAGGTTTGAGTGTTGTTTACATGACAACGATTATTAAAATTAAATCAAGACTAATATTTTCACATCGTTTTCGAAATCGTTTTTTATTTCTATTAGCTTTCCAAAAAAATTTTTTCCAACAAACATTACAACATACAGTATGTAGGTTAGGCATTCAAACAAGTTATCTTTACAAAATATGGCCTATGGGAATTCACTATTTACTTTCACTGTTGCGACCATCGATTTTTACTTAATTTCGCCAAACGATAATCGTGAAATAAGGAGAAAATTACAGGAGCGGCATTATTTCCTCCGAATCAAACTTAATAAATGCTCCGAAACTAGTTCCGCTTTTGATTCATAAATGGATAAACTTTGGAACTAGGCCAATTTCAGTTGTAAACACGCTTTAACTGAAAACACCTTTATTTTTTAATGTTACGCAGCTTATCTCTGTTCATTGAATACGTGTTGCAATTTGCGGGGTCCTGTGACAGGTAGTTCCCCATTTTATCAAGGAACGCTTGAACCAGGAGGCATTAGAAAACAAGGATTTATTTTGGTTAACAGAAATTATATAAAATACCTATCTAAATAAACATTGTTTGTTGTGGTTCACATCGTTTTATATTGCCAAAAAGAGTATTGACATTGTATATTTTATATTGTAAGTAGTTGAATAATAGTTTAATATTAACCCAAAATATATTTGCATGCTGTACATGAGTACTATACAAATTGTAACAGCATATACTTACCATGTTTTAAGCAAATAAAGCATTTATTATTATTTTTATTTGAAAAGAATTCAGAACTTGTTAATTATTTATATTTCAATGTTATAGATATTAATAATATGATTGTATTTAGAAAAATATAATCATGTGTGTAGTATTTGTTATTATTTGATTGTGCCTAGGCATGAGTGGCGAGGGATGGCTCAAAGTAGTGCGTAAAGGTTTACGTTCAAAATAAATTCAAAGAGAGCTAAATAACTACCGTGCATTTTATTTAAAGGCTATTCTCATAGCATTGATAAATTGAGAATGAAAAGCTAAAATATAAATCGACGAAAATTTTTAAGTTGAAGTCAGCTTTACCCGGGCACACTCGGCTGAATGAAATGTTGATTTTCCGTCGCATGTTTTACGGCCCTGACGGCAGATGAAACAAAATACACGTTCATTAGCGGAGACCGGGAAATTATATTACCTACAGTCGGTGCTTGATTATGAAATCACCGGGCCGCCTCATATTGCGAGTTGGAGTACATTTAGCCGTAGGTACCTTTGCGATACTGCTTCGCTTTGACGTGAAAACTTATCACTATTTCGGAGTTTGGCCCTCTGCGGCTAAGTACTTGTAGTAAACTACTGAGGCTTCCAGGGAATTAGAGCGAAGTGAGCGTACATTTATTATCTTTTTTATTTATTAAGGACAGGAATATTTTTGTTGTTATTTTGTATGTCGCAAAGCAAGCAATTTCAGCTTCTTATTCTAGGCTAGATTTATCCCAAAAACTCTTTTTTTATCCCTTGAATGTCCTAATGTAGTGTCCTCTGATTGAAAGTAGATGCTACTTGATTTCCAACATTTGAATAATAAAAATGTTTATTAATTGTCATATTATAAATTTGATATGTTTTTTTTTCAATATAAAGAAATAGACATTTATTTTTTGGTAAATTATGAACTTTAAATTGTAATACAATTACAATACTGAGTACTAGTTAAAGTATACTTTTTATTGCAATTTAAAAACAATTACATAAAACAGGTTATACAGGTAGAATGAGAGGGAACACCTACTGATAGAGATAGAACATTGCCTCATGCTATTGTATGGGAGTTTGGCATCCATCATACAGTACAAAATTCATGGGCACTACACTATTTTGACATCCGATCGGTGCAATAATTAAATAGAGGATAACAACCTTTATTTAATAAATAATAAATAAATAAATATCTTCAAACATTCACACCTATCAAGTAGCCCCATTTTAAGCAACTAATGCTGCTTGTGTTACGGACACTAGGTGACGGATAAATATAGTTAATAGATAAACACATATAAATATTCTGAATATATATATAAACATCCAAGACTGGAGAACAGATGCCTGAAAATTCATCACACAAACATTTGCCCCCACCGGGGATCAAACCCAGAACCTCTCGAGATGGCGACGCCTTGAGACCGGCATACAGACCACTCGACTACGGAGGTCGTCATTTACATAGATAGTAGTCGTTTTCCGATGAAAATGTACATAAATGTTTCCTCCAATAAAGTCTGCAATTTAACGTTGCATTTAGCTTCATTCTGCCAATCTTAAGGCTGTAAGTAAGGCAGATCATATTTAAAATTACACTTATAACAGCGGGCTTAAGAGCCGTCGACATGAGACAGTCCCGCGATGCATGCCGACTTAATCTCAGGTAATGGGAGACAATAAAATGTAAGAGGCGTAGGTAACGACAGACGTGCGCGCGTGACCTGTTATCTTCCCTCTTACGCCACGTAAGACAACACAAATCCCTGTTTTGGCCGCCCAGAATGTATTGCGACTAAATGAACTTTGTTGTTTTAGACAGGAGAGTATCGTCAACGATCATGCGGCCAACACATAAAGGTTTACTTAGCAAAGTACACTCTTCCACACCTATGGGATGGGATCTAACGTATCAAAGGTAGTCGGCGTTAAACAAGTGAAATCTCGAAGCTTACGAAATTAAGGATGTAGCCTAAAATTCTGTGTTATATTTTGTTTAGAATTTTTCTCAAGAGTTCTTTGAAATAGAACGCGTGTAGGAAGATACAAAGGTAAAGCTTTATGAAATAAGCAAATATTGATTACCAAAAATTTTGTTAGAAAGATCAAAAACTCTTTTAGTATAAGTTAATAGAAAATGTTTTAAAAATTAGACATATCAAATAACACATTGAAAGCCCCACAAAAATTTTTAGGGGTGTTTAGTGTGTCGAATATTTAATTCTGGGGTATATATGATATATTAAAAATAAGTTAAATTCAATATATGTAAATATAAACCCCATGTCGGGCACCGCGAACACCGATGTTCGCAAACAATAGATATTTCTATTGTGTCTCGTTTTATGTCCGTAGGCTAGTTAAATTACGCAATTGGATCGAGTATTATCTGAAAGACTCGTCCGTCAGTTATATTTGCAACTAAGGTCGAATTCGACCAAATTAAGATTTGTAACACGGGAATAGTAATACCAAACTGAGTTCACACGATTGGTCGAATCTGCCCTAAGGGCGGAGCCGATTAGCTATCCTAGTTTTTTCATGTTTGGTTACACGCGAGTAATATTATTTTAATGGAGTACGCAGTTTTTCGCGCACGAATGTGTCAATGTCTCGTTTGACATAGGGCAGATTCGACCAATCGTTTCAGGTGAGTTTGGTATTACTATACCCGTGTTACTAATCTCAATTTGGTCGAATTCGCCCTAAATCCGCCGGTAAAATTATTCGGTAGGCCGCACGTATGAAATTCAGCTTTTTTCTTCATGATGGGGGATTTTGACAAATTAGCGCGTCAGTAAGCGACGCGGTCGTCCCTGCTGCCCATCAATACCGGAGCGATGACCATTACTCAATATCGCTCAAGTGGAACTGCCCAATTTACAGCTACATTTAACTGATTTGATTGAAACCACCCAGTAACCGCCTCTCCGCGTAGTACAAACAAATGAAGAAAAAATTGCCTTTTCGGGGAAGATAGGCATCTGAGCGCTCAGATGATTGGATGATTGGAATTGGCTTGTAAGATCAACTGTTATTAAAACACTTGTGTTTAGTGCCTATGGGGTATAGAGTAGAAAGTAGTCTATTTTTTATTCCTTGCTTACGAGTATAGTGTACTCATATCACTTCATGTTCGTAAGCCCTAAGAGATAAACTATGTTTTCACACTAGGAGTAGTTTTCATGCAGGTCCCCGTATATGTTTAGGTTCAAATTCCCATTGTGGTAAAGTGGTGACGTAACAGCCCATACTCCTAATGTGTTTCTCTATGTAGGAAACCCTATGTCCATCAGTGGGACCTGGCTGGCGCCGAACTAAGGTCCCTTTACAACTGTTACCATGCACAGTGTGACGTAATCAATATAAGTTTTATTCAAATTCAGCGGTGCATGTTTGAAAACACATATTTTTTGTATGGCTTACTTATTTTTCGCATAATATTTTTGTTTGTTTGACGATAAAGATAGCTTTCAAAATGAATTTTGTCTAAAATTGTTAGTGTTTGAGTGCTTAATGAATTATATAATACGAATCCCCGCTGACATAAAACCATTAACCATTACATTATCAAATAAAAAGAAATATATAAATAACTAATACGGAAAGTGTAACACGCACGCTAACCAACATATAAAAGTCTCTTTGTGTTGCCCTTTGACATTTATACGGTTTACTTAGACCACAAAACACGGCTTAGAAGTCGACCGAAGAACCGGCCATTTATTAATTACTGCAAAAGGTAAACAACGACCTAGAAAGTCCAATACAAATATTTTCTTCTGAATTTCCAACATTAATATCCAACTAGTCACAGCAAAACTTGTGTAAGTTTTCATCTTGAAAGTCTATATTGCACTTAATAGCTCGTATAAATTGCTTGACCTACTTCAGTCTACAGAACAGAAAACCAACCAATTTCAAAACGCAGTCCTTCTCCCACACAAAGTAGAATTTCTCCGACACTTATTTCAGGTTTAATAAGCTCCTATACAATAAAAGATTCAGAATCAAAATAAATATACAGTACATTAGCTTTCGTATACGGCTTAGTCCGTTCTCCTCCGAGAATATTATTGTGAGATAGGTATATAAAATATTCAATTTTTTCCAACGCATTGGCTACGCTATATCAAATTACTTTGAACAACAAAGATTAAATTGGATTGGCCGTTCTGAAGAGGTTACAACTAACTAGATACGATTTCATATTTGTAAATATACCTTAGTGTATTTTTTCTCCTACATTATTCTACGTTTACTTGAACATCACTCCCACGACATTTTAACTCCTTTCCAATGCCACATTATGCCACATTCGACAGGTCTTTATTCCCTTCCCATAAGAGTCATTTACTGTCAACCGTTCATGCATATTCTGAACTTGACGCAAAATAAGGTTAAATATATACCAAAATGTTTAACGAAGATCTTTCAAATAAATTGTGAGTTTACGAAAGAAAAACGATTCATGGAATACAATTAATTTGCACATTTTAGTTGGCTGTTGATAGTTTTTCGAAAGCTTACTCAGTATTTTGTTTTCTATTTGTATTTTACTAGTGCTCAAAATACTGTATAAGAAATCATACAAGCAGCAGATGCAGAAGCAGATTCTTTTCTGGCATTAATTATAATTCTAGATACCAGTGCGACATAACACAAAAATACAATTCTATCTATCTATCTATCAGCCAATTGTCGTCCACTGCTGGACATAGGCCTCCCTCAATGATCGCCACAACTCGCGGTCCTGAGTCGCCTGCATCCAGCGACTTCCTGCGACCTTCGTCAGATCGTCGGTCCACCTTGTTGGGGGCCTCCCTACGTGGCGCCTCCCAGTACGTGGTCGCCACTCGAGAACCTTTCCGCCCCAACGGCCGTCAGTTCTACGAGCAATGTGCCCTGCCCACCGCCACTGAAGGTCCGCAATTCTGTGGGCTATGTCGGTGATCTTGGTTCTCCTGCGCATCTCCTCATTTCTGATTCGATCACGCATAGAAACTCCAAGCATAGCCTTCTCCATTGCCCTTTGAGTGACCTTGAGCCTTCTAATGAGGCCCATTTTGTATTGCCACGTCTCAGTACCGTAAGTCATCACTGGCAACATGCACGAGTTGAAGACTTTTGTCTTGAGGCACTGTGGTAGATGAGCCGAGAATACGCTGCGTAGCTTCCCGAATGCTGCCCAGCCGAGTTGGATTCGTCGATTGTCCTCTTTCTGGAAATTGGACCTACCTAGTTGGACTACTTGTCCCAGGTATACTCGTCAACAATTTTCAGTTTAGTGCTTCCAACCTTCACAGGAGTGGGACCAACATGGGAATTAGACCTGATCTTTGACTTATTATTAAATCATATATAATAATCAAATACAATTATAATAATCATATTATTTATAATCGTCCTCAGCTAGTAAACGTCCCACTGCTGGGCACAGGCCCTCCTCATGAAGAAACACATGAGGAGTATGGGCCGTAACACCACCACGCTGGCCTACTGAGGGTTGGTGGGTAGAATCGGTCGCAATAGCGACCGGGAGCAACGGCTAAACGTGCCTTCCGAAGCACTGAGGAGCTCAAGATCACAAATATTTGCTCACCCATCCGCGGCCTGACCATGGCGAGATTTCGATCGAAAGCCAAAGCTTACGAACCACTACTCCACCGAACTTCATTATTATGATTATTTATAATAGTAAATAATTAAGGCAAAGGTTACCTTAGATTGTAAGCTTACGAAAAAATGAAAATCAAAGAATACCTATACAGTTCTGTAATTGAAATAATCAACTATAAATGAAACATAATACACTCAAACGAAACATGACACAAGAGTCGGTTGGACTTGGACAGCATGACACAAGAGTCAGTTGATCACAACAAAGCGTGCCGAGCGAACGAAGCGAGCGTGCCGCCCGCCAGTGTGAAGGCACAAAATTATTTCTTCACAATCTTTTTTCAAAAATCTGTTTCGTAGTTGGAAGTATTTCATTGTTTGAGTGGGTACAAGTACTAGACTAAAATCGTGCAAACCACTGTTGTCTACTAGACTGACTATAAACCATATTTCAAATTAATTAGTTAATAGTTTGGCTAATGAGTTTAGGATAAAAGCTAAGTTACATTGGCAAATCTGTGTTTATGACAATTTTACATGATTTCCATTAAATAAATTGAAATTTGTCTATTTGATAACTCTGATTATAACTTGAGTAAAACATTTCAATGAATCTATTAACGCTAAATTATATGTTTAATATAACATGTTAATTGAGTATTCAACAATATACTACTGTTATCATGGCAACATGTACATTTTAGAACTCATGTCCCGAAATATACCTCCTAGATTTATGAGGCAAGTTCATATCAACATTAGCTCTGACGACGAGTCGTGTGTACTAAACCTACGCGTTAGATATAATTATAGATAATGAAGTAAATTGTTATTATCTTTCAGCGGATATACAGGCATAGGTTATGGGAACATAGTAATCCGTTTTGAGATTAGTAAAATGGCAATCGATTTTTATTTCATTCACGTTTTAATGATGAGCAATTATCGTTTGAGAAATAAGGAATAGCATAAATTGAAATGCAAATTTTTAAATGTTATCGTAAACGCCTTACCATCAGGTTATAAGTGTACCTATGCTGCCCTAGCCTTGACCTAGGCTACCAATGCGCTGTTCCCAGTTCACATGTCTTATAAAGGACCCTTTATTTATGCAGTATGTGACAGTAAAGAATTCCTTATTTATGCAGTATGTGACAGTATTTTATTTATGTACTCGTAATTAATTATTTTATGCTGTGCATACAAATATGTATATCATTAAACAGTATTGTAAAATATCTTCTACATAGTTATCAATAAATTAATGTGCTCCATTAAAAATCATTATGCAAAATAACAAAAAAGAATCGTCGTATTAAAAAAAGGGAAGTAATTAATTTGGCAATATAATTATTACAGCAGCAAAATATAATTGGGCAGCAAGATAATTATATGGGCAGCAAAATAATTAGTTAAGCTGCTTAATAATTATTAGGGCAGCAACATATATGTCACCGGAAATGTTTAAAATCTAGAAAAAGGATCAATGAAATATCAAGAACCAATACCTAGGAAATGTATTCTGTTATATATTAGGTTAAGGTTATTTTATTATGACCCTTCAAAACAATATTTGTGTAATTACAATATATATTAAACAATTTGGCAGCAGCGAAAACATTTTATTTGCTACCCAATTAGTTATTTTGCTGACAAATTAGAAATATTTGCTGCTAATAAGTTGCTGACCAATTAGTTATTTTAGCTGACCAATTGTATTTTTTTGCTGACAAAAATTCGAATATCTTATAAACCGTTTAAATAACATCATTAAAAAAACAGTTCATTTGGGAGGTCCTAAAAAAATGTGCAGCCCTATAAATAATACGTAAATATTGAGGAAATGTAATAACCTTATAATGGGTCCTTACCTATGAATTTGGTGTTTTTATTCTGTATTAGCAATTTGTCCGTAACTATTAAGTTTCAGAACATTCTTATAAAATAATTGCCTCTTCTAAAAATAGACCATATATTTGAGCTCGTATTATTTAATTCGATAATTTTTTGGAAGTTTAATTGTGTTAAAATTACACACAAAGACAATTATTTTTAACTGCCTCCCGAATACATCATTTGATTTGCATTAACATAAAAACGATGAATAATTTTTATCAAGCGTGTTCACACACATATTGCTAAAGCTTGTCTTATGATACATGCCAAATATTATTATCTCTGGATTTGTCGTTGTGAAGAAAACTGATTAAATGTTAGTATGTAAAATGCAGACATCCCCATAATCTCCATACAAAACACCAATTTAATAGGTAAGGACCTAATATTAATTTGGTTCGGATTTCTAATACTCTGTGACCTTTATCTTGGAATTATGATATTCCACATCGTCTCATTAAACTTTAATTCAATTTCTATGATAACCTGTGTCGGATGGTTGCGTGCACGTTTTTACATGAAATTGAAGGCAATTTGATTCACCATCGTATCTATGTCAATTTTATTATACCCATAATTGTAATAGTTCGTGACAGGATGTTGTAATAAACAACAAAAAAATAACCATTTCCAATGATAAAAAAGACGGTACAAAAATAAACATGAACATATATTTATAATTTCTTAAAGTCGTATATGAGACGGATAATATGACTACGCAGGTGGCGTATATTAGAAAAATGTAATAACTCTTACCCAAAAATTAAATTCAGAGTAAATCTTCCACGTCTATTGTAACAAGCTATGTTGAAATGAAAAAACAACAGTAATATTCAATAACTTTAACGATAACAAAACTGTTTTTATTGTAAGGCAAGCGTGGTTGGATCGCACACTTTAATAACACTGCAGAATTATGCTACGTAGATAATTTCCGTCGGACGTGCCACTATATAAATTAAATTTCTAGTGGTATGGGTTACACATGGCAAAATATCCGGGAGTCGTGAGTTACAAAGGAAACGAGCTGTCCATTTACTCGAGAAGGGTTGTAATCCGAAAATGTTACGTTTACTGTCAACCGAAAATTATGAATATTTCCAACTTCCCAGCTCTTGGAGGTAATATAAGTATTTTTCGCATAAAAATGATCCTTGCTAGTAAACCTCTTTCACTTCATATCCTTACGCAGTTTGTAATGCTTTAAGCTGGTAGTAATATCTTACATGTTTTGTGGTTATTCTGGAGAATTAATATCGTAAAAAATAACGACAGTACAACTAGAATAATTATGCTTATAAACAACTTTTTACGTGTTTAATTCTTAATTTTAAATGATTCCATATTCTTAAACGAAATCATTTATAAATTACCATAACAATTTAAGACCTGAGAGTAACTTTCTCCAACGTTATATTTATACACCATCGTATACATTATCAAATGCGTCATCATACTTACAATCACACCATAGACAATTACACAACTTTAGAAGGTTTACCCAGGAATGAGATATAAGTCGTAGAATATTATACCCGACACACTGTATTTGGTGTCCTCCAAGGTAGCGTGTTGGGATCATTATTATTCCTAATCTACATTAACAATCTGCCTGCAGTAACAAAATAGAAAATGATTTCATTTGCTGGCGATAACATAGCCAGATTATTGTAAAGCATGTAAACACAAATTATACTGACTCATTGCCGTTAAATAATTTAGTACAATACATTTTCGTTACATTTTCAAGTTTCTCTTTGAATAGTAGTTTTTTTTATTATTATGTAGTTACATATTATGATAATATCGTCAATGTGAAACTAAATTAAAAACTTCGTTTAAATTTAAGCTTCCTGAGGCGAATTACTTCAAAACAAGTGATCGAAAAAGAAAATCTTAAAGTTCGTGATTAATTCCCCAGAACAAAAATTACGTTCTACTAAATGAATAAAGTATGAATTTTTCTAAGACTTCGCATATTTTGCTCGATATAAACATGTCGGGGAAGTGACACACGATACGACACGACTGTGATGTATAGCCGCGCGTCCAGCCTTGAATATTTACGAGGAGAAGTCAAGGATCAGGGGCCTTGCGACCGCTGTCACATTATACATGAATAAATGCGCTTTTCATTTGAGGCCATAGCTAAATTAGATGCGTGGTGATTGGTGTAAACAAAGTGCCTTTTGTATAGGTAGTTAGGTAGTTGCATCGGGAATAAAGATAATGTTAATGGAAGCAATATCTCTGGAATATACATCTGAAGTTGTAAATTATAAATGCAGAACATAGATCAATCCTAAGCAGATATTAAATTATTTTAAAGATTGATTTTGTGCTGTTTATGTCACTATTCAAATATTCTACTGTAAATGTAAGCAAGGAGATTATTAATAATCATTAGAAGATTATGATATTATTAATATAATGACTCACAACGGGTTAGCGATTATCATCGAAAGCTTGTATAATACTAGCAAGTGCTCTTAAAAATATTAAAACCAACAGTCTGTGCGCGTTCATCAAAAGTCACATTCCCCCCGTAGAAACGGACTCCTCCTTAAAAAATAATATATGAATATATATGTATAAACAAAAATAAATAAATAAATTATAATATATAGTTTAGTTTATGAATAAGGGGTATGTATTATTATTATGTATTTTATTTATATTTAGGTATATATTTATTTTGTACACGCGACTCAGCTTTTTTTTGTCAGCATTTCTACTATAGCAGGTGGGTTGTTAGACATTTCTATTAGAAATAAGCCCTACCTTTTGTACTTTTGTCTGTATTTTGTGTACAATATTTTTTTAAATAAATAAATAAGGGACTTTATGTATAAGAAATTTCCCATTGGGGGAATGGGATTTTTTTCTCTTTATTATATTTATATAATTTACTTTGGACAAGCGCAAACTCGGAACTCACAAATAATAAATAAAATTCAAATACAAAAATAATAGTCTGTTTTTTTTTAAAGGCAAAAAGGCACGGACCAAAAGAGTCCGTGGAATTTGCCTTTAATAAAAAACCCTTTTGCCGAATGGCATCTCGGGATGTCACGGACAATAGATTAAGCTTTTGTGTCTGGAGTCTGGTATCTGAAGAGTTACAGTCTGAATAATTTAATAGGTCCATTTTGACAGATGAACTTTATGGACCATTTTTATAGGTAAGGGAATAGATTAATCTCACTACAAACAGCTGTCAAAATGCAACAATTAAATTATTCAGACTGTAAGCAGTCAATGGTCAGAAAACGGGGCACAATAGAAACATCTATTGTTTGCGAACACCGGTCATCGTGGTGGTCACCACGATGACCGGTGTTCCAAGGGGCTAAGCAGCAACTACAAAAGATTTATTGCGTAAGAATACTCGTAACAGCGAAATTACAACGTTACTTTCGTCATCGTTAAAACTAATAAAATTGTTTTAGTTTGAAGGTGCTCATTCGAAGGCTCACTCTGATTATTCGGGCTTCCTCTAAGGGTCCGCTATTTTGCAATACAAATTTCTATTTTTCAGGTCGAACATGCTAAATCAGTCAGTCAGGGCGTATTTCTTTATACATTCGGGTAGTGACGCTTTATCCGCCTATAATGTTGCGCGATGCGTCCGTCCTGAATATTTACAAAGTGAAAGCCAAGGATCATGGACTCCGGCACGGTTCCTTATGCATTATTCATAAATAGATGCGTGTTACTTCTGATTAAACAGGTTCAAGGTATATACGTAAGTGCACATTTAAGCACAGACAACTCAATTGAGGTGTAAAGGACTAGCACAGTTGGTACTCTCTAGATGGAAACTGCTTCATGACCAAATACTTTTTGGAATCGATTCATTCCTATCTTCGGTGGACTCTAATGCTCTTATTCAAATTAGAGAGTAGTAATTACGACAATTTTTTTTGTAATTAAAAAAACTGTACTAAAAAGTTAATTAACAAAGGCAATTGTAACTTACTCGAAATAAATGCTTTCAAAGTAATTATTATAAAACATTTGTGGAATAAGTAGACTGTGAAATAAAAGTTGGCTGTAAAGCTAAAACTTGTGAAAGTGTTTCTATGAAACATTAAAGCATCCTTTGAAAGGTCTTTGTGAGCGTGCAAGAAAACAGACTAATGAAATTTTTGTCCTTCTTCAATTATAAATGTTACACAGGTTTAAGCTACCTAAATAAAGAAATAAATAACTTATTTCAATTATGAATAATATATGCAACAGCGCAAAAGACAATGCTATACATACCTAAATGCATATAATCACGGCTATTATCCCCGAAGGGTTAGTCAGAGACTAGGCAAAAACACCGCAAAAGCAGTCCACTGCCATAGACCGCGCTTCACCAAACTGAAATTGCCGTTGTTTTCTCTCTTAGAATTTTGTCTGTAACTATTAAGTTTCAGAGTATTTAAAAAAAAAAAAATTACCTCCTCTTAAAAAAGACCATATTTTTGAGCTCTTGTGATTTGTTTTGATGATTTGTTGTAAGTTTAATTGTGTTCAAATTGGACAGGGAGATGACTCTTTTTAAGTGCCTCCCGAATACATAATTGGATATGCATTCACTTAAAAACGATAAATATTTTTTATGAAGAGTGATATCACACATATTGCTAATGCTTGTCTTATGATACATGCCAACAATTATTATCTCTGGACTCGTCGTTGTGGAGAAATCTGAACAAATGTTAATATGGAAAATGCAGACTTCCCCAAAATCTCTATACAAAACGGCAATTTCACACTTTAACCCCTAATATGTAAGCCATACTGTATGGAGGAAATTTGAGAGAGGCAGTCTGACAACCTATTTCATTTTGCCTAAGTAAAATGTTATGGTCAATCAGTTATCTTATAACGTTTCATATATTTCGAGGCACTAAAATCTATACAAGCATTTTATGTCAAACATCTTTACACCAATCGATAAAGATTCATATGATTTTGTATTCTTTGGCCGCGCACCTACTCGTACAATCGTTAGCATCTACCAAACAGATTTTAAGCATCTTAACAAAATCATGATCTCGAAAATAATTATGAAGCTTTAAAAAATTACAAGGCAAGTCTTAAATGAAGTACAAGTTAAACAATTATAAATAAACATTGTAGATACAGCTCGGTATAACGCTGGTATCCGAATTCTAGTCATATTTACATAACTCTGTCTTGTAACTTAAGCGAGCTAGCAATTTATGGATTACGTACAGCTAATTATTACATCAATATGTACTTTATGTCCGTTTGATATCTGTTTTATATTAAATAGTAGTATTATTTTAATGTAATTGGGATATATATACGTTTACGCTGGAATCCCAACCACACTTTACTGAAAACTAGAAACTACTGAGAAAGGACTCCACTTTTTTTGTTCTTTTCATATAGGTACAAATATTAAAATATTTTTAATAATGTTGTTTTTAAAGTATTATTATATATTTATTTAACATAGTTGTCAAAATTTTATAGTATCTGCTGTTACATATTCGTTAGTAGATTACTACGAAACGTTGCTTCCGTCATAAATAAAAATAAATTGAACGTTCAAAACTTCAACAAAAATCGGTAGACAAAATTTTGCCGTGTATTATTCATAAGGGTAATGTATTCGAACCAAAACTATTTACATGTGCAATGGGAACAGCCCAACCCTTTTGACTTAGGTAGTTTTCATCCATTATCTGCCGAACAACTTATATGCCTCTGCCGTGATTCAAAGTTGTTGGAAAACTTTTTTAGTGCTATTATGTATACCCTCAAATAAATATAGACTTATACCCACAGATATACATTAACAAAGATATGTCCAAAGATATCTATTTATATAGAAACCAAGCGTGTCAACTTTAGTACGTCTACTATGTGACGTCATAGCAATTTTGAGACGGGAGATTCAAACCGATTGAAAAAATACCAATGCCGCCGATACCCCTCCGCCAAATATCACACTTTTTTTTGCAGCCATTCGCGAACTGACTAGATAACAGCGTCCAACCCCGACGTATGGTCGCGGCTTTCGAACACGCGCAGTATATGCATTTGGGTCATTTATGTAAATGTGTATCGGTGCTTATACCTATAACAAATAGTCAAACGATGAATGTTCTATGTAAAGTAATAGATGATAGTCTTAACTGCGCCTAATATTATGGTAAGCATACATCATTAAGTTTTATGACGCTCTTGACAGTCCAATGGGCCAAAAGTGCCTGTACAAAATAACGCGTGATAGGGAAAGGAGTGCAAGAGACATTACGCTTGTGAAGTGTATGAAAGATGAAACGGGGATGATTTTGACTACGGATGAGAATGTAAAAGAGCGATGGAAGGTATATTTTGAAAAGCTGACGAATGAAGAGAATTTGAAAAGCTGACGAATGAAGTGGTCGGGAACATTAGGTGAAGTGCGGACTAATGTAGGGCTAGTGAATGAGGTGAAAATAGATGAGGTGAGAGTGGCTGTAAGGGGTATGAAAAACGGGAAAGCTGTAGGACCTAATGGGATACCAGTGGAAGTTTGGAAGTGTTTGCACCTAGATGGATCTAGGTGGCTGACTTTATTCTTCAATAAGTTGTTGCAAGAAGAGGTCATTTCAGATGAATTGTGCCATAGCTCACTTGTGCCCATCTATAAAAATAAAGGGGATGTACAGAAATGCAACAACTTTCGCGGGATAAAGCTCATGTCACACAGTTTGAAAGTATGGGAGAAAATGATTGAGAAGCAATTGAGAGATGAATGTCAGATAACACAAAACCAATTTGGGTTTATGCCTGGTCGTGGAACCACGGATGCCATATTTTCGCTCCGACAATTGTGCGAAAAGTACAGACGAGCACGGAGGAGCTTACATATCGTATTCGTGGATTTGGAGAAGGCATACGACCGTGTACCCCGTGAGGTTTTGTGGTGGACTTTGAAAGAGAAATGTGTGCCTGGTAAGTATGTGGAGCTAATTTGAGCGATGTACGTCAAAGCTAGTACCCATGTCCGGTCGGCTGCGGGGACCACAGATGAGTTCGGAGTGGCGGTTGGCTTGCACCAAGGGTCGGCGTTAAGTCCCTACCTCTTCCTCTTAATTATGGATGTTTTGACATCGGATTTACAGGACGAGGCTCCTTGGTGCATGCTGTTTGCTGACGACATTGTCCTTGCAGACGAAGACGGATCCCGGATTCAAGACAGGCTGGATGGGTGGGTACAGAGACTGGAGAGTGTGGGCCTTAACACCAGCAGAACAAAGACCGTGTATATGTACTGCGATTTTGGCGGTCTCTCCAATCCCTGTCCGGTTACTCTCGACGGAACACGTTTGCCAGTCTGTTCGTAGTTCCTATATCTGGGTTCAATCTTGCAGGATAACGGGGAAAATGGGTCGAGACGTCAAGCAAAGAATTAGCTCAGGATGGATGAAATGGCGACAGGTCACGGGAACTACATGCGACCCACGCATTTCCCCTAGATTGAAAGGGAAAATATATAAAACAATAATAAGACCTGTTGTTATGTATGGATCGGAATGTTGGGCTATGAAAAAGATGGATGAATATAGATTGCATGTGGCCGAAATGCGTATGTTAAGATGGATGTGTGGAGTGACGAAGATTGATAGACTGAAGAATGAGTATATCAGGCGATGCCTGAAAGTTGCTCCAGTGATAGAGAAGTTGAGAGAAAAGCGGCTGTCGTGGTGTGGACATGTTTTGAGGAGAGAGAATGAGCATGTAACGAGAAGAGTTATGAATATGAGAGTGGATGGTAATGCAGGGAGAGAAGACCAAAGAAGAGATGGATAGATTGTGTGAATGAGGACATGGCTAGAATGGAAGTGAATGTTGATATGGCGTGTGATAGGGGAGAGTGGAGGAGAAAGACTCGTTGCGCCGACCCCAGATGAAATTGGGAAAAGGGCAGGATAATGATGATGATACATCATTAAGTTCTTTTGACCTTAGTGAATATAATATAATAGTACCTAGTAGAATATAGTTTGAGTAAGTTGGCATTATACCAGAAGAGGAATAAGTTTCTAAAAAGGTATTTAAAAATATTAAATATGTACTTATCTTATTAAAAAATAACACCCGCATTGGGCCAGCGTGGTGGTGTTACGGCCCATACTCCTTGTGTGTTTGTCCATGGGGAAGGCCTGTGCCCAGGCTGAGGACGATGACATAGGTAATATACGTTCGTCCGACTGTCTCTTTTTGGACTTGGTAAAAACACTCCATCTTAATAACTGATGATTAATTGTGTCAGGTGCATGGCAACACGCTTGTCTCCTTATGACCTATGTGCTTATTCCGCTTAATTCGCTACCTAGGTATTGATAATTGTACAGCGTATACAACAGCTGAGGAGCTCGGTGGCGTAGTGGTCAGTGCGCTTTGGCTTCGATCGAAAACAAAGCTACCCTCGCCATGGTCAGGCCGTGGATGGGTGACCAAAACTTTGTGATGTCGAGCTCCTCCGTGCTTCGGAAGGCACGTTAAGTCGTTAGTCCCGGTCGCATTTGTGACCGCTTCTACCCACCAACCCGCATTGGGCCAGCGTGGTGGTGTTATGGCCCATACTCCTCATGTGTTTCTCCATGAGGAAGGCCTGTCCCAGCAGTGGGACGTATATAGGCTGATGACGATACAACAGCTTGTCACAATAGTTACAACTACTGACATAATGGACATACATTACATATTTTGACGCCTTTATTTCTGACCTTTTTTATTGTTCTGTGTTTCTGACGACACTGTAACTTGCGGCGAGTATATCGCCATGCGCTGGCCTCGGCGCAATTATTTTTCCTTCATGGATGAATTAATTAATAATATAGCAATTGGTGTGGAACTTCTCCAAATTATTGCGATTGATGTGCCGTTATATAAACAATATAAAAAATCTAGTCCCACATTATAAGAGCTTATTTAAACGGCCACTGAAAAGCAATATAAGATTCGGTATAAACAAACAAACCATATATTTCACGCCTCGGGCACGCCATTGATAAATATGACCAATAAAGGAAAACAAAATGTCCACGAGAAATTATTATGGCTTCCGTAACTCACCTCTGGTTTATTTTCCAGCATTATTTGCTACTTCATACTCTTTTAGAAATGTGCTTTTTAAACATTCAGGTTTTGTATTGTGTGATGTTGTGCCGCTGATAAAATTAAATTATGAGAGCATATAATAGCAGTCATATAATTAGGCTCGTTGTAATTATTTTTAATATACTCAATTATTATTTATTGGTGTGGTTTAACTTAGTGCAAGTGGTTTAACTTAGTAGAAGCTAATCAATTATACTTTCATAGGTTATTTTGTTTAAAACAAGATAATAATTATTGAAGTTTTTAGATTACTATGCGTATGCCTACATTTTAAATTGACTTTTTCAGTAATAACAGAAAAACAGACGAACGAAAGGGAATAAAGGACAAAAGGTTTAATTTATTCTTAGTCCGGTAAAGCGAATGTCAATACTTCTACCCTTAAAAATTTATTGACTTCAAATCAAAGTAATTTGCGCCTATACCGATGTTTTATTGGATCAGAGTCTAATTTAGTAAAAGACAAACTGGACAGAGGCGATTCAATTTACTCGCTTCACGTGCAAGTTACTAAAACAGCGTTATATTTATTAATCTCAGTACAGTTTTTTGACAATTAAATTTTGTAAGGTACGCTTTATCACTGCAGTACTTAAATTAACATATTTCGGTAAACTTAAATAGTCTTCGGTTAAGATTTTCTGTAAGGGAAAAAAGGAAAAGAAAATATTTCCTCCAGAGGAATTGCTACTTGGTTTTTTTATGAAATAAATAAATATCAAAAGGCGTATTCTAAAGTAAGCACGCAAGGCTCTGTTATGGTATAGTAAAAAGTAAAATAACGATAACAAATTTGCTCAAATATTAGGTCCTTACCTATGAAATTGGTGTTTTGTATGGAGATTTTGGGGAATTCTGCATTTTCCATAGTAAAATTTTTTCAGTTTTCTTTACAACGACAAAACCAAAGATAATAATATTTGGCATCTATCATTAGACAAGCTTTAGTAATATGTGTAATATCACACTTCATAAAAATTATTTAATGATGTAAAAAATGATGTATTCGGGAGGCACTTAAAAAGAGTTGTCTCCGTGTCCAATTTTAACACAATTAAACTTACAACAAATTATTAAAACAAATCAAAAGAGCTCAAAAATATAGTCTATTTTTAGACAAGGTAATTATTTTTTAGGAATACTCTGAATCTTAATAGTTACAGACAAAATACTAACACCAATTTCAAAGGTAAGAACCCAATATTATTTGATGTGACAGTCTTTATTTACCTCTAATAAAAGTCGTGTGGTAGCGGCTCATTAAAAGAATACTACCAAACCATCATTTTCCTTGGGTGTCGTAAAAGGCGACTAATGGAATAAGAACTGCACAACATACAATAGCTTACAGCGGCGACGGGCTCACCACCTGTCACGCTGAGTGCAGTCATTGGTTGGTGAAGCGCGGATTATGGCAGTGGCCTGCTTTAACCCTTAGGGGGTAATAGTCGTGATTGTATGTATGTATGTAGTAAGAGTCATTATTTTCTATGAGTATTGAAGTATTTCCAAATCAGCTGTCAATATTGAATAATCGCAAAAGTGCATAATTGAGCATCATGCATCATTCGTTTGTACACAGGAGAAAAAATTACCACATTTATATTTCTTGTTATTACGGGAGATGGCTGAATTTTGTATGGGCAGTTGCCCTAGCAATATACAAATATTGGATGTAGTTGAATGAAATGGTACGTGCATATTATTAAATGTCTTATGAAAAGTTTCAAGAACTTTTCATATTGTGGCAATATTTGGAAATTGCGTGCTCAAAAAGCCTTCCTCGATAAATGGGCTATAAAACACTGAATTTTTAAAAAAATCGGAGCAGTAGTGAATCTCAGGAATTCCTGAGATATGCGCGTTCAACCAGACAAACCAACTTTTTAGCTTTATAATATTAGTATTTATACAATCTTTCATCCCCTATTTTATCCCTTTAGGGGTGGAATTTATCAAAATCTTTTCTTAGGGGATGCCTACGTCATAGTAGGTGTTGACGATTTAAAGTGCCATGCTTGGCCTATGAAAAAAAATATTTTGATTTGATGTGATTGATTTGATAAACTAAAAAAGTAAAAATTATATATAACCATTTAAAATTAATGAATACGATCAAATAATTACGTATCTAGAGATGAGCTAGATTCAAACTTATCTCGTATTTTGTATTTCTAATTATTACTTCAGAATTCGGAACAATCTTCGCAGAACAGTTGGCGACGTTAGATTGGAAGAAATTTGTAAAGTAAGTACATTTTCTATTAACGAAAGCCTATTTTGTGAATGTACATACAAAATGTAATCAAATTTGCCGCTGCGAACGTTTTAATTTTAGATTTACAGGGTGGCACAAATTTGGTGATTTTCATCATTTAATTGGACTTATTCATCGGTAAAATATATAAAGTTCCATAGAATATTCCTATCGAAGTCCTTTCGTAAATGTCGAATGTTACTTACATAAACCGTAGTATTTATTAGGCATGCATACACCAATGGCTCCGTCCTCAGTCGGAATAGTGAAAGCTAAAAATCGCTTGGGAAATCAGGCAGGGTATTCGACAGTACCATATGAATATCTTGTTGCCTGTACTCAGTTACGGCAATACTACTAAACTTATCGATGTAATAACCTAACCTTTATACACAATAATAAATAAATAATATAAATAGTTTCAGACTTTCACACTTCTTAACTAACCCTACTTTAAGCAATTAATGCTGCTTGTGTTACGGATAAATATATTTTATAGATAAATAAATGTAAATATTCAGAATATAAATAATACACAAGACATATAAACATCCAAGACTGGAGAACAAATGCCTGTATTCATCAGACAAACATTTGCCCTTACCACAATCGAACCCAGAACCTCTCGAGATGGCGACGCCTTGCGACCGGCGTATAGACCACTCGACCACGAAGGTCGTCAAATAGAACTAGTTCAAGTTAAACTCGGTGCCGTGGCGAGACTACGTTACCAAGATTTTTATAAAGTTGAAATTTACTTACATTCGTTGTCGAATGACGACTGGGTAAATAAAAGTTCCCTGGAGGTAAAATTGGTGTTTACAGAAACGACTAGGACTCCTCTCACTTCTTAGGAATTCTTTATGGACGAATATATTTAAGGAAACTCAGCTCTCGTGTTAAGTAAAAAATGTGCCCCTTTCTTATTCTTTAATATTTTATCTACACTCTTGTCATAATATTCGAGTTCTAAATTCAAAATTGAACACGTAATCCTTTTAAAAATATACGATAAAAAAAACTGTAACATTAAATTGACTAATACCATACGTATTAGTATTCAATTTTGCACTCAATAAACAAGGCTCGCGTTCAAAAAACACGTCCGTGTTTTGATAAACTATCTCAGGTAATAGTTACATATAATGCTATATTTTGATGAATTTTCAGTTTCATTCTCTATTTATGTATAGATAATGTTTGCCTAAAAAGCGAGCGAGTTTCAGTTGATGTTTAGCTCGTCACCGACGAGCGCCGTGATACGGGGACGAGATCAAATTATGAGTTAAATCAAGTCTGCGTCGATCCTCACGGTGAGCTGATCCGGTAAATAAGGAACACAAATTTCTCTTTAAAAAAATTAGGGGAACACGGGGATGTGTCTGAGATGAAATGTACACATGTTTTAGTCCTACAGTAATCCAATTCTATTATGTTTTATAAATTGGTTCAATGTTTACTGCATTAATTTTACTTCTAGAGATCTATGTCCAGCTGCGGAGTAATGTAGGCTGATGATTATGATTTTCATACAATACACTTATATGATAATTTGGACCATATTTGCACAAGACAATTTCACTTCCCCATTGACTAAGGCTATGTTAAAAGCCATATCGACAACAAAAACCCTAATTTGCATAAAATTTCAATTTCGCAATAGATTTACATAATAAAATGATTCATGTGCTCGCTCATACAATGTTTGCCCATTAAAAAATCAGATATGTTTACCGATGTAGCAACTACCGTCCGCAATAATGTAGTTCTTATTATGTTTTGTAGAACTTGTTTATACTGTAAATTATTTATTGGATTGGAAATTGATAATTAATTATGAAAAGGACTTTCTTTAAAAAATAAATCTTTGAAGAATAAATGTCACTTTCCTAGATACAGCAGAAATATGACGAATGAACAAAGTTATTGATTGATACGTCCATAAATTTTTGTCGAAGGTTTATTATTGTTATTTAATATGATAATTATGTTCAAACTGATAACTTTCGAAAATAGGTCGACTATAATTATGCTATTATGTCTGCTACGGCCATCTTTGTATCATTTCATAATCATATATTTTAAAGTGTACAAACGAACTACCTTTGCTCACTGTGTTAAAAGCTTTCATAAGCTTCGCATAATCCGCTTATCGTCAGCTTTTGTTTTGCTATTGCTAAGGTAAAAAATTAAATTAAGAAAAATATGTTTTATAACGCTCTACACGACTCAAGAATTTCAAGAAGCTCTCTAGACTTAATGAATTCACGGAGGAACTCATTTTCTTCTTGGGGTTTTTGACATTTTACTAAAATTGTGTACTACGAACGACACAAATTTACTTAGTAATGATATAAAAAGAAAATAATGAAATACTTCATGAAGAAGATTTGGATGAATTGCTATAAAGTGTCAATGTTAAGACAAGACCTTCTACTGGTAATATTCGGTATATCCTCAGCCTGTATATGTCCCACTGCTGGGCACAGGCCATCCGCCAAGCAGAAGTTGTTTATACCCTGACCTTGATAGTTACATACATAGTATGTAACTATCAAGGACGGGGAAAAATATTACATGTAACTATCAAGGTCGGGGAAAAATATATTACATATATTAGGTTGGGGAAAATGTCTTTTCGCATTATAGTATGTATAAACTTGTAATAAAATCTCTTTGGCTATACTATTTTTATCTGGCTGGTTTTGGTATCATTGAAAGTTTAAATTTTAAAGAACATAATTCCAAATTCAAATTAGGAAAATGTGTGATTTTCATTTGTTTTTCGTACCGCCAAGATGAGTGATGAGAATGATGAGTGAAAAATGTTTTGAATTTTCTTAAAAAAATGCGAAGAAACTTTTTCCCCAACCTATTATATAATCACGACTTTCAACTTCTAAGGGTTAGTCAGAGACTAGGAAAAATTACCGCAAAAGCAGTCCACTGCCATAGTCCGGGCTTCACCAAGCAGTGACTGCACAATTGCACATGTGCTCTGCGTGACAGGTGGTGAGCCTGTCGCCGCTATAAGCTATTGGATGTTGTGCAGTTGAAGTTAAAGAGATGAGTTGGTAGTATTCTTTTAATGAGCCGCTATCACCTTGATACTTGATTGCTTCTTCTTAACCGTGATAGTTAACCCGTATTTATTAAGTGAATACTTGCCGTTCACCACACATTATTTTAAATGTTAAAGGAGGAAACGGGCAGACAGTTCACAAGGCGGGAAACTTACATCGCCACACATGGATATTTGCAACACCAGAGACATCACAAATGCGTTGTCGGCCTTTTAAAAAGGAGTACGCTCTTTTCTTAAAGGCTTGCAGTTGATTGAAATTATAATTTCTACTTTTTTTGTAGAAATAAAAATATTAAAATTTTTATTTTTTTATTTATTTTTTCCTATTTGAACTGGCTGATAGTATTTATTCTACATGGGTTTTAATATTTACCTTCCTCGAAGGTAACAAACATCCTCCGAGTGAGCCTGCTATGTTTGTTGAAGGCAGTGTGTGAAAATAGAATTTTTCCGTATTGCTGGATAGTGTTAGAGCGAATAACGAACAACATTTTTTTTATACTCCCACGAATAAACGTTATAAATTACGTTAGAAAGAGTTTGCACTAGATCTTGATAATACTTAAATTTTATTTTTCCTAAATAATATGGTATAGCTTGAAATAAATACTCTTATAATTCGATACCAGACGACTAAATGCTGCTGGAATAACATGCCTACACCAATACGAAACGCTACTTCTAAATTTAGTTTAAAGAAACGCCTTAATGTACAATTATTGGGTCAATGCATCTCAGTGTTGGTCTCTGACGTAGCATTATAGTTTAATGCGTTCATACTGAAAATCAATGGGTTGCTCTTTGAGCATACCATAATCTGAGCTATCGCCCTTTTGCATTCTTATGGCACACATGTTACTTACCTTTTTCCTTTTGTTTATTGTATTGTTATGTATAATGTAGAAGAAATTTGTAAGTTCTACCTATATTTCTTTGTCAGTATGTGTGTGTAATTATTGCAAATACGGAGTTTATTTATCTATCTTATAATTGCCAGCTACATTTAAGGCAAACACGTATTATATTATGAATGTACTGGGGCCATTCCAGGCACGTAATAGTAGATTATACACTAAGGGCTTAAAGCAGTGTTTTATGTCAAGAGCGTCATATTGAATCCATAGTAATAAGAATTCTTCATTACAAAGTTTTATGTATCAGGAGGTGAGCCAGGTGCAATACACCAGGAACAGTATGAGGTAAAAGATATTTATAATCAGCACTGAAATTTAATATATATAAAACACTAAAATAATATAAACTGTTCTTCAGTTCATACGGAATTAATAAACATGTCAACAACGAAAGGCTCATTGTCAGACTTTATATTTTTAATTGTTCCCATGTAACAACTTCTGTTCAGTAAATCTTCTTCTTAAAATCTGTACATTTATTTATATCTCTTAGAAATATCGTACTATAGTTGATTTGTTTTCATAATGAAATTAATTGACGACCTCTGTGGTCAGGTAATTGTAGTCGGTACTGCTACGAGCCTTTATTGACTACGGTGACCGCTTATCTGTATTTTTATTGCCAGCTTACGTTTGAACCTTTTTATTTAATTTTTTTATTTATTTCATGTACAGGTAGACCTTAAATCTGAACTGAAGCTATGGAGTGTAATAATATTCGATTTGAAAACAAACTTAAGATTTTTCATTGAGTGAGCCCCGTCTTTTCTCAGAAACGGTATTCATTTAATCATACAAAAGAACAAAATCACTCGTTTATTGGACGACCGTTATTTACTACGCAATGATTTGTTTGATATTTACTTCCAATCTTTTTTTCCAAATTCTGAAGAGTAAAAACTCTTTGGCAGGATTCGAATTATAAATATTGGTAATAATTTATTCAATACACGTAGAGTTTCTTTATCACAGGTCGTATTTATTGGTACCTATTCCATACAAGCCATAAACCATTGTCCAAGTAAGCAAAGGCTATCTCTATTCAGTGTTATAATGTAACTAGGTTTCGTACGTGATTTATATACCTTACTGATGTAAATTATTCGGTACCCCTGAGGGTATTAGGTGTTCGATCGTGATTACAACTATTCAATATATTATATGGGTGCTAGGGCCCAGTACATTATTCTAAACCCACCTCAATTCCCTCTATAATCTCCTACATTTGATACTTATTATAGAACTGAGAGATTCTGTAATAATCCATTAAATATTTCTGTACTTGAAGCTTTTAGCTCTATTTTATGATTTGAACGTTATAATGCTTTTACATTGATGAACGAGATAGGCTAAATTAAAGAACTTAGTCTGTAGATAAAATCAAAGTAAGTCATGAAATCCTGTAATTATACGCGCGTCCCTTTCTTCCTATGTGAAAGTTGAATCATTTATTAAGTTTAGGTACTTATTACTTATTTGTAGGTACTTATTTACATACTCTTGTGATTGTCAAATTATGCCAACCGTTCGTTAGCTACACGGACGCCTTGTTCTGAGAAGAGCGGGCAAAAATCTCAGCAAGTTTTTTTTTAATAATATTTATTTTTTATTTAAAAAAACAAACAATATTACACTAACATTTTTAGCGTTAATATCTGCATTAGTATAAATAATGTGTCGCAGTTATCAGCGCCCACCTCTAAAATAGAATTACAGACAATTTCACAATTAACAATTGTGTAAGTGTAAGTGTGCGTGTATGATATATACTTATACGTTTATTTTTAAAAATGCCACTACCTCATCATAATCTAAACCAAGGAGCCATTGACTTATGGTGATTTTACAATTATATAAAGGAAGGAAGTAAATATATAACAATTTATTCACTTTATTGTAAAGGTAGGGAGCAATGTAATCGTATTGGTGTTTCACCAATACAATTTTACAGTGTCTAGTTTCACAAATCTTATCTCGTCGTCTCTTATTAGCCAAGGTGTTGGGATTATAGCTCAAAGACTTGTGTTTCCGCAAAACAGCAAATAAAATAAAAAGTTTTCGTACAGAAAGAACCTCCCAGAAGTCGTATGCAGTGACCGCCTTAATGTGTTCACTCCAAGACAAAGCACTGTTGACAATTACACCTAGATACTTAATACTGCTTGTGCGGGATATGCTAGGACATGTCTAGGGGTTTTCTGTAGCCACACCACACTTATGAGCCGTTATGGTAAATGTTGTTGGAGGCTGAGAAGACAGTTTTGGAGCAAAGGTTATAAATTTTGTCTTGCTTAAATTCAAATAAAAGTGAGCAAATTACAATTAAGCCATTGCATGATTACTCTGAGCGAAAACTCTGCATAGAAACGAGGTTCAACCCAATCTCGACCATGAGCAACAATCGCAGTATCATCGGCGTACGTGATAACTTTAGAATTCGGAAGTTTTTGCTTACACAAGCCGTTTATATAAACAAGGAACAAAGTTGGTCCAAGGATAATGCCTTGTGGCACTCCGCACAGAAAAGGTTCATTTTGGCTTATAACACCACCAATTTTAACACACTGTGTTCTATCGCTTAAATAGCTCTTGAATACATCTAGGGCCAGTCCGCGAATACCTATTCGATAGAGCTTATCCAACAAAATAGGGACAGAAACAGTCTCAAACGCTTTCGTAAGATCGAGAAATATGCATAAAGAAGTTTGTTTATTATTTAAATTTTGAGCTACTGTTCCGGTTAGTTCTAGAATTGCATCCTCTGTTGATTTTCCAGCCCTAAAACCAAATTGGTTCGACGATAAGAGATCTTTAGATGTTAAGTACTTAATTAAATTTCTAGGATTTTAGATATAACTGGTAAAATAGATAATGGTTTATAATTGTTGACACTGTCTCTGTCTCCGCTCTTATAAATCGGACGAATAAGAGCCTTCTTAAAGGCCGACGGAAAAATGCCAGACGAAAGACAAAGGTTGCAAACGTGTTTCAAAAACGGTATCAGGATATGTCTCGCATCAATAATCAAGGAAGTCGGAATATTATCCCAACCAGCTGCACTGTCTCTTTTCAGGCTTAAAATAATTGCCTCAATTTCAGAGTCATCGGTGCCAAGCAGTACCATCGAGTCCACTTACATACATTTTCTTCCATTGAAGAACGAAAAGACGCAAATTCTGTAGAATTATCTAAAATGTCAATCGCAAGGGTTATCACTTATAGTCAAAAGCTCTTCTGCAGAAGTGCCTTCCCTGTGTAGATTAGAAACTTTTTTAATCAGGTGCCATAGCTTTTTGGGGTTTTTGTTATATTTTTGAAATTCAGCCCGCTCATATTCCTGTTTCATTTTCTTTAGCAAGTTATTGCAGAAGTTTTTGTATCGCTTGTATGTAACATTGGCAATTATATCTTGTGGGTTCTTCTTAGTTTTAAGGTAAAGTTTATCCCTATGACGTATGCAACGAAGCAAACCCGGCGTAATCCAGGGTTTAGATATACGTTATCTACTAGGAATAAAACATGTATTCGCAACAATTAAGGACGACAGTTTTTCTATTATATTAATGTGCTAGCCGCAAGTTCCGCGTCAGCGATATGTAGCATGTCGGAGAAATCGATATTATTTATATTGGTGGATATAAATAATATCGCAATGCATGCTTGTAAATTAACACGCTGTCTCTTAGCGTTCGCAGAACTACCATTAGAATTCAGACCATAGCTAAACAATATTGGTGCGTGATCTGTAATCAGGGAATTTAGTACAAGAGTAGTGGCCGGTTTATCAGTTTTATAGATCACATGGTCTAAACAATTTTCATATCGGGTCGGAAAAAGATGATCCGGTAACATGGCATGAGAAGCCAATATATTAAGATAACTGCTAGAATTTTGTTCTTCATTGTTTGGAGCTATGTTATTATTTAGATCGCCAACAATAACTATGGTTTTTCTAGACCGTAAAGAGAGCAAAAGTGTGGCCAAGGTATTCAGAAAATTATCAATATTTCTTAAGGCTGGAGATCGATACATAGCAAGGATCACATCACCATTCGGAAACTCAATACACAAACAGTTTGCATCCGCCCCGATTGGCTCATACACTTTGGCAGTGATAATATCTTTTACATATTAGGTTGGGGAAAAAGTCTTTTCGCATTATAGTATGTATAAACTTGTAATAAAATCTCTTTGGCTATACTATTTGTATCTGGCTGGTTTTGGTATCATTGAAAGCTTAAATTTTAAAGAACATAATTCCAAATTCAAATTAGGAAAATGTGTGATTTTCATTTGTTTTTCGTACCGCCAAGATGAGTGAATCTAATGAAGAAATTCGATACATTTTAAAATTTTACTACAAAAAAGGTAAAAATGCAACGCAAGCCGCGAAAAAAATTTGCGATGTTTATGGACCTAGTGCAGTGTCTGTGAGAGTAGCACAAATTTGGTTTAAGCGTTTTCAATCCGGAAATTTTGATGTCAAAGATGCACGCCGCTCTGGTCGCCCTATTACAGATAAAATGGATGCCATTTTTGAAAAAGTGGAGCAAGATCGGCATGTCAGTAGTTACGACGTAGCTGAAGAACTGGGAATTGACCACAAAACAGTTTTGGCGCATTTGAAAAAAACTGGGTACACAAAAAAGCTCGACATTTGGGTACCTCACGAGCTCACTGAAAGAAACCTAATGAACCGTGTACTCATTTGTGATTCTTTATTACGACGTAATGAAACCGAACCATTTTTGAAGAAGCTGATAACTGGTGATGAAAAGTGGATCACGTATGACAAGAACGTGCGAAAAAGGTCGTGGTCAAAGGCCGGTCAGGCTTCACAGACTGTGGCGAAACCCGGGTTAACTCGCAACAAGGTGATGCTGTGTGTGTGGTGGGATTGGAAGGGCATTATTCATTATGAGCTGTTACCACCAGACAGGACCATCGATTCTGAACTTTACTGCGAACAACTGATGAGATTAAAGCAAGAAGTTGAGAGAAAGCGGCCGGAATTAATCAACAGAAGGGGTGTGGTTTTTCATCATGATAACGCTAGACCTCACACATCTTTAGCCACTCAGCAAAAATTAAGAGAGTTTGGCTGGGAGGTGTTAATGCATCCGCCGTATAGTCCTGACCTTGCACCTTCAGATTTCCACCTGTTTCGGTCTCTTCAGAATTCTTTAGGCAGTGTCAGGTTAACATTACGAGAGGACTGCCAAAACCACTTGTCGCGGTATTTCGACCAGAAGTCCCAAAATTTCTAAAGCAATGGGATCATGTTTCTACCTACATGATGGCAAAAAGTTATCGAACAAAATGGTACCTACATACTTTAGTTAAATGTAAATAAACTATATTAAAAAATGTTTTGAATTTTCTTAAAAAATGCAACAACAACAACTCCGTCGTATTGGTTGCAATTTTTGGAATTGTATATTATATATCCAGGTAGACTAGGAAGAAAGGGACACTTACTCAACCAACATTCAGATAATATTATTAAATCAAAATTTAATTTAGTTCTATCCAAGAGAACAATAACGTTCTCAAAATTAACAGAATTTCCAATACTTCTAATATTGACATGGAACATTTTAAGATTATGCAGTTGTTTCTGTCCTTTAAAATATGTTATAGGTATTTCAAGAGGTTTAACAAAGCAGTTTAGAAGCTAGTTAGGTGGAGAAATCCAATACTTAACAAGCTTGTGTTCTATATAACAGTTCAAAGTAAAAAGAAGTATTGCTATAAAAACAACCTCTAACAAAGAAACCGAAAAAAGAAGTACATCCTTAGCATCTAAAGTAAATGCAGGCCCTAAATAATAATATTTTCCGCTTTGAACATTAGCAGCGAGACGTATAGTATAGGAACATTAGTCAACTAGCCCGCACTTCGCATGCAGATACAAACACAGCAGCTGTCTGTTGCGGTGCCAGGATGAAACATTATCCCGTCACGTTGGCAAGGCCTTAATGCGAATACTACACCAGCCACGGGCTAAATTATCTTCACGACATTTATAACAAGAATGAAAGGTCTCTTCAAATTTTAGTATGTATGTACTTATTAGGTACTTAAAAAGTGTGTGTTCGTTACAAACAAAATTATTAGTTTTGTGCCCTGAAACGACAGTTATTTTATTTTACTGTATATATTGGTTAGATTTTTTGTTATGTAATATATTTCTATTCTAAGCAACAGATTAATCTTCAATATTTTTATAGCTATATTTTCACACAATAGGCTAGTTGACCCTTTTTTTATTGGGCCCTTATGATTCATTACTGTTAACCACCACCATAAAAAAAAATTTTTTTTTGAGGCCTTTTTCACAATAAATTTTAAATAAAGGCAAAAACGCTGTCAGTGGTAAATACTTATGATTGTCTATGAATTATCTGTGCCGTGTGGTCAAGGTTTTGGTAAGCAACCAATGCGCATGCGTGACACAGCAGACAGACATGCTTGATTGGTTGCGACTGGTGTTTGACGGATTTTAACCATGCGTATTAATTGTTTACTTCACCGTTACTTCGTCAATTTCACGAACATGGCGGATAGCGTTTTGGCACATGAAATTTTTTTTGTCTTTTTTTGAACTTGAACTTGGACCGTGTGGTAGCGACTCATTAAATGAATACTACGAACCAATCTCCTCCCTTGGGTGTTCGTAAAAGGCGACTAATGGACTTAGAACTATACAACATCCAATAGCTTATAGCGGCAACGGGTTCACCACCAGTCACGCTGAGTGCAGTCACTGCTTGGTGAAGCGCGGACTATGGCAATGGACTGTTTTTGCGGTGCTTTTGCCTCGTCTCTGACTAACCCGTAGGGGATAATATAATGTGAATTAAACAATTATTTCGTAACTTTTTTATTTTCTGAATATTTATATGTATATATCTATTAAATATATTGATCCGTTATCTAGTACTGGTAAAACAAGCAGTATTAGGTCCGGCGCACATTATCGGCATCGGGACGGCTTAGTATTTTAGATCATTAATAACATCATATACTAACTTCAAGGCAACAAAGTGGAAATTTCCATGATATATGGCCGTAGTTATAAAAATACCGCTTCGGTATGCTTGAGGGCTGCATCGGCGGCTTTGAGGTTGCTTCGGGATACTTCGGCAACCTTCAGTACGCTGCCGCCCGCCGCGCTAAGGCAACACTCGGGGGTAGTTTGGACGGTACGACATGTGCCATAGCATATGTGTGTGTGTGGGCATGGTTGCCGACAGTGTGCGCTTGCATATAGGGATGCCGAAGGATTCCTTTCCTTGCCGATGCCGATAACGTGCGCCGGGCCTTAGTTGTCTAAAATGGAGCTAGTTGATAGGTAAATGTTTGAGGATATTTATTTATTTTAATTTGAGCCAACTAGCTTATTATGAGAAAAATAATAAAAATTCAAGTACATTGACTTCAAAGTCTCTAAAAGAGATTTTTGTTCTACATTTAAAGTAAAAATTACATTTAAAGTAAAAATGCGGAACGTATTGTTGTGTGGAAGTGGACACAGAAAAAGCTGTTATTTCAGATTAGATGTATTTTCACAACGCATAAAATGTTGTCGGTTTCTCGTGGAACCCTCAATTATGCATGAGACATTAGAATTTCAATTTGCTCCAAGCATTTTTTCCTCACTAATACGAACCAGAACGACTTACTGGGAACTCGAGAGTCTCATTCATCAATTGCTCATTATTCCTAGCTTACTTTCCTTTGGAAATTTTGTTTTTATTTTTATTCTGGGGCACTCTGAATACTTTGTGCAAGGAGCTTTACATTATGATGAACTTTTAACATTTATGAAAATAAATTCTGAATTGTAATTAATTGTGGACAAAAAATTGTATACTAGCGCTAGCAGAAGGAATAAATGTACAACGATGGAATAATAAGGATTTTCTTTTTTTATTTTAATTGATTAATATTAAAGTCATTGCTGAAAACTCCTATATAATAATGCTAATGCTTGTTTTGTATTTTCAATAAGTAAAGGTTTTCAATATGGTGTGGTGTGTGGTTTCACTTTGAGTGAAATAGTTCACACGACTACGAACTTAGTCGAAGTATCAGTTAGATTATCTAATTATTACTGATAAATATCAGTAATAATTAGATAATGATAATTTCCGAATTCAATTTGTTTCTGATAATTTCGAAATTCAATTCGTTTCTTCGCGTCATTTTAGGTAGTAGGCTATTTTTCTTAGACGTAAACTTAGCTTTCAGCGAAATAAAAATGCTGTAGCAATGCATCAAGAAAGGGTAGTGTAACATCTACATAGAGTAACTATTGATTATTGAGAAGTCTATTTAACGAATGGAATAGTATCAGATTGATCTTTATTGTGATTTCAGTAAGTACTGTAAGTACAGAGGTGTAAACCTTCACATTTCGTTAGGCAAGCGATACTCACAATCAAATGTACAACATATTTTTATTCGTTGCGTTATTGTTGCTAACCTAATAGTCATATAAAAAACATGTTTACTTTCCTCTATTTGCATATACACGACATTCACATACGATAATATCCTGCGAACTACCACATTTTCCAATTTTACATATTAGTGGTATTAAGTGACAATTCACCAGTCCTGGGTTGGGTTGGGCACGGTAAATACGATAAGTGAGCTAACTTAGCTATAATCCAGCAATTAAGCAACGGCTTAGCCAAAGTCGTGTTCCCAAAACTTGCTGTCCTTATAAAGTTGTGTTCGCAAATATAAATGAATATAACTTTAAAAACTAAATATGATAAATGTGAATTTAACAAAAAGAGTAGGTACAATATCGAAGGATTTACTTAAATTATGTAATTGTTGATGCTGATAAAATTGTGTGCTTTTTTACACTGTCGTTTTTATAGCCTTCTTCATACACACAAGATGTACCGTCGGTTATAAGCATTCATCTTCATCTAAACACTGAACGAAAAAGAGGAGATACGCATCTATAGATTCTCACGTCTATGATCTCTTCTCTTCTTCTTCTTGCCCTTTTACCACTCTAGGTGGGGTCCGCAAAACATGCCTTCTTCCAATTTCCTCTGTCACTCGTCAGCTCAGCATCCACATCTTTTATTCCCATATAATTCTTCACGCATTCAATCCACCCGCATCGCTTCTTTAGTCTTCTCACTCTAGGTCCGTCCACATCGATGCTCAGCATCCTTCTTGTATTGTGACATTCATCCCTCCTCATCACATGTCCATACGTCGCTAACTATGATACCGCGGCTATGATAAAACTTAATGCCATAAAATATAGGTGGGTACCAATACTTTTGTGAAAAATATCTTCAAAGCAATCTACAAAGATTTCAAAGGTCAAGTTTGATTTTGTTGTCTTCGCATAAACATAAGGTTCGCATAGATGTTTATGTGTTGTTATGTATTGAGCTCGCTACAAGCTATATGATATCGGTTGACACAGCCGAGTGCGGCCTAGTGTTACCGACTAATAGCCATTTTCAACATTAAGGTCACGTTCGGCTAATATTTGAGTCCACTATAGCACAGTATTGGATCGAATTGGTTGTGATGTGTACGTGAGAGTTTTATAGTCTGTATATTTATACGCATACAATCTGTGTTATGTCGACTATTATGTTCGGTACATAAAGATTCATAGAGCTGTGGTTTTTACGCCGGTTTCAAGGTATTGCGAACGGATATTTTTGATCCTGGTTGTAAATGTTGGTGTGTAATAAATTATAATGTAATAAAGGTGTGTAATAAATAGTGTAATAAATGTGTGTTAAATAAATAACTTCTGTATTTAAGAAGATACAGCTATCAATTAGTCTAAATATAGCAGCTTGATATGCCATTCCAGTTATGTATACAAGACGAAGGAAATGTATACACAATAAAAGTACGTAGGTACATAAATATTCATATTATACATATAATACAACCAAGACAAGGCGAGAATTTCACAAATGCAATGAATTCAACACACAAGTAATTTCCCCTACCGGGAATCGAACCCAGAGCCTCTCGAGATAGTGACGCATTGAAACCCGTGTACAGACCACTCGACCGCAGAGGTCGTCAATTACGCACATGAGTACTTGGGTTAAAGAAAGAAAGAAAGAAAATATATTTATTTCCATCAAATTGCGAAACTTCGGTTGAACAAAAGTACTTAAACTTAGTAAACATAAAAAAAAAGCCATACAACATGGAATGGGAGACCCAATTGAGCATTATGCGAGAACAAAATGATCTGACGCTGATTTTCAATAGGCACCCGTTAGGTCTGACAGAGGATGCCAACTGCTATGTAGTACATGTATACAAATTTGGGGGGGTTATATGCTTATAGACATATATGTCTATCTTTTACCGTAGATCTCAAGCGTTATGGTGCTTTCTTTTGGCTTCGCTCACTTCTTCATCATATTAAACGTTCGCTTTTACGACCTATCCACGAATCTACGTATTCGGCAAGCGTGATGGTGTTACGGCTTGTACTCTCTTTATATGGCGTGACAATCTATACATACGAGAATATACATATTATATGATAAAACTGTAGAGGTCGAATGTCTGTACATAGAAAAAAATTGCTTAAAACCAAGTCAGGATGATGTAACATTTTTTTTTTTTTGTTTCTCTGTCTGTTTGTACGGGCTAATCTCCGAAATTGTTGGACCTTATACCCTGGTCAACATCTTAGATACTTTTTATTCCGGAAAATATAAGGGCTCCCGTGAGATCGCGGACGAAATCGCGGGTAACAGCTAGTGAAAAATAAATTTTAAAATGTTCTTCCGCTGGATCTTGTTACTCAAATACAAGTAAGCAGAGGGAAACTTAATGAACATATTATTGTTATTATTTAAAAAAAATTAAAAATAAATATCGAGATCTTATTAGGCATAGTTTAGATACTGAATTTGTGTTATTTAAGCGTAGAATCATACAAGCTTTCATTAAACATTAAAGCCTAGAAGGGATGTTTACATTGTTCTGTTCTCATCTTTAGTACAAGCAACATCAAAAGGGCATAAATTTTTGGGAAGTTTAACCGTCTTTAGCTAATTTGTATGCATAATGTGTAATAAATTATTTACGCTGAACTCAGGCAGTCTTTAGCAAAGCGAACACAAATAAAACTTTAATGTTTACTTTTAATCTGTTGGGAAAATTTATTGTTACATAGGTAACGATAATATTCTGTAGATAATATTGTGTGACATTTTAATTCTAGCTGTTGCCCGGGAACTCGTCCGCGGAAAAAAACTATCCCACACGAAACCTTTAATTTTTCGTTATATTAAAGTATTTAAGATGTTGACCAGGGATATAAGGTTGTCCTTAGCTTATATACGTCCCACTGCTGGGCACAGGCCTTCCTCGTGGAGAAAGAGAAGTATGGGCCTTAACACCACCACGCTAGCCCAATGCGGGTTGGTGGGTAGAAACGGTCGCAATAGCGACCGGAACCAACGGCTTAACGTGCCTTCCTAATCACGGAGCAGCTCGAGATCACAAAGTCTTGGTCACCCTTCCACGGCCTGACAATAGCGAAGGTAGCTTTGTTTTCGATCGAAAGCTAAAGCGTACTAGCGACTACGTCACCGAGCTCCTATTTTAATATTATTATTGTGTTTTATTTATTCTGATAAACAGTTTACGTGTCTCCCTTTAGCATTTAAGCTCTTTTTGTGATAAGATACTCGAGGCGTTCTGATGATATTGGGTCCTTACCTATGAAATTGGTGTTTTTATTCTGTCTTAGTATTTTGTCTGTAACTATTAAGATTCAGAGTATTTCTAAAAAAATAATTACCTCGTCTAAAAATAGACTATATTTTTGAGCTCTTTTGATTTGTTTTGATAATTTGTTGTAAGTTTAATTGTGTTATAATTAGACACGGAGACAACTCTTTTTAAGTGCCTCCCGAATACATCATTTTATTTGCATTCACTTAAAAACGATAAATATTTTTTATGAAGTGTGATATTACACATATATTATTAAAGCTTGTCTAATGATAGATGCCAAACATTATTATCTTTGGATTTGTCGTTGTAAAGAAAACTGAAAAAATTTTAGTATGGAAAATGCAGAATTCCCCAAAATCTCCATACAAAACACCAATTTCATAGGTAAGGACCCAATATTATATATGATATACTGATATGCTTGAATGTTGTGTGTCATACACCGGATATTATTTTTAAAACGTATCATAGTTGAGTACTTTTATTGTGATCTCGGCGGCGTAGTGGTAGTACGTTTTGGCTTTTGGTATCGAAAATAAAGCTACCTTCGCCACGGTCAGGTCGTGGATGGGTGACCAAAACTTTGTGATCTAGAACTCCTCCGTTTTTACCCACCAACCCGCATTGAGCCAGCGGTGGCGTTACGGCATACTTCTCATGTGTTTCTTCATGAGGAAGGTCAGTGCCCAGTAGTGGGGTGAATATAGGCTGAGGATGAGGACGAGACATAACCATATCTTATCTGAGACTGACCCTCAAAATGCTTTCTCGTGAGGACATTGTGTTTGTTTCCATGAGGAAGGCGTGTGCTCAGTAGTGAAATGTTTCCATGAGGAAGGTCTGTGCTCAGTAGTGAGATGTTTCCATGAGGAAGGTCTGTGCTCAGTAGTGAGATGTTTCTATGAGGAAGGTCTGTGCTCAGTAGTAAGATGTTTCCATGAGGAAGGCCTATGCTCAGTCGTGAAATGTTTCCATGAGAAGGGTCTGAGCTCAGTAGTGATATGTTTTCATGAGGAAGACCTGTGCTCAGTAGTGAGATGTTTCCATGAGGAAGACCTGTGCTCAGTAGTGAGATGCTTCCATGAGAAAGGCCTGTGCGCAGTAGTGAGATGTTTCCATGAGGAAGACCTGTGCTCAGTAGTGAGATGTTTCCATGAGAAAGGTCTGTGCTCAGTAGTGAGAAGTTTCCATGAGGAAGATCTGTGCTCAGTAGTGAGATGTTTCCATGAGGAAGGTCTGTGCTCAGTAGTGAGATGTTTCCATGAGGAAGGTCTGTGCTCAGTAGTGAGATGTTTCCATGAGGAAGACCTGTGCTCAGTAGTGAGATGTTTCCATGAGAAAGAAAAGTCTACAAAAGGTTTTTGTGTGTTTGTTAACACTGTATTGTTTTTTTACAAAGTGCTCAACATTATATTCCTACCTCTTATTAGCAAAATGTTGATTGTTAATAGTTGAATTATTAAACAATGGCGAGAAATTTTAGAATTCGAAATGAAATTACATTTTGACGGAATATGTCACATAATACTCGGTAGAGCAGTTATTGAAAACCACGGTTACACCCACGCGGTACCCGTTCCCACATATATCGGGATAAAAATGTCCTTTCTCAGGCTCTAAACTGTCTGTGTACAAAATTTCAATTGAATCGGTTCAGTAGTTTTGACGTGAAAGCAAGACAGACAGACACAGTTACTTTCGCATTTATAATATTAGTACGGATAACAAAACTTATACGAGTGTATAATTTCTTACCTTTTATTTATTTATCATTAAAACATTTTCATTCTCAACCTATCGGACCATTAACACAGTAAATTTTTTATTTATAAAACGGATAGCTGTAATGTATCAAACAAAGCTCGGCTTGTACCGCTGGCGTATAAGCGTACATAAAGAACGAGGGTGGTTAGAGGTCAGGACACAAAAAAGGTTAACTGTGCGAAATCCACCAGTACATACATAGCATAATATAACTGGGCAGCAAGCAGATGATATTTTGTTACATAATGTCTGTGAAATGGCATCGAAACGGTTTGCTTATATTCAAGACAAAAATCCTAACGTTAGTTTAACGCAGTCTAAACCAGCTTGGTAGCGTAGTAGTTAGTACACTTTGGCTTTCGATATCGATAACAAAGCTACCTTTGCCATGGTCATGGTCAGCATGGTCGTTACCTTGAGAGTATGATAATTATGCACACCTTTCGTTAGTTGCAAGGTTAATTAGAGAATAACGGGCAAAAGTTAAACGTCTAAATTGTTTTCTCCGACATAATTATTGCTTGTCAGCAGAATGTATTCCTTACTTATTTCACTTTAACTATGCTAACTGAAGTACTGCAAACAGTTATAACTCACACCTGCTTTGTGAACGCTAGATGACTGGAGGCTACGTTAGGTTCTTCTACAGTATCGTGTTTCATTATAAAGACACATCTCATTCCTTTGAAATTTTGATAAAGGTCATTTAGTACTAAGATTATAGAAAACTAGCTTTTGGAGTAGTAGTGAATTTGGACTAAGCGTGATCTATAGTATAGTGACGTGTTCTTGAGTGGAGACCGCGACTCGGCAAGCGTAGTGTGGGACGCCCTCCGGCGAGATGGAGTGATGATCTGCGAAGCGCTGCAGGCAGATGCTGTATGCAGCAGGCCAGGGATAGGGTAAAATGGCGCAAATTGGGAGAGGCCTATGTCCAGCAGTGGACTAATGTGGCCTAAGAGAGAGAGAGAGAGAGAGAGAGAGAGAGAGAGAGAGAGAGAGAGAGAGAGTGATCTATAGCCTTCCTCAATAAAAGAACTATCTAACACTGAAAGAATTTTTCAAATCAAACCAGTAGTTCCTGAGATTAGATTAGATTTATCAAACAAAGAAACTTTTCAGCTTTATAATAAATTAGTATAGTTGCGATGCGAGTGCCAACCACAGTAGAGACCAAAGAATTCGTCTAGGCGCGCTAAAAAAATGTTGCTTGTCCATTAGCTGGCGAGACGGAGTTGAGTGAAAATTAAAGCAACGCTATTGGTTATTTTAAGGAACAGCTCAAAAAAGCGGAGCAATGCAATTGGTCAATCCAGAATATGAAGCAGTAAAGCGGAGCTATTAACCAATGGAATATTTCCCTTGCGAGTTAAGAAAAATAAGGGTAATGTTTTTTTATTTGAATTTTCAACGATACTTAGTATGTCGGAATATCTGCTCTAGGTTATTCATTACATTTCTTAATGAAACAGGTAAACTCTTATAAGGCCTATATCTGAGGAACTTAAGTACAGATTAAAGCAAGCTGTTGCTAATAAGGAATGATTGATTGCAATTGATAGTGCAATAGTAAATCAGACTTAAAACATATATTCGGGTATATTTAATACATACATACATAAAATCACGCCTGTAGTCTCCGAAGGGGAAGGCAGAGTTCAAGGAGCACTGTGTTCCTTATGACTACATTTAGCCATACAAAAATTGGGTTTGGTCAGATGAAAAATCGTGAAAGAGTAGTTGTCACAGCGCTCCCTGGCCCGGCTAGGAGACAGGGTAGCGTTGCGAGCAGATATATTTACAATCAAAGAAATACAATCAGAAAATACAAAATATTTAATATATCAAGCAAAACAAAGAATTTAATTAACCCTCGGTAGAGTTAAATACGGGTTCCTAATACATATGTGTTTTTGCTCTCTCCAGTGTAATATATATCTATGACTTAAAACTAAAACAATACTAAATCAAACAATGTCCCCACGTATCCTGCAACCATCCAGTCTTCAGAAATGAAGCAGACAGGCTATACATAAGGCTTCTTTAACTGTCTCTTGCATAACCAATAAAAAAATTATGGGTGACAAGACAAGCTTCACTTGGTTTCAGAAGCGGTATTTATAAAAGTTTGCCAAGAAAAATAAACATAAGTTATTATGGCATCCAACAAATTAGTGCAAAAGAAAGAAAAATATAAAATACCACCGCAACCCACCTGTGGGCAAAGCACAAAACTTACATCAAAAATTTATATTCAATTAATTATATAGAATTATCACAAAACATCGTAACAAATACATACCCGTTCTTATATGTACAATATTATTATAATATATTCTACGACTTTCATATTTAAATTATAGGTCATTTAATATTGTTTTTCAATAATAAATATTACGTGTTTAACTTAAACACATTTTCCAAATTTTCTCGAAAAAGTTGCATGAACAACTCGATATTCTTCTCTCATCTCGTAGGCCGCGCCTGCCCGGCCGATCGTCTATTGTTTTCTTTTTTTTTATAAAATTCTCCCGTAGGGAAGGCAAAGGGAACGAAGCCCATACAGCCATGTCTGCAATATATATATCTTCAATAGTTTGCATTGAAATGCTAGTGTAATGCATTTCAATGCATCTTGGGAGAGTTTGGCGTTAAACGATCGATGGCAGACACTGTGGTGCTACTTGGATGAGGTGGATTACCACGATAAAAACTCATCACTTTTCACACCACTTGACTTTTATTTCGATAATCCTCCATATTGCACATCATCACAGACACTTATTACACAAAACTACACTGATTTTACGTAACAATATCCACTCCGTACAATATTACAATCATCGAAATAAAAATCACGTCCGCCATAGTTGAATGCCGCCAAAAACTCCTATTGTTTTCTTTTTTACATGTATGGGCTTCGAGATGAGAGAATTGAACCATTTAACAGAGCTTGAAATTAATTAATTGTTTTACAATTTAAATAAAAAAAAAAAAATGAAATGTTACATAGTAACAAGTGACTAGCTCATCGCCTACACAATCACGGACCCAGTACCCAATACGCCCTTAGTCGCCTTTTACGACATGTTAGGCATGCAAAGCAGTTGGTACTTTCCTTTTGAACCTTGTAACCGGACCAACACGGGACACAAAAAGAAATATTTCAAAAAATATAATTTTGAGTTATTCGCAATAGAAGTATACAGAAAGATCCTTGTAGCTTGAATTGAGCATTCAGGAGCTAGGAACGACAAAATATACTGCCAGTTGAGATCGAGCCTTCTACCGTTGAATTTTGCCGTTATAATTAGAATGCAACTTCACCCACACTTTTGTGCAGCTAGTGAGCGTAAGGCGGAGTGAATTTTTTTTCATAAATGCGAACTATGTACAATGTTCTAATAACTGGAAAATAAAATACATAGTAATAAACATGCCAATTTAAAGATTTTGACAGAAAACAAATGAAATTTTTTACTTGAGAAACGTGTTAATTAGGGTTCATTTGAATTTATTAATGATAAAAGATTTTACAAAATAAAGGTATTTTTACCTAAATGCAATTTACTTTGCTTTGCTTGTAATTATATTAATCAACAGAATTTTCTTTAATTTAAATACCGACGATTAAAATTTTAATCTGATTTGATTCTAATTGATATTTGCAGACTAATAAAACCAACTAACTAATGATTACAAGGTCTTTAGATAATATTAATTCTTATTCAGTTAAAAAAGGTTATTACTCCGATATATAACAATGTGAATATTACATAGTTATATCACAGATTTCAATATATATGATGTAAGTCTTAATATCATAAATAATAACTTACGAATTTCAGATAAAATTTTAGCCATATAATTTTGTCCGAAACTTATTTAAACCAAAATAGTAACCATTATAAATGTATAAAGGCTTCGTTAAGCAAAACTTGTACACCGCAAGGTGAGAAAAAATAATCAACCACAAGGTTTCAAGCTAATAGCACATAAGAGCAGCCATCTCGCCGCGAACTTAAATATTAACGCGTGGCCCGCTCTGGCCCCCACTCAAAAAGCTTTTTATTTGTAGATAACGAGATCGCCTCCCGCTGCATAATGAGGTTTCTTATATCCAAGTAATGAGTTTCATATACTTATTTATTGGAGCATTCATCCGCCCGTAAACTTGATCAGTAAGCTGCTTACATCGCGAAGGAACTGGTGTTGGATTTTAAACGATGTTTACGACGCTCGGTTACGGCGCCGTTTAATTACAGAGGAGATCTCCGCTTAGTCTGGACGACAAATTTATAAAATAACGAACGCGGTACAGGCGACAAAGCAAATTGTCATGCTTCAGTGTTTTCGTAAATTGTCATTGACACGTGGCAGGTTGTTTCTACAGTAATGCGTAATTAAGCGACAAACAAACTCGGGCGGAGTTATGCCTCTGTTTTGGTTGCTGAAGCCGCGCCGTGCAGATGTGGGTGAGCCTTCGGCATGAATATTTATGATTCTATATGTAAACGTCACTCATTAAAGGGTTTAATCTAACGCGTGGTTGACGCGAGAGAATTTATATTGTACTTTTGTGTTATGTAAGCAATGCTAATCCTGAGGCGCGACGACCCTCGAGCTAACTTCGTAGGCAAGATCCTTGCTTTGAACATGAGCTACACATAATATTTGAATTAGAATATTTTAGTAGGTATGTATATTTCACTCAATGCATAAATTACTTAAAGTGTTTGGCCTCTGTTATTGTGATATTCCTATGTATTTATCAACTTTAGTGTCAAGTAAAATTTCGTGAAGCGTTTCCAACCATCATGTCATTATTTAAAGTTAAGATTTTTTTATGATTTATATTCCTGTTCTTTTATTTGTACCGATATGGATGAATTAATTACTAACAGTATTTTCGATTGCAATTTTCAAAAGGTTGAAAATGTACCTTAATTCAAATCCCAGCTGGTTGGTACATTATTTTGAATTTTGAAATAAAGAAATATATATCAAATTAGCGTATTAGGCAAATAAATAAAGAATTTATTTAAATTCACATATCTTTATGTATATCATTTATAGTTTATGTTATTTAAATCATTTTTAAAACGTTCCGTGCTCATCTAACCTTAATAAACCTAACCTAACATTTAAGAATTTATCAAGAGTTTTATTCTCAAACCGCAGTAGCTATATTTTAGCCAAACTTACCGATTACCGAGGCAATTACGATCGTTCAGCGATTATTAAAAACATGTTCTCGTTTTTAATTTTTGGCAAAACTTTTGCAATATTTCTCTTGGGGGGTTTCGACGCGAAGTGGAATTTGCATATTCAGCAGTAAAATTTACGTCACAAACAATGCTCTATTACGGTACAATGGAAATGTCTTTACATTGTTGCGAGGCGGGCGACGGGCGGTCGGCGGGAACAAGCGGGAACAGGCTCACACGTCACTGCGGAGACTCAAAGGGCAGACCTGATTTACTGCTAGGACCTGTGGCGGCTCCTGTTTAAATGAAAATTATACACGAGACCCGTGCTATGGGGGCGCGACCTTTCCCTCGTAAAGTAACTAATTTATGAACTCGTGATACTACAGCGGAGGTGCCCGCGCCCTGCTCTTGAAAATTTAAACACCGCCCTCTGTGCAAAAGCTGAATTTTTGAAGCGGCCTTATACATCTTCGCGAATCAATGCTTTTTAGACATGAATTCGTCAACACGTGTTGCTTCGTTTACATTTTGCAAGTACGATCATTACTTATTTGCTCGGAGATTGATTAAGGACTGTGGTTCTCAATTATTAAACGAATATTTGTACCTTGTATATCAAATCCACCTCAAACTGAAGGGCATAATTATGAGGCAAGTGATGAGAGGCGCTATCTCAGTATTAGTGACTCTTTACTGTTATTGCGCTCTTCTCAAACCATTTTCTCTTTGTTTCTATTTTTTTACTAACCATCTGTCTCTTTTTTCATTGTTTTTGGTCTCCAATTTTGGAAAGCGTCTGGAGCGGTTGTCTCGACGCCAATAAATTATAAAAATAAAGAGATGATAATAAAATTTTAATTTATATTTTAGTTAATAAACTATAACGAGAAATGATCAAGATAATATTGTAAGTATAGGACTACTTTGATAACATCTTTAAGTTCAGTGATTTGAGAAATTTACCCTTTTTACAAATTGTTTCAGTGTGCCTTTATTTTAAAAAATATACATAATACAATAAGTGACAACATTTTTTATTTACATCGGCATCCATCACGTAACAAGAGTAGAGACCAGAGGAAATCTGTAATCTTCGCCTACCCCACCGGGAAAAAGGCGTGATTTTATGTATGTATGTACCTCTATATCAATGCATTGTAGAATTATGAAAAGGAAATAAAACGTTTGGCAACCGAAGCTAAATCCCCACTTGCAAATATATTGCTACTAGTATAACTTAAAGTTACGATGTATTGTGGTACTGATGCAAGCAATAATAGGTATCTAACGATAAGCATAGATAATATACTTTATGCCCGTATGTATTACTTTGTTTTAAGTTCACACAAGCTCAAACACGGAGTTTATACTGGATTGAAGTCGAACGAGCTTCATTCTAACGATATTCTGCACGACGAGTTGTTTTATGTTAGTTTTTTGTACGTAATAGTTACCTCAATAGTTAAAATCTAGACAAATAGCGTCAATGCAAACGCCAAACTGTAGGATGTCAGCTTGACAAATTGTCAAATTTGCGATGAAAATTCGAAGCAATCAGCTGTGCCACCAGCCGCCATTTTACTAATCCTAGCATCGTGTTGTGATTAAATTGTGTATGATTATTTAACTTTAGTTAAATTTGAAAATTCGACTATTGAACAAGCTGTCCATATTTCAACCTGACCTGTCGAATCAAAAAATTTACCCGAGGAGCATTCTTGTTTAAACAGCATTATATTCAGTCTGCTGTGTTGAAGCAAATTATACATACAATCATGACTATTATCCCCTATGAGTTAGACAGAGACTAGGCAAAAGCACCGTATAAGCAGTCCATTGCCATTGTCCGCGCTTCACCAAGCAGTGACCGCACTCAGTGTGACAGGTGGTTAGCCCGTCGCCGCTATAAGCAATTGGATGATTGTGCAGCTCTAAGTCCATTAGTCGCCTTTTACGACACCCAAGGGAAAAGATGGGTTGTTAGTATTTTTTTAATGAGCCGCTACCACACGGCTCTACCACAAGCAAATGATGAACCCAATAAATATAATTATATACTATTTTGCGCACTGCGAGCAGTGAGACCTCATGGTTTGTACGATTTGAATTCGATATAAAACTATTTAAACTAGATTCGGGCTATGGGAGTGACCAAAACTTAGTCAAACTGTGCCTCAAAAGGCAAGTTAAAGGCATGGGTTTCGGTGCTGTTTAAAACGTTTTCATCCACCAGAACCACCATTTACATGAGATGTAAATAGACTGCTGATAAGAAGATATACTATCAGAGAAATGTCTAAGGTACTTTAACTTACATTTTATATTCTCCAAATTGTACTTAAAAGATAATTTTCTCACATCGAATGGACCATTCAAATTAATTAAACACTCAAATTGAAACACGTTATTCACTTTATAATATCTACGGGCAGCCATTTATATCCATTTACTTAACCATTTTGCACGGACATCGCCCTTGTACGTGGAACCTTGCAGACACTGAAATCATAATTTATGCGTAGTGGCAAGTTTATAGAGCAGCAACTATACTATGGTGTGAAATGAGTCCCGGCCATATAGTGCCGACCCAGAATTTTGATTAGACGACAGATTAACGTAGGCCTGAATTGAGATCGTTTCTTAAACTACTAAACAGTTAATAGTGTTTGGCTCAAACTTAGGAGTTACTTATTTGCTTAGCACTCGGCATGAGAGTTATGGCTCAAGTTTCAAGTTACCTATTTGATCTCGGACCCTTTGGCTATGCAAATCGTAATACCAATCGTTATTTGCTTCCAGTGTGTGATTTATGCTCAACCGAATTAACCTCGTCTAATTCTAAAGGCGCGTAGGAACCGCTTGATACACAACACTTTTTTATATTTTGAATTTAGTTGACTTATAGTTCACCTCTCATTTCTGTAAAAGATTTTTCAATGATTGTTTGTCAATTATTACAATTTTCGTAGATATAATTGTATGATTTAAATCATCATAACTTAAGCACTTTGTAATACCGTAAATTATTTGCAAAAATACACATTATATCAATTTTAAATCCATCCTCAGCCTATAAACGTGCTACTACTGGGCACAGGCTTTCCTCATATAGGAACACATGAGGACTGAGGAGAATGGGCCGTAACACCACCACGCTGGCCTAACGCCGGTTAGTGGGTAATTTTAAATCAATTTTATTTTGAATAATTATAGTTCAGAATGGTCGGTCGTCGGTTTTAAAGCTTGACCTATTATTTCATATTTTTTTCGGGATTCAGTGCTTGTATGTCTAATCTATTATTTATTACGTCCCTGATTTAGTGTTCTCAATCGAAATCACTCGGTTATTTGTTGACACACTCAGTTGTCCTACTCTGTAACGTAATGCTCACAAATCAATATTGATTTGCATCAAATCAATATTGATTGAATGCACCGTCAAATGTCATGTCAATTGAAAATTTAAAAAAAGTGTTCGAAATGACAGAAATCCAAAATATCCATTGAAGTTTGGTTCAAGAGTAGGGCAGCTGTCCGTTCTAATATTTCGAGTGATACCAAAATAGAGCGGATGATTCTAATTTTTGGTCTTGAATGGCGGCGACGTATATTGAAGCAACAGTTTAATAATTGAGTGTGCAAATTCAATGGTTCGAACATGTCAACATTTAATAGGAAACATCATTTTCAGCGCGCCGGAAATGGTCCACGTCTTTTTATAGTTTTAGTTGTGGATTTGACATTGCCTCTAGTACCCGCTTCCGGTTATTTTGCCACCAAATTATTTTCATGTTATATTTGTAAATATTGATTGGTAACTCATTTGTGTGATTTAAAAGGTTGGTTGATTTATTAAGTAGAAACCTTCAAAATATATTTTAATGCGCAAAATAATATAAAAAGTACCTACTTAATTCACTTTGTGTTACGCTTTTGATGTATTTATGATCTCCACCCACTGTTATATATAGTTTTAAGCAATGATAATTAAAGTCGAATTTATTCGATATCCGTTCATGGAAATCTTATCAATTGAAAGGTTAAATTATTATAAACTCTGCCATTACTCAATACATAAGTTTTGTACAAAAATATTATTGTAACAAGTTTGAATTGGTTGGTTTTCAAATTCAAGTGGTCAATGTTTATGCTGTGTTTAGAATACACTATATACCAAAAGACCATCCACTAGGTATACAGCTGTCACAAATTACACGGTATTTGATACAAACACTTATTTACAAATGCGCGGAGTGAAAAATAAACTCGGGTGGTTTAAAACCATTTTGTGGCCTTGTTACTCCTTTAAAAAGTCCATAAAACTCGTTGTGAAATGAAAGAATAAAAGCTTCTAGAATGTTGTATGCGAATGAAAATGAATTCTACGTGTAGCAGCATTGAATCCAAATTGCATTCTTATCATTGAATATTCTTTAGTGTATTAATAGCCCTTAAATTAAAAGCGCAGCTTCGTCATCAGCCTATATACGTCCCACTGCTGGGGACAGACCTTCCTCATAGGGAAACACATGAGGAGTATGGGCCGTAACACCACCACGCTGGCCCAATGCGGGTTGGTGGGTAGAAACGGTCACAAATGTGACCGGGACCAACGGCTTAACGTGCCTTCCGAAGCACGGAGAAGCTCGAGATCACAAAGTCTTGGTCACCCATCCACGGCCTGACCATGGCGAAGGTAGCTTTATTTTCGATCGAAGCCAAAGCGCACTGACCACAACGCCACCGAGCTCCCTAAAAGCGCAGCTTATTAAAATTAAATAACTTGGAGAAACCAAGAAATTTATAAATATTAATGTTTTATAGATACGAACATACAAAAATTGCTTTGATAGCTACATAGGCTTATCAATTTGAGGAATAAATTATTATGCGAACCTGAGAATAAAGGGAGTTAACGCTGTTTATATGTCTACAAGTAGGTACACTATTTACATCATTTCTACTTAGTTATATTGGGTCTGGCTAACAAAACCTAAATCGTGTAATGGGCCGTTTAGTAAATCCGGTCTGACACCGTAGTAATGTATTTATTTATGATACAGCGTGTAAAGGTATCTTATATATTTGAGACACGAACTTTAATAAGACAAACATTGTACTGGTTATCCAGTCATCGCTCCAAAACTAAGAATTCAAACTCATGTTAGAATCATCAAGAATAAGTCAACGAAGACTCACTGAATATTAATGGACCATTGTAGGGATGCGCCCATCTAAAATGAGCCAACAGGATCTGCGTCAAAACGGTTTTGCATAATTTATGTACCAAAATATGCTGCAATTTATGTAAATATACCATTTTAGTGTCATGAAGCGCTTCTGAAGCACCCTTTAACAACCAAGGCTCTTATATCTTACATCCTAAGAATTCACTTAGATAGACGGATCGATGTCAATGATTCAATCTACCTACCTGAAATGAAACTATTAAGTATAATACTATAAATTATACAAAATAAAATCTTTATTAACTTTATATTGCGCCAATAAACACAAATGCAGGCCATTAAATAAAAATACTAAGCAATGGAGGATTTATATCTAAACGAGATCTCGGTCAGCCAACCGCTCACAGGTGTGTGAGATTTAGTATTGAATGAGAAGAAACACCAGTGCGAAAGAGTAAAATTAAAGACATCAAAAAGTAAAATATCTTTATATACGTGTATAATCATAATAATCACCAGCTCGAGAAGTTCTGGTTTCCAGTGAGGGCAAATCTTTGTGTGATGAATACAGGCACTTGTTTTCCAGTCAGTATAATTATGTATCATCATCATTATCATTGGCCGTTTAACGTCCACTGTTGGCCTCACCCAAAGATTTCCATAACAATCGGTCCTGCGCTTCTAGTATATGCGCGTAATGAGTTTATAATTAAAATATGTATATTTATCTTCGACTTAGTTCCAAAGCGCAAGCGGCATATGCTGCTTAATTTGTGCAAGTTGAAAAGAGTGAAAGTGAGATGTTTATTTAATTATAGCTAGGTCAACAGTACAAGGCAGGCTGCCCTAATAATTTATACTTATAGCACACAGTACAGACAGTACTACAGTACTATAATGTTCAATAAAGTAATGTTGATTTGTTGATAGTTGATATATATGGTTACTAACTACAATACACAAACAGGCTTTTGAAGCAGCTTTAATATAAACGAACGCTGCATATCCACTTTGTGAAGTATCATGCAATTTAGCTTTTATGTAATACTCCATTCTGTATAGTAATATGATATCAGAACCAAAATAATATACGTGTATATAATTTTTTTTAATAAAACAAAATAAAAATAAAATAATTTGAAAGAAAACTATTAATAACAAAACCTATACTATAACATTCATTTTGTTTCTTTTCTATTTTATGTTAATTAGTTTTAAATTAACTAAGAATTTTGAAGGAATAATACATAAACAGCAAAGGCATCGTGTAGATGTCAAAGTTTGCATGTTATATGATGTATATAACATGCAAACTTCACCGATGTAATACACCAATAACTGCGCATCTTGCTGACTATTTATAAACGTACGTTTTACGTCCACTTTGAAGAATCTCAAATGCAGAACGATGAATATAGTAAAGGGACAAATTCCTAAAATAGAGACACAGTAGCAATATTTCTAAAGTGAATCAATATTATGTTAACAATTTGTTTGAAGAATCCTTGTTCGATTTATTTTATTTTGGTTCTACTCCATGTAGTTACTAAGCAACTCAGTATTTTTATTGTTTCTTTTTAAAACATTTTATATATTATTATTTGCGCATTAACATTAAAACTTTGGTATCTCTTCTTAATGTATTTAGTTCACAACTAATTAAAAACTTCTTGCACTCATCGCCATATCCAAGCTCAAAATATGCCTTGCGCGCTTGTATTTTAAGAAAAAATATAAGCGCAAAATAAAAATAAAAGTGTTATTTAAACGGTCAGCAAAATATTCGGATTTTGGTCAGCAAAAAAATACAATTGGTCAGCTAAAATAACTAATTGGTCAGTAACTTATGGCCCGCAAATTTTTCTAAATTAGTCAGCGAAATAACAAATTGGGGAGCAACATGTGGGCAGCAGATGTTTCTTACTTGTCAGCAAAATCGCTAATTGGGTAGCAACTCAAATGCTTTCTGTGCTGCCGAATTGTTTACCTAACATGTGTTTTGATGGCACAAATATTGTTTATAAGGGTCATAAAAAAATAACCTTAACCTAATATCTATCAGAATATACTTCCTACGAATTGATCCTTGATCTTTCATCGATCCTTTTCCTAGATTTTGTACATTTCCGGTAACATATTTATATTGCTGCCCAAATAATTATTTTGCTGCCTAAATAGTTACATTGCTGACAAAATATTTGTGTGCTGCCCAATTGATTTTTCGGTTAGCAATTTTTTGCTGATCAAATAATTAAATGTCTGCAAAATAATTACTTCCCAATAAAAATATTTGGGATACTACTGTGACTAGATCCATTGATATCAGAGATGACCTTGAAAAAGGTGAGGTCATCAAACTCATCTTACCTTTCTAAATGGGTTCACATGTTATCCAACACTACTTTTACGTCACATCAAGAAGGTGACGCTTAGCATTTTCTCCTTCTTCTACTTCCGACCACGATTATGTGCTTATGTGCTCCCGACACTCAATTTAAATCAATTAAGCCCTATTCGACAAGTATTTAAATCCATATGAAACGTCATAAACAACGAATTGTTTTGGAATATACCAATTCGAACCAATACGGCCTTTTAAAATATAGTCCACATCGACCACATCCCAACAAAATGTGTTTTTTTCTTCACTAGCTACTAATTGTTCAGTGCTACGTGGTTCAATAGATCGATTTATCTTTCCAACGGTGAAATTGTAGAAACTAATCACGAAAGTCTTTGTCATAGTTTCAAATTAAAAAGGAAGGCAAAAAGAAAAGAAATATGAATGGAAGGAAAGTAATCAATGCTTTCATAGTGGGCGCTCTGCTGTGAAGTTTATTTTAAAAATTAATTGAGATTTCACTAAGATTGTTTCAGCATCCAATTTATATGGTAGAGAGAAATACGGCTGGCGAGGGTTGTAGATCAAACATTTTCATGATATGGTTGCAATTTACGGAGTCGTTACATCGTAATAGTGGTTATCCCGGCGAGATGGGAATATCTACTGTGGGCAGTGCATTAAATCCTTGGTACATAGTACCTACCTACTACACATACTTTTCGTAGGGTTATCACTGCGATTTTAATATTTATAAATTATCCAGTTATAATAAAAAATATAATAATACAGTAGTTATTGTAATTGTATTTATGACAATGACTAATTATATTTTATTATTGCGAACACAAAGCAAAGAAATTTGGAAATTTCGTTGCTCTGTGTATACTTTTCTTGTTTAATAGTTTTTTAAACACCGGTACCTGTAGTGTAAGTTTTCATTGTAAAAAACTTCTCACTTTTAGTTGCGTTAAGAAATGTCAATTTCTATGAGAAATGTGATTTCAACTAGTTTCCGCTAGGGGCGCTTTTCACGTTTCCCATAGAAATTGGCATTGTTGACATTTCTTAACGCAACCAAAAGTGAGAAGTTTTTTACAATGAAAACTTACACTACGGGTACGGAATTGCAAAAGTATTAAGCAAGGACTCGATTATATAAAAACCTATACATGTTCATAGTGTCTACTTTTATATTGTCAATTAGAGATTGTTTCTCTTATAACAAGTGTTTAGAGAAGTGATTCAGTTATTTGAAATATAAGTTATTCTGTTTAAGTGGTATAGCTTGCTTGTACAGTGTTGGACGACATTTCGAATAAAACGAACGAATTCAATCAGCCGCCGTTTATTAAGAGTTCATTTTAAATTTTTTTTTACATACGACAGAACTTCATGAGACCTTCATTTTTAAATACGCTCTTGACCTTCATCTCACCTGATGGTAAGTGACGATAAGGCCGAAGGTGGAAGCGAGTTTCACCTGTAATCCTCAGCAACTGAGGAACTGGCTTACAAACCTCTGATTGCCGGAACACAACAATGCTTAAAAGTATGAGTATGAGTATTGTGGCGACAAATTTAGGTTAGACGGTGGTGCTAGCCAGGCGGGCTTAGAAGCCCTACCACCAACCAAACCGAGCTGAAAAACTTCTGCCCCGTGGGAAATTGAACCCGGACCTCCCGATCATCACCCGGTGATGTGAACCACTAGACCAGAGAGGCGGTTAAAATCGGCGGCATTTTCTATTGAACCTTTTTTTACATATTAATTCTGATTGTTTGTTTTACAAGACTTGGACTGCAGAGATTATAATTAAATAGTAGTTTGTTGTGCCTGTTATAGTTTTGGTTTGAATTACAGAGCAATAATGGATTTTCAATAGTGCTCAGTAACGGCAATAGGTTTGGGATCTACGAAATTAATTGCAAATTGTGGGTGTGTAATATGCCTCTGCCTACCACTTCGGGGATATATTTAGTCGTTACAAAATGTATTTAATATCGAATAACTTCCCACCAAAAAATTTTATATTATTTGACGTCACAGAAAAAAGAACGTTAAATAGTACCAAGAACGCACTTTCCCGTTAAACTTTTATCTTTTTTAAGATAATCTGTTGTTGATAAGGAGGGTTGTTACCTGTTCGTTTCCAATTCATTCATTTATTTTTTTCCTTCTCCGTCCATACTTTTTCCTCCAATTCATTTTTTAACCTTTCTTCAATCTGTTAAGGTCCCCAGGGGCCACTTGCAGGAAATTTTGAATCTAGTTTAAATCTCGATTTTGTCAAATTTTGACATAAGAACCATAGTCAAATTGTCAAAAATTGACAAAATCGAGATTTAAATTAGATCGGTTAAAATTTCCTGCAAGTGGGCCTAGGTCTTTATTACCAAGTATTGTGTTTTAAAACTCCCTCCCTTGTTTTATAATCAAGTAATAAAAATAAACGCCCCAGATTTATCGGCGTCGTTTCAGGTTGCCGACCTTATTAATCCATGAAATACGACAGACACTTTTATTTACCTTTCTAGCTTCTATCAAACGGCTCATAAACAGCACAAAAGTGCCACCGAGAAATTAATTCGCAATTCACGATCCAACACAATGCGCGCAATTCATAAAGAATATTTTTATGAAATTTTTAATACTCGCATACATGCGGCTCTTGCTCATAAATCAAGTACTTCCAAGCGCCCTTTGAATGTGCGCACCAATGATATAGCACGCTTATGACAATGCCAGACTTAGGTATATTATGTCGCAGACGATCTTCGAATTAGGTAAATCCCAGAAATACTAATTTTAAAACTTAGTCTTCGAAAGAATCAATTTTGATATTATTAGACAATTTATACTATCTTTTATAGTTTAGTCGTGTGGTAGCGGCTCATTTAAAGACTACTACCAACCCATCCCTTGGGTGTCGTAAAAAGCGACTAATGGACTTAAAACCACTCAACCATCTAACAGCTTATAACGGCAACGGGTTCACCACCTGTCACGCTGAGCACATGTGTACACTGCATGGTGAAGCGCGGACTATGGCAGTGGACTGCTTTTGCGGTGCTTTTGCCGAGTCCCCTTTTGCCGAGAACCCTTAGGGGATAATAGTCCTGATTATATTTATGTGTATCTATGTATTATAGTGTATGTAAAAGCATTTTAGATACATTTAAGGTAGATCAAAAAAGGTGTGAAAGGCTATGCATATAGAGCTTACACAAGGTTCTATAACTCTGAACGGGTGTAATGGTTTAATGTACTCTACTCTATGTATTAGTAGTAATTATTATATAGTAGTAGAAATTATACTAAAGATACTCGTTCGATTGGCATATTGTTTAGTAAACAAAAGTGATTGTTCTCTCGTGTTAAAGAGCACAGTGTTGCGATTTACAATTTCGTTCATTTTATAGGACGTTTCAAACCTACGCCAGTGCTGGCCAACAGCGTGGGCCAAATTTGCATACATTTTGACTTGAAAAAGCGAGCGCGTGGCCGGCGCCGGCGGCTAGCGTATGAAATGTCCCTCAGTTCAATGTAATAATGTATTTTCAAAGTTTGTCTGCAACACAAACCAATATACCTTTTAACGACGACGATGCTAATTGAACAGGAAAAGTGGATTTTACGAAGTTTTTTTCCCTAAATCCATTATTACAGATTCACATCACGACGACTGAGTACGGGTAACATCGTTGGGCAGGAGAATTTTGTTGGAATTTTTTTTCTCTGGTGCAAATTATATTAATATACACGAGAGAGTTAAGTAAAATAGGCCAAATGCTGTTACAAAATAACATACTTTATCTATTATTACAAATTAGCATACTAATTTATTAAAATTGCATTATAACTATCCTTACGATTATTTATTTCATCACTTCAGAGATAAATGGCATACCAAATTCTTATTATGAAGAACAAAACATCAATTAAAAATACAGTAAAATAGAATAAATAAAATAAAACAAAAAGTTACAGGAATTACTTTAATAAAAATAATTAAATAAATTACGTACTTCAGACAACAACTTGCCAGTTCATTGAAAGAACGTTTTATAAAGATGTACCAACATTTAGCGGGTTTAACGTATAATCTATTTTCCAGGTTTTCGCTCGGAAACGAAGTGCAAATATATTTCCGTCAAGCCGCGGCCAGCGAGCCGACGCGGCCCGATATTTCGTACTCCCTGGACAACAATAATTTGTTGCTCCGTCGCTCCGCACCGTGTATCGCAAACGATATATCTCCTTCAAGTCTCGCGTTCTAATCGTAAGTACTGATGGAATCCGGTTTTTTATGAAAAAAAATATTTCAAACCACTGAAAGGTTAAATGGATAAGTTTAGTTCCTTACAGCCATTTCTCTAATCATTTCTCTAATCGCTTTTCTCATGCCATGTTCCTAATTCTAGGTGATGCAACACTAGTTTCTTTAGGCCTCTTCTGTCACTCGTAACATCAGCACTCACCCCCATATCATCAACATAACATACATTCATACATATCACGCTTATATCCCCGAAGGGGTAGGCAGAGATGAACTAGCACCCACGTTTCGCCAATTATGTTAGGTGGCGAGCCAATTGCCATTTATCGGGCACAAAAGTTGCAGTACATTGCTATTGCTAGATGGTATAAGAGGAACGCTGCTGCCCATTCCTCATCATTGATTAATACTTAGTCGCCTTGTACGACACCCACGGGAGAGATTTGGGGTGGTGACAACATAATATTGTCATAATTTACAAAACAATTTACCTTTCCATGATATTGTTCTGATTGCTGTAAACCGATCATCCACGTTACGTCCATAACTTTTTAGTTACACCTCTTATTATATTAGTCCTTACCTATGAAATTGGTGTTTTGTATGGAGATTTTGGGGAATTCTGCATTTTCCATACTAACATTTTATCAGTTTTCTTCACAACGACAAATGCAGAGATAATAATATTTGGCATGTATCATGAGACGAGCTTTAGTAATATGTGTAATATCACACTTCATAAAAATTATTTATCGTTTTTAAGTGAATGCAAATAAAATGATGTATTCGGGAGGCACTTAAAATGTGTTGTCTCCGTGTCCAATTTTAACACAATTAAACTTACAACAATTTATCAAAACAAATCAAAAGAGCTCAAAAATATAGTCTATTTTTAGACGAGGTAATTATTTTTTAGGAATACTCTGAATCCTAATAGTTACAGACAAAATACTAATACAGAATAAAAACACCAATTTCATAGGTAAGGACCCAATATTTTATCTGCATTTCCGGAAAACAATAACAAAAATAAAACTCTTTACACCAGAAAGAAAATAATTGATTCGATTTACCCAATTCATCCAATTTGTTTTCATTTAACATAGATTACCTAAAATTCTTTATTAAGTGTTGTAGTTTTTATGTCATTTTGAATTCACCTATTCTTTAAGTTTATAAAAAGTTTTGATGTTTTAAAAGGTCTATGTCAATTAAACAAATATTGTACAACGATTATATGAAAGAGATTATTATTCAGCATTTACTGTGAAGCATTCCTTATTCATATCGATAAATTTCAGGTTCCGCCACGGTTCACCACCCCTGCAGAATTGTAGATGAATTAATCATACAAGCGCTATTATTTCCACATATCTTTGTCTCGTAGACAAGTGGGCCACTATTACTTTGACATAGTATAAAAGGGATGACAAACAACTTTTTTGTCTGTCAGTTTTTATAGAGCAGTCTAGACTAAAATGTTGATGAAATGGGAATAAGGTGATATTGAGGTACGATATTATCATGATGTATCATTACAGTTCCTGGTATATTTTAGGATATTTTTTATGATAATTTGTATGTATGTTATAACGACTGCTAACACAAGTATATGTAAGCTGTTTATTTCGGCCTAGTTGATAAATGTGAGTGAAAGTCGTTAACAGCAACCCCACAGGGCAAATATTTATTTTCACTGATACGGCTAAGCGAATTCGTCGCTGGATGCAATCCCAATAGAAACTACCACGTATAATGTCAATTGTCATTGTCACATTAGATGTCCAATCACAGGATTCAGTAATTGCATTACTTGCCGTAAGCCGGACCTCAGTAATGCTAGCACTGCTAGTTTGCAGTAGTACATAAGTAAGACAGATGACTGTTGCCGATGCTAAGCTAGCAACCTCTTTTATAGATATTTATATACTTTTTGGTAAATATTATTTTTTATTCTTTTTAAGGTTTTGTTTTTTGACGTTTTGATTATACTTCAATTTTACACAAAGACCAGAGTTTTATTTGCTTACTATTTTCCAGTTTTTACTTTCTCCTAACTTTATCTTCATCAGCTTTCCGTCTAGTGTTTCTTCAACAGTGACTATTATATCGTGATTCTAATTAAAAGGCATATAAAACAAAATGCTGAGCTACTTTGAGGCCAAAATAGAAAAAAGAACATGAAAAAATTATCTTTCAAGCCTCGCCTTGTGACAGTACCCAAGCAGTCAAACGACTCAGTAACCTACTCTCCCTCTGGTAAAATAAACTGATGTAATCAAACCACGGCCAGTGTTTAAATATGCTGCAAGAATGGTCCCGAAAATGAAGGAAAAAATACAAGAGCATTCTTAGTTGAGCTGGAAAATTGCAGTATAAAATTTGCATTAAGTGTCGTGAAACAAAAAGTAACTGGAAAAAACAGTTCTTAATTCCCAAACATTGAAATCCGCAGGGACCAGCCGGGCTGCATTACGTTTGATAAGCGAGACCGCAGAGGCGGACTGTGAGCAATGCATCAATCAAAATAATGTTTTGCGAGTGCCAGGATTATCAGACCGAAGATACGTTTTCACTGTAATTACTTTTATGTTAATATGTCTACTATGTGTTTAATTTCAACAATTTTAACATTAGTTTTTATTATCAAAATGCGTATGATCGTTAGTTTTATAGAAGCTAAAAAATAAAGTTCAATATTCCTTGAAGATATAGATTTGTGTTTCAGTTTTCTTTCAATGGGTGTATTAGTTTTTGTGACATTAAGAAACATTTAATTAATGAAAAATAAAAAGTCTGCGTACATTTTAAGCGGAATAAGTATACGCAAGGAACAATTACTTCATTAATTCTTATAAAAACAATTACAAATTATAAACCAACCTGAATTTGATATATTTTTCTAACTTGTTACCGCCTTATTATCTCAATCTTTCCTAAACGAAAACGGAAATATAGAATAAAACGCTACGTTTCTCTGAATTCCTTTGTTTATATGGCTGCCAGTATAATGTAAAGCATATTTAATTTAAAAGTATGAAATGTTTAATTAAAATTAAAAAAAATAAGACTTCCGAGACTTACAGACGGAGAGTCAAAAGATTTCATTTTGCTTTTCTTCTATCCATATGCAATTATAACAAACAGAATCGGAATTTGCAGAAATACAGAAAGCAAAGAAATTGAAATAAATTGTAATTTACATTTTATTAAAAATGTTGCGTGTATGCTAATAAGAGTTTCAGTATTGTTAAGCAAAATTCGCGAAACATCCGCAAAGCTATATAAAGGAAATGGTCAGTTTTATTATGGGCGTGTGCCTAGTTATTGAATTGAGTTTACATGTATGATTCTGGTGTATATTGGGTCCTTACCTATGAAATTGGTGTTTTAATTCTGTCTTAGCAATTTGTCCGTAACTATTAAGATTCAGAGCATTTTTCTAAAATAATTGCCTCTTTTAAAAATAGATTTAATTTGATAATTTTTTGTATGTTTAATTGTGTTAAAATAAGACACTTACGCTCAGTTGCACAAAGATTTTTTAAAGACGACATTTAGTAATGAGACATTAAAACTTTAAAGTTCATTAAATTTAAAATTGGAACACAAAATAGTTCTAGCTAATGTCTCTTTAGCATTGATAGGGTGCTAATGTCGTTTTGTGCAACGTAAAAACTACGCTAAGGTGTTCTTTTGACACTTCAATCAATAAATTTAATGGAGCATTAGGGATAATGCCGACATTAAATTTTAAAGTTCGTTTCTGCAACTGGGTGAAAGACAATTATTTTTAACTCCCGAATACATCATTTGATTTGCATTAACATAAAAACGATGTATAATTTTTATCAAGCGTGTTCACACACATATTGCTAAAGCTTGTCTTATGATACATGCCAAATATTATTATCTTTGGAATTGTCGTTGTGAAGAAAACTCAAAAAATGTTATTATTTAAAATGCAGACATCCCCAAAATCTCCATACAAAACACCAATTTCATAGGTAAGGAGCTAATATATTTTAATATTGATTTGCTGTAAATGTAAAACTTCCAGAAGTTGTAATAATGTCATAATGGACGAAACAAAAATTCGTTAAAATAGTACATTATGGTACAAGTGTGTAATGTTGGTGATTACCGCTGAGGCGCATTGAGGCCCGAGCCGTCAGGCGAGGGTCTTAAGGAGCCGAGGACGGTAATCATCAATACATACGTGTATCATACAACGTTTTTCAACACACTTCTGAATAATAGATATTTTTCCTTTGAGTTTTCTGGTAGTAAACTTTCCATAACGTTCTGGGCTTCACATCTTATATCGGGCGGTGTACAACATAAATCATTTTCTTCATAAATTGTATTAGCAGACATCTTAATTAATAACTAACTAAATAACTTCAAAAGAGAAAACGAGACGAGTTGTGAAAAATGTTTCGTAATGGCGGGAAAAATTAATCAGTTTTCCTATGCGCGCGCATCGGCCATAGACTAAAAAATTAGGTTTCTTTTTTTGGGCTTTTCGCGGATAGCTTTTTAGCGCAAATGTAACCGTAACTCAACCAATAATATTAAAAAAAACTATTTTCAGTTTGAACGACATGCGTAAGTATAAAGTCTGAAAGTCTGCATGGTAAGAAGCGTCGAGTATTAAGAAAAGGTAACAATGAAAGTATTAATATTAAAGTATTATGGCGTCGAAACAACTATTGTCCGAAGTGGCATTACTAAATATTTTTAATTCAAACCTCCCAGTTTCAGATAGGCTAATATTACGTGATAATTTATTTGTCTATTTTTGTAATTTAATACATTTATTGGTGGTTATGTAAACGCAATCCCTTTTTTGACGATGTCCTTTGTGTTATTGAAAAAGACAAAGATGGTGCAAATAATAAGATTAAAGATGTGGAAAAACTTGAAGGCTGACTAAAGACGTCTAATAACTTCCATTTAGCTTTATAAGCAAAAGTCTATGAACTATTTCCAAAACAACGAGCATTTTCAAATAAAAACTTATTATATTTTTTTATTTCGCTTAAAATTATATAATTTTAAATCCTAAAACACACAACGCAACACATGCAGACGTTTTCATAACTTGAAATCGTAGCACAATTTCAAAATGTAATTTTGGAAATTCGAAGCTTGGTACGACTGGAATTAATAAGGTTTGTTCCAATTAAAGTCTGTCATTATTTATGTGACAAATGTGACGTGACATACGTGACGAATAATAAGCTCGTATAAACTGTCTAAACTAGTCTAAACAGCCAGTAATTTGAATTTCAACATAATTTAGTAATCAGCTCGCGTCCCTTTCTCTTGCCCTTTCTCTTGACGTATTTGTTTGCATGATGAAAGTCTGTGCCCAGCAGTGGGACGTTTATAGGCTGAGGACGAAAGCCTTTTTACCTTTGACGCGCTGCTTATTATTTTATATTTTTATAAAAAAACAACAAATGATAAGTACCATTTTACATGATAATAAGTCAGAGTGGAGATCAGATATAAGGGTAGCTGATGTGATAAAATAAAGAATCAGTCACGCTTACCAGAACCCAGGACCTCTTCTTATGAAGAAGGATGGATGTTTTTCCATGTAAGGAGATTCGTGCCCAGCAGTGGGATCTATACACAGGCTGATAATAAATAAGCTGTCATAGCTACTGTCGTTGAAGCAGTTCTGCGAAATAAACATTATCACTGTTACGAGTATTAACTGTAAGTTACATAAGTAAGTTCACAATTCCAACGGAATAATTATTAAATATTTGAATAAATGATTTCTGTAGTAGGTACAGATTAGTGTTAATAATACTTTCATTATAATTAAGTAAAATTTGAATTGGTATATTCCAACTTATGTAAGTCACGTAGCATAAAGTACATTAAGAACGGCATACTAATGAATACAAGTTTCTAAGTGAACGGAATTTAGTGGCACAGCTTGCACGCGTGCCCAGTGGGTATATAATGTGTATTTGAATATCATATAGTTTAAGGACTCTTCTTATAATTTAATAAATGTATGTATTTTTATGGCTATGGAATATTTTTAGCCGACGGACGGAGTTGGATGACGCATCTAGCTTTAGACATCGTCTAGCTTTAGACATCTTTTAGCTGAACTGATGATGATGATAGCTTAAGAAGTTACGCTAAGGTCAATCCCGTTAATTCGTGACTAAGGTATACCAAAGCCAAAATTAATAAAGGTCGTACATTTTAATACCATCTTAATTGCGATGTTATTACATTTTATGCGTTTTCAAGTTAATTAATACGGGTCACATCGGTTGTTTCTGGAGCAAGCCGGTTATTCTTAGCCTTAATCCTCTGATCAAAATATGTACCAAAGTTGTTTGAATATCTAATGAAAACCTCGTTGGAACGGCATCGGCAGTGTTGCGGTCAGGAAATTGAATGGGCCCGGAAAACTTGATTTACAACAAAGTGTCTGAGAAAAGGGATGTTTTATTATGAAAATTATCTTGGGACAGAGGGACGACAGCTCCCCTGCATATCCACGCAATTCAGTTCAATAAAAATGGATATATTGGCTTTATAAATATTACTTGGGCAGCGATAGTCTACTGTGGAAAACGGCATTAATCTTTCAAGAGGTCGCTGGTTGAATCCCCACTTCTGGCTCTGGTTTAGATTTAATATCGCTTGCTGTACACCGTGGCCGGTGCATGGCTGTAGTTCGCCTACAATTAAAAAGAGATCACTAAATATGCGAATAAATATCAATACCATTTTAAGATAGCATGAATTGCTAATCTCTAATGTCTTGTTACGAGGCGCTATAGCAGTATTAGCGACTCTTTGGTGTTATTGCGCTCTTCTCTGGCCATTTGCTCTTTGTTTCTGTTTTTAAATTAACTATCTGTCTCTTTTTATTTTTCATTGTTTTTTTAACGAAATTTATTGCTATCAGAGTCAGTGTCTAGAGCGGTTGGCTCATGGTAAATTATTATAAATATTTTAATATTATAACTTTAAAAGTGTTGATAACAAAATTGTAATTCTGTAATCGCAAAAGTTACATTAGTAACAAGTTAAAGTATACTGATCAAGTTTTTATGTTAACTAAAGGCACTATTGTAAGTAGTACCTTTGATAATATCATTTAGTTTTATGCAGTGATTTGTAATTGTTCCAGTTTCCTAAACAAGAAGTGACGTGAGTTCATTTTAGTTCATTTTATCTCCGGGTCCACCACGTCATAGTCTGCATAGGCTTCCCAAAAGTCAACTGCACCTCCATGGTGCCTTGTGAACAAAACATAACTACAGTTAAACTGTTCTATTATTTAGGTTCCACCGGCTAAATACTAGAATAGTGATGTCTAGACAATATTGCCGTAAGTTTTTAAAGACATAAATATTAAAAATTTGCCTAACTCGAATCGAAATAATGTTTGTTTCGTTCACGTAGACGTGTAGTTTCTATTTTAGTTTCTCGTGTCCACTTGGCCCCGATTTTTTTTTATATCAGCGTGCACTAATTGGAAAGTCTCCGAGTCGCTACACCTGTAATTGGAAGCTGCCAGTTTGCCCGCCACTAGTGTCTCCTAAACGACTGAGTGGATTTGATTCTTTACCAGAGTCATTAGAAACTTTGACTAACTTCCAACCCCAGTACAATTTCATCAGATCAATTAGCTTTACCCGATATTTTTGAAGCTACATGAAGATTTTTTCGTCGGTAATTTTTAAGGAAGAGCATTAAAAAGTCATTACTCTTAAGGACGTTTCAAGATGTGTATTCTCTAAGTTAGATTACGTTGATCATTTATTCTAGGAAAAGTTTTTCATTGTTGGAATCCTTACGCTATTGCGACATGTTTATAAACAGGGTCTATACCTACATAAAATATTATATAAGCAGTCCCTTTTCAATTATTCGTAGAATAAGAAGCTCTGACTAAATACACATACTTCAATGCATGTTCCTGGTAGATATTTCAAAGTATGCTTCACACATAAGATTCTTTATATAAATAATAAAAATAATCAAAAGCTGGCAAACTGTGTTGCAGTGTTTCAAATATTTCAGTAACCTGATATGATATAAACATGGGCAGCCAAATAATTGTTGAGAATCTTTTATCTAATGTTACACAACATAAACATGAAAGTACATATATGTAAACTGGCCTTACGCAGTACCTACCTAAAAAATAACAATCTAAGATTTGATAACATCGAATAATATATATGTCAAAGAAGAGCAAGCACACGGAAAGATATTTTATTTTACGATACAAACGATTGCATTGCATTTTTACGATATACAGATGTTGTTTGGCGTGTTAAAAAAATGTGGAGTTTGTTAAAGAAATACAAGTATCATTTTAAGAAAATCACTCATGCTTGTAAAACTTTTGTCATTAAGCGTGTTAGCGTGAAACTACAAAATGAGGACACAATAATGTATTGTCAGCGATAGTGACGTTTTTATTAGGATACATAAAAGGCCCTATACGGAGCGGCGACGAGCCATTATGTCCTATTCGACCCACTGAGTGCTTAATGCAGGATAATGGACTCCCTCACTATTAATTTTGCTGTTTTTCTTTCGGGAAAACCGAAACAAGTGTTCATTTCCTCAACACGACGTCCTATCGGTTAAACAAGTGACATATTTACTATAAACACTTCAAAATATTATTTGTTTTTCAAATTAGGCATACTTGTCGTGCCAGTTTCAGAAAATAATAAACAGTTGATGAGTTTTACTAACAATTTAACCGCCGCTCTGTAGCCCTAGCACGGGCTGGAGAGAAAAAGTCCCCGGAGACAAAAATCGTCACTGCCTCTCGCTTCTTCGTTTGCCCGGAAGCGAGAGGCATTGACGATTTTTGTCTCTGGGGACTTTTTCTCTCCGGCCCATGCTAGGCCTTCTGGTCTAGTCTACACCACCGGGTCTTGATCGGGAGTTCCGAGGTGTTACCTAAATCTGTCGCCATAATAACAATGTTTAAAGCATTGTTGTGTTCCGGTAATCAGATGTATGATAGCCAGTTCCTCAGTTGTTAAGGAATACAGGTGAAGCTCGCTTCTACTTTTGGCCTAATCGTCGTACCATCAGGGGAGATGAAGGCCAAGAGCTTACTTGTCGTAAAAAAATGGCTTGAATTACAGAGTGGTTATGGATTATCTGTAGTGCCGTTAACGGGCATAGTCTTGCCCCTATTATGTGGGACCAACAAACTTCTTGCTAAAATGGGCGTGCATTGCACCACTGTGTACTCCTTCGGGGATGGTGGTCAAATGTTATTATATAATGTATGAGTTTTACTTATACAATGTTTTAAAACACACATGATTTTTTTATTAAAACCAGTATTAAAAATTCCCGATACAAAAACAGCTGAATTTCAATAAAGCGAACGATCGAAGAATACTACCATCTCTGGACCCTATAAAGAAGATTTATTGAGTCTGAAGTCTGTCTTCATACTGGCAACCAGGAAAAAATTGTGTGTTTCAATATACGTGATTTGGATTTGTTTATTTTTATTCTAGCTTTTATCCGCGATATATTGAAAGAATAACTGTCGGTGGTAGGAATACCGTGGGTAAGAGAAGCGGAATTGGTTACTTTCCTATAAAACCTTGAACGAAAATTGATATTTTAAGACATAGCTTTTTACCACAAAATCACACCTGATATTACACTGACAAGGTTAACAATAACATCCAGCTAATGAGTAAAGTGACACTGTTGTGACTGTAAATTCACGTACAAAATTGCATATTTTCTAAATGCACAAACAAAAGCAATGAAACGGTAAATCCAAACACATTGTATGAGATTTCTCGGTTACGATAATAAAGGATATTCCAGTATAAAACAGAACCATCGGGTATAGAAGTCGTAAACTAAATAGCTTTATGAACAGAGAGTTCAAATATTGGTGGAACGTGGTCTTGGAGACGTCAGCCCAGATTTAGTTCAAGTTGCAGTCCATGTGTGGAGACGCTATTTTGTGGTGTAAAATTTTTAAAACAACAACTATTGACGACGAGAATATCTAATGATTCACGATGCGGCGTTGCTAGTGGAACTATGAATGAATTGATTAGAGTCTAATAGCCAAAGCCCACAGAGAATACGTACGTACGTAAAACGTCGTAAGTGCAATAGACAGTTGTAAACGAAATATTGTCGATGTGGGTAATAAATCAGCTTGTTCGATAGTACCTAAGACAAACAAGCCATTTTTACCTTGCTTACCTACTTGGTGCGTTTAAGGCACCCATGCTGAAAGATGGAGGGAAAATGGAGTTTTTCCATGAAAAAATAATGAATGCTTATTTGTTCATGAGGACAAAATAGTTACTGTAAATCCATGGTTCGACAGTTAATTATTTTTTCGGTTATGCCAAAGATTCTGCAATTTTAATAGAGAATTTTTGCTTGCTGTATTTAAAATTACAGTATATAGTTAAACATATAATTTATAGTTAAACTGAAATCATTATTAATGCTAGGTTCTGGTTCTTTCTATTAATAGTTATTCATTCATAGATTTGATTTTTTTTTTCAAATGTTCAACCATTTTATCCCGTAATAATCTTGCAGTGTTTCCAATTTAGTTTGAGGACGACGCATTATATTTTCCCCTGTATCATTCGTCATCTCAACATTCTATCCTATAACTGTGTCATAACATAGTCCATACTTTTTATCCACTTTTTTCTACGGTCGCTCACTTTCTATGTATAAGTACCCACTGATATTTATCCCTTCAGCTGCCCGATCTTGTGGGCGCATTTGAATTAAGTTAAGTTAGCCATTAAATTTACCCCCAACGATTAATGCTCAATACAGTCCTATGTCATTTGGTTAGTAATTTATTTCATACAGGTGATAGCTGTATAAAAGTATTTGTCAAATTTTTGAAAGATTTTTTACACATTATTGTTTATATTTCTTCATGTTTTCTCAACGTGTATCATGCATACCATCAGGAATCATTTAAGAATATTAAACTGATTTAAAGTGGCCACCATAACGCGCGCTAAGATTTTCATTCGCTTATTTCTTAGTCGCATTATTCATAAATTAAAATTCCCTCCTTCGTACAGTTGACGTCAAAGATATGTTTACAACTGAATGCTCCAAAAATATATTGGGTCCTTACCTATGAAATTGCCGTTTTTTTTCTCTTTTAGTATTTTGTCTGTAACTATTAAGATTCAGAGTATTCATAAGAAAATAATTACCTCGTCTAAAAATAGACTATATTTTTGAGCTCTTTTGATTTGTTTTGATAATTTGTTGTATGTTTAACTGTGTTAAAATTGGACACGGAGACAACTTTCTTTAAGTGCCTCCCGAATACATCATTTTATTTGCATTCACTTAAAAACGATAAATATTTTTTATGAAGTGTGATATTACACATATTACTAAAGCTTGTCTAATGATAGATGCCAAATATTATTATCTTTGAATTGGTCGTTGTGAAGAAAACTGAAACAATTTTAGTATGGAAAATGCAGAGTTCCCCAAAATCTTACAAAACACCAATTTCATAGGTAAGGACCTAATATTTACGTTTAAATATGTTTACAGACAGAACTACAAAATACTTGCTTACAAAGAATGTGAAAGTTTCAGGAATAATATTTACTATCATGTAAAAAAAATATGTTTACGTTAGAAGAAAGCGGTGGGCATAGGCATCATGTTCACAAGTTATGAGTGGTAGTTGCAGTTTTTTTGCCACCGTCCTCAGCTTATATACGTCCCACTGCTGGGCCCAGGTCTTCCTCATGGAGAAACACATGAGGAGTATGGGCCGTAACACCACCATGCTGGCCAAATGCGAGTTAGTTTTTTGCCATGCCCACTTAATATCCTTGCTTACTCCACGATGGTTCACTAGTTTTATCCGGAATCTTATTATCATTGAGAACAATTTTCATTAAAAACGTTACACGAAAATCGAAGGTTGAAAATCAGCACACGGATAAAAATTTCGATATTTTGAGATCCAATATCAGGTACCTACATAAAATTCTTGATGAAGGACAGGTAAATCAAATTATTTTGCTCGTCGAGATCGACGAACAGCCGATCCGACTTTTAATAAATAAGATACTTCCTGGATTGGTAAGAAAAAAAACTTATTTTTTTTTTATTATTTAGATAACCTTTTCTAATATATTCCAAGATTATTTTGATGATAACCAGGTCTGGAAATGAATTATTATATTGTTGGACTATATTAATGTTATACATTAAAACTTTTATTTAATGTTGTGATGTCATTATCTGCATATGAATCGATTTTCAAATTTTCTGGAAATCGTTCTTTTTCATGAGTAATTTTGTCATGATACTTTCCGACATCTTCTTATTGTATAACGTAAGACAATTTTGTGTAAAGGGAGGATGGACCCCTTGCAGAGTTTCTTACCTGTATCTTCTCTTGACAAGGTAGTGAACAGGAACAAAAAAATGTAGAGGTATACAAGTAGAAGTGTATAGTTTTTTTGTAAACTTTTATTGTTTTTGACGCGTCATAAGTGTAACTACTTGTTACCTAAATGATTAATTAAAGAATTTAATTTCTATAATATAATATTTTTCTTGTTAGCCCGAATCGAACTAAAAGAAAAATGTACTGACTTTATAAAATAAATTTTGAAGCAAAATTTGATTACTGTCGAATATTTTAACTTTATAAATTAGTGGTGACAACGTAGTGTCTAACTAGGTCGGCAGTGCCCTTAAAAACAGCTGGGATAATTACAGACCCATGGTTGCTCCTACAAAGAAATAATATAATTATTTCCAAAATCAATTCTGAAACTTAAACTGTAACTTAAAGGGCAGCACCCCAATTCTACTATAAATTTAACCGGACGTTCCTGAATCGTTACAATTGCGTAAACAAAGCGTTTGAAGAAAGAGTGCTTAGCAGAATTGACATTGATAATTAAAAATGTAAGCTTTTGCTTTAGGTTTTTGATTTATGTACAACAGCAAACCGAATGGAACCAAATGATACCGAAACGCACGTTTGCGTATTGCTAGCAGAATAAGAAAAACGTTTCAGATCAAAATAAAGTGGCAGAATTGGCCTACTGGACTGGGTATATCGGGAAAAAGTTGATTATCTCTTTAATATTTAATCAATCAAATAAATGTCAAAAGGATTTCAAACTTTACAATTCAAAAGTAATTGATTTTCAAAGAAAATTGTGACATTGAATTGGATAATTGATAAAATCGATACAGATCTATAACAATACGTCAATTCTGTACTAATCTTTTAATTTATCAGCGACGAATGTAGCTGCGATTAGAAGGAGATATATTGCCGGCCATACAGCACAGCGACGGTCAAACGAATTATTGTCGACTGGGGAACAAAATGTAGGCTGGCGACCCGGAAGAAATATATCTGTTGCGTCTAACTGAAAAACGATCTCTATAAATGATGAATTGAATATAACACTAGAATATTTACATTCAATTTTCCTAAGTGAAGTAAGTCATTAAAGGGATATAAACATATATAGTTATACTAGCTTTTGTCCGCCACTTTGTCCGCGTAGAATAGTTACTTTGAGATAGTGTAATGGTAGCCTATAGCCTTCCTCAATAAATAGACTATTCAACACTGAAAGATTTTTTCGAATTGGAACAGTAGCCTCAATTGGTAGAATTGAAAATTTACTCCTACTTTATTAGAAGCAAAGTTCATAGTCGCCTAAATTTGTCCTTTTTCTTGGAGGCGTTATTAAATTTTTTAAACATTCACCCGCATAGCACCCGTTCCCATGAGAATATCTGGATAAAAGGTAGCCTATGTCCTTTTTCAGTCTCTAGACTATCTATGTGCCAATTTGACATGAAAGCGCGAGAGACAGACCGAGTTATTTTCGCAGTTATAACATTAGAATGGTTTTTTTGTCTGCCTTGATCTTAAAAACTATGATGTTTATGACAGAACATATTGCAACGCTTGATATGTATCACTGCATAGCCATAGGTGACTTTGGAAGCCCATGGTCAATTACAATACCAATTATTCATTGCATTAAATGAGCACATGAGTAATGAGAATACTTGAAGTGAAATAAATTTGTACGCATCGTAGCAAATTAAAAGAAATAATCTCCAGAAAGGTGTGACTTTTGTATGTCTGAAATTTTCATATCAACAATAATTCTCTTGAATTTGTAGCAAATTCTCCTCAAAATATATCTGAAATAATAATTGTATCCGGTAATTTCATCACTAAGCATAAGTTTAGTTTGATATACTTTATAAATGCAGATATAATATTTAAATTAATTTACATTTCGTTGGCTGGAAGCTCGCCAAGAAAGCTGGGAACTACTCCGCTAGCAAAGCTAATTTGTTGGTCAAAATATAAAACGATTTTCGAGAACACTGATTAAGAAATTGAAACTTATTGCACACTGGATTTGTGCAGTGGGTTAGTATAAGATATGTATGGTTATATATATATATATATATATATATATATATATACATACATATATATATATATATATATATATATATGTGGATGTATGAGAATGTATTATATTGTAACAAATATGAAACATAACATATTATCCTGACGCCTCTTTCCCGAATCTAAATTTCTCCAGATATGTTGAGATATATTATACATATTCATATGTTGTTAAGTTATATTGTAGCAAGTAATTTTTATACTTTCTTAGATACAATAGATTTAAAGTGTTGTGTTCTAATAATACAACTGTAAACCGATCAATTGGTATGTTTAGCAGGCGCATGATAGCGCTGGTAACACTGAAGACGCCCTGCTGATATCAATTACACCATCCTATATTGTCATTTGAAGCCACACCTCAAACCTCGTAATCGCTAATCTCATTGTTTACTACGCGCAGACAGTACACAATTAATCATGCCGCCCACAAGCACCTACGTATATTGGATACATAAACTGCTTCAATGAAGAGAACAATAAAAACTGGCGCAAAACATAGCTATTATTCTTTGTTATTACTGTTCAGGTGTGCTCGAGTGATATATTGGCAAATGGTATCGTTTTTGTGGTGGCCACATAACTCCGGTAGACGTTTAGATAGCACCTACGTGTGCCTTTGAGTGTCGTAAATGGCGACGACGCTTTTTCATGACTACCTTGTCAGTTTATATTTATAAAGCCTTATACGCTGCTGTAACATTATCATACATTTAAAACGCAGTACGTGAAGCAGATTCATTGACATTAATGTTGTAACAATGTAATTGATGCAATATGCCTACAAATATTGGGTCCTTAACTATAAAATTGGTGTTTATTTCTCTCTTAGTATTTTGTCTGTAACTATTAAGATTCAGGGTATTCCTAAAAAATAATTACCTCGTCTAAAAGAGACTATATTTTTGAGCTCTTTTGATTCGTTTTGATAATTTGTTGTAAGTTTAATTGTGTTAAAATTGGACACGGAGACAACTCTTTTTAAGTGCCTCCCGAATACATCATTTTATTTGCATTCACTTAAAAACGATAAATAATTTTTATGAAGTGTGATATTACACATATTACTAAAGCTTGTCTAATAATAGATGCCAAATATTATTATCTTTGGATTTGTCGTTGTGAAGAAAACTGAAAAAATTTTAGTATGGAAAATGCAGAATTCCCCAAAATCTCCATACAAAACACCAATTTCATAGGTAAGGACCTAATATACTACCTAAAGATGAAATTTAAAAGGAAAGTTTTGGTACAAATGGTATTTAAATGAATTGAAATCTGAGAAATATTAAATAAATACGCATGGCGAGAAATAAATTGCCTTTTTGCCTTTTTCGGTGGTAGTAAGTAATGAAGTTACGTGGAAGACCCACGAAAATTTAGCATTTTTCTGTGATGAAATGGTTTTTAATGTGAAGGGAATGACGTTTTATAAATTTCATTTCGGTTGCTTATATCCTGTGTTTTCGCAATGTAAAAGGAACGCTTTTCATCATGGCCTTCTTAATAGAAACTTGTAGAGATTCTCCCTATTTATCGAGTTTTCCTTAACATATTTTAAAAGGCGTTGCAGGGACACACAAAAAATAAATGTGCTTTTTGATTTTATCAAACCAATAAAAATAGCCGTTGGCCGTGTGGTGACGGCAGATTAGAATACAATTGTCACCTCCCCAAATCTCTCCCGTGGGTATCGTACAAGGCGAGGATAAATCAATGATTAGGAATGGGCAGCAGCGTTCCTCTTATACCACCAAGGCTAGCAATGTACTGCGACTTTAGTGCCCGATAAATGGCAATAGGCTCGCCACCTATTACATGGGACTTGACATAGTTGGCGAAACGTGGGTGCCAGTTCACCTCTGCCTACCCCTTCGGGGATTTAGACGTGATTTATGTATGTATGTATGCAATAAAAATAGAGATAGAAGATTTTTAAACTGAGGCTATCAAAGTAGCAACACTGATAAATGATTAACATTATCAAAACGAGACTTTATTTCACAGTCTGTGAAATAAAGTGACCAATATGTGCTACAGGTGATCAATCACACATTTTATACGAGATTAAGTTATAGTTATTTTCATTATGAATTAACGATATCAATTTATAGTAAACAACACAAAGGAAACTACTGTAAAAACGTCTATTCCAGAGATCCAGAGACATATATTATGTGATGGCTACCTGACCTCTGAACTTCAGTGCGTCAGGTATAGCAGCAGAGCGATAAATTGCAATTCAGTTAGTTGCAAAGACTGCAAATGTTTCGCTGCAGTCATGAGTATGAAGATGTACACTTTTGAACAATAAACGTCTTTATATCCCCTTGTTTTTTTTTTATACAACCAGGGTAGCAAACAAGCATACGGCCCACACAGATGGGCAGTGGTCACCGTAGCCTATGGACGCCTGCAACACCGAGGGCATCACCAGCGCGTTGCCGACCCTTAAGAAACCTTTTCACGCCCTTTTTGAAGGACTCCATGCTGTAGTCTCTTGGGAAAGCCTCACCAGGGAGTTCATTCCACAGCCTAAGCGTACGAGGAAGGAAATTCCTCCTAAAACGCACGGTACGCGACCATTTTGGTTCTAACGTGTGAGGATGAATTCCCTGGCGATGGCGAGCGGTGCGGTGATAAAAAGAAGCTGTTGGCATCATGTCAAATAGCTCCTCAGAACAGACCCCATTGTACAAGCGGTAGAACACACACAAGGAAGCAAAATCTCTCCTCAAACTTAAGGGCTCAATACCGCTTGTGAGCTCGGGATCGCCGACAATTCTCATGGCTCGTCTTTGAACCGCGTCAAGAGGTCCAAGTTGGTATGCTGGTGCACCCGCCCAAAGATGACAGCAGTACTCCATATGGGGCCTTACTTGCGACTTATAAAGAAGCAGACGCTGCCCCGGAGAGAAGTACCGCTTCGCACGATTGAGCACACCAAGCTTTTTAGATGCCAACTTGACCTTATCCTCTAAGTGACTGCGGTACTGGACGTCACTGGAAATGTCGACACCAAGGATACCCAAACTGTTGGAGATTTGAAGAGGTGTATTGAGGAACCGTGGAGCCACAGCGAATGGAGTTTTTTTAGCGGTGAACGAGCAGACTTGTGTCTTAGTGGGGTTAAACTGGACTAAATTTAGTCGTCCCCAATCAGAGACTCTAGCTAGACTACTCTCGATTTCAGACACAAGTCGTTCACGACTGTCCTCCACAACTGATCGAGGGATGTTTGCACGACCCGTATAAAAGGCGTCCCCTGTGCTGTCATCCGCATAACAATGAATGCCATTAATAGAAAGCATGTCATTGATATGCAGTAGAAAAAGCGTCGGGGACAGCACCGAGCCTTGCGGGACGCCAGCATTAATGTCCATGCTATCGGAGCAATTGCCATCAACGACGGCCCTAATGCATCTGCCGGACAAAAAGTTGGCGACCCATCTGCATAAACCCTCAGGCAGTCCATATGAAGGCAACTTCGAGAGTAAGCCCCTGTGCCAGACCCGATCGAACGCCTTCGCTATATCTAGGCTAACAGCCAGCGCCTCACCATGACTCTCAATGGCAAGCGCCCAGCGGTGAGTGAGATACACGAGAAGATCACCAGTTGAGCGACCGTGGCGAAAGCCGTACTGACGGTCACTGATAAGTTCGTGATCTTCAAGGTATCTGAGGAGCTGTGTGTTTATAACGGTTCGTTCCTTGAGTAGACATTTTTATTTAAAAGGGCTTAATTTAATAACTTAAAAATACACTATTTACAAAACTTAACATATTCTATAACCTTAATCTATATATTATATTTAAATGCCTAAACTCATCATAACTAACAGTCAACGTATGACCGAGCCATACGCACCGACAGCGTTATAATGTGATATATGGTTAAACGTATGATGAAACTACGTCACGGCAAACAAAAGATCGACCGGTTACCGAGCCGTGCGGGACTTCACTTCGATCGCCGATCCCTAGCGGCTTACAGCAATTTCTACATGAGTTTTTTTATAAACATAATCGCAGTCTTATTATAGCTACTGCGAGTATATTTAAATTAACACTGTACAAAATTAATAAAATATAAAAGTGAAAGGTTTTTCCCTGATCGGGTGAGTGATGCAAAATAATTATTATTTAGAATAAGCAAGTAGAATTTACAATGTGTTTTTGCCTGAATGCTTAGTATTATTTTATCTTCATATTTTCTGTCTTAGAATATGTAATATGTCTAATTCATTGTGGCCAAGTTTCTATAAATTGCAGTCGTTATTTTAAACTACCCACTTAATAAAATTAAAATCTTAAGTACTAACTAAGTAAGTGTAATGAAATAATTAATGAACAAGATGTATTTAATTCCTTTATTAAGCAAAAGCATGTATATAATTAATTATCTAATAATAAAATTAATGTTAGTCATTCTGTATCAATAGAATGAATTAACTTTATTTTAATGAATTATTTACAAAATCAAATATTATTATTAACTACAATTCAAATTTATATTTTTAATTCATAATGAAGTTTTACTATGTTTCTGAATAATTTGTTGAGATCAAATTATTTTATATAATATAAACTGTTTTTCTTTTTATTCTTTGTAATTAAATAGATGATTTCCTACATTCTGCAACATCATTGATCACTGCTTAATGTTAATGGTAGCCACTCTGCTAGTTGTGCTTATGCCTAAATCTTAGACGGCATGTAGCAGTCAGTTCACCAAATTCGGACATTCTGTAAAATGGCTAATTTCCGGGATTCCAGGGTTCCTCGCTACGGGATTGATTTGGAAGTTCTAATGACGTACTACGATCTTGGACCTCACTGACTCTGACCCTGATCACTTCATCGGCAACGGGAAGAAGAGGAGCACACGGCAGGGAAGTGGTTTTCCATAAGGACGGTTTTATGTGATAGCGGCTCTAGTGATTTTAACCCACGCCCGATATTTATCAAAATAAATAATTGTTAATACAATTATTTGCTTAATTTTACGCCACTGAGCTAACCCTATAAACTAAAAACTACAAACGCTACAAGGTACTTCAAAATTCGGCGATAATTCGGATCAGACAAGTGTGTATGTGTGTGTGTGTGTGTGTGTGTGTGTGTGTGCGTGTGTGACAACAATGACATAATTACATGCAATATTCTTGAAATCGCAAATGTAACCAAGCAAGTTCATGGCAATCGTCTATTGAGTAATTCAGCTAATTATACGTAATAGAATTACCTTCATGTTTTTTTGTTAATATTATTTCACACATTCCTATCACACTCCTGTGATGGGTTGGCTGGCAGAAATCTCTATTAGAGATAAGTCCTTCGTCGCATACTTGTATTAATTATGACCTGTTTTTATGTTTATTGGTGCAATAAAGAGTTTATATTTTTTATGTGTGGGTTTAGATCAATTTATTTCTTCACATTTGCACTATTACAATCAGAAGGTTCTATTGTGCTCAAAAAATCGGCCAGCAATTATCGGACGAGCGCCTGTAGCCATAATTGAATATTAAACTTTATTTAATTTTATTGTCCAAATTTTATGATACTGAGTCTATACTCGTATCTTACAGAAAAAAGAATAAAGATCACAATGATAATATAAAATGTAGGTATATGAAAAAGACCACAAATTTTGAAAAAAACAAAGCAGAGCAATTTCAAATATATCTTATGATGTATTTGGTACAAAAACACGAAGAAACTTACCTACAAATAAAGGAAATGATATTATTAACTAGACGTAAAAGAAAGCAATGTCTTTAAACAAAATTTTCTAGTAACACGAGGTTGTGTGGCGGAGTTTTGATAAATAGCGGACATTTTGAAAGTGCAAAGCTGCGGAGTCACCATTTTTTATGTTTCATGCTTATTGCCTCCCGAGTTGCGACATGGTGTTTTTAACATCATATTGTGAATGTAAATTATACACGGCTTAGGCTATGTCTCGTTGATCATATTAGATAATAATATTGGGTCCTTACCTATTAAATTGGTGTTTTTTCTCTCTCTTAGTATTTTGTCTGTAACTATTAAGATTCAGAGTATTCCTAAAAAATAATTACCTCGTCTAAAAATAGACTACATTTTTGAGCTCTTTTGATTTGTTTTGATAATTTGTTGTATGTTTAATTGTGGTGCCTCCCGAATACATCATTTTATTTGCATTCACTTAAAAACGATAAATAATTTTTATGAAGTGTGATATTACACATATTACTAAAGCTTGTCTAATGATAAATGCCAAATATTATTATGTTTGGATTTGTCGTTGTAAAGAAAACTGAAAAAAATTTAGTATGGAAAATACAGAATTCCCCAAAATCTCCATACAAAACACCAATTTCATAGGTAAGGACCTAATATAAACTGGTTTGATAAATTAATTGATATTAGAAAGAAAGAAGGAAAGGAGAAATAAAAGCATTTATGGAAAACAGATAATTAATACAGACATTAAACGTAAAACTGTTTAAATTTCAGTATTCACACCTAATAACATGCCAAAATTAAGCAACTAACCGCTTCTATTATGGATGTCTACATGACTGGTAATAATATATCAAAATAATTAAATATACTTACTCAGTATATACCAGTATATAAACATATTCAATACTCAATACTTTATTGCTTTTCACAGTGTGGTTACAGATATTACAATAGGTTTATGATCACTGCGAACCCTGTCGGGCACAACAACAATGGAGAGGAGGAACATTATACATAATATTAACTAATTTAAAGTTTTGCTTAGAGTTATCTATTCTTAATTTTATATTTATTAATTTATAATACATTATGTAGTTTAAGTTCTCATATATTTTATTGATATATAAGATATATATAATATATCTTTAATATAGCTTTTAGTGTTATATAAATAGAATTATTTAATAGATATATATCCAATATTGTATTATTTTAAGTAATAATAAATATATATCATTAATTTCTTTACTTTAATTTTTACATTCAAAACAAAAGAACAAAATGTCTGCATTTGTCACATAAACATGAGCCCCCACCGAGAATTGAATTTAGGACCTCTAGAGACGGTGACGTGTGACTCGCATATAAAATATATATTTTATTAAGTTACACCTGTATTATTTTATCTTTTGAGGCTCAACTTTCTTTGTATCTTCGAAACAAAAACAAAAATGTGGTGGTCAAGTTGATACATCCCAGGAATTAGAAACGCGCTGAAGTTTCAACTCGCACCTTATGGAATTCTGCTAAAGATATTTTTAATTCTTTAACAAAAAAACATTGAATGATAAAATAGGGCAGCTCGCTGGCGGTTCGTACGCTTTGGCTTACGATATTGAAATAAAGGTCGCCATTCACGAGCGTTCCATCTATCCATTTGGCACACTGTCGATCCAAAATTCGTCCATGAATGTGAAAACACTGTCGCTTAAAAAGGAGTAGCTCGGCACGATGGAATTCCTACCACGCGAACATCCACCGCGCCGAGTCAATGGGCGCGGCGCGCATGGGCAGGCGCAGCCCTCGTGAATGCTGAAAACCAACGGTCTAGTCGGTCCGAGCCATCGCGCCGTACGTTTTGCTCGTTCGTGAATAGTGTTACTATATTTTGAATCAAAGTTTATATGGCCGCCATTCACGAGCGTTCCAAGGTTCGTCGATCATAAAACGGCTCGCTGGCGCGCACGTGAATGCCATGAATTTGGCTCGACGCGACGTCGAATAGGTATCAAGCCCATGGCGCGAAGGCATGTGCACCGCTCGTGAATGCTTACCTTAAAGGTTACTCTCGCTATAGTGAATTCTAGGATGTGTGACCAATACTTTCTCATCTAGATTTTCTCCGCCTTTCCGAGGGCATGTTAAGCCACCATGAGCCAGCGCGGTGGTGTTACGGCCAATAATATTAAGTGTCTCCATGTAGGAAGGCTTATGCCCTGCAATGGTACTAATTAGTCTCTAAGTTCGTGAGGAATACAACAGCGAAATTGAAAATTTTGCTGTACAACTGAGACTTAGGGTATAAAACAATTGCATTAGGAACACACCATTGAGGAGACGTGGTTTTTATGTCGATTGTTTATGGTCGTAAGAGTTACGATTTGTGTGTTTTTCACCTCGGCCCGTTGAAATAAACTTGGCTTGGTCTCACGCACATTACGCACAGCCGGCGTCGAGCCCAATACAAACAATTTATTGTATTGTTATAGATTTGAGGACCGTCTTCGGGCACATATTGGGACGAAAAATGGCAACGTTAACAATGAGTTTGGTTATAATAATCACATGAAACCCTTTCTTTCATAGTGTTGTCTTTTTGAACGCTTTTGAAGCTTCATAATATTAGTATGTAAGTATAAATTACCTTAGGAATTAAATCTTTCCACATGCTAAGATCTTTGCATATTTATTTTGATTCACTACTACTAGTCAATTATTTTCACAACAACAGTAAGTATAAGGTAGCTGCCGTTCTTCATTGGAATCTGTAAAGGTTTGAAGTTCATGTCGATATTGAATTGTTGAAAATTTTCCATTTACTGTAAGATGAAAGTCTATTTAACAGAATTTGATTTGTTTTGAACTATAGAGTGAACTCGATAAACTATGAAAATTGTCTAAAGCGGATCAGTATTAAACAGTTTGCCCATTGTGAATTACATATTGAAATTGATTTCTCTGTGCCTATTGGATGACGAAAATATGTAATATGTAATTGTAATTGATGACTTAGACATTTCGTTATCATTTCTTAAACTTATCATTTCTTAAAGCCTTAAACAATCTGGCAAGCTGTTTTTGGAATATTATTTACTTTCATATTTTATTATTGGTCTTCGTGATTTTAAATAACACATCAAAGCAATGTTTCAATTGGTATGAGTAATGTTTACTGATAAACATTTTACCAAAAGAGAAATTGAAATATTATTCAGAATTTTCGTCGATAAGATATCCACACATACAGTTACTTAAGCTTAAGTCAACCTTTGAAAAAGTATAATAAGAAAATAATATTTATAAGCCCGTCACCAGAAGCACTAGTAAACGTAGTAGAAATCTTTTACTTTGAAAATATGAAAGTGAAAATAATGACAAAAAATAACCATTTACCTGACATCAAATACGTAAACCCTTTCATGTTTATACTATATTAGTTTTTCTTTTATTTAAAATTCCTACTCATTACCATATGGTAATTTGTTATTTTCTGGGCAATAAATATCACATAAAAATGTAATATGCATTAATTTATTCATATAACGATTAATTGTATACGCAAAAGAAAAATTGGGAATATACATAACCCACCGGGTGATATTTGCCTAGTAAGTATTCTAAGAAACAAAATTCCCGTCAATAAATAACACATGTTTCTATTTAAGTTTTTAGCAAGACTTTAACTTTGGTTATACAGTTGTTAAAACTTAAATATCGTTTTTGAATAAGAGTTTAAGACTACAATAAGCACTGTTTTATTGGATGCTTGTGGACGTACACATAGGTACATGCTCACAGATAGGTATAGCAATACAGAATTACAGTAAGAAACATGTCTGTCGGAGAGTATTGGCAATAAATAAATGAGGAATCACTAAAACCAAAAATAATGAGCACGGATGTTCGTCGAACACAGTATCGATAACGACAAATGAGAAATAGATTGTTGATACCAAGGAAATATGGATATTATAGATCTATAACAACTTGATTAAAAACACGTATTCAAATTTGAGACATTTCTGCGTATAAAAGTTTTATTACTAGGTAATGTACCAGACTCCATTTTAATCTCTTGTTATTATAGTACGAGAGATGGAAAGTGTGACAGTGACAAAGAGAAGCTTGGCTGGAGTGAAACTGAGTACAGGATATATAATTATGTGATAAGGGGAAGTGTGGTTTGAAAGAGGATGTAGTGACAAAAATAGAGATAGGAATGCTAAGATGGTTTGGACTTGTGGAAAGGATGGATTAAAATAGATTGACTAAAGGAATATATGAATCGGGTGTGAGTGGAGATACGGGACGAGGCAAGCCTTGGCGAACTTTTCTCGAAAAAATCAGTACCTGAAATCGCCGAGCATGTACGAGGACTGCAATGAGAGTTGATGAAGCGAAAGAAATATGCAGGGATCGTAGCAAGTGGAAAGATGTAATCTCTGCCTACCCCTGTGGTAAAAAGGCGTGACTTTTGTATGTATGTATTATAGTGTGAACTTTGAAGTTTACAATAATGCCATTTATTGAAGATTTAATTATATAGTTTACCCATTTATGTACTGTTAAACCAAAATGTAAATCAATTAAAGCATTTCAATTATAAGGAGTGGTGACTGTTCGGTTTTCTATACCGTCCATTGAAAAATATACAGAAATCTTCATTTACCAACCCGCATTGGGAAAGCGTGGTGTTGCTATGGCCCATACTCCTTATGTGTTTTTCCATGAGGAAGGCCTGTGCCCAGCAGTGGAACGTATACACAGTCTGAAGCTGAGGACTACAATCCGTTTGAACATAAAGCAATTATATTTATGTTAAACACGTTCAAAATTAATACTGTTATTGATCAATCAGAATTCAAAATCAAAGCTAGTTATTGGTGTGTACCGGAGCGCGGAAGAGCATCGTGGAACCTTCCGACAGGCGGAAGGCCGTAATATATAGCACCAAATCCGATTAATTTGCGGGCCCCGCAGCACAATAACGTTTAAACACGAACAGCCTTTGTCTTCACCTCCGAACATACTTATTGTGGTATCTATGTTACTAGTTTGAACAGAATTACAATTTAATAACGTAAGTATCTTTATTAAGCAAACATAAGCTCGGCGATGCTTAATAGCTACGAGTTCAATATTGAAAACAATGCTGAGGGATTATGCAAGCGGAATAGTGAAAAGGAGACTGTAAATTTCTGTTTTATGCCTCTAAGGTATAATGTAAGTAAAAATAGGAAGAATGTAAAATACAGAACTCGTTGTAGTTGGAAAAAGAAATCTGGCCTTGACTTATTGTACTTTATCGTTTTATTTAAATAAGAAAGCTATATGTGTACTGCCACATGCAGAGGAAGCAATGCATATTGCATATATGCAATCATTTTTTATTTGAATATGCAAAATGTGTGGCTCCCGCCGGCAACACGCGTGCGCTTACAACTACACGTGATAGTAGCAGCGTTTTATTCCGTTCAAAACGCGCCATTCGTGTATGAAAATCTCGCGCTGCCCTACGGCGCCGGCAGCCCGCCAGCGTGACTATGAAACCACCCTTAAAATCACAGACCAACATACCCACAGCAAATTAATGCAAATTACCAGAATATTCTGACCGCTAACAAGCATTGACATAAGGCCCATCGGAGCGAATTGTGGTCTAACGGCTCTAGGTCATCATGGCACCCTGGTACACAAGAGGTTGAACTAATATTGAATATTGAACATTATTATGAACAATTACTGTCTATTTGTTGTGTTTAAAATAATAGTAATGACAACATTATTTTACGAGTATTAAACAATCTTATAAACATTTGTACATATTGAATTTCCCTTAAAAGTTTTAGACCTATCAATTTTATTGTCTAAACAATTGAATGTGATATTATGGCTGGAACCATGCAGGTAGCTACTTCCCCCTGGTGACTTATTTTCTTTTTAAATCCATGGCTGAAACATACTTCCATAGTCACTACGTCTTAGAGAAAATTGATTACCTACGAGGACAGAAATGTAGCGTTTGCGCAAATGCGCATAGAATTTTTAAAGTGTACATTTTATTTTCAACTTTATTCCCATGTCTTACAATTCTGCTATGGAAGAATAATCTTTCTGCATTCCACATTGCAGTAATTACTGGGCACTGTGACGTGTAATCTGTTGTCATAAGTTGGCAACGTACTAAAGACAATAACTTTTTTTTATCGACCAAAGTTGGCAAGCAAACACACTACCCACAAGATTGTAAGTGGCTGCAGATAATAACTAATGCGAAATGGCCACCAAACTATCATCATTGAACATTAAAAACATTATATTTTTTTAAATTTATTTACGAGTAATTATAGCTAAAGAATACTGTGAATATTTTGAGCCAGGTTTTTTATTTTTCGTTTTGACTATAGTTGTCACTCAATATTCTCTGTTTGGCCCGATGTTCACTGGGTGAGAGTGAATTTTAGTTGTTGTAATGTACTTATGAATTTTTGGGTAAAAAGTTAATTTGACTATAGAGTTGTATGATGAACGTTTTCATTAAACTCTTCTACAATTAAAATTATCATCAGTTAATTTTTGTTTGCTTAAGTTATTATTAAACGCATAAGTGTTGTATATGATACTAAACTAGTATATTCTAATCGATTCGATTGAGGAAGCTCTGAAGCTATAAAAAATCATCTGCTATACGATGCAAAAAGATGAAATAAACTTTACTCATGAAAGAACACAGATCGTTTGACTCAATTTAGGAATTGCTCAACGAAGGATTTTTGTACGGAGACTGCATTTCAATTCAATTTCGTTTTAAACTTTGTGATGGAGATGTTTTCTGCTTTGTAAAGGTATGTGTCTGAATTTATATTAGGGGTCAAAGAATTATATGCAATTCAGTTTTGTATGAATATATATAGAAATTTTGTTTTTTATATGTAATTTCTATTATTTCGTGAAACAGTTGTTTATTAGTGGTTGTTGTTATTAGTGTTCGCATGGAAAAAACAGCAATGTCATACTTTAACCCCTATTATTTTCTTTATAAAACGTATATCCTAAATTTGTTGACTTCGAGAGATATACATCTTTCATTCTTTTTTGTCTCTCGCCTTGTTCCCAATAACTATATCCAAGGCAATTAACGATTGGGACACGTAAGAGACGTTGTAGTATGTGAATACTTTCTTATATGCTTTATTTATAATACGTACATACATATAATCACGACTATTATCCCCTAAGGGTTAGTCAGGGAGTAGGCAAAAGCACCGCAAAAGCAGTCCATTGTCATAGTCCGCGCATAACCAAGCAGTGACTGCACTCAGCGTGACAGGTGGTGAGCCCGTCGCCGCTATAAGCTATTGGATAATTGTGCTGTTCTAAGTCCATTAGTCGCCTTTTACGACACCCAAGGGAAGATATGGGTTTGTAGTATTATTTTAATGAGCCGCTACCACACAGCTCTGACGTCACGAGCAGGAATTATTTATAATAAAGCAAACGTATTCACATATTACCGAAATCCATGTAGCATCACATAAAAGTGTATTGTACCTACTATATTGTATTATATAATAGAGATCTTATTATAAGAAAATAATAGGTTGGGGAAAACGTCTTTCCGTACGCCCCATTACGGATGAAGTTAATGAAATTATAGAAAAAGTGAAGCAAGATATTAACTGGGGATTGACCACAAACAGTTTTGACCCATTTATAAAAATCTGGGCACACGAAAAAATCTTGATATCTGGGTGCCTCACGAACTTACTGAAAGAAATCTCATGGACTGTGTACTGATTTGCAATTTACTATTTAGATGTAATGAGACCGAGCCATTTCTGAAGAGATTAATCACAGGTGATGAAAAGTGGTTACATATATTGTGCTAAGAACGTGCGAAAAAAAATCGTGGTCAAAGATCGATCAGACAAGTTGAAGCGCAACCCGAACTAACAAGCAACAAGATTATGTATTGTGTATGGTCAACAGCTGATGAGATTGAAGCAACTTATTTAAGAAACTGCGAATTTCTTCTCTTCTTGCCGACCCTTATTTAAGAAACTGCGAATTTTAACTGTTGTGTCATTAGATATATATGAGATTTGTGTTTTTGTTCGATCACATCCTGATTTCTTTAAAAAAGACTCCAGGGTTAACAGCAGACATCCAAATAAATTATTAATCCCTTTGGTAAGAACTAGTTCGTGTGCTAGAAACACTCACATAATGGCAATACAAATTTATAATAAGCTAAGTGAGGACATGAAGCTGTTACCAATAAACATTTTTAAAACGAAACTAAAAAAATGGTTGATTGAGAAATGTTTCTATTCCCTAAAAGAGTACTTTAATCCCAATTTGTTATAATGTTAGTACCTATTAATGTTAATTTTGCATACCAGTTTCTGGTGAAATATTACGGAAATTTATATATATTGTGAACACCTTATCATGTACCATATTTCATGTGAAATAAAAAGTCTTTGTCTTCTTGTCTTTGTCTTTGCAAGAAATTGAGATAAAGAGACCGGAATTGATCAATAGAAAGGATGTGACCTTCCATCACGATAACGCCAGACCACACACGTATTCAACCTCTCAACAAAACCTGAGAGAACTACGATGGGAAGTGACAATGCATCCATCCTATAGCCCTGACTGCACCATCAGATATCTAATTGTTTCGGTCTCTTCAGAAGTCTTTAGGTAGTGTAAGATTAATATCAATAGATGACTGTCAGGACTACTTGTCGTACCTTTTTGATGGAAAATCCCAAAATTTCTAGAGCTCCAGGATTATGTCACTACCTACAAGAAGGCAGCCAAAAAGGCAGCGGTAGCTGAGTTGGGACGGACGGGGCCCTACTCGTTCGAGAGGCCGCGGGAAACGCGGTTCGATCCCACCGCCTGTACCTCTGAGTTGGAATGAAACTTATGAATTGTGAATATCGCTTGCCTCACATTGTGCCCAGTGCATGGCAACAGGCTCGCCACCTGTTACATGGGGATCTTACATATCTGGCGAAATGGGGGTGTTTAACATCTCTGCCTACCCCTTCGGGGAAAGAGGCGTGATGATATGTTATGTTATGTGTTCTGTACAAGAAGGAAACAGGTTATCGAAAAAATGGCACATTATAATTGAATGTAAATAATTTTTTTTTTAAATTGCCTTGAACTTATCTGATTCTATGAAATACAAAAAAAAAAATTCCCGACCTAATATATAAAAACGCTTCTGTAAACAACTTCGAGACATTTTCTCTTTATTCATATCATAAAATTTGTAACTATATACCTTTTTACCTGAAATTATAAAGGCCGTCTTCTGTCCTTAACCAGTATTGTGAACTTTTCACATGGCAAGTAAGGCCTTTGATGTGTGATATCAACGACAAGTGGGTTGCGGATAAAATATCAATCGTATATTTCTTGGAAATCATTACATTCTACAAGGCCTGTATTTACTCAATAACATCATAATTTTATTGAAAGTGAAACAGTGATGTTTTTGAATAAAATTAGTTAGGAAATTTACATCATATCACATCATTACTCGTTTATCCCCCAAGGAGTAGGTAGAGACTTAAACACCCAACATTTCACCTCACTTATACTATGTCCCCTTGTAATAGGGGGCGAACCTGAATATTCACAAACTGTATACGCTTTAAATTTCAAAACGTAAGAAAATTTGACAGAAATGGGTAATTTAAATTGAGTCAGGATAATTATCATAGTGTCTTTTATACATGTGTCTTTATTATTGCCACATGTTAGTAACGATAGGTGATCGTAGAACACTTGAATAATATTTTTTTAATTAAAAACCTTTTTGTTCTAGATTTACGAACAATACGACATTTAAAATATTTTGCTAGACTCCTTTAAATTTTCATAACAATTTTTGTACAGCAATATATGAGACTGAAACCGCAGCACGTGTTGTGATTGTGAAGTAATACGAATGATTTGAATATTCTGACCGCACGCTGCACGCCTGCACTGGAACTAGGAGCAACCATGCGAATTTGGCTCTCCACGACCGTAGGCATCAATGCGATGCACTTTCGTAGTAATTCCGTGGTAACGTAGGTTATTACTTGGGCGCTTTGTAGGTGCGAATATCACAATGGTTAGTTTCACTGTTGTAAAGCGCGGTGCAAACATCATTATTTCGAACACATAATTAGTTGCTATTTTGAAATTCGATCACCAGGATTAATGTGTTAGAAATCAAATGTGTAATTAATTAATTAGTGAGGCGTTTGAGTTGACCTAGGAATAGGCTAGTTGACTCATATCAAAAGTTATGAAAAAAATGTTTAATTCATAGTACAAGGGTCCGAAATATACCAAGTTCAATAAATATATTAAGGGATTGCTGTAGAAATTGAATTTAAATATGTTTTATTCCTAGAGTGAATGATAAAACGCACGAATTTCGTTGCCCGGAGTTATAAAGAACCTGAGGTTTAATAATGAAACATCAAAATATATTTTTTTATTTAGTTCTAAGTGTATTCAAAATAATGCTTCATTGGACCGCGGTCCCCGAGCGTACACCTGGCTCGGCGAAAGATCTCCTCTTTTCGCTGAGGGTGCGGCATAGGTACCCTTCCCGCACCCCACATGTCTAAAAAATCTCCATCTCGAAAAGTTTTTTTGTTATCAGGGCATGAAATTAGTAATGAGAGAAGAAAAAGCAAAATATTATGTCTGTTAGATCCGTAATTTCTGCCGTCTCCACCGAGAAAGGTCTGATTGCATGTTTTATGTCTAATGTTAATTTTCATTATCATCCGCTTCCACGGCGCCGGCGCAGAGAAAGAAATAGAGAGCAAAATATAGAGCACTATCTTAACTCTTACAGTATTCATCAGCGAGCGTTATCATAGTAACGCCTAAAAATTTTAGCAATAACATGATTAAACACATCTAACCAAAACAATAATCAGAAAATGGCGTGATTATTTATTAGAAAAATGTCAGTCAAATCATCAAAGAAATCTAGATGTATTGTAATTTGTTTAATGTTGCATATCAGTAACAGCGAATTTGTAAGTAGAATGTCGATGGCAATATTATTATAGGAGATTTAACCAAACCACTGGCAAAATTAATTCATGAATTTTGTGACGTAGTAAGGGTATCGAATGTACTGACAACAATCGAATCATCACTTAATGATATACTCCACCACCGGTATTTTATCGATGAGAAAATGACAATGTTTGACATGTTAAATTGCATTATCGGATTGTTGGTTTGTGGCCCGTTTATCTATTTCAAATGATTTAATACGGTGGTTAAAATAACACTTAATTCAGCTATTTGCTCAGATTTGTTTCAGATTTGTTTTCACATAAATCCGCCTTTATATATTTAAGTTCACGCCTCATTTCACCGCCATTCCTCGTAGAGCTGAAGGTCTTAGTGGCCACGTATCGGAAGGCGCAAGTTTGGTAATCCCTCCATATAAGACGAATAGACAATCTGGTAAGGTCGTAGGAAAACGCGCGATCCGGGCAGCCCAGGACCGATCCTTGTGGGATGCTAATCGTCGTCCTCCGCTTATAAACGTCCCACTGCTGGGAATAGGCCTTTCTTAAGGATAAACAAATGAGGAGGGCCATAACACCACTACGATGGTTTAAAGCGGGTGTTTGTATTTTATTTAAAATGTTTTGTTTGTGATTTATATCTCACATCAACAACAAAACAACAATTGTTTTATGAAATTTCGACCTTGTTCGATTCTCGGTTAGGTATAAGAGTAGAGAAATAAAAATTTGTGCCATTTTTAATATTCTGCAAAATCGATGTCTTGGTTGCCTGTCTAAGAACAGATTATATATCTATCTCTCATATCGGCTATCTCTCATATATTCAAATTTCTCTCCCCACTGACCCATTGGGTTTAACCACCTGTATATAATTTTGATATTTTACACAGCTATGTGCACATAATATTCAATAGTTGCAGCTTAAACTATTGAATATTGTGTGTATAAACGGCTTTCACGGGCACCTACTTGATTGGATTTCTATGACAATTGATGGCGCAGAAATACGAGTAATATTGTAGTATTGTTTGTAGTTTGCGGTCCTGGGAATTGATCTACTTTTGTATAATACATCTCCCTTAGATACTGGCTTACTTTAAAAAAATAGTAGGTAACTATGTGCAACACCTCTTTTCAATAATTTTTGAAAATGAATGGAGTAAACGATATTGAAATTATTTGATAAAAGAAATAACCGTGAAACCTTCATTTTACGGCAAAAAGAAATCTTCATTTTACGGCAAAAAATATTTTTATGATCATTAAATGCTTAATTTCAGTTCATGAATAAAATCGTATCTGAATAGCCAGCTCATGATTGATTCTCAATGAGTGAATATTATCATTCCAAATATTTACCATTGTAATGTTACGTTGATCGATGTTCGGTCATCCATTTCGTATTCCCACAAACTATGAGTGGAGCTTTTACGAACCACCGGTAATTTGCTAAACCACCTTTAGCAAATCATTAATAGAAGTTTGCGTTCATGTATCGGTTTGATATTATCGGATGTGAAAATGTCGATAAATAATGGTTTAACATCAAAGAATTTGCTTATCCTCGAAATACGAGTATATTTAAAATACCCACAAACAAGCCTGCCAGCGTGGTAGTGTGACGGCCTTTACTCCTCATGTGTTTCTCCGTGAGAAAGGCCTTTGTCCAGCAGTAGGACGTACACGTATAAGCTGATCTATTACAAAAGAAAAGCAAAGTTATTTTTGTTAATTTATTAAAATTCCTCCTATATCAAGATTTTATTTTCATTTAACCTTGGAGCATGCTCTAAACATTAGCCTTTGAAATACTAAAATTTTACTTCTAATAAAATTTTTATTCGTTACTAACTACCACTATAATCCATAGAAGATTTTACACATTAACTTCAATAGTTTGGATTAAAGTTAGTACATAGATAGATAAAATTCTTTATTGGAACTAATAAAACGCAGAAATATAGTAAAAAAACAATGCAACACAGGCGGCCTTATAGCTAATAGCAATATCTTCCAGACAACCCTTGGGCAGAGATAGAATGAATGAAAGGGTAGGTGTAATATGCTTACATATATAAAGTGCATATATAAACTACTACATATAAATTACATAATATATTACATACATATATAAAATACATACTATATCATAAATGCTATAATATCTTGTATAAATATTTTATTTATCAATATATTCTTACATAAAAAGCTACACAGAACAGGCGAAAACTGCAATGTGTGATGGAGGGAGGGGTCAAAGATGAAGGAAATGGGTATGGACCAGATTATTAAAGGATGCTAGGGATTGGGATTGTTCGATTGGTAATGGAAGGTTATTCCAGAGACGAATGGCTTGGACAGTAAAGGAATTGTTGTAGAGGTGGGAAGAATGTGGAGGACAAGTAAGGAGGAGGGATTGGTAAGATCGGGTATTCCTATCATGAGTGGAATGAAGGAAGTGGAAGCGCTCTTTGAGATAAGAGGGAGTTTGGGGATAAAACAGCACGCTGTACAGTAGCGAGAGGATATGTGCATCAGGACGAATACGGATAGGCAGACAACGACGACGATACTCAGAAACATAGTCATACTTGCGTAGACCGAATACAAAGCGGATGCACAGATTTTGGAGGCGGTCAAGTTTATCCAAATACGCCTCCGTCAGGTCACAATAACTGGTGTCTGCATAGTCCAAGATCGGAAAAAGGATGGCCTGAACCAGGCCTATCTTAGTGTGTATGGGAAGGAAATTGCGATATCTTCTTAGGGTACCGACAGTAGCAAATAGTCTATTGCTTACCTGACCAATTTGCGATGTCCACGTCAGTAAACTATCCATTGAGATGCCTAAATTCCTAACGCAATCTTTAAAGGATATGTGGACACCGTTAAAAATTATCTTTGGAATGGAGTTAAAGTAAATCCGAGAGATGTTGTGCTGGCTTTCAAATATGATAACCTGGGTTTTGGTAGGATTCACTTTAAGACCAAAGGCCTTACTCCACCTCAGAACACTGTCCAAATCCAAATTTAAACTGGTCACCACGTCGACTTATCCATCCACAGAGCCCTGCCGGTACACCTGAAGATCATCCGCATAAAGGTAGTAAGAGGAAGAAAGGTCATTGGAGATACTGCTAATGAACGTAGAAAAGAGACGAGGAGACAAAACGCTGCCCTGCAGTACGCCAGCTCTTATATCGCACCAGTCCGAGCAGGATTCATCGACACAAACTCGCTGACGTCGACCGTGCAAATAACTGTCGATCCAACTAATCGCTATAGGAGATAAGTTTAGAGAACGGAGCACTGCAACTAGAATGTCATGGTCTACATTATTGAAGGCGTTACTGAAGTCCAGCAGCGCCGATACTGTAACTTGTTTGTTATCTATGCCGCCGAGTATCGGCGGCATATCTTGACGAGAGCCGTGGTGGTGCTATGACCTGGACGGAAACCAGACTGGAGAGGATTTGTGAGCTTATAGCGGGATAGGAAATTACTAAGCTGATTGTGGGCAAGACGCTCCAGTACTTTAGAAATATAGGGTAAAATTGATATAGGCCGATAATCGGTGAAAGTGGGATGAGGTACTTTAGGAAGAGGAATAATCTGTGCTTTTTTTACGTTATATGGCCTTGTTTTGCATGCAATTATAAAGTCTACATTTTGTGAAGCATTTAATTTTGGTATTGCTTTTCTATTACAAGCAGGCCCATTCAGATAGTAAGTTGCAACGTGGGCGCTTGCACAAACGTCATCAGTCGTGTTGTTGGTTCAAAACTTATGTCGTTGATAGTACATCCAGATCCCTACATTTCTGTATTTTTTTTAATTTACGGAAAAAACCATTCAGTTATTGGTTAATCTAAAATATTAGTTAAGAGATAAAATTATTTCATGAAAAAAGGAAAGCACAAGAAAATACAGTTCATCGTATTAATTCTGGTTAAAGTATCAAGACGAAAATAAAGTAAAAGATATATTTATCAACATTCACAAAACCGTAATGAGGCTATAATATATGGTTATAACTCTTCTTCTTTGCGAGTCTTCTACATAGATTTAGTATGATATATTACTATAATATGTTGAATGTGATATATGGGTGGGTATATCGCATATAAGCCGGGCAAACTGCTGCCTGCAATGGGCACAGTGTAGGTTTTACGATATTCACAATACGAGTACCTATGTGACATAACTTTAGTTGAACAAGTTCACACATACCGGTGAATTGTTGAATATTTTATACATTGTACAGGCATCTTATGAGCCAGCAAAGAGGTCGCTAGGCCTGCATCCTTTGGGGCTGCTGATTATAAAAAAAATTCCAAGAAACGTACTGTATCGTGAAAAAAAAACTATACCCCTCAACTTATTACTGAAAGCCAAAGCGTATCGAGCCACTACCCCACCGGTCATCGGCCCAAGCTCCTCTTCCGCTGATTCACCTGTTCTAAAATATGGACAGTCATAGAAACATTCGTATTACTAAATTGGCTTAAAATGAATGCGACCAATTTATTTCTCAATGCATACTGCATGGACTTAACTCAAAGTTATATTCGGCATGAATAAAACATTACCAATGTATAACAATAAGCTTAATGGTTCGCTAAACAAATCCTCCGGGTACAGAAACAGGCTTTACTGATTGCAAATTTTGCTTACAGACGAATATAAATTGAAAGCGAATTTCTTCCGAAGTTAATTCTCAAGCGAAGAATTCGATCTTAAGTAGACAATTCTGTCAAAAATTCAAAGATCGCCATTATGAAATATTAAGAGCCGTGCGAGACATATTTTTACGAAATATATTTGTTTTGAAGTGTCGTGATAAAAAAAGAAGTGCTCGACTGTCGCCACGTTGTACGAGGCTGGAAATTTACTCATATTTCTTGGGATATACGAATAATATTTGGACCCCGAAGAATGTTAGTAGTGTTCCTTGATGTAATAAAAAAATTTATATACGATCTCATCTCAACCCAGACGTACCACCATGAAAAGCATTTAAAATAATTAATTATCAGTCTCTAAAATTACAATGAGAACAAAATATTAAGTACTTTACTTTATTACTTTTGGGCGATATTTTAGATGGATGTAATAAATTCTTTTTGAATATTTTGTGTGTCAATTCAATAGGTATTTTAAAACTTTCTTTAATTTGTTCCACTTCTTTGAACAGAAAAAAAAGTGTCGATTTTTCATCCACACTTTTTTCTGCTTATTTATATAATTATGTATTTAAAAAAATGTGCCGTAAAATCTTAATTGATTTTAAGTAATAAATGCGTTAGGTATTGAAAGATGTAGATAGAACTTACCTATAAACAAAATATTTTTAGAATATATAAATATAAATATTTCTCCATTACTTTTATTATCACTCCTCCATAAGTAACAGGGAGCAAGCCTGGTTGCAATATCACTTTGAATTTCTCTAGATATTACTAGTAGTTGAAAATCAAACTACCGCTATCGAGAAATTGTCAATGAAGAGTTTGTGGGTATTCTAAATACTTTAGTAATTGGTTAGCGTTATAATCAAAATGAATAGCAGAACCAAAAAGTTTTAATAGAAAAATCAACACGATTTTAAAATGGAGTCTATTATAAATGTTTCAACGAATGGCTCTTTTGAATGTTGTAAATTATTTAGGTCAGTGAACTAATTAGGCTGATGGCAGGCGCTAACAGTCGTCACTGAATAGAAATATTCCGTATATTGACGATGTCACCCGAGCAGACGGATAGCAAATTACGAAATGATAACGTTTTCATTATCAAGAATTGCTTGGGGACAAACAGAGATTGCCTATTAGCAGTCTCACATTTGAGTGCCGTTTGTGCAAATTTATTTTGTTGCGAAATAGGCGTTGAAGTTACAATGATGACGCTTTATTAAGATCCTTTAATAGCTATCATGTTATGCTACTATCACAATTCGTATAATTGTGAATTTGAATATTATGTCCTTGATCTACGTTTCATAATATGAGAGTATTGTGACTAGTATTTTATATGCTTAAATTACAAATGTTTACATTTTTACATTAAATGTATATTTGAGCACCGAACATTGCCCCCTGACGAGTTTATAACATTTCCAAGAGTTCAATAAAAAAAGTCTTTACGCAAAATGCACTACGACGAAAACCATGACCCTTTTTTAAACGAAAATTCTCATGGTTGAAAGTAATCTTCTATACTCTATCCATTTTAATCTGAGACAAAAGGTAAACAAAGAATTGTGGTTCTCAAAAATTTTATCCATATTTGGGACAATAAAAATAGAAAAGAAGAAGCCATACCTATTGTACCTATATCGTCAAATGAATGAAATTTAGTACGATGTATTAAGTTAAGTGTTATTTAAAACAAGCTTTCATTGCTATCATCCAAATTATACTAAATATGTTATCTTCTGTTTCCTTCTCCCTACAACCCTTGGTCCTGTAAAAGAGGCCTGAAAAGACAGTATGTAGGCAGACATGGTGAGAGTTGCTGACCACTCTGCATCTGGACTCCACTCTTTACACCAGGTGAAATATTCATATAAATTAATTTCTTTCAATATCTTTAAGACGTACACTAAAGATTCGAAGGTGGTCTCTTTCTTTTAAGTTATATATGCAAATGTGTATGAAATAGAGTCATTTGTCTAGTCTTTTTAATAAAAGGTTTAATATTTACTATCGAACAAGCAGATTTATGACCCACTTTGACAATATTTCGATTACAACATGATTACAACTATTAATAGTCTAGTTGACCCATTTTTTTATTGGGCCCCAAATGATTCATTACTGAATACTGATACCCATGACCATTAAAAATAATACAATATTTTTCTGAAGCCAATAAATTTTATATATATAACACAATAAATTTTAAATTATAAATTACGTTTTTGCTTAAATGTTCAAAAATGCCTTCGGCCCTGATGGTTTATGAATTATCTGTGCCGTAGCGTCACGATTATTGTAAACAATTCAAAACGCATGCGTGACATAGCCGACAGTTATGCTTGATTGGTTGCGACTGGCGTTTGACGGATTTTGACCATGCGTAGTAATTGTTTACATGAAGCGTTACTCAACAAATTTCACGAACATGGTGGATAGCGTTTTTGGCAGATGAAAAAAAGTAAAAATAAAACATATATAAATTGAATTTCTATAGCAATCCCTTATTTATATTAATCGAACTTGGTATATTTCGGACCCTTGTACTAAATAATGTGTGAATGACACATTACTTTTGCACTTACGACGTTTACGTTCTTTTCCTAGGAAACCTGCATACAGGTAAATTTAAAATGAAATTATTCACATACAGATGAAAATGACATTATCGTGTATCAGAAATCTATTTCTGCGATAGTAGGTAAGTACTATTTCCATATTAAAAGTTTCATGAACGTAATTTACTTAGAACTCGATTAATTCTTTCCTCTGTTTAAATACTATTCCCATTTCAATCTAGCATCAAGCGTGTAATCTTTAAATTATGCAAATTTTCATTAAGGCACTTCGTTCCTAGTCTTCTTGGGTTATCACTCAACCGGGATTATTCCCATAATACGTCATATGTCTAATCTTTTTCCCTACAAAATATTAGATTTTTTCCTCCAAAAACAATTTGTGATGAAATTGCAATGGTTATTTTTTACATAAAAATTTTGTCATTTATTGTTGAATCTTGGCATTAAAAAATGGCTATGTATTTAATTTCGTTATAAAGTCTGCAATGGCTGGTTTAGTCCCCATAACTACAAATTTATGTTTTTTATATACCTGCTGTAAGCCAAAGGGATAGTAATAATAATTAATCGTTAGACACGTCTATATGTTGCTAGTTACTGCACTGCAGTTACTCGGCGAGTTGATTTGCATGCATACCAGCCTGAATAATTATAAACTTAATTGTAATTTTCTTGTTACGCCTATGCTTTGAAGTCTCTAAACGTGAAAATGTTCAACGGATGACGATTTTAGGTACTAAGTTTAGCCCATGATTTTAGTATTTTTGATTTTGACTTTGTATGCCATCAACGAATGTTCACCTTATTTAACAACCAGCAACCTACCAGTGCCCATTGTAACGTACATTATAGATTGTAGATTGTGTCATACATTATAGATTGCGTCGGATCACCGCTGACAGTGACTTAGGGTTGGTTTTTTGATACAATCAAGTTAACTAAATGGTAGATCAAAAATCTTGAGCAATGGCGTAAAGGTATACTCTAAAATGCGTTACATCAGATTGATCAATAACTAAATGTTTAGCTAGTAATCATAGTTATTTAGCTGATGTACCTACGAGTATATTGCTTCGCAAATGTCATTATTTTCATTGCAAATTTAATCACTGATAAAGCTGAGCTCACACCTTTTGATTTTATCATTGACACCTTTAGTCTAGGTTTTGATCATTTGCTTAACTTTTTTACGGATCAAAAACAGTCCCATGTGCGGAACGAAACGACGTATACAATAAAGACCAAACTCTCACATCCACATGCCCTTTGTCAAAAAAGAAATTGTTTGACATTTCTTATTTGTCATCAATAGATGTATTGTACGTGTGTAAATAGAAGGTATTGCTCCAGCGCTCGCAGTTACAAAATTAGGAGGTAGGTTGGATACAGCGCCTAGAGGCATGCGAACCTTTTTCATGCACATATTGCTTGTCCAAGTAAATAAAGGAACGAAATATTACGTTCATTTTACTACTTTTCTTAGCAAAGTTTGGCTGACAAATGAGAAAGGCACGTAAAATCGATGAATAATGAATTTCATTCTTTTTAGGCCCGATTTTTCAATCCTCAGATAAAATTATCCGCCATTTAAAACTATCACTGGCACTTTCTAAAGTCATAAAAAGAAAAGGGACAGAGCTAAAATTTGACTGACAGATAGTTTTATCTGAGGATTGAAAAATCGGGCCTTACTCTTTTCAAAATATTTCAATGCGTGGTGGGTTACTACGACCACCTAATACATTATTAGTAGTGGCATGACGGTAAATTTGTTTTTATAATATTCTAGAAAGAATTTTGTCTTTACTTAACGTTATCACAATTTAATTAATCACATGACCAAACACGCATTCACTTGTTTTTTTTAATGTGTTCATTTCGCATAATTTTTAATGCCAACTCGGTCATTAAGACTTTTTTGTTTACATTGTGTAACAAACAAGCAAAATACATTTGCGAAAATTAAATATTGATTAAATTAATTAATTCAACAAAGTAATTAGTGCGATAAAATGATGGATATCTCGAGCTGTCAAAAACAAGCCTGATTTGTATAAGTACGTTATTGAAAAGCAATCTCCAGGCGCTGTAAGTGAATATCTTTAAAAATCTTAAAATTCAATTAAACCACGTTCATTTTTTAATAAATTTTTAAAGTAATAAACACATACGTGTATTATAATACATGTTAATAACTACATTTTTTAATTCAACTACAATTCTTTTTTAACCAAATGTTTATCGTACCTCTATTTATATTTGATATAAAAGGGAATTTCTTAGAACATTTATTCGGTGTCTTATTAGATTTAGCTTACAAAGAATGTAAACATTGTTTTACTTTTAGTTTTCTTAAATACTTGATTATGCAAATGCTCCGCTAAGATGCTTACTTATTTCATTACACTATCGTAAAGTGATTCTCATAATGGACTATCCATCTAGCGACTTAAACAAAATGTTCTTTTCTCAATATATCCTGTGTAACAACATCATCAGGGGTATTCTGTGCATTGCTGACTCAAGATAACAATTAATTATTTTCCATTACACATTCAGTAGGGCTGTACCTTTAACTAACATACACGTTAACATTAGATCTTCTATGTATATCAGCCTATACAGTGTGCCCCACGGCCATGCCACATGGAGGGAAAGTATATTAAATATTGAAGGTAGGATGTTTTACTAAAAGAAGACACAATTTTATTCTTTATAATAAGTGGAACTGCATTCACAGATTTATTAAAAATCGTCTGGCTCTACCGGGAATCAATCAAATGCAAAAAATACAATCACCATGTATTTAATGATAATCATCGTTAAGGATTATTTTTTCCTAAGAAACATAGCATCTTCAATGAAAGGAAAATCATGAAATTTAAAATTTTTATTCAAATTTTCGTTAGGAAAATTTTTAAGCACGCAATTTCAATGTGGCTGGCTGAATTTTGTAAAAAAACAGTATACAAAAATTACAAACGGTATGTGTATCGTTTTGTTATTTTGTTTTGTTACTTTGTTTTGTTATTATAAGGTATATGTCCCACTGCTGCGCATAGTCCTTCTTCGTGGAGAAAAACATGAGGACACTAGCCCTTAGGGGTATAGTCGGGTTATATGTATGTATGTTAATTATTGAATAATGATATTCTCTACCACAAAATCAATATTAATTTAGTGCAACGTGAAATGTCATGTCCATTAATAATTTCAAAAAAGTGTTCGAAATGACAGAAATCCAATTCATATCCATTGAAATTTGGTTACAGAATAGGGCAGCTGGTGTTGAATATGAGACGCTTGTGCGACAAACAAAACAGCATCAGCCAGTTTCAAAGTCAAGGTTCTTTGCTGCAGCATTATGTTACGAGTACATAGATGTTATTAACCGCTCGAGGATCAGCGCCAACTCTGATGTTCGCAAAGAATAGATGCTTCTAATGTACCTGGTATTCTGAACATGAGGCTATATGCGAATGGATGGACACAAACATGACCCTGCTAGGGCACAGCAAGTACTTATATTATTGTACTTTTATACTGAATCATCTTGGTTGTACGCCTTTTGACGCCACTTTTAGGGACATTTCGTATGTACGAAGATTCGATACAGCATTGTGACGTATAGAACGCGCATGGCCGGCGCTGGCGGCCAGCATATGAAACCACCCTAAAAAAGGACCAGTTGTAGGAGGGAACACATGTGCTTGTGCTTGTGCTTGTGTATCTTCCATAGACTTACGTAGATTCGGGAATACAGATATCACTGTCTCAATGTCAATTCTTTATAAATTACCCAGCAACTAATTAAGCCTCTCGGCACGAGGCAATAAATTTTCATTATAATTATTTATCAGTTAGAATTAAACGTTTTAGACACTTTTAGAAGGCTGCCCTCCCCTGATTTATAAATTAAATGTACCCTTCCACCAGTCAGATAACAAATTAGAGTGTTCAAGCCGCTTGGAATAATCGAAATCGTTAGTATGTAAGGTCACGAACAACCAGATTCAAATTATCTGTTTAGTCAAACAGACATTAATTTGTCTGCGTTAACCCAAAAACACGATAGCGTTATAGTTAAATGTAATTAGCTTGTAATAACTCCGCATAATCTTAACAATTATTGGAAGATTATTATATTTACTTAAGGATGTAAACAATGTGGTGAGGATTATTTAAAACCCAAACATACAGAAATATCCTAACGTTGGGTCTTGGCCAACAATTCTTTGTTAGGATTTTATCGACTTATTGTTGTTGGCCAGGAGCTTGCCATGATTAAAAAAAAGTTAATAAAGCAGTTATCATTTATTCAGAAGCCATTGGCACCGACCTCCACTAGTTCCATGAATAAAATATAAGGGAAAAACCATCAATTATTACCTATTAATTACAAATCGCTTAAATTTATATGTAAATAAATATAAAATAAAGCGATTTCATATTTATGAATTCTAACGTATACGTATGGTGAATGCATTGGAAAACCATTTTCTCATTTGATTTTTTTTTTAAACATAATTACTTGTCATCACAAAATTATTAACAACAACCACGAAATCAGGATTCTGTTACATCTTAAAAAGTTGCATCTATAACGGTGTATTAAAAATATTTTTAAGCGTTATTTTGTGAACTTGTCTCTTTTATATCTTGCTGGAAGTACGTCAATCCGTGGAAATTGCGATACATTTGCTCAATTTGCCTTTTACTCGAGCAACAACACCGTTCGCCGATAGTCTGATAAATGCGTTATTGGAAAGCAATATTCTGTATTAAAATCATCATACTTCAATATCTCGTATGTACTTAAATACATTTTCATTTTGATTTATATAATGCGCTTATTTCAAAATGTAATTGGTATATTTTATTATGTCTGGTAACTATTTAATAATAGCTTATCGTTTTCGTTCTCTTCTTGTCCCATATCAGACTAGAAATCTAAGAGTTCCTTTTTTAAATTGTAATGAAATTGAATTTTTTTTTATTTGTTTTTGATATCCATTGACACTATACGAATATCCAATTTATTTTTACTTTCTATTGTACTCAGTTTCATTAAAAATTAGAATACCTACTTGGCATAGGTGTAAACCCTATTAATTTATAAATAAATAAATATCCTCAGACATTCACACCTATCAACAAGGTCCATTTTAAACAGCCAATGCTGCTTGTGTTACGGATACTAGATGACCTCTAAACATAATAAACACGTCAACAAAGAGCAATAATTAAACCCCACACAGTTCCATTTTCAATTCAATGGCCAAAATCCACAATGCATGCTATGCCATGCGGCGTCGCGGCCGTCTCAGGAGATAAGTTGTCTATGTACCATTGATTTCACTTTGAAAATCGGACCTTTGTGAAAATAGTAGTTTTAATGCAGTGTGAGTCGGGCGGAACGGCCTGGGCGGCGACTGCGCCCCGTTCAATATTCATGAGCCGACTTTGCACATGAAGCCGTAAAATTGGCGTTTATCTTCTTTCCAGTGCAACTACATCTTCTATAAAGTTGCAGCAAACACTCCCACATTGTTCAAATGGGAAAATGACTAGTGAAATGTGAAACAGCCAACTCCAATCGTTTCTAATGTGCTGTCTATCGCTTATAAAGTGTCTCTTTATAGTCGCTTAACAACCGTGTCTTGTATTGTGGAAAGTAAAAAATTAGTAATGTAAAATTATCTGTAAAACTGACGTGCATGTTCATACACACATTTTTAATGAATATTTGTTGGAATTTGAGAGATCCAATCCGGATATTACACAAAGAAGATGAACTATGGCAAAAGAAGTGTTGAGATTAGTTATCCAAGTCAAATTAGTCAATTTAAATTTAAATTGTTTGCGAGGGAGTTTTATTGCTTAACGAGCTTTTTCCCTCGATATTGTACGAGTGGTATTAATTAAAAAAAAGTAATAAAGCTTGGATAAACTACATACTTATTAGTTTTTAGGCTGGAAGGATAATGTTCACTTTCGGCTTCGCATGGACATGATGCCACTTAAGAAGTGATTTGTTAATTAATTATCACATTATTTTAGGGAATTAATGGCCAAACAGTTTTGTAGCCAGTCACTTCACTTTAATTTATTATAACTTATCAACCACCGGTCATAGAAATCAAGTAAAAACTATAGGTAATATTGCCATAATAGTAATGACTGTTTTCTACGACTATAAATCGATTCAATATATAATAAGTGTACGATATTTTTGAGTTCACAATGACATACAGAATATTAATATTACATCCTTATTAAATGTAATGCAATGATATTTATATATAACCAAAATATTAGGTCCTTACCTATGAAATTGGTTTTTTGTATGGAGATTTTGGGGAATTCTGCATTTTCCATACTAATTTTTTTTCAGTTTTCTTCACAACGACAAATCCAAAGATAATAATATTTGGCATCTATCATTAGACAAGCTTTAGTAATATGTGTAATATCACACTTCATAAAAATTATTTATCGTTTTTAAGTGAATTCAAATAAAATGTTGTATTCGGGAGGCACTTAAAAAGAGTTGTGTCCGTGTCCAATTTTAACACAATTAAACTTACAACAAATTATCAAAATAAATCAAAAGAGCTCAAAAATGTTGTCTATTTTTAGACGAGGTAATTATTTTTTAGGAATACTCTGAATCTTAATAGTTACAGACAAAATACTAAGAGAGAAAAAAAAACACCAATTTCATAGGTAAGGACCCAACATAATCACTCATAATATAAAGAATTACTTATTCATTAAAAATATCGATACAAATCCGAATGATTTGTGTCGCTATTCTTGTAACACGGTCGACAAGGTAAGATAGTGGCTAATGCTGTTTCTTAATGGGCCAGTTACCTTTGTATTTGGACCCCAGTACAGCAATCGAGACAAGATAAATAATGTAAACAAGCAATCAGGATTTTAAGCATTTCTGACAATAAGCTGCCCAAAGATTAAATTCGATTTTTCGAACGCAATTCAATTATGGAGTGTCTTAATTTGTCTTGAGAGTTGTCTTAATTTTTTCACAAAATGTGGAAAACTACGCCTCTGACAGCTTCCTGTACCACAAATCACGCAACGACAGCTCTCGTAGAAATCTGACGCCCTTATGGCGTAAGTGATAAGGATACCGAAAACAATCGCTCAGTATCGCAATTTAACTCAGTAACGTTCCGATTGTTTACATTCTTTATCTCGTCTATATTATAGTTGGCCTAGTAGTCCGGACATTGTTAGAAGCAGGTACTACTTTATCATGAGTTATTTTATCAACCTTAAGACTACTAGCCCGTGTTTTAAGTACATCTTTTTTAGACGCTTATAAATTATAAACATTTGAAAGCATCGTCAGGAACTTCGTTTCTATATCGAGACGTGAAGGAATTTACTAAATAATATAAAAAATATGAGCAATTTTTGGTCTTCATGTAACTGTTATGACTACACATCAGATTTAATGCCCTAAGCATTACATATTTGCGTATCCTACACACTTATTTATGTAAAATAACAGCATCTTCTTAATCGACTTGCAAATTTTTTGACAGCGTAATTCAACAAAAGCGTGTGAAGTTAAGATCACAGATAGCAGCTCGTTTTGGAGCCACATCCTAAGCCGCTCTGGAGGATAAGTCTGTACATTTAAAACGGCCGTTATTATAATGGTATTTGTATGTGTTTGCATAAACATTTCCAGCTACACATGTTAGGTTGTAATTGTCGTGGAACTTAATGAGAATTTACCAACTTTCCGGTTAAAACAGTACCGCTAGCAGTAGGTATGTGTGTTAATGTAATTGTCCAATTGGCTGTAAATGCACGATCCTGTTTTTTTATGCACGGTTTGTTTGATTTTGCCGTTCGGAAAGTTTGTGCATTAGTTTTGTATCACTAAAGTTGTCAATAAAAATACAGTCTGAGGAGCATGCGCACCGCGATATTATATTTATCGCTGTCAAATTAATATGGTATTTTGACAGTGTTGATAAAAACTCAATTAGCGTATTGCGGTGTTTATGCTAAGGCACATTGTTTAATAGACATTATCTTTTTTTAAATTTAGGCTTATCTACTTCAATAGGCATTTACTTTCTATTCAAGAATAATTTATTATTAGTAAAGTTTGTAAATTATTTTGCAGAAAATAAAATCGGCTTTATAATATAACATTTGATTAGTTTATAAAAATTTTGGATAGTGAAGTTACATTATCATATTATATTTTATTGTTTTTATTTTAACGCTTTATAAAATGTTGCAAATATAAAACATTAAAAATAAAACCAAAATCATCCCACAACGCATACTACATTGATGTTCAAGGCAGTTGAACATTTTGTATTTCTTTATTTTACTCGTATTACGAAAAGGAATATAAGTTAGTGCGGCAAAGTTGCTCGGGCCGGGACGCCGCATGCAATCTTGAGGGGAAGGCTTGCAAATCATTTTGGTAGCAATAATTTCCCCCTTGTCAAACCAAGAATTTAATAACAGATTATTGAAGGAATTTTAGAATCAGTTTTAATTAAAATGTAAAGTTGTAGAAAATTTCTTTGCCTAATTCTTTGCAACCTGTTCTTTTTTAAATCCTATAACTTTAAACATACCTATATCATTTTATAAATTTTATTTTATTTTTAACGTTTCAGGTTTTAGAATAAAACTTTTAGTTTTTACGAATTATGCTAGTTAATTGTTTGTTTACGAGATCCATACAAATTTATAAAAAAATTAAAAACGTATTGCAAATGTTATTCTATTCTGGATTCATAATACCCTAGAGTTATGGAACATCAAATTAATAAGTTTAATTAATAAATTTGAAGAAATTTAAAGAAGTCATGGTGCAGAAAGTTAAAACCAAAAGGATATTTATTGTACACAATTTATTGTACACAAAATACAGAACAGGAGAACATTAAAAGACAAAAGGACAAAAGGTAGGGCTTAATATTGATACAATACCTATAGGCATCAGTACGGTATCAGTTCGGTTCAACAGAAATACTATTACGAGTATAGCTTACGAAAGCAAATTTCTGGCGGATATTTGTTAAATTTTTTTTTTTTTTAATTAATAAATATCCTCAGACATGTACCTATCAACTAGTCCCATTTTAAGCAGCTAAATATATTTAATAGATAAATATAAATAATTATTCAGATATATAATTAATATAATACATATATAATGAACATCCAAGACTGGAGAACAAATGCCTGAAAATTCACCACCCAAACACTTGCCTCCACTGGGGATCGAACCCAGGACCTCTTGAGATGGCGACGCCTTGAGACCGGCGTACAGCCCACTCGACCACAGAGGTCGTCCTTACATCGTCGTTACCCAAAAAACCCAAAAACTGTTGCAAAAATTAAAAATATTAGGTTGGGGAAAAAGTCTTTTCGCATTATAGTATGTATAAACTTGTAATAAAATCTCTTTGGCTATACTATTTGTATCTGGCTGGTTTTGGTATCATTGAAAGTTTAAATTTTAAAGAACATAATTCCAAATTCAAATTAGGAAAATGTGTGATTTTCATTTGTTTTTCGTACCGCCAAGATGAGTGAATCTAATGAAGAAATTCGATACATTTTAAAATTTTACTACAAAAAAGGTAAAAATGCAACGCAAGCCGCGAAAAAAATTTGCGATGTTTATGGACCTAGTGCAGTGTCTGTGAGAGTAGCACAAATTTGGTTTAAGCGTTTTCAATCCGGAAATTTTGATGTCAAAGATGCACGTCGCTCTGGTCGCCCTATTACAGATAAAATGGATGCCATTTTTGAAAAAGTGGAGCAAGATCGGCATGTCAGTAGTTACGACGTAGCTGAAGAACTGGGAATTGACCACAAAACAGTTTTGGCGCATTCGAAAAAAAACTGGGTACACAAAAAAGCTCGACATTTGGGTACCTCACGAGCTCACTGAAAGAAACCTAATGAACCGTGTACTCATTTGTGATTCTTTATTACGACGTAATGAAACCGAACCATTTTTGAAGAAGCTGATAACTGGTGATGAAAAGTGGATCACGTACGACAAGAACGTGCGAAAAAGGTCGTGGTCAAAGGCCGGTCAGGCTTCACAGACTGTGGCGAAACCCGGGTTAACTCGCAACAAGGTGATGCTGTGTGTGTGGTGGGATTGGAAGGGCATTATTCATTATGAGCTGTTACCACCAGGCAGGACCATCGATTCTGAACTCTACTGCGAACAACTGATGAGATTAAAGCAAGAAGTTGAGAGAAAGCGGCCGGAATTAATCAACAGAAGGGGTGTGGTTTTTCATCATGATAACGCTAGACCTCACACATCTTTAGCCACTCAGCAAAAATTAAGAAAGTTTGGCTGGGAGGTGTTAATGCATCCGCCGTATAGTCCTGACCTTGCACCTTCAGATTTCCACCTGTTTCGGTCTCTTCAGAATTCTTTAGGCAGTGTCAGGTTAACATCACGAGAGGACTGCCAAAACCACTTGTCGCGGTATTTTGACCAGAAGTCCCAAAATTTCTATATCAATGGGATCATGTCCCTACCTACAAGATGGCAAAAAGTTATCGAACAAAATGGTACCTACATACTTTAGTTAAATGTAAATTAACTATGTTAAAAAATGTTTTGAATTTTCTTAAAAAATGCGAAGAAACTTTTTCCCCAACCTATTATATTAAATCAGCCTTAGTTGCATGAGCAGCGCAATATTATATTTATTACGTTTTTATCGCGACTTATTGTCAAATTCTTTAGTACTTTGACAGGTGAACGTGATCAAAACGCGAAATATACCATAATATAGTGTTCATGTTAACAGGGCCGGCCCATAAAAATTTGGACATATCCATTCTATGAAAGCGGCTCTTGATTAATAATGAAAGCACGCTACTTTCGTAGAACCAACCAATTAATTATATTCAGGTCAAAAGTTTTGTGGAAATTCAGATAGTGAACTCATATATAAGCGTTCCCGTACCTTTTATCCTTTATATTTGTTCAAGCAAACTATTTAAACTTATTGAAGCAGAGTAATATCGCTTGGATTTGCGTTGGATTTTGTAGAAAAGCTGATGTGCGATCGTATAATATTTGTATTCGTGTGTTAGAGTTGTTACGTTCAATTCAAGCTCTCGGTATTGTATTCATAAATATATTTACAATACATAACATTCTGTGTAAGTAGAGACTTGTACAGAAAGTTATTTATTGTAAATGTTTGAACTAAAGGTGTGCTATTGCCTAAGCCAAACTGTTGGCCACAGACTTACCAACCTCTTTTGTGTATTTTCATTGTGAATGTTTCTCTATACTTTTTTAATATTTTGTTTAAATCTGTCAAGTTTTGGTTGTTATTAAAACGTCATCCGATACGCACGGTCCATTTTATTTTGATAAACATAATTTTAACTTTATTCCCTACACAAACCTTTCCATACCAGCAATTCAAATTAATAATGTCGAAAATTAGTACCAGAATTAAGAAAATAACCAACACAAAATAAAATATGATTTTATTATTTCCAAGATTATGATTTCCAAGACAAAATACTAGGTGCCTAATTACAAACAAATTAATTTATTGGTCTAGTTTAATCTATTTATTTACATTTTTTTTTAAATACAAGTATAGAATACGATGCCACTATGTTCATTTTATAATTGAAAAATATAACTAGGTACATACATGCTCTGATAGTTAATAAATGTATCATATTATGTAAGTGGTAAGACCCACATTTCACATTGGTATATTGAATGAAATACTTTTATATTTTGTCGATTTCACACTGAATTATATCGCGTTCCTAACTGGCCAAACACGAGTTTAAAATGTTACCTGAATTAAAACCATGTCAAATTATTAAATTCACATAGTTTTTGAACTTTAGAATGCAAAAAAGGTTTTGAGCAACACAAAGCTTGTATGGTTTCGCGCTAATGATCAGGTGAATGCGTTTTACATAATTAAAAACGTCTGTTAAACCCCCCAAAAGAAGATTAACTATATCCAGCTTTCGAGTCCTGTGACTGTTCAATATTCATGACAGGAAAACGAGGTGGTCGTTAAGCACTACCTGAAATCGTACTACATATTCTCGAACTTGTTGCTTCGTCTTATATTCATTTTACATGACAATTCTTACATGTAGATACTAATTAGTATTATTCCATTCTATTCTAGTAAGAAAATATTTTATCAGTCTATTGTTTTATTGACTTTGCCCGCAATTTTGTAGACGCGATACTGGATTTCGTTTCGACTTATGATCGAAAAAAGTCTCGTAGGTATTTGCATTTATGTAAAACATTAACCAATATATAAACATATTAGTAAGTAATTCTAAGCTCGTTCGTACTACATGCCTAGGGAACACATAGGACATTGTCGCAGAAAAAAAGGTATAAGATGAACTTTGAGGACGAACAAGTGTTTATAAGATTACATTAGCTATATTATTTCGCTAGATTGTGTATGAGGCGCGTTGTTTCAATTAATAATCTACCTAGTCAGTAGCAAAGTTCGCAAGAAATGTTTCAACAAATTATTGGTACCTATTTGCAATAATTTAGTAAATAGAATTACAGTGAGGTATATAAAATTAGGTATACACTTTGAACAGTGCTTTAGTAAATTAAAAAAAATGTGAAAAATTGTAAAAAAATTAAAAAAATTTAATCTATGTAAGTTCGTACTTTCGGGGAAAGAGACGCGGTGTTATGTAATATTATGTAAGTTAGTACTACTCCACGATTTATGGTGGACTTGTAGGACAAAATATTAAAAAAAATATTCGAGTGCATGCCTTAAAACGTGCCTTAAATGCCTTAAAACGTGACATCAAGCATATTCATTATGTTCCTTCAGCAGCAGCAGCAGACCAAAGAAGCGATGGATTGAATGCGTGAAGAATGATATGAGAATAAAAGAAGTGGATGCTGAGCTGACGAGTGACAGAGGAGAATGGAAGAAGAAGACATGTTGTGCCGACCCCACCTAGAGTGGGAAAAGGGCAAGAAGAAAAAGAAGAGCAGCACTACTGCTGTATGGAATTTAATATACACCAAATAGTTAAATAGTTCTTAATTGAAAATTAAATATTATATTATGTTTTCAAATCCATTTTAAACAAATAACATAATTTTCCAGTTTCCACAACTACAATTTATTTTAAACCGAACAAAACACTCGTATTGTGTTTAGGAAACAATATGGTAATTAAAAACAACGTTATGAAAAGCGTTTGTTTCATTTTGTATAATTCATAAACAAAGCGGCGTATGAGAAGAAATTTGCCACAACTGTTTTAGGTAAGGTCAACAGAAGCACACAATGTCAAACTTTCTCAATAAATTTTGCACTTTATGTATAAAGTACTAAGGTTGAAAATCTTTTGAGAAATTTTGACAGTTTTGTATACCTTAACGTGCTATTCATTTTACATATCCGTGCGTGGGAGAGCGGTAAACGGCCAATATTGACGAATTGAGCGCTATTGATCCAACCCTACCTACGCAAGCTTGTTGTTGGTAACCTTTGTTTATATTTCTTCATTTATTTCACCTCAAGCTGTTTTTCCGCTACAGCTTTGCGAGGTAGCGTGACTGAGAAAATAACTTAATTCTATCGAGTGATTAGCAATTAGAGGCAAAACGAAATTCAAGAATAAACAAGCGCCTATTATATTTTTTGAGTATTAAAGGGCAGTATAAAAAAAAACAATTGTAAAGGAATATTTGCTTACGTTTGGCTTTTCTGTCTTCTTATTCTTCCGCCAAACTTTGTCAGATACAAAAAAAAACATAATAAATAACAAACACGAAAGAACGCTGCTGCGTGTATCGGAGTTGCTCTTCTGTTCTTGTTGACTGTTGTTACTTTTTTTAAATATCTCATCTCCCTTAGTTTCTGTGCCCGGTGCGGTCAACAGGCTCATCTTCTATTTCAAGAGGACCTGAATGTATCAGCGAAATGTGCGTGTGAACACCTCTATCTACTATTCAGGGATAAAGGCATGTTAACAAAAATAAATAAATATCTTTAGACATTCACATCTATCAACTAGCCCATATTAAGCAACTAATACTGCTTGTGTTACGGATGCATGATGACGAATAATTATATTCAATAGACATATTATTATTCAGAAAATATAAAATACTTATACAAACATCTTTGTGTTCACCACACAAACATTTGCCACCGCCAGGAATCGAACCCAGTACCTTTCGAAATGACGACGTCTTAAGAGCGGCGTACGTTTTGACCACGGAGGTCGTAATGATAATTATGTTGTAACGCTTAATCCCGAAATCTATGGTACAATAAGACTGTTACCTACTGTTATAATATTCTATTTGTTACTTTGAACTCTATAAAAGCAAGCAAAAGCTATTTCTTACTAAGATCGCACTGATAATTCAAAATTGATACAGGATGCTTATCCCCAGAGCCGGCCCGGCGGGCTGGTACTCCAATAAATTCTCATTACGAAATTTAGACCATGATATTTGCTTTCAAAGCACGTTCCTTGTCGAATAATATTATTAACATTTACTTTTTATATCTAAACATGTTTGCATTTATGTTTTTGGATAAATTAGACTGCACTTTCCATTTAATAATTAAGTTTTATAAAAAATTATAAAAATACTTCGTTGTCAGCACAGCGCTCATTTAATAGTGACTTATTTACAAAGTAGATAAAAGAAAAACACATTAGATAGTATTATATTTTCATAAAGATTTTGCGCTTTAAACTGACTCCTATAACAGACTTATTTCACTGCCACCCTTAACCTTCCAGAAGGAACTAAGCATTTCATGCTCAACTGCTTGGCACAGACAACCAGTCGACTATAGCCAAACAGTCGAATCAGTCCCCCCCCCTGGTTAAGGTGCTAGTTACATTAGATTATCATCATAAGCCCACTCCTGTCTGGACAGAACATAACGGCCGAAAATGGAGAGCGGTGGCGTGCATTATGGGAGGTCTTTATCAAACAGTTACATTAAATACATACCTACATACAATTTACACTTTTCTCTCATTACACATAGAGGTGTGAATATTTCTTTCGCTATATATTGGGTCCTTACCTATGAAATTGGTGTTTTTTTTTCTCTCTTAGTATTTTGTCTGTAACTATTAAGATTCAGAGTAATTCTAAAAAATAATTACCTCGTCTAAAAAAAGAATGTATTTTTGAGCTCTTTTGATTTGTTTTGATAATTTCTTGTAAGTTTTATTGTGTTAAAATTGGACACGGAGACAACTCTTTTTAAGTGCCTCCCGAATACATAATTTTATTTGCATTCACTTAAAAACGATAAATAATTTTTATGAAGTGTGATATTACACATATTACTAAAGCTTGTCTAATGATACATGCCAAATATTGTTATCTCTGGATTTGTCGTTGTGAAGAAAACTGATAAAATGTTAGTATGGAAAATGCAGAATTCCCCAAAATCTCCATACAAAACACCAATTTCATAGATAAGGACCTAATACTTACTCTAATCTAGATACGGAAAATACTTCAATCGACTTCGTGATTGTTTCCTAAACCCTTAGTAGCGGTAACAGCTCGCTGCGCAGTCGCAACAATAACAGTTCTTACGTACTTAGTGCCTCTCCACCACTGCGATTGCCTGATAATAGCCGCCAACAGCCGTTCTGCCGCCACAGGTGATTTAACTGCGCCTAATGTTGATTCTACTAGGAAATTAATTCAACTACGTTACCTTAATCCTTCTGCTAAGTGGAGGCATATTATGACCTATATAGAAATTTGATTAACGGTCGTATCAAAGTGAATGATTCGCTTATGGAGTTTTTTTAGTGTTTTGCGTCAATAGGTTGTTTCTGCGCTTTCTGTTTCTTCACCTGCATGATGAAGTGTTGGTTAAGTAGATAAAATTGATGAGTTCAATGAACCCGCATTGGGACAGCGTGGTGGTATTACAGGCCATACTCCTCATGTGTTGTTTTGGTTACATATCAAAATCCTTACGGTCAAAATCCCTAAGGTTAAAATCCCTAAAATCAATTTACATTTTTTAGATTCAAACATCTGCTTTATGCTTTTGTAATAATAACAATTATAAATATTAAGGTGAGATAAGTGACTATGAATGCAATTGAGAGTAAATAACGAAGTAAGTCGTCTCCGATAGGTACGATGACGAACGAAGCGAGGAGGAGTGTTAGGTAGAACTGCGGCCTTAATGAACAAAATTCTTAGCTAACAACTTATTACATGTATTGCCGCTATACGAAATATTGGGTCCTTACCTATGAAATTGGTGTTTTTCTTCTCTCTTAGTATTTCGTTCGTAACTATTGAGTTTCAGAGTATTCTTAAAAAATAATTACCTCCTCTAAAAATAGACCATATTTTCGAACTCTTTTGATTTGTTTTGATAATTCGTTGTAAGTTTTATTGTGTTAAAATTGGACTTCCGAATACATAATTTGATTTGCATTCACATAAAATGATAAAAAAATTTTAAGAAGTGTGATATCACACATATAGCTAAAGCTTGTCTAATGATACATGCCAAATATTATTATCTTGGGATTTGTCGTTGTGAAGAAAACTGAAAAATGTTAGTATGGAAAATGCAGAGTTCCCTAAAATCTCCATACAAAACGCCAATTTCATATGTAAGGACCTAATATAATACGGTAAACCAAATAATACTATGAGTTAAATATATTCTTAGTAATGTAATGCTTTGCTTGCTAACGCCTACAATACTACTACAAGTCAGATTTGTATGTGACATCTCAGTCGGACCATTATCACATAAAAAACCTTTGTCTATTAGGTATTCAGAATTTTAGTGATTTCTTCCTTTAGGTATTTTGAACTAAAGAGATTTCGTCCATTAGGTATTGTACAACCACCGTGTTGTTAAGGCACCAAAACATCGAGTGGACATAAGTATGAACCATAAAAACAAAAAAAAAACAGTACAAACAGGTTTATTGGATAGCTTATTTCACACAATCTTTCTTAACCTTATATCTTACATACAAAAAACATCGTAAGCGCGATGTAAGAGCATGCAGCGCCATCTCTTGCGTCACTAGGAACTAATTTAACAAAAAGAGAATCAAAGTGTTATACAGGTATTATGATTTTAGGGATTTAGTACTTAGGGATTTTGACCCGTAACCGTTGTTTTATACAATGTGAGTTTGTAACCATCGGCCAATTAGCACTAATCCTAACACCTTGACTAGAATTACTTTATTGAAAGGGTTTAATAAATTTTCTTATATTTTAAACTACTCTATTAAGAAACAGAACACCACTTGAAGAAAAAAGAAAAACATTATTCAGTACCAAAACACAATTACACTACTACTTGTAGAAACGCAACTCGTAACATAATTAATCATTTTAAGAACGGTACGAAGCACTGCTCTCGTGTATTTAAGTAGAACTTGGTTTAATATTATAAAAATCAAAATATATTTCATGCGTTCGGCTGTTTCAGCGAAAAATTATGTCGAGAATATTATGTAAGTATAGTTAGAGTCAGCAGAGCTCGGGAAAACCGCGAGCTGCTCTTCACTTAATTAATGTTCGCTTCAATTATAATAGGGTCTGGACATATAAAAATATTTACATTTCACCACTGCGCTCGTAAATATAAAGAATTAATCTTAGGACACACAATTTACATTTTAATAATTGCTATCGATATCGCCAAGCCATCGCAAATCGGAAAATTTACTTTGACATGAGTTTTCGCTTATCAGTTTGAAAGCTATCAAATGTAATTGTTAAATCCTATATTTTCCAGTTAGCGATAATGCGATTTTCGTAAGGTATCATTTCTACAGGCCCAGGTGGATTATTAACATGTTCGGAAAACTCTAATGCTCTGATACCATTGGCCAAGAAGTAACAAAAATTTAAACCATTAACAAACAAAGACGGAGCACTTGTAAAACTGTTGCAGTTCCCTTTAGCAATTCGTTACTCTCAAAAGTTTTTGCTTTCAAACTTAAAAACAAATTATCAAGCTGGAAAAGCGTAGTTTTCCATCTGGCGATGTTTCCGCGACCGCAGACCGTTGTGATCTGGCGCCTTAAGCACTTTCCGTGATTGCATCTGACTATGCTTGTTTCGACCACAATGAATTTCCAATCACTCCGCAGCTTTCTTTGTAGTTTTAATATTTAAACAGTAATTGAACTTATAACTGAACAAGTTCCTATGGCGTTTGCTCTAGCTATGAATAACGAATACATGCTGTGACTTTTTCAGAATAAAGCAAATTATGTAGAACATTAGAGTAGAACTGTTGTTTCTAAAAACGTACAAAACGAAAATGGGTCAACTTTAGTTCTCTCTCCAATTATTATAATTACTGTACGAAATAGTAATTAACATTTTCGACTACCATCTAAAGTTACAAGACTTTTAAGTATCGCTTTTTCTTTAATTTGCTTTTTTAAGCACAAAAAGGGACAGAAGTAGACTTTAATAAATAAAAGTTAGAACATTCAATCCCGGCAGTCTGGTTGATCGCCTTATTTCTAAAGTGTACCTATTTTGTAAAAGTATACAAGGAAAGCTGCTGAGCTTTCCTTGTATACTTTTCATCCGGACAATAAAAACAGTCAAGCAATTATATCATCCTACCGTTCCCCCTTATCCAGTTAGGTTGAATTAGGGGCTTATATTTGCGACGGGGAAAAAGGAACCGACCGATCGGAGTTAGGAACTGGGCCGGATAAACGACCTCCATCGGTATTTCGTTCTGAGCAGCAATTAGTGGTGTACGTATACAATGCGGCCCGAGTAATTACTGTTGCGGCGTCGTCGGCCACGACCAACAACAATTACCCTCCTCTGCCTCTTTGACACGCCAGAAAAAATTACCCAGCTAACTGAATCACTGCCTACCCGCAGCCCATTTTCATGTGAGCCTTTGATTTCTGACCAAAAATCTGACAAAGTTAGACTTTTCTTATTGGGAAGTAAATCTGTCCAATACCCGGACGTAACAGTAGTTAATCAAGCCTTATTAGTTTAATTAGGAAACTTACGATACGTAATCTTGGAGGAAATAAAGGATTTTTCCGCGCTAATATATTGTTCGCCAAGAACCAACATTATTGAAAAATAGTTTTCTTCTAGGTTTGCAGGTTCGAGTTAATTACTGTGAAAACAAATACTTCTGTGAACTCTATTATAACTTGCAATATTACGTATTTTATCCACGATTATTTTTAAAACAAGTAGGATAAAACCGGGATAGATACCCCATTGTTTGAAATTGTCTCCTATTTTAATTTTTTTTATTTTTAATGATTTCTTTGTATAAATATAGCTAACTTATTTATTAATGTTCAATTATTATTTGTTTTCTTTGATCTATCAATAACAGATCTTGCAAAATTCAGCTTTTTGTGGAACTCTTTTTTTGGGGATAGATACCCACCTGTACTGATAGTTGCCCCACCATCAAAATACTAAGAGGGTTAAATGCCTGTGGTGTGGGATAATTGCCCTCCATAGAGTTTTAAAAAAATCCACCCACATTTTATAAGGTCAATTGAACTCCATAAACGGCAATTGCTTCTAAGAGATATGCAATGACAAAAAATGCATTTATTTTTAAATAGTTTTATACTCACAATCAAACAAAAAATTTTACACAACAAGTAAAAAGTTCAAATATGAATAGAGGTATGTAGTGGACGTAGAATACTTCAAATATTTTATGTACTGGCACCATATAGTTGAAGAGCCCTTCGGGCCCTTATCCCTCTTCGAAATAAATTCGCCTGTGTGTACAAGTGGACAAGTTACGAATACGTTGCTCTGTGGATTTGTATTATATCAAATCCAGTACAAATCCTTCTTTTTAACATTTAGCTTATTTATGAATAAAATTTACTATTTTTTTAATACTTTATTGTACACAATAAACACGTAGGGGAAAACTTATACTTATTCAGCTCTATTCGGCGTTTTCTATGAAAAACTTTGATTTTATACGAGATGCTTTCGCGGCTTAACAGACGCGAAAAGCTGCAAAGTTTCATACAGAACTAGCAATTTCTATGTACAAACGCTAAATGCATCAGAATAAGTGTGAGTAGTCCCTAGGATTATGAAAAGAAGAAATGATTCAAATATAAAACCCTATTTCTATAAAAAAATCATTCATAATCAAATCAATATGTCGTCAATGTTTAAACACATGAATTGATGTTCAGAAGTTTCTAGTGTTAGGGTTTTGTAAAAATACATTGAAGCTATTACTAAAATATAAAACATAATTTACCATAAGTACTTAAAATAGGATACTTACTACAGAATTTCCATTTTGTTTTTTTCTAACCAATCGCAAATCTATCTACCGCGAAGTAATCGCAGGTTAGGCTACCATAAACTGCCAAATTTCACATTAACACTTTATGTCTTTCGCCTTAAGGCTTAAAATGTAATAAACAGCTTTGACAATTCTACATAACCCGTATAAAATTCAGGAGTTTTCGTCATATTCAAATAGAAGTTAATTATAGTCCAAATTATGCTATGAATTCTGATATATGCTGAATTATGTCGTTTAATAGTCGAATTATTACATTGTTCCTCTGGTTAGTTTGAAATTCATTTTCTAAAAGGCATTTCTTGCGATAAAATTACAGGCATTATTTACAAAGAGGATAGCGTGAAAAAGTACGCACTGAGCACAATTGATACTTACTATATAATTTATTAGCCGTACACGTACCAATATAAGACATAAGTTTAAATAAATAACACAAAAGTACTTTTTTTAGAAATATGCAAAGTTTATGCACAAATAAAATTATTATTAAGATTAAATTATTAAGATTCAATTTAAAAAAATTAAATTCTTATGAAATCTATTGTAAATGGAATAAATACATTTATTGAATAATGTGTCCCTATTTTATCAAAAATATTGGCTTACCTAAAATATTTTTATTCAATCAGATGAATTGAATAGGTAAACTAGAAATTCTTAAAGTAATAATAAAGTATAATATTTCTAGTCTATTACTCACTAAACTCTTTGCCTTAATCTCACCTGATGGTAGGTGACGATAAGAAGGTATAAGCGAGCTTCATCTGTAATCCTCAACAACTGAGGAACTGGCTATCTTACCTCTGTTTTCCGCAAAACAACGATGCTTATAACATTGTTATTATGGCGTCAAATTTAGGTAAGATGGTGGTAGCTAGCCAGGTGGGCTTAGAAGCCCTACCACCAACCAAACCGAGCAGAAAAACCCCTGCCCCGTGGGGAATCGAGCCCCGGACCTCCCGATCTACACCCGGTGGTATCAACCACTAGGCTAGAGGTGGTTAAAGTGTAGCAAAGAAGAAAGAATCTAAGCTTTTTATTAATGAAATCAGTCTAGTGCAGCCTTACTCTCGGAACCCTAGCGTTCCACGATAGCCCTGTTGGAGTTCTGTCACACAACAGTACAATATCTTACAATGCGCCGCCACACCTACTTGTGAGCGCGCATTCCCTTTGATAAAAGCCGCCTTTGCGATTACGCTATAGTTGTGAAAAAGCAATTTTGGACTCTAACTTCAAGACAAAGTTGTTTACACCAAATTATTTTTTTTTATTTCGACTTTTTATTTATTAAAGACGCCAACTAGGGGAATTATAAAGAATACATTTTTAAAGCATTTCGCTTTCGCAAAATGGTTCCGTCACCAAAAAAGTTTGAGAATAGCTGGTCTAGTGTATAGCCATTTAAATAAATACTCACCTGAAATTAATTCTACAATATGAGGTTCAAATCAACACACCCATAATGTAATTATGATCTATGTGACTAAATGAATTTTAATAAGGATCCCACCAAAACATTCTGTAAAAAACTAGCCATGTCTCGATGGAGCTGCTTGTTTATCTCTAAAAAGTAATGAAATCTAGACAAAGTCATGCCAAGTCTAAAGTTCCTTACTGCGATTTCTTTATTATTATAGTTAATTAGTATAGTGAGTGAGTGAGTGAGTGTCGTTAATGCGAAACTTTGCTTTCGCTTAGCTTCGGAACTAAATTACCTACAGATTTCAAATTTTGGATTTCAAGTATGTGATTATATCTTACTGGATGACGAAAATTTCTGCGTTCTGGTCTTATCCAGAGGTTCTCAAATAGGGGCCTGAAAATGTGGCGAAATGGTTCCAGTAAAGGATGGTACGGCAGTGTTTGCTTCGCGCTCGACCTAGCGGGGGCACTCCCGTGCCCCCCGATATCTAGAATAATTATATTTTGACTCAGTAAAGTCAAATCATTCCCTTTACGACCTACTCGTACATGTTAAGAAGAAACAGACAAGATCGACATACATACAAGCATGCATGCATGCGTTAAGTCTGCCATATGTACATTCCTTTTGTAATGGACATTAAAGTTTAAATAAATAAATGTATGTATGATACATACAATCACGCCTTTTCAGAGTAGTCAGAGAATACAGAATTCCACTTGCTACGATCCTTCTCTACTCTTATTACTTGCCTCATCTCTTTGGTTTAGTTCGACCTATTTAATGTTAAACAATGACAACGGCTCCTATGAACCATTACATATTTAATAATGTACCGTTCTTGTAATAATAATTTAATTCAGCTCGATTCTACTTTATGGTAACATGTTCATTTGTAACAATGTAGTCGATATTGAATGTTGAATGATTGGCTATAATTGAAATAGCACGAATTATTTAATATCAAATGGGTATGGGTATGTTTATAGAACAGAGAAAGCTTCCTTCGTTTTCTATTGAAGTGGTAGGGTAAGCGTACTAGTGAATAAACAAAATTTTTTTTTTTCGTAAAATATGAATACCGTTGATATTTACCAAGTGTAATATTTTTTATTGGCAATATACAATATTTATTTAAATAATTCATATTGTAAGATGGCAGGAGTATAAAGATGGCGTATCGCAGTTGAGTTTTTGTTGTATGAAGCAGTAATAAGCATTCTATAAAAATGAAATGAAAAATTCAAATATTATTTATTGTACGCCAATTTAGAAAGAATGTAAAATTTACACAGTAGTACAATAGGCGGTCATATCGCTGAGAGCGATGCCTTCCAGACAACCTTTCGGTGTCTATCTGGACACCTCAAGGCTTGCAGTAGTGTACTTTTTCTATGCATTCCCAACATAAAGTATGTGATTATTTTATAGGTTAGATGTATGTACTTATTTTCGTTTTACAGACAGTTTTCGTCTCTTTGAATTTCAGGTTTAAAACAAGTTTTCTATAACTCAATCATAGAAACCACCAATCCTCATTAATGAACTACCCTGTTCATTAACTAAAACGGCAAGCTCCTCAAAAATGTATTGAAAAGGTATGGAGTTCACTCATTGGATTCATATACATTTTACGCTAGTTAATGAACTTCATCTATTTTTAATTATAACAAAATATTTTCTTGTTTTATAAAAAACATAATACAAAAATCCCTTATAAAAATTTTTTATAGGGTAAGCGTAGCAGAGAAACATTAAAATTTTTAAAAATTAAGTAAGTAAGTTTAAAAAACTTACGTTACATATGGAAACTAGAGTAGTTACTTGTATCAAAAAATACTCAAACTTAGAGTAGATTTTTTAGCATTTCTTTTAAAGAATTTTTGTAGTTGAAAATTTCCGTAAGTTTTTGTTCACTGGTACGCTTACCCTATTTGATATTTTTAATAACTCGTGGCGCATAAAAGGTGTTATAAGTTGGACGTTACTTTGTATCTTTGTGTTAATCTGTAACATCGTATCGCCTAAACCTATAGATGGATGGCTTATTCTTTTTTGGCACATTCCTGAGTGGAAATATTCCGCTTTATATTCTTGTTTCAGCACATGCCGTCTACTGCATAAATAATTATGTCTAATTATAACAAACAAAATCAAATGAGATAATGTAGATAATATTGTTTTTTTTTTCATTTGTATAGGATTTATTTTTGAAAACGGCATGTGCCGAAACAAGAATATGCCAAAAGCAAAATAATTATGTACAAACAGGAATGTGCCGAAAAAGGAGCTAATCGTTAATTTTGCAGTTATGATATTATGTATCTTTGATTCTTTTGCTTATTTTATAATTTTATTCTGTTCACAACCCGATTCTGTAGAATTCGCTTCTATTGATATCACAATAGAAACCACTTTGGCGTGACCTATTTTTAAGCTAAGTGAGTTGCAAAAGAGGATTATTTAATATAAAATGCAAAATACTAAATTATAATTAAAACGCTCGGCGATGTGGCGGTCATAAAAGTGTTTCATAGAACTATTTGTCACGTTCAGTATAATCATACCAGTTCAACAGTTGACTTCCATGTCGTGATGGCTTTCTAAATATGATTTGCTTCATTTAATATTGATGAACTAATAATAGCTTGTAAACTCAACCATTTAATGACCTGTGAAGCACATGGAACAGTTGACTTCTATCTATCAGCCTATTGTCGTCCACTGCTGGACATGGGCCTCCCTCAATGATCTCTACAACGACCGGTCTTGTCCCGCCCGCATCCAGCGAGTTCTTGCGACCTTCGCCAGATCGTCGGTCCACCTTGTTGGGGCATCCCTACGTTGCGCCTCCCAGTAATCTCGAGAATCTTTCCGCATCAACGGCCGTCAGTTCTACGAGTAATGTGCCCCGCCCACTGCCACTTAAGGTTCATGATTCTATGCGCAATGTCGCTGAACTTAGTTCTCCTGTGAATCTCCTCATTTCTGATTCAATCACGCAGCGAAACTCCAAGCATAGCCCTCCCCATTGTCCTTTGACCTTGAGCCTCTTCTGAGGCCAATTGTAAGCGGCCACGTCTCAGTGCCGTAAGTCATCACTAGCAACACGCACGAATTGAAGACTTTTGTCTTGATACACTACGGTAGATGAGCCGAGAATACTCGCGTAGCTTCCCGAACGCTGCCCTGCTGAGTTGGATTCTTCGATTGAAATCTTTCTGGAAATTGGACCTACCTAGTTGGACTACTTGTCCAAGGTATACGTACTCGTCAACAATTTCCAGTGCAGAGCTTCCATCCTTCACAGGAGTATGAACATGGGAATTAGAGATGATCTTTGTCTTGTCCATGTCTTAATTTTCAGGCCCACTTGTTGAGAAGCTATACATAGATCGTCGAGCATTGTGCAAAGGTCTTCCAGGGTCTCAGCCATGACCATGATATCATCGGGCAAACGAAGGTAAGTCATGTACTCGCCGTTTATGTTGATGCGACATATCAGTAGACTTACCAACTATATTTAGTAAACTAAATATACTGGCCTAACTGGCATAATTATTGTCATTATTCAATTATCTTTGATTGATTGTATTGTATTAATCATATTCTGTTTGATTGTTCTTTTGTCTGAAATAATTCCAAAGAAGTTATAAAATATTTATGGCTTTATGATTATATCAAAATCAATTGAAATGAAACAAATTATTAGGTCAATATTCTTATAAATAGCATTTTGAAATGATATTTGATTAAAATATTTTTGTTGTTAGCCTGCCTTTATGTGTTTAGTTGCTATTTTTATTCCCGTTCCCATGTTTAAAAAAAAATGAAGTGAAGGAATTTTTAACCGACTTCAAAATGGAGGAGGTTCTATGTTCGTCTGTTTATATATTTTTCATAACATACTCATGTTCACCGAGAATTCCGAAACGGCTGAACCAATTTCTACGATTCAAACGTTATTATATCACATTTGATAAGAAGTTAGTCACATTTTTTTAAGTTCAAAAAATGGCTTAGTGCTTTCCAAGAAATTCTGAAAATACCATATTTTAAAGTTACGATTCATTATGTATATCAAAATTCTTTTTTGTTTGATATGGCAGACTTGTAAATGGTCTCTAAGTCACCGAGTCAGGACTTGACGATGATACCATGAGGTAAATCGGGAAAAAGTGTATAATGTTTACGCAGTGTTTGTTCACTCTACTTAAACTATTGAGGTGTATGAGTAAAGATCCATCATTCATGCTATTAAGCTGATGATGAAAGCAAAGGAACTCTTCAAAATACATAATTTTGTTAATTAAATTTGTGTAATTAATATTATTGTGAATAGGTAGTTAGTTATTTTAGTTTAGTTTATAAGTAAGAATAGAAAAAATATTGTAGTTTTGTAAGTAAGTATACGCCATTTGAAGTGATATACTTTAGAAGAAGTTATTTTTTTCTTTTTAGTGTCTTTTTGTACCTATTTTTTTGTGAATTCGGTTTTTTGTTATTAAAAATCTTTTTCATATCTTTATAAGATCTTCAATATATAATTAAATCATCTTCAATATATAATATAATTAAATCTTAAAACAGGAATAATTCCAGTACATAAAAAAGGCAGTAAAACTGACTACAATAATTACCGGCCTATTCTTCCGACAATCAATAAAATTATAGAAAAAAGCATAGGAAGTCAAATATATACATTTCTCAATAAATACAGCATCATTGCTAAAAGCCAGTTTGGTTTTCAGCCTGGGAAAAATACAACTCAACTTCTTTCGGAATTTACTAATTTGATTAATAGACATCTGGATAATAAAAAACATGTTCTGGTTGTATTTATAGACTACAGCAGTGCATTTGATACGTTGCAACATAGAACTCTTATTGATAGGTTAGACGAATGCGGTGTTAGGGGTCCACTTCTTAATTGGTGTTGCGATTATCTCAGTCAAAGGTCATTTGTTGTCAAGGTTAATAATGCTATGAGTGACTGTAAGGAGGTAAGCCAAGGAACGGCACAGGGATCCGTACTTGGCCCATTGCATTACCTTATTTACGTAAATAATGTCACCAACATTGGGAGGACTTGTGATTTGTTTCAATTTGCTGATGATACGTGTCTGATAACGGCCCATAAAAATATCGATATAGCTCATGATCAACTCCAGAACGATTTCACAAATCTCGTCAAATGGTCGTATGACGCTGGCCTAGTTCTTAATGCGCAAAAAACGAAACTCATGTATATCAGCTCCTCAAAAAATAGAATTCATGATCATCATTTGAAACTCACTGCTCACGAGCACAAATGCCTGCAACACTCTGTCGGAGCACGGTCTCCTATTGGTGTATCGCAGGCTGGTTGTAACTGCCCAGCAGTGGAAGTGGTGCAAAAACACACCTATCTAGGTCTGGTGATAGATAATAGGCTTAAGTGGACAGAACACGTTGATTACGTATGTGACAAGCTGCGAGCGTTGCTAGCTAAATTTGCTGTGATTCAGTATAAATTGCCATATTCTACGTTGGTAATGTTGTACAAAACACTAGGTGAATCAATCGTATCCTACGGGCTGAGCAGCTATGGTCTTACCTCGAAAACCAATTTAAATAAGATATATGAGGTACAACTACGAATATTAAAAGTAATATTGCCTCTTCAAATAAAAAATAAATTAAAAGACAGCAATGAATGTCTATTTCACCATTGCAAGTTGCTACCAATATTTGATAAAGTGAAGTTTAGTCTTCTAACACAGCACTATTTCAATGAAATTTTACAGCCTTCGTATCCCTCTAATGGCAGAACACAACGGGGGCACGAGCCTCAACTAATCTATCACAAGTACAATAATCTGTACGGCAAAAATATGCTGGAGTTTAAGATGCCATTCTTGATAGACACGTTACCTAAAAATATCAAAAACAAAATTAATGGAAAAAATTTAAGCTTAATACTCAAAAAACACTTTATTAATGGTCTTATATCGTAATCAATGTTATGTAAACAATATATTTATCGGATTTATAAAAGTATTCTATAACTCAAATATATATTTTTGTATAAGTTTTATATTATTTATTATAAGTAATATTTTATTTTTTCTAGGTTTTTAATGTACTTTTTGTCCACTTCAATATCATGTTATTGTAGCACCATATTATGCTGCAAAAGCAACAGCCTGTATAAGTACTAAACAAATGTACTTACAGTCTCCGCCGATAACCGGTGTGAGACAAGTGGTGTAGTTTTATTCACTCGCACGCACTACTCAACACAGCACAGTGATCGCGCGAATGTCGGTGTACGGAAAAACTTTTTTTAAAGTTTATGTATACACCGTATGTTTTTGTATACCTTAATTAAATGTTGTTAAATAAATAAAATAAAAAAAAAATAAGGAAGGTTCAATTACAACCGCTGTAGCTAACTAACTAACTAAGTTAATATTACTGTATACAATATGGAAAATAAAATGTAAGAATGTAATTAATAATATCAATAAAAGTAACTCCTCAACGGGGCGATGAAACCGTTACGCTTATTTGAATCACTGTGATATTTATTTTCGTTCATCGCGCAATGTTAAAGAGAATAATTACTTGAACTCCACCAAGGATTTGGCGCTACTAATTTCTGCTGAGAATTGTAAAATAGTGTGGAAGCTTCATCAGATGATATAAATCCAGAAAATATACAACCTCTAGACATAAAAATAACAGTTCTAAATAATTTTATTAAAAGAATATGTCGCATTTGTACATGGAACGTGCGAGGTATACTAAAACCAACTAAACAGTGCCACAAACTCAGTACCCCGTAGTTAGCGAGACACGTGCACTGAAATGTCTACATCGGGACATATTGGGAATAGAACGCCAAGTTGCAGTATACATCTCGAAAATTTCACATCACATCTTTAAAAAAATTATATAAACACATCGCGCAACATGTCCACTTCCTCCACTCAATACTTTGGTTCATACTCCCTTTCATATCATAGCATGAAAAAATTTCCGAAACACTACTGATATCTTTTTATCTTCCTTGCAGGGGCTAGTGGTGCTCTGCGATGGAGTTCGCAATGAGCGTCTGCGGAAATCTTGCCGTTGAAGATATTAACAACAACTTATAGTGCGGGACTCGCTAGATGAGGTAGTTTCAGCGTTGATAAGTTTCTAGTTATCCTTGCCTTAGTCCAGTCTCAGGGTGGTTCTGTATAGGACCCAAGAAACTGTGGTCAGGCGAGATGGTCTTTTGTCATTTAGATCATCTTACCTTTAGGGAGCCCTTTCACCAGAGCTATGCTGTGTGCCAGAAAAATAGACCAATAGGATGGCACAGTTTCCTCGCACACAGCGTAACTCTGGTGGGAAGGCACCCTTATGGAAGAAGATAGTCCCGCCCCGAAAAGGGGAGATAGTGATTACATAAATATAATACTCATACTGTTGGCGACCAGCACCATCCTTCTCGGAACTTGATTCCAAATTCCCAGTATGTCATATTTTTTAGTTTTTTGTATTCAGAATGTCAGGCTTTTTTGATAGAAAGAATTGTTACATCAGTATACGAATGTATACGTGTTACATCAGTGTGTCTCATTTGCTCACACTTTTCCATTCTCAATACATACCTAATGCCTATACATCAATGTGATAATGCCCACATTGCGCTTTATAATTTTGGACGACGATTGTAAGGCACACGATAATCAAGCACAAATTTTATTCAGAGTCGTTTCATAGGTACGCTGGCCGCTAGCGCCGGCCGCGCGAGCGCTTACAATTACACGTAGCTACTAACATCGTTCCACAGCCACACGCTGGCCGCCAGTGCTGGCCAAACGCGCACTATACGTTTGAATGTATGCAATTCTCGCTAGCGCTGTTGACCAGCCATCTATAAAACGTCCCTCAAACTTGTTTTGAACCGGCGATCTCTTGCATGAGTAGTGCCGAATAAATTCAAAATTTACAAATTATACTGAATTCCTTTCACATCTTCTACGTTGTTCCCAGTACCGAAAATGTAAGGTGATGTCACGTTCGACTTAGCTCTATGTAATATTAGCATCGCAATCAAAAGTCCGTAAAATACCACAGATGACTGAACGCATTCATTTGGCTTTAATATTGAGGAATACGTGGACAAAAATTGTCATTGTACTGCGCCAGTGGACAAAAATTGTCGTTGCCAGTTCTGGAAGTCACCCGACCGTGAGCGATACACGCGCGCCCCACAATGCTGAAATGTATTGGGCAAACGGTCCCCAATAAAATGACAGTGCTTATTTCGAAGCAGACTGAAATGCACTATATTAATGTCAATTTCGTGAGTATATTAAACCTCTTTATTTCTCCACCAAACATGAGCAACACTTGTCATACTCGTTTAAGGGATGAGCTCAAGAGCGAGTCATTTTTATTCTACATAATTGCTATTAATTTGTGATTTTCTCTTACTTATTTTTGCTAACCCCGATTATTTTAATCTGAATAATTGACTGTTATGTCTAAATACTTGTGAACGAGCCGAGTCGAGAATCTTTATAATGGTCAGAGATTATAAAATTTACACAACTAATTAAAAACTCAAACCTTACAATAATCAGCCCTAAGATATCGTTATCGAATTGTACCCCAATGTTACATTAAAATTCATAGATAATTATATTTTTTTTACTTAAATTCTACACCACTTAAGGCTTACATCAATAGACTTATAAATAACCCAACCGTGAAATATTTGAATCGATATCGTACAATACCAAGTTCTTCGCGTTCCGAGCAAACGATTCCGATAAAACGCTATTGCCAAAGCCGATACTCTGAAATCTGCAGTACCTCGCAGACGCTTACGTCCATTTTAAGCACGAATAAATAGACTGCGCATTGCGACTATCGCAAATTCAAGTTGAAACTGTTGAATGCCTTCATTATAGTTAAAACCCGATTTACTTTTCGTTTTACTAGTTAAAACCGGTTTAAAATGAACGCGAATGTTTCAGCTAGAGTTGATTGTTGGTCTTTTTATTAAATTGAATGACCCAAGAAGAGTAAGTTATTTAGTCCAGAGACAGTTTCTCATGGTTTCTCATGGTCATGAGTTTTTTTTTGACTTCGTTGTTTTTAAATTTAGTTCGAGGGCTTGGAAATCAAAAATTGAGGTTTAGGTCGTAGCTTACCTTTAGGTGGAAGCGCTGGCGAATCCGCATAACTATTGTAGGTATCCCATTTGAATGTCCAGGGTGTTGATTATAAATTTTAATTTATTTGATTTAATGTTAAGGGTTTTCTCTTTGCCTATTTTGTAATTGTTAAGTAAGTTAATGTCGGGGCAAAATTCACTTATGAAGGTAAACTGGGCGCGTAAGAATATTTTTCATAATTTATTCGTTTGTGTTTTGTTTTGCATGAGGCCAGTGAGAAAGGACTTTAGTATCCCAAAAATCTTTTTTATTTACTTAAAACGTTTACAATTACTTATATAGCAAAAATTTTAGCTAAGTTTTTTTACTATCATTGTAATGAAAATGCATATATCCTTTTTTTCATTAAATTATTTCAGAAGAAAGTCTGTTGGTAGTTTACCGTACTAGTGGAGTAGGTACGTCGCTACAATCCGGGCATACCCCATTGATAGTATTATCACAATATTAAGAACGCTATAGCGTTTATAAATCATTTATATAAGTCGAATTTTAACTCTGTTAAAACAACCCACTAACTTTAATGCGTCTATACTCGTAGCTACCATTATAAAGTCGTGGCAGTACCGACGCGCCATTTTAGGAATACTGTAGGAATAAATTTAACTAATTTGGTATAAGTCTTTTTTAATTAAATTAGTTTCGACAGTTTCATTCAACAGCCTTTGTTAATTTGCCCATGCTAATTACTAATTGTGTAGCGGAGAGAAAATGTTAAGTGTCCCGGAAAATACCCTTTAATATTTACACACTAGAAGGTATGTAATTTGCTATGTATAATTTATTTGAAAAATGTTAGTACTTTAATATAAAAAATATGCTAAGTTTCAAAGTTTTCGTGATTATAGTTTAGTTTTCATATTAATTTAAAATCTTATGTACATTCTGATGTTTCTCGTCTTTTATGAAAGACATTTAAGCCTATTGTGATTTTTTTTGTGAAAGACCGGTGTATAATAAAAAGATTGTTCAGTTAAGGACCGGTCGATGTGGGCTGGCCCCAGTGACTTTTTTATACAAAATAAACATAACATTACTATCATCATGCTGTTTCCCCGAAGGAGTAGGCAGAGGTAATAACACCCACATTTCAACAGATAATATGTCCCCATGTCCCCATGTAACAGTTGGCGAGCCTGTTGTCTGTTGCGAACTTTGCCCGGTGCGATATTCACAATCAACTGTACATAAGTTTTATTCAAATTCAGAACCTGCGAGTCCCATAATCTCTCGTCCTAAAGTAGTGCCTCGTCCGTCCCGAATCGGCTACCGCATAGAAAATTCAATCATGAAAAAGAGCGCTTATGAGCTGACTTGCTCTACTAAATGTTAAGCAAGTTAGCTGATAGCTCTACCAAAGGTTACTTACCCCAAGTCAAAAAATGTTAACAGCCATATTTCTCTATCGCCTTTGCCCGGTGACTGCCATGCACCGGGTAAAGATACACACGATACACGATTGGCCGAATCCTACTGCGTGACAATTGAGTACATCTATGTTGATATTGTATTTGCATTGTGAACATTAACACAGCTGGGTTTTACACAAGCATACTATCTAACAGCTTTTAAACTCCCACAACTGTCCTATGTGCGAATCGTAAAAAGAGCTGTCAGTCCCAGTAGTGAAGTACCAATTGACGCCAGCGCCGTTGCATGATTCACCTTGCCTCGATTCTACTTACGCAAAACAAAGATCCTCTGTGTCCCACTATTCCCGGAAGTACCCGGCGCCGTAATTAGTTGTTGAGCATACAATTCAACCTTTGATCCTTGTGTTAAGCAATTAGGTCAAATGTAATTGTTTCAAAGTTTCAGAAGCTAAACTGTAACGAGTGTACTCAAACATGTCAAAATTTTAGTACGTTATTTTTGGGAGACCAGCTTGTTTTAGCAATATTGATTGCTAAAACAATAGTTTTTTTGAATTTTTGTCTGTACCTACTTGTAAACTCGCATCAAGCAAAAACCTACTACATATTATTCAATGCAGTCCATCAATGTTTAGCTAGAGGTTTAAATTACATACCTACAATTATATTTCAATCAATAATAATAAATTTATTAATATTGGTGGAAATAAATTAAAAAAATCAACATTATGCGGTTCTTATAATGATATAGGTACCTAATAATTTATAAAATAAGCCTTTAGCTATAAAATATCTACAAATATAATCCTACTTCATAATATATTGTAGCAAAAAAATTTCGTACATGTATTATTTCACCACAGCATAATAAAAGTACATTTGACATTAGCGAAAGCACTGAACTAATACTTATTGTCACTTTTAACTTCTTCAAAAAAGTCAAAGTTATACAAAGAACGGTATCAGTCCATTAAGATGAAAGTCTTTTAATGGGAAAGTCAAAGTTTGAATACGTTTGTCTTTCTATTAAGTTGGATGTCTTGGTGTGTGTTCGACTGGCAAACATTTGTTGAACGTGATCCAACTTAAAAGGATGGATTTATGTTACTCTAGTAAATTTTGGGACCCAAGTGAACCGAACCGATTTACGACTGCGTGTATCTGCGTCTTTGATTCGCAAGAATTGAATTGCCATTAATTATAAGGTTCGATACTCGAGAGACGAAGAAAATGATTCGAGTCTTGAATTCATGGTTCGTAGAATCCTTTATGATTCTTCTGTTTTCAAAAAGTAAATTGAAATATTTAATAAGAGATTTAGAACATTTAGTGCACACTACACCATTGAACAGAAGGTTTCGTAAGTTCCCATTTAATTTACATAAAAATTTAATTACCTAATCGTCTAATTAGTATAGTGTATCGACCCTGAATTAGAATTCGTTGTAAGTATGTAAGGGTCTTTAGAATATGTAATACATATTTCTTGTAATATGATTGTGTATACACGATATAATGCTCAAAGTTCATCTAAAATAAGTCTTCCATTAATGTAATATGCCATGAATAGAGGGTATTCATCATTCCTTATTCGATTTCAAGCAAAATATAAATGTATTAAGTATTGATTACGTTACCAATGGTAGGAAAGTATTCAGTGTTGGGACAAAAGATACTGCCTTTTAGAATAATATTATGGCATATACTTTATTGGAGCTTGGTACTTTGTTGGTACTTTATTAGTTTTTTAATCACTGTTTGGTGAAGCACGGACTATGGCAATGGACTGCTTTTGCGGTGTTTTTGCATAGTCTCCAACCCTAAGGTGATAATAATCGTGATTATATGTGTGTGTGTGTGTGTGTGTATGTGTATGTACACATTCCTGATGTAAGACTCGAACCAAATAGAAATATCAATAACAATTAACAACCCTTAAAGAATATTATGTAAATTGTCATCTTTTGATGAGGCTGATATCACTTAGAACACATCGACCCTTTGGGATCTTCTTTGTTTGTAAACAAACCATGACTATATATCAACTTAATCATTAAACACATAAAATATTCCATGCATAGAGTACTGTTTCAGTCTCATACAAATTGACATTACATAACAAGGGACGTAACTCAATATTGACCGGTTATGCCCACACATGAGCGTTGATAGTGTTCAAGGATTGTCTTGGGAGTCAGCCGGACGCTGTCGCTTGTTAATATTCCATCTGACATCACCGAATCCCTCTTGTGAATCTTGAATAGATGGTTAAAATAACAAAACCTCTATCTGAATTTTGAGTTTGACACGCAAAGGTTCTAGGTTAAAAAGCCGTAGTTTTATTTTCATTTTGCCAGCGTTTTCGCTTTTTATTTAGTACGTAGGTTTTACTACTCACGATAAAACTATTTTGTATTTAGATATTCGTTATAAGACGACCACAGCTGGTTATAAGCCAACCCACAGATCGCAACAAAAAGTTTTTGATCTTTCCACATCCAGCTGCTGCCCACGACCTTCTATTCTCAATACTTTATTTGCATTTCCACAATGTCGACCTTTGCCAATCGTCGATTCATTTTGTAATTATATTAAATTTTAATAAATATCAATTACGTGATAAATAGCAATTACGTGACGGTGACGGCAATAGGCTTTCCACCCAAGTACCTATAAAGTATGTGGGTAATATACCTCTGCCTACCCCTTCGGGGATATAGGCATATTGTGTATGAATGTATTACGTAAACTAACATTTCAAGCTCCTATATAGTGATAAAAAAAGGTCTACGGTTTTAGAAATCCGAAATGAAACTAATAATAAGCGAGCACGATGTTCACTAACGCTAAACGGGTATAGCATATTTATGGCGTTTGGGTGCTAACACTGCCTATTCCTTGAGGAGGCATAGTCTCCGTCGTGACGGTGTTATGAAATGGTCTGTGTCGTTGCGCATAACAATTTTTCAGTTGTTAGAAGTGTTGCAGAAACATAGTTAACTATCCCAATTTCTATCAGTATAATGTAACCTTATTAAAGATGTATAGCCATATTAAAGTATGGTTTCCAAAATACTCATATTAATAGTAATATTAGGTTGGGGAAAAAGTCTTTTCGCATTATAGTATGTATAAACTTGTAATAAAATCTCTTTGGCTATACTATTTGTATCTGGCTGGTTTTGGTATCATTGAAAGTTTAAATTTTAAAGAACATAATTCCAAATTCAAATTAGGAAAATGTGTGATTTTCATTTGTTTTTCGTACCGCCAAGATGAGTGAATCTAATGAAGAAATTCGATACATTTTAAAATTTTACTACAAAAAAGGTAAAAATGCAACGCAAGCCGCGAAAAAAATTTGCGATGTTTATGGACCTAGTGCAGTGTCTGTGAGAGTAGCACAAATTTGGTTAAAGCGTTTTCAATCCGGAAATTTTGATGTCAAAGATGCACGTCGCTCTGGTCGCCCTATTACAGATAAAATGGATGCCATTTTTGAAAAAGTGGAGCAAGATCGGCATGTCAGTAGTTACGACGCAGCTGAAGAACTGGGAATTGACCACCAAACAGTTTTGGCGCATTTGAAAAAAACTGGGAACACAAAAAAGCTCGACATTGGGTACCTCACGAGCTCACTGAAAGAAACCTAATGAACCGTGTACTCATTTGTGATTCTTTATTACGACGTAATGAAACCGAACCATTTTTGAAGAAGCTGATAACTGGTGATGAAAAGTGGATCACGTACGACAAGAACGTGCGAAAAAGGTCGTGGTCAAAGGCCGGTCAGGCTTCACAGACTGTGGCGAAACCCGGGTTAACTCGCAACAAGGTGATGCTGTGTGTGTGGTGGGATTGGAAGGGCATTATTCATTATGAGCTGTTACCACCAGGCAGGACCATCGATTCTGAACTCTACTGCGAACAACTGATGAGATTAAAGCAAGAAGTTGAGAGAAAGCGGCCGGAATTAATCAACAGAAGGGGTGTGGTTTTTCATCATGATAACGCTAGACCTCACAGATCTTTAGCCACTCAGCAAAAATTAAGAGAGTTTGGCTGGGAGGTGTTAATGCATCCGGCGTATAGTCCTGACCTTGCACCTTCAGATTTTCACCTGTTTCGGTCTCTTCAGAATTCTTTAGGCAGTGTCAGGTTAACATCACGAGAGGACTGCCAAAACCACTTGTCGCGGTATTTTGACCAGAAGTCCCAATATTTCTATAGCAATGGGATCATGTCCCTACCTACAAGATGACAAAAAGTTATCGAACAAAATGGTACCTACATACTTTAGTTAAATGTAAATAAACTATATTAAAAAATGTTTTGAATTTTCTTAAAAAATGCGAAGAAACTTTTTCCCCAACCTATTATATATATATATATATACTCATAGTAAGTAATTTAATCACGATCATAAAAAAAAAATCTGATCTTATAGATACCTATGACGTCTTGTCCAACAGCCCTGTTCGCACTACCAATACATGCTAGCTGTATAAATAAGAAATTAAACATTGTCCTGTACCCTTGCATTAATAAAATTGTTTGATCTATTTATTAATTCATCTGTTCAATCAGTTTCCAATTAATTTTCAACAAAGTTGAATATTCCTTTGATCAAATAAAGAGAGCTCCCAGCGGCCTTACCTTGTTTATCGATTAACGATAGCAATTATAATGGTATCACATAAATATAACTATATAAATATCTAGGAGTAAAGAAAAAAATAAAATGACGAAAAATAAGTACCTATAATGATAATCCAGCTGATGTTAAGCAGTTAACGTCTTTATCATCCCCATCACCTCTCGACCCTTACCCATTCTCAAGATCGATCGGCAAATACGTCTATTCTCTGCCTTTCTCTCGCCGAAAAAAGTGTAAATATAATTTTTTGTGGAAATTTTGTTTATCATATTGGCAAGGAATTGGCACCTACTCGTATACTTGTGCTCCAAATATTAACAGAATCCTTTCAACGCTACCATTACATCATCTTTTCGTGACAAAATAAATTGTTAAAATATTCTCAGAACAAATTTCCGTGTTCGGTGGTAATATCCTACAGAACCTAAAAATATGACTGTAGTAGACTGACCTATTTATGAGAACGAATATGGAAATGCATACATACATTTCATGTACCTTGAAGAAATTTTTAGAGCTCAAATCTCACCTATTTTTAAGGTGATTTCTTCTGTTTTAAGTAAGTTGGTCTGATAGCAGCTGCTAGCTAGCGCGGTCTTCTCTTCCCTCACGTGGGGATGAGGTGCGGGTCTGCGAGCATTTTGCTCGTCACCCGAGCTTCTTCTCGAGAGGGGACTCAGCCCCCCCCGGTCATCTGGGCACCGCCCCGTTAGGGGCGGTGGGTACCTCTTCGCCCCTTTGGCTCGACTCCGGCTCGTGAGGCGCGGCCCTCGGCGCGGTCAGCCCCCCAGGTGGAACCCCGTTCGGGGAAGCCCAGTGAGCGACACGCGAGCAGGCCACGGCTTATACCGTTACCGGAGGAGTAAGTGGCGAGGGAGGGTACCGTACGGAGTCTGGTAAGGGTAACGTTGTAGCTATCTCATCAGCCTGCTTTACCAAGTCGAGAATACTTACCCTATTAAAAATTCAGATCCAAGACGTGACACACAATAGCAAAATATTATTGTCTTGGTATCTTAATGGCATTCGGGACTTAAAGGGTTAAACCCTAATAACAATTTGATCTTTGATCAGATATAGTCGAATTAAAAAGCTTCTCCTTTTTTATTAAAGTCGATCAAAAAGGAGTAGATCTAAGCCAAAAATTATTTAGCCGGATTTCAGATACCGGACAATCAATCTTTAAATCAAATAAATAAAGCAGGTACTAAATATTTTACTGTCGATTAGAATATTTCTTAATAAATTCATATTCGAAAAAAATTTGCCAGCAAACAAAATTATTTAATAGCACTTATCTGTCACCTCTGGCTAATAATTTATTTACAACGGTATATTCGAGGCCAGGATTTAATCTGGTTACATCGTCAAACATTAAGAGTAATGGTTAAATAGGTCAATAGAAGTCTAAATATTTTAAATTCAACATGAGTATAGGGTAGATAAGTGAATTTAATCAAATGTAACGCAGTCCCGTGTTGGTCCAGAACACAAAAAGAATGTACCGACTGTTTTTCTTGCCTAGCATGTCGTAAAAGGCGACTATGGGCGTATTAGGTACTGGGTCTGTGATTATGTAGGCGATGAGTTAGCCACTTGTTACTACTCTTTCACGATTTTTCATCTACCAAACCCAATTTTTTTATGGCTAAGTGTGGTCTTAAGGAACACAGTGCTCCTTGGACTCTGCCTACCCCTTCGGGAATTACAAGCGTAATTGTATGTTTGTATGTAACACAATGCTTATCTATTACTTTCATGACTGCTCTTTAGTAAATAAATTACTGATTACCAATACTTTATCTGCGCTGACTCTCTGTCGTATGTGAAGAAAGAGAAGAAATGGTAGTAGTTATCGTCGTCCGTCCTCAGCCTATATACCTCCCACTGCTGGGCACAGGCCGTCGTCATGGAAACAAACGGCCCAATACGGTTGGTGGATAGAAACGGTTGCATTAGCGACAGCCCAGCGGCTTAACGTGCCTTCCGAAGCGCAGAGGAGTTCGAGATCACAAAGTTTTGGACACCCATCCAATGTCTTACCATAGCGAAGGTAGCTTTAAGTACATTTAAACCTATTCTTTTTGAATTACATACGAGTATGGTCTCTAATCCCAATGAGTATTAAACGCACTTTGAACTTTAAGATTTTTTTTTTAGGCCACGCTAGCTTTAAAAAAAGGTTAGCCTAGCCTAACACATTCACGCAAACTCATGCGCACTTCAATTTCTAAGGGTGTTGGAGTTGGAGTTTTTTTCAGCGTACAATACTCAAACTCAAAGTCATTTAATCAAATTGGTATCATCAAATACACTTTTGACAAGTCAAAACAAAATAAATTATAAGTAAGTATCCTAAAATTGACAATACCACTACTTTTTATTCGGCCTGTTCACTACCGGGAGGCCTTGTCTAGAGATACAGGCAAGAAACTCTGCAAGGGCTACATCCTCCCTTTACATCAATTAAAATATTATGCGTTGTGATCATTATACTTTTCATTAGTTGTGCGTTTCAAATTTATGCCTTTTAATACTTATGACAAACAATTTTAGCCGATACAATATTAGGACTCTCAAAATTATGCGTCGCAATTTTATGCTAAATTTTATAATATTATGGATCTTCATATTATGACAATAAACGTTATGCTTAAAATTACGGAGCCAAATATTTTACTTCATCTATAAGAAAACTACATACACTGTTGAATAAATAAAGGACACCGGCAGTTACAGCCCATTTAAGTTCTGGGGCTAACAAATTGTCGAACACACAGTCACGACAAAGATTTTCCGCCGCGACAAATTTGATTCGCGAAGCAATTAGTTTGGAGAGCGGGCCACATATCTGTTTAGGAGAGCTGAGCTCAGCATTTATAGCGGAACAGGCCACTATTTGTCCAGCTCAACATTGTTCACAGGCACAGACTCATTCTAAATATCAACATGAATAATCACTGTGCGCTGTCGATTCTAAAGCACTCTAACGTGAAACTTTATTTATAGCTCTGCTGCACCGGCACAATGGTTTCAAGCCATTTAAAAAATGTTTTATGTTAGGCACTAACATTTTTATGAACTTGAGTGATTCAGATTGACCGACCACTGCTGACATAGCTGCAACAGTCTTAAGAATATTGTTAGAACCAATGGCCGTTAAATGGTATCTCTTAAATTTTTCTTTTCTACTCAGTGATTGTAAGAAAATAATTAAGAACCACAATTCGATGTCTACAATACATAATGCTTGAAAACCTTTTTTGGCAAAAATTCAATAAAAGTTCTTACTCGATTAACTATAAAACTTTTTAAATTTGTCAATTTACCGCCGCGTAATCCAGTCTGCAATAATTCATCTGAATTTCTAAGAAATGAAGTTTACGAACAACCTTTACCATTCTTTGCAAAGTCATTATCAAGTCTATCAACAATAAATATATATTCAAGTAAAACAATGGTCGGAAATCTTGAGTTTTTAAACAGGAGTGCCGGCGGCGAGACCATCGTCATAATGATGCCAATTAGTTCCTGTCGTGGCACTTAATTTATGTCGGAATGAACCAAACCGCCCCTTAACTTTCCTCATAAATAAACTGCTTGAAAAAAGCCAAGCAACAACAATTCGTCGCTGTGATAACCGACAGCAAGCCTCGGCGACTATATGTCATTTTGTATGCTAATTGTCTTTGTTCTCCATTATCTTTTCATTTGTACATTAAAATCTTAGTAGCGATTTAAAATCTCTCGTCTTTTAGAATTGGTCTATTAGTGTATTTCATAAGTGGGAATTTATAGCATGCTTACAGCCTACCTGGTCGTAAGCAGACACCGCAGCAAATAGACGCTTGCATTACGCTGACGCTGCTGACATTCACGCGTAGTTCACTTTTTCTCTCCCATTGAGTTTACCAGCACGTAATATTTTTTTTTATTCTCACTGTAAACATTTTTACGATCAAAGGCACGCTAAAACAGTTTGCTTAATTAGATTTTTGTCTCCACATAAAAGCCAATATTATGTTTTCAATATCAAGCCTATCATCTGGATACTATTTCTGGTTAATTGGCCTTGGCCTTCTAAGTGCACACTACTAAGTACGACCAGTGGCTATATCTCTCTAAAGATATCTGGCAAGAATTTAAGTGAACGATTTACTTAACTCATTATTTTACCCACGGTAAATTATTTCGACTACCGCCATAGACACTCCAAGTTAATACCTACTATAATATTGTATAATCAATTTCCAATTAAATTGTAAGAGAGCGAAGCCGAACTGAGCTAAAATATATTACACAGTTTTAGCCTCCTAATTTATTACGGACCTAAGTAGCTCAATTTGTATAGAAGAAAATGTGTAAATTAGGTGCTTCCTATCTGATAATAAACTATCGATGAAGGAGAGATATTGTTGGCACAAAATATCGTTATAAAATATGTTTATCGGATGTACAACGGGGAATGTTCTGAAGAGCTTTTTTAAATTATCCCACCTTCCCCTTTCCTGCTAAGAAGCACGCGTGCCTGATTGCGAAGCCACGCATATACGGTGACCTCTTTGCCCGCGCATACTAAGAGGTTCATGAAATCCTACTTTGCTCGTACATCCAAAGAATGGAATTCCCAACTGGTACACGAGTTCTCTCCATCCTAAAGCATCAGGAGTGTGGGCGCTTAGTAACTTTACTTTAGTACACAGTACCGTTTAATTTAAATAAATAATTTTCCTCCGTGTTATCTTAGTGTGTAGGCTTAGGTTACGCATTATTAAAGATCTAATCATATTCGTCGTCATACACAAACGAACACGAATGAACACAATACCGACCATATTCATTATTAACTGGTACATTCTAATGTAAATATCAGTATAATTTTAACCAGCCACTACGAGAAAAGTTCGACAATGTCTACAGACAACATAAAGCTTAATTCAACTTCTATCTATTCATTGAAGTTCTATAGTTACAACTATTGAGAATGTGGCTATGTACTGTTGATAATATCCAGTGAAAAGAAGTTCTGTACGGGCACTATTATGCGTGTTACTTGCAGTAGTATTGAAGACTACACTGTATCATATCTATTTCAACTGCTTAGACAGGGTGTCGTACAAAGAACGACGTCAATTAAATAAAATAGGTAACAAAAATACTATTACTGTGCCGTTATTTCTTACTATAATATGATAGCACAACTTCAAAATTAAATTTAAGTACAGACGAAGTAAGAATCGACAGAATTGTGGAATTTTTCTTCCTACAAACTCCTGCCAGCGCATTCTCGCGAGCCGGGCGACAGTGTCACTTGAGCGAAATGGAATTTATACCTCGGTAAACTAACATGTTGTTGGGGAAAAGAACTCAAAAATCGCCGTAAAACATGAACAATATACTATTAGGTCCTTACCTATGAAATTGGTGTTTTGTATGAAGATTTTGGGGATGTCTGCATTTTACATACTAACATTTTATCAGTTTTCTTCACAACGACAAATCCAGAGATAATAATATTTGGCATGTATCATCAGACAAGCTTTAGCAATATGTGTGTGAACACGCTTGATAAAAATTATTCATCGTTTTTATGTTAATGCAAATCAAATGATGTATTCGGGAGGCAGTTAAAAATAATTGTCTTTGTGTCTAATTTTAACACAATTAAACTTACAAAAAATTATCAAATTAAATAATACGAGCTCAAATATATGGTCTATTTTTAGAACAGGCTTATTTTATAAGAATGTTCTGAAACTTAATAGTTACGGACAAATTGCTAAGACAGAATAAAAACACCAATTCCATAGGTAAGGACCCAATATTACTTAGTTTACTAAGCTCTTTTAAATATATTATTGACTTTATGACGCGCGTACTATAGCTAAATCCCCATTTACTCCTACTTCCACTCCTCCTAAATCCACCTCTACCATATTTGATGATCTTTCTAGTATATGTCAAAATAGATCTACCATATTTTATAATCTTTCTAGTATTAGTCAAAATGGATCTACAAGTTAACCCGTTAATTTTTCAATAACACCAATAAAAAAAATTAATATATGACATGTCTCACATTCACTTGACATTCTAATTGACTCATAGAAAATGCCGGAAGGCATTGAGTACATATTATGTTCATGCTATTAGATAATAAATATTAAAGGAAAATAATGAAGGAAACTCCTTTAACCTCCTGGTCCTCCGGGAGTCGTGTGGTAGCGGCTCATAAAAAGAATACTACCAACCCATCTCTTCCCTTGGGTGTCGTAAAAGGCGACTAATGGACTTAGAACTGCTTAACCATCCAATAGCTTATAGCAGCGACGGGCTTACTACCTAACACGCTGATTACGCGCAGTCACTGCTGGTGAAGCGTGGACTATGGCAATGGACTGCTTTTGCGGTGCTTTTGCCTAGTCTCTGACTCACCCTTAGGGGATAATGGTCGTGATTATATAAATGTATGTATGTTTAACCTTCTCAGGTTCCACTTTTTAAAAACTCAATAGCTCTATATACCCATTGTCCAAAATTATGTACAAAATAAATATACTTATGCTGTCAGGCCCACGCATCTTTTCGTGTCGTAGACTAAAAATTCACAGAGTTGTGTAATAAAATTTTTACATGTAAAGACTAATGTGAAGTCTATGGTAACCCAAATTATACTACTCTATCTTTTGTTTAAAATAAATATAAATATTCGCAAACATTATGATCTGTGGATACAAAAACCGGAAAGATTCGAAAGATGCGCGGTTTATTTAAGTAGTAGGTAGGTAAAAATGTAGGTACGGTGAGCATGAGATGCTAAATTAGGCTATGCCTGACAAGTAAACTTTATTTTGTACAAAATTTCGTACCAGGGACCTTAGGAGGTTAATGCCTTGATTGCTATGAAATTTTACTAGACAACGTAATCCTAAATTAGCCCTGCAATAATAATTTATTTTGAAGTTATACGAGACTGTAGCGAGCTTACAAGTAGTTATGGTTTTATTGAAACCATATTACTTCTGAAATAAAAACAATAATGCCTCAATAAATCCCATCCGATAAATTAGTTATCTGACAGGTCTATAATGCTATCTAATAGAAAGAAAAGTTTTTTCGGGGCCGTACTATAAAAATCAATATAATTATTTTCAGAAGAGATTCGTGTTAATGATACATTGTAATAAAGTTCGTGTAACTACACGATTAAATTATATTTATTTGTACACTGTTAAAGAATATAGTTTCTGCTTACCTATCTCACCTATCTATAGCGTGAGTTTTTGCACAAAAGGAAACAGAAATATCCCAGCGTTACTTTTGAGCGAGGTCGAGTGATGCCGCCGACAGGTTCTCGTACCTATCTCATATATTACCCGATACAATATACAGCTATAAAGATTCGAATCAATTAGATAATCCGGAAGCCTCAAGGCTCAGATAAAAGCTACAGAATTTTCCTTTATACCCGCGGTTTAAAGAATTCAATTATATAATACTAAGAAGATTAAAAAGGCTAACACAACTCCTTTGAGATAACGTAAGAGGCAGCTATTTAATTATTGGATACGTGCCTCCTTCAGTGTGCTCGCAATCAATACTTACTTGAGGATTTCGATGTTTGATTCTATAATAATATTATCCTCGCACCATGTGTTTGTAAATCAAACGAATTTACCAAGTAATGCTCGAAGTTAAATAAGCGAACAATTTCATTTGACGCGGTGTGTGAATTATATTTTCGTATATGTTTTACACAATGGATTTAAAAAGAAAATGTTTTACCACTGGGGATGGATTGCTAATGAACGTTATTTTGTATGGGAACCGCGCGCGCCAATCTTGCGAGGAGAAGAGGCGGGGACGTCTTTATTCTGCGGCCCTGTCACTCAGATCGCAAAAGTATATAATAGAAAGAGATGACATTGTTTTGGTCTCTTTCTATTGTATACTTTACGCCCATAACATTTTTAGTTAATTTTAAAAAAGAACATGACTGAATACCCATTTGACAATATTAGAATTCGAAATTTGATTTCGACTAGTGTTGTGGTATATTGTTTCATAGGAATCAATAAACTATATATTTATAGACCATTTATAAGCAACAATTTGGTAGGAAAAAAAATATAAAGTAATAGGTGCATTTTGACAGATGAGTTTTATGGACCATTTACACGGAGACAGTTACTGTCTCAGTGTAAATAGCAACCCAGTGACAATCCAGCGATCAGCGATCAGGACAGTAGTCCAGTCCAATTGCAAATAAAATAATAATATAATATATATATACTCATGTTAAAAGGCAGGGGCAGCGGTAGTTGGGACGGACGGGGCACTACTTGTTCGAGAGGCCGCGTGAAACGCGGGTTCGAATCCACCGCCTGCACCACTGAGTTTGAATAAAACTTATGTCCAGTTCAATGTAAATATCGCTTGCCTCACATTGTGCCTGGTGCATGCGACAGGCTCGCCACCTGTTACATGGGGACCTGACATATCTGGCGAAATGTGTGTGTTTAACACCTCTACCTACCCCTTCGGGGAAAAGAGGCGTGATGATATGTTGTTATGTTACTCATGTTTGACAAAATAATATATATCATAATTGTTATTACAAATTGCGATACCTTTTACAAGAAAGACTGATATGAGTCAATTTGTACTATAGTCCGTCTGGTACACGTACACATGCTTGTGGAGAAAGATAAGCGTAAATTAATTAGAGTGTTTTTGAAAACTTGAAAATTGATTTAATTTTAATGTACAAAGAAATTCTGGATGTTCTCGACGTAATAAATTACGGTGGTGGGTTTGATAGTTGATGTATTTAATAGATCTAATCAAGTCAAGTACTATCTGTTTGTGTTCCCAAACATTTTTCCCGATGTAGGGATATAGATTATTCTGACAATTCAGAGGTCTATTTTAATAGAACCAAAGGAATTTATTAATTCAATTCATTTTAAATAAACCAACATTTTTATTATTTGTTACTCGAGAAAAATACTGGACTGGTTTACTGGACTGTCTCGGCTACTGCTGCATCCGTGTAAACGGTCCTCAGTTAGTGTTGTTACATTTTAATCGTTCGGAGATAAACATTACATCGATTCATAATACAAATCGTACATTAGTAAAAGACTAGCTAAACTAGAGATCATTTTTGGAGTTATTAAAAAATAGTTAATTCATTCGTTCAGTTCAAAGTAATTTTATGCTACGTTCAATTGAATGGAATTGAACAAATGTATATTTTTTAAAAAGAATAATTCTAAACAGAATTGTTCAGGACTGTTTAGGAGAAACACAAGAAAAAACCTACATTCGATTACTGTTTACGGCAAATAAAATAAAGATTTTTAATTCAAACGTGCTTTACAATAATTAAATTAAGAAATGTCACATGTAAGAAACTTCATTACCTCTTATAATTTTTTAACTTTATCAATTCTTGTGTGTTATTTATGAGATAGCACAGAGTCATAAAATAAAAAAAAGATGTATAAGTGGCAGTGGTGGGTGTACTTGGTTGCTTACTCCATTGTCTTAATTGCAGTTTCTCGCGATCCGTCCGACCAACTGTGCGCTTATTTAGTATCTTCTTTTGTTTTGTGATCCAGCTTTGTTTATGGACTTTTACCTTGACATTGGCTTGTTATATTACACTTTGATTATACGTGACTTATTTTACCATGTCAAAAAGAGGACGTACGTTGCATTCCCGGGCACGGGAAATGGTTCGTAAGCTGCACGAATATTAATATTATATTTGAAAGGGAATCTCAAAATGGTGGACCGTTATTACCAGTTATCCAAGCGCAAAATCGTGTCGCACAAGCTTTGGGAGTTGGTGTACATACTGTGGGACAAGTTTTAAAAGAATGACGTGGTACTGCTGGAACGGAAGACAATGAAGTTCCTACAACAAAAAAAGGAAAGAAGTATCGATAATTTTGACACAGATGCCATAAGGAATCATGCGTATGCATATTACACCCGAGGAGTATACCCAGTTCTAAAAAAAAATAATGATTTCTCTGAAAGAAGCTGGTTTATTTACTGGAAGTCCATCTTCCTTAATTACTATTCTGAAAAATATTGGTTTCGAGTAAATTAAGGAATGCGACCGGAGAAAAATATTGATGGAAAGATTTGAATTGAAACTGCAAAAAATAGCTTTTCTAAGTAAAATAAACAATATAACAGACTGGAACAGTCATATTTTTGCATGAAACATCGTTAAATGCAAACCATACCGTGTCAAAATCTTGGACGGGCGATACTCCGTCCTCTAGCACAAAAGTGCCCATTGGGAAAGGTGGCCGATCAAAAATTTGTCACGCTGGATTTGTAGGAAGTTTAATTGTAAATTGTTTGTTAGCGTTCAAGTCAAAGAGTAACCAAGGAATACCACGAAGAGATGGACTCAGACAAATTTAAAGAGTAGTTCGTGGAGCTATTAACAAACCTACTTGACCAATGCGACATTGTCATTACATCGGTACAAATTGATAAGCCGCCAGCAAAGTTGAAAAATAAAGCTGAGCATGTGACATGGCTACAGTGGAACGGTGTCCAAGCAGACATGAGCCTTTTAAAAGAAGAATTGATGAGATTACTGGCTGAAAATAAATCGAGGATACCTAGGTACGTTATTGACGAATTAGCACGGGAACATGGACATGAAATTTTAAGGACACTACCATTACCATACCACTGCCAGTATAATGCCATAGAACTGATTTGGTCTCAAGTCAAAGGTTAGTTCTTATGTTTTGTTTATTCAACGCATAAAGTAATAGGTTGCACACTTATAACGATCACTAGTCTTTCTATCACAAGATAGATAGATAGATAGATTTCTTTCTGTCCTTCTATTAGTATGGAAGAAGAACGGTCATTGTATAGAATCTATAGTATCCATTATTGTAAAAAAAATTAACTTTGATAGACTTAGCTAATTGTTATGATTAATTTAGTTAATCATAATTAAGTTAATAAATTAAATTCATTTTCAGGATACATTACGAGACACAGTACAATCCCAACATTTACGACAAAGAAAATAATGAGCCTTTCAACCCTGTTGCCTGTTACCATGTTACGAAAGATGACTGGGAGAAGGTGGTCGAGAAAACCAAAAATTAATTACAGAAGACTTACAAAAGGACATACAAATAGATAACTTAGGAGACAGCGAGTTAATTATGTTTGTCTCTGATAATTAAGAAAGCAGTCCAGAAAGTGAATAAATATTATTAATTATATCAGTTTCATATTTTTACTGACCCTACACCTATCCTTGTATAATGTCAATATACACACCCCATATTATAGAGGTAGCTATTTAGACAGATTTTGGTAGATACCCTCGATTATTTCTTTTCATAGTTTGGAGAAATGGCATAAAATAAAAAAAAATCAGTTCATTCATTTTATTTAGAGAAAGCAACGGTCTTAGTAGACACGTTTGATAGTTATTTTCTTGATGTAGTAGACTCCACTAACACGGTAGTTTTTTAACAATATTTTGCAATGAAAAAGGAAATGAAAAGTCTAATGTTTACAAATATATCCAAGTGCTCAAATGCAAGGTCATAACTTGTACATCATAAAAAAACATGAAATAAAAATATAAAATTTAAAATAAAAAAAAATCTTGGGGAGGAGGGTTTGGTTCATGGTTTTACCATTAAATTTACACGTCATGCGTTGTTCGTGTCATTTTTCTGGATCAAACAAGCTTACAACTGAACTTCACAAAAAGTCATACCAAACCAATAATAATAGCCCCTACGTAACATTTTAATAATAAAACAAAAGGCCAAGCAATCTCATCCTTTCAAAATCTTTTGTCTTAACAAGGGTACAGCAGAAGGCATATTCCCATTTAATAACTGCTGACCATTTCAAAAAGATGTGCTTTTCTCGGGGTCTCGGATAAGGCTTTAATGGAACCTGTCTACTCTACTTTTATTTCAGGTGAAGATATTATTCGCTGTACAAAGAAATGACAACCCCTACTACGCAAAGTCCAATATCATTAGGGATGATTTAATTTAGAACATGGGCCAAAGATACTGTAAATTTGTAGTCAGGAGATTACAGTCTCGAAGAAAACTGAAGGTTTGTCAGATTTCAGTAATTGTAGAGTAGATTTAATGCTGATAAAAATATCTCTTAATACTTTATTTTATACACTATCACTGTAATCTCAAATTCTTAAAATTATTAAAATGTTTCACTACAGGTACATTGTCATATTCAAATATATTATTTTTGTCACATCCAGTAGACTATGTGTAAAATTTAATTACATATCGTACTCGTATCTAGGAACATTGTTCGTCGAACAGTATTTAATCCTCTTTGCTGTGTTCAATTATGTGTTTTATTTCCTCTGACGTAAGGTTCTTCTTCTCGAACGGGAAGTGGGGATGTGGATACCACTTCGCCGGAGTTCTGAGTCTGTAATTAGTATTGAAACTTGACAGCTCCGCTACCTCGCCGCTAGTGAGTGCGAAGTCGAAAATATGAATGTTCTGTTTTATCCGGTCGTTATTTGTGGAGCGCGGAATTGCCACTATCTGACGGTCCAGCTGGAAAATTAAAATTGAATTTATTATGTTGGTGGTATATTTGTAACTATATTTCACGCACCTGCATGAAATATACTAAAATATGATATGAAATATATACATGAAAATAATTCATGATATTATTATGTCAAGTGCAGTTTATAATGAAAATCGCCTGCCTCATGCTGGGCCCGATGCATGGCAACCGGCATGCCCTTTTTACATAAAGTTTGTGTTAATTCCACTGCCCATCCTTCGCGATGGGGAAGGCATACGTATCGTACGAAGAGGTTTATCAAAAGGCCTAGCACGGACCGAAGAGAAAAAGTCCCCGAAGGCGAAGAAGCCCCGCTTCTTCGTTTGTGTGGAAGCGAGCGGCAATGAGTAGTTTTGTCATTGGGGACTTCATCCAGAGGTGATGATTATGTTGTGTTACTACGTATTCTTTTCTTCTTATAATATAAAACCTTGTTAAATTTAAATGTATTTTTGCGCCCCTTTAACTAAATAAATACTCAAAGACGCTGGACTCTTATTCAAATTACCATTACACATGAGGCCTATGTATACGTTTGTCACCTAAAATAAATTACGTCGACGTTTACTAATGCTAGGAACTCCCGCGATGGATTCTGCAAATCCTGTTGTCCTTAATCCAGACTGGCTTAGCCTAGTTCAGTGTCGGCCAATCTAAGCTTGCATGAGTCTCACATCACCCGGCTTTGTATAACGTCATAAATCATACGATATTCGTTTATGGATAATTTGTTTACTTGTAACCAAAATTTTGACTAAACTGTTTACTCCAACTAACCAGAAAATGTTTAATTTACACTGTAGTATAGCGAAGATAAAATATATCTTCGCCCCTTTTTCCCCGTTGGGGAAGGCAAAGGTATCAACGCTCAGGTTTGTCCAGATACGTGAAGTTCCCATATAACAGGTGAGCCTATCGCCATGCACCGGGCACAATGTGAGGCATAAGATGCTTAAATTATACTGTAGTTGAAGTTGTGTCATACTCCTTTCCTCCCTAATTTTTTGAAAAACTTACGAAATGTTTGTAAACGCGATAAACAGCAGAATATGATTATCTTAGATTTTTTTTTACTAGATCATCAGAAACAACATTCATGTAACTACAATTCCACGTAAAGGGCGAGTGAAAGCATGCTTAGTGTCGGGGCCGTTTTTCTCAGAACTTACTGGTAGCTTTGTCGGACGAACGGATGGTGTTATCTTCATTTTCTACAAATTTAGGTACTGCGCATCTTACACATCTATTCTTAGTAAAAAATATATTTTTTATGATTTTATACTGCATATTTATCATAACTAAAATAATGCTTAGGAGAAATTGTATGTAAATAATAAAACTGTCATCTGAGATGCCTATAAACGAGCAGACGAAATGCTGTATAGTTCAAATGAATCTTTTATTGCAAGCACTTACAGTCTTCCTCTGAAGCAAGTAAAACTTTTGATCTTTAGCTCCTAGCTGTACCTTGAACTCTGTTTCCTGGACTAGTTTGAATATGTTTTAAGTTTTGCTTTTATTATCAGTCTAACTTAAAAGTATTCTTTGTAAAGACATCGTGGAATACCAAATTTTCAACGAAGAATTCGTGTACAGTCTCGAAATGTATGCCAGACACTTAGTGACACTTATTATTAAGAAAATGAGGTTTCTTTTAAGTGAAAGGCTACACATTATTGCTCGTGACTGTACTTCCACTGAATTTATTTCTAAGTATCCATATTACCGAACTGAATTAGGCCAGCGTGGTGGTGTTACGGCCCATGCTCCTCATGTATTTCTCCATGAGGAAAGCGTGAGCAAAAAGTAATCATTACAGAATCTGTACAAATAATAAAATGCGTACCAATAATAAAATGGATTTGTAATTCAATTCCGGTTTCAAGTTTGATAAATGTAGGTGATAAAATTAAATACGTAGTTACTAAAAATAGTTTTAAACATGTATTGATTAGTTTTGGTCTACATTACGCTCCAAATTGAATAAGTATGAGCTTCAAAACCTCTTTACTCTTCAATTGCTATTAAAACTTAGTCTCGACGTGCAAACCGATGCGATCAAGACCGATCAGGAACTTTGTTTCGTAAGTACTGGCATTAACTCAGAAGCAACTCCGCAATCGTTTACTTTCAATAGCTTTGAAAAGACTGTGTGGAGTTGAAGCTAAAGCAACACCGTTTTCGTAACTAAAGTTTTATAGTTTTAATTCAAAAGTACTAATAAAATTACATTCAAAAAGTATTTATTCAGTTTAAATATTTTACAGTACTTTTTAGTGAACGTCAAAAACTATGCAACCTGTTTGAGGTTTATTAACTATCAGAAGACAGCACGGACCGAAGTGAAAAAGTCCCCAAAAGACAAAATTGTTCATTGTCTCTCGCTTCTTCGTTCGCGTGAAAGCGTGAGACAACGAGTGTTTTTAGCCCCGGGGAAATTTTCTCGTCGATCCATGCTAGGCCTACAGGAGTCCTGAGAAGAAAGGGGAAGAAACTCAACATGTTTAATCGTCCCTTTACATTATTGTTTTCAAAGTATATTTGGTGATGTCGTAAACTACAAGGATAAAAGGAACGGTTCTAGAAAATTATTCACTTCATGTAGCTAATTTAGAGTTGATTAATGACTAAAGAGGTAGTTTTCATGCGACTATAATAATTATGTATTGTAACGAGGCGCTATATTAGCAGTATTAATTATTGCGGTCTTCTCTGGCCATTTTCTCTTTGTTTCTGTTTTTAAATTTAGCAACTGTCTGTTTCAATTTAATTGTTTTGTTCTCCAATTTTTCATTCCTATCAGAGTCTTGACGCCTATATATCGCATATCTAGTTCTTTAAAATCATAAATGTGATTTTTAAAATTTTTAACTAGAGCGCAAAATTATTTTTTGTCCTAACTGTGGTTTTATACTAAATTTGGTGTGTTGATTGGATTTGGATTTTTGGAAATTTATAACTTTTAAGAACTAGATGTGCGATATGTATAATTGTTTGTTGCAATAAAATTATATTATTCTTTAAGTTTTGCGTTTAGTGATTTGTGTTATTTACCTTTTAATAAATTGTTTTAGTTGCGCCCTTTATGAATTAATATTACAAACAATAACACCACCTCTAGTTTTTATTTTGCAGCAATTTTACCAAGTCACAAGATAAGATATTTTTATCATTATTCCGTTCAATCGAAGAATCTATTTGTATTCGATACTTATTATACTTGAGCCTACAAACCCGAAACTAATATTTATTAATAGAATATTATACAATAAGAAGAAGCAAAAAATATATTATCAAAATGAGTCAAACAGAATTTACTAGATTAACCTGTCGCCTTATTTCTTTCACTGTTGGTTATTGAACATAGTTTATAGGTATTTTTAATATTATAAAATTGTAATATTCGATCAATTAACTAATATTAACAGGACATTATTTGCCGATCATGTAACTTTCACAGAAAATCTAATTATAGCCTGAATATTAAACAAATTTAACAAAAACTTTTGAGACACTTTACACCTTAAAAATATTAATTATAAGTGATATAAAAATAGCTATTTTTATTGTATTACTTAAATATCAGGCGGATTAAACAGCGTGAGGGTGAAAATAAGGTAGACACCCAAAGGTTCAGTTCTACTTTGTTCTAAAATGTAACTTTAAAAAGTTTTAACACAATAAATTAAAATTTTACGAAACTACTATACAAAGTATAAAAGTAATACGTGACAGCTAATTAGCTTCACATAAAGCTGAGTGAATGAAAGTTATCTCCCGAATATTCGTAAAGGTAGGGTCGCCACGCCAGAATTGGTTTCTGGGGTTGAATCCGTGAAATTAGCAGTTTAGACTGAAACCGCGAACGTTTTATATTATTTATACAAAGATTTCAACCTACAGTTTTAATTCCCTTGATAAAATCGTGACATGTAGGTACGTTATTGATATTAAAAATGACACAAATAAAATCTTTTTAGAGCCAAAATACACAGGTTTTACACTAACCCCCTTACTAATAAACGATTTATAAGGAAGGAATAGTTATTCAGTGTTTTGTTACTTTCTGACAACTACTGTCTTCTGAATGTCTGACGAAGATTAAACACTGAATAACTATTTCAACCTTATACCTCGTTTATTAGTAAGGGTGTAAGTATCTATTTAACAGGAGGTGAGCCTGTTGTTACACACCGCAGGAACAGTCGAGTACAAAAATATTTTTAAGCATTTTAGAGGTGACAATCATTATTTCCTTCTATTAAGAGTCATTTCCTGTCAAAGGTGGTTACATAACTTTGGAGTTGACTGTACAATATAAGGTAAAGCTGGGGTCCGCGGATTATTGCAGAATACTTACTAATGCCTTGCTTACATTCTGATGTGAATTTGTCACTAAGTCGTGATCCTTTAACACTCCGTCGTAAGAACGACGTAACTCTGTGTTAAATGTTGAGGTAAAAGTGGAATTATTTTTACGATTTTTTAAAATCTTTGTTTGTGTTGATAAAGATGAGTGTATACATAGATATTCTCTATTGAAGCGAAATTCAGAATAAACGACTATTAATTTGTTTCAAACCCAGTAAGGAGAGAATTAAACCGCCGCCCTCTTCAACGTTTATCCCACTTGGCTATCGATGCCTACTAAGCAAAGCTTAGTAATATATTACAAGGCAACTGCTCGGAATTTACACTGCGGCTTCAACGCCTCGTGACGTCAACGATAAGCTCCGTTAAGTCAGCTATAATGATTTGATCAGACCGAGCGTAAAGGGTAAACAGTGTTTAACAGTGCTCTTAAAACTTCAAAATTCAATAAGACTGAAGAAAATGAAAGCCTACAACTAATGAACTGTTTTAATTAGGGAAAACTTATATGGAAATTTGTAGTTATTCTACTTAAAAACTCCAAAATTTTTGCTACGAATTTCTATTAAGTAAGTGCAATTACGATTCCAAAGCAAAGTCTACAACGTTATATAGAAGAAATAACATAACTGACAACACGATAAGAATTTTGATGCAGCTGAAAACAAAAAAGATCGTGAAGTGTTACAACAATATGTTTGAACAACAATGATAATTGATATAAAAGACAACCATTCAATACAAGACAGTGATAATATTTGATTTTCAACATTAACAAGTTTAACCATTATTATTAGATTATCGCTATTCCTGTCTATTGAGTTTTTTATGAATACTCCTTTCGCATTATAATTTAAATATCGCCACACAAAGACTTTCGCTCTAATCCCAGTAAGTACCTAATAAATCATCGTATAAAATCATAATGGCCTTATAATGTATCATGAAAACTAGCCTTTTAACCTTATAAAATCAGATAAGTAGTTCATAATCTCGTCTTTATAACATAAGCTTTCAAAATTAGATGAGGAAAATTGTTCCTAGAAGTAATAAGTAAATCACCCTACTCAGTAGCTTATATATGACAGGTAAACTCTTGGCCTTCATCTCACCTGATGGTAAGTGCAGGCAACCAAACCGAGCAAAATAACCCTGCCCCGGTGGGGAATCGACCCCCGGACCTCCCGATCTACACCCGGTGGTGTCAACCACTAGACCAGAGAGGCGGTTTTTCAATATTCTCTTATTAGATTGGTGTTTGTAAAAAAAATCATTATCAGTCGGGACAAATCCACTTTTTTTATATACTAATTTACAAATAGATCAAAAACTTGTAATTCAGGTCTTGCTCTCTGTAGTAATCATTTGAGCGTGCCAATATATTTTAAATTAATGAAGTTCTTCACACTCGGCTACTCAAATTATTTTGCGTAAAACAGTTTTACTATTATGATCGTCAAATACAATGCGCCATACATTACTCTTAGGCAATATGATATTACAATTATTATCTAGAATACCTTTAATACTTTCATTAACACAGTACTGCTTGTTACACACATACAACACACAGTCCTCATTACTACGGACATTTACACGCATTTTTCCTAGCGAAATACACAGAGACTTCAGCTCTACGATCTTGGCACTAATATACTCGTATTTGCTACGTCTACTTTCATGAATGTCTTCATACACGCTACTAATTACTCATCTGAATGTATAATATTCCCACCCATCCCATCTCTTCCCTTGAGTGCCGTAAAAGGCGACTAATGAACTTAGAACTACACAACCATCCAAATAGCTCATGCGGTGACGGGCTCACCACCTGTCATGCTATGGCAGTGGAATGGACTGCTTTTGCGGTGCTTTGCTGACTAACCCTTAGGGGATAATAGTCGTGTCGTATGTAATTGTATGTATGTATGTACAATATTTATCATTAAAGCACCTTACCCTGTAATATATCTGATAACTTAATTAGAACACCAAACATCTCGCTTTGAGATAATGTGTACAACTTTACTATTAAATCCCGGGAGAGTGTAAAGCGTCCCGACCGAATAATTCTAGATACAAAACGCCTAGGGCTGACAATTCTCTGAATTCGCACTGTATGTTATAATAGCGTTTCATTTGAAACGGACTCTATTCTCAAACTGCTAATTGAAATTTATAAAGCTTGAATTGGCTAAGGTGTTCAATATTATTAATAAGACCGTGGCTCCTCCGCGGTCCACCTCCACTGCAGAAAGGAGATATGAAGCCGGTTAATTTTTCCACGCAAAGTCCACTCTTCCATAAAAATGGAAAATATACCTACCAAAACTTAAGTTATTATGAATATCGCTGGCCTCACATTGTGCCTGGTTACATGGAGACTTAAGATATCTGGCGTAATGTGGATGTCAATACCTCTGCCTCCCCCTTCGGGGGAAAAGGCGTGATAGTATTTATGTTATATTATGAAAATGTTATACTATGTGCGTAGTGATTATAAATTTAACTAATAGTGAATTATCCAATCCTTACAAATACATTAAACAATTCAATAAAAAAATTTAAGCGGTTAGCGGCATAGTACATGCTGGTGAATACTTCAAAGAACTACATATTTCAGTATCAATACGTTAATGATATTGAGAGGTGATAAACATAATATATTTTTCTTTATTCTAAAATGCCCTTTTGACAAAATTAAATAGTTGAATGCGTTCTGCTCCGAGACTATGCTCAATAAATTAATACTCAATATGACGTTGTAAATTGTACGTTGTACCAAAGAAAAGATGGATGGATTGTGTGAATGATGATTTGATGAGGATGGGAGTGAGTGTTGACTTGACGAGTGATAGAGGAGAGTGGAAGAGGAAGACATGTTGCGCCGACCTCAAATAGAATTGGGAACAGGGCAGGAAAAAGAAGAAGATGACGTTGTAAATTTTTTGCAATACAATAAGGTATTCTATATCATTTAAAGTATTTTAAAATAGAACGCCTAATTATATTCTGAGATATATTTTTTTCTTATCCGAGTTACAATTCAAAAATAGTGGTTATCTTCCAAAAAATTACTTACAAGATATCTGAGTAGTATCTGGGGAACAGTCTTGTTATATTTTTGGGTGAGTCTTTTCAACACAGGATCGTCTCTGTGAGGAGGAGGAGCATCTGCTTTGCGACCTAAAATTAAATGCACATTAATATTTCCTCAGCCTATTTACGTCCCTCTGCTGGGCCTTTCTCATGAGGATTATGGGCCGTGACACCACCACGCTAGCCCAGTGCGGGTCATGGTTACTTGCATTGCACCGCTTACTTGCATTCCGAAACACGGAGGAGTTCGAGATCACAATGTTTTGGTCACCCATCCACAGCCTGACCGTGGCGAAGGTAGGTTTTGTTTTCGATATCGAAAGCCAAAGCGTACTAACCACTACGCTACCGAACTAAAACTTAAACTTATCATTAAAACATAAAACTTTAACATTCAACATAATTCAATAATCTCTTGTGGAGCAGAGCAGGGTAAAGAAGATGTTTGTTTACGAAATGCTCAAAGCTAACAAGAAAGGGATTACTAGTCCCCCGAGAATCTAATATCATATCAGTAAATAAGGGTCTTCCTGACATTCTGCCTTTGCTGGGCTGTCAATTGAGGTCAGATTACAATCACAATAGTGCAGGCAGTTTTACGTGATGCTATATAGAGCAACTATAACCGTTAACTCTATTTTCGTGATCATCATTTATGCATTGGACATTATATAAATAACTATAGACCTGCCCCGGCTTCGCACGGCTTCATCGTCACTTACCATCAGGTGAGATGAAGGCCAAGAACTTGCCTGTTATATGTAAAAAGTTATGTTTTTGCAATGATAATAAAATTAACGGTTTAGATCTCTTTGTAACAGTGGGTGAGTCTCTAATTCGTAGTACTATATATTTTTTATCGTTATTTAATTTTAAAGCGTAACTATGTTGTCTCTAGAAGCATTTAATTTAGCAAGACAGGTAAAAATGTTTATTTTTAATGAATCTGTAACTAACTCAATACATTAATTTAAATTGTTTTTACAGTCTAATAATGTACTGTCGTGACATTAGAAAGTCTACGTTCCGTTGATACGAAAAGGCGACACGCAAGCTACTTGGGCGCGCGATTCACACAGAGCTAAGAACATTCAGAAATTGATATTATTATTGTATGGAAGTCAAATGTGTCAAATCATCAAAGGCGTATAACTAATGTTGTTATTAATGATGTTTGCTACCTATTATTTAGAATTTGCTGATTCATTAAAAATAACCCATTAATAATACAGATCACAAATTAAATTATATTTACCCAGTATAGCGCCAAATGGAGTATATCCCATTACTACAACAGCGTGCTCCTTACACCAATCCACTAAATTATCCTGGGATATAGATGGGTTAACCTTAAATGAGAGAACAGAAAAATTTTATTAGGTTTTCCAATTTTAAGACAGATTAATATGACTTTTTTTACTGGTAAGATTAATAGACCGCTGGTAGTCGAGTTGGTGCGGAATCGCGAGTTCGATCCCACCGCATGAGTTTGAATAAAACTTATGTACAGTTCATTGTGAATATTGCTTGCCTCACATTGTGCCTCGCCACCTGTTACATGGGGACCTAACATATCTGGCGAAAAGTGGACGTTTAACACCTCTGCCTACCCCATTGGGGAAACAGGCATGATGATATATTATGCTGTGTGTAAGATTAATAAACACCTCCCTATGCCTATATCCTCGAAGGGGTAGTCAAAGGTCACATCTAGTTCGCCAAATATGTTCAAGATTCTCCGAACAGTAAATAGGCATATGGGTATGTGACCAAATATTGTAATTAGATTTCTTCTATGCTCCGGCACGTGAAACCATTAATTAGTGCCGGTTACATAGAACGGTGTCTAGCTACTACTTACTCTGTATCTGTGTGCTGTTGTAGATTACTTTTGACTTTTGACGACCTCCGTGGTCGAGTGGTCTGTACGCTGGTATCAAGGCGTCGCCATCTCGAGAGGTTCTGGGTTCGATCCCCGGTGGGGGCAAATGTTTGGGTGATGAATTTTCAAGCATTTGTTCTCCAGTCTTGGATGTTTATATATATTTATATAATTTATATATATTCAGGATATTTATATGTATTTATCTATTAAATATATTTATCCGTCATCTAGCGTCCGTAACACAAGCAGCATTAGTTGCTTAAAATGGGGCTAGTTGATAGGTGTGAATGTTTGAAGATATTTATTCGTAATTTATTTATTCGTCATTATAGCCTTTACCTATTGGAGAACTGTACAATAAGCCCAGCTATGGGATTTATACCTATTACCTACTTTAGGCTGATGATAATTAATTACATTATCGCTTCTATTTATATAGTGTATCGGTGTGTGTATCCACAAAGAGTACGCAACATAAATACTGTTTTTTTATCTATGGTTAATACATGTATAATGGTACTCGTAGCATCTACGCTGGTATGTAACATTTGCATATTCGTACATATACGACAACATGTTAACAAACAAATGCATAACAATAAATTCTAAAAACGGTTTAAATCTAAATTGTGAGTACATCTTTAATAGAGAACCAATTTTACTTTATAGAAATATGAATAATTCGATCTGAATTATTCCTGCCTGTGGTCTCATTCAATCTGTTTTAAAACTGTCTCCCTTTCTAATAAAATAAATGGAATACTATAAAAAGGGTAGGATCTACTTCAAATTCGTTTTAATAAAATCTTTTTGAAACTGCGCCGTTGTAGAGCAAGTTTATTCGTATTGCACGAGTTACTATCTGGGGTTCCGAATAATGGACGATCTATTAAGTTTTTAACTTTAATACCTACTTCCACATGATTTCTATATTGCGTATGACCAAAATCTCGCCTGATGTAAAGCAATCCTTGGTAGGAAAGAATAAAAGCACATAGCAATTACATATAAAAATATTAAACTTTGAATCACTAACAATACAAACTAAAGAATTCCCATTTATTAAACAGTAATCTGAGGAGCTCGGTGGCGTAGTGGTCAGTGCGCTTTGGCTTCGATTGAAAACAAAGCTACCTTCGCCATGGTCAGGCCGTGGATGGGTGACCAAGACTATGTGATCTCGAGCTCCTCCTTCCTTCGGAAGGCACGTTAAGCCGTTGGTCCCGGTCGCATTTGTGACCGTTTCTACCCATCAACCCGCATTGGGCCAGCGTGGTGGTGTTACGGCCCATACTCCTCATGTGTTTCTCCATGAGGAAGGCCTGTCCCAGCAGTGGGACGTATAAAGGCTGATGACGATGACAAAACAGTAATGCGGGAACGAAAATATGTAAACATTTCATATTGTGAAAATCCAACAACGTATTTTTAAACCGACCTCGATTTGTAATACAGCAGGCTTTATCCTGGAACGATTCCAAAGCCTCCGCATTTGCGTTAGGTTGAAATTAGATACTCCTATGGATCTTGTGAGATTCTGATCTTTGGCGTCTTCCATACCCTGCCATGTCTCTAAGTAGTCCGTCGGACTGATGCTTCCATCTTTCTGAAATAAAAACTACGTTTTCAATATGCTAAATTCCATTTCTAGATAGTAAAAAAATGCTGTCTGAATTGGGATGATATTTATTTTTGTGTTTTCAATCTATATATGCGAAAAACTTAAAAGATAAACCACGAAGAAAGTCAGAAATATTTTAATAGGTTTACAATATAAAATAGTAAACTTGAAAAAGGAAGAAAGCAAATCAAATGAAACAAGCTGCAACTCATAACAAAATAACTCCTTAAGTTTCTTGTTGTACAAAAATCGTTATTTCAAAATTAGTTCCCAACAATGTAAGCCCTTCATTTGCCTTTTTGTTCGTCACAATGAGTAAGAAGCGCGAACGCCTTAACCCTTATAAGTTGGAGTGAAACTTTTCAGAATAGTTCGCAAGTCTTAAAATGAGAACGTTCCGCTTAAAATCTTAAACTTTCGAATACCGGGATATTGTTCCTCTGATATTATGAGAACAAGTGTGTATAGAACTTGTGTTCTTCTAAAGTATCCAGTAAACTAGATACAGAAACGTCAAAATTCCATTTGCGGTTTCAACAAATTTTCGTCGGTGCGGGAATCAATCCTGTGACCCTTTGCCTCTAAAGTGTCGTTTGAAGGTAAAATGGGTCGTCAATTTTCATATTTTCCCCATATTTTCATTCGCATACTGCTGCTCTCTATACCTCGTAAACTTTTAGTGTGAGCTCTTTCTATTTATTTATTTATTGAAATTAACGTACCAACCGTTTGTGTGTTTTGCTTCACTATATATACTTTGTTATATTTTTCAAGGATGTCAACTAGTGTTGTTAGTCCGATATTCCTCACAAAAAAATACATTAAAATGCTGCCCGCGAGCTGAATTTGTTTTTACAGCTTATTAGTGACGAATCGGACATATTTTGATCTTTGGGAAAACTAGTAGCGGGGATATTTTAATTCACGACCGGGAAACTAATTCACTTAGGAAAAAATAAGAAAATATAATCCAACATTTGGTAAATACCAATTTGTTCTAGTTCTCGTACTAATTTTTTCTACCTACTTTCATATTATCATCAGAATTACGACATGAAAATTAAAATATTTCAAAGCATTTTCCGTCCAATATCAACGTTCAATTTCAATAGGCCCGCCACTAAACAAATAAATTCTAATGGATTTGCATAAATTTTCCAACTTTATTAAAATACGTATTCATATTTGTTTGTAAACAATAAATTATGCATACGATTGTCTATGATTACAGTCCTAGAGATTAACTATGATTATGAAATAATGAATCATGTGTGTTCAATTCTTACATTTGGGTTGATGAAACTAAAGCAAACTAAATGATAAATATTGCAAATATTAGTATTTGGAATCAGAAATACCTTGATAGTTGAAAATTAAACAGAATTTAGTGTTCTCAATATCGCTGTTCAATACGTGGGCTTAAAAAACATACCTTATACGCCATCGGGTAATGCATCAGGTACAAGTCGACGTAAGTTGTCTGAAGCAGACCCAGCGACTTTCTTAAGGCAGGAACCACTTCAACCCTCTCGTGAGCATCGTTCCATAACTTAAACAGTCAATAAAAAATCCAGATACAGCTACTCGTCACTCATATGAGAAGAATAGGAATAGATTCAAAAAGTACGCTAAGCCGTACGTTCCAATTGCACTTGAAACCGTTTCTATCCCAAATATGAAGGGGCCGATAATAAAATACTCTTACGCCGATTATTTTTTCACCAACATCAACAATAACATAAACACCAACTATGTAATAATATATCAAAGATTTCACATACACCTGTTGACAATAGATAGAAACTACAGTTACGAAACTAAAACTAAAGTAAAAGCTAACAAAAGCTACAAGCCTTAATAGCCATAGAAACAAAACTTACTTTGGTAGTGATATACACGTCCCGACGATCGGCCTTATTGTCTCTCTCGAAGTTTCGAACACCTAAGCCAACTTCGTTCTCAACTCTGTACAACGAGGCTGTATCTATGTGTCGGTATCCAGCCTCCAAGGCCCATTGTACGGCGTGAGCAAGCGAGTGGTTTATTGGTAACACCCTTGTACCCTGCAATGTGACATGATCTCGGGAGCTTCAAAGGAATTTACCAAGTTATTTACAACAGCCTTGTCAGGAAAGAGAGATCGAGTGGACGATAAAAAATAATCGGGGTTCATTTTCGCTAATATTTTTATTGCCGAACATGAATCTAATAAATCTTAAGCGTTTCTCTATAAAAATCAAATCTTACTCTTTGCTTGTCTTGTCCAAGACCCAAAATCTGTCTAATATTTAGAGTCGGTGATATTGTGCATTCCGACAAGTAATATAAAATTCATAGAAACATAACATTAAAACAAATGCTTACTTTAAAATTCCAAAATTGCCTCAAGCATGTTCGGAACTGAGCAAATAGGAACATTTTCTACAACGTATCTAAATATTGGCAAGCAAACAATTTTACAAGCAATAACGTTCAATCGTCTGCCTCGAAAGTTTTCGGCGTTCAATTATTTAAATTGTGCCTAAGAAAAACATGACTGTAAGGTTCACTTGTTGTTGTTGAACTAGTTCTCTCTCATGCGTCATTGTTAAACTCTTTATTGCACATAAACAAAAAAATACAGTATAAAAAGAAGAAGTAGACAAGGGTGGACTTATCTCTAATTGGGATATCTTCCAGTCAACCCGTCACAAGTGCGTGAGATCTCAAGATGTGAGAGAAGCGACACCAGTGCACAAGACAAAACAGAAATATATGCAAACATATACATTACTCTATTTCACACCAATCAACTAGCCCAGATTATGCAGCATAATTTGCTTCTTTCTGGATGGATTAAGGATACATATATAATAATATTGCTTTTAAGTGCACACAATAAAACAGAAAGCTCGGTGTAAGATGTAACATGCAATTCTAAAAGTTTTTTTGCAAAACATTAAGATCCTACGACATACATGTAAAGCTACTTCGATATTTTGCATTACTGTTACTTCTTTGTTTCAGTCACATATTTCACGTCATAGAGCCGACGTAACGCGAGTTTCCGATGAAGAAAGTGCCGGGATATGTTCCCGAGAGGATAAAGTACTCACATCAGCCAGATGGCCGAGGCTCGTCCCGAGTGCAACGATGGGAATGTCGTTGCCATCATTTAACTTCAGAGCGTAGCTCACGTTCGCCTACAAATCGGAAAAATACAGACTTTGAACGAGTGTAGCTATGTTATTTGAATTTTGCATTTGATAATTTACTTTTGATTCTTGCTGTGTTTAGTAAAATTTATTTCTAGTAAAGACCCAAGTCCAGCCATCACTTATAATTGTTTTGTCACCTAAAGCTTTTTGTTAGCCACTAGGTGTTTTTGGAAAAAGTTAAATTGTTATTCAAAGACAACTTCAAGAACTACATGCAATTGTTTGGAATTTTCTACAGTCACGAGCATTATTATGTATTCAAATTTGACACTTTGTGATATTTTCCTGAGAAATTAAGGTTACTTTAAGTGAAATTTGTCTACATACGTAACTGTACTTATTCCTCTATTCTGTCAATAAATAACTATTCTATTATTATCAATGGCTGGTGGTCAATGGTTCGTAATCTCTATTTGTATCTGTTACATAACTATTTTACTCTGTCAAAACCTAAATCAATATGGGCTATCAATCACAAAATCAAGCAGCTCAGCTCCCTACCACATTATTCTATACGATACGGTTCTTCTTTGTAGATTATAAGACTATTCGTATAAGTAAGTAACGTAATCCTTCACCTCTTTAATTGGCTAAAATATTAAATCCTCTCTGAAACGTGGACGCTTACCGAAGAATGAGGAACCGAACCATGAGGAAGCTCCAAGTAGCTCAAAGAAAAATGGAGTGTACATGAAGGCATCAGGATAATAGATTGCGTGCCTAACATAGAGATCCGACGTCGGACCAATGTCTAGGTTATTGGCAAACGTATGTTGAGACTTAAGTGGCAGTTGGCAGGACACTTGGCGAGGTATAAAGACGACAGGTGGAGTAGGACTTTAAATGAATGGTGACCGTAGCAAGGGAAAAGACGACGAGGTCGACCTATAATGCGTTGACGACATCGAGCGAGTCGCGGAAAAGTCTTGGGAACGGATCGCGCAGGACCAGAAAGATTGACACAAGAGAGAGGAGGCTTATGCCCTGCCGTGGGCGGTAACGGACTGTTATGATGATTATGATGATGAAATCAATGAAGCTATAAATAGGATCCTACATTTTTTTACATGCGAATGTTCAAATTAACACAATATCATTCAACACATACGAGTACAATAGGGTTGGAAAATGTCATAAAAAATCAGGTCCTTATTATTAAGTCATTTTTATGTGTAACGAAATGAGAGTCATGTCGTTACATGATTAGGTATAAAAAACCATTTTCCGCGTAATCAGAGCAAAAAAATTCTATAGATCACCTTCGGACCACACTTTTGGGCTAATTCTAGATTGATTTACTCTAAGATATTCCGGTCTAAAAATCTCAGACAAGTTTCAGTCTACAAATTTTACGTGAACTGCGAAAACGGGATTACTTCCCGACATAGGTGCTTGTTATCGGGTAACCCGATTTAACATTGGTTCCCACAGGAGCCTTCTCGAAAACTTTGCTGGTAATTAATGCACACACAACTAGGGATAGTTCCTTCAGAATTCAAGATAAGCTCGTGCGTATTATAAGTTATGCATCGGGTGTGGCGGCAGTTTATTAAGATATGGGGCGGTGTAAATAATTAGAGGGAATACTTAGAGAGAATAATTTAGGAACAATATTTTTACAAGCATTGTTATTCATCTTTATAAAGTTTTACGCGTATCTGGTATAGACTAGTTTTTTAATGAGAGGAGGCAAACGGGCAAACGTTTCACCTGATGGAAAGGAATCACAGTCGCCCATAGACATCTGCTGCACCCGAGGAACTGCAGATGTGTTGCTGCGTTGGAATGTTTTACCATTTTGAGATTTTTTTATAATGATTTTTTTTTTCCAAATTCATATTCCTAACAAACAAAATAAAACCCGATGTCTATACTTTGACTCGCAAATCTTTGTGCTACGTCAGTGACTTTAGGTCTCATATGGGTCTCTTTGTTTCTAAAGCTGTTACGCAGAGAATTTCTGAGCACAGCTATTGCCATTCAGAATCCCCTTTAAAAAGCTTTTTAGATAAGAACACTGGCATCTAACTTTAAGTAATTTCATAAATAATATATTATATAAATTAAATCCAAATATAAAAAGAATGCACAACAAGCCAATGTATCAAATTGCCTGCTGATACGAGTATCTTTAAAAGCGTAAAAAATTTAGCAGAACTACAACAGGCGATGAAAATCTAGGGCATCAGATTATTAACATAAAGTTACAGATCAGTGTGAAAATGTACGAACAACTGTAGGGCTTACGAACTGGTATGGTTCTACAATAGACACTTTTACAGTTTTTTTGAGCACTGCAAATAAATTACAGGAAAAGAACCTACAAAGGCATATCAAGCAAAATCCGTACTGCATTAATGCATCTGGATTAAACGGAAACGGGAGACTAAGTCCTAGCAAAACAAATGGTATGATCTGAACACGAATCGGACGAACAGACTATAATACCGAGATTAAAAAATAAAAAAAAATCAATCTACTCTACGTCTCTCTTCAACACGCGCCGGCTTAGCCTCCAAGCTCTTCAAATGCAAGGGTGTGTACTAAATTACTAGCATTTTCAAACAATTTAAATATCCAATCTTGTCTGTGAGTTCTGCGAAATATTTAAACAAAAATAGTTTCGTTAAAATTAGTTAATTAATTTCGTTTCAACCAATTTTTAAAGAATTTTTCATTACTCATGCTTCGAATGTAGGTCGGCAATCCCCGAAAACCGGGACGAAAGTAGTACTTTTCATGCCTAGGAACATCTAGCTCCCTTTTATCACCTGTTTTATCGACATTTAACAAGCCACTAAACAAAGGGAAGTAATTAATAGGCTACCCATTTAATTATTTGATTAGCAACAAAAAGGGTCAGCCGAAAAATCATTTCGGCAGCAAACGAATATTTTGTCAGCTATAAAATTATTTGGGCGGCAAAATAATTATTTGGGCTGCAAAATAACTATTCGGTCAGAAGAATAATTAATTAGGCAGCAAGATAATTATATGGCCAGCAAATTAATTTGTTGAGCTGCAATTGAAAAGTCTTATAAAAAATATTAAATTCTTATTTATTATAAATTCTTACCAATACATATCCCTTTAAATACAAAATAAACAGAGCACAAACTAATAATCTACTATTATCCATTTTGACAAACATTCAACTGACGACGAATTACAAAATAATTTCATTAAGTAACAAGAGTAATTGGTTCTCTTATCAAAAATATCGGCCATACACACATGATTATAGTATAATGAGTATCAGGTATCGATACTTTGATACCCCTCACACGTGTGGACCAAATTGAATGAACATTCTAACATACCGATAAGAATATAATTTCTTTTAGATTGTATTACACCAGATCTTTATTTGGATGATATTATTAATGATTCTATATTATTTTACAGCTTTGTATTATTTACCGAATACCGAAATGTTTTACACAAAAATAATTGAAAATGTTAATAAATGTCGTGTAGGATTTTATTTATTTAATGATTCAACAAATTTGTATACACTGTTGCTCCTCGAAAATTATACTATAATAGTTTAATTATATAAGTTTAATATTTTCTGTCTTACTCATAGATATCTTTTGGCCCATGTGCTAATCGCTATTACTGTCAAGAAAATCTATACATTCTCGTATGGATATATAACTTGGAAGGATGGTCAAAGTAAAAAACTAATGTATGAAGTTAGTAATTTGCAATATGGATATTGTATTCTAGAACTTAAGATATTTCTAAAGCAAAAACAGTTTCCTCTGTTAAATTTTTCGTGTTCTATTGTGGATATATCAGCCACTCACTGGTCAGATTCTCCTTAAGTGATTGTTGGACAAGCGATTGGCTTTCTCATCGATATGTTCAAAACAAAATTTTTAGATTAGATCAACGTCATATGTGCTTTCTAAAAAGATATTTACATAACTGTAAACTCATCCAAATATCATGTGCTTATTTTATTCAATATGTACTTACGCTAAATGATAATCAACTAAAAGAACTAGATAATATATCTGTTGCTGAAAGTGGGATGTGTGACATTGAAGACAGTAATAAATATATTTGCAATAAAGCTGATCACCTAAAAATACTGGTCCAAAACATAAGAAGTATCAACCGCATCTTCTCACAATTAAAAAGTTTGTTACACAGGTCGAGAGTTGACTGGGATTTAATAGTTTTGACTGAATGCTGACTCCATAAGAATCCTTTAATTCCATCGATAGACGGGTACACTTCCTATTTCTCAACTTATAATACATCACAAAATGAAGGAGTTGTTGTTTTCCATAAATTTGAATTGTCGTACAGAGTGTATGAAGCCGAAATAATGAATGCCAAAATTAATAACACGTCAGCAATTATTGCAACTTACCGACTAACTGGTGAAAAAAATACTACAATGTTTTTTGAGTCTTTACATGATGAGTTATCCAAATTGAATTCATACAAAAATATCATACTAACAGGTGACATAAATATAGACATATCTGGTTCCTCCACTGATGTTAGAGCCCATTCTTATCTCAATTTATTGGCCTCGCATAATATGCTCCCAGCACATACGCTCCCTACACATACCCTCACCTGTCTTGACCATGTAATACTGAAAACGAAATTCCCAGCAAAATGCTTTGTCTCACAAACAACTATCACTGACCACTACACTGTCCTACTCAGCATTGCATCTACCGCTTGTTATGCTGTTCCTAATACTAAAATCAATAAGAGAATTGATTATAATGCCCTCGACACGGCATTCAGTGAATTGAACTTATCCTCAATAAATTCTATGCTTGATGTAAATGAAGCTACTGATTTCCTAGTTGCATCTCTAGAGAATATACTTCACAAATGTACCAATTCAATAAGGTCCCTATTCGCAGACATACAATAAAACCGTGGATTACCCAAGGCTTATTAAGATGCATGAGAAATCGGGACAGGCTTCATATGAAATGCAAAAACCATCCAAACAACGATATACTTAAACTTACATACACTCGTTATCGTAATTTTTGCAATAGTATTATTAAAAGGGTCAAACAGGAATATGAAAAAGCGGAATCAATAAAATCCCAACATAACAGCATAACTCATATAAAGAAATCAAACATGTCATCTGCGGACTTATTGAATAATAATAATCCTTATAAAACGATAAATGAAGTCAATGAATATTTTGTAAATGTTGGAAAGACATTGGCAGAAAGTCTATCGACCAAAATAGGTAACCCATGCACGCCTACTGTCCCAACTACGTCCAATAATGAATGCTTTTACTTTCACCCCACAGATGATAAAGAAATTATAGCAAATTATAGCAGTGGGTATAGACAATATCCCCAATGCAGTAATTAAGAGATTTAGGGATGTTATCGCTCCTGTTATGACCCATATATGTAATTTATCATTGAAATCTGGTGTCTTTCCTGCGGCCTTCAAGCGTGCTTATTCTTCCTGTGTACAAGAAAAGGGATAGAGACCGTGTCAGCAACTATTGCCCAATTTCCATTTTGCCAGCCTTTTCAAAAATCTCAGAAAAAGTCGTAAACAAAAGATTAACAAATTATTTGGAATCGAAAAATCTTCTATCAAATTCACAATACGGTTTTCGCGCAACAAACGGTCAACAAACGATGCTGTGATGATGAACTTACAAATATTATAGTTGGTAAATTGGATGATAAAAGGAAGGTAATCGCCGTATTTTTGGACCTCGCCAAGGCTTTTGATACGGTCTCTATTCCTCTACTTCTTCATAAATTGGAGAGCCTGGGTATACGGGGAATCCCACTTAGATTTTTCGAAGAGTATCTGAGGAAACGTACGCAGTGTGTCTTGATTGATGGAATTTATAGTGATACCACGGGGCAGTATTTTAGGACCAAAGCTTTTCCTCACATACATAAATAACCCGTGTAATATACAGTTGGAGAATGGAAAAGTAATCACATTCGCAGATAACACTGTTCTTTTGTTTTTCGGTAACACGTGGGAAGAGACTTATCGTTTTGCTCAAAATGGACTTAATAGTGTTACAAGCTGGCTAGACAATAACCTTCTTACTTTGAACACTGATAAAACAAGATACATCTCTTTTTCTCCATATAATACAAACCATCCCTATAACACCCCGCAACTCTTTCTCAAAGCACATAAGTGTCATGACCCTGCCGTTTCCTATTGCACTTGTCAAAAGTTACAAAATACGGACAAGATAAAATATTTGGGAGTGGTGATAGACAAACATCTAAGTCACATATTGACCAACTAACCAAGAGAATCCGGAAGTTAATCTACATTTTTAAAAACTTACGTCATGTAGCTAACGCGAGTGTTATCAAGATGGTTTATTTCGCCCTGTGTCAATCGATTTTATCATATTGTATCACATCTTGGGGAGGTGCTGCTAAAACCCATATTATCCACCTAGAACGCGCCCAAAGAGCCGTTCTCAAAGTATGCTATTCCCTTTAATTCTGTTTTCCAACTACTAATTTATACAAAAAAGCCAAAGTACTCACAGTCCGTCAAATATTTGTCATACAGACCATTCTCTTTAAACATTCGCTACTGCCATACTCATACTCAACGCAACTCCAACAAGCGACGGAAACATACAATTTGCTCGATGCTTTCCTTTAGAGCAAAGCTCACACAAAGGTTCTTTTGCTTCTTGGGACCATTCCTATATAATAATGTAAATGAAGCGTTGGTCATTTATCCACTTACTAAAGCTGAATGCAAACGGAAACTGACTTCCTTCCTTCTTGATTTATCATATAATGATACAGAAGAGCTACTACTTACGTTTAAATAAGAATATTTTTCGATCACTGTTGCACACATATACTCGCACTTATACACAAACACACGCACTAAAATAAATATGCATCTAGGCAATGATACACATGTTGGATGGAAACATATAATTAATCATCTTTAAGCATACTGATTAAAATAAGTATTCGTAAATAATTAAGCTTACTCTGTATTTAGATTAAACTACCTATGAGAATTTGTAAAATTATGATATGGTGAGAGCCTGGTCGCCTGTAACACAGAGTTTCCTAGTACGGGGCACCAGTCTCTCACAATATGGTCATTACAGATGTTTCTTTTTATTTACTTGTTAGATATTAAGCATTGTAGTTGTAATTACTATATTGTGAAAGAGAAATAATAAACGTTATTATTATTATTATTATACTTACATACAATAACGCCTGTTATCTCCGAAGGGGTAGGCAGAGTCCAAGGAGCACAGTGTTCCTAAGGACCACATTTAGCCATACGAAAATTGGGTTTGGTCAGATAAATAATTGTGAAAGAGTAGTAACAAGTGGCTAGCTCATAGCCTACACAATCACAGCCCCATACCCAATTCGCCCTTAGTCGCCTTTTACGACATGCTAGGCAAGAAAAGCAGTTGGTAGGTACATTCTTTTTGTGTCCCGGACCGACACGGGTCGAAATATATAATATCATTTTAAACTCCGCTTTTAAACAGTGGCTGGCATTCACCTTCAATTTGCAAACATATATAATGAACCAATAGTGAACTAAAATATAGACATAAAGTTGTTATCAACAAAATTAAAACTTAACAAAAGATTTTCGATCTCTTTGATAATATTGAAATACAAACTTTATAAAAGGCAGGAATCAAATTATTGATAGTATCGGTCGGCAACAAAAGGCTGCTGAACTTCGCAACTGTTCTATATTATCTTTTGCTTGAGAGATAGTTATCGAAGTTACATCCCTATTGAGAGACGAAAAACTAATTAGCAACTTTTAATTAATAGGAACGTTACACTCAAGTTATTTTCTTAAGAACACTTACGAAATATTTTTAAATTGATGTTTTCGATACTTTTGATAATATAATGACATTCATAATTGTTATAGACAGAAACCCCAATTTAAAAAATAATGGAAGGCTTATAATATTACAGACGCAATTAAAGGGGAAATTAAATCCACCTAAAACATTTTTTCTTTGAAAATAGGATATAAACAAGTTGCTAAACAACCCAGAAGCTGCGCTCACAACAATAATATTTTTAGTAAATGTAACATTTCTAACATTATCTTTGGAATAAAATACAGTTCTCTATTTTAGGGTGTTATTTTAAGGAGCAACGCCGGCGGCCGGTGCTGGCAAACCGCGTCGGCGTGGAAATCCCTATACGTTTTGACATCATAAGCGCGCGCGTAACCGGCGCCCCGGTCAGTGTTGCCGTTGTTTTGCCGCCATTATTTTAAAACGACCTGAAACGAGAAAATTGTATTGGAAAGCAATATAAGAATGAATCGACCGTGGACAGTTAAATTTGGACAGAACGACTTTAATATAATAAAAAGAGTAAAAGACAAACTACATATTATGTAGTTTGTCTTTTCATCGTAAATCAAAATATGTTTTTTATTTATGATATTCCTTATTCAATCTTAACTATTATCAATAATTACATAAAGTAAAAAAAATCAACGCTTTGTTTTACTGTCTACGTAATTTCTTTATTTGTTAAACAGCACATGTTTGAAAAAACAAACGACTGTCTCTAAAGATATAAAAATAAAATGTTTTAAAATTTAAAAAGGACACTTAAGGGATTGACAATAATTGAAATCTTAGTTTGTCCTTTGAGACAAATAATATAAAAATAGGTGTTACTCCTCTGTTCAGTCAAAGTCTATTTGTATGTCATGAATAATTTTTTTTGAGTAATTTTGTCACACGCTGTTTTTTAACCCGTGAACTAATAATTATACTACAATAATTAATAAAATACATCGTGTAACAAAGTAAATTATATGTGAATATTTGCATTGATCATTTACGTGAAATATTTCCAATTTTATTCATAACACTGTTAATTCTGAACAAACTTTCCGAATTTCGTTTCAATGTTTTTTATCGTACAATTTAGCTGAGTGGGCCGCCTCTGACAATAATGTAATTATAAATGATAAAGGTCGAAGGTTTCTGTTTTTTGTTTCGTGAATATATTATTCCTACGTATAAAACTAATGTATAATGTATGTTACTTTGTAAAACTTATGTATATTTGTGAATTACGTTCTTATTTAAGGCGGTCAAAAAATATTTACAGGCACTTGGTTTTTCGGGATTCGTGTAAATAATAACGCGATTATCAGTAAAATATTAGTTGTGAAATTATACGTAACATAATAATTGTAAAACAATCATTTATAAGTGAAATTTATTGAATCTCAACTTTAAGTTTAAATTTGACAGCTTTTTATTTTTGCTCTGGTACCCCGACTTGAACGTAGAAATTCTAGATTAGAAAAATAGAAAAAATAAGAAACCGAAATTTATAAGGTTCGTAGAATTTTTATAATTCTTTGTTTAAGTGACATAGACAATAAATTAGAGTCAACCATAAAATTGTTTAACCACTTTTGACAAAAACTTCCATCCAAATTGAATTTCACTAAGACCTACCTGTCTGTAGGGGATAAGTTCGCCTTTGCCAACTATTGTTTCTTTTATGTAATGAGTATTTATGTTTCTATGTTAAAACCACAAAGAACTAAAATCTAATTATATGCAAAAATAGATCTGTTGTTGTGTGACCTGCCAACGACATTCACTCTAAAGTTGGTAATACAATTTTATGGTCGACCATACCCACTGATATAATTTTTGCTTGTGTAAACTAAGGAACCTTCCTTGGTCTCGTGTGGTAACCAACACTCAATAGTACCTCAAGCAACAACGGAAACAGGACACAACCATATCAATGCCGTTGTGTTCATGAATATAATATTGGGATCATGCGGTTCTCGCGTATCGAGTTTCCCGTTTATGGAAACTCCGAGCTATAAATCTGGTGTATCAGACACGTTGTGAAGGCGAATAATAAATTATTTCACGCGGACCTTTCGCGTGGTTAAGCTCAGAGGTATCGGGCCGGTAATGTATAGGCTGAACCGGGACCATTCTGTTTTATAGCACCGTACTATTCTTTGGTTACCCGCTGACCGAATTCAGATCGGGCGAACGAGCAATTTAAATGTCCTTTCCGCAAGTAATTTGAATACCGTAGATAAATGTTTCTTTCTTTTATGCGAAATATTTTTCATGCTATGAAAGAGTGGTGGATTCTCTCTTCGATGGAAAAGGTATTAAAAATGGTTATTTATTCTGTTCTGAATGTTAAAGCCAAGCAGAATACAGAATACTAAGTACATACGAGTACCTTCATTCACAGCCAAAAAAAGCCAAAATTTTATTTGTGCAGATAACAGCTGTTATCTGCAAAAAAAAATCTCTCCGATTTCTATAAAAACCTATAAAATATCATAACGCCTTTTTCCCCGAAGGTGTTAAATACCCCCATTCTGAATGTATTATACCTATATACCTACACCAAGTTTCACTTTGAACACATCACACCTATAAACTCAATAGTACTACGTAAGTAGATACCTATAAACTCAATATTGTTTTAAATAATAATTTGTGAATAATAATAATGCTAACTTCTATAACGGCATCAATTTTCACATACAAGATTTCCTTAATTTAATAATTATGAAACGCCTTTAGGGCTACAAAACTATCAATCCTATCTCCGAGGCTGTATTTTTCACTGAGGTAAACCAATTATCAATAACATTTGAAGGCATTTGCTAAAAATTACTATTTGAAACAAATGCTTGTCTAAAGATTAATAAAATTAAAGAGGACCCTAAATACATAAATCAGAATAGTAAATCGGGATGGCTAGCGCCTCCTCTGGTTTAGGTAAGCGCCGACTATTCCTCTTTGATTTCCTTATTGTTAATTCAATAACAACAAAATCAATTATGTTAAAATCTCCATCCACGATGATATCTTGAAATTAACATCGATAAAATCACTGCGCCTCAGTTTGAATATTTCGTTGTAGTCATTATTGATGACTCCATAGACTTCATGGAAGTACTAACAAAGTACTTAATCAACCAAGTACGATCTAAATATACAATGTAACATAATTATTTCAACATAAGTTCACCTAGACACTAGCAAATGTATGACCTTTCAACCTCCTTTCGACCCATCTCCGACAGCTTAAATTTGAGTTTAGGTAGTTTGACATCAATACCCACCGTGAATAATAAACAATCCTGTCCATGACTACCTCGACAAATCCGATTTGTGTGAACGTTTTCTGTGATTTCAAAAGCACTATGATTTAAGGTATTCTGTAAATGCTTTAAATATGGCCAGATTAAGTAACATGTTTTACTGATTTAAAATAAATATCGCTAAAAATATATGTCGCAATGTTTTCGTATATGTCGCAATAACGTTTTCCATAATCTGGACACGCCTACATTCTCTTACGAAGAAATTAAATCAACATAAACAGTTTTGATCATTATCAACAACTGCATCATATCAACATCATATTATGGTAATTATTTCGAAGATTTAATTGGATATTACGGTGTAAAATAATTAATTTTTACATATGTACAGAATCTATTTACTGTTTTTGAAGCAAATAAAATAAATAACATTGATTTTAATTTTTTGAACAATTTACTCTTTGAGTATACAATTCTACTTTAAATACTTTTGCACAATAGCCGCCAATAATAATAAGTATGAAAGAGGAATTGTTTCTGTCGCTTATTATTGTTCTATACTGACAGACGATTCTCAGATACATGAAATAATAACGTCAATTACACATCAACAAAAAAATCAACTGAAACAACACATCATCACGCCTCTATCCCCGAAGAGGTATTGGTATAAAACACCCGCTTAAAAAATACCTTCCCCTTTAAACTAAGCTAATCCAGGCGTGCTAAAAAGTGGAGGACAAGAACAAGCGAGCAACCGGTAACAAGATCAGGCTCACTGCAGCTTTAATTTACAGTGTTGTCTAGGGTTTTTTCCACGTAGCAAAAATGTCCACAAGCTCCATTCATCAGAGCAGTCGCTGTCTCGGGCCCAATTACTGATGTTGCAGTCGGCTGGCCGCGAGAAATTGCTACACCGCTATGGTAAACTTACTGTCAAAGCTGTATATTTTCTGCTTCCATATATCGGTCCCGTGTTGGTCCGGGACACAAAAAGAATGTACCAACTGCTTTGCTTGCCTGGCATGTCGTAAAAGGCGACTAAGGGCGTATTGAGTACTGGATCTGTGATTGTGTAGGCGATGAGCTAGCCACTTGTTACTACTCTTTCACGATTTTTCATCTGAACAAACCTAATTTTTGTATGGCTAAGTGTGGTCTTAAGGAACACAGTGCTCCTTGGACTCTGCCTACCCCTTCGGGGATTACAAGCGAGATTTTATGTTTTATGTTTATGTCCATATATTTAACAGAAACGTTTGATGACCTTCGTGGTCGAGTGGTCTGTACGCCGGTCTCAAGGCGTCGTCATCTCGAGAGGGTCTGGGTTCGATTCCCGGTTATGTGATGAATACAGGCATTTGTTCTCGGTCTTTGGTGCTTATATTATGTATTGTATATATTCTGGAAATGTATATGTACCTATGTATCTATTAAATATTATTTATCCGTCGTCGATATGAGTGAATGTCTAAAGATATTTATTTAAATCTGTACTCTACATTAAAGCAATAAAGATCGAACTGTACATAAGTTTTATTTAAACTCAGCGGTGCAGGAGCCGATATAGGTGTTGAATGTCTGAAGTTATTTAAATTAAACCATTCTGAGTTACTTTTTCGTAATAACAGAGTCATTATTATCGTCAGCAATTACACTAAGTAATCCAACGGACCCTAAATTTGTGGTAGCACCATCATGTATAAATAAGCGGTAGAATCGTTCCGGCAGCAATTACCGATGTCGCCTCGGTCGGTATCGCGATTGCCGCACCAATTACTGGCACCGACCAAACCACGACTATTCCTTAGTCACAAAAGTTATGCTCGGCGTTAAGACAAGCTTACGAGTTTATAATATGACATAGTAAAGTTTTATGGCTGACCAGACTATCGTTACGAAAAGCTGGAACGGAAGAACAATAAATGGTGAGATTGAGGCCATCGAACTAAAAATTTTTTTTTCTTTCCAATCTTAAATTATTATGTAGTAGTAGATATGTTTGCGACTTAAACTTTGGCTTTGCCAATTTGTTCGGTTCTGAAGTCAAATGTAAACATTGAAATGAAATGCTCAAAATTATTGGATTAAAATGCTTTTTTCGTGGTTTTTATATGTTGTTATGTAATTATTGAGGAATTCTCCTTTATCTAATATACAAAAACCAAAAAGAGGGCAACCTTGTGTTTATTAGAAAATGCCTTCAGCTTTCACGTTTCACGTAAGGAATTTTTCTTGTCGACGGAAAACCCTTACGCACCTGGCTCTTTTATTCGCACCAACAAAGTCCAGTTTACCTTAAAACCCTTACTCGAGCCCCGTCACGCTACCTACCGAATTCATCTGCTCACCTCGTTGGGCCTAGGTCATTGGTCAAATAAACATTACACAACGGCAGCGACAGTCGAATTAGGAAAACTGTACATTCGTGCAGGAATTAGCTGGTTCCCTTTGCCTTTACTAAGTGCAGTCACGAGCAAAAAAGTATCTATTCCAGAACTTTGTCATTCTAAGGTTTTATTAAGATCTTTGCTGTTCATACTATACACTATTGATGATAATGACAGAGTATGAAAATTGCAACGTAATCATTCTTATGATACGCCACTATTTTTGATAAAAGTAAAATAGACAAATATCTTCAGACATTCAGACCAATCAAATAGCCCCATTTTAAGCAACTAATGCTGCTCGTGTTACGGATACTATATGACGGATAAATATATTTAATAGATCAATATTCAGAATATATCCAATACATATATAAACATCCAAGACTGGAGAACAAATTCCTGTATTCATCACACAAACATCTGTCCCCACCGGGGATCGAACCCAGAACCTCTCGAGATGGCAACGCCTTGAGATCGGCGTACAGACCACTCGACCACGGAGGTCATCAGTCAGTGATCAGCAATTTACGAGTATTGTGAATATCGCTCGTCGAAGCCTTGGCAAAGCAAAAGCTCTCCCTCTGTTACATGGAAATCTAAAGGTATCGAGAGAAATGTGTCATGACGTGGTAAACCCCGAGATAAATAAAAGTCGCAGGTCGTCACTTATTGGTAATATTTTTATATATAAAAACTAAGGCACTCTGAAACAAGTTATAAAATGTATATAACACAAAACACTACATATAAAACTTAAAGATATTACTGTTACTTAAGGTAGGGCTATTTACAATAGTGCCTTTGAAAAAAATTCTCTTCAACTAAAATACAAATACAAAAATATTTATTCAATCACAACAAACCTTCTTTCGATCTAATATATATAGATTTTAATGTATAAATATAAAAAAAAATGTTAATATTGGAGATCAGAAGAAAGAGAAAGATAGGTGGTTCGTTTTAAAAAAGAAACAAAGACGGAAATGGCCAGCGAAGAGCGCAATAACAGCAAAGAGTCGCTATTACACACACAGCTTCTTAACAGGGACTGGCTTGATGTAAATTTTATGTATAAATAAACATTATGAAAATTAAACATACCGCAATATACAAACTAGCGACAATGCACAAATGAATAATGCGGCTTCTCTTTTGTCATTCGACACAAAAACTCAGCCCCCATCAAGCCTCATAACGAGCACCGGGATAACAATATATATTTTCATAAAAAAAGTTTACTTTGATAAATACGTCATTCAATTTCGGAGAAATAAAAATGAGTCAACGCGGCGAGTCAACAATGCGGAACAAGTGAAATGTTCCAATAATAAAAAAAAGGTAAAATGGATCGGCTGGCCCGATTTTCAATAAATTTTGTAGGTAAACGACGGTCATTCATACGAGAAAATGTTCGCATACGTGTCTCGCTATTTAAGAATCTTTATCTGACCTCGTTTATATTTCCTTTATTTACGACTATTTTCTGCAACAGAAGCCAATATTGCAACAATCTGTACTTTATGAAGGAAGGAATCGAATTTCTGTTTCATTCGACGAAAGCAAACGACGGAGCTCTGGTCTCTGTTGACCTACAGCGAACTATTTATGCAAAATGTATGACTATTGGTTACAGACGTTGCAATCTATAGGAGTGCTATTCAGGACCACGGTCGCTCGATGACCTGACGAAAGCCAATGCACAAATTCCGATCGGAACTTCAAAATACCTAGATAGTTTACGAAGACCTGAGGATGCGGAATGTAAGGGGTTTTGAGATCTGGGTGCTTCCATTTGTAAAACTGTAGGACAAATGATGTATCTTCTATAGGTAGATAGCAAGGTTCATTGTCTATTGTTAAACTTCAACATATACAAAAAACATTGAAGTGTTTTAAACAATCGTTTTATTAATTTCATAATTCCGTTTGAGTTCAACATAATCTATAAACAAGAAACTTATTTACCTTATTGAATTAACCTTAAAATTTACCTATATGTATAGAATTAACCTTTAAATTATTCAAATTTCAAATGACTCCATTCCAAAAGGCATTTGAAATTTTCACTGTATAGTATAATTTTATGTTCTACAGATTTGTTACTAAACATCACAAGGCAACCTTGAAGCGCTTCAGGTTCGTATGATAAAATGTAATAGATATTTGGCGCTTCAATACGCCAACAGCTCTGATTCTCACCGGGGAAAACATGCGATTGACAGACAAAATGAGGATGTATTCGAGAGGCCCCCTCTAAATACACCCCTACCTGCCAACTGCTGTGAGATATTGAAAACCGAGCCCCTGGCTATTCGTTTGACCTTTTTTATTGGCAACATTTCACTCGTTCCGCATTGTAGGGGGCTCGACAGGAGCGGCTGGCGTTGTCAAATTGCTCAGCTATTTAGAGTTTACCTGGAATCCCTCATTTGCATATTACATGGAATCTACAGAAATTAATTTCCTGATGAAAATGGCGATAATTCAATTATCGCTTTTATAGAAATTAAAAAAACCAACGCATATACATAATTATTATACTTATATAGGTAAAAAAACCAAATATAATACTTTTTTCCTATTTAATAAAGTTTATAAGCTAGCAACAAACCATGTGATGGTTAGTGCTACGAGCACTTATAATGCAAGTGATATTTCAAAAAAGTTTATTTGTAGCCTGGAATCATAATGTACGATACCCAACGATTATGCTGTCTGTCTCACCTTCCAAGTCGGAACATAGTAATGATATACTGAAGAATATGTAAAATACACATATTTTTACTACCCACGCTGTAATCGACTTAAAAGATTTTTCTCGAGTGAAGCCCTAGGGGAGGTTAACACTACGTTCGAAAAAGTACCATTTAAAAAACTCAATTATTCTATTGGTGTACGTATACGTCAGTAACTATTGGGTCCTTACCTACGAAATGGGTGTTTTTTTCTCTTTTAGTATTTTGTCTGTAACTATTAAGATACAGAGTATTCCTAAAAAATAATTACCTCGTCTAAAAATAGACTATATTTTTGAGCTCTTTTGATTTGTTTTGATAATTTGTTGTATGTTTAATTGTTTTAAAATTGGACACGGAGACAACTCTTTTTAAGTGCCTCCCGAATACATCATTTTATTTGCATTCACTTAAAAACGATAAATAATTTTTATGAAGTGTGATATTACACATATTACTAAAGCTTGTCTAATGATAGATGCCAAATATTTTTATCTTTGGATTTATCGTTGTGAAAAAAACTGAAAAAAATTTAGTATGGAAAATGCAGAATTCCCCAAAAACACCAAATTCATAGGTAAGGACCTAATATTTATTGCTATACATACTAGGTCACGTATGAAAAAAATCATACGCATAAACCCGTCTGCCGGAAGATTTTATGTAACAAATTACAGTAACGAACGTAACTTTATAGTGGACTTAGCAAGTAGTTTACCGCGAACCAAAGACATTAGGTAGTAGCGCAACGGGCTGCAGCGAGTTGTCCTCAGTAGGATATTACTTTAGGGTCGGCTCACACAGAGACGCGACGCGACGACGATGCGCAAACATTTTAATAAAGCTACATAAATTATAAATAAATATCTTCAATCATACACACCTATCAACTAGCGCCTTTTTATCAACTACATCCTTTGAAAGTTAAGCAACTAATGCTGCTTGTGTTACAGACACTAGATGACGGATAAATATATTTTATAGATAAATATAAATATCCTGAGTATATATATATATATATATATATTTAACATCCAAGATTTGGACAATCATTGCCTGGATTCATTACCCAAACATTTGCCCCCACCGGTGATAGAACCCAGAACCTGTCGAGATGGCGACGGCTTGCCACCTACAAATGGACCACTTGACCACGGAGGTCGTCAAAAATATACTTTATTTACTACATGAAAAGATAAAAATTTCATTGTGACAATTAAGAATACGTTGCACCACGCAACATTGCGCCTCGAGATGCCTCATGGCGTACGACGACGTATCGCGACGCAGCGGAACGTCAGTTGCAAGATTGACCCGGGTCACACTCGCGGCGGTCCGTGCACACTCCCTCGCAACTCCACCACGACACGGCACGCCTGACCCGAGATCAGAGCCTTTAGAGGCACCCTCATGACTGGAGGCTCTCCCTGGAAGCGGGACCTCTAGGGGGATGCCTTCCAGAGAGAAACCCTCCAGTGGTGGTTTGCCACTACAGGCTTGAGGACCCACCAAAGTTCTCGCCTTCATTAATGCATTTCGATGATAGCCTAGTAGCCGTCAAAATCCTCAGTTTAGAGCGACTCAAAAAAAACTACGATTTTAGGATGCGCCTCGCGACGTAGCAATGCATTGCGCGGCGCAGCGCGAAATCATTGGCCGCCGCGTCGCGTCTTGGTGTGAGCTGACCCTTAATCGCGAAAGCCTCCGTTTATGGCCGAAGTTTCTGCACCACGGCGGTTGGTTATTGCTACACTCAATTGTTACAATTCCACCTCGTTATACCTTATGTTCTGCTTACATTTTTATTCATAGCGTGTTTCGTTCGATCATTCATGTCACCGTTTTCACTTTACTTGCTTGTTTCTTTTATTGTACCTGTGACTTGAAATTGCGTTTTGGATTGTCGCAAAAAAAATCATACTGTAATTTGGTTTGGTCCACATAGAAACGTTTTACTGGACATCGCACCGTGACATTTGTTACGGATAGTGTGAACACGTTTATAAAATTTTGCCGAATCGAACATTGTTAAGGAGAATTCGCACACGGCAGCTGGAATTTATATTTTTTATAGCTTTGTTATTTACAGTCATTTACAATGTTTATGCGTATTTCTTTTTTTATAGTGTTTTTTTTTTGTACTAATATTCTTCAAGTAAAACTGTAAAAATTGTAATAAACCCAACTTTTGCATTTTTTTAGGATTTATGATATTTTTAGCCTGAGAATAAATAAAAACAGCAAACTCAACCAATATAGGTTCATTTGAAACGTATGACCTAGGTTTCAGAGCCTACAAGACATGCGTTTGCCCGATCGATCATCCACTCTAAATTCTAACCCGATGACACGCGTGTCAACTTGTGCGTAGCATGTGAATAGCAGTGTGGACGTCTCTCGCACACCGAACATACTGAACATCCTTTGAAAGTTATCCACTTCAGATGGATTGCCCCGCGAGCCGTGACATTTGCCTGTAACAAAAACTAAACACCGTCCTCACCTGCTGTGACAATCAGAACGTACAATATTTGACGAACTAATTGATTGTAATATTTTGCATATACGAAAGATTGAGATGGAAAACTGATCATGACATTTGTATGTATTGATTTGCAATAACATCGAATTCAAAATTAAGATTACAAAAAAGCGAATAAAGTAGTTTTGGATACAATTATTATGTTTAAAGATTAAATCACAAAACAAAGGACTATTCGTTACAGCACACCAAGTAAAATGTTGATTATACAAGTAGAAGAACGAAATAAGAAGTATTGACTGGGTGAGTTTTTTGATCCGTAGTAATAGTCACCTCAATAGTTAAAATCTAAACCAATAGCGTCAAGGAAAACGCCAACATGTATGTCAGATTGACAATTTGCTGTACCGCCAGTCGCCATTTTACTAATCCCAGCATCGTGTTGTGATAAAATTGTCTATGATTATTTAACTTTAGTTACATTTGAAAATCTGACTATTGGACAAGCTGTCATATCACGACATCGTACGTTTTCCCCATTTAACCTACTGGTCAACCTGACCACGGATCAAAAAACTGACCCTAAGCTTAACATAAACAAGATTATAAATAATCTTTATTACTCTGAAATGAAATGGTATAAGATGCGGTCAAAATATTTGACTAAAATATTTTCAAGTAGTTATACAGAACAGATCATCACAACTTAGTTACTCTTAAAAAAAATATTTTGGGTCTTTTGATTTAATAATTTGAGAAAATATTACGAAGTAGACTGATTATGTTTAACTAGTCCCAATAACTCTCAGCAGACATTTAGGACGTATAACATTTTCCATTACATAGAGCTATATTTTTATAATTATGTAAAGAAGTTCTCAGAAATTATATTAACGTCAAAGTTATAACTTCATTGTAAGTTATATTAAACAAGTAAAAAGGCCTAAAGGACGCTGAAGAATACCGAGACAACGGAGCTTATACATAATAATATGGATATAGATCTTTAATGGTTCTAAATATATTTATAAGAAGAATGTTTATAATTTGTGTGTGTGTATCTATAACAACCTACCAGATGTTATGAAAGTGGAAAATGATAAAAAAGATATTTTTCCTCAGCCTATATACGTCCCACTGCTGGGACAGGCCTTCCTCATGGAGAAACACATAAGGAGTATAGGCCGTAACACCACCACGCTGGCCCAATGAGGGTTGGTGGGTAGGAACAGTCACAAATGTTATCGGGACCAACGGCTTAACGTGCCTTCCGAAGCGCGGAGGAGCTCGAGATCAAGAAGTCTTGGTCACACATCCACGGCCTAACAATGGCGAAGGTAGCTTTGTTTTCGATCGAAACCAAAGCGCACTGACCACTACGCAACTGAGCTCCACAAAAATATATTCTGTTTAAAGATAAACTGACCAAATGGTTACAGACAAGGTGCTATTATAGTGTTAAAGGGTATCTGGATCGAAATAAAGCATTAGATGACTAAAATATTTGCACACCTGCATGCAGGTTGAATACATATTGTAGGTACTAATAATTATATAAGATCTTGTGAACTGTATTCTTTGCAAATAAATTTTATTATTATTATTTATTAATGATAATCTATAGTATGTTTTAGGCGACATTTTACGTATATTTTATATTTTTTTAAATATATTGTAACCAACTTGAAGGGCATCGCCAAATAAATAAATTATTGTTATTAATAATTCTAGGTATTAGGGATATGATATGACCAATTCAGAAGATGGTTAATTAACAAAAATCTTCTTAAACTTTTTAATAAATAATGAATTTCATAGATGTAGCACAATAATAATGATTTCTTTTTCAATTCGCAAGAAAAATGGCATTACAGAAACTTCACAAATAAAAAAGAGTCGGTCTCCTTGTTTTCATGGTTACTTACAATTCGAGCGCGCTCAGAGATTCTATCTAATCTGCCTGTTATGCTATTTGAATAGAAATCTATTTAAAGCACACTTTGCGAATTTTCAAAAGAGATATTTTTGGAGCAAACGAATTCTTTTCTAAAATAAGAACATCTCTTTAAACGTTGTTATATCTATCAATTTCAATGTAATAGTTAATCAACTCACTCCAACAACCTTCGGTACAGTGTTTTCTTAGCCTGTATTCCCACTTATTGATGCAAAGATATTATTTCTAGATTTTCTTTTTTTTTCATTTAAATATAAGTTTGTTAGTGCTCAATTTAATGTAGATCATTTGTATTTGTTTTTGAGTAATGAAAGTTATTAACCCTTAAGTGTACGAAGAATACAAACTACGTTTGTCATCTTTTTATTCGAGTATATATACCTTCGTATAGTGATAACCTTTCTGTCATCGTACGTATTTTAAAAGTGCCTATTACCATTGGAAGGTTAAAAATTATTGAACGAAATCCAATATCTTCATTTATTCAGCAGTGCAATCACGAGGCCCATTTATTACGGCCATTTCGGCTTGCTGAGGTACACTCTTCAAACGGCTCTTCCAGTAGTTACTGTTATTTATAACAGTTTCGCGGGAAATAGCACGGGGGTTCGGCATCTATCACCTGCTTATAAAACTTTAACATATAAATAAGGCACTAACGTTATTCTTTTAGTTTTCCAATAAATTTTGAATAGAATAATAATTAGAGATAGTATTTTTTAACTCTTTCGTTAAGCACCTACTTTAAAATCTTTAATGCATATTTTTGGGACGACAGTTTAAATACAAACAAAGGAGTTCACGTCAGCTATATACGAGTATAAAAGTGTGAAATTGCCGTTTTTTCTCTCTCTTAGTATTTTGTCTGTAACTATTAAGTTTCATGAGTATTTAAAAAAAAATATACTTCCTCTTAAAATAGACCACATTTTTGAGCTCTTTTGATTTGTTTTGATAATTTGTTGTAAGTTTAATTGAGTTGAAATTGGACACGGAGACAACTCTTTTTAAGTGCCTCCCGAATACATCATTTGATTTGCATTCACTTAAAAACGATAAATTATTTTTATGAAGAGTATCACACATATTGCTAAAGCTTGTCTTATGATACATGCCTACAATTATTATCCCTGGATTTGTCGTTGTGGAGAAATCTGAAAAAATGTTAGTATGGAAAACGCAGTCTTCCCCAGAATCTCCATACAAAACGACAATTTCATTCTTTAACCCCTAATATTAATGTATATTTTTGTATATTAATGTATATTAAAGCACGATACATAATATATTTCCTATCATCTTTCAATCGAAATCACCAGAAGACTACATATTGCATATAAAAGGTATATTTTTACATTACAAGTTTAGACTGTAGTGCAAATAATTATATAAAAAAATTGTGTAAAAAGCTGTTATGTGGTTATTAATTTTCTTATCTTATGAATACTAAGACAAAGGAAAGCAGACTCACAACACTTGAGTTGTGAGTCTGCTTTCCTTTGTCTAGGGCATACTATTGTATGTGATTCTTAAGACACTTGAAAGCATATATCTCCAGATGTAATTTATAATTATTAATATAAATTATATTAATAATTATTCAATATATATGTTACATGGAAACATAACATATCGTTAATGTGGGTGTTAGCACCTCTGCCTACCCCTTCGGGGAAAGAGGCGTGATACATAAAAGATAGTTGCCCTAGCTACAGTATTTTTTATGGTGCTCGCCAATAATCTACTTCTTTAATTTTAGTATAAAGTCTTTACCTATGAAATTGGTGTTTTGTATGGAGATTTTGGGGAATTCTGCATTTTCCATACTAACATTTTATCAGTTTTCTTCACAACGACAAATCCAGATATAATAATATTTGGCATGTATCATTAGACAAGCTTTAGTAATATGTGTAATATCACACTCCATAAAAATTATTTATCGTTTTTAAGTGAATGCAAATAAAATGATGTATTTGGGAGGCACATAAAAAGAGTTGTCACCGTGTCCAATTTTAACACAATTAAACTTACAAAAAATTATCAAATCAAAAGAGCTCAAAAATATAGTCTATTTTTAGACGAGGTAATAATTTTTTAGGAATACTCTGAATCTTAATAGTTACAGACAAAATACTAAGACAGAATAAAAACACCAATTTCATACGTAAGGACCCAATATATCACTGCGCCTTAAATTGATCACTTTAATGAGCCTTCCTCTCGTTGTAAGTCCATCTACACTCATATGTAGCATTCTTCTTGTGATTTTTACATCAAAAATGTACTATATTAAAATATTATTAATTCTACATTGTTATAACATAACATATCATCACGCCTCTTTCCCCAAAGGGGTAGGCCAGATATGTTAGATCCCCATGTAACAGGTGGCGGGCCTGTTGCCATGCACCGGCCACACTGTGAGGCTTACCATATTCACAATGAACTGTACATAAGTTTTATTCAAAAAATAATGTAATTATAGTAGTTGGTTGGTTGGTGTAGATTTGATGGCTTTCGTCAAGCCATCAAATCTACAAATATTATTTTAAGCTGTCTAGGTACCTGCTACTGCTGATCTTCGGTCGCTAAATGTTGTTCATGTCATCAAACGTACACCGTATTTCAAGAAAACTAGCGTGCATTATGCTATAGCTGACCTTAAAATCTGAGCAAAAATCTATAGATGTATAAAACCTCTGAAATGGCACGCCTTATTTGATGGCTTATCAATATTTGTTTCAAAGAATATTACGCTTAAGCAAATACGCAATAGAGGTTAAAATTCTTTCGCATACGAAACGTCGACCCATTTAGAATCCCGATCGTATTTATTACGGCCCGAGCGCATGCGACTGGCTTCCTTGCAGTTTTAAACAACCTTTCAGCTCTCTGTTATTTAATATAGTGTTTAGTTTCGATAATATGTAAACGTTTTATCGTAGAATTTGATAATAATTGATTGCGTTCTCATAGTAATTCTTCATACCATGTTAGTCGTTATGTCCGCTGTAAAGCGTAGACATCCGTTGCTTTTACAAGGCGGTTCGCTACTTATAATATACAGAATGGAACAATTTTGTGGGCCCCGAAAGAGTACCTTAAATATTAGGTCCTTACCTATGAAATTGATGTTTTGTATGGAGATTTTGGGGATGTCTGCATTTCACATACTAACATTTTATCAGTTTTCTTCACAACGACAAATCCAGAGATAATAATATTTGGCATGTATCATTAGACAAGCTTTAGCATTATGTGTGTGAACATGCTTGATAAAAATTATTCATCGTTTTTATGTTAATGCAAATCAAATGATGTATTCGGGAGGCAGTTAAAAATAATTGTCTTTGTGTCTAATTTTAACATTATATATATATATATGGTCTATTTTTAGAAGAGGCAATTATTTCATAAGAATGTTCTGAAACTTAATAGTTACGGACAAATTGCTAAGACAGAAAAAAACACCAATTTCATAGGTAAGAACCCAATATTTAAAATAACTTAATTTACATAAAGGAAACAGAATTTTGTTTTTTAAAAGAAACATAACTGCATCCTCAGTTTTCTCCAAAAAGCTTTCCCAAACCGGGAATTTAATAAGAAAAAATAAAAAAATAATAAAGTTCGCGATTTTATTCCACTAATCATAAGTCATAAGTCGTTCCTATAAGTCATTGTTGAAAATAAAATTTCTCTGTGAAACATTAGGTCTTAAACATGTAAAACGTTATGAAACTAATATTTATTTTATTTTATCCACAAACTAAGTAGTTTTGGGTAAGCTTTTTTAAAAAAAACTGCGAGTGAATGCAGTTCTGTTCACTTTTAAAAATAAAAGTTAGTTTTCTTTAAGTACATTAAACAATTTTAAATATTTTCGGTACTTCCCTTCCAGGGCCCTTGAAAATTTTCCACCTGTATAGGAATCACTATAGACCAAAATATAATATGCATATTAATATGGTATCTTTTAGAGAAAGAGAAGCCGAAACAACCGTTTTCTAATTTTAAATTAGTAATGTTTCTATTTTTGTGTGTATGTTTATCTGTATGTTTGTGCCAATCACCTATAAATTATTACATAGACGACGTAGCGCGATAGAGAATGTTGGAAAGTGTTATTTAATATCAATATTGTAACCATATTTGACCTTTGTGGTGGAGTGGTCTGTACGCCTGAGTTCAATCCCCGGTGGGGCCAAATGTTCTCCAGTCTTGGATGTTTATATATGTAATGTTTTCTTTTTTTTTTGAAAGTCAATAAATATCTTCATACACTCACACCTATCATCTAGCCCCATTTTAAGTAACTAATGCTGCTTGTGTTACGGACACTAGATGACGGATAAATATATTTAATAAATAAATACATATAAATATTCTGAATATATATATAAATATATATAAACATCCAAGACTGGAGAACAAATGCCTGAAAATTCATCACCCAAACATTTGCCCCCACTGGGGATCGAACCCAGAACCTCTCGAGATGGCGACGCCTTGAGACCAGCATACAGACCACTCGACCACGGAGGTCGTCTGAATATTCAGAATATAACATATATGTAATTTTAATGAATATTTATATGTATTTATGTATTAAATATATTTATCCGTCATCTAGTATCCGTAACACAAGCAGCATTAATTGCTTAAGGGCTAGTTGATAGGTGTGAATGTCTGCAGATATTTATTATTTATTCATTTATATTCTTGCAAATTAATAAATTGTATTAGAATAGTTTTCACCATTTAGTAAAAGTCTAACTGGAAATAAAAGTTATTTTTCAGTTTAGTTTTGATTTTCAAATCCACCAAAGATCTCAAATCCATCAGGCTATCTCAAGGATTAATTGTTATTACAATTTGATAACATTACGATCACGGAAAAAAAAATTCAAAAATCAAATATGAACATTTTTAGTGACGTCCTTCGTGTCTGTTTTTTCATTGATTAATTTGTTCCAAGCTTCGTAATATGTATGCTTAAAAGTTAAGCTTAACTATTTGAGTTACCGCTCCCACAATTTTCGCTTGGATATTGTGTTAAAATTGTGATACCGTTGTTTTGAAAGCCTGACCTAATTCAAACAGTTCTGTATTCATAGCCTCCGTTCAGGCATTATATGTAAATAAATTTCTACACAACAAAAAACTTTTAACCCCATTTGTCCCCTTTTATAGTTCTAGGGACAGATAAAACGAAAATTCACATTCGTCCCCTGAGGACAGATGTGAATTGGCGATTTAACGGTTGCAGCTTTGTTTACACGCACATAGGTCCGGACACACTCGCTAAAGTGTTTTGTTGGATACATAAATCCATAGAGTATTTTCTTAAATTTATTTTTTATTAATAAGAATCACGTCTTTCGTGTCTACTTCTATTAATTTTAGTATAGTTTAGATGTAATTTGAAATTCATATACGAGTACAGACGGTCGGATTTGATTCTACTCATTAGTAGTCTTCCCACGAGGTGAATCCGGAACCTTACACACGGAAGCAGCTATTATTTTATTGTCTAAACCAAAGAAGCGATGGATGGAGTAGAGTGAATTCTGATATAAGAAGAAAGGTGGATGTTGAGCTAACAAAGGAGGATGGAAGTGGATGATAGGTTGTGCCGACCCAACTTACAGTGGGCAGAGGGCAGGATGGAAGATGGTAGGATGGCAGATGAGATTGATAATACCAAAACATACAGAACGCCTTGAGCGATTACAACGAATACTGTTTGTTTGCGGACTTATAATGATACATTTCAGGAAATTGACTTATTTAATCATAGTAAAGCTAAGGTTAAGCACCAAGCGGCAAACATTCTTAATAAGAGAATAAGAAAATAAAATATATATATATATAAAAAAAGGAATTTGATAATTGTTCAGGTATTTAATATTTATAATATTTATTATTATTATCATTTATAGTTCATATTATACAGTATAATATAGATATTTAAGTATATTTACTTATTTATTGTGTATTCATGTATGTATAAATAGGTGTGTATTTGTTTAAGTACTATGATTATGTATGTGTATAATGTTGCAATTATTATAGTTTCAAGTCCTATGCTAGTTGTGAAATCAAGCGAAACCTATCATTAGCTGTACTCATAGTAATAAGCATTAGATAAGAAAAATTGTCAATTACGCTGTTGGTTTTCTTAATAAATAAATAAAAAAAAATTAAAAAAAACAATGTAGAATGCGTAGATACTGATATGAGAAGGAAGGAGTGGAGCTTGAGCTGACGGGAGACAAAAGAGAATTGAAGAAGATGACATGATGTGCTAATCATATTTAAACATTATATAAAATTCTTACATTTTCTTCATCTATGTTCATTTATTTCGCCTCGAATCACAGTGTCTATTTATTACAAGCGGCGATCGCACTTTTAGATGGAGTTTAAACGGCTCTTGCAGTTCACGGTTATTTATCGGTCTTTCGGGTGAAACAGCGATTGCTCTGTGACGGCACAAAGAAGGGCAATAACGAACCAGCGGTAACAATAGGAACTAAATAACAAAATATCACGTATTTGCATCAAAATGTCTAGTCCATGTAGAGATTTATAAACATTTTTCATCAATAATTTGCAGTAAATATTGGGTCCTTACCTATGAAATTGATGTTATATTCTGTCTTAGTATTTTGTCTGTAACTATTAAGATTCAGAGTATTCCTAAAAAATAATTACCTCGTCTAAAAATATAATATATTTTTGAGCTCTTTTAATTTGTTTTGATAATTTGTTGTAAGTTTAATTGTGTTAAAATTGGACAAGGAGACAACTCTTTTTAAGTGCCTCCCGAATACATCATTTTATTTGCATTCACTTAAAAACGATAAATAATTTTTATGAAGTGTGATATTACACATATTACGAAAGCTTGTCTAATGATACATGCCAAATATTATTATCTCTGGATTTGTCGTTGTGAAGAAAACTGATAAAATGTTAGTATGGAAAATGCAGAATTCCCCAAAATCTCCATACAAAACACCAATTTCATAGGTAAGGACCTAATAGCATATTTTTTTTGTTTATTGATTTACCGACATTTGTCTACATGAGTACCTAATTTCATAGACCTACGATATGAAGACCACCGATACAGCACTTTCTCGATTGCAATATAATAAACATAGCAACCGAATCAAAGTCGACTACAGCCACGAGTTGCAGACGGTGCAGTTATTTAATTGTTTCAATATTTTAATCATTAGATTTTTCGTCATTCCATATGCTTGTATCGAATTGGACACTATGCTTATTACCTTTAAGTTTTATTGTAAATTTTAATTTCAAATTAAATTTAGTAAAATAGTTATTGGTTTTTTTGGAGCCTCCCGGCCGCAGCTAACGTAATTACCTTATCAATTAAGTATACATACAAATAACAAAAAAAACTAAATGCAACAAACACTTATAGGTAAATACATGAAGCAATAGTAAAGAAGGTTGTTATAGCAGAATTTAACTTCGACCATAGTAATACTTTACCTGACTTTGCATTTCTAGCAAAAATATTTATACAGAAATGAAATGAAGTCAGGAGCTCGGTGGTGCAGTGGTTAGTACGCTTTGACTTTAGATTTCAAAACAAAGTTATCTTCGCCATGGTCAGGCAGTGGATGGGTGACCAAAACTTTGTGATATTGACCTCCTACGTGCAAAGTGCCTTCCGAAGATCTTTAATCCATTGATCCTCGTAGCTATTGCAGCCGTTTCTACCCACCATAAAGCATTAAAATATATATAAAATTATATAATAAAAAGCTACATATAAACTTTTTATAAAAATGTGATAAAGTGATGTGATTTAGATTAGAATTTTGTTATAACTCCTTGTTGGGAATTACAGTTAAGATTTACAGTAAATAAAAATTGCTTTTATCGATCATTTTTATTATTAAAACAGACAGTTATTTCAACTGTGAACTTGTTCTAATGGCCCGCTTCCTACAACTAAACTCTTCATGAAGTTTTAACTTTGATAAACTTTGGTTCATTTAACAACTTTATATACTTCGAATAAAGCCTGTACTGTCTGTATATTCAGAATAACCTCCGAAAAACACAGCCTATATCAGTTATATTCCCGCCCGCCACTCCCACTACACGATCGTCAACACAGTATTAAATGCCGCAGCCTATTATACTAAATTACATACGCTCAAACTAAAATATAACCATTAATTTTCTGGTTAAAAGCGACCTCAATTAGCTATCCGTATTTTTAGGCAGTCTATCGTGGAGTTTTGTTAAATGTATTATGTACTGAATGATTCTCTGCTGATAATATCATTATAAAGTGAACTTTTCCAAACAAATTAATTAAATTATAAAACCTAACAATCTTTTAATGTAAGTTAAAAACGTAACAAATAATATCGTCGTCATCAGCTGGACTCAGGCCTTCCTCATGGAGAAACACATGAGGAGTATGGGACGTAACACCATCACGCTGGCCCAATGCGGGTTGGTGGGTAGAAACGGCTGTAATTGCGACCGGGACCAACGGCATAACGTGCCTTCCGAAGCATGGAGGAGCTCGAGATCACAAAGTTTTGGTCACCCATCCAAGGCTTGACTACGAGAAAGGTAGTTTTGTTTTCGATATCGAAAACCAAAGCTTAATGACGAGCTCCACAAAAAGACAACAACAAAATTAAAAATATAAATAAATATCTTCAGACATTCACACCTATCAACTAGCCCCATTTTAAGCAACTAATGCTGCTTGTGTTAGGGATACTAGATGACGGATAAATATATTTAATAGGTAAACACATATAAATATTCAGAATATATATAAATATATATAAACATCCAAGACTGGAGAACAAATGCCTGAAAATTCATCACCCAAACATTTGCCCCCACCGGGGATCGAACCCTGAACCTCTCGAGATGGCGACGCCTTGAGACTGGCGTACAGACCGCTCGACCACGGAGGTCGTCAAGCCAATATCATCACGCTTCATCCCTGAAGGGGTAGGCAGAGGTGTTAAACACCCACGTTTTGACTGTCAGTTTAAATGTCATGTAAGTCGATTATCTGAACAAGAAATTATGAAAATCTCTGCCGACCCTATGGGATACAAGCGTTATGGGTTGTAACTTTTCATGCTGCTATTCTTCGTGAGGCCATTCACAAAAAAAACATTTAAAATAAATAAAAACCAACAATACCTACAAGCTCGGAACCAACATCATCACACATGCATTACCCTTTATACATGATGCCTCTTGTCCAGTGGGACGTATTTACGCTGGTAATGATAATGCCAGTTGTCTCCCATAGAAGCCTCCCAGCAGATCTCATCACCATTAAGTGGGTTGCAAATTGTTTCATTACTATTTCATACTTCGTAGCATTCGTAGCAGAGTCTAGCGCTACGAAAAACCGTAGTCTTATACTACGAGTATAACTGTAAATATCATCTGGATTTTCATTGTAAAACTAGTATCTACTTCTTAAGGTACTCTCGTGTTTAACAAACTATTCAGTTGCGGTATAGGTGTCTTAGATAAAGAAAGTAATTAATTGGACAGCCATTTAAATGTTTGGTCAGCAACAAAAAGGTCAGCCGAAAAATCATTTGGGCAGCAAACAAATATTAGGTCCTTACCTATGATATTGGTGTTTTGTATGGAGATTTTGGGGAATTCTGCATTTTCCATACTAACATTCTATCAGTTTTCTTCACAACGACAAATCCAGAGATAATAATATTTGGCATGTATCATTAGACAAGCTTTAGTAATATGTGTAATATCACACTTCATAAAAATTATTTATCGTTTTTAAGTGAATGCAAATAAAATGATGTATTCGGGAGGCACTTCAAAAGAGTTGTCTTCGTGTCCAATATAATTATTTGGGAGGTAAAATAATAATTTGGTCAGCAGAATAATTAATTGGACAGCAAGATAATTCTTTGAGCTGCATAATAATTATTTGAGCAGCATAAGAGCCTAGGCTAGAATAAGATCAATGAAGGATCAAGAATCAATTTCTAGGAAATGTGTTCTGATAGATATTAGGTTAAGGTAATTTTTTTATGACCCATAAAAACAATATTTGTGTCATCGAAACATATATAAAACAATTTGGAAAACATTTAAATTTCTGACCAATTAGTTATTTTGCTGACCAATTTAGAACTATTTGCTGCCCATAAGCTGCTGACCAGTTAGTTATTTTAGCTGATTGTATTAATTGTAATTTTCTACTGACTAAAATTCGAATATTTATACCGTTTAAATAACACCCTTAGATAAAGCAATGTGTGCATAGAGTAGACTAACATCGACAAGTTGAAACCAATCCAGTCGAAAGTTCTTGCCAAGTACACAACAGCCCAGAGTAGTCAATTCAGTCACATATGGCAAGGACTTTGTAACGAGCTGAGACGCGACTTCAGAGCAAGCGCATTTAGCTTATCAACCATAAATAACAAGCACTGACAACAGAGTCAAACAAATGTTTTAACTCGTACACTTGAATATAAATCACCATGTAATAGGGGACGATCTTCAGCGTTGCCTAATAGTAATTATATTATTTCTCGCAATTTTAAATCGTTACATAATAGTAGTTTATGTAACTGCCACATAATATAAGTTATTAAAACACGAGCGTGGTTTTAAAAAACGAACCTTGGCGAGTTGTTTAATAGTATCACGCGAGTGTTTGAATACCGGGTTATATGCAGTTACATCTTACTTTATCTACACTCATAATTCAAAAAACAATAACAAAAAAATTAATTAGTTTTATTTACTGTTGGCTGTCTGGAAAACATTTGCCATAGTTTTCAGCGTTTTAAAGAAAAATAATAAGTCCTAATGAGTCCAACCTGTTGCGTAATGATCATTATGTTACAATTTCCATTTTTAAATTTTCATTTTAATCATCTGTGTTAAAAAGTATGTCATTATGAGATCGAGTCTGAGTTCATAATTCGAACATAACATGAGTAGATAAATGATTTTAAATAATGTTATACTCAGTTCTTTACATTACAGATTTAATTTTATATTTGAAAGAACATAAGCTTGTAGATTTGTAGGTATAAAATTTCTTATTCTGCATGAAAAAAGTCAAATATTGTCCTACATTAGCACCGAGGGGCCCATCAGGACCCGTTAACCCTAGTCCATTTAACACGTCAACCAAGTTAAGCAGCGAAAACTTTGGGAAATTAAATATTTGCGTATAATCCAAGTTAGCGAAAAAGTAAACAGGGCAGACTGACCCGATTTCGAGTTAATTGGCTACATTAGTCACATGCGGCCGGGCCCGACACCAACCGTTATCTCATATGATTTGTGACATGCTGAAATATAAATTAGCCCGGCCTAAATTGCAAGGAGCTGAATGTGAGGTGGTCATAACCTTTAGTTGGCCGAAAACTGTCATTTTTAAAATAATAGGTCTATTTCAAATAAATAAAACTGGTTTATCGAATCTATAATGAAATCTCGCAGATATTGTGATTAAGATATGTTTATATTTTATTGAATGAAAACTAATACCAGTTATAAGTTTTAATGTCAAACAAAACTTGTAGAATTTATTAAAAAACCTGCTGAGCAGTTTTCTGTACGTTAGCAGTTATGGTGATTTAACAATGAATTTTTCACGCGTTAATTTACAATAAAATTTGAAGACAGCCTCATAATATGAAGAACCGCTTGTGTCAAGAATAGTTGATGAAGAATAAACTCAATATGTAAACACATACAAACAATGTGTAAACATCCAAGACTAAAAAAGAAATCCCTATATAAATCACACAAACAAATACGCCCACCGGGGATCGAATCCAGACCCTCTCGAGATGGAAACTACAGTGGTCGCAAAATTACTGATTGGTCGCATCTTTTACTGGGAAGGATAATCATAATAATATGGAAAATGTGACTCGTCTAGCTCCGTGTTATCTTGAGAGTTTGTTTATGGTAAAAGTACACAGTAAAGCTGACCGCAGAAAAATTTGCAGAACAATTTCTCGAATAAAAGAAATTTACTTTCACTGGGCACGATCAACCTGTACCTTTGACCTTTCAACGAACCTTACATTAGTAAGAGCCTCTTCAGTTTAGACTCGTTACGCTTCACCGGCTGCTTGACTATGTAAATATTGTAATAATTTCCAGCAAAAATATTTCGAAATATTCTTTTTAATTTGATTTGATTATGTTACATCACGCAATTGTACAAAGAGCTGCTATAAAAGTCTTTGGCTAGACTAAGATTATAATGCATTTTAATATCATGCTCCTTAGCAACCAAAAAAATGCAACGTTTAAAATAAATTTAAACGTTGCATATTTTTGGCAGTCAATTGTTTCTTCAATACTCGCTTAGAAAGGTAACGGAGCAAAACAGCTTTCAGCGTATCATCATTTGACCGAAAATCATAAAGCAATTATCACATCCGAAACTATGTTTCTTTCAACCAAATGTAATTTAATCAAATATGTCACTCAGCACCACTTACTCTTCCGCAGTGGGGATTTAAAGTAGGTCGTCCGAGCTAAAAAATAATTTGCTCGCGAGTCATATAGGTACTCTACTTACCATCCCCTGCCATTCTATGACAAAATAAATTAAATAGGGTCACTCATTTCACACATTTCGCTCATTTTGCTCATTTTGCTCATTTCACGAATTTCAACAAAATATCATTATTTTTATAGAAGGAATGAAAACAATTTAACCCGCCATCACCTCAGAAATGTGTGATCTTTGGCGCTGCGGAAAATGCATTTCCTTCGCCCTTGCGTAACTTAGTACAGGCCTCACACTCACCACCACAGCTTCGGCTTTTTGTACGCCTTGGCCTACGGCTATTAACATTTGCCTAAAAAAAAAATGTTCGAACGAAAATTTGACCAAATGAATAATTTGCGAAATATATGAACCAGTTGCGAAAGGTTCATTTGGGGAATTAAACTTTTGGGATAAGTTTTTTGGGAAGTGAAATTTCACAAACATAATTTTGCCAAATGGAAGGACCCCTTTCAGCGTGTATAAACTCGTCAAAATAGAAGCTTTGATAAATTTTGCAACTGAGTTCTTTGCACACCGGTTGCAAGGTTACGCCATCTTTTGCTTTTTGGGTTCTTTATGTTCGATTGGTGTGACAATAAGCAATATTGTTTTATGAGCTAGAGCGCATTGATCTTATATAAAGTATTGATATAAGTATACGCGGGAGTTTTTTTTTTATATCAACTCGAGCTGGTTGATTCCTTTTTGCCGAGTTTCATCTTTTCATCTTGAATAACACTACTTTTCATCCCGAATAACAAGGAAAGTGATCAATCATCACCTTAATAGGCTTTTGAATCACCCTATACGAATCTATCTCATAGCAATTATGGAAGTATCCCACTTAATGTACGGATGTATTCCATAGTGGGGCAGGTTCGGATTAACTATCGTCGAAAATGGGCTATAACCCTTTAACTTTTTGACAAAATAGTTGCGGTCTCTTTTCTAGATTGTTACTAGAATGTATTTGTGACACGTATATAAGAATAAACTAGATAAATTCTACAATTAATTAAAAAGTAAAAAAATGTGTACGAAAGGTGACCACTTTCCCGTATGTATGGAGATTTTTTTTTTAACTTTAAATATGAAACACACCGCGTCACGTGTCCCCCGCCCCGGGGCCTCCAAACCTAGCCACACCCTTTTTAGAACACAATTCATTCTATTTTTAAAAGTCGATTCCTGCCCTAGCGCCGGAATGAATTATTATGATCTGGCAACTTCTACCAAATATACTAAAAACGCCTCACGAACCAATCAAACCTATGACGCTATCATTCATCATTAGGGGAAATAACATCAGTAAGTCTGGCAAAGTTCGCAGAAATTGTGGATACCTATCCTTGGGAGAGTAATGGTCTTTAGTTATATACTGATACCTAATGAAATAGTGTGGAACTTAAATTGGGATAAATATTTGTGTACTAGAATTGTTAAGAGTGAAGATGAAGCTGACCATTACATCTTAGATAATAATGTATTACATACGTCGGATTTGTTCAAATGATAAAAACAAGCGTTATAAAACATATTACCGATTATGCAATTTACGAGGGCGTTTAAATCATTCGACTGGAGTCTCTTGCTAGGTATGGCTTAGCTTTACAAAGCCATACTTCAGCAATTAGAATGTGAAATAAAAAGCAGTATAAAGACGATATTTTTTATTTTTAAAAAAGACCTTTTTCAACATTCCACTAACAATTCACTTTCTCATCGAATCGAACACAACCCCTCATTTCTAAAATAGACATCACAGATAAAATATAGACACACAAAATATCTTTTTGCCGCTAAACAATTATTGTATTGCTTGACTATCAAACGCTGTTTAGCACTCGATTGTATGAAATTAAAGGTGAATTTAATTTATTACATAATTATTCTAACATAAGTGAGCTTCAGAAAATAATTATTTTACAAATGTCTAAAATAACTGCTTATTCTAAAGAATATGTAACATGCAAAATAAATGTAACAGCATTTTTAAGGTTATGATAATTTTAATATACAATTTTAACAAGTAAAAGTTTTAAATGTTTAATGTTATGACAATATTAAAATGACATATTTATATATACAGATAAGGTAATAATACTAATAATAATATGTGTTATGTTAATCATTTGTACATGATAATGTACGTATCATTCCTTAATTCGTACGTTACATTTGATATTGATAATACTATATACAGAAGTACAATTCTACGTTTTAATAGTAACTGTGACTTTTTAAATCATATTATTGATAAAACCAAGGCTCCTCATATCTTCGCATAGGAGAACGAAGATGACAAAGAATGCATGAACAAATTAAATGTTATAAATGAATTTCTTACAATAGGACTGTCACGTTGTAACGTCACTCCAAATATCTGATCCCGGCACCAGTCGTTCGAAAACATTCGTTTGTAACTTGATACACGAGATTATTTGAAATTATCTAACATTTTCGCAACAGACTATACATTTTCTGTGAAAATGAATACATACGTAATCCATTCATATTAAACGGAATAGACGAACTGACAACTAACACTCTGATGCAATGAAATTGTACATGTGAAAACTTTATAAAAATTATTGTTTTATAAAATATATATTATAATATATTGTTGTATATGAAATCAATGGTTATTTTAATACCTATTATTTCCCTTATTCCATATGACTTTCCACAAACTCTATCAAATACTTGATAGAGTTTATGGAGAATCGGTGCCAAGCTGTTGTTCGAGCAAATGGGGGTAACACTTCTTATTTACAAAGTTATTTTGGGAAAACCTTGCGTTTTTCTTTAAATTTTGAACTGTTTCGTTAAACAAACATCTTCTTAAAGATTTTAATTTGTTGTTGATCTTGTTTTCGTTAGTAAGATAAACTTATTCATAACGTACGACGTACATGGTGTCATTAAATAGGTTTTAAAAGAAACTTTAATACCTTAAGTAATAATGTATATTTTTTTCTATGTAAAAGAAAAAGAATATAAAATTTTCCAAAATTTCATATGGGCGATTTAATTGCACCAGAATGTAATTAATAGTGTTAGGTGTATAGTGCCACAAACTTATCTGACCCGAACTAAGCGCCATCATTATGATTGCATTGTCAATGTCATGGTATGTTATTATTTGAGAGTTGTCGCGACTAAATTCGACAACAGCGACCCCCGCCACCAGCTCAGTTAAATTTGTGGCACTGTAATGACGTTTTCTGTATGTAGTCCATTTGTTTTCTGGAATCATTTCGATACTTATGATATGAGGATAATAGTCGTGATTATATATATGTATGTATGTACTTCCCTCAACTTCTTACCTCATTCTTTTCGTTTCACAAGCCTTCACACAAAACCCAGTTGTCATCCTATCCAATTACATTTACAATTTAAAGCACCTATAGCGACTACCTTTTGATTTTCATGGGCAAACAAGGAAATAGCAAAAATAGCAAAAATAGCAACACAAATAATTTTTGTCATTATAAATAAATGTTTCTTGACTGCAACTTTTACTCTTGGCACTTATAACAAATGCAAATACCAAAGAGTTTTAATGACAACTAACTATGATAATTTAATAAATTCACATTATAGATTTGTTTTCATACAAGCTGTAACACACACCTTCATAACTTAGGCCAACGACATTGCAAGTGTGTCTTCACTTCACGAGTATAGTTTTCAATAATATGTCAACTACTTACATAAATTATTAAATAATGCATCACAGTAAAGGATAGACATAAAAACTTAACTAAGTAGTAACAAATGCAAAGAATAAAAACTTATTAGTACCTATTGTGAATGACAATGAACATTAAGACAATCAAATTAACCCCAAGAACAGCAACAGACAAATTTGGTTTTAATTCAAACATAACGGTTTTACCTACTTTTAAAAACATTGTCAATATACCTTTATAACGAACATAGCTTAAAATCATATAGATACATTAGTCAATTTGTACAAAACTAACGATAATGGAAAAATATATAAGCAAGAAGTCTCTAACCTTAACCCCAATACCTAGTAATTTTCGAACAGGGGGTTCGTAGAAAAGACACATTTTCAAAAACACTGTCGCTATCATAAAGAAAATGTATGGATTCTGACATAAGTTTTCAAAATTAAATGTCCTTTTCAAATCCTACTTTTTTTTAGCCACAGATTATTTTTAGATAATTTTTATTAAGGCGCTTTGCACATGGAGCAACTTAATTTTAGGATATTGAGATGACACGGAGCAACTATTCATTTTTTAAGTTAACAATTTCTGTAACACGGTTGCCGAAATTTTATGGCATCTGTGAGCAACTTTATTAGCAGAGTGTGTAGTCTGCGACGTGTTGAGCGACATTGGCATTTCCGGGCACAGGGAGAGAGAGGGAGGTGTGTAATCGTCCGATGCGTAGCGATTGACGAATGAAAAAACAGGCAAATTTAAAAACCGGTATAATGTTTAACAGTTGCTAGTTTCGACAATCAAAACTAACTAATCATCGATTACAGTAACTAAAAACTGTTAACGATCAGCGGGAACCCGAGTTGCTCTGTGTATGAAGCCCGATTAAAATATACGTAAATAGCTACTTGCCAGGTAGTTGCCAGTTGCTGCAATTGTTGCTACATGTGCAAAAACATTGCTACCGGTGAGACTTCTTTGGTGCGCGCTCAGTATGCGCGATACGAAATTTTTTCTCTATGCTTTAACATAAGTCCTATAATGTTGTCGATAGAGGCGCTGGTAGTATATGTATTTAGAAAATCACCTCCGATTGTCGTAAACACAGATAATCATTTACATAGTATGACGATTTGTGTAGGAACCAAGCGTGTCAACATTTAACGTCTACTGTGACGTCACAGCCATCATTTTAAGACGAGACATCAAAACTGATTGAAAGATACCGATGCCGTTAATGCCCCTCCGCCAAGTATCACACAATGGGGCAAGTTTTTTAGTTTTTATAGCCACACGGACGCGCGAAGACTAGTTAGCAGCGGCTAACCCCGACGTTTTTACCGGCGTTTTCGCACACGTGAAGTACGTGCATTTGCGTCTTCTATGTATATCTGCGATATTAAATTTTAGTATCAAAACTCATACCGTGGGCACTTGACTATGATTGAGCGGAGCATCGACGTAGAATTAAACAACAAAAGAGCCAAAAATTAACCACAAGCTAATTACCATCAAATACTGGTAATTACGCGTATCTTTTTACCACAACGCATTTGCCTAACTCCAGAAAGGGACAGGTGCTGAGCTGTGAAGTCGGTATTAATCTATTATAATAAAATAATTACGAAAAGTGGTTTTACATCAGTTAAAAAATATTGATATGTGTAATACAAATTATAGTCTGACTGCAACCGCGCTGTACCGCTACCCTGCCTCCCACGCCTTTTATATTTTTTTGCAAATATGCACTATATCATACAAAAATAATTTAAATAACAAAATAAATAACTAAGACACATTTTGACATGCTACAGATATTACATATGAATTATAATCGATTTAAATAATAGGATAAATAAATAGTTCTTATGAACCTTAAAGGAAAACTAAGGAAACAAACTAAGAAGCAAGAGTAATATGATTTAGGTTAGTAGCACTATTTTCAGTAATAATAATTATATTACTTTGTGATATATTTCGATTAATAATCATAGCCCCCGAATTTCGGTATAATAACAATAAGTAACTATTGTTTGTTAAGTTTTTTTTACATACTCCTTTTATTAAGACTATATATTAAGCTTTATTAAGACCTATAAGTTCATAATAATTCAAAACGCTAAACAACATTTCATAGTCCAATATTAGCTACCGACGTGTGCTTTGACATTTTACGATTAAATACAATATTTACAATTATTTACAGAGTTCCCAGTGGAATTTTTATTTTTTTAATTACATATAGCTTTGTTTTAAATTGCATTGTCAATTGCGTTCCTTCTGAATTCGGTATAGAAAAACATTATTCAGTAAACCTTCAAAAAATGTTAATTTTTTACCTGATTGTTGCGAACGTATCCTATATTTAGTTTTCTTCTTATTAAATGCATACCTTTCTGCATGATGAGATGATTTCCTGTTTAGTATTTAGATTTTTCTTTTATTCGTATGATTTTATTACATAAATTATACAATTTATTTAAAAGTTACGGAACGAGACTTTTACGTAATTTTGATTGCGAAATTTTTTTACAGTATCGAACATGAGTTACATGAAATAAAAAGACGCAAATGTCAATTTTGAAAAATATTTAAATCATTTTGTGTCATTAATATATACTTCATAAATTTTACGAAAATGAAAGATACTGCTTAAGGAGTAAGTTCTGAATACAAGAAAATTTATATTATTTAATAACATACGAGTATAACACCCAACCCACCAACCCGCATTGGGCCACGTATATAGGCAAAGGACGAACAAGAATGCAAGAAAAAAACATTGAAAGTTTACTGCTAAACACACATTTGAAGTTTATAATACTGTTATAATTACCGACTTTTTGAGCAATTTGTTGGAATCTACAAACACAACATCGAATGGCACAACATATTTATTATTAATATTGGTGTTTTATCTATAAGCAAGTTGCATAGAACTATTGTATTTGTGATAAATATGGCAAGATGTGCAAGATTGAAACGTATTGAATATTGGGTGGGTGCGCCCAATATTGAACATAAAATATTTTCTTAAAAAAAATGCTTTACAAAAATATAGGTAACTAAACATTTTTTACACAGAAAGCACCCAACTCAAGCTGTTGAGTTGTCTAAATAAGCCCAATACCAGTTTTCCAAAAATTTTGAAACAACAAACTTTTACATTATCATTTTTTGTATGGGTTGATTACAGAATGCAATATACGATAAACATAAATAAATACAGTAGTCATAATCGACTTTATTGTCTATACTGGTGGTGTAAGCCTAGATATTTAAATATTTGTACGAAGCAATACTTCGGATATTTACTCATTTCTTGTAAAGTGTCTTTTGACAAGTAAATTTATTTTCTTTCTTCCTTCTTTATATATACACTTGAAGCAACAAGGCAATTTATATTGCTGATGCTTTATTTAGGTTGTCTTTTTTCTACATATATGAGTAGAGGCAAACGAGCAGTTGGTTCACCTGATGGTAAGAGATCACCCTTCACCCTTTATATTAAAAATTAAAGTAGAAAAACAACGCTAACAGGAAAAAATGTAGACCGCAAATGTTTGTACAGTCTAGGCCCTGATTCTGTTAAATGACAAAATTACAAATACTTGTAATAGTTCAATAATTTTATGTGAATGTTTTAGTTCTTTTTTACTTTTATGTAAGCGTTTCACTGCTTGGAAAAGTCTATCAATAATGCTACTAATAATTTTCGTATATCTGTATGAACTACAGTTAAACATGCGATTATAGAATTTTCATATATATTATTATATAAAATATATAAAGAAAATGGTGTCAACATATAAAATTGTCGATGGATCGAAACGAATTATTAAAAAAAAAAACAGTTATGTCCTAGACCTATAATATAAGTTATCTTGATACTAACCTACTAAGTAATTCTAAAACCAATTACATTCATGATACGTGGAATTATCTCAATAGACGATTTAATATTTAGTGATATTTTGTGACACTAATAAGTATTAAATTATATCATTTGGGGCATATTTGTGAATTTCTTACTGGCATTCTGTGGCGTAATTATAAATAGTTATTAAATATGACTGTCCGTAACTTATTTATTTTTGTAAGCAAATTCTGTGAGATGAACCCCGTCCATTGGTCTATTTACAGCAGATTTTTTTTTGTTTTATGAACAAACATTGAATTTGATTAAATTGTGTGTGTCGTTAATCTACGAAATACTTTTCTCTTTTTACATACAAAACAAAAGAAAATTTAAGAATAATTTACACTTTTCATACCTAACTATTCAAGATCTCGAAATAGAAATAGGTACACAATGTAATATTTAAACTTTTAATATTACAGAAGGATATCTCTCATTCACATAGTACATAAGTACCTATATAAAGTTGTCTTCATAGCAGACCGTTTATTAAACATACTTCAAACGTCTCTTTGGCATTGTTAAAAAATTTCTAATACATTAGCCTCAACTAGTTTATTAATACGCCAATTCCTATCTATAATTATCAATATTAAGTTTAACAACATAATTAAGCAATTTAAACCTATGTTGTAAACTTAATAACATATAACCCACTTTATGATTTAGCTGGAGCTTGTGATTGTAAGAATATAATTTCCTGTCTTAAATTGGAATAAACAAAATACCGTAGGTATTAAATTTACCAGTGCTTCTGCAAACTCTATGTAGGTAACTAATCTGGTAACTATAGAACTCATAAAGAGATCTAATTCCAAAACCTTTTTAGAATTGACCTACAAAAATCACTGAGATAATTGATATGAAATCTTTCCTACTAATGATAAAATAGTAAATAATAAAGAAATAAAAGTGATATCTTCTAGTCCACGAATTGCACACATTATCGGAACTATAAAAGTTAATATAGGTGGGAACATTTCATCAAGGTTTTGTGTTGTTAAAAATATGGGCTAAAATTTAAAATATTGCTTGATTACAGTATATTTTTTTTTATAAAATGACCTTAATTTCTTAATTCCGATAACGCCACATCGTTAAAATAGTAAAAAAATATTTTAACTCTTGACACCTTCAACAATAGAACCATGAAAACATTTTATAATTATTTGCAAATATTTAAAGAAGTATGCGTAAATTACTAAATCGTGAGCATAGACCTAAAAAGAACCAGTGTCAAAATAACGAGTGATCAATTAACACAATGAACATCGATATTGAATCGATTTAACTTTTGAGAAGGTTATTGTTGTATTCTTCAGCGTAAGGCTGTCGCTTACGTTGGACATGCCGTAGAAAGATGATTCTTCTCTGCTGTGACCCGCTGCAGTAATTCTTCAGACCACCTGTGGGCGGTACGGTCGACAGTCGAAGGTACTGTCAGGCAGTTCATCCCGCCATATTCGCATGCGATCTGGAAAGCGTAAATCAATTATTTTAGTGCCTATATTAACTTATTTATTTGAAAAACTGACCCCTCTTTCCAAGAACAAGTTATAAATTGGTTATTATTAGTACATGGTGTTGTTGAAAAGTCGCCACCTGCGCATGAGCCATCCTTCATGGAGAAACACGAGAAGAGAACCGGAACACAACTCAACACGCTGTATCAATGCAGATTGTTGGAAAGAATCAGTTGCAATAACAATCGGCACCAACGACCACAGAACCACAGAACCCGAGATCACAAACTTTTGGTCACCTATCTGAAGACTGACAGCAGCTTTTTATTCAATATTGAAAGCTAACCCGTTCGAACTATTACGCCATCAAGCTCCTCTTTTACTTGACTCCAGTAATAAAAAAAATATTTCTTACTCTATAATGATGCAGCAGCGCCCGATCCGTCGGTACTCCCGCAGACGACGCGCCGGGCGCATGCTCCCACACAAAATGGTTGCCGAGCTCCACGGCGTCGCGCGGGCGCAGCGCGTACTTGCTGCGGTTCTTGAGCGCGTGCGGTGTGGCCCACCGCCGCGTTTTTTGGGCTGTCACTAGAGGCGCCGGCGCTTCTATGTCGTCCTGGAATTACCAAAAAACATTCTGTCTTAAAAGTGATTTACCCACCAAGAAAGATTGGTGTAATAATGTGTTAAAAATGGAAAACCCATACTACCGTAAAAACGATTTAATATTTATTATGAAGATAATGCCTTATGTACGCTTCCATGATCTTACGTTCACTTCACTTATTCCATTTAAGATGAATATAACACCAATCAAAAGTTAAGTAACCTTTTTTTTTATTTTGATATTTATTTCCGAAAATCGCTTGCCCAATGCATGCCAACGCGCCAGGTGAAATATATAATAAGCGGCAACATTTGTATACCCATTCGAGGATAAAGGTTTATCATCATCTCAGTCAAGAGCTCACAGCTGGGCATGGGTCTCCTCCAAGAATTTCCCTAATTATCGGTCCTTTACTGTACATTAGTGTACATCTCCCTTATTGTGCCTTCTTGATATTACACTCCTTTTCTTATACTCCCACTCATACACATCTTTATATATTAGTATACAACGATCAAATAAATTTACCTCCCATCTCAAATAAAAGAAAGCATTTCTGAAGAGAAACGCAGCTGGTGCTTTTGAGGGTGGACTGTAAGAGGCCCTCAACGCAGTGAGGAGGGCCGGCAGGTTGCGCTCGCGTCGAGGCAACACCACTTCGTCCACGTCGATTACGAGCAACCAACCCGCAGTAGACATTGACCGGTATAGACAATCGTTGAATGCGGCAAATTGGCCCTCCGTCCTGAAAATTTATAAAATATCTCATGGTAATAATTGTAAATATTTAAGGTAAGGTTGGAACCCTTAAATCGACTATGGAAGGACTATTTCAGCCATTTAAATTAAACTAGGGCTCCAGACATTGCACAAACGCCTAAATAAACGCCTACATAATATACGCCTTATCACTCGACATCGGATCTAAAACGTATGCTCACCTTACCACTTTCAAGTAGTAGACAAAAAAAATTACATCGTTATCATTACCTGGATCTTGAGGACTTGAGAAAAAGATGTCAGCTCCCAGACAAACGCAAGCTGAAAAGTTTCTACCCACAGATTCTATTGCCTGTGGTGGTGTTATGGACCATAATCATTATCTTTTTCTTCCGTGGAGAAAGGCATGATAATCAGACATTTATAGATCTTTTTTTCTGAAAAACTTGATGTCATTCATTATTAGGGACCGTTGATGGACCCTTACTGTGTGCATCCAAACAAATAATGGAAATTATTTAAATTTGCAGTAAGAAAATGTCAATGTGACGCTCTAGGGCCTCAGCGGCCCTAGGCACCCCGCTCTTTAAAAAAAAAGTTACCGCCAAATCAAAATGATTCTTACAACATTTAGCAGACACTTGTAGCTGATTACGATTTCTTACCTTATTTCAACTTTTGATATAATTGGTAGTTTCCAAGGCAAGAGAGTGATTAGTCCTTGCCGGCGGTAGTGGTCGAGAAGGCACGCGACCGGGGCACTCAAAGACTCGTTGTACATATAGAAGTGACTCGCTCCCAGAAGACGATTCAGCTCGAACCACTCTATGAGCCAATCGTCTCGGGCGTAAGCGTAGTGGAAAGGTTTCACGCAAATGTGTAGAGTCTCCTAGAAACAACGGATTATAATGTTATTTACATTAATATTTAAAAATGTACAATAATACATTTTTCCATTCGCTTTCATTTTATTCCTAAGAATACATTGTCTCTAGCGCATAGTATTTTTCATTTTAGATACTTACTAAATTACTATACACAATCGTTGAAAGTTTGGGGACTTAACATAGCTGGCGGAATGTGGGTGATAACACCTCTGCCTACTACTTCGGGGAATGTGTGTGGGTGTGATAATATGTTATATTATGTATGTTAAGTTATATTTAATTAGAATACAATAAATTATATCTCTGCTCTGAAGTTTATGTTCTTTATAAAAACCATCTTACAAAATGAAATGTAATAAAAATAACTTGATATCCAAGATACTAGTTCTATTGAGACAGAAGTTCGTTTACAAAAGCTGTAAGAAGCCCTTCAAAGTTTCAGTGAAATCAGACAGCAATAGAAATAAATCTGCCCGTTGAGACTAGACGATAAGAGTCCAGTCTTTTAGCTATTTATGAAACCTTGTATAGGTTCGGTATTCGTCATTTATTACTGAATTCACTATAGGCGAATCAATAATAATAGAATACAATATGGCTCCCTTACGTCCAAGTGGCATTACCTATTTTATTGGTAGAGCGATTGATAGCGCCACAGTTACGAGTTATGTACTTACTGACAATACCATTACATCGTAATAATGGCTTGACGTAAATATTAGGTCCTTACCAATGAAATTGGTGTTTTGTATGAAGATTTTGTGGGATGTCTGCATTTTAAATACTAACATTTTATCAGTTTTCTTCACAACGACAAATCCAGAGATAATAATATTTGGCATGTATCATTAGACAAGCTTTAGCAATATGTGCTTTAGCACTTATTAGCTTGATAAAAATTATTCATCGTTTTTATGTTAATTCAAATCAAATGATGTATTCGGGAGACAGGTAAAAATAATTGTTTTGTGTCTAATTAAACTTACAAAAAATTATCAAATTAAATAATACGAGCTCAAATATATGGTCTTTTTTCAGAAGAGGCAATTATTTTATAAGAATGTTCTGAAACTTAATAGTTACGGACAAATTGTTAAGACAGAATAAAAACACCAATTTCATAGGTAAGGACCCAATATATGATAATATAGTCTGTGTTAAATAAGCTGCACAACTATCCAACAACTTATAGCGGCGACGGGCTCACCACCTGTCACGCTGAGCACATGTATTGTGCAGTCACTGCTTGGTGAAGCGCGGACTATGGCAGTAGACTGCTTTTGCGGTGCTTTTGCTTAGTCCCTGACTAACCCTTAGGGGATGATTGTAATTGTATATATGTATGTATGTTAAATTAATATACAAATAAAAGTTTTAAACGAGGTAATGCACAATAGTGTTTTGTTTTATTGATAATAAGGCCAAACCCTGAAGACACCACGGAAGCAATTGTCTCATTTTCCACGCGCAATATTGCATCGCTGCCATGCTCTGAATCAACTTATTTATTTTATTTATTTAACAATTTACTGTACACAAAATACAGAACAGGAGAACATTAAAAGACAAAAGTACAAAAGGTAGGGCTTATTTGTACTTATTGTAAAAAGAGCAAGGACAAGACAAAGTTATTAACTTCGGTATCATAATTTTGGTCTCATTTTTATGTATTTTTGTTTTATGGGGGGTATTGATATTAAAATCTACACACAATTATAATGTAATAGTAACAGAGGGTCTTAAATAACCAATAATTAACTTTATCCATGACGTAAAATCTATGTTCAATTGAATGTTGCTTTCATCGATATATTCCTAAGAGTTTAACATAAAATATAGGCTATAAAACATTTAAATCTAAGTTACACGCATACGAAGCTATTGGCAAAGGCTAGAAAATTATTAAAGAAAACATTGCTGAAAGATTTTCCGAAAATTTCCATATTTGTCATTCCATGTCTATGGCGATACTCGCGGCGGCAGATATTTTGCGAAGAAGACATCCTGAGAGAAGGACATTTTACGAAAGAGACACTAAAAAAGAGACATTTTGCGACCAGTGGCATTCTGCGCCTGAGCCACTTTACCATCGAACGCAAGTACCTCAGTTTGTATAGAATACGTGCCTGGACTTGAAGAAAAATATTAAAAAATACACAGAACACTCAACGCTTTGGCGCGCTGAATTTATCGGTTTAAGAAGCTGCCACCTCGAGCACCATGACAGCGACAATACAAACAATACAGTTGCCCTACCTCAATGCCGCTCTTTGGCTCCGTATCCAGTACAGTAAGGAGGTTGGTAGGCGGACGGCCAGGTGAGCTGGCCGACATGACAGAGACGGAAGCCCCGACCGTCTCCTGGGGCTTCACGCCCGTATCACGCAGAAGACACAGCACGTACGTTGCGCTGTACTTCAAGTTCCAGTTCTCTCGTATCGCCTGAAAGCAATGATATTAGATACGTTTAAATGGCTTCATCAATCGACATTTTTGATTGCTATAGCACATGACCGTATATATACGTAATAAAGAGTTGCATGTAAGCATTTTGTTGTATTCAACATGCAAACTAAGCAAGAACATAGTGTAAATATATAACGGATAAGTTTTTGTAAATCCAACGCATATGAAGGATGTACGAGTATAAAGATATTAAAGACAAAATATTAAAACAGCACCCAAAGTAATAATAAGTTTATTAGATCCCTGATAATAGGCCACCTGTTAATTAGGGATTTAATGTATCGGCGAAATGTGGGTGTTAATACCTCTGCCTTCCACTTCGGGGACAGAATGAAAACTGTTGGACATAATTATTTCCTTAAACTTGAGACTTTCATAACTCATCTTATTTTTGACTAATAAGAACGTGAAAAGTGAAACAGTGACTGAGAAAAAGTGTGATTGGGAATAGGAATGATTAGAAAAGTTTTAATAAGAACAATATTATTCTTTAAATAATACAGGTCTTTCATATATGCTGTAAATAGACGTGTTTACATCAAAGATCTTAATAAAAATTTATATCGCACATTCTGAATCTGTCCGCAGTGCAGTAATAATAGTGATATGAATGAAAATTCACATTCCCTTTTCGAGAAATGGTGAAATTCATGACGAATATTAATTCAAACAAAGTGTCAACGTACCTTAACCCTGGCTTTGAGCGTGAGAGTTCTATTATCAGACAGCCACAGGCGGCATATGACTGCGTCGGCGCCGCGCGTCTTCGTCGCGGCTATCACGCGCACCGCAGCCACAGTGCGCCGCTCCACATACGCCGAGTACACATAAAATCTAAACCTGCAACAATAGAAATTATAAAATTTATAACACTATCACCTCATTACAGTATCACCATGCTTGCATGGTTTAGTGAAAGAAATATAAAAACCGACCTCACGATCGGATCCTCACGCGGATTCCGCTGATTGTCATTTTCGATACAGTACCTACACTACGCCCATAAATGTAGAATCTAATGTAGACTCTGTGCTATCTGACAGCTGTTGGATCAGAGTTTTACGTAGCGCCGCAGAAAATATAGAGAAAACCCTCATTCATTGAAATGAAATGAAATAAAATTCTTTATTTAATCATTTAGGTAACAAGTAGTTAAACTTATGACGCATCAAAACAATAAAAGTTAACAAAAAACTATACACTTCTACTTGTATACCTCTACATTTTTTTCTTCCTGTTCACTACCTTGTCAAGAGAAGATACAGGCAAGAAACTCTGCAAGGGGTCCATCCTCCCTTTACACAAAATTGTCTTACGTTATACAAATTACAGGCAAGTCAAAGTGGAATGAATAAGAAGATGTCACAAGGTATAATAACAAAATAACTCATGAAAAAGAAAGAGCTCCAAAAAATTTCAACCTCGATTCAAGCAGCTAAGGACATCCTCCAACACAACATTAAATAAAAATTTAATTTACAAACACCAAAACAGTCCAACAATATAATAAGTCATTTCCAGACCTGGTTATCATCAAAATAATCTTGGACATTATAATAGCCTTTTTTCATTAAAGTATGTTTTACAAATAGCTTAAATTTATGTAAAGGCAATTATATTTTGTAGTATTTTACTATACAAACGTACACCTTTCGCAATGAAAGGTGTACGTTTGTATAATAAAATACATTACATTTGTAATTCTTCGGTGTAGCTGCCATGGTCTGCAAACTAGACAGAATAGAAACATGAATTGTTTGTGAGCACCGCTGTTCGCGCTGACACTCAAGGGCATCTCTAAGCACTTCACCGTGAAAAAATTACCTGTTTATCGTTGCATTAACGGCTATTTAATATCTGACTTAATAGCCGGACGCAAAGTTAATTTCAAACACAATATAATGAATATTAATTGCCTTTATTTACAATATAATCTAACTACATTAAGACTCGGCCAACATAGGTAGACCTCCCCCATAAGTTAATCAAACTAGTGTACTTTTCTGCGCTGTATTTAAGTAAAAGGTAAAGTCAACAGTTCGTCCGGACAACGCAGTGTCAAATATCTTTAATCGTTTTTGCACTCTATATCTACAGAGTTCAGGTTGACAATCCTTTGTAGAAAATCGTAAATTTTGTATAGCGTGACGTATTGTTGGTATATAAAATGAAAGATAGTTTGGCGCAACACTTGAAAACAGTACTTTTTTAACATCAAAACCACACGTATGCGTACTAAATACACACAGCAGACCGAAGTCAAAAAAATTGCTCTATTTACTTAGAGATACGCGTGCTTGGTTCCGAACGCTCTCATTTATAACAGGCTGGCATTTGAAAAAGTTTGCTAAGTAGGAAAAGATATTACCGTATTATTTGAAATGGGGCAAACATATTTTACCTCGCTAAGACCTTTATTAATGTTACTACCTATTACTGATGTCATTTACAATTGGTGTAATGTCAAACGGACGAAACATATTAGGAAGGTTAACTCATGGGTATACCCTGGACCTAAGCTGGGTTGGGTAAGGGTGTAAAACATTAAATTACGTAGTTTTGGACGCAATTTAGAAATAGGAACACAGCAAGAACTAGAAACTCATAAAACAGATCCATATAGTTATCTTATATTCACAGATGGTAGCAAGTTCGAGGATAAGGTAGGAGCTGCACTTGTTATACACAAACGCAATAATAAAATAAAGACAATTAAAATAAAATTACACAGTAGCTGCTCTGTCTATCAGACAGAACAATTAGCAATTTTAAACGCATGCAAATGGGCTGAAGAATATAACATACAATCTTCGTATATTATAACAGACAGTAGGTCTAGTCTTCTAGAATTGTCAAATCCCAACTCATATAACGTACATACTGTTGAATCGTTTAAGTATATTAATAATATAGACAATTAAAACACAAAATATCTATAAAAACTAAAATCAGGCTCCTATCAGACGGCGTGGTCCGAAAGCGCCCGAAGATATAAGCGTCTTAACAAATAAAACTCAAATAAATAAAAAAACGAGCAGGGGGTTCGTCCGTCCCAACTCGGCTACCGCTGCTAATGGTATAATTATACTTAGTTCCATTAACAATGTGTTATGGTAACTTATTAAAGACAATTTTATTTTAACGAAGTATGAAGAAAAAAGAATTAACTAAGCTATTTCATAAAACTTATTTTTTTTTTATTTAACGCCTCTATCACCGAAGTCGACACTTATGTCAATTTTATTAGTCCACGCAAGTACAGCAATGTCCTAAGGGAAATTTTAATACTAATTTGTACTTCGCATGCAACCTCAAGAGTAAGGAGCTCGGTGGCGTAGTGATCAGTACGCTTTGGCTTCCGATATCGAAAACAAAGCTACCTTCGCCATGGTCACGCCTTGGATGGGTGACGAAAACTGTGTGATCTCAAACTCCTCCGTGCTTCGGAAGGCACGTTAAGCCGTTGGTCCCGGTCTCTATTGCAACCGTTTCTACCCACCAACCCGCATTGGACCAGCGTGGTGGTGTTACGGCCCATACTCCTCAATTGTGTTTCTCCATGAGAAAGGCCTGTGCCCAGCTGTGGAAAGTATACAGGCTTAAGACGATGCAACCACTTGTAACTTCCTCCTTATCTGTCGTCTATAAAATAAGGCCATGAAAAGGCTAGACTTGACTGTAGTACTAAAACACGCACATAGTTCTCCATTAGAGCATTAACAATGTTAGTTCATAGCTAATGTATTTAAAGCAACACAATTGTTTAAAGGTCAACGTTAGTTAATGATTACCTGGAAAACAAAAACGCCTAGCAATAGTATTCGTTATATGATGAGAATGTTTTTTTTTATAAATCGGATTCTATATTAAATGCTGTATAGGACAAACAGCCGTAATTTGTCCAGTACCAACTATTTTTGTATCCAGACTATTCTTGCTTAAATCAGGTAAGGAAGAGTAATTTTCCCGCTCTATTGTCGTATTTTGTCGTGTGGTAGCGGCTCATTAAAAGAATACTAACAACCCATCTCTTCCCTTGGGTGTCGAAAAAGGCGACTAATGGACTTAGAACTGCATAACATCCAATAGCTTATAGCGGCGACGGGCTCACCACCTGTTACGCTGAGTTCAGTCACTGCTTATACTTATCCACTGCCATAATCTGCGCTTCACCAGCGCAGATTATGGCAGTGGACTGCTTTTGCGGTCCTTTTGCCTAGTCTCTGACTTACCTTTTGGGGATAATACTCGTAGTCGTGATTATATGTATGTATGTATTATTAAAAATGCTAATATTACTTTCCTAAGTAAAAGTAAAAGTATTTTTAGATAAAGAAACATCCTATGACTTTCCACATAGTTAATATGGTTTTATAAAATCGCGAACAAATAACACAGTGTGATTTGCCGTCAAATGGTATTCCACACCTGTCAACATTAAATCTTGGACGCTCATATTAAGTAGGCAATTTCACGGCAGACGCACGAGCGGATATGAAGGCGAAGGCAGGCAATACAAAATGGGAAATGGAAAAACACGTTTGTATATAGATATTAGTAAGGAAATTGCCGTGCAAATAGCCGGATGGGAAATAAAGGCAGCTTAACCAGGAGCTAAGACCATGACAAACTTAATTTGAGAATCATTCGAGGTTATACTGAACAGAAAAATCATTAAAAATTTTATTAAATGCTAGAGTGTTTTTTTATTAAAATTACAGTAAACACAGCTGCCTGTTGTCAAACAGTAGGTAGATATTTTTAAACATGACAGGCTCCGCACCTTTTTTATTCGGAGATAACTAGGGCAACGAAATAAAGCAGACCTGCATTTTCACACCGCTTTTGAAGGGAATACACGTGTGTCGGTAGAGAATTCCATGTTCAAGATTCCTTTTGAGTCTCTTTGTTCATGACGACAACGTAATTTAAATAGCATCAGAGCAGTATAGAACAACTCCGCTGTAAATCGGATGGTATGATACCTATGACAGTCATTTACTCGTAATTAATTGTGCTTTGGTTATCAATTTCAAATGTCTGTGGTAAGCAATTTGTGTTAATATTTACTTTTACGCTTGATTTTACATACATACAATCACGCATATAATCCCCGAAGGGGTAGTAAAAGAGTAAGGTAAAAGAGTGTGAAAGAGTAATAACAAGTGGCTAGCTCACGCCTACACAATCACAGACCCAGTATCCAATACGCCCTTAGTCGCCTTTTACGACATGCTAGGCAAGAAAAGCAGTAGGTACATTCTTTTTGCTTGATTATACTTACTTTATTGTTAATGTCTGCCTTTCTTTTTATGTTAACTTTTGATAAATGTTATCAAAGTTTTTTAATTAATAAATTAATTTTACGAGGAAAGAAACCTCCACTACCCGAGCCTTTATATAATAAGCAACCAAACGTAATTTAAATATTGTTGGTATTCTTCAGTTTATGCAATATTTGACGACAACCCGCATGGCCTACTGTCCCTGACTGTTAAATAAAGAGATCTCGAGTTCGAGTCTCTTAGAGCCACAGTTGTGACAGATGTTATTATGGTGATCATACAAACATGTTTCTAGACGTGTTCAGTCTGTGTATCACCCGTTAATTACATTTGTTTCTATTTTTTCTATATAATATTACTTTATTAAACAAATGTTCGTTTAATCGTTACACAGAATCCGTGAACATAATCTCGTGAGCAGATTTTAGAAAGATTGTTTATTGACCATGACCATGTCACTCTTCGACATAATTATCTATAAAAACATGTCAATTCACCAATACAGGCGATATCGGTAGGTTCTTATCACCATGTTCAAAAAGGTATAAGAAGGGTTAATGCACTTAACGTCAGCCCTGAAATTGGTATCCAATATAGCTGTCAATTTGTATTAACAAAATATGGGTTAGGAATACCGGAGTGGTATTCTGATACGTTATTGGTATCTTTATTAAGGTACAATGTTTAAGTAAAAATTGGTACACATGGTTTTATGATTTCAAAGGGTTACCCCTTTTAAATCATAAATTGTCTTGACTTTCCTATATTATTAGAAATAAATATGTGAGGTTACAAACTGCAAATACTTAAACAAAATATTATTAAATAATGTTCAACTGTGCTCGTTTTGGTTGACAGTCTACCTCAATTATGCTGCAGGTACTAAATCCGATTAAAATATAATAATTACTTAACACAATATCACTAGCAACATGAAGCGCTGTAAAAATAATGATTTCTAGTTCATAAAAGATTATTTTAACAAAAGTATATTTTAGCCTTTTAACGACATATTTTATCTAGAAAGATTGTATCAAAGTAATGACTTGTTTTATATTTTTTATAAAAAACATCAGGAAGGCATAAAAAGCCTTTTGCTGTTTTAAAAGAAACCTTCGTTATCAGCCTATAATAAATTAATTTAAAAAATGAACTTGGAACATCTTCCCCAACAAGACTCATATCTGAGACCTCTTGATTAGACAAACACATTCAATAACCTCTACCTCTCCACCAGGCCCTCTAACCTCTATATGCAGAGCAGTGTAAATTAGCTCATTAAAATTTAAGTCTCTGTGGTATTGATGATAATATTTAATAAAATTTATAACTACACTGACCAAGGGTCAGTTTTTTGATCCGTGGTCAGGTTGACCTGTAGTTTAAAATATGGACCAATGGCGAAAACGTATGATGTTGTAATGTTCAATAGTCGAATTTTCAAATATAACTAAAGTTAAATAAACATAGACAATTTAACCACAACACGATGCTGGGATAGCTGGCGGCACAGCTGATGTATTTTGCTTCGAACTTTCATCGCAAGGGTAACTTTTTTGAACAAGGCTTTTTTGACCCGGTCGCTTCCACTATTGAAATGGGGATTTTTTTTAAGGATTGAAGATTAACATTTCATGGATTTTTTAAAATCAAATCCATGCGAGAAATAATATGTGCTTCCACACATTGTTTTTTTTTTATATGAAAACTTCGTATTTTGAATATTATGTTGTTTTAAAAAAAATGCTCACGCTTTTGCTTTTTTTTAGTTACACTAGTAGTTAGAACGCTTTGGTTTTCCATCGAAAACAAAGCTACCTTCGCTATGGTCAGGCCTTGGATGAGTGGCCAAAACTTTGTGATCTCGAACTCCTCCGTGCTTCGGAAGGCACGTTAAGCCGTTGGTCCCCGTCGATACTGCAACCGTTTCTGGCCACCAGCCCGCCAGCCAGCGCTCTAGAGCAGCGTGGAGGTATTTAGGCTGAGGACGATGTGTACATTTTTATAAATTTAAGAGCATATGGATATATGAAAATTCACATTTTTTTGCCAAAAAAACCTTTCCCATGGATTTGAGGAATGCGACTAATCTCATTGGGTAGTATGAACGGTCCTTATCGAACTCCGACTAGTTTCGTTAATGGACGCTAGGGTCAAAGGTCCGAATAAAACTCCCCGTTACCTTTAACAATTTATTGTCAAGCTGAGGACATACATTTTGGCGTTTCCATTGACGCTATTGGTCTAGATTTTAACAATTGAGGTAACTATTACTACGGAACAAAAAACTTACCATAGGTGAACTTACATAATAATATTCAAGTTAACGGCCGAGGAATGAGTTGGTTGGTTACACAAAAATATCGATACTAAACCACCTAATAAACAAACAATCTATAAGGACGATGTTAATGTTTCTTTCGCTACGACGTACTAAAAATGGTCTAGCAAATTACCGAATAAATAAACATTTATTAGATCCCCAAGACGAAACAACAGTAAACATTCATTGTTTTCTATGAAAACAGCCGAAAATATTATTACCGACTGATGGCTATTAAATTCAATGCAGAAAATAAATACTTAATAAAGAGTGTGAATGACCTTTTGACAATGTTTGTTTTTATAAAGAAAATAAAGATAGAATACGATCTAGATAGCATGAGGAGCATGAGCACCATAATATGATATTTATCATGCCCATCTTTCAAACTCTATATTGTAACAGTTGATCGTGATAAAAACCCGATAAATTCATACGGAGAGAGAATAATCATGAATTCAGTGTTTATTCAAAAAAAATAAGTTTGTATTCTATGAGTTTGTTGAATTATAAAACTATACAAGACGCAACACAAAAAATACAATTGCCCCTTATCATCACGCCTCTTTCCGCGAAGGGTTAGGCAGAGGCACCTTTATTTTATTTTTTTACGAGGACGAATCCATTTACGGATCGTACCTACTGGTGGCTAGCCGGTAGGCGTGTGTGGGACTCACCTGACATATTGGCACTACCCACTAAAACTCCCCGATATACCCGTTCCTGCCTGTTCGAGCCACAAGCCGAACATTGGACTCCGGCAACAGCGCGGTCAGCAGCGGGCCAACCTAAATACCACAATAACAGCAGCATCGTGCACCGTCGGGACTTTACACCGACGAGTCACATTTAAAACCCTATCATAGTGTACATGCAATAGAATTGTATAAATACCAAAGCATTATCAATAATAAACTAGATTTCAACCGTCCGTGTTGGGTCTCACTTCCACTTCCCGCTGCCGCCCACTACTCTCTGGGGTAGCTCCTCTAACACCATCATGCTGCCGCCCACGGCTACTCTCTGGTCAACTAACATCAACTTATCATGCATGTACAGGTCGCGGCGCCTTACAACCGCTCGCGGTCTGCCCGTACATAATGGCGCTGTTGCCGGAGTCCAATGTTCGACTTGTGGCTCGAACACTGCCCTTCTGTGGGAGCGACCCGGGGTCTGCCAAGCAACTCTCCGAGCCGTTCCCAGGGCTTCCCGACCTAGACGAACACTAGGTCGGGGTTTGCGCCAGTGGGAACGCAGAGGTGCACCATATACTTATGTTGAGTCCCCATATAACAGGTGACGAGCCTGTTTCCATGCACCGGGCTCAATATGAGGCCAGCGATATTCACAATGAACTGTACTGTTTTATTCAAACTCAAGGAATACATACAGGTGATCGAACCCGAACTGAACGAGTAGCGCCGTCTTTCCCAACTCGGCTAAAAGGTCCTAAAATGAAAAACTTTTAGTCTGTAGGTATTTTACTTCAAAGCAGTCTTGTTGATATTTCTGAATATATTAGATTTTTCGAGATTTTGTATTGGTTATTGAGTAACGTGATCCGAGCTTCAAACGGATTAAACGATTTAATCGAATTTATAATAGGAAAATGCTCAGAATTCGGAGACTATTTTTATGTATCACACACAGCGACACAGGGATTACCTGCTCAATTTCCAATTAACCTTTGACTTTGGTGATATAAAGTTAGCCACATACCTAGATACTCATTCATTTATCTCAACTTCAAGTGTATAGTAATTAAGGAAGACCACGAAATGTTAAATTCAACAGTATAAAATTAATGGTACCTATATGAATACCAGCTTTTGTTCACGACTTTGTCCGCGTTGAATAGTTTCTTTAAGGTAGTGTAATGGTATATAGCCTATATTCACCCGCATGGCACCCATTCACATGAAAATATCAGGATTAAAGGTAGCCTACGTCCTTTCTCAGGCTCTAGACTATCTGTGTACCAAATTTCGGTTAAATTGGTTCAGTAGTTTTGACGTAAAAGCGAGCCAGACTGAATTACTTTCGCATTTATAATATTTGTATGGTTAAAGGTCTTTCGTGTAGTAATTGTTGCATTTTATGATGGTGAGTAGCTTCGCTCTTAACACCTTTAGATAGCGTCTAATTTTTGTCACTCTTGGCGTTATATAGAAGATGAATAAATTCTTGTCCTGCCCTCAGCCTATATACGTCCCACTGCTGGGCACAGGCCTTCCTCATGGAGAAAAACATGAGGAGTATGGGCCGTGATACCACCACGCTGGCACAATGGTGGGTGAAAACAGTCGCAATAGCGACCGGGACCAACTACTTAACGTGCCTTCCGAAACACGACACGGACGAGTTTTGGTCACCTATCCACGGCCTGAGTGAGAGTGAGAGAGAGCATCTATTATTCAAATATTTTTTTTAAAATAACTTAAACGTGTAATACAACCTTTTCTTACAATATGATTTTCAATCGATTTCTCAATGATTGATACGGCTATTATTCTTAATTAGACTAAATATATGTTATTATTCTTTAAACCCGACAAAATCATTTGTCAGTTTATTCCAGTACACATTGATAAATTGTAAACAATCAGAACATCAACAAATATTTTGATTGATTTGAAAACACCAACATTTTTCTAAAACAAAAATACAAACGTGACGATCTGTGGCCTGTGGTCTGCCCTCTTAGCATCAACGCAGCATTAAGATATGTATCGGGTTTTTATCACGTTCAATTGTCAAACTTAACAAAATAAAAACGTGATAAGTATCATACCGCGGTGCTCATACTTTTTAGGCTGATGGTGATGATTACCCTTAACTACCTCTTAAAGCAGACACCCTTAACTGCCTTCTGACTTCTCAGCTCAGTGCGAAATTCTTCACCAGCCCTCACTGAATACACTAAGGTTTTTTTTAATAATACAAGTTTATAACTTATTTTACAGTAGAATGCGATTAATCGCCCTTCTATTATTTCGGTGGTAAGCCCTGCCGACCCCTAACATGACATTGTATTTTCAACCGATAAAATTGTTTCCGACAACGCTCTAAGAGCTGGCATATTTTGACATAACCTACAAAAAATTAATTGCACACCAAAAACAATGTGTCATGAGCTCAAGGATTATGCGACAAAACAGTCAATTGACTATTAGCTGGAGTAATTTATTAGCGCAATTGGTAAAATTATTTCCATGGTTTTTTATAGATAATTTTATGATAATGACACATAACATGTATCACGTTGATTTGGACGCCTGGAGAGGAAACAGGGTATAATCACAAATTTGATAACCACATTTTCCAGAATCTTGGAATTTATGGCCAAAATTTTTAATGTTAAGATTTTCTTTTATGGTTACATAGGAACTTATTAGTAATCTGTGGTCATGGTGAGACAAGACTTAAATATTGGGTCCTTACCTATGAAATTGGTGTTTTTATTCTGTCTTAGTAATTTGTCCGTAACTATTAAGTTTCAGAACATACTTATACAAAAATTGCCTCTTCTAAAAATAGACCATATATTTGAGCTCGTATTATTTAATTTGATAATTTTTTGTAAGTTTAATTGTATTAAAATTATACACAAAAACAATTATTTTTAACTGCCTCCCGAATACATCATTTGATTTGCATTAACATAAAAACGATGAATAATTTTTATCAAGCGTGTACACACACATATTGCTTAAGCTTGTCTAATGATACATGCCAAATATTATTATCTCTGGATTTGTCGTTGTGAAGAAAACTGATAAAATGTTAGTATGTAAAATGCAGACATCCCCAAAATCTCCATACAAAAACCAATTACATAGGTAAGGACCTAATATTGAAATCATATTACAAATCAATGTAAAACGTTTTAAAGACTTTTATTGCACAGCCCACCCCACACGTCCTTTGCGTCTACGAGTATATTATATTCCGCACAACATCTCAACTCAGCTATCCAGCCAATCGAAACAAAACCGCAAGGATTAAATTTCCTATGGTTAGTGTGCAGAGTGGCTGAGATTACGGAATAATCAATATCCACATGACATAATAACTGCTTATTGAATTCGGTTGATAGCACTGCATATAATGCATTCCATCTCACGTCTGTGGGTAATTGACTGTTTTCCGAACAATTTATAAAATTTTTCATTGTCCTAACATAATGTTGTAACCTTCTTAGTAGGTATACAATAAAACTAAATATAGGATAATACAATACTATAATATTTTAAAAAAATTACAATTTAGCAGATGGGGAGGAGTCTGTTAGAAAAAATCACTTCCGATCACATAAAAGTCTATATAATAATTAGCTCCACTGTCCTGATAGGGGTCAGCCAGACCGGGGCGTAGCTCCAATCGGCAGTAAGGTGCAATGCGCAGGCAAAGAATTTAGTAATTTATTATGTTTGGGATATATTGGGGTAGAAAATCAACTGTGTTTTTCTGACGTAGATGCCAAGAATAGAATAGATACCTAGAATGAAAGAAATACTAACAGAGATGCATGTTGATGGTAGTGTGTTTATGAAGGTTATGGTGTGCTGATCGCACTCAGGGTGTAATAGTGTTTATTACAAAGTTAAATTTCATTCTTACAGTTTCATATTTAAACACAAATATCAGTACAAAGTGGCACATACTGTGTACGTATTCTATACAACGAACGAAACAAGATTATGTTTATAATTCTAAACGTATTACTTATTTCAAACTCATGGTGAGTTAATACACTTAATTGCGACTAAATATCAAATCATTGACCCCAGCTCAATGAAATATGTCACAGTGCATAAGACCCGTGCAAAATTAACACCGTGATCAATATTAAGCGAGCTCCCGGCGCAGATTGCGGGCAGAATGAAATTTTAATGTTACCCCAATACTATTTTCCGGGAAATAGAGATCTCTCTATAGTCTTTCAACATTATTGCATCGTGAACATATTATATAATTAGAGTTAAGAAATACAAAAACAGCGTCATCCTGTTTATAAAATGTTTGCAATGCCTCACAAGGCCCATAATTGTTACTTTAAACCTAACATTTTACTATCTATATGTACATTATGGAGCAATAAACAATTTGATTTGATTTGATTTGAGCTTTCTTGAGCTAACTTCCTTTGAAATTGACTCAGTTTAAAACAACTAAGTAGAAAGGTGTTATTGTAAATTGAGTTTTTTTTCTTGTTATTCTTCGCATATTTCCAATCTCAACAAAAAAAAATTATGTTCATATTGGAAATATACGCTAAGTTTTAGGCTAACACCACACGGTGGCTGCAATAGCACATAGAATCTATAAATAACAAAGATCGGTCACCCATCCAGGGTCAAAATTATTTTAATTATTCAAAACAAAGTATACGAACCTCTACTCCAGCAAACTCTTTGTTATTATTACCCATTGTAAAGCAACAATGAAAAACTACTTTCCTCAAGTAGAACGTTGTGTTATTATCAGTTCATTAAGTATACAAAGTTCTATTTGAGTAACTTTGAACACATAATAAAATACTCGAGCACATCAAATATAATAAGCCTAATTTGAACATTATGATTATAATAATTTTTATTATAATAATTTTCATCCCACCACCTCGGAAAGTGTAATTTTGCGCTTCGAAATCTGGCTGGAAAATTCTATTTTATTCGCTTGAGCGGCAAAGTAGATTTGAATTTAGAACATCACATATAATGAGTACTCAATATAATTGTAAATTCAAAACGTCATTAAACCTATTTAATGTAACCTCTATGGTGCCAAATTTATGATTAGAACTTTTTAAATTGTGAAAAAATTTAAATTTGGAACCTTCTTGGTTTCTTTGTTTTATTTGCGTGCTTCGCGCCATTCTAGTTTTTCACGTTTTATTGCTTAATATAATTTGTCATTATAAATTGTTTTCTTTTTCATTTTGTCATTTCCTCGCTGAGGTGGGATGAAAAGTTACGTATTGCACTCGAGTGGAAAGATTTTTCACCTTGTGCTCGTTTGTTTCCCTCGCTGACGCTCAGGATTCTAATTTAGAATCACTCGCTGCGCTCGTGATTCAACTTAAGAATCCTTCGCTTGCTCGGTCATCCAAATCGAGCACGCGGTTAAAAAGGAACTTTCCACTCTTGTATAATAAATAACTATTATTCATTCGCTATAAAAGAAGAAATAATTATTATCATCTGATACATTTTATTTCTTATATTTAATTTACTTTAGTATAAACAATTGTATATTACTCAGTGTCGGTACAAAATATCCTTATTGTAAGAGATTCTGAAATAAAAATAAAATATATATAAAATTGTACATTTCTGAATAATATTTTTTCTTGGTACTTTTATGAGTTCAGATGTTATGTTTATTTTTTTTGTAGTGTAATTCGTATTTTAAATTTTTTAGGTAGCTTGTATATAAAGTTAGCTCTGAATATCCATAGTATACCATGGGACGGGTGAAACATCTACATAAAACTAAGCATCTCTCAATCCGGTCATTAATTATAAATTTGCGAACACTTTCAACATTGTCAGTAACAGACAAAGCGTAAAGATTTTCATTTGGAACATGACGGTGCAAAGTGTAACATTTCAACTGCCGTATAACACAGATCTGTGGGCTATTGTTCTAAATTTAGGTCTCTTCCCACTTAGGGTGAGTTTTTTGATCCGTAGTAATAGTAACCACAATAGTTAAATTTTAGACCAATCAATAGTTTGACACTTTGCTTAATTTACGATGAAAATTCAAAGCAGTATACATCATCAACACGGCCAGCTGCCATGCTAATCTTATAAATTAATTCTATATACTATTATATTCATATTGAAATGTGTTTTTGTTCTATTTCTAAAAACTTTGTGCACCTACTTCTATTTGTTTTCTGCACCACCCAATGGTTGACTGGTTAATGGTTTTGACATTAAGTCCGCCATGCACACCAAATGTACTGAAGTTTCAAATAAATAAATAAATCCCAGCACCATGTTGTGGTTAAATTGTCTAAGAATATTTAACTAAAATTGCATTTGAAAATTTGACTATTGTTCAAGTTGTCATACCACGACATCATACGTTTTCACCATTGGTCCATATTTTAACCTACTGGTCAAACGGACCACGGACCAAACAACTGACCCTTAGAGCTTAGCCATGACCGTACTACAGTAAGGCCAACGAAACGAGATAAAAAATGTAAATATTCGAACTGTTACTGAGCAATAATGCGATACCGTGCGATTACTACCTCTTGTATGCATTAATGGCGTCAGTTTTCTACGACAGCTGTCCTTGTGATTGGCCGTGGTACAGAAAGCTGTCGATGCCGGTCAACATTTAGTAAAGAAAACTTCATTCCTATTTAATTCTATATAACTTCATTAATGTTTAATATGTCATTATGTATTGTCTTTGTCTATGTTTGATTATTTTCTATGTAATTTCTTACTATGTGTGTACTGAATAAAATTTTATTCTATTATATTCTAATTGCGTTCGAAAAATGGAAATGACACATATTTTGAGAAGAGAGAATGAGCATGTAACGAATAGAGTTATGAATATGAGAGTGGATGGTAATGCAGAGAGAGGAAGACCGAAGAAAAGATGGATAGATTGTGTGAATGAGGCTATGGCTAGAATGGTAGTGAATGTTGATATGGCGTGAGATAGAGAGTGAGGGAGAAAGACTCATTGTGCCAACCCCAATTGAAATTGGGAAAAGGGCAGGCTAATGATGATATTTAAACCCCCCGAAAGTTTGTTTTCATTCTTTATATCGTCTCGTTGGCCTTACTATAGAACTGATTCAGGGACGTTCTTCCGTGCGATTCCTTAGTTACTGAGGAATACAAATGAAACTCGCTTCCAGGAGCTTGCCTGTCACAATTATGTTACATTATTAAAAACGTTAATAGTAGTTTATGTAACCGTCACATAATATAGGTTATTAAAACACGAGTGGTTTTAAAAAACGAGCCTTGGTGAGTTATTTAATAGTATCACGCTCGTGTTTTAATACTGAGTTATGTGCAGTTACATACACTACTTTATCAACACTCATTATTCAAAGAAATAAAACAAAAAATTCATACAATTTTATTTATTGTTGGCGTTTTGTGCGTTTGTAAGAAAAATAAGTGTTTGATAATGAGTCCAACCTGTTGCATAATGCTTATAATGTTACAGTTTCCATTTTTAAATTTTTGTTTTTATCATCTGTGTTAAAAGGTATGTCATTATGAGTTTGAGTCTGAGTTCATAATTCGAACATTATAACATGAGTGAAGATAAATATTATTTCTATAGAAATGTATCAAAATGTACCGATCGGCGACGAAACGGTTTGGTAGGCGTGCTATCATAATACATCTAGAATGTAATTTTTCCTTACACGGTCTTGAATACTCCGGAGAAGTGTGCAGACACCTTTAGTCTTCACCTACTTCCAGGTGGTTCTCTCAAATGAGTTCCGCGAGAGCCTGCGTGCGACGTGCCTCGCTTTCACAAACAATATCCCTGTACATTTCGTCCTTGAAGAAATACACAGATGTATTGCCCTGTATGGAGTATGTGACAGAAATATGAAGTAGTAGAGGAAAATGTGGGACGAGACGTAGCTGCGGGCAGGATTCGAGGGTCAACTTTCTTAATTAACACTTTTCGGCTTACGTAGGTATAATCTTATGCATAACTAGCTGTTGCCTGCGACTTCGTCCGCGGTTACTATGATTTTTTAACTATCCCACGGGACCCTTTAATTTTCCAGAATAAAAAGTATCTAAGATGTTGACCAGGGATATAAGGATCAAAAATATAAGGATCAAAAAATTACCATGCAAAATTTCATTCAGGGGAACATATAATATTTTTTTTTTACATTCTGACTTGATTTTAAGTATTTTTTTTCTATGTACGGACATTCGACCTCAACCGCTTTATTAAATGTATAGATTTACCATTATAGTTTAAGATTTTTGCACTTTTGTAGTTATTGGAAGTCTTCGTTTTGAGTTTTAGGAATTAACGCTATTTGCGTTAACTTTGACTTGTTCCAACATAAGGTCGCATCTTTACTTCTATGTTTGTGCAAAATTTCTAATATTATTAAAACAAAGGACAGGGCCAGTTATTATATACGACGCAACCACATCAGTCATCACTAATAAGTAGTAATAATATATAAGAAATGTAGTTATATAATAAGAACCCTTATAACTCGCACCTGAAAACTTATCAACAATTCCGTAGCTTACCTTCATTCTGAATATAATTTATGTCAGTTCTATCACTCGCTCTAGCAACAGAACGTGTCACAAACAATAAGTCGTGACTGATTGATTTACTATTCTTCCGAACTAGTACAGTCACGAGCATTAGTGAGATACTATTTTAGTACTTTATCATTTTGACATCACTAGTGTCTAGAATCTTCACAAGTTACCTATACATATAATAAAACTGTAGAGGTCGAATGTCTGCACATAGAAACCAAGTCAAGGCGATGTAAAAGGACACAAAAACAAATAACAAACTTTTTAAATGTTTGTTTCTCTGTCTGTTCGTCTGTGTGTACGGGCTAATTTCCGAAATGGCTGGACCGATTTCAATGAAATTTGCAGGATGATATATATCTGATCAACATCTAAAATACTTTTTAATTTGGAAAATTAAAAGGTTCCGTGGGATAGTTAAAAACCAGTAACCGCAGACGAAGTCGCGGACAACCGCTAGTATTTTACTAAATCCTCAAAGTACCTACTCAACATTTTGTTCATAACTGTATGTACACGGGCTTTTCTGACATAGAGATAACCACTTCTACATAGAGATAATGGCAACCTATGAAACAAAATAATAAGTAAAAAAATTAAATGTATTGTATGTATGTAATGTATGTAAGCCACAACGGCTTCAATAATTTATGTTCCAAAGTCGAAAGCTACAAGGGAACAAGCAGACAGATAAACAGAGTGAAATACTGTTATTTTATACATAAAGAGAAATAATTACTTAATTCTAATAGTTGGCCAAGGCAAACTTATCCCTTGCAAAGATCTCTTCCAGACCACAGTCGGTGTCTGGTCAAACTCATGCTTGTCTGATTTGTAGAATAGCGTTCTCAATGAAATTTTCTTCGGGACTGTATGGTACGGTAAGTGGTGAAGAGACCTTTTAAATTTTCTTTAATTAATCAACGGAACCTTAATTTTATTATCTTTTTGTAATATTTTAGATTACTTATCACAAATCATGGGTGCCTATTTAAATGACGTGCGTCGGGTCGGTCTATTTTTGTAATGGAAAATGTGGTAAACTTCTAAAACTACAATGACGTTGTAGTTTATGACATTAACAAAAACAAAGTTGATGTAAAGGCAGGGTAGAAGCTTGCTGAGTTTCTTGCACGTTCTTCTCAGAGCAAGGCCTCCTGGTAGTTTTGTGAACGAATGACGTAGTTTATCGCTTTTACAAAATTTTGTAAATTGCTTTTGACGTTCCTTAAGCATGTGCTAAGACGCATCTAGATTGAATAAACGATATTGAATTTTGAATGGTTTTTTAGACCCAAAACTCGGCCATACAGTAGGTAGGCAAACAAACAGATAGTTTGACAGTTAAACACATGTCGAACTTCGTTTTAGCGACGGGAGTTAAAAAACTGCTTGACAGTTCAAGTATATTTTTAAAACTGTAACCTTTCATAAATAAAAACAAACCGCCATTCTGACTTCACCCAATTATGCATTCAAAAATCGAAGATACGAGTCACTATGTTGAGTTGACGATATCGGTGGTCGAGTGGTCTGTACGCCGGTCTCAAAGCGTCACCATCTCGAGAGGTCCTGGGTTCGATCCCCAGTGGAGGCAAGTGTTTGGGTGATGAATTTTCAGACATTTGTTCTCCAGTCTTGGATGTTCATAATATATGTATAATATTATTTATATTCTGAATAAAAATGTGTATTTATGTATTAATGGCGGAAAAATATTCCGTCATCTAGTATCCGTAACACAAGTAGCATTTAGTTGCTTAAAATGGGACTAGTTGATAGGTGTGAATGTCTGAGGATATTCATTTATTTATTTATTATATTTTATTTACTATAAAAAAACTCAAATATCTTCAAGTGTGCCCATGAAATTTTAAGAGTTTTCTAGATTTTCTTGATATCCATCAAATAACCTGACGAATATGGCCACCTGTGGAGTAATGAAAAAAATAAATTTCAAATCGGTTCAGGCGTCTTCGAGTAATCGGGGAACAAACATAAAAAAAGATTCCGACGAATTTAGAAACTCCTCCTGCTCTCGACGGTGTTTAAAAATATCCATACAACATACAACAAGCAGTTTACAAGAAGCAATTTAGCTTTACTTCGTAAATAGCAACACCTCAGAAGCTCGCAATTGACCTAATTTTAGACCGCCCGACAGACTGCTAAAGCAGTTTTACTAAAACCTGAAAGTATAACTATTAACATAAAGAGAAAGGTACTCTGAGAAACTTCACGATCGCCTAGTAGGTAAAGAATTTGGGAAGATTTATTGAAGATAGACAGTCGGCTAAACCATTATGGTGTATGGCTTAATTAAGAAAAAAAAATTGAAGATAGACCGTAGATAAAGCCTATATACTTTAGGTTATGATAAAAATTCATTATAAGATTCGTTTTCAGCAGATATACATTCTGCTGAGTACAGGCCTTCCTCATGGAGACAAACACATGAGGAGTATGGGCCGTAATACCACCACGCTGGCCCAATGCGGATTGGTGGGTAGAAACGGTTGCAATAACCGGGACTAACGGCTAAGGCCCGACGCACATTATCGGCATCGGCAAGGAAAGGAATCCTTCGGTATCCCTACATGCAAGCGCACACTTTCGGCAACTATGCCTTGGCATGCTGTCCTTAAGGATGACGAGTACCTTCCAAACTACCGCCGAGTGTTGCCTTGGCGCGGCGGGCGGCAGCGTACTGAAGGATGCCGAAGTATCCCGAAGCATCCTCAAGGCTGTCGATGCAGCAACTTCAAGCATACCGAAGCGGTATTTTTGTTACTACGGCCATATATCATGGAAATTTCTACTTTATTGCCATGAGGTAAATGTATACTACTATTTATCACCTAAAATCCTGAGCCGTGCCGATGCCGATAATGTGCGCCGGGCCTTAACGTGCCTTCCGAAGCACGGAGGAGATCGAAATCACAATGTTTTGGTCACCCATCCACGGCCTGACCATGGCGTAGGTAGCTTTGTTTTCGATATTAAAAGCCAAAGTGTTCTAACCATTACGCCACCGAGCTCCTCATTCCTCATTATTAGATATTTTATTTAAAATAACTTTAACTTCCAAATGTTTTTAAAAAGTCTCCTTGTTGACCGCAAGCTTCCTCGATTTTCAGAAAATAATTATATTAAAATAACAAATAAATATATCTTTGCACAGATTCAAAACATATATTAAAACAAAATTAATGTCTAAAGGTTACTATACATTTAATGATTACCTAGAAGACAAAAATGCGTGGCAATAGTTTTCATTATGTTTTCCTATTGTAATGTAGATACTATCTTTTAGATTATACTTTAGACTATCACCGTACATGTTTGTAATGAAAAATGTGGTAAACTGCAGAATATTACTCAAATTAGATATCTACCTTTTTTATTTTTAAACTTCAATGACGTTGTAGTTTATGACATTTTTTAAATGTTGCTATTTAAAGGGAGGGTAGAAACTTGCTGAGTTTCTTGCCCGTTCTTCTCAGAACAAGGCCTCCTGGTAGTTTTGTGAACGGATGGCGTAGTTTTTCTTTTTCACGAAATATTGTAAAATGTTTATGACATTAATAAGCATGCGCTAAGACGTATCTAAACTGAATAAATGCTTTTGATTTTGATGTTGACTATCATAAACCGTGGTCAACCACATTACACATATAACAAAACAACAAATAAATATTCGTTTAGCTAAAATAAATATAAATGGAAATAAGAGAACTCTTAGAAGTTCAAACCCATAGAATAGCTGAAACACCGTCATAAACACGAATACAGGTAGGTTGTTAACGGAATCATAAGTTCAAACAATGCTCCGAATAAAAATATCGGTTCATGAATCTTAGAACAAAGCGAAGAATAAACAAGGTTAATGAAACCCATCAACACTAGTTGTCCATTAAAAATACTTTGAAAAATAAGGTTAAAAAAAACAAAACAGAGAAGATGAATAAAATCGCACTAATACAATTAACCATTGATAAATGGTTAATTGTATTAGTACCAATGAACTATGAATTTATTACCTAACCTAGCTATTGCCCACAACTGGTTTTTTGACTATCCCACAGGAACCCTTTAATTTTCCGGAATAAAAAGTATCTAAGGTGTTTTCCAGGGATATAAGGAATCACCATGCAAAATTTCATTGAAATCATTCCAGCATTTTCGGAGATTAGCCCGTACAAACAGACCAACAGACAGAGAAACATAAAATAATTTTTTTTGGTATTTTCCCTATTTTACATTCCCCTGACTTGTTTTTTAGCATTTTTTTCTATGTACAGACATTCGACATCTACAGTTTTATTATATATATGTATAGATTAATCACTTAATCACTCAAGCAACTTTTTATTTAGGACTATCATGATGATTTACATTTTATATCGACTACAACTGAAATTTCTTAACATCTTTAACTAACACTTTTAACGAACGCTTTCATGACCCATGTGACAAAAGCCCGCCTAATGGTAAATGGGTAAAATTTTTTTAAACGCTTATAAGGTGCTACCTTCAACACCACACACCAGTGGCTTACCATGTAGAAATCAATCTAGTTTAATTTTAACACTAGCTGTTGCCCGTAATCTCGTCCGCGGTTACTGGTTACTGGTTAACTATCCCACAGGAACCCTTTAATTTTCCGGAAGTATCTAACATGCCATACACCAGGGTTATAAGGCATGACCATGCAACATTTCATTGAAATCGGTCTAGAAATTTCGGAGATTGGTCTGTACAAACAGACCGAGAAACAAAAAAAACCGTTTTTGGTATTTTCCCTCTTCTTACATCCCCTTGACTTGATTTTAAGCATTTTTCTATGTACAGACATTCGACCTCTAAAGTTTTATTATATTTTAAAATAACATTGTTGAGTAGTATCGGAGATAAGCCTCTTGCAGTGATCCCAAATAACGCTTTTTACATTCTTTCGATTACGAAGTACCTTAAGGTTTAGGTCCGGTGCTCCATGATAGTAAACACTCTCTCATATATTATCCGATATGCATATCTTTTATGTTTTACCTTTTATACAAGCTGATAGAACTCAAAGACATTGTTCTTTATTCATTGAACTGGATTGATACGTATCAAAACCGTAAAAGTGAAGCGATCCGGAACAGTTTCTTTATAATTTTCTTACTAGCCGATAAAATAATAAACGTATCGAAAATTTTATGTACCACAAAATCTTCGACGAATTTAAAATTAATTTGTTTAAAGCTATAAAATCTATGATTTTTTGTTTAACGGCAACAACTAACAACTAATGATTGATTCAATGAATGTTTTTTAATAAAGAAGTAGATTGTTTGATGGATGCAAATATTTCTTATAACTTCCAGTGGATCTTATATCGTAGCTCAAATATCTGTGTGTAACCACTGTGTTTTTATATTTTCTTGGACTACATAACATAACATAACCAGCAATCGAGATAGTAATCAAATGACAACGGATTTTTTAATCAATAAATATTATTAAACCTACGTGATAAAATTAAATTTCATTTAATTAAAATAGATTTCAACGCAGGGGAACAAACACATTAAAATATTGAACTGTTTAGTTTTAAGATTTAAATTAACTAAATAATAACAAGAGTATAAACAAAAGAAATAGTTTGTAGAGGATACTACTACCCCTACATATGAAATGACTAATACAAATGAATTTAATAGTTCACTGCCACCGATTAATAAAAGTCGATTTAGATATTCAGTTCACCAAACCGGCTAACGACTCTATATTAATTTTTTTGATTGTCATTGTCATGTAAACCTTCGACTGTTGGAAGAAAATGGCCTAGAATTATCTTTATTACTTTTAAATATATTCTGTCTTACGTGACTTGTGTAAGATTTTGAATAATTTTATGTAAGTTCAAATATCAGCCAGGAGGTGCCAGCAACCAGATATCAGATCATACTTTTAAACCTTTATGTAAAAGGAAGCGAGCCAGTAAAAATACAGCCACAAAATACAGAGTATTTTTAATTTCTCTTGCCATTACATGAATGAACTTCATTAAAACTACGCCCGGTGCTCGGCAGAAGGCTAGTATCCCGTTACTCATAAACTAAGGCTATTAGGACCTCTGCCCACCCCTTTGGGGATACAGGCGTAGGTGTATACAAACGGAACCAATTGACTAAAATATCTATTACGAGGTCAATTAGACCTCGGGGATCTATTTACGTGGGGATTAGGCTAAAAGCCTCTTGCTTTAGAAAACAACTTACCTAATATCATTTACGTTACATAATGATACGATGGTTTTATATAAACGTTTTATAATTATTCCCAGATTTAAAAGGAAAGTTAAGGTAAGCCATTAATTCAATGGTAAAGGTTAGGTACACGATTTTTATTTGATATTATCACGTCTATGTACTAATTAAGATTTAGTTTTGCTTAAAACTAAATTATTTGTTTTGTAATACTTTAATCCAGAAACTAGTAAACTTACACTGAAACAAGGATCACGTCTAAAAGAAAAAACATGTAGCCGGCGTTTTAACTCCGAAGATAATAAAATTGCGATCCGTTTTTTATTTTTCTTTATATAGAAAAGGAAGTGAATGCTATTTTCCTCGTTTGGCAGAACGCTACTTATACTATCACTATGGACTATCGTCGCCAAACAGTGATAGGTGATGTTAGTGCCTCAATTACATTATTTACCACTCTGGTATCAATTAAACTATCAATGTGTAATAATATCACAACAAATTCTATTAATATCATTCCTTTTGATATTTATAAGTAAATTAATAATCCAAGATATCAACCAACTATAGAATAATGATATTCAGACACAAACCAAGATGATAAAACCAATAGCATCTATAATTTCAACTATTATTATGTTTATTTATTTATTTATTTATTTAAAACTTTAGTACATTTGGTGTACATGGCGGACTTAATGCCAAAAGCATTTTCTACCAGTCAACATATGTTGAACATGCTATGTTACGCACACTAAGAAAAATATTGGCCTGATATTTAAGTACGTCAATTATACAGATATTACACTTACAGGTTTTGTCAGAACCTTTTAAAGGAAGCTCCTAATAAGAAACCTAAATATAGATTGATAAGTACTCTTACTTATTTCCCCTGGAAGGAGCATCCATTACTTTTAGTAATTTTTCTCTATAAATAAAGATTAATCGTATTATATAATAATATTTTTTGTGAAATACATTATTAAATACGAGTACATGGCAATTAATACATTTCTTTGGTTTTCATTCCAATTGGTACTAATTAATCAGTTGTTGAGTAAAGGTGCAGCTCGCTTTCACCTTGGTGCGAATCATCACTTACCAACAAGTAAAATGAACGCCTGTCATTATGTAAAATAATAACTCCAAGGGTATTCAAGCATATAAGGGTATTTTTAATTACATTACGGATTTTCTTAAACTCATCTCTATTAAGATGTTACCGTGAACATGATTCTCATAAACATAGAATTATGCTCTAAGTACAAAATCTTGTTGCTCTGGCACAAAATGATCATGGAACTCGCGATGATACCCCTAAGGAACTTGTGTTCACTTAAAACGGTATGGAGGTAAGATTTGCATACAAATACTACATAGCCCAGATAATATTGAAATAAACCATATACTAATGTAATAGGACAACTATGTAACGATGTAGGTAATATAATATCTTGTTTTTTAAGGGTTCCGTAGTCAACTAGGAGCCCTTATTTCTCCAAGTCCGTCTGTCTGTCCGTCGGTCCACGGATAATCTCAGTGACGGTCAGCAGTATAAATCTGAAATTTGGTACCATTACGAATATGAATCACGCCGACAAAGTTGTAAAATAAAAAGTCGAAAAAATTATTTTATTAGAGTACCTTCCGACACGTAAAGTATCGAGCCATAACTTTAAAAAATATGAAGAAAATCAACGTTCTTAATAGGGAAAGTGAAATTTCTGTCATAAGGTTAGATAAAGGAGCATGTCGGTATCTATAGCTTAAACCAGATGTGTAAAGCTTAAATCCAGCACATGAACCGCGGTAAAAAAGCAGCCGCTCGAGCACTGAGCTCGCGTCTTGAAATTGTGAATTCATTTTGAAAATCAAGCATGTCTTGTAAAGTACCAGCTTCGCGATTTACAATTTATGTGTTATGTTACAAGATTTTCCTTATATGATTAACTTATATTATGCTTTGGTAATTAATTAGGCATCCATATCATTATTTGGTCTGCAACAAAAAGGTCAGTGGAAAAATCATTTGGGCAGCAATAGCAAAATAATGAGTTGAGCTGCAAAATAATTATTCTGGCAGCATTATATGTTATCAGAAATGTAAAAATGTAGGAAAATAATTAAGGATCAAGGATTAATTCCTAGGAAATGTATTTTGATAGATATTAGGTTAAGATTATTTTAGTTAAGATTTAAAAACAATATTTTGTCATCAAAACAAATATATAAAAAATTTTACAGCAGAGAAAAAGTTTAAGTTGCATGCTAAGAAAAAGTTTAACCCAATGAGTTATTTTGCTGACAAGCTAGAAATATCTGCTGCCCATAAGTTGCTGACCAATTAGTTATTTACCAACCACCCGACCAATTACCAACTAATTGGTCATTCGTTATTTTAGCTGATCAATTGTACTTTTTTGCTGACCAAAATTCGAACATTTTGCTGACCGTTTCAATAACACCCAAGCATTATTACCTCGAATCACAGGGCAATTTTCGAATTTATTCTGTGTAACATATATGACGAATGTAATTATGGTACATAATAAGTGTACTCTGTGACAATAAGGCTATTAGCGTACAGATTTTTGGCGGTATTTAACTATGGCGGACGTGATTTTTATTTCGATGATTGTAGTATTGTTTCGGAGTGGATATTACGCAAAATCTGCATAGTTTTGTGTAATAAGTGTCTGTGATGATGTGCATTGTGGAGGATCATTCAAATAAGCGTCAAGTCGTGTGAAAAGTGATGAGTTTTTTCGCGTGGTAATCCATCTCATTAAGTAGCACCACAGTGTCTATCATCGACCATTTGGCGCCAAACTCTCCCAGGATACATTGAAACGTATTACACTTGCATTTCAATGCAAATGAAGACTTAATCTACTAAAGACTGGGCTACACATAATGTATACGACTGAAGGACTGTGTATCCATGGTCATGAACAATAAAGACAAAGAAAGTAGCGGACATTCAATTATTGTCTTGCTAACAATATATACATATAAAAAACTGTAGAAGTCGAATACATGTACATAAAAAATAATCTTACAAACCGAGTCAGGAGGAAGTAAAAAGAGGGAAAATACCAAAAAAAAAATTTTTTATTTTTTCTTTCTCTGTCTGTTTGTCTGTTTGTACGGGCTAATATTCGAAATGGCTGGACCGATTTCAATGAGATTTTGCATGGTGATACCTTATATCCATCTTAGATACTTTTTATTCCGGAACTTTAATGGGTTCTCGTGGTATTGTTAAAAACCCATAGTAACCGCGGACGAAGTCGCGGGCAACAGCTAGTATGATATAAATTAAAATTTGAATCAGATACTATTACAGAGGTCTAACGATTACGGGACAGATTTAATGAATTAATTTATTGGTTGTTTTATCTTTGTGAAGCTTTAATTAAAATTTTATTGTATAATATACCTACACTGTTGATAATATTTTACGTATTACATAAACGCGGGTTCGATCCCACCGCCTGTACCACTGAGTTTGAATAAAACTTATGTACAGTTCATTGTGAATATCCCTTGCCTCACATTGTGCCCGGTGCATGGCAACAGGCTTGCCACCTGTTACATGGGGACCTAACATATCTGTGGTGTTTATCACCTCTGCCTATATGTTATGTTATGTTATGTTCCTTAAATACAGAATGATCAATACCAATGGGTCACCGAAATCTGTTCTTATGAAAAATTACTTCGTTTTCAACTTTTTTTTCAATTGTGTTTTTATGATAGCTTAAACTATACATAAGGAAATATGTATTCAGATTGGAAACTTTTGAGCCTAACACCCAGTTTCATAGGATTTTAATAATTGTAGCATAAAAAACCACAAACTACTTTTTCAGTTATGAAAATTGTAACGTAAAAATTATATTCCCGATTTATGTGGAAAGTATACATTTATACAACAAAATACAATTCATATTGAAATTGGTGTAGATATCGAAATTGTCATTTTCAAGTTTTTATAAGAATATATTTAAGATAATGCTAGAATTGAGGTTAAAATAATAAACCTGAATTTAAATTGCTTATTTTGTAATATATATTTCCACGACGTCTAAAACAAATCACGAAATCTCTATATCTGTCACTTTGAATTGCGACGAATCAGAGCGAGACAGGACGTGACTTTCTGAACAGCATCCTTGGACCGATAGTTGAGAAGGAGTTTTACGAACAAACGCCTGGCGTAGCATATTCGGTACCTATATAGCAATACCAGTTTCCCACGGTTTTACTCGCGCGGTACCCGTTTCAGTGGGAATATCGGGCTAGAAAGTAGCCTATGTCCGTTCTCAGGATTTAGACTATTCTGTGTACCTCGATTAAAGTAGTTAGGTTCAGTAGTTTCGACGTGAAAGCGAGACAGATTTACTTTCACATTTATAGTATTAGTATTCAAATTTATATCTTTATTTTTCTTTCCAAAGATTAAACAAATTCTGTTACATTAACACTACGCGATGACAAGAAAAGACACCAAATACGTATTTTCAATAGACACGACAGTAACAAATCCTGAAGAAATCTATTCAAACTACATCCAAATAATAAGCGGTTATTAAATGAAAAGGCGTTAATTCATGACAAGGCGGTCAAAATTAACAATTTTGAATTAAGCGAATGAGGTCAGTGGGTCAATTAGCTGAAACTTGCAATAAGTAGGTACCCGAAGTGACCCGCACGAAAACAGATCATGGAACTATTGTGTTAAAAAAGTTCCAGCATTTCCAATTTCCATTCTTATATTACGAAAGAGGAATGTGAGTAATCGATAGTTATAACTATTGATACTAGCTGTGCATGTATTGGGTAGTTTAGACATTTACAGTTGTCGGGGTGATTCAAACAACGGTGGTGTCACTTCATGAAAAAATTACGCTTGTACTATTCTTACATTTTATTATTATACGAGTATTTCTATTTAACTTTCTTGGTGTCTCTATTCCACTACTCTACAATAACGACATAGCATAACCACTCAGTAACACAACATTCGTATCATCACGCCTATACGAGCTCTCCGACAACGATGACAAGAATGTTAATTAACATATTTCGCCTCTTGCGTTTTAGGTTCCTTTCCTATGTATGGGACGAACATCAAATCCAGTATACGCACAGTACAAGCCGTATGATGACTAATTTTTTGAGGACTTCGTCCGCGTAGAATAGTTACTTTGTGATAGTGTGATAGTATGTAGCCTATAGCCTTCCTTAATACAATGAAAGATTTTTTCAAATTGGAACTAACCACAATTGATGGATTTGAAAATTTACTCCTACCTTATTATTAGAAGCAAAGTTCATAGTGGCGTAAATTTGTCCTTCATTTTTCTGAGAGGCGTTGTTTAAATTTTTAACATTCACCCGCATGGCACCCGTTCCCATGGGAATATCAGGATAAAAGGTAGCTTATATCCTTTCTCAGGTTCTAGACTATCTGTGCACCAAATTTCGGTAAAATTGGTTCAGTAGTTTTGACGTGAAAGCGAGACAGACAGAGTTACTTTCGCATTTATAATATTAGTATGGATTAACGACCGTCTTTCAGTTCTCTCCCCCTGTTACATGGGAACATATACAAATCAGGTGACATGGGGTATTGACACCTCTGCCCACCCCTTCGAGTATTTGATAATACGAGAGCGTTTTTTTGTTGCTTATGTAAACTTCTTGAGGGTATATCTTTACCCCACCCTTAAGAATTCTATGTTTGAGAATTCCAATCATTCTCTGGAAGCGAATTCCACGATCAAACAGGATGTGTGGAACGATTGAGAAAGGAATGTCGTAGTGTGTGAATGTCTAAACGAAGTTCACACAGGAACATTCGGGGCGATTTTTAGATAGAAAAAAGCCTTTTTGCAGCGACAAGTTGAAAAATTGGTCGATTGGTTTATTCTGCGATGTTTGTCTTATACATACATTATACAGGTGAAAATTTTTTGTGGGTCCTATAGGGGAAGTACATTAAATATTTAAAAAAGTTGAATTTACATAAAGGAAACACACTTTTATTTTTAAGAAGAAACATATCTGCATTCTCAGTTTCCTCAAAAAATCTTACCCAAACCGGTAATCGAATCAGGGAAATTTTAAAAAAAATAAATTCTGCGATTTTATTCCACTAATTGAATGACATTGTTTAAAATAACATTTCTCTATGAAATATTAGGTCTTAAACATGTAAACATAACGAAATCTATCATTTATTTTATAATTTCCCAAACAGGGAAGGTTTGGGTAAGCTTCCTATAAAAAAATTTAGATGCAGTTATGTTTATTTAAAAAAATAAGAGTTAGTTTATTTTGAGTAATTAAGCAATTTTAAAATATTTAAGGTATTTCCCCTCCAGGGCTTATGAAAATTTATCAATAATAACGGTTAAATAAATTTTTGATATACTTTACCCATATCTAACATCTAACTAAAAGATTACAATAATTTAAGAGATAAAAATGCAGTTTTATTTTAATCACTTTTAATTTATCAAAATCACTTTAAACAAAACATAATATTCTGAAAGATTATTTAATTAATAATATTAGCAATTAAGAATTATTTTTAAGGACATTTACAAAAACAAATAAAAACTTAATTTTTTATTTTTGAGGTTTCATATAATTTACATGGAAGAAAATTATTCATTACATAAATTAGAGTATCTTTGAAAAACGAGAAAATATAAGTTACCATAAAAATATAAAAATTGAACGTTGTTTTACAACGTTCAAAGATAATATTAAAAGCATTTTGAACGTAATTTAATTTTACATTTCTATTTATGCAAATAAGTGCACAGTATGTATGTAAGCTTACATTAATTTACAAGGAGGCCACCAGAAGCTACGCAATTCTCGTCAGCAGACGGCAGCTAACGTAAGGGCACCTTCATCAAGGAGTTTAATTCACATTCCCACCAACTAATTAAATTCCGGAGTTACTGAATCTTTTCAGTTTGAGTCATAGTTTAACTAGACAACTCGTAGGTACGTTAAGTTAGTAACTTACTTCATTAAACAGATTTTACTTAAGACTATTTCTCGTGGCTTTGTTTTTTCAAAAGGTTTACGGCCACTGTCATCGATGGACTGTGGAATTTCAATATATTTTTTTAATTATCGTTAAAAACACTTGCTATAAAGTTAAAAAGCTACAAAAAGAAATGGAGTCGCGGGGATACATTTTTTATTACTATTTTATATAATTTGCTTTGCAAAAATTTTTTCATCCCACCATCTCGGAAAGAGCATTTTTGCTCTTCAATATCTGAGTAGAAAAGCCTTTATTATCCTCTTGAGCGGCAAAGTCAATTTGAATGTAGAACATCGTATACAATGAGCACACAATAAGTATGTGAATTTTTTAATTGTTAAAAATTCAAATTTGGAACCTTCTTGGTTTTTTTTATTTTGCATTACGCGCGGTGCGCCATTTTTTCACGTTTTATTGCAAATGGTTAATTAATAAGCTAAATACAATAAATATAAACTAACTGTTATGAGTGATTCCAGCGAAGATGATGTTAATTTGACGCCAACTAAATTGACTGAAACAGTTATGCGCAAATGAGCTTTCTACCTCAAAAATCACGCGAGAAGTATTTGAAACAGTACGATATACGATATGTTTAACATGTGGCGACTAGCTAAAGGAGCGAAAACATTATCTATTCAATAATATCTACCTATCAAAATGTACTTTAACTGAAAAATAACTTGTGATTTTAAATTGTTTTTGCATTTCGTCATTTCCTCGCAGATGAAAAGATAAGTGTTGCACTCGAGTGCAAAGATTTTTAACCTCCTGCTATTTTGATTCCCTTACTGATGCTCAGGATTCTAATTTCGAATTACTCGCTACGCTCGTGATTCAATTTTAGAATCCTTCGCTGGCTCGGTCATCAAAATTGACCATCTTTTGCACTCTTGTATAACAAATAACTAATGTTTGAAATAATCATATTTTCAAGATTTTTACAAAATCATAAAAATAAGCTTGAAGTTACTCAAATTCATTACAATACGTCATGCCATGCCATTTTTTAAATGCAGTTGAGTTATTTTCATATATTTACGGTGTGTTTAACCAACTTTTTATCTGATTTGGGACGAACGGCAGTACTAGATCGATCTCACCACTTGTACCACAGAGTTCGAATATAAAAGTACACTTTGTTGTGAATATCGTTAACGTCATACTGTACTTAGGCCTTGTTCTGAGCAGAACCGGCAAGAAACTCAGCAAGTTTCTACCCTGCCTTTACATAGCAATATTTAATTTTAAAAAATGTAATAAACTACAAAGACAGAGGTATTAATGAAAAGATCAGAGGAAATTTTAAGTTAACGAAATTATGATATAACTCAATAGTAAAAACCGCAATATGGTACAGATTTTCCAACATGCATTCACCTTTCTAATGGTTATAGAGGCCAATATGTACGTTTGATTAGAACGTTCTAGAACGTTGTCAGTCTATAGGACTAACGGTAACCAATTAACATCGCGCGGCTCGTTTGTTTGTTTGCCACTTTCAGAGTATAGAGAAATCCCGCTTGTACTCGTATTATATTACATTTGTAGCTGACCCGACAGACTGGCTCTCTTAAAAGGTATATTATGGACAGCTTATAACGCAGGTAGTAAAGAAAATTGTCCATGTAAAATTTTGGTTACGTTTGACCGAATGTGGTTTATTACACGTAAAACATGGCCATTAGGGCCAATAGGTGGCGACTAAAATTTGGCAACTGGCAATCTGATAATGGTCAAAGGTAACCACTGAAATGAAGACTAGGAAAGATCGGTACAGTACATTTGACAGACTAGCTGTTTCCCGCGACTTCGCCTGCGGTTACTGGTTTTTTGAACTAGCCCACGGAAACCCTTTCATTTTCTGGATTAAAAAGTATCTAAGATGCTAAACAGGGATATTAGGTATCAGGTATCGGTCAAGCCATTTAGGAGATTAGCCCGTACAAACAGACAAACAGACGATCAGACATAGAAACAAAAATTTTTTTTTTTGTATTTTCCTTCTTTTTACATCCCCCGGACTTGATTTTAAGCTTTTTTTTTATGTACTGCCATTTAGTTAAGATTTAAGTCGGCGTTTGGTATATTATATACACATTTATAATTCCCTTACTATTAGAAATAAACACTTCAACGTATCGTGTGATATCACCAAAAACAGCCTAAAGACGCCCACCCACCACAAGACATTGAAAGGCTTATGTGCAAATTGATCGTTACTATGCTACCCGCATCCAGCAGCTTCGAATTTCTTTCTTAGACTGTATATACAATAGGCAAGTTAACCCTTTTTTTATTGGGCCCCAAATGATTCATTACTGTTAGCCATCACCATAAAAAATTATATATATATTTTTAGGCCTTTATCGCAAAAAAAATTAAAGTTCAAATTACCTTTTTGCATAACCGTCAAGAACGACTTCAGCCATGATGGTCAATGAATTATCTGTGCCGTAAGGTCACGATTTTGGTAAACAATTCAATACGCATGCGTGACACAGCCGACAGACATTTTTGATTGGTTGCGATTGATGTTTGACGGAATTTGACCATGTGTTTACTACATGTTTACAAACATGACGCGTTACTTCACAAATTTCAAGAACATGGTTGATAGCGTTTTTGCGTTGTTTTGTTAAAAAAAAAAGTAAAAATAAACATGTTTAAATTGAATTTCTACAGCAATCCCTTATTTATATTTGAGAACTTGGTATATTTCGGACCTTTATACTAAATGCTATGTAAATTAAAAACTATTTTCATTACTTTTGATATGAGTCAACGCAACCCGGGAAGGGTTGCGTTCTATATATAAATAATTTTAATATACCAATATAAATTATTTGCCTCCATGTTAGCGCAAATACTTCATATCTTAAGTAGACTTTGTTTCTCTATAGTCTTTCAATTTCAAAGATTATTTTGTATTAACCAAAAATAAATATAGCTCTAAGAAGAAATAGTTAATTATGTTTGAAGCCATGTGAAAGTCATGCAATATTTCAATAAGAGAAAACTCTATCAGTCAATACACTGAAATCTGCCACGACAGGTTTAGAACTGCATAATGATAATGATAACCTTGTAGCACTTGATACGTTCTTAAATTATGTATTAAGCTGTACCCGTATTTGCTCTCATCCACCTGTTTACGTAATAACGTCTTCCATGCCAACAAAGCCCGATTAAATTTACATAATAGAATGGGATCTTGAAAGCATCCATTCTACGAATTAAAGCAACATTATCTGGGAACACGCTAATTTTAGAACCCCTTAAAGGATTTCATTCGTACTTTTATTTTGCTGAACAAGCATCTATAAGTCAACATTAAACTTATGTGCTCGGATGTTCGATTAAGTTCAATATTGCTAAAGTATTGGGTAACGCGAATAACGCGACAGCTAGATAGATTAGGTACATTCGAATGGGGGTTCCCATGCTATATTTAGAACATATTTTTCATTTTACCTTTAGCGAATTTTATATTAAAAATATTAATATTCACTTGCGGGCCTCAATTCAAAAATAATTACATAAATGACAAATAGTTTTAGTCACTGTGTTGGCAAATGTCAAATTTCTTCGTCTCGTAAAACAAACGAGGACGCTATGGCCTCTTACTACTCGCGAAAACATAACATGTCTGTCATTCATTTTCTTTCTCTTTTTCTATCGGGCGATATGTACCTACTTGATTAGGATTTCTCGCTCCCACACTTCATGTATCTTTTTGGCGTTGCGAAAAACGTCCTAAATCTATGATATAAACATATACATCATAACACAGAATATCATTGCGTGTGTTATGATTTAATCCCAGTGGTAAGTGGTACGTGAGTGTTATCAGCTACCTCTAGCATGAGTAGGCGTTTTTACCGCACATTGCCTCATTATGTATATAAAATATGGCTTTTTTTATTCATGTTTTTCAATAGGGAAAATTCTGAATTCGTAGACATGTAGACATTTGAGGATACGATGTTTGCTAGGGATAACTCGGCTAAATAGGAATATAAACAATGGTGACGTGAGCGCCTACTAAAGCTAGACCTCGCTATTCATGTTGCTTAATAACATTAAGCACATTGTAGATTGTAGTTTCGACAACAGTTCTAAACTCACAATCTAATTTAAATGATGTTTCGTAAATAATAAGCCAAGGAGTAGTACTACTACTATTTTAAGCGACCTTCAGAACACAATATTAACTAATTTATATAATAAACAAGACAAGATCTCGCCAGAAGAATTGTCAAGAAACAATACTCTACCGCTTTACTTATAAACTAAGAATAACTTTGTGCCTGATTTAACTAAAAATACTGCTTGGCAATATTACGCCTAACACCCAACGTCATAAGGCATTATATTGCTAAGCCGTATTTTTGTTGAAACTAGGCATAAAGTTATTCTTAGTTTATAAGTAAAGCGGTAGGGGTACAAAAGAAAATAGTATCTTTCATACTACTTAGGTGGTTCCCACACAGAGCCGCACGATGGATCGTTGTTTGTGGGTGAGTGTTCTAAAGTTGTATGAAAATATCTCCTTTTGTATAGAAAATACGCAATGGGTCCGCATCAAGAGCTCTTAATTCCAGGCAGTTTACGTCGTAAACTGAACTTTTTGTATTATGACCGTAACTTATCGCAAACTAATTAGCTTTATTTCTGAACGTTATTGAAATTATTTGATAGCTAATAGCCAGGCAGAGACAAATCCATCCAGAAACTAGTCAGCTTAAAGCATGTCATATTGCCATAAAAGAATCAGCCAGTTTGCCCGGAATCAGGCTGGATTGTAAAACTTCGTAATACGCACCCAGTACAACACATTAAAGACGCAACGCATCTACGCGCGTAGATACGTTTCACGCAATACGTGAGCGCGGCTAACGCAAAGTTTGGCACTCAGTCGTGATTTCCGAACAGTTTGTATGACATGGGCCCCGATCGCTCTAAATACGAACGTATTTGTCACAACCATATCTCAGTCGAAAACGTTACGGTCCAGCAACACGTCACGAGATGACATGAGGGAACGCGAGTACGAAAGTAAGGAATGTGCCGTAACGATTTCGACTGAGATTTAGTTTTTGAAAACGCGTTCGTTTTTGCACGGTCAAAACGCATCTACGCGTTTCGATGATACGACCGCCGCACCCGCAACGCGCGTAGAGGCGTTCGAACACGCACACATGCACGACGCTCCGTCGTGCGACTCGAGTGTGCCAAACCGCCTTAGTTAAAAACAAAATAATTGCATTAATTACATACATACCTACAAACATATCAGCACGCCTCTTTCCCCGAAATGGTAGGCAGAGGTGTTAAACACCCACATTTCCAAAAGCAAGCCTGTTGCCATGCACAGAGTACAATGCGAGTCAAGTGATATTCACAATGACAACATAAGTTTTATTCAAACTCACTGGTACAAGCGGTGGGATCGAACCCGCGTTCCCCGCGGCCTATCGAACGAGTAGTGCCCCGTCCGTCCCAACTCGGCTACCGCTGCTGCTGTATAAATTATCCTAAAATATTTAAAAGTACCCTTTGCTTCGATTAACATTTCGTAGAAAAGGTAAAACACCATAATGGCCTGACAATTAAAATAATAATGCAATCGAAGCACCATGTGTGGTCGCAGTAATTGTTCTTTACTGCTGTTATTAAAAGCCACGTAAACCGTCAGATAATGAGCTATTATACAGTTTAAACGACAAAATGTTTCAGACAAATGGAGTGTTCTATTTTAGTAGTCTTTGCTTTTGGTCCTTCGAGCCAGAACAATGGCTTAAGAGATTTCATTACGTAGAAGCGTGTTTAATAAATCCACGAGGTGAAATCTAATAATCGAAATACGAAAATTGTATAAACATAATATACTTATTACAGTTTGCATAGAATCTACTTCATAAATATTATAACATTATATTGACTTTAGTTTCGGTAAGCTTGGTACTACCGAAACTAGTCAATCAGAATTTAATACAAATATCAAGATACGCAGCTTCTATTCAAATATGTAATACAATCATAAAATTATTAGGCCTAGAAATTGTTCAAAGGATAATTTAAGGGGTATTGGTAAATTTTGTACGCATTTAAAAAATGTTCTTTTTTTTATATATTACCTTGAAGACTTTACATTTATACAGGTCCATTCTTAAACTCTATGGTGTTTATAAACACGACTCTCATGCCGGGAGTGTTTTCTGAGATCATTTTAATGAATTTAGTAATCCTGGGAACCGAAGGGTTTTGACAGTTAACGAACCAAACAAAAAATAAAGGACAATATAGCAAATCAATTGGATTTGTAATAAAAAAGTTATATCACAAGACCAAATTGAAAGCCCATTATGAAGCAAGACACAAGGTTATAAGGGTCTAGAGTTTCAATCTCCGCCTGTGTACCGCAACTGTTCAATATATAATTTTATTCAAACTCGGTGAAAGTTTGAATGAAATTATGTATTGTACAGTTTATTATGAATATCATTTGCCGTACACAGTACCTGGTGCACGGCTACTTACGAGTATGCATATACAAATCAAACAAAATATAGATATTTACTTTCCCTTCAAAGATATATAGGCCTGATAACATGCCATATCATTTAAGATGAAATGGTTTGCCTAGTTGTCCATAAATGAACTATTTTGGCAATACTGTATACTGGTACAAAAAATCTTATTTTTTTATCATTAATGATGATCGTTAAACTCATGCACGTCAGAGTAGCGAAGGGCCCTGCAGCCCGCACGAGAACACTCCGGCGTCGAGGAGACACTTATTGAACCTCTTCACTCCGTGCAGCTAGACCATAAAGAGAAAAAAATATCTGTATTTTTTTCTTTGAGTTTTAGTAGAGCTATCTTAGTTTTGTCACGTATAATCTTAAGAAGGATGCGAAAATCTAGAGAATATTACCTGAAAACTAGCTGCTATTACCTACAACTCAAAATCAAAATAAACCTGTTAGATAAAAGCACATACATTCAGTTTCTTTAGTTATGTTTATAAAATTCCGATAATTATTCAAGTTGTTTCCACTAAACTAATAGTTTTGAAGTTAGGGTGAAACTGTGATTTCAAAACAAATTAATATCCACCTTTGCAAATTGCTGTTTAATAGTACTGGCCAGTTAAAATGTTATTTACTAATCGTTAACTATGAATTTTATTATAAAATAAAACTTGGAATTCCATTTTCAAAATAAATTATAGTCAATAGTCAATTGTTTCCTGATTATCGTTTTGCATTCAGCACCTTTGATTTCATTTATCAATATTAATTCTTTTATCTTGGGCACTATAATTTTTTTTATTATTAAAATGTTCCTACATATCAATTTAATGCGCCATTAAAAACGAATGCACATACACTATTGAAATAGATGCGTAAGTTCTGCAAATATAAATTGACATAATGTATGTTGTGTTTTCGTAGTTTTGGAGGGTAATTTTGGATTGCGTGAACCGATTTTAATAAGTCATTTTTTTATTGAAAGAAGATCTTTATAATAAAGTATGAAAAAAAATTATGTAAACTAAGACAAATAATATATGTTTGCAGATACGGTCAAATTACAAAATTTATTCAGAAATGATTTTGACATCTATTAGGGCCACTTGCAGGAAAGTTTAAACCTAGTTTAAATCTCGATTTTGTCAATTTTCGACACAGTAAAATCGTCAAAAAATTATAAAATCTTGCTTAGAATCTCGATTTAAATTTCCAGAATAGAATATATAAATAGTTATTTCTATAGTGTCTCGTTTTGTAGCCAATTATTGTAATTCAACTTATTGGCGAACAAACTGCATTCCTGATATTAAATAGGTATCTAGTCGTTAAATTACAATGTGATGTCTTCTTTTTTCAACTCCCAGCGTTATATTTTTATATGTAGCATTGTATTTAAATAAATTCTCATAAAACAACTACGTATTAAAATTTAATCTAAATGAGAACGAAATAAATGAATTATATCCTCGATTCGATTGCGTGGCCATCTGGCCGTGTAATTGAGTAAAATGGAAAACAAAAGACAATCGGCGTGGCACAGATTAGAGGGATTAGAAAATTAGAAAAATTGATTTTGTAAATTTAGCAATCACAACACGGGTATGCAATTTTTTTTTCACTAGGTACCTACTACAACGGTTCCGTGTAATCCTTAAGTTCAAAATCCCTAATGGACGAAATCCCCAAAATTCAAAATTCCGAAAAGACAAAAAGTTTTCTTATGTGTTGGTGGTCCAACTCTTCTTATGTGATGGTGGTCTCTTGCGGACATGCAAGAGATTTCACACACAAATCTGACTTGTAGTATTGCTGATACAAAACTTCTAGGAAAAGCATTACATTACTAAGAAAATATTTAATTTAACTCATAGTATTGTATTGTACGAAACGAAATACGAAATGTATTGCATACTTTATTTCGTATATCATAAATACATGTATTAGGGTATTAGCTAAGAAAAATGTTAGAGGTATTCCTCGAAGCCCGCTCTTTTAGCTGCGCTCCAGATAGCAATTAAAAGTATTAAAATTTTATTACTCGAAGCGTTTATGATCAAATGAATCAAAGCTAAAATAATTGAAAAGAGTTTAAAATTTCTTCTACTAATTAAGTAGTAATCGTCTACTAAGAAGAAGAAATTTATAATCTTTTCAATTAATTTAGGTTTCATTTTGAATAATTGTGTAATCTATGAATATTGACTTATATCGTCATTTTGGTAGCTCTAGAAGAACATAAGAGCGTTGTAAACGAAGCGAGCGAAACTAATAAACAAACCAAAACAAAATCCTAAACTCCGAAGTGGCGATCACATTCTAGATTCATACTCATTTAACGTACCTACTAACGTTATACTCAGGTTTATGAGGTATTACGAATGTACGACTAATGTGTGAGCGATAATTAACGAACGTGCGTCGTAATTGGAAGAAATTTATTGCTGCGTGAATATACGCGTGAAAAACGTAATTAAGAAGTAAAGATTCATTTAAACTTTAAGGGTGGCTAAGTGGTCAAACTCTTTGGTTCCGATAGAAAAAAAACAAAAACACCTTGGGAAGAACAAATACTCCTAAACATTTAAGACTAGGTGATCAAAGGTTTTACATCTTGAACTATATACTTTGTGCTTCTAAAGTCAAATTTAGTCAAAGGGGACAAACATGCTTACGGCCACCTGATGAAAAAAACGTGGCGCTATCGACACTACTCACGCTCAAAACTTTAATGTCTCTTGTATAGGACATCATTTGTTAACGATGAGATAAATGTTTGTTGATAATGGTTATACGTGCATCCGAGACAACTCCACATAATCTTAACAAACCTCTATAGATTCAAGCAGATTTAGGAACAACGGCCAATTACTTGACAATGAGTCTCACGAACGTAAACATTTTGTAGACACAAAATTCTAATGCGCAAATCACGTGACACTAAAACCTAGTTTTGATTTACCAGTATTTATCATTTTCTTCATATTCTGAGTTCTGATTTAGAATTCAATCCAATGAATAGAAACACAATAATTATTCAGGATATGACTTGAACCAAACTAATGAAATTAAATCAAAATACTAAAGAGCCGAAATACAGGAAAGTCTGTACTTATCAGTGGAATCTACAAGAGGTCGGGATTAGCAGCAATAACCAAGAAATGTTGATTGTAAATACTTCGTGGATGTTTGCCAAAAGGTTGTAAAATAGCAGCTAAGGTTCGAAATATTTAAAAGCTTCCATTATTAAATTGAAATGTACTTGAAGCTTGTGAAGCTTTTGTTCGAAAGGTAATTTGCATCAATCATTTTATTTGCTACAGCTACAGATTACTACTGAACGATAAATCCATAGTAAATCCGTAGTACATGGAAAGTGAGTAGAAAATTCCGACATCCGCTATAACAAAATATTTTTAAAAAAGTAAAGCAGTACGATTGAAGGTATTCTCGATTTAGCAAGTCAAGCGATAGGCTAGTTGACTCATATCAAAACAAATGTAAATAATGTTTAATTCACATAGTATTTAGTACGAAATATACCAAGTTCAATAAATATAAATAAGGGATTGCTGTAGAAATTCAATTTAAACATGTTTTATTTTTACTTTTTAAGCTATTGTATAGCTTCTATCGCGGGCCTTGAGCGCGGGGACCGAATCCAGAAATTCAGTTCGGCAGTCTTCGACACGGCGTTGTGTGCGTGCGATTAGACGTATTGTACGACTCTACGAAACTCGCACGAATCGAGACGAGCTGCTCCGAAATCGGACGAATACATAATAAGCTGTATTAAAAAATCCAAAAAAAAAATACTTTTATTTTGTTATTGTATGTATTCGTCCGAAAAAAAAAATATATAAAAAAATAGAAAAAAAAAATTTTAAAATTTGTTTTCTTATCGGTCACCACGCTCAAAAAGTGTAACTTGAATTAATATCAAAGAAAAAGAAATTCTGCATGAATAAAATAAATAAATAAAATTATAATTGCATAAGTTGATACAAAATGCTATGCAATAGCTTTACCGCGGCAGTCCCCGAGTGCCACACGTCTTTTTTTTTCATGTGCCAAAAACGCTATCCACCATGTTCGTGGAATTAGTGAAGTAACGCTGAAGTAACCATGTAAACAATTACTACGCATGGTCAAAATCCGTCAAACACCAGACGCAACCAAACAAACATGTCTGTCGGCTGTGTCAGACTGTCTCACACATGCGTATTGAATTGTTTACCAAAATCGTGACCTTACTGCAATGGCTGAAGGCGTTTTTCAGGACAGAAAAGCAAAAACGTAATAAAAATGTTAAAATTTATTGTGTCAAATATTTTTTGGTGATTTCTAACATTAATGAATCATTTGTGGCCCAATAAAAAAGGGGTCAACTAGCCTATTTTAGGTAATTTGGTTTTAATAAAATATTAATATTGAAGCGGCTTCGGGACAACTGAACTCTTTTCTCCGCACGTAAAAAACAAATGACACATGAAAAAATATGCAGAACATTTTCTTTCGCGGGCCGTGTTCGTGCATTTTTAGCCCCCGACGTGGGTGTTATAAGTTTGATGTGTGTGTGTGTGTCAGTCTGTCTGTGGCATTTTGATTATTTTTTTTGTTTGGAACATGGGTAAGTCGAGAGTGTTCTTAGCTATGTTATAGGAAATCGGTTTAGCCATTTATAAATGTGAGGAATAAGAGTGACAATGAAAAATCTAATGCTTACAAATATACCCGAGTGGGGTATCAAATGCAAAGTCATAACTTGTACATCATAAAAAAGGAATGAAAGAAAAGAAAAAAAAAATTTGCAATTATATTCAATAATAAACGTCAAAACTAATTCAACTTTGACAAGAACAAACATAATGGTAAGTCATAAGCTAGCCGCACACTAGCAAAAATATAGATACCATACATCGAATAACAACGTATATGTGCGGCTAGTCAAACAATGGTCGGCTTAACACTTTTTTGTAACGTTATTAATTATAGCCTTTTCCTCGACATACTTTCAATATTTCTAAAACATTTGTGGGTAAATTAAAAAATGTTCAAGGGAAAAATTCGTGCAATCAAAGGGGTGTGACGGTACTAAACGAAGTTTGGGCGCAATTTCCTTTGATGCATGATAAGCCAATTTACAGGTACCACCTAATTATGTGCCTGAGTTTAAATAAATGCCACCTTTTTATTTACCCAAAATTGTATATAAAAACGTAATAAACTACTCCCAGAGACGACTAGAGTTCCACTACGCAGATTTAAAACACCACCTAAATTCTGCAATATAAATTAATAGAGAAACTCTTCATAAAACAGGCAGGTGTCAGCTAGGTGTCTCTTTTCATCAACATCTTATAAAAATGTCATAAGGTCAGATTTTAATGGATAAAATCGCCCTCGCTTGTGAGAAAGTCATATCGACGATTTTAATCCACATAGACAACACAATCTAAAGTGTTTCGGTCTGTAAGAATCAAAAGCTGAAATAAACGCTAACAAACACGAGTAAGCTCGTGTTAAAAAATGTTTCAAACACGAGAAAAATAACAAGAAAACTCAACCTCTTGCCAGCGTGGATAATCTCCAGGAAGCTTGCATGGGCCACACATTGCAAATGGGCTCGCTCGTTAGCACGAACTTTCTCGTTCAAGTCGGGTCTAATAACAAAAACGTGGATTTGCGCGTTTGTTCCAGAAATTGCCTCCAGGCTAAACGACCGAACGGGCTATGACACAAATGACAAACCCTTTTGAAACGTTCAAACTTGCCTTTGGAGTGAATACGGTATAGACAAACTATTCTCTTTCACAAATCTAATTACGCGCCTAATTAAGCGCCAATTGGATAAGGAATACAATTAGGTGAAATAGGATTAAATACCGCGAACAACGACTATTATTAATTCGATTAATGTTATATGTATAAATAATAGAGAAATTGTTTTACTTTTTTAAATAAATAATGTTGGAGTTTATCATAACATGAACATGATACATCGTACATGAGAGAACGTACCTTAAGTAATATTTTAATGTTACAGTAAAAATATTGTTTTGACATTTACATAATTATAACCTTTTTGGATTGACGGATTATACAAGATGCTTAAAGAAAAAAGGCCTAGAGAGACAGCGCACCTAATTTCAAAATGGCGCCAGCTCGTGTAATAATTTTGAAAAGTAAACTTTTTCGAGTTTATTCGAATTGAATTGCAAATATTTTCTATTAACATGTTACGTTACATAGTTTGTACGCACCTTTACATTACAATGCACAAAGTAACATTTATTGATTACTAAAAATACAATTAAAGGTTATATTTACTATACCTCTAATAAATAAAAATTATGCGCCATTATTTTCCGTAAGAATAACCTCACAGTCAATGACCAATAATTGATGGCAATAAACTCCGAAGTCTGATAGCTTAGAACAGAAAACGGAAGTGAGGATAAAATCGGGCTCTTAGAAATTTAAGGAGGGAAAAAGGGTTCCATTGAGTTAAACGTTATTGATAACTTTTACTTTATCTCTAAAATTTCGTTAAGCAAACGTTTATCCTACAAATTGAATCAATATTCCATGAGATATAGACTCAGAAAATTTTTTAAATAATGTAGACGTTGCCATTTATGTATTAATGTGTTTTGTATATATCCTTAGTTACTTTTACTAAATGGACAGACAGACACGTTATGTATACGGTCCTCTACTGGTGGACGTTAACTACTGAAATAAAATTCGGGTTAATGCTACATTTTAGTGCATTCTTTGTTTATGTACCTATTGAAATTTCTCCCAAACACAAAGATTCATTTTACATAAGTGATTCAAAACATATTCATATAAGTGTATAGAATTGCAACTGTGTGACGGTTCATATTCACTAATTTAGTTAGAAATAGCGCAACTTACCGGGTGCCCGCAACAGGCTGCCAAACCGCGTCGAGGGGGGCGTTGGCGGGCGGCAGGGGCTCTCCCGCCTCCCCACTCCCCGTCTCAGTTCTGCCTTCCCACCCCTGAGAAGAAACAATAGCTCTTATAACACAGAACACACTACTTTCATTATTAAGTCAAAACAATTAGAACCTCTTTACGAACACAATCAGAGCCGAAAAACAACAAGTCAAAATTTACAAAGCAATAAAAGAGAAACAAATCAAATACTACTAATTACTTTCAAAAGCATCACTTTCAAAGACATCAGTAGTTGTTATTCGAATGTCCTTCAGTGTACTTTAGAAAATTTCCATTGGGACTAAGCAATACAAGTGGCATTACTAACTTTTAATTACAATGCCACCCAATTCCGTGGCCTATTTTAATTAGGTTACGCAGGATTAAACCGACAAAGGTCGTATTCGAAACGACAATTAAACGATTTTTTATACCTACGTTAGAATTACGCTTTACGAATTAGTTTTCTTTTACCTAATCTATATAATTAGTATTTACACAAAAATTTTGGCATGAAAACATTAAAAAGTGAATAAAATACAGTAGCGCAATTAATTAAAAACGGTACCTGAAATGTCATTTGGAGAATATTTTATCGTAATCATTTATTTATTTTTTTATATATACTTAATTGCACATAATAATATACATCACAAAAATAATAATCATCTTATTGCTTTACACAAGAAAGGCATCTTATAGTTCATAATCTGTAATAGATTTTTTTTAAGAAATGTAAAATTTAAGTATTAGTCATTACACTGATGACAGTCAGAATTTGTATTCACAAAACTACAAACGCTTCTTCGAAACTAGTAAACTCCGCAACCCCACCAAGGTTTTTTTATCATCTCTAGAATTTTTTTTAGAAAAATATCTTCTATAAAATGTCAAAGACTGTAACATACAATCCTCCTTCATCATACCTATCTCTTTAGACAATTACTCCCATCACAGGCTCAAAAGCAATAAGTGGCTTGACAGGGTTTCAACTTCCTGTTCAATGCATATTGCATTATATTTAGGATGGTATATACTGGTAGCAGAGGTTGCCAGACTTATTTTTCTCATAGACCACTTTCAAAATTTATCTGGTTCCGGTGGGCCCCATACATTTCTACCATATTACCAAAACTGGACAAAAATGTGAAGATTTGATCGAACTACACAAATTAGCATCGACTGAGTTCCACCTAGGGGTCCACCTGAACCACTTTGGGAACTAATGGTATATTATTAAATAACACAATTATTAAATGCTTCACATTTTACCATATCAAACTATAGGTGACATTTTATTACTAGATAGCCCTGAATAGATTCTAAATAAGAATAATACTCAAGTAAATAAGTACCCAGAGGTACTATGGCCTCCTTGATGAGGCCAGCCGATAACTCACATTCAAACCCTTAAACTCTTGACAAGAGGCCCTTTATGAAGCCAAACTTTTGAACAGCCGTCGGCATCAACAAAATTTTTGGCACGGGATCATAAAGAACTCAAGTGTCATATACGGGATATGCCGGAGACTTGGGTAATAGTTACGAGACAGAATCGATCTCAAAACAATTATATACCGTAAACTTTATACTGTCAACTTTATACTTTATACAAGGAGGAGCTCGGTGGCGTAGTAGTCAGTGCGCATAGGCTTCGATCGATCGAAAACAAAGCTACCATCGCCATGGTCAGGCCGTGGATAGGTGGGCTTTGTGATCTCGAGCTCCTCCGTGCTTCGGAAGGCACGTTAAGCCGTTGGTCCCGGTCTCATTTTTGACCGTTTCTACCCACCAACCCGCATTGGGCGTGGTGGTGTTACGGCCCATACTCCTCATGTGTTTCCCCATGAGGAAGGCCTGTCCCAGCAGTGGGACGTATATAGGCTGATGACGAAACTTCATACTTTGTGTTGTACCCTTAAACTCAGAACAATTCGAGAATGAAAAAAAATCCACATATGGGAATATTGAGGCGCTCGCAACGCGGATTTCAACTTGTAATAACGCCAAACAACGTCAGTTTACAAGTTTTAGTAGCGCTATGTTCCAGATACGAAATCCAAGAAAGTTTTGAATTAGAATTGCTTGTAAGCTGGGTTTCTTCGGGCCGCCATACGCACTCGGTCAAAAGTAGTCACGCTATTTAAAAATGAGGGTGAATAATGACGAGACCAGAAAAATGCGGCAATTTTAGCATCTAATTACGAAACAACGCAAGAACTCCTGCTTCGCAATGTTGTGTTGTGACAAATAGATTAGTAAATAATTTCCAAAAACGAAATACTATATTACTTTTATTTTCAATATGCTAGCTTTACTAACATTATGATATTAATCGGCGTAAAGTAACGTTTGTTACATAAATTATCGTTCTAGTCCTCAGCCTATATACGTCCCATTGCTGGGCCCAGGCCTTCCTCATGGAGAAATACATGAGGAGTATGGGCCATAACACTACCACGCTCTGGCCCAATGAAACCCACATTATTAGGTAGAAACGGTCGCAATAGCGACCGGGACGAACGGCTTAACGTGCCTTCCAAAGCACATAAAATATATTTTATTTGATTGTGTTAAAAACTAAATGCCTGTGTTAGAATTCTTAAATGTATATAAACGTTTTCATTAGAAATAACTCGCAACTTCCAATTGCTTTGAATTACTTTGAATCCGACATACAAGCCACTTGTCGTGAACATTTTCTGATGAGTTGTGAAAGATTGCTAGAAAAAAGAAATAGTCATAATAAGTAGCATTTGCTTCGAATCGATTCACTTTTATGTGCAAGTAGGACTTTATTTATTAACCACATGGATTATTTTATATTTATACATGGTAATAATAATGTAGAGGTACTGATAACGTTCTTGAACATAATTAAATTCCAGTTGTTTGATATGGATTGTGTATGCAATATTAATTTAAGAAATTAACAACAATAGTACACTTTTTACCTATTAAACAGACAATAATCCACTGCCTGATCACCTGATCAAAGCAAAACAAATTATGTGCTAGTTAGAATTAAGGACGAGACAGGAGAAAGAAGAAATTGTATTCATTTTAAACCATAAACAACACTTTATCCACTTTATCATCCATAAAACGTCTGGACTTATAATCATTCTTCTAGAAATTCATATTCCAGCCAAGTGTGGAGAAAATTTATGTAAAAAGAAACAATAGCTTTAATACATTTGAGTACAGACTGCCGAAATGTACCTAATTCTCCTAAGGTGCTCCTGAAAATTGCAAAAAGACCAATAACAAATAATATCCAAAGCATTTAATAAAAATCACTCAATCGATAAAATCGTCAGACGTCCTTGCAGTAAAGGTGTATTAACATGAATCACATGACTGTAATGGACGTCATTGGACACAGGTCATGTGATAAAATCAATGAGCCAGTTTTGTTTTTGTAAAATTGCATATTCTATAGTCGTAGAAGCTTGGATTTTTAACTTAATAAATTATTTATAGCTAATTTATTTTATCTTGGTAAATGTCCCATACTTATTTTATCATAGTTCTAAGGTATTACCTTTTTTCGATGTGACTTCATAATACCGCCAACAAATACTATTTTATAATTAAAAATATTTATTTATTTAAACAAATAAATAAATAATAATATAATAAATTTATTATTAAAAAATTCGTGATTTTATTTCACTAACCGAATAATTGTTGTAAATAAAATTTCTCTATTGAACAGTAGGTCTTAAACGTGTAAAACTTAATAAAATCTAAACTTACTGAAATTTATTTTATTTTATTCCAAACCGGGGAGGTTTGGGTAAGCTTTTTAAAAAAAAATTAAAATATGCAATTTTAAATATATATGCTACTTCCCCTCCAGGAAGTAGCATATATATTTAAAATTGCTATATCTAGCCAGGCGTTCGTAGAAGAACTACCATCAACCAAACCGAGCAGAAAAGCCCCTGCCCCCGTGGACAATCGAACCCGGACCTACCAACCTACAGACGGTGGTGTCAACCACTAGACCAGAGAGGCGTTGAATTAGAAAACACATTATAAACAGTATTATTTATAAATATTCAATAGTGTGTGCGAGTGTGTGGCGTAAATCATCTTATTTCGACCTTTGATATTATAGAAAATTCTAGTAGGTATCACGGCCGAACATAAAAATCCTATACAGAAAAAACTAGAATAGGTGATACGTAAATTGGTTCACATCATGTTTTCAGTCTCCAAAAATAGGTTGGGCATTTGCAAGCGACCCCTCGATCGTTAACAAATCGAGAATCCTATCAAGCACTTTGAAGTCACTGTCTGGTTTTGCAAAAGGGAAATCGTATCAATATATCTGTGATAGCGTTACGCGGCTAATGTTATGTAAGCATATGAAGACAGTGTAGGTACATACTTTAACAGAATACATTTTTCATATTAAAATAAACTATCTTATCCTGTCTTTGTGTGGTGCCTAAGCAGCTCGTTGCATAACATTGAGATGATTGAATTTATGTCATTCAAGTGAAAACTTTCCTTAAGCCTGATCATTGCTCTTGTCCGGAATAACCCGTAGGTACAGTCAACTCGGAAAATATGTAACCACTTTTGACAGTAAATGATTCTTATTAGTAAGTATATAAAGATTGTCACCTCAAAAATGTGTTTAAATATTTTTGTACTCGACTGTACCAACGCAAATACTAAACACCTAGTCAATTATAGTTTTATATCAATAATAAAACCGTAAATCCACACAATAACAGTTTATTACAACAACATACAGTGCCGTGTTAAAGGTAACGGGGCATTTTGTTCGGACCTGTGACCCGCTAGCGTCCACTAACGAAACTAGTCGGCGTTCGATCTGGACAGTTCATACTACCCAATGAGATCAGTCGCATTCCCCAAATCCATGACAAAGTTTTTTTTGCAAAACAAAAATACGAATTTACGTATATATATACTATGCTTTTTAATCGTCGGCAACCTAAATACATCTCACTCTGGGCACAGGCCTTCCTCGTGAAGAAACATATAAGTCTATAAGTATAATATAAGTATATATCTACTACACGACTCCTTAACGTTAAATTTAATATACGACATTTAGCTGGACCTTCTTCTCTTTCTTCAAACACATTAAATGAAATTGTCTTTTATATTGTATAAATATCATAAAATTCGTGAGGTTTTGTGATCCATTTATTTAATTTGCTTTTTATATTACTTAATTGTATTTGTTTTTATTTGAACATTGCATAATTTATTCCAAATTATTCAATTAATATTTATAATTTATTCTAGAAAAGTGACTCTATAATATTTTTGTAGTGGAATGATTTGCATTAATTTTTTTTTAGTGTTACCATAAATCTTTATTTGTGTTATTGTTAACACTGTGACAAATGAATTAGCTATTTTAAAAAAGTGACTCATAAATATCATGCTGGATTCTTGTCATGAAAAGCCTTTCTGTTGGGATCCGGACTTTTTCTCTCCGGTCCGTGCTAGGCCTACTGGATTCGCTTTTTCTCAATTATCAATTAAAGACCAGGTCTGGTCTTGCGTGAATATTGCTCTGTTATTTTTGTGGCAAAAGAATCTCTATGATACTCTGTACAGATTGCAGAGACTTGTAGTCTTTGTAATCGGCACAACAGAGATCTCAAACACCTTCGAGGCTCTGCAACTACGTCACAGCATTAGACTTGTTACTGATGCACCTAGTGCTCTGCAGATCTATTTGACCTCATTATCTCTTTCCCTACTAAACGTGTGCTGAACGGCAGAGCCAAAAATTTATGACCCCTTTATCGTCATCAGCAAAGAGGTTCAGGCCGTCACATTCAGCACGCATATCCTGAGCATAGAATTTCCTACAGACCTGACACGTATTCTATACGATCTACACGAGTTCGTGAGAGGCGTGAAAGAATCTTATAAACTATCAAGGTAATGCACATACCTAATATTTCTGCTCCCTTGTTTTCTTCGCATATGGACTCACCTACTGCTTATTATCAGGTCGTGAACATGAGACATTTGGCGTGCTCTATAAAAAAAGCAACAAGCAACAGCTATTCGTTTACCTGAGTATTATGTATGAAAAGTTATTGAAGCCTGTGGTATCCATGTCCCGTTCAAAGTTTTCAACAAGACCACTCTAGGGAATTGTTACCTTGAGACCTTCTTAAGAAATAGTTTTCGCTGCCATTCCGTGAAAACGGATAAAGTACCTATAGAGTAGCAGTAAGTTAACGTGTCCAAAATCCGGTTGAAACTAATCAAGTCTCGTTAAAGTTCTTAAAGTCAAGAAATTTCCTCCTCTAAATTAAGATGGGGATTAAAAGCTTAGCTTGGCGGTACCTATATTCTACCTATAGTAGGTACAACAGAACATTTATGTAATCCAAGCTACTGTTCTTCATTTTCAGAAGTAACAATATTATCAATTAATATTTTAGACGTACTACGTTTAAACTTTATGAAATATCATAGAAAGTGAACTTTTTACGTAATTCTTAGAATTCAAGCAAATTTTTAAACAAAAACCTTAAATACTGGTGGTGAGCCTGTTGCCATGCACCGGGCATAATGTGATGCAAAAGATATTCACATTGAACTGTGTATACGTTTTATTCAAACTCATCGATACAGGCGGTGGGATTGAACTCGCGCTTCCCGCGGCCTCTGAATGAGTAGTGGTCCGATGGTACCTGCATGGTCGAGTTAAGTCTCGGGTTCTAGCCACTATCTAGTATTAGTATACCAGTCTGCATCCAGTCCGAATGCTTATGTTCCATCCTTGACTTGGTAGCTCACTTAATACTTGTATCCTATCCTACTCCAACTCCTAAGTCCTTATAGTAGTCTTAAGTGTCTGCTCCCCATGTTATGATTGCATAAGATGACTCCATAAAGACACTTCAAGCTACCCCTTACGGGCCTTATACCTCCCGATCTCTAAGCGTAGACTGCGCCAGAACGTTGTAAAGGGTTCACTAGCTTAACTGCGAAATAGACTTACAGTCTGTTAGTAGGTATGCCGTCCTCAGCCTATATAATATCTCACTGCTGGCGCACGCCTTCCTCGTGGGGAAACACACGATGAGTATGGGCCATAACAACGCCACGTAAGCCCAATGCGTGTTGGTGGGCAAAAACGGTTGCAATAGCGACCGGGACCATTTCACGGCGGAGTACGAGAACACAAAGTTTTGGTCACCCATCCAAGGCCTGACTCTGGCGAAGGTAGCTGTTTTCGATATCGATAGCCAAAGCTTACTAACAACTACGCCACTCAGCTTCTTACTACGCCACTGAGCTCCTCAAATACCACAACATGAATAGTCTTCGTTGTTAACTAATTAATTCAAAACAAAGGAAACTCATGCAAAAGCAAAACAGATTGACTACAACTTAAAGCTGTTTCACGTTGAGAAAGGCATCCCATTGTAATAAAATTAATGGAAAACCGTCCAACCGCAAATACCGGTATAAACAAACTTCCCTCGCATTTCCGCGAGGCGCCCGGAATACATTAAATATTATTTTAATGCTCCAGAACAAAATAATTTCTGTTCTAGCATTATACTGTAATTACCGTAAAGCCTTTTGATACACCGGTTGGCCCATAAGTCATGTATCAAACGAAATGGGAAGATAGACATGGTCATTTGCGTCCGATAATCCCCAGAAAGTAGGGTCGTAACTTAATTTTCTAACAAGTTACGACCATTTTGTACTGTCTTTAAAAATTTTGAAATTCCTGATACAAGCTCAACAAAAAGCAAAAGAGACAAAGAGGCATGTGTTATGAAATCACCATTAAACTGGCAATTTTTTCTAATGGAAGTTCACTTATCCCTAGTACTTTTTAGGGTTCCGTAGTAAACTAGGAACCCTTATAGTTTCGCCATGTATGTCTGTCTGTCTGTCTGTCCGTGCGCAGATAATCTCAGTGACCGTTAGCACTAGAGAGCTGAAATTTTACTTTGAATAAATATGTATATTAATAACGCCGACAAAGTGCACAAATCAAAAGTGGAATAAAATATTAAATTAGGGGGGGTGCCCATACACGTTATGTAGGGACTAATTTTTTTTTCTTTTGGACCCTAACGTGTGATAAATCATTGGACAGCTATTCAAAAGGTTTTCTAACATCATTTACGACAAAATTTATATTTTCTGAAATAATGTGTGTGATGTGTGTGTGTGTGTGTGTGTGTGTGTGTGTGTGTTTGTGTGTGTGTTTGTGTGTGTTTGTGTGTGTGTGAGAGTGCGCGCATGCGTATGTGTGTGTGTGTGTGTCTCTCTGTCAGTCTGCCTGTGGCGTCGTAGCTCCAAAACGGATGAACTGATTTCGATTGTTTCTTTTTTTAAATGGGTTAGGCGAGAGTGGTCTCAGCTATGTTTCATAAAAATCAGTTTACCCATTTGAAAGATATGGGGAATGAAAGTGACAATAAAAAATTTGATATTTACAAATATGCTCGAGTGGAGCATCAAATAAAAGGTCATAACTTGTACGTCATTTAAAAAAGGTATGAAATACAAAATAAATCAAAAATTAAAAACCCAACAATACAAGGGTATAACAAGGAACCTAGCGGGCCCCCGACTAGACAACAAATTTTTAATTTTATTTTGATTGGGTTTTTTTTTTTTTTTATTTCATTTCAGAGGGTGCTTGCAATCTGAGTGGCTTGGCAACGAAGTCATATAGAGGTTTTAATATTATTTTTTTTAATTTAAGATCCTTGACAAAAAAATCTTAAGATCCTAAGAGAATTTATGATCCAGTATTTATTTTAAACACATTCACACATCTTTATCGTATCACAAGGATTTTATTTGTAACATTGCGAAAAGAGAAAGGCTTTTTGTATATAAATTCTAAAATTTCTGGATCCAACATATAATAATACTAAGCATACAGAAAACAAAGAGCTTTCTGTATGCTTAGTATACTTTTACTAACAACCCCATTCCCGGGGCGATATGCAATAGCAAAATCTATTAATTTGGCCTCCCGGAATGCAATCCAGTACACGAAATGTCAAGAATAAAATAAAAACGAAACATTACGTTACCAACCTGCACAAAATGCGCCCCCTTCAATTTTTTATAATATTAAAAAAATATACCTATCGTAAAATGATGATATCTTCTAACATACCTATACAATTTCGTAATCGCGTTGGTACTACAATAGTTAAAACAAAAAATAATCCGATGCTATTTGATATTTTTATTTACTTATGTAAAGCACATAATATTAAGTAAGCTGGCACAAAATAAATTAATAAATAAATATTAAGTGAAAGCTAACTACATATCTACATAATAATGTATAATGGTTATGGAATACTTTCAGTAGTAAATATCGGCATCCTTCCTATATAAATATACGATAATTATCCTGATGTATAAAACATTATAAGGAAAAAACCATTAATGTGAAAAATTACAGCACTATGGCGCTTAAGCAAACGCGATAAATATAATTTACGTGATCGTATACAAAAGGTGATTCTAAATAAAACCGGGCTTTAGGGACTCCAATTTTAATGAGTGTACCTCAAAGTTGGACATTAGGACCTCTTCTATTTTTTTGTTTATATAAAGGACCTTCCATCTTATGTAAACAACTTATGTGAAACAGTATTATTTGCAGATGATACATCCCCTATTATTAAAATCAATAGAAACGAAGAAGACTTTGACGGTGTGGACAATACCCTATCCAGAGTACTCGTAATGTATTGGTTTAATTATAACATTCTAAAATGCAGTAACTATCACAATTTAAACACTAGACATAGCAATAGGCTTGCTGTTCCAGGTTTCAGACTTCATAAAACTAGTCGTTCATTCATGGGAAAATATATACAAATCTATAACAAAATTCCACTTCATGTGACTGAACTACCGTTACAGTAGTTTAAGCCATAAGGTTTGGTTTGTGTAGTGTTTTCTTAATATAAATTAAGAAAACGCTCATGAAAAAGGCATATGATAAAGTTTAGGATCATACAGATGATATGAATGTAATAACACACGTTTAATTCTATTAATGTTTAGTTTAATTTGCCACTATAAAGTAGTGAGACAATAATGCATGTATTATTCGCTCTGTTTATAAAGTTTGTAGTTAAAATAAATACATTTTCGTATCGTAAAATTTTAGATTACTTTTAATTGTAATGGAAAATGCGGTAAACTGCAGTTATAGCTCAGATATATTTTTTTTTAAATTTAAAAAAAGAACCATGTTGATGTACAGGAAGCGTAGAAACTTGCTGAGTTCTTGCCTGTTCTTCTCAGAACAAGGCCTCCTGGTAGTTTTGTGAACGGATGGCGTAGTTTATCTCTTTGACAAAATTTTGTAAAATGTTTTTCATAAGCATGTGCTTAGACACATCTAAAGTGAATAAACTATTTTGAATTTAGAACATGGTTTCAAAATTTTATAAATACGATAGCTTGTCAACTTTTAAACTGTAGGAAAAGCCTTGTGCACTAAGTGCATTCACCTCGATTCATAAGCTCTATTCAACTAATTCCACTACCGGATTCCCGCAATCAATAACAATAATAAAGCGGGAACACAATGCTGTGCTATTTCAAGCGGTACTTTGTTATGTCATCTAGATATTTTAATCACCTTTTGTTGACGATGCTAATCTCTGTGGTATAGTTAATTATATGCTTAAGTAAGAAGTGTTTTTATAGCCTAGTTTTAAAGTTGTATATGCAATTTTTTAACGTTAGCAGTAAAATTTTTTATAAAGAAAGGGAAAAACAAATATACTTATATTTATAAACATTCTGTAATTTAATTGAACCCAGATTTTAAATTGACGATGAATTGAACACACACTTCTCAAACAAACAATCCAATTGTCAACACGGAAAAAATTTAGATGCAACGTTGCATTCAGGTTAGTTGAGTACACAAACAAAGGTTACAGTTTGGAAATAAACAATTAGAAGATTTTTCTAACCTGGAGTTCTTCATTATAGCGGGATCGCGAGGAGCCAGTTGTGTTAGGCCGCTCTAGGAGCAGGAGCTGGGTGAGGACTATGACACCGAAGACAGCGAAGAACATGATAAATATGAAGAAGCTGATATTTGCGCGCTCTTTGGCGCGGTAAGGGGCCGCGCGCGCGCGCCACCTCATCGTGCCGGCACCTCACTCGCATCAGCCCGAGACACTACGGCACAGTCACCATTCACTGAGGCCGCGCCATACCCGCGCGCGCTCGCAGCCCCACGCACGACAGAGCCCTACGCTGACGTGACGCGAAATGGCCCGATGACAACCAAGCGTTGGGTTGCAAGTTCAAGGCAAACTTTATTTACACTGCACTGATTCATGACACTGTATAATGATAAGCACTAACACGGCCCCCGTAGAACAATGCAAGGGCATGATACGTATTTATCCACACGAGAGAAAACACTTCTTCTGTGTGGCTGATATATCTACGTAAACGTCAAGGAAATCAGTCAATTCTGACATATGTAACGGAATGCAAGTGGGCATTGTTAACAAAATAAAGAAGGTTGAATCTAATTTAAATGCAAAAAGTTTTTCTTCAAGTTGCGGTTGTTTCCACCACGAAAACCGGTTTTCTATCGACTGGCAACTCGCTAGTCGGCTGGACGCATGCGCGCCGTCCGCCCTCCGTTCAATGACTTAATGCTTGCTCATGAAATCCTTGTTTCTATCAGATCACAGAATACAAGAATTTGTCCTACTCTAAAGACCTAAAGAGTTTACACAAGTGTACACGCTACAGAATCACGTTGTCTCTCATCAATCATACACAAATTATTTCGTTTATGGTGATATTATAAATAACTACAAAAATAACATTTACTTTTTATTTTTCGCATTCTTATCACGCTCATTTTGTTATTTATCCGCGCACACATACAACTTTATCTTCTGAAAGTATGTACCGACTATATTTGGATGATAAGACGATGATTAAATGCTAATCTAAACTATACAATTATTATTAATGAATTAAACTACGTCTTTAATATAATTATGCAAGCCTATATCCTTGAAGGGCCCGCTTTACAAGAGGTGTTAACACTTTCATTAATAATAAACTACTCAGGTCCTGTTAAGATAGGAGTGGTACAGGTAAGGATTGAACAGGCTACCTCCCCTGCAATAACAAATAGTATGTATAAAATCGATAAATATTTTTATTTCATTATAATACAGAATCACGTTCTAGCAAGTTCTACCTAGGTAGACTTACATTTGATAATTATTTGCGCGGCAATATAATTATTTGGCCAGCAATATATTACATGTCCCCGGTAATATATATCCTTGGAAATGTATTCTGATAGATAAAGAGGTTAAGGTTATTTTTCCCCTTAAACTGTATTTGTGTCATCATATGTTACACATCATATGTTACACACAGTTGCTCCCAATTAGTTATTTTGTTGACCTATTAAGAAATATTTGCTACCCGTTAATTGCTGACCAATTAGTTACTTTAGCTGACCAATTGTATTGTTTTGCTGACCAAAATTCTAATATCTTGCTAACCGTTTAAATAACACACCTTAATGAAATCTAGATGGTGTTTATCATGTGAAATTTTTAGGTATTTTTATTTTTATGCGAGTAGCAGTGCACTATTTAGAATTGAAGTACATATTGTTTTCTCTTTTTTTTTCTTGGCATCTACGGAAGACCAGCGTCGGAGCATTATTCAGATGCATCGACTATGCTGAGTAGATACCTATTAAGCATCGTGATGTATACAACATGTCGTTAGTTTATTAGATTCAGTGTATCATGGTTCTTAATAAAGTTTATTTCTTTCTTTCCTTCTTTCAAAAATTCTATAAATACCCTTACCTATGAAATTGGTATTTTGTCTGTAACTATTAAGATTCAGAGTATTCCTAAAAAATAATTACCTTGTCTAAAAATAGACTATATTTTTGAGCTCTTTTGATTTGTTTTGATAATTTGTTGTAAGTTTAATTGTGTTAAAATTGGACACGGAGACAACTCTTTTTAAGTGCCCCGAATACATCATTTTATTTGCATTTACTTAAAAACGATAAATCATTTTTATGAAGTGTGATATTACACATATTACTAAAGTTTGTCTAATGATAGATGCCAAATATTATTATCTTTGGATTTGTCGTTGTGAAGAAAACTGAAAAAATGTTAGTATGGAAAATGCAGAATTCCCCAAAATCTCCATACAAAATAATATGCACGCGTACGTAGTCGTGTACAAAAGCCACATTACCTAAACATCACTTTATACACGTTTGCAGTTTAGCCCTTTTACTGTAGCTAAGTGTCGCTAAGAGAGCTCCTAATGTAAGCATCGTATAAAAAATAAAAGTCAAGAATTCTTTATGACAACACCCGATGCATCCTTGAAATATTCATATAACCAATGACTTTCTGGAGTCGGAAGTTTGAAACGTATACGGGGCGTTCAGGTAGTCCCACGAATTAATTAAGCTATTTTGCTAAAAGAAATACCTACGTACAAATACATACATACAATCACGACAATTATCCTTTAAGGGTTAGTCAGAGACTAGGCAAAAGCAGCGCAAAAGCAGTCCATTGCCATAGTCCGCGCTTCACCAAGCATTGATGCAGTCACAGCGTGACAGGTGTTGAGCCCGTCGTCGCTACAAGCTATTGGATGTTGTGCAATTCTAAGCCCAGTAGTCGCCTTTTACGACACCCAAGGGAAGAGAGTATTCTTACGTATAAATGGTTCACTAAAATAACGTGTCTGTAGAAGGAAATCTATAAAACGCCTTCAATTTGACTAGGTACTCCTGAGCAGTCTGCGTGAATACCTATCTTACTTACTTCTACCCTAATCAATGTTTTCATTAAGTACTAGTTTGAACAGTAATACCAAGACACACAGTAAAATTTCGGGGTACAGTCAGCGTCAAGTAAATAGTCCGGTACAATGCAAAAGTTTCCATATTATGGTTGTCAACAATATAGAAACTCTTTTGTGTTGTCAACTGGTTGTCAACAATACGGAAACTTTATTTGTAGCGATATTATTGATTTTGAGTAGTGTCTATCTAATTGAACACCCTGAGTGTCACTAACTATTTGACCTGTACTACTGCACTGTACTAACTTGGCATCTTATATCACCGGTTGGCAATGTACTCTGTGATCCCTGAATGAGTTGCAAGAAGATGCAATTACATGTATCACACGTATTCTAGAGACAAGTTTGCCAACGTGTTGAATTAAAATAAAACTAGTTCACGCCGCGTCGTGTATTCGAGCGTTGATATAGAGCGCGTGAATATATACAAGCCTGTGAATATATACAAGCGAACCGCCCCAGCGAAACTACCTTTACCAAAAAATCGTAATCTTCTCAGACAGTTAGGCAGCTCTACTAGCAATAAACAATACCATCCTTAGTTCAAAGCTAAAAGACAAAAGTTAAAAGACTGTGAGAAAAAACTCATTGACCTGGGAGAAAGAAACAAAGGTACTCTCAAAAGGTACCGGGTCATTCTGGAAGAGTCAGCAATGGAAAGGCCGATGAATTAGCTAGGACTGGAGCTAAAGGAAATTAGTTCGGCCCAGAGCCTTTCTATGGTATACCAAAGAACTAGGCTATGCAATATCTAAAAACCCACCTCCTCAACGAGGCAAGAGCGGAGTGGCAAAGAACTCCTGCCACTCCGTTCAACAAAAGCACTAATCGAACTATACTCTCGCAAACGCACTGACGAGCTAAACAGGAGTTACCTGAGCGTGATGATTAGGACTCTGACCGGCCACTGCAAGCTGAACAGCATGCAACATGAGACTAAAGGACACTGATGCTTGCTGATTTTGAGAACATTAGCATGAAACCAATTCACCTCTTGTGCTCTTGTGAACCACTGATAAACAAGACACAGCCTCGATGCAGGTGAAATTAAAACAATCCAAACTGGGAACACCTTATCTTTCTTAGACAGTGCCCAGTTTATGGAGCTACTGTAGTGTCTTAAATAGAACTTACATAGGAGGCTGGTTATAATAGGTCTTATTAGGTCGTAGTAACGCGAAACAGCCTCAAACAGCCGCAAATTATAATAGAGCGTGCCTAGCATAATGACAACGCGACGAGAGACTATTTTATGATTTGCAATGAAATTGCTAATGTTACCGCTCTAAGCCCCAGGTCACAAGTACTCCTCGATTTTCTCTGTTTATGACACTGAAGCAAACATTTACATTATTCACTTTTACAGCTGGAATCAGAAGAGTTTGTCTTTTCTTTCAATGGGATTGTCATTAAATTACCTCAATCCAAGCCATAGCTGAAAAATTAAAACCTTTTTCATTTCAATTCAATTCAGCATTATTATAATTATCACGCAACTGCGAAGAAAATAATCTTTCTGCATCCATTATTAAAATATTGCTATAATTTAGGGATGAGTGAAAAAAAGTAAAAGTATATGGTGAGTTTGCGTTCATCGCCTCAGGCTAATTCTTCGCTTCCCTTCAACCGAAATTGTAGCCAACTGCAGATAAATAAATTGTAAAGCAGACATTTGTTTACAAATCTACGTTTAGTCAATAGGTTCAATTAAAACTCATTCATGCATAGGTACATGCCAATACTGTAATACCCTGCATTCCGATCGTTATTATCATTGTTTCTGTTTCCGTAGTGTCTGAGATATTTTATGTCACAAAATTTTAATTCTTTACATAACTCCGATAATGCTTCTAGGTTATTAATAAAGTTTTTCCTCCTCAGCCTATATACGTCCCTCAGCTGGGCATAGGCCTTCCTCATGGAGAAAAACAGAGTATGGGCCATAACACCACCACGCTGGCCCAATGCGTTGGTTAGTTGATGAGTAGAAACGGTTGCAATAGCGACTGGTACCAACATCTTAGAGTCAGCGTATAGAGTCTTCTGAAGTACGAAAGAGTTTGAGATCACATAGTTTTAATCACTCATTAAGACCATGGCGAAGGTAGCTTTGTTTTCGATATCGAAAGCCAAAGCGTACCACTGCGCCACCGAATTCCTCCCTATTTTATGTATTTCTCCGTCATCTATTGTTTTTAAGCACAAAATGCGTAAATCAAAATCAAAAATAATTTTATTTCATAGGCCAAGTTCGGCACTTAAAATCGTCAACATTTTGCAATATTATGCATTTTACAAATAATTAGTTTATTATAAATTATTTTAAAATTACAGTATTAAATTAAACTATTGTATTAAACTTCATTACCGCGAGCGCTTGTAACAAGTACATCCACAGGACAGTAGTACTTCGTTGACTGTGGTTGTAATCGATACAAGCGGCCGGATTCCGAGAGTAAGGCTTTTCATGAGAAGAACCCGGCAAGAAACTCATGAGCCACTTTTTTAAATAGCCAATCATAAAAATTTTTAAGGTTTTTTTGTAAGGTGCATAATTTGAGCTAGTTGATAGGTGTATTAATATGATTAGGTATACATGGAGTTAAAGCAATGTCTTACAAGGGCGTCATATTGAATCCAGAGCGTAATGAAGAATTTTTAATGAAGTGCCAAGTGAAGCGAGGAATTTAAAGAATTCCGAAAGAAGCGAGGGATTCAAGCCGCCCCACATTTGATACTTTCATCCCCGAAAAGTATACTCCACTTCATACACCTACTGTAGTAATCAGTAAAAAGTAGTAAAAAGGAGGATTGATGATAATCGGGTTGGTCGTGTTCGAGTCTTGAACTTTAGAGGTTAAAGTTCATGCACACACAAATGAAACCATAAAGTTGTACTCACACGATTATTACTTCTAGGTACCTACATACAATTCGTTCATACGGTTACTTATTAATGCACGGGACAGAAAACACAACATAGCTTAAAGCACTAAGGCCCGTATTACAGAACCATACTCAAGCGTAGATCTCTGCTTGAGCGCAGTTAAAAAGGGATGGCGCTCTGTGGGTGTGTCTCTAACAGTGCTCAAGCAGAGATCTATGCTTGAGTTTAGTTCCGTAATACGGGCCTTAGAAATAGAAACTAAACTCAGAAAAGATAGCTAGCCAGGGCCGTCTTTAACCTATTGGAGGACCTGGGCATTCCGCTCTTAATCTATGGGTTTTTCTTCCTGTAGTTCTTCTTAGTCTTAATCACGTTGGGCGCCAGATGACGGGTGAAGCCGGAGCTAAATTAAATCAGGTCGCCACTTATTGGTATATTTAAATATAAAACTAAGGCACTAATAGTGCTTTTGCGCCTGGTACAATGGGGGTATAACTCAGAGTAAACAGAACTGGAGTAGCCATTAGTCACTTTCTCAAACATTTTTTTCTGCCATTTCTTGCGGGGGGTGAGGTTACCACTACACTCAAAGCCAGCACACATAAACAATAACTTTTACCGTTTTTACAAATGCACACATACATAATTCGACACACAAATTTAAATTTCACGCACACACACGCTTAAAATAGTCACGTGGGGAGTGCGTTTTGACAACGTCACAGCCGCACTCCCCACGAGACTAGCGTTCGAAATTTGAAATCGTAGAATTCTAAAACATGAAATAATGAAGTAAATAATCATGAAATCTTAAAAATTATAATTAAAAATAAAAGGTGACACCATCTTATAGCATACTCTTTTCTATTTATTTTTACAACAAAAAACAGCACAAGCAGGCATTTTTGCGGGAGCTCTGTTCGCCGCAGCATTTACAATGTTATGGCTGTCAAAATGGCGGCTCAACTAGTTTTATTAAACGTGCAAGCATCCGATGCTTGTGCATTTGGCAGAGGGGAATGTTAGACAAAGGCTACTCCAGTTCTGTTTACTCTGAGGGCTATAATGACTTTGACAGAACACTATTTTGTTAGAATTGACAAAGAAAGTAGATAAACAAGGTTAAATATTTATGTTTATTATCAATCACTTGAAACGAATAGGTAAATGTAATATTGTCCACGATAGTGTCTAATTTAACATTTCTTCGAATTAATAAATAATGGTTATCGTTTGATGATCTGACAGAAACTAGGGACTTCGTATTTGATCCCTATCCATCGCGGGGCGCTGGGTACTTACTTACCCACCAAATTGTCCACTGGGAAAGAGTTTATAATAAACTAAAAGTAAAAAAAAGCAAATTGTAACGTGCACGTCACTCGTCGGACAGTCCACGCATGCATGCTGAGTGCGGTATCAGGGTGCATCCCAAAGATTTTCTATAAATAACAAACCTTTAAGGAGAAATAATAGTCGTGATTATATGTATGGAATAAAAAGTAAGATTATTAAATTAAAAATACATTATTTTCTAAGGGATTATTCAATTAATTACCTACATTATTACCCTACATTAGTTACCCTAATATTACTAATTGATTCTAATGTAAACCAAATACATTCCAACTTTAGGTAAAATAATGAGGATATGATGTTATGAAATTATATTTCTTTTATGTATATAATATATACATAATATTATTATCTCATAATACATGTCTTAAATAAATAAAAATGTTTTATTTGCGACAGTTTTATATGTATTATATGCGTTTCTTTCTGGCTTACTGTGGCGAAGTAAAAAATGTGTCATTTATTGTTAACATTTTTATTAACAAAAATTTTCTTAATATATTTGAAAATCGGTCTTAGGGAAAGATGTTTTAATGTTTTAATACAACTAACATACAACAAGATATGTATGTAGGGAAAGGAGCAGACATCACAAATGAAACAGCTTATATACCGTCTATTAATACGTCTATTTATTCGATCAATATTCTTTGGCAATAAGTAAGGAACAGATATTTTCACAGTTACCAATAGTAATAAGGTCCTAAGAACGGGAGCGCATGTTTTCGCATAACGTCGATTGTCATAACATCGTTTGTCATACATCGAATGGCATAATCATCAAATAGCATAACACTCATGTCACATATTCCTTCTTACTCATAACATTAAAGTGGCATAACTCTCTAATGGCATATTATTATAAAACATAACTATAGAAATTCCTAATTTCATTTAGCACAACATTAGGTAGTCCTAAAATGAATCGAATAATCACCCAGATTAGAAAGAACCAATCCCAAGGAAATGTGTTTTGATAAACATTAGATTAAGGTAATTTTTTTTGTGACCCCTAAAAACTATATTTGTGCAATCGAAATTTTAGTAAACAATTTGAGGCAGAGAAAAACATTATGCGTTGTGATCATTATGCTTTTCATAAGTTGTACGTTTCAAATTTATGCCTTTTAATACTTATGACAAACAATTTTAGCCTATACAATATTAGAACTCTCAAAATTATGCGACGCAATTTTACCTTTCAAAATTATGGATTTTCATATTATGACAATAAACGTTATGCTTAAAATTACGGAGCCCCTTAGAACACCTAGTACAATTGATTTATTTAGTTTGTTAATTATAAATCGCACAGCAATTTAATAATTAATCTCGTGTAAAATTAATTATCCAGAGCGTCTTATATGAGCAAGCCATTTACACCATGTGCATCAAGCCAAGCCAGAGCCAAGACTGCCACACCACGGTCGAACGATCGCTTTTATACCCGTAGCGCAGCAATGGGAGTGGTGGGGCAGCCTCCATATCAATTTAATAGAATTATTGACCAACTTCCGGTGGTTAAACTCAACTCAATATTAGGCTACATCCGGCAATTGAAACAAATTAAATATCGGACTACATCCGGTGCATAAAATAATTCTAAAATCAGCTACATCCGGCGAGTGACTTTATTCGAATATTGAACTACATCCGGTGAATAAATTAATGAAATATTAAACGACTTCCTGTCAATAGGTTGGTTATATCAAATATTCGACTACTTCCGCTTGATAAATTAAATTATTAAACTACTGCCTGCGGATAAATTAAATTATTAAACTACTGCCTGCGGATAAATTAAATTGAAACTGCTTCCTGTGAATGAATTAACATGGAACTTCCGGTTCCTATTCAGTTTATTATTTCTACTGTATTACCTATTTTCATTTTATAAATTTCATTCATTTTTATTTCATTGTTTAAATTATCCATGGCATAGCTCGATCACTTATAATTAATCATGTTAAAACACTGCGTATGACGACGTCGCCGACATGTACATAAAATTCAAATCAATGAAATGAAATTACATAATAGTAAAAAATAAGTAATTTAGGCTGACTTGCGCGATCGACAGTTAGCACCTAACACCGAGGTAAATATAGGGGCTAACCTGGGTTAAGCGCTAACTCTCAACCGTGCATGTGGGCCTAAGCCACCACTGTCAACATACTCTATTGGTATATTTACAACAGCTATTTTTATTTTGTCAAATCCATAATATGTATAATGTATATGTAGTATAATGTATATGTGTGGAACAGAATGGGAAGCAAATACGGCTTACCTGTCACGCTGGTCCTGCGTAGGTGGTATTGTGCCAGATGTTATGGCCGGTAGGGAACGCCTTCTGTCCTTTGCATGAGCAGATAATGTTCTGGTTGATGGCTGATGATTTTACGAGTGCTGTTAGGCCTACTGCCACATAACCAGTACTTGGAGCGGGACTTTTATAGGAAGTCGACCGTTTGCTTTCGCGGCGGAGTTGTAACAGGCAGTTGACAGCTGTTTCTCCCGCTACCCTCTTTAGCCGTATTTTTTGAGGATAGGAGTGGACGGATGAGAAATAATATTAGGTTGAGGATGCGTTCATGCTAGCAAAATCGTGTTTGAAACCGAACAGTATAATAATAGATATATAAACAACAATACTTGTTTTATGTTTTGTCTAATAAAACAAAAGTACAATTTTAATAGGCACCTATGAAAATTATATGAAGAAAGAAAGAAAAATATATTTATTTCCATAAAATTGTGAAACTAAGGTTGAAACAAAAGAACTTAAGCTTAGTGATCATTTAAAAAAAAAGCCCCACAACTGCATGGAATGGGAGACCCGATTCAGCTTTACGCGAGAACAAAATGTTCTGACGCTGATTTTCAATAGGCACCCGTTAAGGTCTGATAGATGATGCCAGCTGCTATATAGAACATACGATAGAAATATATACAAATACATAGAATAGATTTTAATAATAATATAATAATGCAAAAAAAAATAAAAAATAAACACGAATATGCATAATGCTGTTACATTAGTTATACACTGTTATTTAGAGACTGTAAAATAATAAACAAACAATGAGACTGTAAAATAACAAACAACAATATATACATAATAAATTAAAATTTTCATCCGACTATTCAAAACTTAGGTACTACTTACTCGAGATTTCACTAAAATAAAGTACACAATGTAATGTTTTATCATTACAAAACGATAATGAAACCGTTTATAAAACCTTCTACGTCATATAAATATATCTGACATTAATTTAAAAATGTCTACTAACACCTATAAATACTATTTATAACCCTAATTATTTTGAGACTAAGATTAACAAATAAAATTATTATTATACTTAAGTTGATACATCATAATAACATAGTTATTATGTAATCCATATTTGTTGAAATCACTCATTTAAAAACAAAGTCTAATTTATAACAATAAATCGTTATCAGACTAAAATCTATGAAATGCGGATATCAGTACCACTAGCACGAACCATTTGGTGTATCGTTATCGTAATCATTAGTGATGTTTGAATTGAAAATATAGGTGTTATGTTAAATATTAGGCATTATGCCCACTTCATATCATACAGAGATACTCGTATTAATAAACCCACAATAAAGAAAAAAATAGTAGTGCCTATGATGAGAATTTTCCATTCAAAAATAACGATACGTCAATTGATAGTGCTTGGCGCACAGTTAATTTTATACACAAAAAAGATAATAATATGGTAGTAAATATTTTTAGGTTAGGTATATCATAAAGGCATTACTGGCGCAGTTCCTTTCGAATTGTTGTGAGACATCAGTGTGACCGTATTTTATTATCAATGTTATCTAAAATAAGTCAGTAAAACTGTGGAACTATTTCTTAATTTTACAAACGGTATCCGAAACGTATCTGTCAACGTACATAGATCATAATCACTTTTCACCTGATACGACATAATAATTTCAAGTAATTATTCGAAATATACAGGTGGCCAGTTGATAAGACGTTCAAAGAAAGAATTTTGATGCTTAGCGACTTACGATGGCGCGATGCGTTTTTTCGCCTAATACGGCTATACGAATATATATAACTAGCCTATACGGCTAGTTGACCCTTTTTTTATTGGGCTCCAAGTGATTAATTACTGATAGCCATCACCATACAAGATAATAAAAAAAAAATTCTGATACATGTTTAATTATAAATAATGATTTTGCCTTAATGTCAAATACGACTTTGGTCCTGATGGTCTATGAATTATCTGTGCCGTAGCGTCACGATTATTGTGAACAATTCTATACGCATGCGTGACATACCGGACAGTTATGCTTGATTGGTTGTGACTGACGTTTGACGGATTTTTACCATGCGTTGTAATTGTTTACATGAAGCATTACTCAACTTATTTCACGAACATAGTGGATAGCGTTTTTGGCAGATGAAAAAATCAATACAGCAATCCCTTATCTATACTTATCGAACTTGGTATATTTCGGAACCTTGTACTTAATACTATGTGAATGACACATTATTTTTATTACTTTTGATGAGTCAATTATATTACATTGTACAACTCTATTGTTATCATGGACAACTGATATTTATTTGATATTCTTTTAAAAGACTAAATACAAATTGCGGACCGGATATATTGAATAATTGTAAAATCAACGAAATAATAATAAAATAAATATGTTTTTGGTAACTGAGATTTCTGTTTGCTTTGTAAACAATTAGAAAAATTTCTGCCATTATTCTTCTACTAAAAAAATATTGGAACTAAAATGTAAAACTCTATAAGCTATTATCTTAGTTTAGGCAGCAATAAACATTAAGTACAGTTTTACTATGATAAAAAAAAATCTTTTATGTGTTTCTTTTATTTAAAATATTACAAGGAAACTAGAACATATCGGGAATAATATAGACCCTCTGTTTATGTTTTAAATGAATAAGGCGTGATTTTTGTTACGTCATATATTGTTAAGTCATATTTAAACCTCGGATGGATATTTAAAAAAAGCTAAATTTAAGGCGAAAGGTAAGGCAAATGACTTTCAGCGTTTGGCGTAATCGAAATTGAGCGACAGCGACATCTATTGAAAACTTGAGGTGCGTCGCAAAGCACATTGCACCGTAGCGCCATGTTTTGATAGCTATGACGGCTAGTGTTTATCACAGAGTAATTTCATCGACAGAGAAAAATAAGGGTTTTTAAAAAAGTTTAAATGTGCAATTGATAGTTCGTAAATGAAATAACCTGATAGTAATGGGATCGCCTCAGTTCATGTATCCAGTTTTCAGCATGCCAGACGATCCAAAATTAAATCAAGTTTTCTCAATTGATTTCCAACTCAATGTTTTGTGTATGAATTGAGTTCATTGTCTATCGATTAATTATTTTGTGGTAGTCTGATGAGCTCTTATCCGCACCAAAATTTGATTATACAGCCAGAACCAGAAGAACATGTACAATTCTTTTTTGTCTTTTAGATACTGTATCTTGCTGACCTGTCTCTGAAATGTGTTTTCTTTTTAAAGAATTTTAGTGTCTCTTTTTTTTTTGTATCATCATTACTGTAATTGTTTGTGCAACTAGGATCAGAACTGAAAAAATTACATTATATAGTATTTTCCGATTTTTTTTATTTTTTGGCAATAGAAACATAATATTTACTGATAAAAATCGTAAAATAATATGACGTCTCAAGTAAATACATTTAATAATGGAAAATGTTACGATTCAATTTTTTTTACAGTATAGGTTGTATGAATACAAGCCTACACTAGTTTTTGTTTCATTCAAAACGAATCAGTATTTTTGATTTTAGACTTATCTAAAAGTCTTAGTTCCGCTTCCAAGCATGAAACATCATATGTCGTCATCATATACACGCAGGCCGGTTGGGACGTAGGTATACATTTTTAAAATCGCGAGAACTATCGAACGGACTTTCATTAAATGATTCAAAAGTAATATAAAGGTATCGAACCAGTCTTGAACATAAAGTTATTTATTTTGATAAGGATTAATACCAATAAGGAAATAAAGAGCATTTTGTAACAGCGAAATTTTAATTAAATTGAATAACAGTTACTGTGGCTAAACTATATTAATTAACGTAAATGATTATTATTTCTAGGCATTACGATGTATTCACGCCTACAGTGGAATGTATGGAATCCACACATATTGACCTTCGCTACGAGCATAAAACTTTCGATAAGCCAAATTTGACGACTAAGATTGACAATATTGTCGAAAAATTAGGTAAATTTGACAGATAACTCTTAAGAGTGAAAAGAACAGATGACTTTATCGATCTAATATGGCGACTCACTGATGTTAAAACGGCGAAATTAGTTTATTTTAGCTATTTTCACAGCGTAATGTCGTATAGTCTACTGTTGTGGGGCTCCGCTGCTGACATTCAGACTATCTTTGTACTTCAAACGAGAGCCATTCGTGCCATTTACAACCTTAGACCACGTGACTCGCTCAAGGAATTATTTAAGGAAATTGATATATTAACTGTTGCGTCTCAATATTTGAAATGTTCTAAATTCCTTTTGTTATTATGGCAGTATAAAAAAGGCTAACTGTTGAGTTTCTTGCGGCACTTCTTCTCAACAGGCCATTCACGTCGAAGTGCTAGTAGGAAAAAAATATTGACGTGCAAAAGTATTTCATGTAAATCTAATTGCAAAAAAAAATACATAGCTCTGCTGCCTTTGCAGTAAAGAAAATCAGACTATTATCTGACGTTGAAATGGCAAGACTTGTCTACTTTAGTTGTTTTCATAGTGTGATGTCGTATGGCTTGTTGCTATGGGAGTCAGCAGCTGATATTGGGAATATTTTTATTTTACAAAAACAAGCTGTATGAGCCATTTACAAGCTTAAACCACAAGACTCACTCAGAGAGTTATTCAGGGAAATTGATATATTAACTGTAGCCGAATACATCTGTGAGAATATTTTATATGTTTATAAATATAACCACACATTTAAGATAAACAATGAATGCCATAATTAAAATACTAGAAGCAAAAATGAACTTGCTGTGCATTTATGGGAGAATGTTAACAATTTTATAATAAAATCCCACCAAACGTGTTGGGCCACGCTCAATATAGGGTTCCGTAGTTTTCCATCCGTCACAATTTTGATTGCGTGAACCAATTTTAATAATTCGTTTTTTATTTGAAAGACGATATGTTCTTTATCATAAAATATGTAAAATGAGATAAAAAAAATGATTGCATATATCGTTAAGTCACAAATGTAGTTCAAAAATTATATTGTAAAATTTATCAAAAACTGTTCAACCTATCAAGTTCAAAATAATTTTCATAGAAAGTATTTATAAAGTTCTACCTTTTAGAACTTTTTTTATTTTTTGAACTTATGGTTCAAAAGTTAAGGGGGGTAGAACATTTTTTTTAACTTTCGGAGCGATTATTTCATAAAATAAATTTTTTATCGTAAAATGATGTTAGAAAATTTAAACGTGGTGCGAATTTTCAGTGTCAAAATAATTATTTATCATATTGAGTAAAATTTTCGAAAATTCTTTTAACCAAAATATTTATTTTCCCCTTTTTAGGCCATTAGTAAAACGTTTCATACAGTATTTATGTAACCCTGTTTTATTTTATTTTTATATATTTTTATTTAATATTTAATTGTCACTGAGAGCAAGCCTGTGTGTAAAAATTCAACTCAATCGGATGTCGGGAACTGGTCGAAAAATCGATTACCAGATATGATCTCCACAGACAAGAAAGCAAGCTAAGAAAAACGTAGTAAAAGTGTATCATTATTCTTCGTTTGTTATAAACACTAAATTATGTGACAATTTCACTATCAGCCAGTGATTAGAGAGCATACGTCTAAAGAAAACATTAGAGAAACCCATGTCTATTAATAATACAATCTTTCCTGCGTAGACTCTGTATCGGCCACTACTCTGTGCATTTTAGTAGTGAGAAGTAATTTTTGGTAGCTCGATTGTTCTTGCACACAGATCTGAAGGTACAATTATCTACATTATGACGAGGATAGGCAAAGTAATTAAAGAGGGTGGTACTTACTCTAGTGTATTATCAATATTTTGCTCTAGACAAATAATAATTATGTAGAATATCTAATAATTAACCGTTGCTTAGCAACGATGTCATTTCTTTGCAAAAGCGCCTACGAAATTTTGCCAGCAAATGTACAATTATGCAACTATAATATTTTAGTAGGCGCTACTAGGAAAATCATTGCAATTAATAAATTTGTGGTCATTTCTAAAAAAACTCACCGTCGGAGACTAGGTATTAATGTAACGGATATGTAAACTGAGTTTGATAATAAACAGAAAAGTCGTTAAAAGAAAAAAGTGTAAAAGAAATTTCAATAAATTATGATAAATTGAATGCTCTCCATATGTTGCTATAAATAATTACTAGTATTTTGGACCGTCACGAACAAGTTTATTATATATGTCATAACATCAAATAATCTGATCATCCCTTGTGCTGTATTTTTGCCAGACTACTGTACCAAAAACACCTCATTATGAACATTTGCCTATACCTTCGCCTTAATATATCACGATGACGAAAACAGTACGTTGATCAGTCAAATTGAAGTTTCAACACGTTTAGGTGTATCATGTAAACCCATCGAAAAGTAGAATTACTAAATAAATAACATATCCTGAAGAATAAAGTAACATATCTTGAGTGTGGACCTACAAAAGTCGTACTTAATTATCATCTAAAGAAACATCACATTTTATAGAAATTTTTCTCTTCTCTTCTGTAACACGCTGCTGTAATTCCCCAGACCACTTGTGGGCAGTGCGATCAATAGTTGAAGGTACTGTCAGGCAGTCTGTTTCATATTCGCATTCCACCTAAAAATCACAAAACAATTATTAGGTACTTATTATACATATTAACTTTCTCATAATAATGTCGAAATTTTATTTTACATCAATAAGTTACCAGAATTTGCTTTCTCTTAAATAAATAGAACAATCAATAAAAGTAATTGAAACAATAATTTATGGTATTAATAAAAAAGTGCTTATTTTGCGCTGACGCATGACGTAGTGACGTACGTTTGTGATAAACCGTCGAGCTATTGTAGAGGTTTATCTAATTTGTCTGATGCCGGCACTTCACTTGGAGTGGTGTGATCGCGTGTTTGACTCCAAACTGCCATGTGTGGGCGGTTTATTTGTGTATAGTTTTTGCTTTATTTGCAGGAATGGTGCAAACTACGGAATTGATCAGTTTAATCATTGAGCTGTTTACCCATATGTGGATTTGGAATAATTTGATTATATGTGCAAAGTCGGGCATACACAACGATATCGCTACCCGAATACGCTAAGCCAAGTGAGGTGCCGATGCTGCTATGATATACTATTAAATCCAAATTAACAATGCTAATTTTGGGACTAAACACATCTGGCGAAATGCTACACCTCTGCCTACCCCTTCGGGGAAAGAAGCGTGATGATATGATAATGTGATTTTTATTTGTACAATTTTATATAGATCGTAGCACCTGATCTCTGCCTACCCCTACGGGGAAAAGTCGTGGCTATATGATGTATGTAACACGGTTGAGTAAAGCTGTAACGAGGCGCTATATCAGTATTAGCGACTCTTTGCTCTTATTGCGCTCTCCTATAGCTATTTTCTCTTTGTTCACATCGGCATCCACCACGTCACAAAGCTTACTCTATAATGATGTAGCAGAGCCTTCTCCGTTGAGACTGCGTCGGACTTGGCACCGGGCAGGTGCTCCCACACAAAATGGTTGCCGAGCTCCACGACGTCGCGCGGGCGCACCGCGTACTTGCTGCGGTTCCTGGGCACGTGCGGGGTTGCCCACCGCCGCGTTTTGCGAGCCGTCACTAGAGGCGCTGGCGCTTCTTCATCATCCTGTTATTACAAAAGTCAATAACTTTAGGTGCATGTATCAAATATTATAAGTTAAATAAAAATTATAATAGTTATTAAAAGCAAAATAGGGTAGGCTAGTAAAAATCGAGATTACCACCTGATTTCAAAATAATTATTGACAGGGTGGAAATTCTGTTTCGCCTTGCAAATGACAAGACGATGTGAACATAGAGAATGAGGGGAAAATTAATGAAATGAGAGCAAACAAAAGAATTAAGTTGATTTCAACCGCTTCTCTGTCTAGTGGTTCACACCACCGGGTGTTGACCGGGAGGTCCGGGTTCGATTCCCCATGGGGGCTGATGTTTTTCTGCTCGTTTTGGTTGGTGATAGGGCTTTTAAGCCCGCCTGGCTAGCTACCACCGTCTTACCAAAATTTGTCGCCATAATAACAATGTTTTAAGCATTGTTGTGTTCCGGCAATCAGAGGTAAGTTGTTGAGGATTACAGGTGAAGCTCGGTACCACCTTCGGCCTTATCGTCACTTAGCATCAGTTGAGATGAAAGTCAAGAGCTTACCAGTCGTATGTAAAAAAAAATAATTAAATAACAAAGGTACTGTAAATATTAATCTATTAGCTCCTATATTTATTATGCGCACTGGCAAGGAATGGAAATATCGACCTGTGTTTTTCCGCATAATTATAATTTGGAGATTTTCAAGGCCAGAGAGAACATCCAACTTAAAGTGTAAAGGTGGCTAAAGATCTAAGCAAGCCACGTAAGCACATAAACTTACCTCCCATTTGAGATAAAAGAAGGCGTTTCTGAAAAGAAACCCAACGGGCGCCTTTTTGGGTTTTATATATGAGGCTCTCAATTCAGAGAGAAAACTCGGCAGATTGCGCTTGCTTCGAGGGAACACGACTTCATCCACGTCGATCGCGAGTAACCAGCCCGCACTCGACATCGACCGATATAGACAATCGTTGAAGGCGGCAAATTGGCCCTCCGTTCTGGAAATCGAATAATTGCGTGCATAATTCTGAGGTAGAATTCTTAAGCCGATGCAATAGAGGAGTTTAGAACATGTTTAATTAAACCGTCAAAATTTGTCTCGAGATCACAGAAACTTAACGTTGGGGTAGAAAAAACATTAAGTAGTCAATATCATTTTAACCGCCTCTGTGGTCTAGTGGTTCACACCACCGGGTGTTGATCGGGAGGTCCGGGTTACGTATGTACGTCACGTAAGTACGTCTTCCATAATAACAATGTTATAAGCATTGTTGTGTTCCGGCAATGAGAGGTCAGTTTCTCAGTTGTTAATGAATACAGATGAAGCTCGCTTCCACCTTCGGCCTTATCGTCACTTGAGATGAAGGCCAAGAGCTTACCAGTCAGATATAAAAAACCATTATTATTAGTCGCTTTTCTAGAAGAAATCTATCAAACGATCATATAACCAGTAGCAACCGAAAAACACGGTTTCAATAGTTAACCGTTTTTACTCCTTATATACTATTGGCGGTGACCAGATTGGTGGTTTAGAATCAAACTCTGTGTTCAGCAGTAGGATCTGTTACGCTTATGATGAACCTTTTGACAAACTCGACATCTTTCCAGAACCGAAATATAGAAGACACTCAATCACGATTAAGGTGGCTATGGCGAAATAAGATGGAACAAGTAAATGTAAAATGTTAATGTTTGAAAGTCAATGAAGGCTAGCAAAATAAAGAGAAAATTAAATATTTATAATTATTTATTATCGCTACTTCTTTCTTACCTTATTTCAACTGTGGATACAAATGGGAGTGTCCAAGGTAGGAGAGTGACCAGGCCTTGCTGGCGGTAGTGGTTGAGAAGGCACGCTACCTGAGGGCTCAATGAGTGGTTGTACATGTAGAAGTGACTCGCTCCTAGAAGACGATTCAACTCGAACCACTCCACGAGCCAATCATCTCGAGAATACGTGTGGTAGTACGGCTTCACGCAAACATGAAGAGTATCCTAGAGACAAAGATTTGCTATATTAATAACAGTACTTAACGATATAACGATATTTTTTATAACGATATATGTTATGAATACACTGGTAACTATTGATACTGGTTGTGTATATATTAGGTAGTTTAGACATTTACTGTTGTCGTGGTGATTTTAAATAACGGTGGTGTCACTTCACGAAAAAATTACGTTTGTACTGTTTTACACATTATCAATATATTTCTATTTAACTTTCTCGGTGTCTCTTTTCCACTACTCTACAGTAACTACTAGTTATATTTTGAATACCTATAAAAATACTCCTAATCTTTTCATTTATTCCATTCTTGTAATGTCATCAGCGACTTACTATCTGTGCAGAAGTTTTATTTTGTCAAAACTCCCTAAGGAGCGAATGTAACCTATTCCAGCGCGCACTGAAAGATATCTTTAGTCAGTCAATTATTTGTTGCACTATAAGTGGAATTTTCTACCGGCACATTTTTTCCCCCATTTCTATAACCCCGTGTCCTTTAAAAAAGGCGTAAGGCGACTTGTAGCTGATGCAATATTCTCATATCGGATATAAAAGGTCGTCCCTATTGTTACAGGTATAGATATTATGTATACTCGGCGTTCGTGAAGAAGTGCATAGTGCCTTCGGTGCGCGTGATAGCCGCGACAGACGCGCGGCGCCGATGCGGTCATAATAATATGTCCTATTATTAAAAGCCACAGGCGGCATAATATTAGGTCCTTACCTATGAAATTGGTGTTTTGTATGGAGATTTTGGGGAATTCTGCATTTTTCATACTAAATTTTTTTCAGTTTTCTTCACAACGACAAATCCAAAGATAATAATATTTGGCATCTATCATTAAACAAGCTTTAGTAATATGTGTAATATCACACTTCATAAAAATTATTTATTCGTGAATGCAAATAAAATGATGTATTCGGGAGGCACTCAAAAAGAGTTGTCTCCGTGTGCAATTTTAACACAATTAAACTTACAACAAATTATCAAAACAAATCAAAAGAGCTCAAAAATATAGTCTTTTTTTAGACGAGGTAATTATTTTATAGGAATACTCTGAATCTTAATAGTTACAGACAAAATACTAAGAGAGAGAAAAAACACCAATTTCATCATCCAATATTATGCCGCCTGTGGCTATCTGATAATAGGGCTCTCACGCTCAAAACCCAAGTCCAGGTTCGATGTCATTTTAATTGAACGTCATATTATAATACAATACAAACGTACCTCGATGCCACTCTTCGGCTCCGTATCCAGTACAGTAAGACGATTGGTGGAAGGGCGGTCATACGCTTTCACCGCTACGACAGATACGGAAGCCCCCACCGTCTCCTCGGGCTTCACGCCCGTACTATCCAAAAGACACAGCACATACGCTGCGCTGTATTCAAAGTTCCAGTTCTCTCGGATCGCCTGAAAGCATATATTGTAATACATTTTTAAAGCTACTTTACTACACAAAAACACAATTATTTGTATACCTCGTCTGTGAGGTGGCTGAAATCAACCAAGACACAGTTCATTTCCCATTGTGTCTACAAACGTCACAGATGACACAAGGAACGACCGTGTGAAAACGGACGATATCATTATTAGACTTTAACTCCTCTAATTTTTTATTCATTTGTTTTAGTTGGCCACTTTCTTAAACACATAACGAAACTGCAGAATACTTGTGAGTTAATGATTTTTATAGTATTTTTATTGTATATACAAGTGACAGCGTTGTTTCTTGCCATATCTCCTATTGCAGATGGGCTGAGAGAGATTTCTATTCGGAACAGGCCACATAATTTGTAACTACTTTGTATATTTAATATATCCGTTCTATGTAATTTTGTTGTGTACATTAAATAAAAGTATTAAATAAATAATAATAATGTAAATTCAGTATGAAAGACAACGAAGATTGAATACAAATAATGACAAATATTGGGTCCTTACCTATGAAATTGGTGTTTTTCTTCTCTCTTAGTATTTTGTTCGTAACTATTAAGTTTCAGAGTATTCTTAAAAAATAATTACCTCCTCTAAAAATAGACCATATTTTCGAACTCTTTTGATTTGTTTTGATAATTCATTGTAAGTTTTATTGTGTTAAAATTGGACACGGAGACAACTCCTTTTCAGTGCCTTCCGAATACATCATTTGATTTGCATTCACATAAAAAAGATAAATAATTTTTAAGAAGTGTGATGACACATATAGATAAAGCTTGTCTAATGATACATGCCAAATATTATTATCTTTGGATTTGTCGTTGTGAAGAAAACTGAAAAAATGTTAGTATGGAAAATGCAGAGTTCCCCAAAATCTACATACAAAACGCCAATTTCATATGTAAGGACCTAATATACAATTCAAATTTAGTTTTCGACAACGACGTCATATTAATATAAGATTATAAGCTAAAACAACGCATTGAAAAGAGTCGTTCTCGCCTTTCATTTCACCGAAAAATGGCGCTAAACATAATAATATGACGTTCAATTAAAATGTCATCGAACCTGGACGTGGGCTTTGAGCGTGAGGGTCCGATTATCAGACAGCCACAGGCGGCATATGACTGCGTCGGCGCCGTGGGTCTTCGTCGCGGCTATCACGCGCACCGAAGGCACTGTGCGCTTCTCCACAAACGCCGAGTATACATAAAATCTATACCTGTAACATCAAAGTTCATCTCTATACTTCTTTGTATTTCTGTCTTTTAGGTCGGAAGAAACTTTCGCACCGAGAGTACTGCTCTGTAACAACAGTATTGTTACTGTGAGGAAAAGGAGGGGAAAGGATAATGAGATGTTATTTTTTACGCCGCAAACAAAACCAAAAACTTTAGAAACCTAATGAGTTAATCGTGAGTGTGTGAGAGTGAGTGAATGAGTGTAAGTTAAGTTTAGTAATTTAGTTTGAAATAGCGCAAACTCTTACCTGGTGCCACCAACGGGCTGCCAATTCTCGTCGAAAGAAACATTCTCGGACCCATTCTCTGTTCTTATTTCCCACACCTGCGAAAAAACACAGCTATTATTATTACAGCTATTAAAATACGGAACATACTTCAGGAAGTGAACAACGCACCCATTATAGATTAACATCTTCCCAGGAGTTTACGACGCACCCCTAATGGTAGTTCTCGCAATAAAATTACCAAGTAGTTATTTATAACAAAATAGACAAAAAAATAACAATTACTTACTACTCAGTGTACAGATACGAGCAAAAATATGTCACCACTTTGGGGGCTGCGCAACATGCGTTCTTCTTCTACTCCCTCCTATCACTTGCCAAGTCAACACTCACCTCCCTCCTAATCCTGTCATCATTCACACAATCCATCCATCTCTTCGGTCGCCTCGCCCTACACGCCCATCCACTTTCATATCCATAACATTCCTGGTGAGGTGATCATTCTCTCTCCTCTTTACATGTTCATACCAGTTTTTCTCTAAGTGTATCCGGTTTTCCTTTTTTCTCTAGCCGCAAACGCAGCTATTTTACTAAAACCCAAAACCAACCTAACCCAAAATATTAAAACGATAAAGTATTATTATAATGGTTACATATTTTTCTCGTGACTGTAAAACAAAACAAAATGGATTTGATTGAGTAAGGTTCATAATATGTAATAATACACTAGAGGTATTTCATTATTATAGAAAGAAGACTCATTAATAGTAGATTAGTAGCCAAGGGCTGTAAGGCATCAATTGCAGCCCGAGAGACGAGCGCAGCGAGGGCGCTTATAGTTCGAGGGTGCAATTGATGCTTACACCCGAGCTAACTACTCTGCTTTACATCTCGATTGTGAGGTAAGTGGAAAAAAAGGCATTACAAGAATAAATAAATTTATTTTCAAGAACTAAATTTATCTTCGCCGTTCGATATTCAAAATTGATGAAAATAGCGAAGCGACCTATTTTGTCACAAGAATAAATAAATTTATTTTCAAGAACTAAATTTAGCTTCGCCGTTCGATATTCAAAATTGATGAAAATAGCGAAGCGACCTCTTTTGTCATTGGTCTGAATGCATGATGTCTAGTGCCAGTAAGATGGTTAGATGTACGCGAACTTTTTGAAAGAGTTTTTTTTTTATTACTTACCGCCCTAAGGCGTTTCTAGCTACATTATTAACCTAGGGCGGTAATTGATCACTTACAACCCGCATCTGGGGGTATTAAGGACCTACTTACCGAACATGAGAGATGTAAAAGAATATTACTAACCCACCTCTTCCCTCGGGTGTCGTAAAGGGCGACTAACTGCACAACCATCCAATAGCTTATAGTCACGCTGAGTATTGGTGAAGCGCGGACTATGGAAATGGACTGCTTTTGCGGTGCTTTTGCCAAGTCTAGTTATATGTACGTATGTATTATAGAATGTAGTGGGACTACGAGAAAACAGCGTAAATATTTCATTAGTTCCAACGAAACTTTATTTTTATCGACTATTGGTTAGATCTCAAATGCAAAAGATATCTTGAGTCCCTAAAAAAATTGAGAAATATATTTTTTTAGTATTTTCTTCTTTGGAATGCAAAAACAACTAAGCGAATCTTGGTAATTGCAACACACCAATTACATTAGAAGCCAAAGTATTAGATCATAAACATTTTTTTTCAGTAGTGACTTTCACCTTATCGTAACAGCCATAAATGTCGAGCGATATGATAGTAATAAATGACTAACACATAAGGACCTACTCACTTTTATTTAGCTCCATTCAGCATTTGTTCATAGAAAACGAGGGAGGGAGCTACCCTTGAAAAAATTACCCATCAAACTTATTGGGTTCCCGAAAAAGTAATGAGTCTGTCAAAGACAAACATTGCCAATGCAATTCTCGAGGTAATGAGCGATTACGGGAATTTTGGATATCTGATAGGTATGATAATTGTCATGTTGACTGCATATCTTGTTACGGTCATTGGTGAAACTTGAACAATAAACACACTAAAGGGCCCTAAAGTCTTTGGCACACATAAAATGGACATGCTCATCTATAGGTACTTGTTCTTAGATGCCAATCTAATGCAAAATTCTGCGCTCACCAACCACCGATAGCGTAGGCAACGTCCAATAATAATAAGTCTTGTATCTGCGTCGTAATGGAATCTCCAACTCCGAAATGCAAAATCTAACACACGCAGATGTGTCTATTAATCGTTTTGTTTGTTCCCTTTTGTATGATAAAAAAGTTCAGCCGATGATTAGGCATTTTTAAGATCATACGCAATAGCGAAAGAAAAATTTCGAGGTTGACGTTTAGAGTCTACGTGTAAGAGGACTTCTAGGCAGCTACGACATCCGACCGAACTTACAGAATTTACAAGCAAGCTTAACAAGAATAAAGATAGGAGCCCCGATTGCGAAAAATAAGAACGTATTAATCTTCATACTCCTTCCTCCTTCTTCTTCTCCTTCTTCTTCTTTACTCGCGTTCCCTCGTGTCGCCTCGTGGAGTCTGGGTGGGTCATAAATTTTTCGACTATGATTTGGTTGTGGTTCTTATTAACGCGATCGGGGCCAAGGTTGAAGCATCAACTTAAAAATGGGTTGTTGGTTTTATTTAATAAAGACTGCTAAAAGAAAAAATCTGAAAGAATATGAGATCATAAAATTCGCATACCTAATTCATAATAATCCAGACCATACAATCTTGCCTAAAAATACTTTCTTCAGATCCCAAATTATAAAAATCATACTTGGTCCGACTTGACAAAGTGCCTGTCGAGAGTAAATCAAGCGAAGTAGCGAGCCACGAGCTACTACATCCTAAAACTCAGAGATTTATGAGCTGTGATTAGATTGCATGTGCCTACACAACATGATAAAAAATCGAACGGTAAAACCATAAAAGTATTTGGCAGGTGACGAGCTGATTAAACAAGACCAGAGTTTAAAAAAATATATGACGTTCCGTTTGTTTGAATGGTCAGCGCAGGCGACCCAAGTGAGACTTGGGTAAGATAAGGTGATAAGATAAAAAGATAAGTTTTCAACTATGATAAGATGTCCCGCGTTCGAGTCCCGTTGAGAACAAATGCTTTTGTGATGAATGTGATGATTTTGAGTAATTGTATATATTAGTCCCGTGTTGGTCCGGGACACATAAAGAATGTACCAGCTGCTTTTTTGCCTAGCATGCCGTAAAAGGCGACGTTATTGCTACTGGGTTTGTGATTGTGTAGGCGATGCGCTAGCCACTTGTTACTACACTACTCTTTCACAATTTTTCATCGGACCAAACCAAATTTTTGTATGGCTAGATGTGGTCCTAAGGAACACAAGGTGTCAACATCTTATGGTGCTCCTTAGACTCTGCCTACCCCTTTGGGGATTAAATTATATTGGGCCCTTACCTATGAAATTGGTGTTTTTTTTCTCTCTTAGTATTTTGTCTGTAACTATTAAGATTCAGAGTATTCCTAAAAAATAATTACCTCGTCTAAAAAAAGACTATATTTTTGAGCTCTTTTGATTTGTTTTGATAATTTGTTGTAAGTTTAATTGTGTTAAAATTGGACACGGAGACAACTCTCTTTAAGTGCCTCCCGAATACATCATTTTATTTGCATTCACTTAAAAACGATAAATAATTTTTAAGAAGTGTGATATTACACATATTACTAAAGCTTGTCTAATGCTAGATGACAAATATTATTATCTTTGGATTTGTCGTTGTGAAGAAAACTGAAAAAAAATTTGTATGGAAAATGCAGAATTTCCCAAAATCTCCATACAACAATTTCATAGGTAAGGACCTAATATAAACCTACAAAAGAGTTACCACCCACATTTTTCGCCTGATGCTTAGATATGGTTGTCCCCATGTAACAGGGAACGAGTTTGTAACCATGCACGCCCTCAGCTTCATAAAGTTGGGAAGAAACATGGTTAACGTGAACAATTACCGTCTTACCACAAAAAACTTAAATATCTGTTAAGCAAGTGGTTTAAAAAACGTTACCACTAAACCGTGTTTTACGATTGTCTAGAGCTAGACGCGGCTTAAACATCGTCTAAACAAAAATTAAACAGGCGTTGAACGCGTACTTTAAATAGTGTTTAGTTAAACAAGTGATAGACAACTGTTCAATTTGTCTTTTGTGGTAAGACGGTAAAACTCTTAGACAAAATTAACAACAGCAACGATTACAAAACTAAATATTAATTTATAAATAAATCCGACAAGAAAGTGGTGTAAGTACCACCTTACAAATGAAAAGTGTAACGACTTAGAACGGAGTTCATTTAGCCTAGCTCTCGTTACTTCTTATTTTTCATTTCTATAATATTATTTCGACATCAACCAACATTGCGTTGCAGTCCTACTTTAAATGATTGTTTATCTACTGATAACCTTACTTCTTTACTGTCTGTTTCGAAATTTTCTTAACTGAGTTACAAGAATGATTTATTACAATAGAACTTCTAGGCTGGATCCATAGTCACGCTGCCGACGGCGGCGGGCGGCACGCGCTGCCGCCGTTGGCCCCCGCGTTTAGCGCTACGAGCATAGATCTTTCGATAAGCCAAATTTGACTTGGACAAAGATCGACAATGGACAACAGTCGAAAAATTCGATAAATTTGATAGAAAACTCTAAGTAGTGAAAAGGAAGAAGCTTTTATCGATCAAATATGGCGACTGTCGAAGTTCTGTGCTCGCACTGCATTTTCGATACACGAACGTTATTGCTAACGCGCGAGTCTGACCGCGGCGCTGTTCAAACGCGTGACTCTGAAATCACCGTAACTCAAACGTGTTGTGTTACAAAATCCCGGGATTTCAGGATTGCATAACTAATCAGAGGCATATTTGGTTAACGTTTAATTTTAGTTTGTAAAACTATTTTTCCTTTTTTTTACTATTGATACTTGAGTGGTAGGGTCAATTTGATGAAGGGTGCAATAGAAACATTTTTGTTATAAAACATTTTTATGAAATAATATAAAAACTTTTATTTAACTTGGTTGTCTTTATTTAACAATTACAACATATTTACAAATTTTCGCTGCAAAAAGTGCATTCCACAATAGCTAACTCCTTAACTTTAGGTAAATATGCATCCGATTATCTAATCTCTAATATTAATATATTCGGGATTGATGTAATTAAAACACAATGATCGGGGCCCAGGTAGTATACGGTCCTTTGTTTGACGCCATCTTGAGAGGTTCTGGGTTCGATCCCCGGTGGGGCAGATGTTTACAGGCATTCGTTCTCCAGTCTTGGATGTTTATATGCGTATTATATAAAATCTGAATACAATATTTATATGTATTTATCTATTAAATACATTTATACTGCGCTGCATCAGAAATAGGAACAGTATGCAAAAGAAACTACGCTCTAATCCTCACGATGAAGTCCTCTTACTCGGATTACTTACAAACGGTACCGAAACTTCTGTAATAAATAATTAAAAAATTAAAGAGAAATTACGAAACAAAATTATTAGAAACCTCAACAAAAAATAGTAAGGCACTTTGGCAAAATATTAAAATTATAACTTATATGAAAAAGAAAAATAATTCCTCTCAGAAATTGTCTGTTTCCCATCATCTCGGCCGCACACAGCTTTCATCCTTTGTTCTAATGGACACAAACCCGGAAGAAGTTCACGCAGTACTGATGAGCCTCAAAACCGATAGTGCACCTGGAACCGATCGTATTACTGTTGGTTTTCTGAAATTGGCTGGTCATGTTCTGGTTCCAATTATCTCGCACTTGATTAACACATGCTTCAGAAAAGGTGATTTCCCAACTCCACTAAAGCAGGCAGTCGTTACCCCGGTTCATAAGAACGGTCATAGAGATGATGTCAACAACTTTCGACCTATATCTGTGCTGCCTTCATTGTCCAAAATTTTTGAAAAACTTATCAATAAGAGACTAGTACAATATCTAAACAAGTTTAACATCTTATCAAATGCACAATTTGGATTTCGAGCAAATAAATCAACACAAGATGCTGTAATGGCTCTGACCTCATTAATTGTTGATCAATTGGACAGTGAAAATAAGTGCTTAACGGTCTTCCTGGACCTGAAAAAGGGCATTTGACACCGTCTCTGTGCCCGTTCTTCTACAAAAGCTAGAAAAAGTGGGAGTCAGAGGCATGCCCTTAAATTTGTTCAAAGACTACCTGAGCGGGAGAAAACAGAGGGTCAAAATCGGACAGTTTATGAGTTATTATACTGAGTTGAATTGCGGTGTGCCCCAGGGATCTGTTTTGGGCCCAACGATGTTTCTAATTTATATTAACGATCTCTGTAACATGACATTTTATGGTACTAAGATTTTCTCCTATGCTGACGATACTGCAATAGTGGTCTCGGGAAATTCTTGGAACACTATAAAAAGCAGGACAGAATCTGTCCTTGCTATCACCGCCCTCTGGCTTAGACACAACTTGCTCACATTAAATACAGCCAAAACAAATTTCATGTGTTTCACCATTAACAGTAGTACTCAACCACACTCTGATTTTAATCTCAACGTTCACAGCTGTCATTACACAGAGTGCACCAACTGTTGTTGCCCCACTATAGATAGGACATACTCCACGAAATACTTGGGAATCATGATTGACGGGAGGCTTACTTGTCAGCTCCAAATTGAATTAATTGCTGGAAGAATCAGAAATCTCATTTGGATTTTTAAAACTCTGAGGTACTGCGCTAGTCAAGAACTTCTAAAGAGAGTGTATGAGTCTATAGCACAGTCAATCATCATCTACTGTATCCCAGTGTGGGGAAGTCCGGCAAAAACAAAATTTATAGTAGCGGAACGTGCTCATAGATTACTTTTAAAAGTAATGTTTTTTAAAAAACTTACTTTTTCTACTAGCAGTCTTTACTCATTGGCAGACATACTAACTGTTCGTCAGTTGTATATCCTACATTCTATTTTATTAAAACATAAATCACTTCCGATGGATGTGAGAGTATTAAATAAAAGAAGGAATGATATCGTATTCAAAACAATTAAATCTAAAACACATTTTGCTAGACGCCAATACAAAAGTCAATCATCCTATATCTATAATTTTGCCAACAAAATATTACAAATATACACTAAAACTAACCACGAGTGCAAGAAACTCTTGATAAGTTGGGTAAAAGGCCTTAATTATGAGAAAGTAGAAGATTTAATAGCTGGAAAATGTTAAAATTATTTACACACACATACACACACCCACACACACTCCACACACACACACACACACTCACACTCACACACACACACACACACACACACACACACACACACACACACACACACACACACACACACACACATACACACACACGCACGCACACACCCGCACAGTACACGCACTCACCACACACTCTTTAATTATTTGTTATTTGTTATAAGTAGTAGAAGTTCATATTTATGAAAATATCTTTGTGATAATAGATTGATATAATACATACATATATAAAATATAATAGTAAGATAAATAAAATAAAATATGTAACATATATATATAACTATTGTGTAATGCTATGCGAGAGCAGCAATAGTTGCTTAGAATAGGGGCTAGTTAATAGGTGTAAATGTCTGAAGATATTCATTTATTGTTGAGCTATCTATAAAAAAAAGTATTCCTGCTTGGGTAACGTTTTCCCACCTGGAAAATTTCAACCTATTTATGACCGGAGAAAAAAATGTTGTACATACGCCACGTAGTTTATGTATGTGCATAAATGTGCGCCAAAAAGCAAACAAATATTTTATCAGCAATATAATTATTTGGGAAACAAAATAATTATTGGTCAGCAGAATAATTAATTCGGCAGCAAAATAATTTGTTGAGCTGCAAAAGAATTATTTGGGCAGCAGTTTACACCTATGTTACCGGAAATGTAGGAAAAGGATCAATGAAAGATCAAGGATCAATTCGTAGGAAATGTATTCTGATCGATTAAGGGTTTTTTATGACCTTATAAACAATAAGGCAACTTATAATTATAGACAATTTGGCAGCACAGAAAACATCTGAGTTGAGAGCTGACTAAATTAGAAATAGTTGCTACCCATAAGTTATTTTAGCTAATCAATTGTATTTTTTGCTGACCAAAATTCGAATATTTTGCAGACCGTTTAAATAAAACCTAAAGTAATAGCGAACTCACATATATTTACCACAAAACCTTTCATAGTTTTTTGTTACATACTACCCAATGGAGTAAAATATTATTATTAAAGTTACACATGCCATATACGAATCGAAGATGGAGTTTTTTTTTTGTTTGACTTTACTGGCCTGGTTACTTGTCCTTTAGGCCATTTTCTTAATTTTAAGCTTCATTGACCATTCTTCCGTATGTAACAGAGTTCATTAACACAGTTTTTCAGATATATTTCACAATATTTTTTATGTATCCATATAATGGTATATAATAGCATTTTTGTTTGAGATAGTTCTGCAAGCGGCGGGGTCAGGGATTTCATTTCCACAATTTTGAGCTTCAAGGTCACTCGCGAGCACAAGACGTTGTAGCGAAAATTCACGACAAACAAACATTAAATGATTGATGTCTCCTATATCAGAATTGCAGTAATGGCATTTGCTATCCTGAATAATGTTTATCCTTGCTAAGTGGAAAGGTGTTTTGTATTACCATAACTTAGGCGAGTTATAGTTGTAATAAAATTACAGCTTGCCTCTTCATACTGTTTATCTGAATACCATGGCTTCGTTGGTAAAACGGTTTGTATTGAGCCATACCATCTTCCTTTATTGTTTTCATTTTGATCGCATTGCCAACCACACAAAATTGAAACCACACTTGCTTTAGTGTTTCTTTTATAGAATTTTGGTTATCAACCAAAGGAACGTCTGTTGATGATCTCTTATCAATTTCATTAATTCTAGTTCTCGCTATTTCATCGACTACTTCATTGCCGATTATTTTACAATGAGGTGGTATCCATTTAAATTTAATATCATATCCCTTAACTATTAGACTATACAATGACTCTCGAATAATATAAATCAAAAAGTTTTTATTGTACTTAAGTTCTAATTTTTCTATAGATTGCACTAAACTTAAGGAATCTACGAGTATTATAAAGTTTTTTACATTATTTACAGATGATATATAATGAAGAGCTTTAAGAATTTTTCATTTAGTCTAAAACTTTGTTTAAATTGTTTGTTTGGATCAAATAAAGAAATCTGGACTTTTACTTCCATCTATATAAAGTTGATAGTAATTAGAGTTACATTTGATATATTCTACAAAATAACTATTATTATGTACAGGTATAGAGCACTTAGATATTTCACATTAATTTACTGTAGTATGTACCTGAATAGCATGACCATTGTGTATAGTTTTGATGAGTATTAGGATATTATTTATTTATTTTTATATATATACTTTTTCTTTTTATATATATATTTTTTTCATTTTATATATATGAAAATATATGTCCCGTGTTGGTCCGGGACACAAAAAGAATGTACTAACTGCTTTTCTTGCCTATGATTAGCTAGCCACTTGTTACTACTCTTGCACGATTGTTCATCTGACCAAACCCAATTTTTGTTTGGCTAAACGTGGTCTTAAGGAACACAGTGCTCCTTGGACACAGCCTACCCCTTCGGGGATTATAAGTGTGATTTTATGTATGTATGAGAAAATCTCCTTTACAGTAGGGATTAGGCATTTTAACAAGCTATTTACATTATAAAGACTATTTACAAAAGGTACACGTCTTTGAGTAATTTTATTTACAATCAGATCATTTTGAGGTGATGAAATTAGTTTAAAACAAAACCTTTGTGGTATCTGTTATATTCTTAAGGATAAGATGCCCTGATAGGAGTTGAACCCATAGCCCCTGATATTAGCCTTAATGCTCTATTTTGTATATTTTTTCTAATTTATGTACATGGGGACTGTTCACGAAGGCCAAAAAACTATAGTCAAAGTGACTTCTCACAATACTTTTATATATTAAAGATAAAATGTTTGGGTCTGCACCCCAAGAGACACCAGTTAAACAGCGCATGATGTTTAGTCCTTTTAAAGCATTACTTACTAAATAATTGATATGTCGCTCAAAAGTTAATTTCTTATCTATTATTACTCCAAGAATTTTATGGTATTCAACCTCTTTTATTGGGGTATTATTATATTTTATTATTGAGTTTGAATATTGCCTACTAATTATTAAAACAGAACTCTTTTCACTATTAATATTCAACTTCAAAAGATTATTATAATAAACAAACACCTGGTGCAGGGCTACATTAATTTAATACTTAGCTAAATCTATATTATTCTTAATACTGTATAGAACAATATCATCAGCAAACTGTAGCATATTTATGTTACTAATATTTATATATTTTAAAATTTGACTAGTGTACAAATTAAATAAGATGGTTGATAAAATAGAGCCTTGCATTGTACCTTTAGAAGTTACTTTTGGACCATGTAAAATATTATTATGCCTAACATACAAAACCCCATTCGTTAGGAAATTGTATATCCCCTTGCAAAGATGGCCAGGGAAATTTAACTGTAATAAAATCCTAACTAATATGCCTGGGTCTAAATTGTCGAAAGCACCTTGGACATCAAGGAAAGCACATACAGCATTTAGGCTACTATTTTTTGAATGCTTTAAATCTGATATAAGGCAAGTGAAGCTATCAGCGCAACTTTTTCCGCGTCTAAATCCGAATTTCGAAGGAGGCAGTACATTGTTAGTTTCAATATACCACACCATTCTTAGTTTAACAAATTTTCAAAAAGTTTGCCAATACAGGATGATAAAGAGATAGGTCTATATGAATTTGCATCCTCAGGAGGTTTCCCTTGTTTTATTATAGGAATGACACATTGTGTTTTCCATGGTTCTGGGATAATATTATAATACCAAAGTAAATTAAATACATCAAGTAAAGCTTTCTGACCGGATTGATGCAACTTCTTGATCAATATATATGGATAATCATCAAGACCAGCAGTGGAATCTTTTCTGTTATTTATACTCATTTTAAATTCAATCCAAGTAAAAGGTTTCAGTAGAAACCTAAAAGTGTCATAATCAGTATTCTGATCAAATATATTCGAATCAAAATTATAGTTGTTGGAGCTCTGTTACAATTTATCAAGAAAACGGTTGAACAAATTCATCGTTTTAAAATTTACGTGCCAAATCAACACCTTTCAACATCCTGATATTATTTGATATTTTAGTAATATGATACTATTAAAAGATAAACATAATTCACGCCAACTTTTCTTTTCTTGTATTACTATTGTACGCTTTTTAAGGGGCATCTAACTTTTTATAATTTAAAAAGTTTTCTGTACAGGGATCTCCGATAACACTTTAAAGCCTCATATGAGTTGATAACAGCCTTTTCACACTCCTCGTTCCACCAAGGAGCAGGCTTCCTAACCTTAACCGAGCTTGGTTTGTTTAGTTGAGGTATACATTCAAATTTTAATTGGTTTAAAATAACACAGAAATTGTCATAACTTTGAAGAGGATTGTTTGGATCTATACAGAAATTTTCAAATAGCAATTCTGTGAGTTGCATGAATTTCTTCCAGTCACCTTTAGAATACAAAAACTTATTTACAGGATCGCCAACCTCATACCGAAGAGGATTAATCGTTAGAGTGGTAATAGTGGGATAGTGATCACTCCCTAGGGGATCGTATATATACTGCCCACTCACAAAAGGGCGCTAATTCTGGGCTTACAAAAGTAACATCAATGGCAGAAGGATTTCGACTTGATACTGGAGAGTTGTAACCTGACCATCATTTAAAATACACAGATTTTCATTATCTATTATATCATATAAATCTTGACCGCGACCCTTGGTAGCAGAACAGACGAATGCCACGTGGTGTGCGTTGAAATCTCCACTAACGATTATCGGTTTAGGTAGGCTATTAATAATGCTAGCAATTCTTTGAATTCTTATGCGAGCAGAGCTAGGTGGACAATATATACATAGTATAGTAATTAATCCTCTAGCGGTTTCTACATTTATTGCTATGTTTTGAATAACTTGAAGAAATCTAGTTTGTAATAATTTATGTTTAATATTATTTGTAATTAAAATGGCTACTCCGCCATAACCTGGAACTTTAAGTTGATAGTTTGCTTTTATCCAAGTTTCATTTAAAAGACAAATATCTATGATATTTTTACTTAGACAGGACACTAGTAAGGGTATTTTATTTTTAACACTTTGTATATTAAATTGCATCATGCGCAGTTGACGTGTAGACGACTGATCCATTATGAAATATTAAGCAAAAGTTTATCTTTTATCAATGCATGAATTATATTAATGTCATCTTTTTTATTATCCAGCTCTACCAAAGTCACTGAAGCTGAAATTACATTTTTATTATTAATTAATTCTTGTACAAATGAATCATTGTTTGTTACATTGTCTCTTTTTGAAAGCTTATTTACATTATTACTATTTACATTGATACTACTTGAATATTTATTTACATTTTTTTGGCTAGTTTTTTGTACAGGCAATTGCAAAGGTGGAAAATCTGTAATGTTTAAATTAGTTATGTTTTCTACAGAAGATGCATATGTTACTTTACTCTATTTTTCAAAATTTTTTTTAATCTTCATAGGGCACGATTTATCAATAGCTAAGTGAGGTCCACCACAATTAGCACAACTTATCTGTTGTGTGTTATCACATTCTTTAAAGTGATGCTCTCCGGCACAGATTAAGCACCATTGTTTATTGCCACATATTTTAGCTGAATGATTATATTTAAAGCACCTAAAGCACTGTAATAAAGGCGGTACATATTCGGAGACTCTATAAGAAAATAAATCATATTGTACCGTGTCAGGTAGCATGCTTGATAATAATGTGATGCTAACTGTTTGTAATGGAACCATCTCACCATCAACTTTCTTCATAAATCTGCGAACTGCTACTATTTCATATTGGGAAGATAATTTTTTATATAACTCGTTATTGGAGATATTGGTTGGGACAAACCGAATTAATCCAGTTTTTTCAATTTCCTTTGCAGGAATATAGGCTCTAAATAAATATTTATTTAAAAATGGTTCGTTATTAATGAAGTTATTGGCTGTAATAGCCTGTTTAAAAATTACTGCATTTTTTTTTGCATTCACTCGATGCATTGCAACAACACCTTTAACTTCTCCGACGAAAATATTGTTTAAATAAGTAGGGCTCTTGTTGCCGATTTTTTCGTTGTTTGTACTTTCTATAAATACTTTATGTTCATTTATCGGCAAATCCGGGTATTGCCTCTTGTACGCCGGCTAAAAGGATTATAAAAGTCCTCATCCACAATTTTGTCCTTTCCCTGTCCCTCCGTGTTGAATGACCGCTTTCGGGGTGGTTCCCCCGAAGAAGTGCCGGGAATATGATCCCCGACCATTTTATTTACAAAATCACATAACAATATACAAATTAGGTAACAGTTGAACTATAAAATTAGGAAATTTTCTTTTTGCACAAATTTGAATCGACCGCCTACTTCAAAGTTCCCGCCAGACCTCTAGGATGGAGAAGAAATTAAGTCAAGTCTACCTTCAATCGAAGAGCATAATATCCGAATGAAGTTAGTAAGGTTTATTTTAACCCGAATAAACTATCCAACCAAATAAATATAAAAAATAAATTTCCCACTGATACTCGTAAACAATCTAAAGAATTTTCTAACCTGAAGTACACCATATTGCTCTTGGAATACAAGCTGTATCAAGAACAGGACACCGAAGAGAGCGAAGAGCATGAATAACAAGGCGCCGTAATTTGCGCGCTCTTTAGCGCGGTAAGGAGCCACGCGAGAGGTCCACTTCATCGTGCCGACACCACACTCGCATCAGCCCGGGACACAACGACACAGTCTATTGAGGCCGGGGCCTACGCACGCGCACGCAGCCCCACGCACGACAGAGCCCTACGCCGACGTGCCGCGAAATGGCCCGATGACAACCAAGCGCTGGTTGCAAGTTCAAGACCAACTTTGTTTACGCTGCAAGTCAAGCATTGATATACTGTGATGGTCCCTATCGGCGATCGCAAGATGTATTCACTGCCGCTCCCGGAAACACACTGTGGGCCGTCGCGATACGAAACAGATAAGTACAGATAGATATCAATCTATACACAAAGTGAGCTTGAACAACCCACACATAGACATACGAGTTTAGTTAGTTTTTTTTTTCCTCCAGCTTCATTTGCCAAGTTCCAAGTAGCAAGTTGTATAGTTACGACTTTGTATCTGACTCGAAAATCCTTAGAATCATATTTATCAAACAGTGTATTGGAAATTGCCATGGGTCCGAAAATGACCGCAAACTTGGAAGCGGAATTATAATATCTAACAGAAAACATTATGTACTAGAGAAGATCACAAACGATAAGCTAACAGATTTTACAATGGGTACAGTTACTTGCAAAATTATTCACATTTGACAGGCTCTGTACCCATATTGTAAATTTTCATTATAAAAACTCAATGTCAATTTCTATGGCAACGTGATTATAACTTTACTTAATAATTATTCTGCGGGTGCAATGAAAGGTTCGTAAAAAAAAACCAAACTAATTTGACAGAACTTCCTACTGATCTTCTGCCTGTTTAGCAATTACAGTAATGCGGCAAAACCTTTCATTGAATCCGCAAAACATTTATTTTGATGATTACTACTGATAAAATTAATAAAGGGTTCCAATTCATAGTAGTTTTTAACAAATAAGTAAGTATGTGTGTTTTATTTAACCAATGTTTGGGGATTTTTTCCGGGATATCCGGTACATTTTGGACTAAAAAAAATTTTATGTAGAGATTATTAGGATACTTCCAACTGCACTGTACTAATAAAACAAATTAGTTTTACGCCCATTTTGCCCAGGTTTATTAGTGGGCACTTATTAATTTTGAAACTGCAAAACTACTATCATTTGAACTTTTTGAATTCAATGGATACTATTGCATTTTATACTTGCGATATGGTGCATTAAACAGTTATTTACATGCTATTAAAATGATAATAATATAGTATTCCTATAGTGAAGTCCGTATATAAAATCATAACTATTTTTATTCAGCTTTTACCTGCAATCATCAAATTCTACTCGACACGTTCAGGGTAATGTTGACTGTCTTCTTGCGCAGGGATGATCAGTAAACGCGTAAACGCGTAAAAAAAAAAGGCGTTACGTCATATTTGACACAGTCATGACACAAAGGTCTCTTATTATTTACTCGGAGGCAATGAAAAAGGTAGATACGTTATCTAAACGTTATTCAGCGCATGAGTAATTTTTAATTTGATAATTGTAATAATTGTAATTTAATCGTGTCTTAAGGTTTTATTTTACACTAACTGTTGCCAATGACTTCATCCGCGGTTACTATAGTTTCTTAACAATCCCATGGGATGTTTTCCGAAAGTGGAAAACCCTTTAATGGCTGCAAAGGCCCGCCCGAAAGAAGTGAAATCAAAACCTTTCAATATAAGACAATTTTTTATTTTGGTGAACCATGTTGTTACGTCACCGTTAAAATGTAACAAATTAAATCTAGGCAGCTTGACTAATAAATCTGAACTACAAGCAAAGTTAGTCCTTCAAAAAGGGCGTGAAAAGGTGTTTTAAGGGTCGGCAACGCGCTGGTGATGCCCTCGGTGTTGCAGGCGTCCATAGGCTACGGTGACCACTGCCCATCTGTGTGGGCCGTATGCTTGTTTGCCACCCTAGTTGTATAAAAAAAAAAAAAGTACCACTCGAATCCGGATTGGATGTTAGTGTCGAGTAAATTTCAATTATTTGAAAATATTTGTTATCTACATCTTGACGAACAATATCTTCCTCGTCTAATTCTGACGTTTCAGTTATTTCTAAGCAAATTTTAAAATGTTGAGTTTCAAAACTAGTACAATAATATTCAAGCCGACTGTACCGCGACAAAAAAATTGGTAAGGCGACTTATCCCCTTGTGCCTGTAAAGCCGCTGACGAACATTCATCGATACGTTTAATTGCAATGTCACGTTTTAATTCTAAATTACGACGAGCCTCAGTTTTCGGCATCGTGAATATTTATTTGTAATAACGATTTAATTAAATACCGTAATGGACTGAATGATCGATAATGCAGTAAGAACGACGATAATAATCAGTAATATTCAATAATAACAATTTCAATTCTAATATTTACGATACTATTTTTATAACTATGCTAGTTCCGTTATCAATATTCACGGGGAAATAGCATAACAACGACAATAAAATATTATAAAGCAACTAAGTATGAATTCGCTCGAGAACGGCGAACGAAAATATTTGTGAGCGAGATTGATACAAAGTTTCTATGAATATTAATATCTAATAAATAAACTCAAGCACTCAATTTGGTCGTACGATATGCAACGTAAAATTAATTTTTATTTGTGTTAGTTACAATTATTTATCAAATATAAATAATACATAAATGAATTCCGAATTAGAATCTATTTGCATTATTTTAATTAGTGAAATGTTGCAAATATATCGAGATGCGAATGGATACAAATATGAGAACGCTCCGACAACGCGACTAAATGGCTACAGTATGATGATAAGTGGTGATTATAATCCGAGTGATTAAAATCTCCACACGAAATAACGAAATATATATATAGCTTAATAATCCGAGTGGTTATTAAATAATACGTAGAATAACGATAGCTAATTAGCGACAGTTCGACAGTATCTATAACCGAATGATTCATAAATCCGATGACATACCAGTCCGATGATTCATGTTCCGATCACGGCGCTACGGTGGACCGGTCGTTCTTAGATACACACGTTGACCATCGCCCGAAGTTACAGAGTAAGCTGCGATACAGACTGCATTGGAATAACATGATTAATAGCACGTTCGATCAAACCAAAAATTCTTTTCGAAGGGAGATGGGTGTTGATGAGTCACTCATCGAGAAAACATAACCCCCCAACTATGTGACGCAACGTAAAACAAACCCCACAACATCTTATAACTTTCGCGAAGAAATGCTACAGTTTCAAAAAAGCATTGTTGAAACCATGGAAGGCTGGTTTGCTAAGTGTGAAGAGAGGGACTCGAGGTTCTCCGACAACCTTGAGGAAATAAAGACCTCAATCCAATATATGAGCGACAAGTACGATGGACTATATAAGAAGTCTGAGGAGGTTTTGCAACGCGTTAACGTGCTGGAAGAGAAGTTTCTACCCCACGATCAGCGGATTTGTCAGCTGGAATCCAAAATAGATCTGATGGAACAGCAAGCTCGTTCCTGCAATGCTGAGGTCTGCAACTTGCCCGAAAAGAAAGGCGAGAATGTTTTAGCCATATTGGAACATATAAGCACAGTCCTAAAAACTCCTATAGCAAAACAAGACATAATATCAATTCATCGGGTTCCCCAAGCCGATCCCAAAAGTACACGTCCCAGAAATTTTATCGTTAAATTTGCCAATAGGACCTTTCGAGTCAATCTAGTTGCTGCTGCTCGTTTGGCCAAAGGCTTAAAAAGTGATCAGTTGGGTTTATCGGGACCTCGACAAAACGTTTACATTAACGAACTCCTCACCCTGTAAAACAAAGGATTGTTTCGAGAGACCAGAGAAGCAGCAAAAAGATGTGGCTACAAGTTCGTATGGATCAAGCATGGGAGCATTCTGGTCCGCACCAGTGATACATCACCAGTCTTCGCCATCCGCTCCAGTGATGACATATCCAGGATTAGGCCACCGCTCAAAACATAACTGCCATATCCTTTTTATTATTAGTATCTCAAGAAATAATTTTTCTTTATTTAATATTATAGAAAAGGGCGTGATAATGTGTATGTGTGTAGATGTGTATGTCACTATTATTATAATTAGTTACTGTTTAGTTAATGTCCTAAGCAGATTATTATTAAGCGCCGGTTCGTTCAATATTCTCTGTTGTGCGCATTGCTCTGTACAAGTTTGTTTATATAGAAGTGTAGAATTTTGTTGGTTTACCCGCTGCTTTAATATAATTGAATTTTCTTTTTTGTCTATAAAGTGTATTTTTTGGAAATACAGTAGCCACCTAATTAGGGTTTGTTATCAGGTACAAATTAGTGTTTTGGTAGTAATGGTGTGACGGGGTGAAGCCGGGAATAAATAAAAATACGCTGGGCCATCACTTAGAAGTATATTTTATAGCAAAATAAGGCACTCTGGAACAAGTTAATTTTAAAAGGTAAACACTAAAACACGGAATACAAATAATAAACAGATAAGTATTAAAATAAATACAATAGTGCCTATAAAAACAATTCTATTCAAATTAAAATAAAAATGATGAGTTCAAATACACAGCCAAACTTTGAATGTAATAAATCAATTTAAATTTGTTACAATGGGGGTTTTGCAACTACATTACTCTTGCATCATTTTGTTAACTATCAGTGTGTTGATTATGACGGTGTTTTGTGACGAGAATGTTTTGTTTTCGCTAACTTCAAATTAAAAGGTAAGTAATATATTTTTTCCCAGTTTAAATCTAAGTAAAGAAATGAAAATGACTACGTGTTGTTGTTCTACTAGAATGTATTTGACTTTTTATTTTAATTTGTCTTTTGCAAAATTTATTGGGCAGTTTGTGATAATAACATATTATTATTGTATTTTACATTTTGGGCAGTTCGAGATAATAACATCTTATTATTGTCCTTTACATTCCTTTGTGGACTATAGTCTCATAACACAAGCTTTTCCCATATGCCAATTTGTAGTAATTTATTTATTTTTCAAATACCTACATTGTTTTTGAATAAGATAAGCCGATGTAGCCGACGTAGCCGATAAAGATGTAGCCGACGTGTTTGAATCTTTCTTTTCTAATATAGCAGTCACAACCACAAAACTCTTCAATTCTAGTACTGATCATGCTAAATCATTACTTGAGTCAAGTATTAAAATATGTGAAAATACTGTATAATGTTTAACTTTAATTACGTAACTCCGCTTGATATTTTCAAAACCTTAAAAGAACTTAATATTAAAAAAACAAAAGATCTATGGGATCAACAGACCTTTTAAAAAAAATAATAAATGAAATATCACCTCATTTAGCATATATATTCAATAAATGTATTGATGAAGGACAGTTCCCTGATTTGATGAAACATATAATAGTAAAATCATTCCACTATTTAAAACAGGCGATAAGGGTGATCCATCAAACTTCCGACCAATTTCTATTCTACCTGCACTTAGTAAAATCTTTGTAAAAATTATATTTAATCTGTTGCTATTACATTTTAACGTAAGCAAATTATTACATGAAAAGCAATTTGGTTTCACTAAAAATAGATGTACTACGGATGCGGGCGTCGGACTCATCAAACATATATTTGACGCATGGGAGAGCAAGCAAGATGCAATAGGTATTTTCTGTGATCTTTCAAAAGCGTTTGATTGTGTGGATCACCAAATTTTGTTAGTAAAATTGAAACATTATGGAGCTTCGGAAACTGCTATACGCCTTATACAATCATATCTTACGGATCGAATACAAAAAGTTAACATAAATGGTACTAATTCTTTCGGCGCGCCTCTGCATATGGGAGTGCCCCAGGGCTCTTTATTGGGCCCCTTATTATTCTTAATATATATTAATGACTTGCCTTACTTTGCTAAAGACCTTTGTGAGATAGTTTTGTTTGCTGATGACACTTCTTTTATTTTCAAAACTGACAGACGCAATAACGTATATGACGAAGTAAACAAGGCTCTCTCGCAAGTCTTGCATTGGTTCAATATTAATAACCTTACACTTAATTCTAAGTACAAAATGTATTGAATTTTGTATGCCTAACGTAAAGCAGATCGATACTCAAATTTGTATAAAGGAGGAACGTATAGAAATAATTAAGTCTACAACTTTTCTTGGAATTACTGTGGACTCTAAACTGCAATGGGGTCCACATATTATGGCTCTAGCAGGAAGACTAAGTTCAGCTGCGCATGCATTTAGAAAAATAAGGCAGCTCACTGATGTTGAAACGGCGAGATTAGTTTATTTTAGCTATTTTCACAGCGTAATGTCGTATGGTCTACTGTTGTGGGGCTCCGCTGCTGACATTCAGACTATCTTTGTACTTCAAAAGAGAGCCATTCGTGCCATATACAACCTTAGACCACGTGACTCGCTCAAGGAATTATTTAAGGAAATTGATATATTAACTGTGGCGTCTCAATACATCTTTGATTGTATTATGCATGTACGTAAACACTATGATACTTTCCTTAAAAATTCTGACTGCCATAGCCTCAACAGCAGAAATAAGCATAAGCTCGCCGTTCCAAGCCTCAGACTTCACAAGACTGTTAAATGTTTTATAGGAATCAGCATAAGAATGTATAATAGGCTGCCACAAAGTTTTATTGACTTGCCCCTGCATAAATTTATGTCAACTGTTAAAAGCTGTTTAATGAAAAAGGGTATTATAAGATAGAAGATTATTTTAAAGATAAAAATTTGTGGCTACTATAATTTGCTCCTCTGCACATACTTATTTTACAATATTTAAAATGTTCTAAATTCCTTTTGTTATTATGGCTGTTTAAAAAAGGCTAACTGTTGAGTTTCTTGCGGCACTTTTTCTCAACAGGCCATTCACGTTGAAGGGCTAGTAGGAAAAAAAATATTGACGTGCAAAATTATTTCATGTAAATCTAATTGCAGAATAAATGATTTTATTTCATTTCATTTCGTTTCATTTCATTTCATTTCATTTCATTTCATCTCATCTCATCTCATCTCATCTCTTCTCATCTCATCTCATCTCATCTCATCTCATCTCATCTCATTTCATTTCATTTCAGTGCCACAGATATGCGATGATGAATTTATTATATATTTATAACATCTTTCGTCGCGACCGGGACCGGCAATTATTTAATTGTGATACCAGCACATAATGTCATTTTCTCTAAAATACCTATCCCTCCCGGTGGTAACGGATGTTATAAATTATCTAGCATTGTATGGGGATTTATAAACTTTGATGTAAGTAAGTATAACATAGCGACTTTTTAATCTAGGTCGTTTCTGTCAATTTATAATGAATTTAGCTCGGTGGCGTAGTGGTAAGTGCGCTTTGGCTTTCGATCGAAAACAAAGTTACCTTTGTCATGGTCAGGCTGTGGATGGGTGACCAAAACTTTATGATCTCGAGCTCCTCCGTGCTTCGGAAGGCACGTTATGCCTTTGGTCCCACCAACCCGCATTGGGCCAGCGTGATGGTGTTACGGCCCATACTCCTCATGTGTTTCTCCATGAGGAAGGCCTGTGCCAGCAGTGGGACGTAAATAGTCTGCTGAGGACGAATAATGAATTTATCGGTTTGTAGATTATTACTAAAATTTTACCGAAGTGTTAAAATTAACATATATATTTTGCTCATTTCTGGAGTGTTTTTCTTTCCACAGGCTTGTGGTCAAAACGAACATTTTGGACGAAAATATAATTTGTCTATTGACAGAAATTTACGGACTATCTATAGCCCCTTTTTGCAAAAATATAAAGGTGAATTTCAGATAATTTTTCTTATCATTATTATTACTATGCCATGAAGTTTTTAGGTTTGGTTTCACCTCCTGGTTAGGGCATATATTTGTGTAATGAGTAATGGCATCTATATATCATCATCATCATCAACAACAACCTCTGCTCGTCCACTGCTGGACAAAGGACTCCACTAATGCACGCCACCGCTCTCGATCTTCGGCCGTTCTCATCCGGGCTGGATGACTCCACCCAGCCTACTCGTACGAATATCGTCACCCACCATGTCACATGGCGTCCCAGAGTTTGCCGAGTCGCGGTCTCCACTCAAGAGCTTTACGACTCCAACGGTCGTAAGTTCTACGGCTAATGTGACCAGCCCACTGTCACATCTATATATCATGTGAGATAACTATATATCATAAAAAGACGAAATACCAATCACTCACAAGTAGGTTTCATAAGGGTGTAGACATCCGCTAAGAATGGATTTTGTGAAACTACACTCTTATAAAAGGGGAAACGTAACCCGTGCGAAGCCGTCATCTATCTCGTGTTCTTTTCTGGTACCACCGCTCTCTTCTTTATACATGGGCATAACAGGATGGTCACTTTTCTCTCAATTAATTAGCAATCGGAGCTTCATTCAGACCTATCAAATTATATTAAAGGCGACTTTGCTAATTATTTTGTACAGGTGTAAAAATGCTTCAAACTCGCGTCGTCGTTTGTACAGAGCATTGCTATGTGCTTGTTATGGCCACATATGGTGTCATTTACATAATGAAACCAAGAAAACTAACCGGAGAACCGTACAAATTAATTCACTTTTTCGACACTCGCCTTGATGTAGAAAAGTTGACGCACGGTACTGAAAAAAAAATTACTTATGTGACTAATTCCCTCATGTGTATGTTTACATTAGGAACGCCTGTACCCTGTAGTGGGCGTTCTTAGCTTTTTGTAAAAATCTTAGTCTTTTGTAGTGTCTTTATAGAATTCTGAATTATAAGACAAAAACAAAAAACAAAATTCATATGTAGGTTATGGATATTATTGTTTCTATGTAACGTGGTTTACCAAAAGAATATTCTTTAAATGGGTACCATACATAATTAACGAACGAAATTTATATGATGATATAAATACATCTCCCATATAATATAAATCACCCATAACACACACCTCTCCGTGGGAGCCACTCGGGCTTTGGGGTTCTGCAGAAGCTATTTACGACATACAAAATACCTACAAGATGACAATATTTTTAATAATTATTATTTACCTGTGTAACTATAATAAATATAATAGCTTAAAATAAACTTTCTTGTCTTTGAGTTGTCATAATGTGAGAAATCAATATTCTGAATCATTAATAATTTACAATTTCAAGCAAATTGACGTCTGGTTAAACTCAGATCTCAGGAGTTTACCCCTTACCTATGGTTTAGTCAGAGACTAAACAAAAGCACCGCAAAAACAGTCCATCGCCATAATCCGCGCTTCACCAATCAGACAACCTCGTGATATCCATAGATACTACTGAGAGACGTATCTTTTAATCTAGTTTTATAACAAGATGTAACACATCTATATAATGTAAAGCGTCTTTGCTCAGAACCCCCGGAAAAGGGGTTCTGAGCAAACACGAGATGAGCACACTGATGCGCTCGCAAATGTTTTATAGTGGAGTCTGGATATTGCTTGCGTTTAGGGTAGTTGTGTCTCTGCTCCGCACCCTTGTTCTCACAAAACACAATTTTATTGTAAATCAAGTACTAAGCTAAGTGTAATTTTGTATGTCGTGTAATTTTACTGCGTTGGTACGAAATAAACTATTTTCTAACAATAACTTTGTAGTTTCACAACAATTTTCCATTCCATTCTCAGCATAAAATTTTTGCTAAATGCATGGCGAAGACGCGTAGCTTCGTGAGAGCTATCCGCAAAGTGTTTACGGATTGAGTTACTTTTTTTACCCAACTCTCACCGCCTCATACTAAAAGAATGTCTATCTAAAGCGGTGAGTCATTAATGAACTCAGAGTAAACAGTTAATGAATGAGATGCCCCCCGCGCCAATCCAATAATCTATGTCATTGTTAAACGGTTTTATTTAGCTTGTCTTGTTTGTTTGTTTATGTAAAGCATAGGTTCCCAGACTTATTTTTCTCATAGACCACTTTCAAAATTTATCTGGATCCGGTGGACCCTCTGCAGCTACATTTCTACCATTTTTACAGAACATGACAAAAATCCCCCCCCCGACGAGTCTCTCGTGAATCCCTAGGGGTCCACCTGGACCACTTTGGGAACTAATGATACAAAGTATATAAACAGGATTATTTTTAATACATCAGCAACCTCTCAATACTGGGTAGCTAGCGTCGTCTTTCCTATCCTAATACAATAAAATAAAATATAAATTTCAAGCTTTTATTATACTGTCGAGCCATTTGTATGTCTATGTTCCATTCATACGAAACGGCGTGACAGTATATTGTCAATGCTCGGCATGTAGCGTAAACAAAAGATCGCCTTGAGCTTGCATCGGACCATTTCACGGTACGGCGGTGTAGGGCTCTGTCGTGCGTGGGGCTGCGAGCGCGCGTGTTTATGGCGCGGCCTCGGTGAATGGTGACTGTGCCGTAGTGTCCTGGATTGATGCGCATGCGGCACGATGAAGCTAACCGTGCGCGTGGCTCCTTACCGCGCTAAAAAGCTCTCAAATGTGTACTTGTTATTCATGCTCTTCGCTCTTTTCGGTATCCTGTTATTCACACAAGAGCAACAGTTCCAAGAGCAGCATGACAAGGATGGCTTTTGGCTTTACCACCACCATGATGTACTTCAGAGAGACGAAATACAAGACGACTCGACCCTGCCAATGGTAATTGTTTAAAAACATACTTGTTTCGCAACATAATGGCTCCGGTCAGTGTCAGCCAAAAACTTGATTAGAACCGAAAATGGCTTAGATCTAATACATAAATCGCCTTCAATTTACAGAAACAACAGAAAACCTTAATAACTACGTTTTTTACCAAAAAAATATATTTGTTTTCTTAACCTTTTTCGTTCTTTACATAAAACAGAAGTACCTATAGAAGAGGCGCGGTGCGGGATCGCCAATCTATTGTAGATATAATTAATTATAACTAATAATTATAAGGAACTCTGTTGTGTATGGTTCGTATACTTTTGCTTTCGATATCGAAAATAAATCTACTTTCGCCATGGCCAGCCCTGGGATGGGTGACCAAACTTTATGATCTTAAGTTCCTCCGTGCTTCGGAAGACACGTGAAGCCGTTGGTCCCGGTCGCTACCGGAACCGTTCGAGCCACCAACCCGCATTGAGCCATCGTGATGGTGATATAGCCCATAATACTCGTATGACCGTTACTCGGAGGGTTCAGTACAACACTGTTCATCATCATCATCATCAGCTCACTCCTGTCCACTGCTGCATAGGCCTCCGCTAATAACAATACCATTCACCTTGCCTCATTTTTTAGTCTAAGTAAAATCCTATATACTAGCCATAGATAGGTAATATCCAGGTAGGTAGGTAATATTCGAAAAATGTCCAGACGTGACAGCCGGTGAATTGTAATGGAAGCAGTCGTCCCAGAACAGCCCGGCTCAAGCTAATGGAGGAAGAAAAATTATATATATTCGTTTCATAACTAGTCAGTCAAATCTCAATAAGTCTTGCTTCAATTAAATCGTCGTTTCTGATAAGTATTTGCACGCGTCTCAATGGCCTGCATGAACTCCAAAAGGTCTAGCACGAACCGTTGAGGAAGTCTCTAAAGATAAAATTGCTCCTTTCCTCTCGCTTCTTCATTTGTGTGGAAGCGTGAGGCAAATAGGCAATGAATGATTTTGACTCTCGGGATGTTAAATCTAGGCCTTTTGGAGTCCTTAAAGAATATTTAGAGGCGTTCATAGACTTATTGAGAAGCTCAATGGCGTAGTGGTTCGTACGCTTTAGCTTTCGATCGAAATCAAAGCTGCTTTCGCTATGGTCAGGCCGCGGATGGGTGACTAAATATTTGTGATCACGAGCTCCTCCGTGCTTCGGAAGGCACGTTAAGCCGTTGGTCCCGGTTGCTATTGCGGCCGTTTCTACCAGTTTCTACCAACCCGCATTGGGCCAGTGAAGTGGTGTTACGGCCCATACTCTTCATGTGTTTCTTCATGACTAAGGCCTGAGCCCAGCAATGGGCGTATATAGGCTGAGCGCGTATAGACTTATCAGAAATGACGCAGACTTCTTGAGACTTTACTAGTCTTGCTATGAAACTAATGTTTAATTTTATTTGCCTTCAATTGCTTGAGTCTGGGTGTTTGGGAGCACTACTTTGATGAGGCAACAAACCGGGTGCCACGTCTGGAAATACAACTGGTAATGAGACCTTCCCAAAATGGTGGGAGCAGTATCCATGCATAAATGAACTTTTGCTTGACACAGAGCTTGAAGTATAAGCTGGTCCAGCGTAAAGTACCTGTGTAAAGTACATCCGCAGTACTGCACCTTTTATAAAAAAAGACGTGTGACACTCGGGGACTGCCGCGGTAAAGCTATTGCATAGCATTTTGTATCAACTTATGCAATTATAATTTTATTTATTTAGTTTATTCATGCAGTATTTCTTTTTCTTTGATATTAATTCAAGTTACACTTTTTGAGCGTGGTGACCGATAAGAAAACAAATTTTTCTATTATTAAATAAATAAATAAAGTTAATATTGTTTAAAATATTTTTTATTATTTTACAATACATGTGGCTTTTATTATCTTAACGCCGTGTCGAAGACTGCCGAACTGAAACGACGTTAGACGATGCACGGCCTTCAAGCCACACCTCCTTGCGCATCGGAGTGGGGAGCGTGAGGTTTTTTCGTTACGGAATTTCTGGATTCGGTCCCCGCGCTCAAGGCCCGCGATAGAAGCTATGCAATAGCTTAATAACTTTTTTGACTATTTAGTTATAATAGACACAGAGTACAGAGACGGAGCGTACTCCCATCTTAAAGGCCGGCAACGCATGAGTGACGCCCCTGGTGGTCGCCATCAGGTGACCCGCCTGCTCGTTTGCCACCTATACAAAAAAATTATAAAAATCAATTCAATTATCCCTGGTGGCAACAGTGAGAATAATCAATAATGGATAAGTTTTTAACTTCTTGAAGCCTGCCCCGTTATTGAATAACTATTCTTTCTTCTCAGGCGTGGGAAAGCAGAATAGAGGATGGCTTAGAGAATGTTCTTCTCGACGGGGTTTGGCAGCCCGTTGGTGACACCCGGTAAGTTGCGCATGCGTTATTTTAAACTAAATTATATCAGCCTTCTCTTAATGGAATATACATAAAACACAAAAAATGTTAACACCCACTTTTGGCCAGATATGTTAAGTCCCCATGTAACAGGTGGTGAGCCTGTTGCCATGCACCGGGCACAATGTGAGGGAAGCACAAACAACGAGTAGTGCCCCGTCGGTCCTAACTTAACTACCGCTGCCATTATTAGCGGAATGTAGATATAGGTATACATTTTTTTTTCACTTTGTTTAGGAAACAAACAATTATAATACAACTTAAAAATAACAAAAATAAAAAATGGTACAGAAATCAGTAAAGTTTCCATAGAAATATAACACATAAAAAAAAAGTCTTTACGGACACAAGAGAAACACCTACGCACTATAAAAACAAGTTTAAATTAAATACAACAAAAAAATCAATTATACTATATTATTTTATAACAGTTAAACACTATCCCTCAATATTTAAGCAATTTATTTGACTTCTAAATTGAGAAGCAGTGCAGTGAAAAATATCCACTGAATTAAATTTTAAATTATACATATCACATGAGCGATACAAAAATGTGTTGCGGGTATATTTGGTCTTATGTACATATTGAGAGAATAAGCCATTAAGCCGGGAACTTGTTCGGAGGCACCTAATATTTATATTACTTAAAAGAAATGGGGAGTCTACTAAACCTCTAAGAATTTTGTACAGAAAGTACTGGTCCTTTTCAACACGGCGTACCAATAAGGAAGGGATACTGGAGAATTCCTGTTTATAACGAGTGGCTCTAAAAGTTAAATGTTTAGTTATTTTCCGGTAAAATTTTTCTATCAAATCTATGTAAACGTTGTATTGGGGATTCCAGACCGTTGATGCATATTCCAGTATAGATCTGACAAGTGAAAAATACAACAATCTAATAGTTGAACAGTACTTAAAGACTCTACCGACCCTTAAAACAAAGCCGAGGATACGGAATGATTTTTTCACTATATGGTTAATATGAGGTTCAAAAGTAAGTCTGTTATCAATATAAACACCCAAGTCTCTTACTACTGCTACCTTATTAATTTTTTTGCCATATAAATTATAATCGAAATTAATTGAATAACGTTTGCGCGTAAATGTTATTGTATTACATTTAGTTGGATTCAAGAAAAGGTGGTTTAAATACTCATTAAACATTGACATTGACAAACTATTTGGATTTCTGTGTAAGAGCTAAATTCTCATTATTCCTTCCCCCTACTTTTCTTCACATCACAATACTATACAATTAGGGGTAGTATCATAACCAGTATAACAATACAAAGTGTAATATAAGTTTTCTTGTAGGTTTAGATTTTATGTATACTCGGCGTTTGTGGAGAAGCGCACAGTGCCTTCGGTGCGCGTGATAGCCGCGACGAAGACCCACGGCGCCGACGCAGTCATATGCCGCCTGTGGCTGTCTGATAATAGGACCCTCACGCTCAAAACCCAAGTCCAGGTTCGGTGACATTTCATTTATGCTACGTCATGTGTTTGGCGCCTTATTTTCGGAAAGCAAAAATTATATTTTAGTTATATATTAGGTCCTTACCTATGAAATTGGTGTTTTGTATGGAGATTTTGGGGATGTCTGCATTTTACATACTAACATTTTATCAGTTTTCTTCACAACGATAAATCCAGAGATAATAATATTTGCATGTATCATTAGACAAGCTTTAGCAATATGTGTGTGAACACGCTTGATAAAAATTATTCATCGTTTTTATGTTAATGCAAATCAAATTATGTATTCGGGAGGCAGTTAAAAATAATTGTCTTTGTGTCTAATTTTAACACAATTAAACTTACAAAAAATTATCAAATTAAATAATACGAGCTCAAATATATGGTCTATTTTTAGAAGAGGCAATTATTTTATAAGAATGTTCTGAAACTTAATAGTTACGGACAAATTGCTAAGACAGAATAAAAACACCAATTTCATAGGTAAGGACCCAATATATAAAAATGTATCTATGCTTTCAGGCGATCAAAGAGAACTTTAACTTACAATACACCGCAGTGTTCGTGCTATGTCTTCTCAATGATACGGACGTGAAGCCCGAGGAGACGGTTGGGGCTTCCGTATCTATCCTGGCGGCGAGTGCGTATGGCCACCCACCCACCAATCGTCTTACTGTACTGGATACGGAGCAGAAGAGTGGCATCGAGGTACGTTTGCATTATAACGGCAGTGAATTTGGTACGGGGACACTGTAAATTAAAATCATATTTCGGTTTGGAGTCGTATTCAGAAGGCTCATATGCTTTTTCATTTTCCTTTATATCCAGAGGGTCCTCTCCTCTATCACATAGGAATTTAAACATTTTCACCTAGTTGCCGCTAGTTCAAGCTTTTAAGTGACTAGTTTAAGACCGTTTCAGGAGACATCTAAACCCGTTCCGTGATTTTGTGAAAACCCTTACGCCCCTTCAAGCTTTTAAGTGACTAATCTTAAAGTATTATAGAAAGGCCTGACAATACCCTATCTCACCTGACCTTAAACAAGAATGGGGTTTGAGTGGAGACGAGACAGACATAGTAGGCGAACGTTACTCGATCAAATTAAAGACGTTTTCGACCCGATATCGCCGAGCATGTATGAGGACTGTAATGAGAGTTGATGAAGCGAAAGAAATATGCAGGGATCGTAGCAAGTGGAAGGATGTAATCTCTGCCTACCCCTGTGGGAAAAAGGCGTGACGTTACGTATGTATGTCTATAAGCGAGGGTAGCTGATGCAACAAGAGGATATCGCATCAGCAACAAGCCGCCTCACGCTCATGTTAGAGAAAGGGGGAACACATGTGCCGGCAGCAAATTCCACTTATGGATGGTGCGACAAAGAAATAAGTGTCTAACACCCAGTTGCAGAAACGAACTTTAAAATTTAATGTCAGCATTATCTCTAATGCTCCTTTAAATTTATTTATTGAAGTTTCAAAAGAACACCTTAGCGTAATTATACGTTGCACAAACCGACATTAGCACCCTGTCAATGCTAAAGAGACATTAGCTAGAACTGTTTTGTGTTCCAACTTAAAATTTAATGAACTTTAAAGTTTTAATGTCTCATTAACAAATGTCGTCCTTAAAAAATATTTGTGCAACTGAGTGTAAATCTTTTAGTGTACGCTGAAATTGGTTATATTCGGGCGTAAGAGACTAAAACTAATTAGAACCATTGATTAAGAAATAAAAATACTTTGATGAGAATTGATGTGTACACACAGAATTATTTGTTATGAGATATCTAAGCAAACAAAATCGTAGTATCCTGAAGCACTGATGTTAATATAGCAAATCTATTGTTTCTAGGATACTCTACATGTTTGCGTGAAGCCGTTTTACCACGCGTACTCTCGAGATGATTGGCTCGTGGAGTGGTTCGAGCTGAATCGTCTTCTAGGAGCGAGTCACTTCTACATGTACGACCACTCGTTGAGCCCCCCGGTAGCGTGCCTTCTCAACCACTACCGCCAGCAAGGCCTGGTCACTCTCCTACCTTGGACACTCCCATTTGTATCGAGAGTTGAAATAAGGTAAGAAGTAAATTATGATATCACAGGTATGAAATATGTTGTACATAACAGACATATTTTATTTTCTCTTTAATTTCTTAAAATATGTTCTCTCTTCAATTTCAATTATAATATTTGTAGGACAGTGAGGCATATCGGCTCCAGCTTACATCAATCTACAAAATTCCAACTCTAATGAATTCCAGTATTATCTTTTTGGTTCTGCTATAAAGCTGGCCAGGGTCTTCTTTGTTGTGGCGATTCCGATGTCGTTCCAGCAGCAAATAATAATTTTGATAGTTACATACTGTTTCGGTGAAAATAACTATCAAATGATAAAAATTAAGTCTCCCTTGTGGCGATTTCGCGTACATTCGGCAAATAATAATTTTGATTTACACATTTATTTTGTTCCGTGAAAATTATTATCAAACTATTTGATAATAATTTTCTTTTGCCCGCGACTTTGTCCGCGTAGAATAGTTATTTTGAGACAGTGTGATGGTATGGTGCCTATAGCCTTCCTCAATAAATAGGCTATTCAACACTAAAAGATTTTTTCAAATTGGAACAGTAGCCTCAATTGGTGGAATTGAAAATTTACTCCTACTCTATTATTACAAGCGAAATTCATAGTGGCGTAAATTTGTCCTTCATTTTTCTGGGAGTTATTAAAATTGTTTAACATTCACCCGCATGGCACCCGATCCCATGGGAATATTGATATAAAAGGTAGCCTACGTCCTTTCTCAGGCTCTAGATTATCTGTGTACAAAATTTCGATTAAATTAGTTCATTAGTTTTGACGTGAAAGCGAGACAAACAGATAGACAGACAGACAGCAGTTACTTTCGCATTTATAATATTAGTATGGATGATGACAATGTTTAATTTTCCTTTGGGCGAGTGGTCTTGTCACCACTTTATTTTTGACGGTGTAAACAATCCTAAGGGTTTGAGGTCTCCTACTTTATAACAATAATGTACAGTCACTTGCGAAAATATGTATACACTTTTGACAAGTGATGACTCTTATTAGAAGCGATTAACACGAATATCACCAGTCAAATGTGTGTAGATATTTTTGCACGTTACTGTACCTACAAAAATATTTATATTTTCCAGAACGGAGGGTCAGTTTGCAGCCTTCAACGATTGTCTGTATCGGTCAATGTCAAGTGCGGGCTGGTTACTGGTGATCGACGTGGATGAGGTCGTGTTCCCACGAAGCCAGCGCAATTTGTCGACTCTACTCTCTGCATTGAGAGCCTCTAATGAGAATCCCGAAAACCTGCCTGCAGAGTTTCTCTTCAGAAACGCCTTCTTTTATCTCAATTGGGAGGTAAGGATTACGTGCTCTACCCTTCGTGACTTTCCAAGGCCCCAAGACACAGACTGAATTTAAAGTGTGGTGTTCTCTCTTGTCATCTTGTCTTCGACATCTCCAGTTTATGATTGGTAGTTCCCATAATGAATATAGAATCGATTAGTTTGATTTTTGCATGAACTAATAGTGTTATTTATTAGGACAACACATTGTTATTGTTCTGATTTTAATTATATTTTGTTTTTTTAACGGTTTTTTTTTGCGCACCCACGATTGATACGTGGTAAGTGCTGACATTCAATTGGTTACAGGACGATGAAGAAGCGCCGGCCCCTCTACTTACGGCACGCAAAACGCGGCGGTGGGATTCCCCGCACATTCCCAGGAACCGCAGCAAGTACGCGGTACGTCCCCGCGACGTCGTGGAGCTCGGCAACCATTTTGCGTGGGAGCACATGCCCGGCACTACGTCCGAGGCGGTCTCAATGGAGAAGGCTCTGCTACATCATTACAGAGTAAGCTAAACTCAACAGTATTAAACAAGTATAACCGCATAAATAAAATCGAACTTTTTCATTCATTCACTAGCGGACCGGTTCTAAGCCGGGGTCACACAAATAGATTCTGCTTTTTATGGGTACAAAAATACTGATTACGGACCTTACTCATCGCAGGCTAGGTTAATAGACCAGGACCAGGCGGTATTATGGCTGCAACGCCAGCGCCCAATACACTTCCAAACAATTTACGATTGTATGGATGAATTGATAAGAGTCTTGATCGTCAGGTAGACGGCAACTGGGTCGGTAAAGCCTCCGGCCACTAGCGCAAACTCTCTCTCGCTCTCTTTGCATCAGGGTGCGAACCCACACACAGCACGTCGTCGGCATTTCCTCAGGTCGCACCACGACCTTATATTGATCTGAATTGAGAAATCTCCTTTTTTGAAGTCGGTTATAAAGATCTTGATAACTAAAAAAGTTATACATTAGAAACAAGTTAATATGAACTGTAATAATAAAAGTTTTTTGATTTATAGGAGGAATGCGAATACGAAGATACAGACTGCCTGACCGTACCTTCAACAATTGATCGTACTGCCCACAAGTGGTCTAAAGAATTGCAGATGCGGGTTGTAAAAGAGAAGAAAATAATTTCTTTAAAATGTAGATGAAAATTATGAAAAACGATCCTTGTAGGTTTCACGACGCGATATAGTAAAATGTACTACCTACCTACTTAATATGTTGGTCATTGCATACGACGGCGACGTCGACGTAGGGTCATAGTAGCGCGAGCAGCATGCAAACGCCAATACTAAATCTGTGATATGATAATTTTAAGTGATTTTGTTATTGTACTTTGTGATTAAAACTCATATTTTACCTAACCATAATGCCTTTTTTATTTACTGTGAACCTTTCATTGTATTTATTTATTATAGGGACATACAATTAATAAAATTAAACAAAACAAAAAAATAGCTTACCTCCTAGCTAACACAAAAAACTACTACGTTTTTGCTTAAATGTCAAAAACGCCTTCGGTCCTAATGGTCTATGAGTTATTTGTGCCGAAGCGTCACGATTATTGTAAACAATTCAAAACGCATGCGTGACATAGCCGACAGTTATGCTTGATTGGTTGCGACTGGCGTTTGACGGATTTTGACCATGCGTAGTAATTGTGTACATGAAACGTTACTTAACTAATTTCACGAAAATGGTGGATAGCGTTTTTGGCAGATGAAAAAAAAAGTTAAAATGAAACATATTTAAATTAAATTTCTACAGCAATCCCTAATATACATTCATCGAACTTGGTATATTTCGGATCTGTGTACTAAATACTATGCGAATGACACATTATTTTCATTACTTTTCATATGAGTCAACTAGCCTAAAGAGGGAAGTCATGGCTGTATGGGCTAAGTTCCCTTTGCCGTCCCTTTACCTTAAAACTTACTTGCCATTTCGTCGCGAATGAATGTGTGGGGGGGGGGGGGGCTTGGCGGCATTTAACTATGGCGGACGTGATTTTTATTTCAGTGATTGTAATATTGTTTCGGAGTGGATCTTGTTGCGTAAAACGAGTGTAGTTTTGTGTAACAAGTGTCAATAATGATGAGCAATGTAGAGGATCATTGAAATCATCTTCAAGTGGTGTGAAAAACGATGAGATTTTTATCGTGGTAATCCACCTCATCAAAGTAACACCACAGTATCTGCCATCGATCCTTTGACGCCAAACTCTCCCAAGACATTTCAATGCAAACTACTGAAGAAGTAAAATACTGTTGGCTATATGGGCTTTGTTCCCTTTGCCTTCCCTACATGGGAGATTTTTACAACGTGAATGAAATGAATGTCACTGTCATTTGGTAATTGGTACCGATTTGTGATCATAGAATTTTCATAAAATTTCTCAATAAAATGACCAAATGTAATGATGATGATGAGAATGTATTCAGAGCTTTTATGAGTGCATTGTATAACACAGTAGATGCACCAGTTACATGGTTCAGAGGTATGTAGTAGACAAGTTTGCTTATGTGCTGTTATGTAAGCAATAGGTCATTAGTTGTTTTGTTACAGAGACTATTGTGGTACCGAATCAAACAAAGTACCCGTGGTACCATCAAAAGTTTCGCCGAGTGCCAACCATCGACCAATGCTACGCTGATGATGTAGTATGTGACTTTGAAGCCAACACTCAGTTCAAACGTGATAGGTTAGTTTGTCTCAAATATTTGTTTATTTAGATGCATCAAAAGACATGCCCTATTAGATTGTATGCTCTATTATTATATTTATTTATGTCATTGCTACTATTCTAATCACATATTTTCAACTTAAAATATAATAATATGAAAGCAACCTAAACACTTAGAATGCAGGTTCTCTAATGTGTGTACTGTCTATGTGTAATATTTAATAATATATTATAATGTCCTGGACATTATCAATTAAGGTATTGAGCCTTCAAATGACGTGCATATATTTTGAACAGCGATTTATGGACTTTAAAGAAGACTACAATGTGTAATGAGATGTAAAAACGTTAATATAAATTTATTACCAATTTTTAAACATACATAAATTAAAATGATTCTATCTATCCCATTGAAATATTAATATGAATAAAAATTGGGGAACAATTTTTGATGTTTACTGTTTAGAATATGTTAATGTAGTTTCATAATTATTAAGATTTATTTATAGTATCTATAACACAACTGTAAGCTGCTTACTTAAGGCTTGATATTCCTTGATAGGTGTGATTGTATTTACTCAACTAAAATACAAAAATGTATAATCTACTGTTAAAATACAAAAATGTTATTTGCTCTTGCACACCTGTTATTATGGATGCTATACATCCATCCAATATGAAGAGATTAATGTTTAAATGTAACAAATGTTGTTTTTAGAGCTGTGGACTCTGAAATCTTGAATATCCTGCGTCAGCGTTATGAAGATTGCATGTTGTATGAAAAACCTGATCACCTGACAGTCTGTAAACCACTCTGGGAGAGATACAAAAATGCTGAAGAATCCTGGTTTATTAAATGTTGGTTGAACTTTTATTTAATTCTTAGTAAAACTTTATCAACCTCTGTGGTTGAGTGGTCTATACCAGTCTCACCATCTCGAGAGGTTCTGGGTTCGATCACCAAAGGGGACTGATGTTTGTGTGATGAGTACTAGTCATTTGTTCACCAGTCTTAGATGTTTATATAAGCATTGTATATATTCTGAATATTTATATGTATATATTTATTAAGTATATTTATCCATCAGCTAGTATCCGTAACACAAGCAGCATTAGTTGTTTTAAATGGAGGTAGTTGATAGGTGTGAATGTCTGAGGATATTTATTTATGTGTTCTGTTATTTCTACACCTGTGAACACCAGTTTTAGCAAGCAATAGGTATTTCTATTGTCTCATTTTCTGAACATTGATTAGTAAAATAAATAAAACTGAAAGTGTAGGGTTTTCAATAAAAATTATCAATTTTTTTCCTATTATTTTAGATATTTAAGAAAATATATATTTTAATCATAAAACTGTTTGCAGATGGTGATTTGGGAGCCTATGCCGATGCTAGAAAAGCTTACATGAAGCAAAAGCACCGTATGATTTGGGAAAGACGTCATGGTCCATTGTCGGACCAAACTAAGTAAATTATTATTACCTTTGCAATGCAGGATGTTGTTTATTAAATAAATAGATGTCAATATGTAATAAAGTAAATTAATTAATTGAAGTGTTTTTGTTTGGCAAATATCTATTATTAACAGATGTAAAAGATCATCAGAATTATTCCCGATGTATTTTTGTTCTGTTGCTTGATGATATGTATACTTTTTACTTCCTATCTTCAGGGCAATTGTTGCCATTTTTTTCTAGAAAGTATAAAACTAAAAGGTTTGGTTTTTTTACATATGACAGGCGAGCTCTTGTCCTGCATCTCACCTGATGGTAAGTGACTATAAGGCCGAAGGTGGAAGCGAGCTTCACCTGTAATCCTCAACAACTGAGGCACTGGCTATCTTACCCCTAATTGGCGGAACACAACAATGCTTATAACATTGATATTATGACGACAGATTTAGGTAAGGTGGTGGTAGCTAGCCAGGCGGGCTTAGCAGCCCTACCACCAACCAAACCGAGCATAAAAACCCCCTGCTCCCGTGGGGAATCAAACCCCGGACCTCTCGATCTACACCCGGTGGTGTCAACCACTAGACCAGAGAGGCGGTTTATAAATCATTCATTCACCACAAGAGATTTTAATACTACTACTTAACAATTTAATAAATATATTAACTTCACAATGGTCAGAAAACCAGACACAATAGAACCATATTTCTTGCAAACATCGGTGTTCGCGCTGACCCTAATGGGGTTACAATTTCAACGAATTTCGTGGTATGTTTATGCTAAATATTTAGTGCTAACCTTTTTCTAATACTGATAATTCCAAAGACTGCGACGTAAAGGGAAAGCAGTTCACATTACCCCCTAAAGATATTGTACATTTTTACTTATAGGTTTTTTTTCATATTTTAACTTATCAACATAAAGGGATACATGGCGTAATTTGGGTATATAAAACTTCAACGGAAGGGTTTCACAGTTATAAACACCCACATTTCGCTGTCCCCATGTGGCGGCAACCGGTGGCGAGCCTGTCACCATGCATCGGGTACAATATCAGGCAAGCGGTCTTCGGTCAACTATACGTTTGTTTTAATAAAATTACAGGTGGCGGGATCGAACTCGCGACATCTTGAACGAGTAGTTAGGTAACTCAGGTACCGCCGCCAAATTTTTAACGAACGAACGGACGAATCACAGGAAATGTAAAAATATGATATTATTAAAATTACTGAAATAAATTTCTTTCTCGTTGATGCCTGGTTTATATACAATTATTTATTTAAATAACAAGTACATTGACTTCCGTTCTAGCAATTTCCAGTGTTTGACTCGTTGCCATGACGGCATAAATAGTTATTATATTGGTTACCGTTTGGCGCCATTTTTTCAAGTCACCATGAGTTGTTGCAACAAATACTTTCATTACATCTTCAACTTTCGTGCTAGTAATATCTTAAGTATAAATTGTGCTCGAATTTACCTTGAAATTAATTCCTTCGTAGTGTTATTTTTAAAATTGCTCGATATACATAAAAGAGTGAGTGAGTGTGACGAATAAATGTGATGCTGGTCGCGCGACGACCACCCTCGCTTAGGCGAAGTGATGACTTCTCAGCAACTTGCGCAAAAATAGCGCATATAGTGTTCCAATGACTTCTTGATTTCGGAGAAAAGGCGGTAAAAGCAAGGCAGGTCCTAAATGTAAGTATCTTAACTCATAAATGAAATTAATAAAACTTTTCACAAATAAATTAGAATAGTGTGCTTCCCAACCTTCAGCAATTAGTTATTTTAAAATATTTTTATTATAATAAATATTAGTTCAGTGGTTACTGTAAAATCCTTAGGTGTCAAGCTCTGCATCAGACTTTGCAAAGGAACCGGTTAGTAATATTACAAAAAAATTACTAATCCTACTTATGAAGTTCGCTAAACAAATCACTAATAATAATGTTATTTTTTAGAACTTGGGGTCAATAACAAATTTCGTCAAAAAATGCTTTGTAATAATTTTACATAGTTTTAGGAATTTGAAATATAGCGGATGTCCCACGGCCATGCCACATGGAGGGAAAGTATAGATGCTATGTTCCTTAAGAAAAAATAATCCTTGTGATTAACCCTTTCGTCGGTTATCATAAAATACATGGAGTTTTTTTTTCACATTTCGCGAGTTCAATTCCCGGTAGAGGCAGGCGACTTTAAATAAATCTATGAATGCAGTTCCACATAAAATAAAAAATAAAATGATGTCTTCTTTAAGTAAAACATCATACCTTCAATATTTAATATACTTTCCCTCCATGTGGCATGGCCGTGGGACGCCCTGTATACTCACTTGAATACAAGATTTCCGTATAAGTATGACAGGCAGAGACATGATTAAAAGAGTGAGAATTTGTATAAACACATCACATTTTGAACATTTGATAAATCAAATTTAAACATTTCTTTATCGTATCGTTTTTATTGTAGTTCGTGTTTAATTATTTTAAATTTCATGATCTTCCTTTCACTGTAGATGCTATGTTCCTTATAAAAAAATAATCCTTATGACTAACCCTTTTCGACGGTTTCGCGAGTTCGATTCCCGGTAGAGGCAGTCGATTTTAAATAAATCTATGAATGCAGTTTCACTTATTTAAAAAAATAAAATGATGTCTTATTTCAGTAAAACATCTTACCTTCAATATTTAATATACTTCAATATGCCTCAAGGCATTAAGTCCGCCTTCGTACGTCGTACATAAAGAATAAATAAATATACTTTCCCTCCATGTGGCATGGCCGTGGAACATTCTGGATAATGGAATAAACCTGTAAATATATTTAATTTAAAAGGTTAAATTGTTAGTTTAACAAAAAATTTGGGCCGAAAGGTAAAAAACTCCACGAGTAAAAAACTAAGTAGCGGCATGGTGTGACCGTTACGTTCAGGTGATAGCTGATAATAACTGCGCATGGGGTACTGACGTGGCACCAAGGAAGACTGAATACGACTGGAGAGCCAATCGACGGCTGCCGATTACGGATGAAAAGAGATGCTGGGCGCCGATTGGTAAACGGTCAACACCAAACTTATATTGGTTATATGCCGTAACTTGTACATCTTTACACTACACACTTGCACGTTACTACACTCAAATAATACTTTGCTTAATGGATGACTGGTGGATAACGACGATAGTTATTAAGTCCGCCATATGTAGGCCTATTGTATATGTGCATTAATGTACCTAGTCGAAAACTTTATATATAAATAAATTTGATAGGTATCGAATAATTATCTTGGTGCCCAATTTATTGTTCTGCTGACCAAATTGTATGGCAAAAAAAACTAATTGTATGGCTGACAAAATATGTTTGCTGCCCAAATGATTATACGGCTGAACTTTTTGTTGCTGACCAAATAATTATACGACTGCCCAATTAATTCCCACTAGTTTTTGAAATGAGACAAGTTTTGTAGTGTTGTTGTATTTTTCAACTTCATCCTATCTTCAGCACTTGTAGCCAGATCATTTGTAATTAAATTAGCGAATTTCGTCTTCACAAGGACAAAAAACAATTTTAAATGTGATTTACATGTTGAGTCTTCTAGCACAGTCATGGTAGTGGACACTATGTGGTTGTAAATTATGCAAATTTTAAGTATTGAAGTATTAACGATGCCTTCCAGGGCCAGTGTCAACGACTACATACCAAGTACATTTCGTTACGAGAACTTCGGTACTAGTTACTTTTGTAAAAAGAAAATAAAACAAAGTTTCAAAAAATAACATTTATTTTCCAACACTACATTCATTGTTTTCATGCAATACTGACAATATACTACTTTCGCACATACATTGATTCTATTATAGTTGGAACTACAACAAGAAATTAATCACAGAATAATGAAGATGTAGAAAAAATAATACTACAATCTTACATCTTTTAAAATGAACTTGGAATTCTTATATCTATCTTAATATTAAGAATTTAAAACTTTGTTATTGGTCACAAAAGTAAAAACAGCTTTCATTCACAAGTACTTAAATGTATTTGCAAAAAATTATTTTTAGTATAACTTTATTCTCTTTCTAAACATGGACAGAATTCTGTTTGATTACAAAGCAAGTACATTTAAGAACTTAAGACTTAAGTATAATTTTAGTACCGGTCACTTGGATAAAAACTTAAATTCAAAGCATCCTAACATGTTACTAAAAGATCACTTAAAATGTGCGTAGTTTACACAAAAGGCAAAACTTAAAAAATTAATATATTATTTAGAAAACGTGATCTTTTAGTTACAGGTTTCAATCTTGCAATACGCGCTACAACTATGTATTGACCTATCTATCGGTAGAGTTCCGCATAACGGGCGTGTCTCACGTTCTATACATTATTAAATAAAAAAGATCCCGTTTGCTCAAACCATACAGACATTTGCCCAGCCCATTGACAACACGATGATATGCGCTCAATCTATTTACTTTTTAAGTCTTCAAACTCCGCGCACACGCTCGGTATACGGATCTCCTTGGTAAAATGCGAACTGGCTTGTAATTAAGAGTTATTAAAATTCATAAAATAAATTGCAATTACACAATACATTTTGACAGGTAAAAAAGGTCCTGCTTGAAAATAAATAACATTAAATATACACGCAATTTTACAAATTTACCCAAAATCTCGAGGTTCCACATTAACAAACATTTGAGATAGTCATACTTAAGTATGTTTCATTTTGTACAAATTCTTTAAAAGTAATTACCTAATTACTACAGGGACGTTATGTACACTATATACATAAATAAAATGTTATTTTTAGATTATAGCGCAGTGTTTTTTGATTTCTTAAGTCTAATATTTAAAGATATAATTAAAAGATCAAAGATGGCATTATTGGTACGCATGTATCACAGTAAAAGTGTCTCGATGTACTATTGATTTCAAATCAGAACATAAAAAATATAAAAAACAATTATTTATGTATGTACTTCCTTATATTACATTGACATCTGCCCATTGCCTTACAGTTAGAATCAAAATAATAATACACTTAGGCCCGATTTTTCAATCCTCAGATAAAATGATCCGCCATTTAAAACTATCACTGTCACTTTCTAAAGTCATAAAAAGAAAAGGGACAGAGCTAACATTTGACTGACAGATAGTTTTATCTGAGGATTGAAAAATCGGGCCCTAGGCCCACTAGCACGATCGAGAGTTAGCGCCTAACCCAGGGTTTGCCCATATATTTGGCCCAGAGTTGGGTTCTAACTCTCAACCGCACAAATGGGCCTTACTGTGGTAATGCCAATTTATATTAAAATTGTAAAAAATATATGAAAATTATTATTTCTTAAGAATAAAGTCAAGACGAGCTAGGTTCGTGATAGTCTTTTTTAACAAATTTTAGACTAACACTGTTCACCTGCGTTCAGACGGAATCCTTAAATAGACCATTCATTTTCAACCTTGTGCAAAAACTATGAACTTATAATACTGCGATATTGCTTTAATCACTCCAGTTGTTATAAATAAAATTAATAAATGTTCAGGGGTATTCTGTGTACGAGTGATTATTTTTAACAACCGTCTAAACATGAATGAACGGCAACGGTACTGTACTATAAAACGCATTTTAAAATTCTTTATAAACCAAAATAAGTTCTTGCAGGTAATAAGTAGGACGGTGTATAGGTCTCTTGATATAGGAAATGTTAGAATATTATGACGGTGTATTTTATTATGTAAATTCCGGCGTCGTACAGTACCGTTGCTATTCAATATAGCTCAGGTCTTACCTTTATTCTTACCTTGTTATTTTTGCTTTTATATTTTACAATATATAAATAATAATATTTGATACATTTTGAAATAAATAATGTTTATAGTTTTCTAAAAGTTTTACCAATGATCTTAAATAATATACCTATATTACTTAACTCAAAGTATTATGGGAACACATTTAGTGTTTAATAGGATCTAATTTGAGCGGTTTTTAATGATATTCAATAAAATATACCATTTAGAGATCCTTAGTAAGTAGCAATGACAAATAATAATATTTTTTAATTCTATCAATGTGGAACTGCGAAATTTTATGCCAAATTAAACATAATAAATAACCATTGCACTTTAGGCGCGAGCATTAACCAAATGAACTAAGTCTACACAATACATTTTATAAAACATTTGAACGTCTTATAATTGACTCAATATTGTGGTAAGATTGTTTCATTACGGCCATGTCTAGGTCGGCGCTTAGTGCCCGGCATTTGCGATATACAATTTGAAACATTTATACAATGTAAATGTTATCTAAAAGTACATAAATTCGAAAGAGATATTTCTAGGACAGACAAATTAATTCCTCTATACAATAACAACCACTAAATATAATCTTTTTAATTAAATCGGGTAAGCGCAACGCATGCACGTTAGATAGAGATCATTATATCAAAGGATAAAATTTTTTGACAAAAATCAACATTGATTTATTGTACTTTTAGTTTGCATTCGAAAAATGTTATATGCGCATACTTAGCTTTCACTGCTACTAGTCAATTAATAAAAAAGGCGATATGTACATTTTGTTCACCTTCCCAGGACAATAATCAATCACTAAATATTAAATTATAATTTGATACAACATAAACATTAATACATATAATTTTTGAACTATAATTGAAGTCTATTGATCAGTCCTTATCGTGTTTAACCTAAGAACAATAATAAAACGTCAAAAGATAAAATAACAATTGATTAAAGTTGACACTTACAAAATCCACAAATTTTAACCAACCTCATAAACATAATTAAAACAATTGGCAATGAAAGACTATAACATAAAGTAAATTAAGTACTACTCTGGCTTTATAATATACAAATAAGTCAAGTTTGTAATAGACTGATAGCCGTCTGAAGTCATAATGATCGCGACCACTGTCAACAACACTATAACATTTGACGAATGCACTGAACATTTTCTTAACCTAAAAAACACACAAAAATATACGCGATCTAAAACATTATTGTTATAGACATCACATTTTCAGGACACTTTAATTATTCTAATTAACAAAATTCGTTTCAACCCTGGGTGCAATCCTTTGACAGCTTCATCACGTGAACACATGCAATCTTCACAAGTATTGACAAAATATTAGAATAGGAATGCATCTTCGCTTAAGTAGCTTTGGTGGGAACGGAGTTACGGTGAGTCGAAGTGGGCTGCCAGGCGGATTCGACCTGCGGGTAATAATGACAATTAAAATTTCTGCTAAATATATGCACGCAAGAGTACAACTCACTACGAAATTGTTTTTTACATAGGAAAATAGCTACTTATAAAACTTAATGCGCAATAAAATGTAGTGTAGAAAATGATCCGGTACAATTTTTTATTTTATTTTATTGCAGTTTAATATTGCGCTGCTTGCAGTTGCCCACGTGCGCCTAAGTACAGCCGCTGCTGCTCAACATCTATGAGCGGGGCGAAGCGCAAGTCATTCCCGCCTTCGATACCCAACACATGCGCAATGATGCGCCACATGCTCGTGCTTCCCGCCCGAACACTACCGCCCTACAGTACTACAGGACACGCGACCGGTGCGCGAACCACACCCGTGCCTCTCGTGCCTCCCGCTAGTGCGAGCACCACCGCCCTACCTGCTCGCGCCCTTCGCCACGCTCACGCTGCGCGAGGCGCGCCTGGTGCCGCCTGCGCAGGCGCCACCGCCCTACGGTGCTCGCGCCCTTCGCCACGCTCACGCTGCGCGAGGCGCGCCTGGTGCCGCCTGCGCAGGCGCCACCGCCCTACGGTGCTCGCGCCCTTCGCCACGCTCACGCTGCGCGAGGCGCGCCTGGTGCCGCCTGCGCAGGCGCCACCGCCCTACGGTGCTCGCGCCCTTCGCCACGCTCACGCTGCGCGAGGCGCGCCTGGTGCCGCCTGCGCAGGCGCCACCGCCCTACGGTGCTCGCGCCCTTCGCCACGCTCACGCTGCGCGAGGCGCGCCTGGTGCCGCCTGCGCAGGCGCCACCGCCCTACGGTGCTCGCGCCCTTCGCCACGCTCACGCTGCGCGAGGCGCGCCTGGTGCCGCCTGCGCAGGCGCCACCGCCCTACGGTGCTCGCGCCCTTCGCCACGCTCACGCTGCGCGAGGCGCGCCTGGTGCCGCCTGCGCAGGCGCCACCGCCCTACGGTGCTCGCGCCCTTCGCCACGCTCACGCTGCGCGAGGCGCGCCTGGTGCCGCCTGCGCAGGCGCCACCGCCCTACGGTGCTCGCGCCCTTCGCCACGCTCACGCTGCGCGAGGCGCGCCTGGTGCCGCCTGCGCAGGCGCCACCGCCCTACGGTGCTCGCGCCCTTCGCCACGCCCCTGCGCGGAGCATCGTGCCCCGTGCCTCCCACGCGCCCTGCGCGAGCATCGCCGCCTTACGGTGCTGATGTGCCTCGTATATAGTGGTGATGAATTCTTCTTCTTCTTGCCTATTTCCCACTCTAGGTGGGGTCGGCACAACATGTCTTCTTCGTCCATTCTCTGTCACTCGTCAGTTCATCATCCACTTCTTTTATTCTCATATCATTCTTCACGCATTCAATCCATCGCTTCTTTGGTCCTCCTCTCAGTATAATTAATATAATCTTACGCTTCTCGTGAGGAAGGAAAGCTGTAGGGGTCGGCAACGAGCTCGCAGGGGGAGAGCACCAAATGTTGCCTTTTGGAGATTCAAACACTCTGGACCCCTGAAAATAATAAAAAGTGGTGTCTTTGTCAATTTTAATGAATAAATTATCCATACAGTAACAATAAGGCACGTATTACAGAACCAAAATCAGGCGTAGCTCTGCTGAAGTATGATGAGAAAGAGGTGGTGCCTTTTAAACTATAGTCAAGAAAAAAGATCTTCACTTATTTTCTACCGGACTGATGTAGATTTTGTTTCGTAAATTTACCTTTATTCTGCTATTGTGTAGTAATTCAGTTAACTAATAAAATATATAAAGTTAATTTGACATTATGATTTAATTAGTCAACACATGTGTCACATGTTGGCACATTTTCACCATTGGTTAAAAAATTTACGATTGGTTAACTACTATTACTACGGACAAAAAAACCATTCTGTCCTTTATATCCTGTAAGACGTAATAGTTAACCTAATGGTTAAATCGGCGTCAATAGATCACCAAAATGTGTGACGATTCAGCTAGACCAATGTTGAAATTTCGAAGCAATATACATCAGGTGTGCCGCCAGCCCCCATTTTACTTACATCATTTGTTAACGCTATTGGTCAATATTTTCTTAACCTGACCACGGATCGAAAAACCGACCATGATTTGTATTATTCGAAGCAATATACATCAGCTGTGTTTAAGCCATTGGTCAATATTTTAATCACTTGGTAAACCTGATTACGGATAAAATACCGACCCTAAGTTGTATTAATATTAAGGTTACACTAACGGGACTACACGCGACATACATTATGTAGTATATGGATACTGTTTACTGCCCGACGTTTCGGCTGGGTTACACCAACCGTGGCGTGGAGTCCCGTTAGTGTAACCATTATATAAAAAGCAACGCGAAAGTTTAAAATCTTGTATTGGGTCTTTACCTATGAAATTGGTGTCTTTATTCTGTTTTAGCAATTTGTCCGTAACTATTAAGTTTCAGAACATTCTTATAAAATAATTGCCTCTTCTAAAAATAGACCATATATTTGAGCTCGTTTTATTTAATTTGATAATTTTTTGTAAGTTTAATTGTGTTAAAATTAGACCCAAAGACAATTATTTTGAACTGCCTCCCGAATACATCATTTGATTTGCATTAACATAAAAACGATGAATAATTTTTATCAAGCGTGTTCACACACATATTGCTAAAGCTTGTCTAATGCTACATGCCAAATATTATTATCTCTGGATTTGTCGTTGTGAAGAAAATCTCTGGATTTGTCGTTGTGAAGAAAAATGATAAAATGTTAGTATGTAAAATGCAAACATCCCCAAAATCTCCATACAAAACACCAATTTCATAGGCAAGGACCTAATATTAATATTGTTTACCTTTTGTCCAGGGGGCGTATCGTACACGGAGTAGTCCTCGTGCACTGCGGCGAAGTCGCGCGCGCGGGTCAGAGCGACTCCTTCGGCGAGACTCCAGCGGGACTCTGTCTCGGTGAACACTTCGCTGAACTGACGCAGGAAGGTTGCTACGCCGTCTGTGTACAATGGAGATTCGATAAGCGTTATGAAAGCACTGCGCATGTTTATAAATAATTTTTGATGATAATGTCCGCCGTTAATGCAATGTATGTAGATTTATTTCTCAGCTATTATTATTATACATCAGAATTCATTGTGAATATTGCTTGCCTCACATTGTGCCCGGTGCATGGTAACAGGCTCGCCACCTGGTACATGGGGACCTAACATATCTGGCAAAATGTGGGCGTTTAATACCTCTGCCTACCCCTTCGGGGAAAGAGGCGTGATGTTGAGTTATTATTAGACATGGTTAAATTCAGAATTTCAAAAAAGTCATCAAATTAAAAAGATTTGAACTACTCTACTATGTTTGTTTTATTACCAATGCCACGTACCTGCATCTTAAAAAACGACTGACAGTTATATGTCGAAAAATAACTGTCCGTACGCAAACCGAATCATTCAGAATAATGTCAAATATTAGTCCACGGTATAAGAACTAAATCAAAAATACTTTGTACCACAATCCCTAAACGTACTGTGCTTTGCAAACAAACGAATAAATTAATTGAAAAATACTTACCTAATCCAGTAGGGACCATAGACTCGAATCTATTCATGTACTCCCTGTACACCTCCGCGACTGTCAAAGAAGTTTTATCGGACAAAATCTGCGCTAAACGCCAGACCATACGCCAAGTGGGCGTCAGGCGTATATATTGGTCGGAGATTTCTATAACGCCCGCAGTGCTCAGACTCCTAATATCGGGTTCGAATCCCCGTAGGAGTTTGAAGGCTGTAACGAAGTAGTCATTGGAAGAGCTGCGGGCTATGCTTCGGTCTGCGCTGAGTACTGAGCAAGCGGCCAGCGCGGTCGTTGCCCATCGCGGAGATTCGCCGGGAGGGCGTACTATGCCGCTTTCCACGCAACCGCCGGCTACGAAAACTAGCGCTTCGAGAGATGGCGCCTCTAGCATGTCGGGCTGAAAATAAAATCGACGATAATTGGTATACATCTTGTTTTCTCTCTCCTACTCTTGACTAGTTGTTGGTTTGACTGGAAGATATCTCTGTATGGGATAAATTCGCCTTTTCCAACTATTGTTTCTTTTATATATTTGTATTTTTTTCTGAGTGCAATAATAAATAAATTTCCTCAGACAATCACACCTATCAACTAGTCCCATTTTAAGCAACTAAATGCTGCTTGTGTTACAGATACTAGATGACGGATAAATATATTTAATAGATAAATACACATAATAATTCAGAATATACATAATATTATACATATATAATGAACTTGGATGTTGGAGAACTGGAGAACAAAGTCTTCACTGGGGATCGAACCCAGGACCTCTCGAGATGGCGACGCCTTGAGACCGGCGTACAGACCACTCGACCACGGAGGTCGTCTATGAGTAAGAGCAATAAAGAGTAACTAATTCTGTTAATTTCATTTTTAATGCTCCCTAGACAAGATAGCTTTCGGAAATCACGATCGCCTTCTCTAACTTACGCGGTCTACTCACCTTACATCAGAGGCAATATCAGAGCTGTGGTAGGGAGCGCTGTAAATTGCCTCCTAGATCGCCTCGTGTTTAGGCAAAACGTTACGATTTTTAGTGTGTAGAGTAGCAACCGATTTAAGGGCAGATCTCCACCACTACTGCCCCAATATTGCCTCTGATTTCAATCTCTCATGCTCTGATCGAACGTCAAATCGAATACATTTTCTATTTAGCGTAAATGATAGAAACCCGTTTTGACAAGTGCCGTTTAAAAAAGCAACTACAATTCACTTCGGAATATAACGTTACAAGTTTAACTTTAAGTATTATAGTACAAATTTAATACAAGAAATAAACGATGGTTCTCAATGCCAAATATTGTTAGTTGTTTATTTTCTAGAATCCGTCAAGTTCTTGTATCATTTTTATCATGAAGAGCTGTCAAAACAGGTTCCTTTTTAACTCTGAAACTATTCTAGTGTAAAAAGCGCAAGCAGAAGCAAAATTACCGTGTGTCGTGTGGTAGCGGCTCATTAAAAGAATACTACCAACCCATCTCTTCCCTTGGGTGTCGTAAAAGGACTTAGAACTGCACAACCATCAATAGCTTAGAGCGGCGACGGGCTCACCACCAGTCTCGCTGAGTGCAGTCACTGCTTGGTGATGCGGACTATGGCAATGGAATGCTTTTGCAATGCTTTTTCCAAGTCTCTGACTAACCCTTAGGGGATAATAGTCGTGATTATATGTATGTATGTACAAGCAAAATTTTGCGTTAATATAACATACCTTCATAATATTAATCAGACTATGTTTACTACTAACTGTATTATAGAATAACGGTATAATTTGAAAAGAAAACAGTTTAGTCATACAGCTGTATCCTTTCAACTTCAATAATTATGATTAGAGAATAAAGTTTCGCTAATAAAATTAGGAAAATGACATGTCTACATTCCAATTGATCTTATCCCCGATACAAGCATATTTTACCTATTAAAACGTTTCAAGATTTTGTTTAAATCAACGGATAATCCTAATGGCATAAAACAATAGAGAGACTATGATTTACTCTTTAAAATATATCAAAGAAATGCTCTCTTACTTGTGGTGGAGCGCCAAACTGCGCCGAGTACTGCGCAGCTAAAGAAGCCAGTGGAACACAACCAATGACCTTCAAGCGCTGAGCAACCACCGGCTTCGCTGTCTGTAGCGATAACCGCACGCTTCGCTCGCCGCTCGCTTCGATCCCCACGCTCACTGCTTCGGGGATTATTTCGAAAAGCTCTACTAGTTTCACACAGCCGTAATGGGCGACGCGCAGTTGGCGGCCGAAGTGAGCGTGGTACGCGGGGACGAAGCGAGAGAACTCCATGCGAAGGTTCGGGGTGTAGCATAGGAGTTCGACGGCCTGGGACAATGGACATTCACTTTTTCACTATGACTTCTGTGTCAGCAGGACACTTTTCACATAAGTTTGAAAAATTATATCCGTCATAAGAATCTTATGTGACCTATATTGAATTTTCAACCCCGACCGCTTTGAAAAAGTGATACTTCAGTACTCAATAGGAAAGTGTACTTTATAACATAGTATCTTGCCCTTTATGAGTATCTACGACCGTGAGAAGAAATAGTGATAATTTTACCAATTTTGTATACTAGTGATAAAAAAATTGTTTAGTTTAAATCTAACGTACCAGTATTGCAGTGTCTCCGTTTTTTCGACCAAACCAGTTTTACCACAAAGTGCTTATCAAAAAAGTTATTATAGCAGAAGCTTATTAAAAAATGGAATGAATTAACAGAACTACTCAATACTATTTAAATACATAAAATATGTAAACACGCAGCGCAAAAATATAATTAGTATTCATAAGCAAGTGCAAAATAAAGCCAGAAAAAAAATTCAATCCCAGTTAATCTTTTAACATATCGCAAATGAAATTAATTGCAAAAAAAAACCCAATGAATATTAGATCAAGACTCAAATTTCTTTATACAAAGTAATTCTTTGAAAAAACTTACACATTGTAATAGAACTAAGTATACGCTTACCTGCAAAGCAAATTGAGCAGTGCGAGCTCTCTCATCAGGCGTAGGAGTACGTCTCGGCAACGAAATGGTCCCGTCAAGGCCTATAATGATCGATTGAGGAGTCACTCGATCCATCAGCTCTTTCAAGGTACAGACTCCATAGTCCACTGGCGAGAACGGCTTTCCAATATGAGTTTGGTACACCTGCGCGATGTCGTACGGAAAGATAGACCTGCCAGGCTGAGCTTTTAGTATCTTCACCAGATCGGATGTCCAGCGACGACTTTGGGCGGCCGCCGATATTGTTATGATGCGGGAGGACCCGGAGCCGAGTACCTGTATAAGGAAAAATCATATCACGTCTATCCATTAATGTGTTGTTGATAACCTTCACATTCATCTAAGTCTCTATGTAACAGGGAGCGAGTATGTTGCCGAAGCGCACAGAGTAATGCAAGCGATATTCATAAGAAACTTTATTTGGTTTTATTGAAACTGACGAGAATTGAACCGGCACGGCGGCGACCTCTTGATCGAGTAATGCTGGTTTTCTATCTTGGAAATCGCTGTCTATTTACAGAATTATTAAGAATAAATATATTTGGAAATCAATCCTTATGGAAAAAAAAATTTAGTAATATGAATCAGAAAATGAGTGAAAATTTTTGATAACTTCAGTAACATTGTGAATTGATAATAAAAACAATTTTGAAATGGTTCCTGTCAAGTTCCTGTGTTAGAAGAACATAATAATACAGATTTATTAGATAAGGGTCAGTTTTGACACCCCATATTATATATGGGTTACTGATAAAATAAACGACAAATAATTCCATACCTTCAAACCATTCTGTTTAATATTTAATTTATTTATTGTATAGTTGCTATCTGGGAGTGGTGAAACTGGCACATAGATAATAATTACAAATTATCTTACCACTATAGTATTGCTAAGAGCAGCAAGCAGATCAGGTAGCTTTGTGAATCCATAATCAGCCACTCGACACTGACGACCGAAGTGGTGATGGAAAGCTGGGATCAGCCTAAAATATTGAAAAATATATAATAACAATAAATAAATAATTAGGATTTCGTAAATTTTCACAGATAATCACATATTGATAGAATTATATAAATTACAGCTGTACGAGCAAGTCGTACATTGTCTAATCATCAATATATTAATTTACCTACAAACTGTTATTCATTTTATATTCAATTAAATTCAGTTCGCAATAGGTCATCAAGCGCGCCGCGCGTTCTCACATTTCTTTCCATTTACTAATTAGTTTACTTTCCCTCAATACAGTAATTTTGACAGTTTCTTAGTCTTTAATTTATCTTCTGTACGGACTCCCCGTACAACAGCTTTTGGCAGACTTTGGTACAAATTCATCACAAAAATGTCTGCCCCTGGACTCAAACACATCAAAGATATATTATGAAGTTCGTTATTAACATTATAATAAAAAAATAAATACATGCATTTGTTCGTATCCATGAAACAAGCGCGTTACAAAATTCAATGCAGTATTAAATTTTATTTATATACTTGATTCAACGACAATAGAGAAAGGAATGCTAAGATGGTATGGCCATGTGGAAAGGATGGATGAAAATATATTGACTAAAGGGATATATGAAAACGGCACGAGGCATACCTAGGCGAACATTCCTCGATCAAATTAAACACGTTCTTGAAGGGCCAGGTCAAAAGTACCCGAAATAGCCGAGCATGTATGAGGACTGTAATGAACGTTCATGAAGCGAAAGAAATATGCAGGAATCGTAGCAAGTGGAAGGATGTAATCCCGCTAAGGGAAAAAGGCGTGACTTATGTATGTCTGTATGTATGTTCAAGGACATACCTTATAGTTGCGAGTTAGACAGTAGAAAAAATATTAAAGTAAACTTACTTGCTGAACGGGATAGAGCATCTTGGGGCTGTACGTAGTAAGTCTATAAGTTCTCTCTCGAATAAAGCTAACATGGGCTCCAGCGCCGGAGCAGTTCTAGGCTTCTCGCGCTCGCTGCTCGAATGGGAGCAATCACCTGAAAATAATAATTATTTATTTGAGTTCAAGAACAATTTTAGAGATGCTACATTTTATGACGCCTGCCGACGCCCTTGATGCGTCAACTAGTCAACTGGCACAAAACGAGACACACTAGAAATATATATTGTTTGCGAATACCGGTGTTCGCGGTGCCCACAAAAGGTATAAGATAACTATAAAGTCGAATAATTTAAGCGGCCTCATGAATTGCGACATCTATACAATAAATGTAAGACCACAAAAGTCCCTAAATAAAGTAGAAAAAAAAATTAAGACCCTTCTTTTAAGCAATAATCCCTGTGTCAGGAGGCTCTGCTCCTTGTAAAAATTATAGTCAATCATACTTCTTAGAGTGCCAATTGAACCTTAACTTTATACAGGCTGGAAAACTTTTTTGTGAGCCCTGGAGGGGAAGAACCTATGTTTTTTAATCTTTTATTTTTAGAAAGGAACATAACAGCATTCCCAGTTTTTCAAAAGAGCTTACCCAAACCGGTAATGGAATAAGGAGAAAATTAAAATAAAAAGGTCGCGTGTTTATTCCACTAATCGAGTCATTATTGAAAATAATACATTAACCGTCTTACCACAAAAGACAAATTGAACAGTTGTAAGCCGCGTCTAGCTCTAGACAATCGTAAAATAAGGTCTTGTGGTAACGTTTTTTAAAACACTTGCTTAACAGATGTTTAAGTTTTTTGTGGTAAGATGGTAGTTTACAAGTAACTTTTTTGGGGTTAATTTTCGCTTGGGGCAGGATTTGGCTGGCTGGCCAGGATCCAACCATTGCACTGAGCGCTTCCAATTATCGTAAAGAATCCATTTTTCATCACAGGTAATGATTCTGTTTAAAATACCTTCATTGTTGTGCCGGTTTAGTAATGTAACGCAGCAGTCGACACGCGTTTGCCGGTTTGCTTCAGTCAATTCGTGAGGTACCCACCATTCAAGCTTTTTAATCTTCTCAATTTGCTTCAAGTGAATTAAAACAGTTTTATCACTAACATCGCAGCCTGCAGCTAACTCGGACGTGGTTTGCAATGGATCCGCTTCCACAATAGCCTTCAATTCATCATTATCAACATGGGTCTCAGGCCGTCCACGGGCGTTGTTCTGCAGGTCGAAATTTCCAGAACGAAAACGTTGGAACCAAAAACGAACTGTGTTTCTTTTTGCAACACGACCGCCATACACATCATTCACCCTTCGAGTCGTTTCCGCAGCACTAGTGCCACGGCGGAACTCGTACTCGTAAATAATGCGATATTTTAATTTTTCCATTTTGTAAAATGAGTGACGCAAACAGAAAAAACAGAGGAAAAAAACAAATGAATGACAGTCATCAAAGCACAAATACATGAGTAAATAGCTGTACAAATTTGTATTAGGAATTCTTTACCAAAGAGGAGAAAATCGTGATTAAAGTGGCCAGTACGAAAAACGCCAATTTCATATGTAAGGACCTAATATAACATTTAATTTTATCATTTAAGTTTTAACAAAAGACAAAAAAGAGTATTCAGAACAAAAGATTAAGTTTTATGTTTATGTCCATCCCCTTCCACGCAAGCAATATTGAGAATTTCGAATCGTTACTTACTTTGGCTGACGTTGGCAGGCGGTAGGTCTTCGTTCCGCCAAGTAAGATGCCTGGACGGGCTGTCCCGCACCTCCAAGCCGGGCACGCTACGAAGTAGCAGCTCCAATGCTACGCCGCGGCGCGGGTCTGCTACGAGCGGCGGGAACAGCGACTCGTAGCACTCCACGAAACTACACCGATTTAGTAAATAGAATAACTATCACGCTGAATACTGGTTTGGGGAGATGCAGGAGGTGTTAGGGTTGCTATACTCCGCGGCCCTGGCTAACTCCGTAAATAGACTCTTCTATTTACGGAGATAGCTAGGGCCGCGGAGGTGTTGAGTCAATTGCTGTGCTTTTTATATAAAAAAACACGAGCGAGAGTTTAGTAAGCCCGTTAAGTTCGAGTCAGACTCGTGCAGAAAGGGTTCTGAACCATTGTCTATAAAAACGACAAAAATATCACATTTGTTTATTGTATATAAAAAAATATGTTGAGCTGAACCCACTTAACGAGGGACAAGGACAAGAAGATATGATAAAATAGAGGTATAAAACAATTTGAGCGGCTCGGCTGTGTCAAACGTTATGATGATTATTTTGGATGGTTTTTGTATTTGATTATCTCGACTGCTATGTACTCTATGTTGCATGTACCTCTTGGAGGTGAAAGTGTATTTTTGTATTCTTCTGTAGTGTAATTAAAGCTTTCATCAACTCACCTCAACAACGGCAAAATCCCATTGTGCTGCGCCAAAACAATTTGAGTATTCTTAGCTAAGGTTGAGATCTCCATAAAAACTGGTTGCAAGACCCGGCTTCCGTCTTCGTGGCCGGAACTGAGACTCGCGTGGAGGTGGCACTTCCACGGCGCCTCCTCAATTTCACTGGTAGACACTGGAGTCATATCGATAAGTTGTACTAGACGTCCAAACCCTTCATGAATCACAACGGTGTCCCGCACTTTTGCAATGTCTGAAGTAGTGAGAGCGCAGCAATACCGGCTTGCGTATGCGTCTCTGAGTCTCAGAAGGGGTACAGTATGGCCTTTTTGGTCTAGGAGGATAGCTCGGAGCCTTGTTCGGAGGACGTCTAGGTTCGGGGCTGGGGAAGGCCTGCCTAAGGATAGTTCGAGTCTTCGCCCGGACCATTGGTTGTCTAAGCGCCGTTTGTGCACTCGAGCAATGAGTAAGCGAGCGTCCCATTCTGAGCGAAGCACTGCAGTGGCGAGAGGCCCGTCCCCGGCAGCCCATACGGAGACGCGTACCACGAACACGTATTGACTGAATAGTTGAGTTAACATTTCCTGTGGACAATAACACTTGGTCAAATATATATCATTGAGGCCCAATTGCGCGATCGAGAGTTAGCGCATAACCCAGGGTTTAACCATATATTTGCCCCAGGGTTAGGTGCTAACTCTAGACCGTGCAAGTGGGCCTTAAATAATTAAACGAAGAATGTTGAATAAGATGAAAATAAAAGAAAGTATTACCTATTTTCAACACAATAAAAAATGTTTCCAAAAAACTATTTTACATACATATAATCACGACTATTATCCCCTATGGGTTAGTCAGAGACTAGGCAAAAGCACCGCAAAAGCAATCCATTGCCATAGTCCGCGCTTCAACAAGCAGTGACTGCACTCAGCGTGACAGGTGGTGAGCCCGTCGCCGCTATAAGCTATTGGATGGCTGTGCAGTTCTAAAGTCCATTAGTCGCCTTTTACGACACTCATGGGAAGAGATGGTTTGTAGTATTCCTTTTCTTTTAGATATGGGTTGGTGCTATTCTAACAAAGCAATTAAATAAGTAGTTTGAGATAACTCAAACTATACATTGAATTAATATTATAAATCATTTCAAAGCGGATGTTGTGCCCCCACCAGTACATAATAACATAAAACATGGAGGAATAAATCTTATCTATATTCGAGAAGGAAAAAACAGTATTAATACACAGCACGGTCGGCTCATTAGCCACTGTTATCTCGGCGGGATGCTCGCTGTGCTCGCTGAATGAAGAGTTGCACAGCGATATTTAAATAGGCCCGGTCAGAACACCAGCGCTGGGTTAGCAGCATATGCTGAGGTCCTAATTAACCGTTATTGTGTAGTCTTATAAAATTATTCGCTGTACTCTGCGTTTATCTGTTCTTTCTTTGTTTTTTATTCTTAATGTGTGTTTGTAGGTTTATAAATGTTTTTCTTTCTTTCTATATGGCGCGGCCCTGGCTGAGATCATATAACATTTACCTGCAGCACGGTCGGCTCGTACGGCGGCAGGTTGGCCACGGTCAGCTCGGCGGGGTGCTCGCTGTCCTCGCTGTGCTCGCTGAACGACGAGTTCCACGGCGATATGGCGCGGCTCTGGCTGAGATCTCGCTGGCGGCTGTCGTCGCCGCTGTTGCTCGACGAACAAGCGGAACGGTCCAGATTTGCCGAACCTTTGGAAAAAGTGCAAAGTGCCATTTAGTGGTTTTACCTTCACTCATTTAAAGGTCATAAGACCAATATGACACATGTATTGAGGAAGTACTTCCGGTACTAGTACCTACTCCTTAACCTCTCAACGGCCACAAAACGAGACAAAATAGAAACAATTAATATTCTTCGCGAACGCCGGCGTTCGCTTCGCCCTCAACGAGATAAAATCTACTTAAATTATTAAATTAACATGTAGGAAAAGGGGAAATGTTTTTAAGTAATCACCATAAATCATTATTAACTCTAATATTTTGTTTGGAACTAATATTTTATACATTTAACAATAAACATTGAAAATTGGATAAAACCAAAAAAGTTGACTATATTACCATGCGTGCCCCTAATCTTCCTAGGCATAGGGGCGGAAGGCGGGCAGAACTCGAGCGGCGGAGGCGTCGGCGCCGGCAAGGCTTGCAGCGCCAACGCCCAGTCGCTGGCCACGGATGGAACTATACTCTCTGGTGCGTGCGTTTCTCGCGGTATTTGACACACCTGGTTAAATAAATACATCACACCTACATATCACCACACTTTTATTCCCAAAAAGATAGCAAATGAGGACATTGGGACAATTTGTGAATGGAAACGAATATAATTTCATTGGGTTCTACGTATCATAACTTATCGAAAGTTCTTTCTTTCTTTCCTTCTTTCAACTTCTACATAACCATAAGTTCTTTTCCAGGGATCTTTCTCTTTACGTCCCATTGCTGAGCACAGGTCTTCTTTTACGGAGAACCGCATGAGGGAATGGGCCGTCACACCACCATGCTGGACCAATGCGGATTGGTGGGCAGAAACGGTTGCAATAGCGACCGGTGCCAACGGCTTAACGTGTCTTCTGAAGCACGCATCAGGAACAAAATTTTGGTCAACCATCTAATGACTGGCTAGGGCGAAAGTAGCTTTGTTTTCAATATCGAAATTCAAGCCTACGCCACCGAGCTGCTCAGCTAAAAAAAAAAATATCCCCAGACATTCACAACTATAAACTACCTCCAGTTTAAACAACTAATGCTGCTTGTGTTACGGATACTAGAAGACGGATAAATAATAATATATTTAATGGATTATGCATAGAAATATTCAGAAAATATACAATATTTATATAAACATCCAAGACTGGTGAACAAATGCCTGTATTCATCAAACACCTGTTCCCACCGGGGATCGAACTCAGAACCTCTCGAGATGGCGACGCCTTGAGACCGGCGTACAGACCACTCGAACACGGAGGACGTCAATATTAATACCTACTACTAAATAGTATATATACGGTCCGTGCAATGAGTGGCATCAGTTTAGCGGGCGAAAACGACCACTCCCGAGCATTCCCGAACATACCATTCAGACGCCGCGGGCGGCGGGTGAAAACAACCCCGGCCTTAGCATCACGCAGTAAGCTGTAGTTTACCTGTTGCACAGGAGCGACGTAGGTGCTCCTCGGGAGCGGCGCGGGCGCGGTCGCAGTGCCGTACCCCTCGTCGCTCGAATACGCCGCTTGGAACCCACTCCGAGCGTACCGGGTACTAATTTTCCGTCCGAAGACATCCTCCCCATCCATACGTTTTAACGCTCTGACAAATAAAATAAATAGTTGGTAAAAGCCTTAAGGAAACAACATTGTAATGGATGTAAAATTTATATTAGATAAAAATTAGAAATATTAATAAAAATAGTAGGTATTAAACATGACAGGAGACGAAATTATGGTATTTATCACACAACATCCAACAGAGATTCGAACCCGGGACCAGAGATAAGTTGTACTAGACGTCCAAACCCTTCATGAATCACAACGGTGTCCCGCACTTTTGCAATGTCTGAAGTAGTTAGAGCTCAGCATTACCGGCTTGCGTATGCGTCTCTCAGTCTCAGAAGGGGTACAGTATGGCCTTTTTGGTCTAGGAGGATAGCTCGGAGCCTTGTTCGGTCGGAGGACATCTAGGTTCGGGGCTGGGAAAGGCCTGCCTAAGGATAGTTCGAGTCTTCGCCCGGACCATTGGACCGGAACCAGAGATGGCGACATCTCGACACAAGTGTAAGTTACTAGGCCACAAACAGCTTCCCCACAGGGATTCGAACCCGGGACCTGACATGGCGACACATCGACAGAAGAGTGTAAGCTACTAGGTCACATACATTTAGCCCCACAGGGATTCGAACCCGGAACCTGAGATGGCAACATTATAAAGAGTAGGTATAAGCTACAGGCCACGGAGGTTGTCAATAATCAATAAAGCGATGGCTGTATTTTATCCTTATAATTGATTCATTTTTTACAAACACTAAACTAAAATTGTTCTATTGTCAGTTAATTCTTGTGTTTTATTTTATTTGGAACAAAATTGTCTATTATTTATTCTTAAGCAGCATTTAAAAAATACTGATAAATATTAAATGCAATATAATACGTTACATTATATCCTACATAAAAGTAAAATATGTTTTACTGGAATTGATTTGCCAATTAATCAATTAGTTAAGTTTAGATTTTAATCCATGTAAAAAAAATGGATAATCAGTAGGTTTAAATAGTTCAAACATTAAAAAGTTTCTTAGGCAAATAGTATATTTGAGCAGATATGTAATAACTTTAATTCATTATCTAATTAATCTTTAGGATAATACTTGTTACGATCAATGGCGTAAAATATCAGCAGTTTCAGATCACACTCGTCAATGCCCCGGAAGTGGTAGGAATAGGTTTCAAAGGTTTCACCTGATGTGTTTAAAATACCTATGTAATGCTAAAGGTGTAATGGTAATGCTAAAGATATTCATATTATACTATAAATGTACAAGCAAAATTGATATTATACTATAATGTATTTAATTATTTCCTCGAACTTATTGGCGCCGCCTGGGATTGAACCGGCCACCTCTTACAAGTGTAGTGTGTAGTTTTGCAACCGGCTAGCCCTGCCTAGGTAGTTTCAGATCGAAACCGGCAAAATTAGCTAAAATTATGAAAATAATTATGACACGTCGCAAGAAAAATACTATAAAGCTACTTGTTTATTGGTGCAATAAAGAGTTTTATAATATTAAAACTAAAATATGAAACTATTTGATACCTAGATATTTAATATATATAATAATATTAAGATCCAACGAATACCTTCTATGGCCTAAATTTACACTTAAACAGTAACGGTTTTTTCGACCTCCGAATAAAATGACTAATCGTAAATACAAGAATACGTCAAATCAATTGTGATAATTATTTACTTGCTACATGCGACTTATTCACAAAACCTGTATTAAAATAGGCAGACGTTGCTAAAATAATATTCATCAACAATTATAGTTCGTTAAAACTTATAAATAAAATAATAAAATTTTGCGTATTGCCTTACCCCGAAACCAGCATATTCTTCAATATTATTATCACCAAAAACCATTAAAAATTAAAATAAATGTACAGCTCAAATTTAAAAAAAGTCCGTTACACTTTGTAATACTATTTTTAGAAGATCCCTGTGTTCTTGATTGTGCCTGGCGGTGGAGTGGGCGAACATTTACATCGCACGATTACTTAGAAAATGTTAATTTTAAAGAGGGTACTTTTAAATTATTGCCAATGTAACAATAGACAAAACATTGCATAATGGTTTATTTTGTTTTTGAAAATTATATTTAAATAAATATTTAGAATTTTCATAGTTACAGCCTACTACTAAAATCTTATTTAATTTGTATATTGTGGATAAAAAATCAAAACTATTTTTTTATGAAATTTACTAAAATGCGACTTACTAGTTTTTTTTTATTTATTTAACCGGCACTGGCTTCTAGGCCTTCAGCCGGATTTACTAAAGTGGATCCGGGTGACGTTTCGTTTTACGGAACAAGACCTTTTTGTTTTGTAATTTTATAAAAATAAAATATTGTTGATGAATAAACTAACGTCGATGTTCAAAATTGGTATAAACAAAACAAACAGAAAGGAAATAAATAAATGACAAATGTATACAGCAATAAATATATTGTTAGGCAGCATTAGCGGAGTTGGAAAAACGACACTCGTGCAACAGGTAGCCGATTCGGTCCGCGCGAAGAACACTGATATAGAAAAACTTAATTACAAATATAGCTTGTCTTTCATTGTGCCCGGTGCATGACAATGGCTTGTTTTACTGTTACACAGAGATTTAAGGCAAGGAATTCCCACTTTGGCATTTTGAAAATCTGTTTAAATCAGAATTTAAAATTTTTAGAAATCGGAAAAAATATATATGTACCAGATGCGAATTTGTAGACTGTAACAAAATTTGCTGAACTTCTCTCGTTAAAAAAATCCAAACACGAAAATGATTTTTCATTCCGTGCCTAAAGTATTACGATTATTGATATAAATATACTCATAGATAGAGCTAATCATTTTCTAGCACAATTCATAGGGTTACATAAAAAAGAAATCTATTTCCTAACACGAAATATTTGAAAAAATCGACGACCGCCTTTACGTGAATTACATCAATCGCGCGGTAATAAGATAGTTGACTCATATCAAAAGTAATGAAAATAATGTGTCATTCATATAGTATTTAGTACGAGGGTCCGAAATATACCAAGTTCGATAAATAATAATAAGGGGTTGCTGTAGAATTTAGCCTATTTAGGCGTGATGATTATGTTATAACATATTCTGCCTAATTCATTTCAATTGTATGAAAAATAAATGCATTTGTACCTAGGAGCATTACAATTTAGGAGCGACTTCGAACACCAATTTAAAATGAAAAATACAGATACAGTGATATTTTTTGAAGCAATCAGAGATTACTGTTCTCCTCTTGAAACATCTTGGCACACACCTTGCACTTCATCTTCTCTCATTAATAACGCCATCTAACGGCCACAAAACGAGACACACTAGATAATATATTGTTCGCGAGCGCCGGCGTTCGCTTGGCCGTCAAGCGGTACTAATTTTATTAATTTATGCAATAGTAGTTTCTATATTCCTCTTGTTGCAAATATACGGATCAATAGTAAACATTATTACATACAATTATTCAGCAGGGTTTTATTCATGGTATAAATCAGTATATTACTCACCTTGACGCGTGGTCGGGTGTTGGGAACCTCAGCATTGCGGTCGGCGCGGTCACCTTCAATACCTTAACAACATTATTAACAAATTAAATTTGAAGATTCACATATAAAACATACAAGAAATATAAATATTTAGTATGATAATAGTTTTTATTATTTTTTTTAAATATAAAAAGCACAGGAAATAAGTCAACAATGCCTCATAGTAAGCAGAGATATACAGACTAACAGAGATCTTAGTCTTTCTGCCTTTTCCTTTTCCACTCTCCCCTGTGAAACATAAAATTCACACTTTCCTCTCATATCCTCACACAAAATTATCATTATTGTGTGAAATTAATAAGTGTAAATAAATTATAAACTATACAATAACATATAACAATCACCCATCGGCAGTCGCTTTTGCAAGCTTAATATAAAAGCACACTATAATTATATTTTAAGAATTCTTTAAAATTATATATAAGAGTATAGTATGTCTCAATCGAAGTTGCCAAAAACGTAAACAAAAAAGCCGACTTACCTAATTTGTTGTTGAATAATCACACTTTTTACGTGGACATTGACACGTAAATTTAATTAACGTTAAAAAAAAATTTAAAATTTCAATTACCTACAGTCATTACAAAACATTTTAGAGATCATCACAAACCTTTGTTTTGTTTACCTTTTTAGCAACTAGCAACAATCTATTACACATACCTTTCCACCACAATTGTCTGCCAACCTTCGCAATCTTCGCGAAACCCGTTCAGGGGGTTGATCCAGAGGCAAGTTAGCTACTTCCATATCACAAATAGGCTCCTCTTCCTCTTCTGTTTGACTGACCTGTTAATATTAATAACACTTCGTTATTACTATATTTATTTCGCCAATTATTTACGTTTTAAGTAACAATAACGTACAACTTAGTTGATCGGCCACAATTAAATATACAAAAAAGCAGATCTAAGTTTTCTTGCAGTATTTTTAAGCTGGCTCATTTATTATACTATGAATTTTTATTTTAACTAGTTTGTTTATCACAATTTTCAAGACACTTTTTATATTTATTTCTATTATAAAAAAAATTATGTCAAACAGACAAAAAACAATATAGCATTTTCCATTAGGTACAATAATAGACTTTATATTATTATTAATGTAAACAGATTAGCAGTTGTATTTGGAGTATTCTCAACATAACACTGAAAACACTATCTAAGAGTTTGGGTGTGAGATAATAAAAAGATAATTGTAATAAATAAAATTTGAAAAAATTAAATTGTTCTCCTTGTGTACCTTCGGGTTCCTCGGAAGATGGGCTGTCAATTCATTATAACAGTAATGAGATGAGGCACACGCAATTAAGGCAGATGATGTATTCTGTTTATGCACCAATATCACTTCCATATTTTTCCTGATACATAAATATATAAATTGAATCCAGTAAGGGTATATATAACAACACAATATGTGATAAAACAACGTAATAATGTTAATAATAAATTACTACTGACTGTAATATAAGTGAATTGTTGGGAAGTAACAACAAAACAAACTTGTTATTTATTTAGGACAATGAATTATATATACATGAATTTCAAAGTAAAAATTTTACAGAGGTACCCATACCTATGTCTAAAGTCACTCAAGTCAGCTGCAAAGTTAATATCTCCAGAGATCAACAGCAAAGCTGCAGGAGCGGAATGGAGTTCACCAAACCTCCGCATGCATTGTCTCAGCTTCTCATCAGCTGCATTCTTTTGAGTACCACACACATGAATCAAGCTTACCTGGAAATACAATAACAGATTAAAGCAAGTCAATAAACAACACAAATGGCTATGATGTATAATTTGAGTTTACATAACACTTATTATGATAAAGAGGAAAATCATGTTCTTTTACAGGCTCTTATATCTCTAATAACTCCACTTTTTGCACCAAATTTGCACCAGTCAGTATTTGGACACAAACAATTCTAGAAATTCACAATAACAATTAGAAATTGAGAGCTTATTAATATTGTACTACTAACCTCTTGAGGGTAAACACAAACACAGATATTCGCAAATTATAGATGGTTTTATTGTATGGTTTTCTGACCATTGACAGTTTAATGAAAAATTTTCTCAATTGTTATCACACAAATTTTATGGAAGATGTGAAAAGATGGTGATATGATAATGGATGTGGATGTACTATGAGTATTTTCAAACAGTACTTACTTGAGAATCATTCAATTCCTGAAGCCTGTTCTGTGCTTCCTTTCTAACATCACATACAACAACAAAGTCAGCTTCTCTTTTCCCAACTAAAAACTTATTTCTAATAGCTGAAACCACATCTATAGCAGAGCATCCTCTAGGGACCTGTAATATAAAAAAGAAATTTAACATACAAATGCTGCTGCATACAAAAAGGTTTAAAAAATTTACTTTTATATTTTGCCAAATTTTTTTTTGTAGAAGATTTGGAACTTTAATAAAACATTAAAAATTACCTGACAATTCTCAATATCCCAAAAAATGCCAATAGGGATATTGACTACTGCTCTTTGTTTATGGTGGCGAAACCGAGACCGTACTCTAGGTCTTTCAACTACCATCACTCCATCATCCTTCGTACTGTCCAGTTCATCATCTGAAGACTCATCTTCCACATCTAAAATATTCAAACATTTGCATGATGAGAGTTTCAATAAATAACAATAAATTTAAAAAAGTTTGTTTGAAATATACTCTTGGTATTGCATATAATTATCTAGAGGTTATGACTGACTATTGGTACATTTCCTAGAAATCGATCCTTGATCCTTCATTGATCTTTTTCCTACACTTTATACATTTTGGTAACATATATATTGCTGCCCAAATAATTATTCTGCTGGTTTATACTACTAATTATTTGGTTGCTACCCAAGTGATTTTTTGGCTGACCTTTTTGTTGCTGACCAAGTAATTGAATGGCTGCCCAATTAATTACTTCCCATTTTAAGTTAGTCTTGTAATGGTTGTAATATAATAAACACAATTATAATCCTAAAACTTTGTTTTTAAAGGAAAATAGAAAGAGTTTAAATAACATTAAAAGTTATGAAGTTTAAAATGTAACATGTAAAATTACAACACCTTAGATTAATTAAACACATGATGTAGAAAATGATAATATTGTAGCTTGTGATGATGGCTCTTCTTTTTACAAATTATAGTACATAATAAGTATATTTAGAACTATTTAAATAGGCTAAGTATATTTGTTCTTCATGATTATCCTTTGTGATTTCCTGTTATATTTCATGAGCACTGTCAGAATTTTAACATAATCAAACTATGTAAAAGGTGGATTGTAATAATAATATTGATGATAAATATTTCAAAATATTATTCTTCAGATTTACCTGTGATCCATAAACGAGGTGGCAGTGGTATTTTCATAGCTGAATTAGAAATAGAACTTGCCAGTCCTTGGGCAGAACGACTTCTGACTGTTTTGCCATAACAGCCTGCCACGTCTTCACAATTCAATTCAGAACTCATATTGAAATGCATCTTGGGGTTTAATTTACGCAACACAAAATGTTTTCAGCATATGTTTCAAAATCAAGGAAAAACAATTGTACGTAATTAATGTATTTTCATTACCCTCGAGAACTTAAAGAAAAAACTATTCTTAAAACTTAAAATATATATACAAATTGCTTAAATCAGTACAGATTTGTGTCATTTAACTAGGAAAACAGATAAATTACATTACAAAATGTAAAAATTACACACTTTCTACGCCATAATCCCATTCACACAGAATACACAGACTGCAGACAGATTCCATTTCCATTTTCTGTTGTAAATTGTCTCCCATGTAGGGAAGGCAAAGGGAACGAAGCCCGTACAGCCAAGTCTTCGGTATATATTATATGTCTTCAGTATTTGCACTCAATTGAAGTGTCATTCATAAATAGTGATAGAATGAGAGGGAACACCTACTGATTGAAACAGAACATTGCCTCATGCTATTGTGTGGGAGTTTGGCATCTATCACACAGTACAAAATTCTTGTCTAAAGCCATTAGCTACCAGAGTATCAGAGTATTTCCTCTGTAAAAAAGAATAGGTATTTGGCGGCATTTGACTAATGGTGGACGTGGTTTTTATTTCCATTATTGTAATATTGTTTCGGAGTGGATATTGTTACGTGAAATCAGTGTGTAATAAGTGTCTGTGATGCTGTGCAATTTGGAGGATAATCGAAATAAGCGTCAAGTGGTGTGAAAAGTGATGAGTTTTTTTATCGTAGTAATCTACCTCATCCAAGTAGCACCACAGTATCTGCCATCGATCGTTTGACGCCAAACTCTCCCAAGATGCATTGAAATGTATTATACTAGCATTTCAATCCAAACTACTGAATAAATAAAATACTGAAGATATGGCATTATGGGCTTCATTCCCTTTGCTTTCCCTACATGGGAGAATTTTACAACAACAAAAAAGAATTAATTGTCTGTGGTTAGAAATGAACTGACTTGCATTTTTAGAGATTCATTGAAGAATTATTGATAAAATTAACACATAATTGCAATTTATATTCTTGTTTATTCGCAAATTAATTTTTCGTCGGTGTCACTGTTGTAATTATAATCGATATACTGTTCACGTAACCTAAATACTCAGTTACTACAAAAAATACAAAAGTGACAAATATTTGTGCAGAATCAAAAATGAGTACAAACGGAGATATTGGTAGCCTCAATGCCAGCGGCAAAATAATTAAAATGGAGGTAGGTAAATAGCATTTGGCCGTATGGCATATTACAGATTTTACATAAATACTGTCTGGCTAACCAAACCTTTGTTTTTAGGTAGACTACAGTACAACTTGCGATGAGAAACTACCACTATGGAAGTCATGGGCTTCAAAAGGAAAGGTTCAAGAAGCTATTGACCAACTATTGGCTCTTGAAAAGCAGACTCGAACGGTAAATACTGTTTATTATTTTTAATTTCAACCTAAAACCAGATCTGCTGATGCTCACTGGAGCGCCCAAAATTACTCCCAATAATTTATAGTAAATATATATTAATGTAATTACAGGGTGCTGATATGGCGTCAACAGCTAGGATTTTAGTGACTGTTGTTCAGATTTGTTTTGAGGCTAAAAACTGGTCTGCTCTGAATGATCATATTGTACTCCTCTCTAAAAGAAGGCAAGTATATTGAGTACCAATTAAAGTACTAGCATTTATTGGACTTGATTATGGTTTACATGACTTGCAAAAAAAGTAAATGAAAAAGATTCTTTTGGCATGTTTGTTAGTCTTCACTTTTAAAATTAAAATCTTTTGTTTTAGATCACAATTAAAGCAGGCTGTTGTAAAAATGGTACAAGAGTGTTATACTTATGTAGACAAAACTCCAGATAAGGAGACCAAGATTAAGTTAATTGAGACCTTAAGATCAATAACAGAAGGTAAAATTTATGTTGAAGTAGAAAGAGCTAGGCTCACCCATATTTTGGCAAAGATTCGTGAAGAGGACGGCAATATTAATGAAGCTGCAAAGATCATCCAAGAGCTCCAGGTAGAGACTTATGGATCAATGGACAAACGTGAAAAAGTAGAACTTATATTGGAGCAAATGAGGTTATGTTGTAAAATCAATGATTATGTACGCACCCAAATCATATCCAAGAAAATCAACACAAAGTTTTTCGAGGAAGAAAATACTCAGGTATTTTTTTTTTTCATTTACGTGTTTGAATATTATAGAGGCTTTACAGGTCAGCTTCTGTTGTAGAATTGTAATAATAATATGTTTTTATTATTTGCAAATAATAATATCTAGTCATCAAAATTAACATAATAATAATAATTAACATATTACTTCTACTTAAAATATTGTTGAATATTGTAAAATAAAAAGCCAACCTTGTGAATGTACAATTACAAATAATACATGTTTCTGTTGTCTGGTAATCAGACCATTGAGAGGCTACAAGCATAAATTTGTTAACATCATTTATACAACAAATATTTTACTTAAATGTTAGAATAACAAGATACTACAGAGTTGTGCAGCATTTATTTCAATAAAGAGTTATAATATTTCTTATCATTTTCAGGAGTTAAAAGAAAAATTCTATCGCCTTATGATTATAGTAGACCAACACAACGGGCAGTATTTATCTGTGTGCAGGCATTTCAGAGCCCTAGGGAAGGCAGCAGGCGATGATGCTCTTATAGGCAGTGTCCTGTTCTTGATACTTGCCCCATATGACAATGAACAGGCAGACTTAACACATAGGCTCAATGAAGATAAGGATTTAGATAAACTACCTGAGTACAAGTAAGTAAATTAATGATAATCAACAAATCTTTGAATCAATATTTACAAGTTGAAGAGTACTGCTTCTAAAGGACATATCTAAGAGTTAGTTAGTCGTGATTACAACCATTCCTACCCACTAATCAGCATTGGCCTAGTGTGATGGTGTTACAACCTATGTGTTTCTTCATGTAGACCTGTGCCCAGCAGTGGGATAGGTTTGTGACAGATAAATCAAAGAGTGTTTCAAAGATTTTATGAAGAATGCAAAAATTTTAATTATGTCAATATCTAAAGTTTGTGGTGGATCTGCATGATTTTTATTGAATATTTGATTTTCAGACAGCTACTTGGCTTATTTATTAATCCTGAGATCATTAGATGGAACACACTATGTTCAACATATGAGAAGATGCTCCGTGCCACACCTTGTTTCTTGGCATCAAGTGAGAAAGGACAGAGTCGTTGGAATGACTTGAAGAACCGAGTTGTGGAACATGTAAGAGAAAGAGACATTTTATTTAAATGTGAATACTAACTAGTATTATCAGTAATCAACGAGAACAAAGTAAACAAAGGGGTGCTCCAATACCTTGGTCATGTGAAAAGGATGGGCGAAAGTAGAAAGTGATTGGCGATGTTTACATAAAGACAATCAAATTGCATTCTCAAAAATAATTACTGGTCAATTGTTCCTCTAATTGCTTATTGCATTTCCTCTAATTGCTAATTGCATATTTGCCAGGTTTATTAGGATAATCTTTACACCCTTTTAATAAGAGTCATTTACTGTCAAAAGCGTACCTATTTTTGCATGTGGCTGTTCAAATATACTCAGGTATTCACTCCTCATGAAAGTTTATAAATAATTATACTTATAGACTAGAATAGAAGTAATCTCTAAGGAGGAAGTCATAAATTTATTTATTAGTTATCACTTATCATATAGTCCTTTATTATATTCTTATTTTTCAGAACATCCGTATAATGTCGATGTATTATACACGCATTACACTGAAGCGTATGAGTGAGCTCCTAGGGCTGAGTGAGACGGAGACAGAAGATGCTCTTAGTCAGCTTGTTGTGAGCGCTGTGGTCCGCGCTAAGATTGACCGCCCAGCTGGAGTAGTGCATTTCAGGTAAGTTTAGTCTAACCTATTATGACTATGTAATGGGAAATAATTGTAATCTAATTTTAATGAGAAGATTCATTATTGTATTTATTGAGTTGATTGATGAACTACAGTATAATTATCTTCTTCTTCTTATTTTTAATGGCGTTGACTTGATGGAGTCCGCCAATATCAAGTGTTCTGCTTAGACTTTTTGTTTATTCAAAGTGTCATGAGTGCACAAAGTAGGAATATTAAATATAATTAAAGGTTTATTAACCGACTGTTGAGTTATCTGAAAAAGAAAACACAAACACAATAGTAATATATACACATATGCAGTAATACTTTTTTAGTTATTAGATGAACAAACGACTTATAATCTAATTTTATTGGAGGTTAAATAATCACACAGAGTAGTAACAACTGGGGAATTGATATAAGTGAGAAGTGTCTTACAGTTTATAGGCTTAGGAATATTTGGAGGAAGCAAATCATATAAGGAAGTGGGAAATTTAGGGCATTCGAAAAATATGTGATCCGGTGATCCTTCGTCTAGACCGCATTCGCAGAGTGAAGAGTCTTTTACTCTAATCTTAGCAAGGTGAACCGGCGTGCAAGAGTGTCCCAATCTTAATCGGCAGATAGTAGAGGTGCAGACTTTGGAAATATTTTTAAATTTAGAAAACCAGGGTTTCATTGGGATTACATCTTGTATGTCTGCATAGTGCCTTCCCGTTGTGCGAGAGGATGATCTCCAGTGAACCTGCCATACAGCCATCATATGTTGTTTTGCTACTAAACCAAGATCGTGTGAAAAAACCTTATAATGAGAGGTACAGCCATTAACTGTAGCATCCTTTGCTATTAAATCCGCCGTTTCATTTCCATCTATGCCCGAGTGACCCGGGATCCAAGCCAAACTGACCCTAAATCCTAGCTGTTTACACCTATATAGGGCGCTTCTGATACTCAAAATAATTGGAAACCTATTTCTGGATCGAAAGGGACTTGACAAAATTGCTTGGAGGCTACTTCTGGAATCAGAGAAAATAACGGTTTTTTTAAGTTTATGTGATTCTATGTATGAAATAGCTTCCAGCAGTGCCGTTGCTTCTCCAGTAAAGATTGAACAGGAGGGAGGTAATTTAGAGTTCAATATAATCTTATATCTAGGAATCCAGACAGCAGCACCCACACATACACCCTCAATAATCTTAGAAGCATCCGTGAACATTACTAACCAGTCACTCCATCGATCATTTATGTAAAATTGTAACTGGGAGTTAGCATTAGGGCTATCTTTATTTATGTCAAGGTCTAATATGACCTCAGGTGTAAAAGTTAATAATTGATAGGGGTTGTCATACAATGGGTTCAATATACACTGGTAAACCGGACATGGTTGACTGATAAATTTTACAAAGCTGTTAAATAAACATGGGTGGCTCTTATGAATCCAATATTTATCAAATGATATGAACTCTGATAGTTGATGCAATTTTCCTATTAAAGGGTGTCTAGAGTTCTGGACAATTTTAAAGAAAAAGTTATCTGCCAGGTACTGTCTCCTCATCGACAGAGGGGCTTCAGAGCATTCCACCTGTAGGGCGTTAATGGGGGAGGATTTCATAGCCCCCAATATAATGCGTAAACATTTGGACTGGATCTTGTCGAGAGAATGCAAAGAAGACTTGATGCAAGGCTCCAGCAAGAAGGACCCATAATCAAGATGACTTCGTATTAAAGCGTTGTAAATCAGTTTTTGGGAAAAGGGATGGGCACCCCACCAGGCTCCTGATACAGATCGTAAGATGTTCGTGTTCTTCTCACATTTTTTGACTATATGTGCAACATGCGGTACACCTGACATTCTATAGTCCAGTACAACTCCCAAGAATCTCACACTTTCTTTTACAGGAATTGGCTTTTCCTCGTACCTAATGTCCAAATCATCAATTCTTCTAGAGCGAGTGAAGTTGAGTACAGAGGATTTTTCCACGGAAAGTGACAACCCGTGATCGTCAAGCCAATCCTTAAGATAGGTCAGCGCCGTGTTTAGGCGAGAGGAGGCCACCTCAATATCACTGGATGATACGTAAAACGTGAGATCATCAGCATACTGCAGTACATTGCAGAAACAGTTCACAGACAACTCAAGGTCGTAAGTATATATGCTATAAAGTAGGGGACTAAGGACTGAACCCTGTGGTAGACCCTTCCATAGCGACCTCGGGGGATGGAGATTATTGTTTGCGCACACCTGTATGGTTCGAGCTGAAAGAAGATTGTAGATAAGATTTACAAGCCTCACTGGGATACTCAGATTAAGCAATTTTTGCCTGAGTATTGGAAGCAAGACATTATCGTACGCGGATGAAATATCCAAAAAAACTCCAACAACAGATTCGCGTTTTGATAGCCCTATCCAAATGTCAGTAACGAAGATGCTGAGACTATCCATGGTACTCATGCCTTTACGGAACCCAAACTGACTTTTAGCCAGAAGACTCTTGTTTTCTACGATCCATTCAAGGCGGTTTTTAATCAGGTGTTCCAGAATTTTTGCCATAGTGCAGGACAAAGCAATAGGTCTGTATCCATTTGGGTCATTGCTTGATTTGCCAGGCTTCAAGATTGGGACAATTATTTGTGACTTCCATTCTTCAGGAGGATGTCCTGACATAAAGATGTTATTTAGGATACATAGAAATAATTCCTTGGCGCTCTGACTGCAATTTACAAGGAAACTGTATGGGATTCCGTCAACTCCTGGAGATGAGTCCTTGAGACCATCCAGTACAGCAGAAAGCTCATCGAAGGAAAATGGGGCATCAAAATCACCTACAGGGGCTGCTTCAGAGATTGTTGAAAATACAGTCACTTCCGGAAGAGAGGGAACTGAAAGAGGGGCCAATTTGCGACAGAAAGCCTCTAGCCATTCAGAGATGTCGTTAGATGTTAAGCTCCCACTATTAGAACAAGAGCCACGGAATCTTCGGATATTGTTCCACACCATAGAAGAAGGAGAACTAGGGGAGAGAGCTTCGCAGAATCTTCGCCAACCAGCTTTTTTCTTTTCTGACAGGAGTTTAGTTGTCTTTCCTGATGCTGCACGGAACTGCAGGTAGTTGGATTCTGTCATCGATTTGGCATAATTCAGCTCCGCTGTCTTTCTCTGTTTACATGCCGCAGTGCACTCCGAGTCCCACCAAGGGAGAGAGGGGGGCTTATGTTTAAAAATATTTTTTGCAGGGATGGAACGGTTGGCTGCTGATAGAAGTGTATCTCTGAACCATACATAAACATCAAGCACATTATCCACTGTTATGGTAGTAATACCTCTGATTTCTTGATCCAAAATGGAGCGATATTGACACCAATCAGCCTTTGAAAGATTATATTTCAATCGAGGACGCGGAATTCCCTCTATGTTAGGTCGTGAGGAACACAGTCTTTCAATGACAATGGGGAAATGATCACTACCGTGAGTAGTGGAGAGGATTGACCATTGAAGGCGAGAGGAAAGTGAAGGAGAGCAAAGGGACAAGTCTACTGCACTTTTCTGGTTTTGAAAAGGATTTACTCTACGGGTAGGAGAACCATCATTCAACAGGCATAAGTTAAAATTATCGCACATTTCTAGGAAGGAGGAAGAGAGATAGTCACAATAATAAGAGCCCCAAGAAGTGTGGTGTATGTTAAAATCCCCCATCACAATAAATGGAGGGGATATTGAAGAGAGAATGGATTGAATTTCTGTTAAACATGTGGTATCAGGGTGAGGTATATAAACAGAGAGGAAGGTTATGTTTAATGTCTTCACTGCTACTGCATTAATGTTTTCACTATGAGGAGGTAATGATATTTGGGAAAAGGAATTTTTCCTGGAAACTAGGAGAGCAGCACCTGCATGTCCATCGGTTCTGTCATCCCGGAGACACGAATAGCCAGATACTCGAAAACGAGATCCGGGCTTAAGTCGCATCTCCTGGATGGCAAAAACGTCAGGTAAGTACTTGCTTATGAGATGTAAAATTTCATTTTTCTTATTATTGCTGCTGCGACAGTTCCACTGGAGGATTGGGTTCGCGAATAGGACTGGTTAAGGAAAGGAGCTGGGACAATTGTACACGGAGATTGTTCGGTATTTCTATGTCATTAAATCTGTTAAGGAGATTGATAGTAGTGGATAAGAGTAGGGGTATGAGGTTGTCATTGGGTGATGGAGGATACCCTGAAAGAGCACAACCGTTTTCAAGTTCAAATCTTGGTTGTTGTATGATGTCTCTATGTGCCTGTTGATCATACCCTGGGGAAGAGGCTGGCTTAAAAGGTCTTCTAGGAACAACGGTTGTCTTTCGGTATGAAGTAGGAGCAAGGGGAGTGGACGGGGGAGGCGGCTGTGAGGGGTATGTTTGGCTAAAAGCTGTAGATCTAGCTGTATCAGCAAAAGATCTCCTAACTTGTGGGAACCTAGCTGCTGCTTCAGAGTACGAAACACTTTCTTGAGACATAACTAGCTTTATTTGTTTCTGTCTCGACTGTTCGGGGCATGCAGAATCATTTGCCCTATGGGGGCCAGTGCAGTATAGACAAGTAGGAGTATCTTTGTTACAAGTAATACCTTCGTGTGGTTGGGCACATATAAAGCATCGGGGTTGGGACCTACATTGAGATTGAATATGGCCAAATCTGCAGCATTTATTACATTGTATGGTTGGGAGAATGTAGGTTTCCAGGGGATGTGATGTGTAAAAGCAGTAGACATGAGTTGGTAATTTCTGTCCAGAGAGTGTGAGCACAACAGTCTGGGTTGGAACCCATACTGGGGAGCCCTCAACTACAGTTTTCCTATTAAGTCTCCGTGCTTTGATAATGGGTCCATAGCCTTCCGGTACTTCTATACATTGAACCAGTTCATCTAAAGTATATTCCACAGGTATTTGTCGGATAATGGCCATTCTGGTGACACTGTAACTCGGAATAATTGCTTCATATTTTGATGGGAGGAGTGACGGGTGATCCAAAAAAGCATTTGCATCAAGATATGATTTAAATTCCACTGACACTCTATTTCTGCCGATTAATTTTACACCATCCCGGAGAACATTTTTAATCTTGTTATGAAACAAGAAATGACCGAACTTAATTGTACGTAAACCAGTGCCAGACGCAGGATCTGTGATGATTTTACTAACATGCACAATGAAAGGGCCTTTATCTTGGGCTGTATATTTGCTCTTATTGTTCTGGAATTCTGGATTAATGTAAGAAGACTGTATTGATGGGGAAGATTGGGATGTATTGGTTTTCTTGGGAGGTTGTGATGTATTTAATCCTGAAGGCGCACGCTTCCTAGAATTTTGGGAGCTAAAATCTACATCCATTTGCGTAATTTGCGTAAACAAAGGAGGGGATTGATGAGCACATGGCTCTTCGTCGCCACCTCCCGGGTCGGGAGGTTCAGACATTTCTACACTATGGTTAAATTAATAACTACTTACATACACCAACGAAACTACCACCAGACTAATTACACACAAATAATAAGTCAACAGAATAGATAAATGGGAAAACAATAAATTCTACGTAAGAATTAACACCTTGTGTCAAACACTCACACTTCGAAACTCCCAGTATAATTATATCCCCTTGAAAGTCCAAAAGCCATTATAAAGTCTTATTTCGAACACATTTTGATATGGCTGTATGAGCTTAGTTCCCTTTGCATTCTCAATATGGGAGAATTTTAACAAAAATATAGAGGTTTTTTGGCGGCTATGGTGGACTTATTTCAGTGATTATAATATTGTTTCGAAGTGGATCTTGTTGCGTAAAATCAGTGTAGTTTTGTGTAATAAGTGTCAATAATGATGAGCAATGTGGAGGATCATTGAAATAATCGTCAAGTGGTGTGAAAAACGATGGGATTTTTATCGTGGTAATCCACCTCATCGAAGTAACACCTCAGCGTCTGCCATCGATTGTTTGACGAAAAACTCCATTAAGATGCATTTAAATGTATTACACTTGCATTTCAATGCAAATACCGAAGACATGGCTGTATGGGCTTGGTTTCCTTTGCCTTCCCTACATGGGAGAATTTTACAACACAAAAAAAAAACAAAAGAAAAGAGAATTTTTGGCTGCATTTGACTTGTGATTTTTCTACTAGTGTCTACCATCGATCATTTGGCGCTAAACTCTCCCAAGATGCATTGAAATGTATAAGATTTGCATATGCAAATACTGAACACGTGCACCACGGACGCTAGTGTTCGCACACAATAAATATTTCTATTGTGCCTCGAATTGTGCCCGTTGACTAGTTAATACTCAAGACTAAGCTGCATGGACTCAGTTCCCCTTGTCTTCCCAATATGGGAGCATTTTAAGAACAGAGGAGTTTTGGCGCCATTTTTATTTCAGTGGTTGTAATATTCTTACCTATTTGTTTCAGTTTGAATATGGATGCATCTGACCGCTTGAACGAGTGGTCTAATAACCTCAACACGCTGATGCAGCTTGTCAACAAAACAACGCATCTCATCAACAAAGAAGAGTGTGTCCATAAACACCTTTTGGCTACTGCCGAGTAAAATATCTATTTTAACTTAGATAAATTTATAAGTAAACAATTTTTTTTAATAATACATTGCATTAAGTATCCTATGCTGGGTGTCATAAGGTCGAACTTACAACCAAAAAGCCAAGTTACATATGTACATGTATATACTAACATGTTTTTATATTGGACTACATTGTGTGAACTAGACATACAGCTAATTAGACATACATTCCTGAAAAAAAGGATTACCATGTGCTGTATTGTTGTCTTTGCAATCCAATATGTGTACTATACTGCTTTACGTTCGAACTTATTAAACCCGGTAAATAAATAGTATTTATAAATATTGAATAGTTATATTTATTTGTAAAGGGTTTTAATCCAAAATTTCTTTGAGTCTATTGCAAATGTTTGCATGGACATATCTAAATTGATTCCCTTACACACCTTGTATGACAATATACAATAATTATTTTCGAAATGAAGCTGGTATTTGTAGTATGTTGTTAGATGAACGGTAAATTTTATGTCAATAAATATACTAATTCAATGATATTTGTTTTTCTTCTTAATATCCTGTTATGAACTTTCCCAAATGTAATAAAAATTATGAGATTTACATTAAGGAAAAATTGAAAATCTATTTATTCTGTATTAATCAATGAATTGTTTAGTGTTACCACAAACAGCCAGTGTTCGCACGCAATAGATATTTCTATTGTGTCTCGTTTTGTGCCAGTTGACTACTTAGTTACCATACAAAAAAATAATGTAAACATATTTGCAGAACCACAAAGGGACTTAAATACTTACTGGTTTTTAAAATGGATTAACTTATCGTCCTCCAAACCAGGGATGGAGGTTTTGAGATATTTTTTTATTGGTTTCCAACATAAAACCATGTAAATACTGTTTAAAGTGAAACTAAGATAGCACAACTTATTTACTAAATTTGGACAATTTTACTAATAAATCAAATTAATTATTTTAATTTATCCGATTAATAAATCCGATCGCCTCAGTGATACGATATCAATACAGTTTGTTTGGGAAACATTTTTATTTAATTTATGTAATTATGACGATTGTATATTATTAACACAGTCAATTACTATTGTTACTTTTTCACTTAATATAACCAGTAAAGACGAGGGTTTCTCCAGATTTATTAATGGTTATAAATTGTTACTAAAACTACAAGTTTTACACCTTATTCTCATTTATCTTTTGTGGTCAGTCCTTTTCGTCTCGTACCTAAATTAAGAAAATGTTTTGGGTTTAGTGTTAATTAGGTATATAAAAATTTTGAGCTAAACGCTTAAGACTAATTAGGACCAAAGGTTTTAAGTTGTTTAGTCCCTCACAGGAAAAAAACCACGTTCTTTTCATCCTATAATTAAAACATTCCCAGTTTCAATATTCCCAATTTGACCATTTCGTCACCATTCAACAATAAGGTGTAATGAAATGGAGATTGCTGGTAATCATGTTTTTTCGTCCGAGGTTTTGACTCATGTGATTTATCTTTTTAGTGGTATAGGTATTCCTACTTTATATTACGTTGATCCACTTCACACGTTTTGCGTAGGACCTAATACTGAGTAGGTAGGTAGGTAACGTGAGTCCATTGATTAATTTCCAAATTCATCAGTTTATCAGCTTACCATTTAATTGGTTTCACATTCGATTAAACGATAACTCCAGTCAAGTCACTAGAGCTGATAAGATATAAATTGTAACAACAATTTAAAACTGTCGTCTGCTATAATACTCTGCTCACGTAGGTCGAGTGGTGTTATTATAATACCGTTGTTTTTATTTAATTTTTAAGATGTTCTCGACTATTATCTCACTGTTGATTCCGGCCAGCTTAGTGATTTTATTTAGATACTTAAATGCTAAACAAAATCCGCCTATTTTTGGAATATATCAAATAAAAAATAAATCCTATTGGATGAAGTTCATGTTTATGTTTACAGTATTGAAAATTAGACAGGTATGTACCAATTTTTCATTGTTTACATAATAGTTATAAAGATTAGAACAAAGAGGAGCTTTGTACAATTAGTATTAATATTGACGATCCCACTTTCTCCATGGGCTCTGGGTCAACCAAACTGAGATTGGGAAACCATATCGAGTGATGTTTTAAGTGTTTCCCACATACTCTGGTCTGAATGAGAATGCCGCGTTTTATACAGCAGTAGTGATGAAAGAAAATACAAACAAATTTGTCTACCTTGTGTGATGATGTGTTATGTTACATTTTGCGATCTTGGGTTACTCTAATGTTCCTGATGGTATGGTTTTCTCTTGCAGTTAATTACCTATATTGCACATTTACTGGACATCGAATTCGGAGGCAGCTCAGATGGCTTGGTACATATCCATAACAGTGAAATAGATCTGGAAAAAAAATACTTCATGGGAGACAATCCGAAGGTAAGATTTTCATGATACCAACTAATTCGTATGATTGGTCCAATATTTCAAGTTATGATTTATCTGATGGATAAATTTATATCAGATCTTTGGAGCTCTCTAAGTTGGAGAAACTTCATAGATTTTCAACCTTAATGTGTTAATCATTAAGTGCAAAAATGTAAGAAAAAATTTAACTATTTCTCGATCATCTTTTAGGCAGTTGATGCTGTATATTTTAATGGGGCATCTCTCAAAGGGGAGGCAGTCATTTGTGGAGTTGCTCGAAGACCAGGTCAAGTTTGCGATGCATTTTTAATTTTAAAGGTAAATAATTTACTTTCTACGACTTCCTACGCATAGAAAAATGCATTTTGTTTATACTCAAAACACAATATTTTGTTAATACAGGTGTACGGTGAAGAACTTTTATTATCTCCAGAACTCCATGACACGTACCAAATACAATCTCACCAAGAAATGGGAGAATATAAAATAAATGGCATTTCAATTCAAAACTTCATACCTATGCGAGCGTGGAACGTTACTTACAAAGGTGACATGAAGTTAGTATTTATATTACCTAACAAAATAATACGGTGTAGTCTCGAAACGTTTTAAGTTATAAAATAACATATGGTTAAAAAAACAATATTTTTTATTCAGAAAATAGTTCCTATATAGTTATGGTAGCCTGGTACTTTATTTGAAAATATAGATAGGTATACCATACCGGGTGTCACACGGCCATGCCACGTGGAGGGAAAGTATATTAAATATTGAAGGTTGGATATTTTACTGAAAGAAGACATCATTTTATTTTTTATAATAAGTGGAACTGCATTCACAGATTTTTTTAAAAATCGCCTTACTCTACCGGGAATCGAGCTCGCGAAATGTGAAAAAAACACCATGTATTTTATGATAACCGTCGACCGGGACCTGTATATTACACACTATTCGCTTAACTTGCTATGTTAATTTGTAAATCACTTTTCTTCTGAAAAGTACACATGATGCCATAATATGAGCCTGAACAGTAATAGCAAATGGGATCCATTTTTGATACCTAAAATAAATCTAAAAGTTCCTCTAAATAAATAGGTACCTAATGTAAGTTTTGATCAAAACTTACAATCAATGAATTGTCCTATCAGATTATTATATTTATGTTTAAACATAAGGAATGTATTATTCTCATTTAAGTTTTTCATTTCACAGGCTTCGTAGTGACCCTGAGAAGAAGGTGAAAGTTGAAATGGTTTTGACTTGGAGTTCGTATTGGAATCCTTTCAACTACAACACCCAAATGTCGGCAGCATCTATGGCTGGCGACATCGCGAGAGAGCAGTGGTCAATGGGCTATTTCGCGTTACTGAAAAAGTTAATATTAATCATTTATTTTCAACTATCAACGAGTAGGGTTTACATTCATTCGTCGTTAGGTTTCTGTTTTACTTATCATACATATATCATCACGTCTCTATGCCCATAGGGGTAGGCAGAGGTGTTAAACACCCACATTTCGTCTGCCTGTTTCCATGCACCGGACACTAGCAATGATCTTATATTATTACAGCATTTTACGTCGAATATTGTTATTGCAAGTTGTGGCGGCATATTTAAAGCTTCCACGAAACGCAGAGGTGATGCAGGTATAAACGGCGAGAACCCAAACTGATCGACCGAGCTGAATACTTTAACTAGTCAAACAAGTAAGGTGACTGCGACCTTATCATCTGGTACAGTCAAGTGCATTAATATGTATCTTGAAAACCATTACAATATCATGTATGTATGTAAGGATTCACGAAATATGTGACACTTTTCTCATCGTTATTATGTCTTCGCTTTCGTTCCTTAAATATGTAAGTAACTAAGTGTGCAATAATATATATCTATCTATACTATGGTATCATAATATATGTGACACTTTTCTCTTCGTATTATGTTGGTATTACGCCTTCGGTTTTGTTCCAAAATATGTAAACTAAGAGAGCAATAATATGTCGCTAAAAAAGGTTTGTATAGATAGATGAGCCAATAAAAAATAAAAGTAAATATTCTTTGTATTTTTTTGACACTATTGACATTAATTTAAATTTTGAATTTCTTTTCTATTAAATGTGACAATTGTTTCTTGCTATGAAACAGAGAAAGTAAAAACTGCAAAATTTCTCGAACAAACGAAAAAACTCGATACAAAACAAATTGTCCTTTAATGAATACATGTTTTTGATCAATTTCTGCAAACATATTATCGACAGTTAGATTGGATACTTTCTTAATAAATTTTCATTGATATATACTTTTGACACGTTTGTTTAGATACATATTTATGCACTTGACTGTACAATAGACATGCGAAATGCAATACACGCCTATATTCCATTTTAAGCAGATTTGCTTGATTTAGGTAAGGCGTAACATGAGCTCTTCGTGGGATATGAAAACAATATCGAGCATGGCACACACGCACACACAATCGGTTACAATTTAGATTTATTAATTATTTAAAAATAAAACTATTTTCAGGATGCATCAGTCACATTACGAGCAAATGGGTCACATCAAAGGGACAGTGAACATCGATGGTAGAGAACACGTCGTCAATATGCCATGCGTCAGAGACCACAGCTTCGGTAAGACACACACATAATACTCATATAATCACGCCTATATCCCCGAAGGGGTAGGCAGAGGAGCACCTTCAGATCAAAACTCATGGAGGAGAAACAAAATAATTTTATGCGGATTGACAGACGTAACGTGTTAAGAAATACGAAATATTTGTGATTTTTAAAGGCATGTAATTTTCTTGGGTGGTACTTCAAAATTTACTTCTAAAATAACGCGCGGACCCTAATTCCGAAAAATTACTATAAAATTTACTAACAATTTTTCATAAATAACTATTAGGTACAATTTTTGTAGGGGTTACAAATTTTGTATTTTGTTGATTTATAATATTAGGTCCTTACCTATGAAATTGGTGTTTTGTATGAAGATTTTGGGGGAATTCTGCATTTTCCATACAAAATTTTTTTCAGTTTTCGTCACAACGACAAATCCAAAGATAATAATATTTGGCATCTATCATAAGACAAGCTTTAGTAATATGTGTAATATCACACTTCATAAAAATTATTTATCGTTTTTAAGTGAATGCAAATAAAATGATGTATTCGGGAGGCACTTAAAAAGAGTTGTCTCCGTGTCCAATTTTAACACAATTAAACTCACAACAAATTATCAAAACAAATCAAAAGTCTATTTTTAGACGAGGTAATTATTTTTTAGGAATACTCTGAATCTTAATATTTACAGACAAAATACTAAGAGAAAAATTAACCACCAATTTCATAGGTAAGGACCCAATACATACCTTTTTCACTAAGAACTAGTTCGTAGAAATGAACACATACCTACATATAGGTAATCCGTAATCACGACTATTATTCCCTAATGGTTAGTCAGAAACTAAGCAAAAGCATCGCAAAAGCATCGCAAAATGCTTTATATGGTTGTAAGTAAAACTCCCGATTGAGGTGTAGGGATGGCAGCTACAATATGTTTACTTACAAAAATCTCCTTTTTCTTTTACAGGCCCGTTCAGAGACTGGCGTACGTTTCACCGCTATGTCTACCATTTTATCTTTTTGGAGAATGGTGACTCCATGGCCATTGGCGCTGTCTCCCAGCCTGCTATCTTGTCACAGTAAGCCCTTTAAACTTAATATAGTTACATATTAAAAAATATATCTGCCCCCCTTAGCACGACCAAGCAACGATATTGCACCTATACATATTTACAGCAATAAAGAATGATAAAACTATTTTTCAATATGAACTGTCAAAAATATCTTCGATATTGCTTTTTTCTTTGACCATAAATAGCGATAAATGGCTTTTTGGTGATCATCAACCCATAGGGTTGCATGCATATATATATGATATGCATATGATAAAAATTATAAAAAAAATCAGTAAAAGCTTGCATATATAACAACCAACAAAATTGAACAAAAGTGGACTGACTGACTGAACTCCTTCCACTTTACGGTCTAAAAAACGAAAATAGTAATAATCTAAAGAGTATTATTAAGAAGATGTAGGCAACAATAATATTTAATCCAGTCAGTGTCTACAAAATTGTGCCTTACATTTCAGTATTCAATTTTAAATTCGCATCTACGAAATCACGGCCAAATCCTAGTACTTAATTAATTTAATCTGATTATATATCTACTAGGTGTTACCTACATACGTAATAGATATGCATAGTCAACTGATACATAACTGATATTACGTTCATCGCCCTACATTTGTACCATCGTTATAAATTGGACCTTGAACCACCTTGAACATTTTCAAGTATTGATTGTTTAAAACGGTCTGCCTATTCGTTAAATCACGAATTTGTCACGGAGCTAAGAGTTATCATATCGGTCAGCTTTAACATCATTAAAATAAAACAAGAGAGACACCACCATTTTTACATTTTTTTCTTCCAGTCATACGAAAGTTATTTGTATCGCTACCTACCTTGCTCTGAACAATATTTTTTTAATTAAACAACTAAACTAAATGTCACTTACAGCTACAGGTAGAGCCATCAGGCACTGTCACTAGGTAGACAACCACCACTGACACAGCTACACGCTAATAAACTCACTCAACGACGACTAACCGTAAACTGTTCTATATCTTCCGGAAACACTTACCCGATCGCATAACACGCTATAGGTGGCGCGACTGTTCCGCTTTGTGTCCGAACTCATGACCGGATGAATTTTATTAGTTATTTATTCTCTCATTTTTATTATTATTTTATATATATTGACGATTTTAAGTGCTAAGCTTAGCCTATGAAATAAAAAATATTTTTGATTTTTTTTATTTGCTTAATTCTCCATGAGGTTTTTTATTTAATTTTTCAGCGTTACTATTGGCTATTACTGTCGACGCATCGATCAAAGCGTCCACGCTATACAATCATGCGACTTCCAGCTATATCAGCATGGAGAGAATCAAATACTTTCAAAGGACTATGGTTTTGTATTTAAAGCAGGTAAATTATTATTTGTTTATAATATTTAATTTGAGATTTAAAACATTTCATATAATTTAAATAAAATTTTAAGAACTTTTCCAACTGCTGATGTTACGTTGTTGTTTAATGACGACTTCCGTAGTCGAAGGGTAGGCATCTTTTGTTTGAAAAAAGTCGCTATCTCATCAGCTTCTGGGTTCGATTGCCAGTAGTGGAATATTGTTTTGAATTCCGGAATTTGTTCTCCATTGATATCTATTTATGTAATGAGTTTTAATATTTTTCTATTTATAAATATAACTTACCATTATTTATCTGTCGTCGTCTGGTTTCCATAGAACAAGCGGTTGTGTCCTTTCACACAAACTGGCTCGGCTCTGAGAGCATTTCATTATTACGTTTAAAACAGAGCTTTGTGTCATTGTAAAAGGGTTGAATGGACGCTAAAGCTGCTTATTTTGGGTTAGTTCATGTTAGTGTCAGAAGATATTTATTTATATTCAATAAACAATCTTTTTCTAGATGGCGAGCTTCACTCTGTCAAAATAGTCGTGAATGATGAAGAAATATTCTACATTGGCAAAGACAGGGTGGCAAAATTCTATGAAAGATGGTGCTCTGTGGAAGTTGACGGCATCAAGGGATGTGCTTGTGTCGAATGGCAGTTTAACAACCAAACGGACACAAAAAACTAGAAAATAACAAATATAAGTTTAAATAGATTATCTATTTTTATTATCTACCTGTTGTTATGAGCTTGTATTAATTGCTAATTTATCTACGTTTGAATCGGGGTCAATATTCGAGTCGACAGATACCATAATTAGATAGTTGATAGACTTGTGGTAATTTATTGAAACATTGATATTTTTAGGAGCAATTTTTAAATATTTTTAATTGCATGCGTCTTTTTATTGTAATCCACTTTTTAAAACTGCTCTCCTCGGCAAATATGTTTTTTTTTTGTAATTTAAGTAATGCAACGCAATCAATAGTGCCCTATGTAATCATCACGTTAACTTGGTACTTTTAGTGAAAACACATTTGTATTGAAAATTGTGAAATGTATGCGAAATGAATCAGTATACCTACCTTTTACAGAAATTCTTGACAATCATATCTACAAAATATTCATTTTCAACAATCAGAATTAAAAGCATATAACAGAGATAATAAATCAGAGACAATTAATTAACAATATTAACAGGGTTTGCCATTAAAATCAATTGTGCAAGAAAAAAAATTTATATTTAGCGAAACATGAACTTAAAAATTAACGACTTATAAGTTACAAACACAATGAAAAGTACATTATAATGAGTTTTAACAATTATTATTTGACTTAATAAAATAATACAGCGAAATAGTTTTAGTTACATAGAATCTGTTCTCACTGTAAATTAGTTATGTGGTTAGTTTTTCTGATGAAAATCTACATAGAAATTGGTATAGCAACAGTATAAAATCTATTTTGGTATCGCAACGTCTTGTTTGGTCGTATTTATACAAACTAAAGCTATTTACTGTATTTTATTTATGACACTACATTGAACATATTATTTTAATATATTATAATAAGTAAAGGTATTTCTTTTTCAGTATAAGCGACGTAGTTATGGACAATAATAAGTGATCAGAGAAAATTGAACGGAGAATCATATGACAGAATAAATATGAGTCTAGATATATATTATATATTTATCAGGCTACAAAAAATATAACTTCAAACTATTTCTATGGATTTTTTTTCACTTTAAGTCACTGAAATATTTTTCTAAGTGTGAACTCTACAGCTTACAAACTAAAGGTGCAAAATACGCGTTTTGAAAGTGAGAAAGCTAAAACAGAATTCGTATTCTACTTTTGAAAATATAATGCTATGAGCGCAAAACACTCTTAACGTTGATGTTATTCGATATACAATAACATTATTTTTATTGAGACATAAATCAGATTACACTGTAGTAGACACTTTAAGCGTATTTCTATTGCTTTCTTAGTTTAATAGAAAATCTGATAAAAATATAGACATCGATAGTCAAAATATTTGTATGCAAGTATTGTCTAGGTTAGCACATAAAATACGAAACTATTAAGGAGTTCACAGACGGCAGCTATAATATTATATTAATGAAAATTACATCTCGAGATGTATAGCTTTCAATTGTCTCAGGTATCGCATACAATAGTATGCCTTATATTCTTGTCTCGTGAGTCTGCTTTCAACTGTCTTAGCATCCGTAAGATACGAAAATGTAAAAATATACATTATAACTGCCGTGTGTGGTCCCCAGATGATTTATATGGAAAGATGTAACGAAATGTATTGAGATTTATCGTCCTATAATCGTTATACATCAATGTATATTAAAGCTCCGTCTGTGAACTTCTTTATCATGTAATGTCAGAAATACAATATTAAGGCCCGATTTTTCAATCCTCAGATAAAACTATCTGTCAGTCAAACGTTAGCTCTGTCCCTTTACTTTTTAAGACTTTAGAAAGTGACATTGATAGTTTTAAATGGCGGATAATTTTATCTGAGGATTGAAAAATCGGGCCTTACAGTAATAAAAATATTACAGTTAAGTTTTATACACGCGGGGAAAAATAACAAACGTTGTTCACTCCACACAACTAAGTCTCTTACTAAAAGGCTTACCCTAACCATACTTTCAATGTACTTGGGATTAGATTGTCGTGAAAATACTCAATTATAGTAAACTATTCAGTAACTTTTTAGTTACAAACGCATGGAAGACAAATTGATTGATCCTCTCTTGGTGAGTTTTAATACAAATTCACTCCATTATTTTGAATTTCTATTACTTTTGACGATTATGTAGGGAAACAATGTACTTGATGTGAGTAATGTAAATTTAATTATATATATATATATTATCAAGAAATTGTTCAAGGCATATTTTAACACTTTGAGTCAGCAATTATTTCTTTACACTTTAGACCATTACTGGGGGTAACTACCGTGTACGTTTATTTAGCTGCTTCCTATATGTTGGGCCAGTTGCATGTCCCGCCTATGAACTAGTTTTTTATTGTTCTATGAAATATAAGTTGTACTTTTTAATGTCCGAAATAGATTTTTCAGTGTAACATTTTCGACTGTTATAATAATAATAATAATAGTTTATTGCACAAAAACGTTACATTTGTGACATTAAAAAATACAGTCTGAACAGAAATTATAGTGCAGTTACAGAAAGCTAGTTACTTTTATTAAACTTGTGTATTACATATTTCTGTATTAAAACTAAACGATATTCGAATTCTATTTCAATTAAATTTCAACCTAAACGATATGATGTTAAGAGTTATTTTCATGGGAGTACGGGTACGCATGCGTGCGCTTCTGTTCCTCGTTTTTAAATTATATTAGCTTTATTTCAGAATTATTTATCATTTTATAAATAGGTGTTATTTAGGATTGATTAATAAATAATGTTTTTATATTATAAAGATGTGTTACAAGTTAGAACTATTGAGATTTACAGTCGCAGAGAAAAGTCCGTTTTGACTGTCAGCAGGTAATAACAAACTATAAAACTTATGATATCTTAAAATAATAATATTAAATTAAATGAACGTAAAGATACATTTTAAGGTGAAGGTATGAATGACGGGTGTACGCTTCCAAAATAAAAATGTTATAAATGAATCCTTGATACCTAGAAGGTACCTAACAATACCTTTGATAATTCTTGCAAGCAAATGCTACAATTAATCAAATTGCTATTACAATTTTCACAGTCGCAGAACTGTGCTGAAATTGTTTTTAAATATAACTTTATCTACACTCATGTTATAATGTTCGAATTATGAACTCAGACTCGAACTCATAATGACATACTTTTTAACACAGATGATATTAGGTCCTTACCTATGAAATTGGTGTTTTGTGTGGAGATTTTGGGGATGTCTGCATGTTACATACTAACATTTTATCAGTTTTCTTCACAACGACAAATCCAGAGATAATAATATTTGGCATGTATCATTAGACAAGTTTTAGCAATATGTGTGTGAACACGCTTGATACAAATTATTCATTGTTTTTATGTTAATGCAAATCAAATGATGTATTCGGGAGGCAGTTAAAAATAATTGTCTTTGTGTCTAATTTTAACACAATTAAACTTACAAAAAATTATCAAATTTAATAATACAAGCTCTATTTTTAGAAGAGGCAATTATTTTATAAGAATGTTCTGAAACTTCATAGTTACGGACAAATTGCTAAGACAGAATAAAAACACCAATTTCATAGGTAAGGACCCAATAAAAACGAAAATTTTAAAATGGAAACTGTAACATAATGACCATTATGTAACAGGTTGGACTTAAACGCACAAAACAATGGCAAATGTTTTCCAGACATCCAACAATAAATAAAATTAATATTTTTTTTTGTTTTATTTCTTTAAATAATGAGTGTAGATAAAGAAGTGTATGTAACTACACATAACTCTGTCATAAGCCTATATTATATGACAGTTACATAAACTACTATTTTAGTCTTTGTCTGGATTTTAGTTCTACTATTACAATGTGAGATACCAGGCCAGTACCCAGTATTAGCAGGGAATCTAAACCTTCGAAATTATTATTTCTAGGCAATACACTAGTACGTCCGCGATTCAGAATTCAACCGCGGCTCACTTTCATTTCATAATCATTCTGGTTTTATACGAGTACCAATAATTTCATCAAAGGTATTGTTAGGTACCGGCTAGGTACCAAGGTTTTATTTATTCCATTTTTTTTGGAAGCGTACTTACACCCGTCAGTCATACCTTCACATTTACGGTACTCGTTTTCACGTAATTTCCGAAGCAAAATGTAAATTTCAATTGCTAAAAACCACTGCCAAAACGTTATTTTTCTTTCTCTATGACTTTAATTAACCCCCTGTTACACCAATATTGACCTATAACACCTTAACTCATTCTATAAGAGGTGATACACCCAATGCAATAATAATTGTACATACTTACTTTAAGACAACATTTCAGGTTTAATATTTACAACAAAAAGTTATACAATTAGGGCACTATTCAAAACGTAGACTAAAGTTAGTTTGATATTGATGCTGTCCAGGGCCGGAACCATCTCGGGGCCCCTAGGCACAGCTCGTTTTGGCCCCCCCTTTTTCATACCACAACAACGCAATTTGGAAATTTTTACTGTCTATATTACGAATAGAATGAAGGTACCATGATTATCAACCACAGACTTCAGTCATCACATTGCAAAGGTATACGCCTTCCTTCAAGTAAAAAGACTTTCGCCACAATCTACAGGACGAAGTATCGAAGTCATTTAAAAATGAAAAAAAGAATAGGAAAATCTTGCATATTTTTATAAAACTAAAATAAACATAAAAAAATAAAAGTGTATATATTGTACTGATAAAAAGCATGTTTATTTTCATTTTTTAATCGGGAGTGCTGGGCCCCTGGTCATAGTGGGCCCCTAGGCACTGGCCTAAAGTGCCTTATGGATAATACGGCACTGATGCTGTCCCTTCCTTTCTTTAAGCAAATGAAAGTGAAAGTATCAGTAACTCTTTAGTCTATGTTTTAGAATAGGTAAAGGTCTTTTCTGCATTGGAATGGGTATCAAGACTAGTATCAGTATAATCACAGCTCCTAATCAATTGGAAATGTTTTCAACATTTCATAAGACGGCTACTTTAACACAGTGTTAAGGCGGGAAATAAATAGGGTTACTGGGAAAGTCGTGATGAATTTAAAGGTTATTTTTCAGATAATTTCTGATAGATTTGCTTCTATCATACGGTGTCCTAACCTAACCGATGAGGAGTATGCGCCTAACACTACCGCATTGGTCCCATGCAGATTGGCGGGTAGAAACGGTTGCAATTGCAATAGCGACCGGGACCAACGGCTTAATTAACGTGCCTTTTGAAGCAAGGAGTAACTTAAGATCACAGTTTTTGTCACCCATCCCAGGACTGACACTGGCGAAATTTGCTTAGTTTTTGATATCCAATGTCAAAAAGTGTGAACCACTATGCCACTAAGCTCCTATAAAAGTATTACTGGTTTTAATTCTTTATTTACTTATTTTAGGTACTTTTATTTTCAGCTGAAAATGTAGCCTTTTCTACATTAACTGTAATTTGGTCAATATTTTGCCTAATTAATAGCAATGTTACACCATTTTGGAAAGCTAGAGATATGTTATAGTTTTTAATATCATCTGCTGAATAAGTTCCTAATATTTTCTTTAACAAAGCTCTCCAAAGTTAATAGCACTATTAAAAAATTCTTTGATTCTTATCTTTGTGAAGCAGTTTTGTTTAAGTTGTTAGTAGTAGGTTTAGTTTTTGGTGATCAATTTTATTAATTGGTATGTCTAATAAGTCACATCAAAAGAACCGACCAAGGGCTCAAAATCTAAAAAAACTGACAAAAAGTCAAAAAATATAGGATTTAAACAAAAAATCTTTGAAACTCGTTATATTTTCAACGGTTATGTTTAGGACACCATATGAAGGCAGGAATACTATGGAATGATCTGAAAATTCAGTACGACTTTCTCAGTAATCCTGTATATACCGTTAAACATTTAAAAATACTATATTGGTACTCACAGTACCTACTAAAAGCTCATACTACACTGACTATTCCTACTTGTTAATAACCTTCATAGTCGTAACCAGTATAACAAGACTTCTATCATCAATATTTATTGAGTAAAACCGATAGGTACTGAAAAATTTGTGACGAAATAATACTATCAATAATATCAATGCAATACTAATGAAAACCTAGCAAACTTAAAATTTTTATAATAATAATACTTACTTGATTAGGACTCGTTCTTGATGCGTAAATATATTATGTATATGTCATAAACCGGTCCTAGGTATAGTAATATTTTATAAATTGAGGTTTTTGTTTTGAAAGATAAAAATATTTTACCTTTACCCTTCAATTACATAATACCGTAAATTGATTAATTTGTGTCTTTGACCAATATAACATTTTAACCACGACATATACATAAATCTATATTAAATAAAAGCTAATACATAGTTAATGCAGTAATTATTTGTCATTGCAGTTGACAAATAATTACTGCCTACAAACGAATATTACAGGTAAAACAGCAATATTTTTTATTGTCTGTTATAACAATTTAGCTTAGTTAAAGATGTTCTAGCATTACATCGTGATTATGACTAAGACTATGGCCTTAAAAACGATGTAGGTATATTCGACAGCATCTCTGCTTACTCTTTGGTATGGTATTAATACTTTTTGGTATAATTTTACCAGGATTGTTCTGAATGTAAAATATTTTGCAATTTCAAAATAAGAATAAAATATGAAAATATAAATCCTTTGCATTAATTTTCTTCTACTTTAAGTAAAATAAATAATTATAAAGCAACTTATTACAAATACAATCACTGACTAGATTAAACTACAACACATAGGTTTCGAACCATTATGTACAAAATTAAAAGTAAATCTTTACAACACTGTAAATCGTCCCATTGCACTATTTGACTTCACAACTTAACAAGAAATACTAAACACATTAGAATAAAATCAAACAAATGGAAATAAAAGACATTAAATCTCTATACATAAAATAAAATAAAAATATATGTTTTAAAAAATCTTTGTGACACATTAAAGTCTAGTGCCGTAAAATATATATATTTTTATAAGTCTTCCCTTGTCTTTTATTTACATTTTAATTTTAGTTTGTGCGTCGAAAATTTTAGAAGTCAAAAATGTATAAATATAAATATGTTTGAGCCCTCTACAAGAGAAATAAAATATAGATCACACTAGAAAAATTAAATTCAAGTATTTTTCAGAATAGAATTAAGTTTATTATGCTATATCAGTCAAAGATTTTTGATTCTATTTAATAATAGTCAGCAAAAAACACAACACACTTGTATTTGTGTGATCTATATTGAACGCACAGGGAATTTTAAAAACAAAACGCACCATATGCAAACAATTTAAAAATACACAAAAAACAATTACTGTTTACAAATATCTGTAGCAAAGGGAACAATAGACAATCGACCCGAGCTACGCAACATTTTTGCGCTGTCTGGACCATTTTGGAGTGAAAGGTCACTTTAAAATGGAATTTTGAGTAACTTACATGTGAAACCATTGTTATTGGACGTTACAAACCGCTGAGGTGCCCGGCGCGTGGTCCAGTAGAGCTCTCCGACGCTTGATACCTTCGAGGTAAACTTCTCGGTTGAAAAGACCGGCTGCTAATGGCACTCTGAAAATATTTGGGTGATGAATTTTCAAGCATTTGTCCTCCAGTCTTGGATGTTTTTATATATTTCTATACATTCAGGATATTTATTATGTATTTGTCTATTAAATATATTTATCCGTCATCTACAGAGTGAAATTGAAATCATTTGACAAAATTTTACAGGACATTTTAAACGTTATAATAATCGGTATAATAACAATTAAAATCGTAATGAAACATTATGTAAGAAAATACAATAACGCAATTATTAGTTGCAGCTGTCGCGCTGTGATATTGAATGAAACACCTGTACATTTGTAAACAAAAGTGTGTATCGAATTTAATGTAATATTTTTCTTATATAAATTTTACATGTAAGTTTTTATAGTTTATGTTTTTAAGATGTATATTTACCAGTTTCGAGTAAAGGCAACTGTAGATTTTGTTTTTATACAACTTAGATTTTTTTTCTCCCTCACAAATATAATGTTTAATAGCACTAGAACCCCCCATTAAAATTTGACAATTATTTTCGATTGCACCCTGTAGTGTCCGTAACACAAGCAGCATTAGTTGCTTAAAATGGGGCTAGTTGATAGGTGTGAATGTTTGAAGATATTTATTAATTATAATTTACCATACAGCCACACGGGCTGTTTGGTGTGACGATAATGGATAGAGCGAGGAATGAATATACTAGGGGAAGTTTGAAACTTGCCCTGATTGCCAATAAGAGATATAAACGACTTTCCTGGTAGGGGCATGTAATGAGAAGAGAGAATGATTATGTCACCAGGAGAGTTATGGATTTGAAAGTGGATGGGCGTGTAGGGAGGGGAAGATCGAAATAAAGATGGATAGATTGTCGGTACGATTTGATAAGGAAGGGAGTGAGTGTGAGACTTGGCTAGTGATAGGAGAAAGTGGAAGAAGACATGTTATATGTCCGACTGCAAATAACAGAATTGGGAACAGGGCAGGAAAAAGAAGAAGAATACTAACACATCGGTCCCCGGCCGTAGAGCAGCGGAGAACAGTCCCCAAACAGGCTTGTGGTCACTGGTGCAGACTGACTGGACAGAGTTGTACGCTAGGCACTTTAGACCCGTCGATGTTGGCGCGGTGCTGATGCGACGGAGACCTACGAAAGAAGTTTAGTTATCTAAACAGTAAAATATAAATTCACGTTTTACCTCCTTAAACCCCAAAGAAAAGGTAGCTGTAGCCACTTAACAGGCCCATGTTGGTTTATTTGCCAAAATGGACAAAAATTAAGCTATTTATTATCGGCATTCTAAAGCTTGGGAGCTTAGTGGCGTAGTGTTTCGTATGGTTTGGTGTCAAAGGAAAAAAACGTAGCTTTGGGAATCAAACCTTTGTAATTTCTACTTGCTTTGTGCTTCGGAAGATACATTAAGTCGTTGATATAATTCTTCACGTACATTTTTTTTTCTCAATCCAGTATTTCCATTTCCTTATTACGTATTTCTTCTTTACCCGCCACAAAATTCTATAATTATTTTTAACAAGTCCAAGCTAGTAATGGATGTTCAAAGTTGTATGGCCTGCATGGAGACACGGACTTTTTGCCCCTTAGGCTACCTGTTCACCGAAGCGGAGCGAGGGAGAGGAGCGGAGGTTTCAAGCAACGCTATTGGTTAATCGAGATATCGAATCAGCAAAGCGGAGATTTAATGCGATTCTATTGGATAATTTTGACACAGCTCAAGCTCTGTTTCTCTTCTCTGCTTCAGTGGATAGGCAGCCTGGACTGTAACGAGTTTTGAAGGTTTGGTAGAAACTGGATCTTTTGTGTGTATAGCTGGATTAAGAAAGAATTATGTATTTGAAATACAGTGAGCGTAAATAAGTTAAATAAATCTAAAGCTATAACCTAAAGTAACTAAAACTCCCATTGCCCTATTAGACTTGGTAACATCAAAGTGAGAAAAAAATTACATTAGAATAAAAGAGATAGGAGACTATTTTACCATGTTTTTATTCACTTTCTTTTGTCTCTTTATTTGTCCGGTTGGATTTTTGTAATCAATTTTCCGGACTAGTTATCGGGCTGAAACTTTTGGAATAGTTCATAACTCGGTCACAATGCAACTTGCAACTAGTTTCAACTTTCTACAAGAAGTTTCAGGTCGAAATTTCAACAACTTTCAGGTTTAGTATGGAGACTAGTACGCACAGCGCCATCTATTGCTTGGTGATAAATCACCAATACTTAGATAGCGCTGAGCGTAGTTAAAAACAATAAAATAATAATATTATTTAATTTAATTTTTTTACCTGGAAAACCAGAGGATAAATTGGTGGTTAGAGATTTTGCTTTGAATAATATTCTGTCGGTGTATGCTGGCGCTCTCTGCTTGCTGGAAGTGTCAAACTGTTGGCTGCCGGGATCATACTAGAATGTAAAAAAAACTTATAAAACTATTGTTCTCTAAATGGAATAAATTCTTGCATTCTTCGTATAGATTAAAATTTTTAACCAGTGAAAAAACAAAAAAGAAACATTTCTAAACATAAAAAGGCTTTTAAACTTTTTTTTTGTTGATGGAAAACCCCATGGCTAGTTTTATGGTGCAACCTTGATTGGAGAGTATACGGAAAGAAATTCTCTGTAAATCACGCCATTTTGAATCTTGTATGGGATTAAACTCGCAAAAGTATGATCAAAAGATATATAGCATACCTCATATAAAAGCCACCCCTTAATTAAAAAAATATATTGGACATTCTGTTTAGTAGAACTATTTAGTATTTCTATTACATGCATTATAATGCAAAATATAGCATACCTTGTAAGTAGGAGGAAAGGTAATAGGTGCTTCTCTAAAGTCCCTAAATGCAGCTCCATCTTCAAGAACTGCGGTCAGCTGATCTGCGTGAAGGAGCCCATGTGGCAAATGTGCGGGCAAAGGGAACTGTAAACGAGGAAAAGAGAAAATACCTATTAAAATATTCTTAGATTAAAAACTTTTTGAAGTAATAGGTTTTTATCTATGAAATTGTCGTTTTGTATGGAGATTTTGGGGACTTCTGCATTTTCCATACTAAAACTTTTTCAGTTTTCTTCACAACGACAAATCCAAAGATAATAATATTTGGCATCTATCATTAGACAAGCTTTAGTTATATGTGTAATATCACACTTCATAAAAATTATTTATCGTTTTTAAGTGAATGCAAATAAAATGATGTATTCGGGAGGCACTTAAAAAGAGTTGTCTCCGTGTCCAATTTTAACACAATTAAACTTACAACAAATTATCAAAACAAATCAAAAGAGCTCAAAAATATAGTCTATTTTTAGACGAGGTAATTATTTTTTAGGAATACTCTGATTCTTAATAGTTACAGACAAAATACTAAGAGAGAAAAAAAAAGGCAATTTCATAGGTAAAGACCTAATATTTTGGTCTTCTGAGTAAATTTTAGGTAGTTACGGTTAACAAATAAGAATATTTACTCAGATCAACACCCTGGTTTTTAAGCGAGCACCAAGCTTCTGGCACTGGGGTAAACGCAGGGGCTCTAACTAGTGGACGGTCCGCGCGCTAATTTAGGTATTTCTTTCGTATTATTAAAATAAATACACATTTCTACAATATACGTTATAGAAAACATGAAGTTTTGTTATTATTGAAACGTTGATTATTTTCCGTGAAGCACTTACGCCGTTTAGGGTTTATAATTTTTGTTACAGCCAACTATGAGTCATCGTGTTTCTAATCAATATGATTTATAGAGTGATTCCTAAAATTTCTTGCATGTGAATTACATTATTTTAGCCTAAGTAATAACACTACAGCAAGGGAACCAATGAACGCAAATATAGCTCTAAAACCTCAATGCACTCTTAACTGTCAGTTCACGTGTTCTGTTTCGCAGCTTACCGCCATAACAAGACAGTTTAGTTTCCGTGATTCATTTGTTTTCCGACAGCTGAGAATAGGCGCCCTTTCGAACAGACCGGCTCGAAGGAGAGCATTTTTTATCACGTTTAAAATAGAGCTTTTGATTCATTGCAATAAGGTTTATTTTTAAGTATAACTTCTTTTGTTATCGGGAATGCTCGAGAGGATATCTGAACGCGCTTAGTGAAACAATAGTAGTAGCCTCAGAGTAAATAGAACTGGAGTAGCCTTTGTCTAACATTCCCCTCTGCCAAATGCACAAGCATCGGATGCTTGCACGTTTAATAAAACTAGTTGAGCCGCCATTTTGACAGCCATAACATTGTATACGTTGCGGCGAACAGAGCTCCCGCAAAAATGCCTGCCTGTGCTGTTTTTTGTTGTAAAAATAAATAGAAAACATCGAGTATGCTAAAAGATGGTGTCACCTTTTATATGTAATTATAATTTTTAAGATTTCATGATTATTTACTTCATTATTTCATCTTTTAGAATTCTACGATTTCAAATTTCGAGCGCTAGTCTCGTGGGGAGTGCGGCTGTGACGTTGTCAAAACGCACACCCCACGTGACTATTTTAAGCGTGTGTGTGCGTGAAATTTAAATTTGTGTGTCGAATTATGCATGTGTGCATTTGTAAGGACGGCTGGCTTTGAGTGTAGTGGTAACCTCACCCCCCGCAAGAAATGGCAGAAAAAAATGTTTGAGAAATTGACTAATGGCTACTCCAGTTCTGTTTACTCTGAGGTAGTAGCCGATCGGCTGCTCTTAGGCTTTAATACTAACGGCCGCACTCAGGGACGTCATTTAAGCTAATGTTCTATTAACGAATTTAAATTCGTCTTTATGCGTATTAAAATAAGTGTCAATTTTTTACCATAAGTAACCATTAAAGTTAATGAACGACTCTGAGTACGGCAGTAAGTGTTAGGCACATTCTCTTCAGCGGTCGGGCAGCCAATCCGCACAATCCGTGCTAGTCCCTTTTCCAAACGAGCATGTATAAAACCATAGACAATCTTCAAATATCACAGTAGAAATCTTTATTTGCCTTAATCTAATTTAATGCATTATAAACCAACCTGAGTTTGCTCAATCCACCTCAGAACGGCAGTTCGGGGTTCGCCCAACCTAAAGTTTAAATCTCCACACCAATATACGTAGTCAAAATTGCTTGTTACATCTGAAATCAAATAGCAATTTTAGTTTCTATAATTTCTTCTCAATTCATTTAAACAAAAGGAGATGGATAATATGAACCTAGTGTCTCACCTTTACTTCTATGTCTACAAGGCAAATTCTTTGGTAAATCAATGGCTCGAATAATACGCTTTATGTCTGACACTCTCTCTTTAACTTTTTCCTGGTGTGCAGTTAAATGGGCTGTGACGAATAAAAATGTAGAGCCGAATAGCGCAAATGATATGGCGACCGCGCCTTTCGTCCGGAAGGCGGTTCCAGGCCGCACTGAGAGACTCGCGTCTTCGGGCAACGAACAATACCATATTAGATCTCTGCGCACGAACACAGTTAGATGTATAGTACCTGCAATAGATAATAATGACACCTCTAGTATCCTGTTTAAGTATACATACATAATCAATCCCCTAGTATAACTAACGGACCCAATACTAGAAAAAGTTATTATTGTTTCAATATGAACTGTCAATATAAAGTTTAATATTGAAACGACATCTTAATTTCTTCATAACGCATTTTGAATGTTAATAGCGATAAATTATTTTATCATATCGCGCTTCGGTAATGCCATGCTTACGAAGCACGATAGCGGCGGGCGGCGGGTATTATAGTGAGTCGAGTCCGCCGTTGTAGAACAACAAATAAAACAATCAGCTACGTTACTATGTAGATAATTATAAAACTTCAGCCTAGTCAAAGCAGAATGGGCTTTATATAATAGCTAAAATAAATAAAACTGTAGTTTAAATGTTGACTATTGTTATCTATTATTATTGATAAGGCTGCAAATGAAATTAACTGTGTCATATATAAAATTATCTAAATAAAAGATTTTTAAATGTGCTACTGTAACTTTGCTGAAATGTAGGTGTAGTTAATGGTATTGGAAATTAGTTCTAGATTATAATTTAGCGGACAAATGCGTGTTAGATAATTAAATAAATGCATTACAAGAGTTTTAGTATTTTGGCGATTTCTAATGGAGTGATGGATCTATCATGCAATAAAAGAAACAAATCCTGTTTTATTGATCTAGTATTTGGAAACATATAATGCCTACTTTTACTAGAATACTTGCTATTATCTTCACAACTTAAGGTACCATTTCTAAAAAAGGGTCTGTTTTGTGATAACTTTTCAAGGTTACCATGGTAACCGACTTGTTTATACCATACCTACTTTGAGCATCAATGTTAGTCTTACCTAAATAGTAAGAGTGTAAAAGAAGATGTGATGGTCCCAACACCTCTTGTATTGTAATTTCCCATTCAGTTCTTTCTGAGTAAGACTCCTGTGTGCCAATAGCAAAGATATCTGGTACATGCTTTACTTGGTTTGGAAATATAAAGTCTGCCAACTCCCTGTTAATATTAAAATTAGTTTCATGATTTGAAAAAGCTATTCAAAACTTTTACAAAAAATATCTATATAAAAATTGTGTCAAATTAATACAAGTACAAATTTTTAAAATACCGCTTTGGTTCAGTGTAGTCTGTCTTAATTTTTCTTATCAAATAATTTTATGAAAGATTATGCTTTTATTTAAAAAATATGTTACAAATAGAATATAAAATGTTAATAAATGAATAAAATTTAGAAAATGCATTACATAGCTTGTATTAGTGAGTTAGATAGAAAAGTACTATTTTGGTTTCAGCAAAGAGAATTCTAAAATACATATTATTGAATTATATTACAATTATTATAGATTTAAGATTAAGTAAAAAACAGTTCAAACCCACATTATTATTTCATATCAATAATATAATAACCTTGGTGGTGGTTGTCCATTCATGTTCCAAGTCCCAACAAATATTTTAACTTCTCTATCAGGAAACACATGTTCCAGCTCTGCAGCACCCAGTAAGGAATGTGAAGCAAGTCTTCCATAAAGATAATTCCTGAATAAAAAAGGTTTTAATCAAGGAAACTTAATGTGTTTCATTAAATAGTGAAACTTCAAGACAGTTTTAAAGATCTGTTACTATGTTCTCCCACAACAATGAGATACACACTCTTTTAAACACCATTTTAAAATCCAATCTTAACTAAGGGCTACACAAAGAATAGAAATCTGTGTAATTTTTTATTAGTAATTTTATTAGTACCTGAGACTTGAATATTTGCAAAATGTCAAATACTTAAACAATATTTCATACTCAACATATTCACTTCAGGGAGCCAATAGATAAATATATTTTACCTTTCTCTAGCTTCTTGTGTTGGGATCAGTCGTAGTACTTGAGCAGCTAGTAGAGAATTACGAGCCAAACTATCAGTGCTTCCAGCCCGAGATGTAGATCTTGCTATGGTTGACTTGGATCTATTACCATGTGAATTTAAATTGAATTGATTAAGTTAAAAATAATAATCATTATGGAGATTGTACAATAAAATTATCATAATTCTGGCATACCTTCTTTTACGGTCTAAAGAGCTGCTTCTATCACTCTCAGGTGATGATGAGCGATACAGTGGCTTAGATTCATTTGAAATTAGGTGATCAGCTGATAATCTTTTTACAAACAACTTGTTCTTCGGCTTCATTCCTTCAAATGAATTTGAATATTCAAAGTACTTTTTGCTGTCCTCTTTTGGGAATTTCACAGTCACTTTCGGCAGTTCCTCAGATTTCGACTGGCTAACAGATGTAGTGTGGTCACTAACACTGTTGCTAGATATATTGATTGGACTGCATGGTTTAGAAGTAGTTTCTTCCCTGGACGGAGGCCCCTCAATAAGGCTCCTTGGACGGGACTTTCTAAAGAATGTTCGACAGCATTTTGGATTGGTTTCATCTTCATTATGAACATGATCACTTTTTTGACTAGAGTGGTTGCTGTGATTCTCATTCGGTGATATGCGGTGATTTTCGTAATGATCTAAAGTTACCTCTGCGTTTTGCGCGCTATGAGCTATAAAAGGGTCTGCCGGAGAGATAGGTCTCGATGTGGACTGGTTGAACTCTTCGTTGGAATCTGTATCTATATAGCATCCAACTTTTGGTGACTTTTTCACGAACAGACGCTTTCGCAGTGACAACTTTTGTTTGGTTCGGGAAGGTGAAGTTGTCATGATTGGTTTAGAGTCACAAAAACATTTAATTTATGTTATTAATTACATTTTTACTAAATAAAGACAACACATAACCTACTACGACTACGTCTTTGAATGACGTTTTACGGACCGTAACTAAACTGTCAAACAACATTTTAATTGATAAGAGAATCTTATCATTCAGCCAAGTCACTCATAATTCTATTTTTATTTATTGGATACAATACAGTTGAACGAACAATATTGTAAAATTATTGTTATGCATGTTGCATTATAGCCGTTTCTATGGCTACGATATCGATAGGTAACGCGCGCGAGGGACAATAATAATTTTTAATGTTTTAAAAACTATATAAAAGATATTATATTGAAGGCGAATCGCAAGAAATTTTATAGCAAAAGCAAAATTAATCACACCTGCATAAATGCAATGTTAAAGTCATTTCTTAGAATTATTATGTAATTTTTAGAGATATTTTACGACATGTTACAACACTGTACCAAAATAAAAATTAATATTAGGAGATGATTTATTAAATAGGTATACAAAAATCATAGGTATAATGCATATTTACAAATAGGTAAATCATAATCATTCTCAGTTTTCCCTATAAGTAGGTGGGTATTAAGAATATACAGATTTATTTATTTCACATTACTGCTACTAACAATAGAGCAGTAAGGATGGCTGAAGCAATTAAGGCCTTTGCACCGCTGGTACCAGTTCCGGGAACGAGTAGGTTTTCCCCATCATATACGGGGCGTGGGGACAGTACACCGCCCGCCACAGACTGGATGCCATTGCCTATAAAACAATGTTTGCTAAGCTATTTTCGTCTGTATTAATTACTCTACATAAGCACTAATCTATAAACCTATAAAAAGCGAAATACTACTCAAATACCTCTACAAACATCCAAGAACGGTTTTTAATAACATCTACCCCTGAGGGGGTAAGTCGGGGGAAACCTGTGCGAGGGCGGGGCGCTATAATCATAAAATATCATCATGCTTAACACCAAACCGCCGCTTGTTCCTAACATATCTGGCGAAACGTGGGTATTAAACACCTCTGCCTACCCCTTCGGGGAAAGAGGCGTGATGATATGTGTGTTTTGTATCTCTTTCTCCGAAGCGGTAGGCAGGCAGAGGACAGTAGGCGGAGGTTAGTCGTCAGTCATTTTTTCTGTTCCGTGGACAATTATCGCCAGATAAAAAAATAAAATAAATTAATTAATATTTTCTAACCTTCACCACAATCAACTACCCCAAATTATGCAGCTTATTCTGCCGCATGGATGGATAAGCTGTAGCTAACACATAATAATTACGTACATATTATATATATATTTAGAATTGACTAGAGAACAAACAAATGCCTTTATTCATGACATAAACATTTTGCTCCCACTGGGAATCGAACCCAGTACTCTCTCGAGATTGCGACGTCAGTACCGGCGTACAAACGACTCTACCACGTAGTTCCTCAAAAATATCTGCACTAAATTTAGTATAGACAACATGTAGGTCTAAGAAGAGAAAAATCGAAAAATCATGAATTTTTTAAAAGAAAACTATGCCAACTTCATGGGGGAAATAATAATTATAGTAAAGTAGGTTCAAATGTACGTACCAACGTTGCATAGATCAGTAGTGCATGCGCGGTAGTAGGTTCTGAACGTGGGGTCGGTTATATCATGGTTCAAAAAATCTGGTTCATCGTCACAACCTCGTATAAAGCTGGCTACGGCACCTGCTGGATCCTGGATAAACATATGTCCTCTTAATAAATAAATATCCTCTTAAATTCACAACTGTCTAGTCAAGGAAAATTAGTTTGTATGAGTGAACCACATTAATTCCTACACTGAAATTTATTGTTATTATTGATTACTTGATTAGACGTAAGAATGCAATAATATTTATTTAGTTTTCCTAAAATTTTGGTGTCTAAAAATTATAACGTTTCTATCATAAAAACATTAAGATGTACATGAATGATTTTTTTTTATATAACGGCTCCTTTTATTTAATAAACACGATATTTAAGAAGTGAAAGGATTTGGAAAATAAATTAATACCACGAGTAGCAATTATGCATTTTGCATAAAGTTAAATTGCATAGTACAGTAAAGTACTTCATAAAAAATTGTGACTTCTTTATGCAAATTAGGATGATGATTGTAGAAAACGAAAAATATGTGCATAATTATAAAAAAAGAAAACACATAAAAATTTTTGGTTTTTCTCTTGTCACCTACAGGTGTGAAACTAACTAAGGCACGCATGAAATAATATTAGAAATAATATGCAATAATACGCATGAAATAATATTAGATATAATACTTTTAGAAATAATATTTCTAAAATACATCCGTTATATTCTTTCAACTCGCGTACGCGTAGTAACTTGCATTTTAGCAGCTTACTTATAGAAAAAAAAAGACAACTTTTTTTGCCGAAAAGTTTTACTTTTTGTGTATGTATGTACTTATACCTTAAAAATAGATCAATAACAGAATTTTTTTTAAACGACTGTTTTATTCTTACAGCTTTATCTGTCTGTCTATTAGCCTATTGTCGTCCACTGCTGGACATAGTTCTCCACCAATGATCTCCACAACACGCGATCCTACGCCGCCCGCATCCAGTGACTTCCTGGGACCTTCGCCAGATCGTCGGTCCATTTTGCTGGGGGCATTCCAATGTTGCGCCTTCCAACTCGTGATCGTTACTCGAGAAACTTTCCGCCCCAACGGCCGTCAGTTCTACGAGCAATGCGCTATTAAAGTGCGCAATTCTGTGGGCTATCGGTGACCTTCGTTCGCCTGCGGATCTCCTCATTTCTGATTCGATCACGCAGAGTAACTCCAAGCATAGCCCTCTCCATTGCCCTTTGAGTGACCATGAACCTTCTTAAGAAGTCCCGTTGAAAGCGGCCACATGTCATTTTAGCCAACGCTTCTCAAAAATACTACAGGTTGACCACTAGTTTCCTCGCTTATGCCTAGACATATTATGTATTTTTCCACTTAGGTAGATTACGGGTAGTACAGACATCCTATAATTTTTACGATCCTGTCACAAACATTGCCTACATAGGCTTCCTGTACACTTAATCTATCATCCTCGTCCTCGATTTAAGGGAGCTTCTTTCATTTACATCTGCCTATACGAGTATACCTATTTCGTTCAATCTTTCGGTCGTTAACAGTCTGGTACCATACGATTTACTTACTATGTATTCCTGTCGCATGATAGTGCAGTATCTGGCTGAGCAGGCGACGGTGCGTGTATCGTCAGATATTGTGAGACAAGATTGATCTGTATCCGTCGAAGAAAATGTACAGGCGTAGCATCTTAAATTACCTGAAAAAAATTAATATGGCATTTATAAGGTAATCGCTGGTGTACCTAGGTATTATATTTGCACAGGTCAATTAGGTATTTTCAAACAAATTTTTGCCGTTTCAGTTTGATAAGGTAAGAATGAATCAAAATGATTAATTGTGTTTTGTACATTTTAATAATTTTCGTCACGCATGATTGAGCCAACGCTTCGTATATTACATTGTTTTTTACACGCGCAGTACATACATTTGCGTCATCTATGTAAATAAATGTAGGTATATCTGTGGTTTTCACCAAATCGATTTGAACCGAGCACAGCAGAGTGTGATGGTGTTAGTGCCCACATTGCACTGCTTATCTGTTTTGCATAGTATCGAAGTGTGACGTTCAAAATTTGGGCGCAACATATCATAATACAAGAAACGTTATATTCGTTAGTTTTAAATTTTAATAATAAACACATTTCCTTACAAAAAATTTAATAAGGTATGCAATAGATATCGAAAAGATGATGCAAATAAGTATGTATGAATCCCAGTTTCTATTAAAAAAAAGAAAATCCACTTGAAGCCACTCACCAACTGTTTTTCCTAAAACCAAACAAAGCACAAACAAAGTTATTTTGAAATACATCCTGTTACTTTCCGTTCCACTTGCGAATAAATTGTAATAAATAACGATTCCCGTCACTGATACAATAATAAAGCGATTTGATTATTCATTAGTATCGAAGTGAAATCTTATCTAATCAGAGTGGTATGTATGTACAATGAAAATCACTGTCTTTAATTACTTGTATCGATTACTAATACTCAAATCATTTACGAGTAATCTAGACATTTTTAAAACCTTAATTTGATACCTTTCAGACTGTAAAAAAATTACCAGTCTAAGGTGTAGTCAGAGCACAGAGTAGTCAGAGTGAACGAAGAAGTAACCGGTCGACCAATACTAGATTTTTTTTGGAAAAGTAAGATAGAAAAGAAAAAGGATATTCATAGCCCAGTCAAATTAGGGATTTACCTGGGAAAGAGAGGTGATAAGCTAAAAACTTGTATACTCCTTTATTTTGGTGTTCTAAAATTTGTTTCGTCTAATAAAATCTAGTGGTCTGCATCATGAGTTATTTAGGGTCGAATGTCAAAAAATCATTATTTCGTGATATAATTTCAATGATCTCCTCATCTCATTCCCTGATTTAACCTATTTTTATTTGACTTGGCCCTTATTTGACTGGGCTATAAAGGATATCTCAATTATACAAAATACTGTCTACTTTTAAATTTAAGCTAAAAACTCTAATACTCACTTAGGTATTTGATAGTCTCTAATTAAACTGCAAATGGCTATAGTGAAGCTCATTTTGGTTGTATTGAACAGAATGGTGAAATTGATAAAATGGAAAAGTGCTTCGAAGGCCTACATTGTAGTATTATGATTTATAGTAATAATTATTGGCAGGTACAGGAAACGAGGAGTATGCCACTTTATACAAATGGCCAGCTGCTGTTTAGCTTAATTGCCTTTTCACTGCGCCATCCTAGCTCGAGATCAAACTGGTAGCCAGTAATCGATTCTCAAGAGATTGGGCACTCTTAGACCTCACGATTCGATCACGATTTACGACATATTTTATGTGTCTTAACTATACTAATAATATAAAAATAAGACCATACGAAATTGGGCGAATTTAATAAATTGACTATTAATAATCGATCATTTATGAAATAAATAATTGACTGTTGCTGCAAAAAAGCTCAATGGTCATGCTAGCTTTGTGGACTGAGACAGACAATATGAATATTATCACAAAAACACACTAGTTAATATAACATAACATATCATCACGCAAGGGGTTAAATAAAACACCCACTTTTCTACACTAGTTAACACTTAATTAATATGAAATTTTCATAAAGAAACGTAACTTTATATTGTAATAGTATGTTTGCGTGAATATCGTCAACTTTGCGTCACTAGAGTTGTAAAGTGCAAACGCTCTGTTACCGGTTTGACATGGTACAGGGTGGGCGCGATAGACAGCATGTCTGCAATTGATCTGTTAGTGCGCAGTTGAGCAAGATTAAAGACTTGCTTACTATAATCACAAGTTGGCAAAGCCCGATATGGCAGCATTCCACACAAATGTGATAATGACGAGAGTAATTTTTTCCAATTTGTGTCTAGAAGTTTCTCTAGGGAAACATTTTTAGTGTCAACCATTTTAATAACATGCTTGAATGATTTGTTTCTTGCAAGTCGTGTTAATAAAACACAAAAACTACGCTTTATATCATTCTATAGACTAGAGAAACATTACAATTTTTTTTTTTAAATTTCAAGTTCGTTCAGTTGCTCGGGGAAGTTGGAAAAACTAACTCAATGAAACAGCGGTGATATTTCTTTCGTTGTCGGAGAAAATTCAAATAAAATTAAGCATACAATTAGATTACAATTAGAAAGCTTTTAATTCTTCATCAAGTAAATTCTACATAACAGCAATGTCTTGTACCTACTTCGATTTTAATTAGCTATGGTGTGAAACAGAGATCAAAAGATCACTACAATTGCACGTGACATTTTTCGCTCAATTTAAATAACAATGTTGTTTCTATCAAACCGTTCGAAAATTCTCTTTCTATGCACCACAATCTCCAAAAAAAGAAATAGGAAAGACAGTATGATGCCGTAGAGATACATCAAGAGGACTGGATGGAAGTCCACCATGTTGACAGAGCCGAAGCTACCACCGCGAGATTGACACGAGGGTTTGCGGGAGTAGATCAAACGGTTCTCGCGATCGCTCAGCCCGTATTCTATTATTTTAAATAGTCTGAAAATACAATGACATGCAAGATAAGTCTATTTATTTGGAATAATAATTATTTTAAATCAAAACGGACTTCAATAGATGTAGGCGAAAGTGTATCAAACAAAAAATTATGAATATTTAAAAAAAATCATGATTTATACAAGCACACCTCACATAATCTACTTAATTTCAAAATTCTGAAAACTTTTTACTACAGTACATCCATCCATAATATTTATATGAAAATCTTTGGAAATGCAATTTTATTCTTACCCAACTTTAAAGACTTCTCTGAAAGGCGATTCCTTACGACATGTGGTGTAGGTCTTAGTACTGTAGAAATAGGCGATCTCGTGAAGTCCACATTTTTCATGTTCATGGAAATATCTTTCCACCAATCTGTATCCAATACCTGAATTCATATTAAATGCGAAGGGTTCCTAAAGAAACAGTATTTCTTTAGTAAATGGGAACAAGAACTGTAGATATTAGAGATAATCTATTATGGACCAAAAGCAATAAAAGTACAAGTATTAAAACGAAAGAAGTGTGGCAGGAATTCAGAAGTTGAGGGCTGTAATATCTGCCTAGCGCCTATTAGAAGTGCATGTAGAAGGAAAAAGGAATGAAAGTTATAACACCGGGACTACACGCGACCTACATAATGTAGTATATAGATACCACTTACTGCTCGACGTTTCCATTTCCGTTTCCGTTTCTGCTTGTGACCACGGTTGGTGTATCCCAGCCGAAACGTTATGTACGTCGCGTGTAGTCCCGGTTTTATAACTTTTATATACAATGCAACGCGAAAGTTTAAAATCCTATAAAAGGAATGAAATTAGAAAAAGGCATATTCCCAACCCACGTTTTGTAGTTTCTTTACTCCCTCTTCAAGACTCATGAATCTTGGTTTTGTGCCTTTCGGTGCTATTTTGGTTTCATATAATGCTTTTCGTACTGGTTCTGTTGCAGTCTAAAAAGAGAAACAAAATAATAATGTGACGATAATTGTATCAGCGCCATGACACACATACTTATACATATAATCACGACTATTGTCCCTTAAGGGTTAGTCAGAGACTAGGCAAAAGCACCGCGAAAGCAGTCTACTGCCATAATCCGCGCTTCACCAAGTAGGTCAGCGTCATGAGATAAAAAAAATAGAATTAATAAGACCGCCAATTGTAGCATTATTTTAGTGCGTATTTCATTGTAAAAAATTTAGGTCGTGGTCGTGGTCGTCGTGGTCTTGTGGTAGCGGCTCATTAAAATAATACTACCAAGTACCAACCCATTTTTTCCCTTGGGTGTCGTAAAAGGCGACTAATGGACCTAGAACTGTACAACCATCCAATAGCTTATAACGGCGATGGGCTCACCACCTGTCACGCTGAGTGCAGTCACTGTTTGGTGAAGCGCGGACTATGACCGTGGAGCTTTTGCGATGCTTTTGCCTAGTCTCTGACTAACCCTTAGAGGATAATAGTCATGGTTATATGTATGTGTGTATGAATGTAGGTATTTTTTTATTCGAAAATAAACATTCGAAACAAAATAAGTTGTACCTCAAAAAAGTATCTGTTGTATGGCAGGTCTTCCACACCGAGTTCCAGCTTTGAATTGACCAAGTCCGACAAAGTACGGATTTGGTTTGAACTTGATTGTAGCAGTGCCACAATGCTTGCAGAATATGCAGAGTATAGTAGCAAAAAGGCCAGAAACAGTAGAAATATTACGATGCGACCCAAAATTCCTAAAAATAATAAAGTTATAAAATATACATACATACATACTTACATAAAATCACGCTACAAAACACGTTTCGTCACGTTATAAAATATGACAACACTAAACATAAAAATACTATGAAATACGCTTTGAAATACGGAATAATTCATCGGTTAAAATACCGGTTTTAAAAGGTATGATATGGCTGTAAGTTAACACCAATTTCAATGGACTGAAGATATAAAAGAGGGTAAAAAGAGGCCACAAAATTCAGGAACAGGCTACAGAAATGTTTACTATTTGCATACCTTTAAATTCAACTGGAGATCCTTGTTGAGAAATAGCACAAATCACCAATATTGCGATATCACTTAAATTAGGCTTTATAGCGGTAGGATCCATTTCAATCTAAAACATAAACAATTATTTTTATTTCCATGTAGAGGGTGATTGTCGGTCATGTTTAAACTTTGAAATACGTTTGGAATGTACCTAATTGTATAGGAACGTACAGAATGTAACCCAACCGTAATGGTATCTTTACAGTATTATTCGCGATGCAATATAAGTTGGTACGAAGAAAAAAACAATCATCTACTAACTACAACTGAAGTGGTACATACATACATATAATCACGACTAATATCCCGGGTTAGTCAGAGACTAGGCAAAAGCACCGAGAAAGCAGTCCGATGCCATAGTCCGCGCTTCACCAAGCAGTGACTGCACTCAGCGTGACAGGTGGTGAGGCCGTCACCGCTATAAGCTGTTGGATGGTGGTGCTGAAATAGTTGATTGTAACAAAAAAGCTAGTATGCCTTAACAAAATAATATACTATAATTAATTTAATTTGTCAACATTATTGAATGTGGGTATTTTAATTGGAACGGTGGACGGTGTTTCAATAGTTCTTCTTATTTGACGTCATATTAGGAGCAATGGGATTTTGAACTTGATGGGTTGAAAAGTTTTTGATAAATAATACAAAATTATTTTTGAATTAAATTGGTGACTTATATATGCAAGCATTTTTTGTCTCATTTTACATATTTTATGATATAAAACATATTATGGTCTTTCAAATAAAAAAATAATTATTAAAATCGGTTTCCGCAATCTAAATTTATAATGAAAAACCTGACAGTCTTAGATGGAAAACTACGGAACTCTTTACTGAGCGTGGCCCGTCACGCTCTTGGCCGGTTTTTAAAAAAAAGTTTCGATACCAGAAATATCGTGATCAATTATTATCTATGAACAATTCAGAACAATTTGAATACTTTTGGATACCCATGGATATTTTCGAATAGTTTCGTATACTCTCGGATTCTATGGGTTACTTACGGATATTTTTGGATACTTTTGGTTAGTTTCGGATACTTACTTTTAGATACTTTCTGATATTTTAGGATACTTTCAGACACTTTCGGATACTTTAGGTATCTTTCGAATACTTTGGAATACGTTCGAATATATTTCAATACATTTCATCCACTTTTCAAAAAGGGGGTAGTATTACTTTATTCGCAAGTGTATTGAAAAAGTGTATTGATACACGTGTGTAGTGTTGATACCGTCATCAGCTCTCTTAAGACCCTCGCCTGGCGGCTCGACTCTCAATGTCGCCTCAGCGGTAATCACCAACTTTACACACTTGTACCATAATGTACTATTAAGTAGCTTCTATTTAGTTTTACGCTTTTTAAATTCAGTGCTCTTGCCTAACAATCTTTCGAAATCTTTACTGAGTTCTGCTTTTCATCCTCCGATTGTATTATGTTTAAAAATAATACAAACTGTGAACTAACAGTGATGGACATATTGTACCTACTTAGAAGTAATTGTTTTCTTCGCATGTGTGTTGCAAAAAGTCGTATAATACACGTGTTTTGATGATTACCATCCTCGGCTCTCCTCAATGTGCTGTAGTAAAATGGCTACTAATCATTGCAACTAACTCTGTTATGACTATTATCAATTGAACTATTGTCGGAAGTCTTCGGTTCGGTTTACATATTTTGGTTTTAACTAATGGACGAAATCCCTAACGGACGATTCACCTACGGTATATTTACCTACAATTTATAAAACTAAGGTTGATTAAACTAACGGATAATTAACTTACTATTGATTTATCTATGGTCGACGTTTGTAGACAAATAAGAATTTGTAGAGAATAAATTGTCTTCTCCCCGACTCGCCGTGGTCCTTCTCCGTGATACTAGTCTGCTTTATAGTTATCAAATTGTGATTAAAATTTATCGGTTAGGTTAAGTTTGTATAAAGACCCAGAACTCCCAGAACCGAACATAATTTTTTGATCCTAAGTTCAAAAAAATATGTACGCATAAATATGTATTCAAAAAAACATATGTGCATTGAGGTCGCAGTTCTTCCTAACACTCCTCCTCGCTCGTTGTATTAGCTAATGGGGTCTCCGTTTTCTTTTTCCTTTACTTTTACTTCTGTTGGGGTCGCTTTGGCAACGGAAAAATAACAGGCTTGTCATTATTGCAAAATTTGTAATGTGAGCAATTTTCGGGCACTATTATATTTTTATTGATCTACAAACGTTTTTCTTTGAGTAGACAACTAGTGCTCGAAAGTTATTTGAGAGACAATTTCGGGCCATAAAAATGGAACCGAGTCCCAAATAACTTAGTTAGTTACTCTCAACTATTATATACAGTAGGCGACTCGCCCATTAAGGGTCCGGCGAACAGTGAATTTTTCATACAAACGTAATACCAAAATCATTTTCAATTTGAGAATATCTGGACATATCATCGCTGTTATTCGGATTAAGAAAGTATTTTTCAACGTTTCTGTTAAAAAAAATATATGCGATTATATTTCGTAAATTTTTCGACGCATTCGGACATATTTTCCGCTTATTTGTTTCATATTAAAAACGCAATTAATCATTATGTAATTTTAACAGAAACATAGAAAAATACTTTCTTAATCCGAATACCAGCGATGATTTGTCCAGATATTCTCAAATTGAAAATGATTTTGGTATTACGTTTGTATGAAAAATTCACTGTTCGCCGGACCCTTAAGTATTTCATACGTAGTTGAAACTTCCAATAGCTTAACAACCGTTCGATTAATCGTTCATTAGTACTCGTAGTTGAGTCGTCCAATAGGCGATATGAATATATACGAATCGACCGCAGTTAATAGTTAAAATAGCTATAACATGTTTAGTAAAATAGACCAATTGGCTGATTGATGACTGAATGACTGTTAAAAAAGTGATATGAACTCACTCACACGACTCAAGTTAATTATACAGAATAATAAATAAATATCTACAAACATTCACACCTATCAACTAACCCCATTTTAAGCACATAAATGGTGCTTGTGTTACGGAAACTAGATGACGGATAAATATATTTATAAATTAAATACATAAAAATAACCTGCATATATATTAACATTCAAGACTGGAGAACAAATGCTTGAAAATTCATCACCCAAACATTTGCACGCACCTGGGATCGAACCCAGAACCTCTCGAGATGGCGACGCTTTGAGACCGACATACAGACCACTCGACCACGGAGGAATAGTAGCAAAGGAATCGTATTAGGTACAAAATGGAGTAAAACTTTTTTCACGTTCATTTCTTAATGACTGAATATTAGGTATGACTGAATATTAGGTCCTTACCTATGAAATTGGTGTTTTGTATGGAGATTTTGGTGAAATCTGCATTTTCCATACTAAATTTTTTTCAGTTTTCTTCACAACGACAAATCCAAAGATAATAAAATTTGGCAACTATCATTAGACAAGCTTTAGTAATATGTGTAATATCACACTTCATAAATTTTTTTTATCGTTTTTAAGTGAATGCAAATAAAATGTATTCGGGAGGCACTTAAAAAGAGTTGTCTCCGTGTCCAATTTTAACACAATTAAACTTACAACAGATTATCAAAACAAATCAAAAGAGCTCAAAAATATCGTCTATTTTTAGACGAGGTAATTATTTTTAAGGAATACTCTGAATCTTAATAGTTACAGACAAAATACTAAGAGAGAAAAAAAACAGCAATTTCATAGGTAAGGACCCAATATTTGGGAGTTCTTACCGACTCATTCTGCATCTTCCTACTTTCCCATAAAGCGTTGATATAAAGAATTAGCGTGAGGACCAATACAAATGCGCCCAAGCAGTACCAAACGGTGGTTTTAAATGGTAGTAGGTACAAGTTGTTTTGGTACGACAACGGCGGTTCACGGAAAACGAACTGTATTGATAAGGGCGTGGGGCATGACAGGTAATCGAGGACTTCCATGCGATCTTGAGTGGCGAACAGGACATTGCCTTAAATAAAAGAAATATTTGATAAAAAAGTATGTTAATAATAGCGTGGTTATATTGAAAAGCCTGGGGGCGTAGTGGTTAGCGTGGCGCTACGCTATTGTGCAATAGCGTAGCGTAGTACCCTTTGGCTTTCGATATTGAAAACAAAGCTACCTTCGCCATTGGTCAGGCCGTGGATGGGTGACACTTTGTGATCTCGAATTCCTCCGTGCTTCGGAAGACACGTTAAGCCGTTAGTCCCGGTTGCTATTGCAATCGTTTCTACCCACCGCATTGGGCCAGCGGCAGCGTGGTGGTGTAACGGTCCATAAGGAAGACCTGTGCCCAGCTGTGGGATGTAAATAGGCTTAGGATGGTTCTAGGAGAGAGGAGGCCTACTTGAAGCAATTTGGTTATTCTTTTTATTAACTCGTACATTCGCTTTTCGAATGTATAACTGGGCGAAACCGAAAGGGCTTTCCTTGAAATATATTAAAAGTCTTAGCTTTATGGACCTTTATATATTGGGTCCTTACTTATGAAATTGGTGTTTTTATTCTGTCTTAGCAATTTGTCCGTAACTATTATGTTTCAGAACATTCTTATAAAATAATTGCCCCTTACAAAAATAGACCATATGTTTGAGCTCGAATTATTTAATTTGATAATTTTTTGTAAGTTTAATTGTGTTAAAATTAGACACAAAGATAATTATTTTTAACTGCCTCCCGAATACATCATTTGATTTGCATTAACATAAAAACGATGAATAATTTTTATCAAGCGTGTTCACACACATATTGCTAAAGCTTGTCTAATGATACATGCCAAATATTATTATCTCTGGATTTGTCGTTGTGAAGAAAACTGATAAAATGTTAGTATGTAAAATGCAGACATCCCCAAAATCTCCATACAAAACACCAATTTCATAGGCAAGGATCTAATATTAGATTTTTTAGACTTTTCACCGGTGCTAGCATAAACGTGCTAGAATCTCGAGAATATTCCACGAGAATATTCTCGAACATACAAAAAATATTTTCGAAAATTCTCGCTGGTCGGTGATGGATCGGTATAGTGGGGCATGCCACATCTCATACATACAAATATGTATTTATATCTGAAGCAGTTTAAAATAGATCATTGATATGCATCCCCTAGTCTGTGAGGTGGCTGATACTCGTATAAGCAGAGTCAAAATACAAAAATCCAATTGTGTCTGCAAACGTCATGATCACGTCATGATGATGAGTTATAAGCCGTTATTCAAATTAAGCAAACGCAAAAAGGAAAACTAAAATGCTTGTGTACCAGCTAATTCTGCATCTCCTACAGTCAGCTCAGCAATCATGCCGCCGAATGTGCCATTTCTGTAGTATCCCCAAGTATCGCTATACATTAGATATTTTGTAGCATTCAAATATACATATATTGGATCGACTGTTCGAATACTGCTCTTCGTAACCGTATCGCTAAAAACATTTCTGGGGAAAAGATGTAGGTAGGTTCGTTAATTTTTTCATAACTCAATTATATTGTTATTGTAAGTTTTTGTGTAACATTTTATTTCTTTTACCTCAAATCATAGGGATTAATTCTGGTTGTATTATCTAGAACCACCATAGGCGTTTTTATAACATGTCCTTTTAAATTTTTTCTTCGAATTGATATAGATGATTTCGCTAATGAGGATTTTTCGATACCATGTTTTTGTGTCCAATTTCCAAGGACTTCCATTTCCCACGTACCATTGATGGTCAGCTTGTAGTCTATAAAAATAAATTTATATTAATGTAAAATTATGATAGAATCGATCAATATTAGTTTAAATTAGAATAGTAGATCCGGATTTTTTAAAGGTCAACTTACTCATTGTCAAAATGTAAGAGTCGGTTTCGTTTCTTTGTGCGTAAATTACCTCAGAATCAATGAACAATTGTAGGTGGGAAAATTCAGAAGTTGGATCGACGCTCTCATTGATAGGTTTTCCGATAACTATCCATCGATATGGAAATGCAAATCTATTATATGCATTAGCCTGTATGAAAATAAAAGAATACGAATAAGTTACTCATTATGCATTAGAGAATATTTTTAGAGCTAGCTTTATTATTTACTTTTTCTAGAAACTCTTCAGCCTCGGGACAGTTCATATCGGTAATCAGTACAATTCGTTCCCTAAATGAATGCTCTTCTTTCATCCAATCGGCGTCGATGAAGCGAAATGTTTTCGGATTATTTTTGTCCATTAGGCTTTTCATCAAATGAACAAGATCAACTAAAAACAGAAAAAGATGAAAATATTTATCTTGGTAAAATCTATCAAGCATTAAAAACAATTACATACCGTACTTTATTAAAAAACTGAAAATGATGGTACAAAGAGTAATCGACAATTTACATTTTTTTTTATTATTTTGTGTCAGTTACTTACATGGCTTCCAACAAACTTGAGCGACAATAGAAGTAGCTTTATCTGAAGATCCGATGAGATCGGTAATCATTTGAATTTTAATATCAGTCTCAGACAGAGCTGCTACACATATACAAAAATTAAAGATCAAAATAAAACACCGCTTCCAACACGACATTTTTATTTCAGCGAGACTTGCTATCCAAAAGATTTCAAGTTTAAGGAAACATACCTCTTATATATGTGGGTACAATAATGTGGAGCTTACATATGCTAATAGTAGTACCTATCTAATTATGGGTTTACTACAAAAGTGTATAATTACGTGGTGCATATGGTTTATGCAAAATCCAACTTGCCTATTAACCCTTAACAACCCAGTATGCTTTAGTAACACAACTGATCAGTAGTGTCACGGACACATAGGTATTTAAAGGAAAATAGAATTTGAAAAAAAAAGCACTATTTAAATCACTTTTTGCTCTCTCTCCTTACAAGAATTACAATTTATTATAAGTAAATTATAACAAAAAGATAACAATGGCTGGTATAAAAAATATTTACAAATATTAGGTCCTTACCTATGAAATTGGTGTTTTGTATGGAGATTTTAGGGAATTCTGCATTTTCCATACTAAATTTTTTTCAGTTTTCTTCACAACGACAAATCCAAAGATAATAATATTTGGCATCTATCATTAGACAAGCTTTAGTAATATGTGTAATATCACACTTCATAAAAATTATTTATCGTTTTTAAGTGAATGCAAATAAAATGATGTATTCGGGAGGCACTTAAAAAGAGTTGTCTCTGTGTCCAATTTTAACGCAATTAAACAAATTATCACAAATTATCAAAACAAATCAAAAGAGCTCAAAAATATAGTCTATTTTTAGACGAGGTAATTATTTTTTAGGAATACTCTGAATCTTAATAGTTACAGATAAAATACTAAGAGAGAGAAAAAAACACCAATTTCATAGGTAAGGACCCAATATTGCATACGATTTTCTTCACAGAGTGTTCTGTGCATACCGTGGTGCATACTATGTGATCACAGCACTGTTTGGAGGGAGGTCATCGACTTTCGAATGACAAGAGTGACAGTTCTTCTTAATTATTACAAACGGTTCGAAAGAAGAAAAAAAAAATATCAGATTCTTATCCTTCGTGGTCAAGTGGTCTGTACGCCTCCGGTCTCAAAGCGTCGCCGTCTCGAGAGGTTCTGGGTTCGATCCCCGGTGGAGGCAAATGTTTGTATGATGAATTCAAGCATTTGTTCTCCAGTCTTGGATCTTTATATATGTTTTATTTATATTCTGAATATTTATATGTATTTATCTATTAAATATATTTATCCGTCATCTAGTATCCGTAACACAAGCAGCATTTTTTCTACAGAATCGGATATATTTTTCCTAAAACAACAAACAAGCAATCAAAAGATGAGCACAAAGTTTTTATTGTACCACAAATAATGCACACTGAGTACCTATAACCTATAAAATCATTATTGAATATAGGCAAAACATTGCTGGCCCACCCATATACTCCTGTTTCTACTTACTTGATTTTGTGTCTAGTTACATTAAACCTACGTACATTAAACATATTTTCATTGCATGTTTGGTTTAGTACACTATAGGAATAGATTAGACCAGCTTTTGCCTGCGACTTCGTTAGCTTAGAATAGTAGTGCTGAGCATAATTTTATATGTATAGCTCAATTTTAAATGTATTATATATGTATTTCTCAATAAATGGGCTATCTAACACTGACAGAATTTTCCAAATCGGACCAGTTGTTCCTGAGATTTAGCGCGTTCAACCAAACAAACAAAATCTTTAGCTTTATAATATTTATAAAGATAAAACAGTTTTATCCAGTAATAAAAGTTTAGATTTTATTTAACTTTGAATTCAAAAGTGTGTCCGCGCGACAGTGGGTTGTTAAGGGTTAATTACACGGTTGTTTTCTACCTATAATTTAGTTTTCAATTTTCCTACAAACAATTGTAAGGAATCAAACCCCTACAGTTAGTTATCTTGTTGTAATACTTCAATCGTTGTAGTAAGAATGTATATGTCAAATTTAGCAACAGTGAGGGTCGAATCATATGCATCGCGCGTCCGAGCAGGCACTGCACTGTGAAATTACTGAACAACGGTATGCAAAGATTTATTTGAAGCGGCCGCTGCTACTTGATTTAATTTAGCGTCCTAGCATGCATATCAATCGACCCTTAAACATGTTATTCAATATTACTTGTATGCTAAGGCCTGGACTGGAATGACCCATTGACATAACATTAAAAAATACTTAATAATAACGTAGTGTTTATTATTCCACATTATTGAAATACATTTTTAAGCGTATCATCGTGCTAAATTGATTTTTCTTATTCCTAAACAAAAATAATAAAAAATAAATAATTAAATCTATTAGTATTATTACTAATAGAATATATTTTATGTTCTTTAAGCTCGTGAGATGCTTTTAAAGATAATTCTACATTCTATAGCATTTTTTCTTTGACATCCTTTCTATAATTGATTCTCTTTTATAAAACAGATGTTCACAAATAAATAGGATAAAAGCCAAAACAGTCCCATATGTAAGAATTAATAACGCGGGGTAACAATCGACAATACCTACTGATATAAAATTAGACTCTCCTCCAGAGCATTTAGGTTTCTTCTCGTATAACAGATGATTTTCTCTACTTTGTAGTCCATGTTCTTGTATTCTTTTCATTCTGTAGCAATAAATTTCTTAGTTAACACCAATTATAGAAAAATATAATTAATAACTTCTTATATTCAAAGAATAAGCGGCTCATTAAAAGAACAGTACCAACCCATCTCTTCCCTTGGGAATAATGGACTTACTGCACAATCATCCAATAGCTTATAGCGGCGACGGGCTCACCACCTGTCACGCTGAGTGCAGTCACTGGTTGGTGAAGCACGGACTATAACAATAAACTGCTCTTGTGGTGCTTTTGTCTAGTCTCTGACCAATCGATTAGTGGAGTCTTGATTCTTAGTAGGAGGGGAGGGGAGTCTTAATAGTCTTGATTATATGTATGTATGTAATATTTCACATCGGGTGATCAATCCAAATTGGTCAGTATAGAAAAATATAAATAGCCTGATATGTGCCCTAGTGCAACAGTAAACAATTTATAAAAAACTTGCCCAATCTTGAACATTTCCTTGTAAGGTGTATTTTTCCTTACAGCTAACCAAGGGTCTATTACTTGCAGATACTGAATTTCTTTAAGGCCACATTTTTCTCCTTCATTAAAGAATTTGCCGACAAACTTATATCCAACTCCGGTTTCCATGTGGAAGGCAAATAGACCCTACAATAATACACGATAATAATTTTTAAGGTACGGGTGGTAAATAGATTGATATATCATAGATTTATTTCATTCAAGAGGTTTATAAATTAAAAAACGATTTTCCGTAGCTACCTTTTTCATTTTCTTTACTCCTTCCTCCATAGTCATGAATCGAGGTGTTACTCCGGGAGGAGCAACTTTTTTTTCATATATCGCTTTTCTCACTGGCTCTGTGGCTGTCTGTTAATATGTAATTTAATTAATCGGAAGTATATTATTAATAGTTATATATTATTATAGTTAGCCTACTTCACTAAGATTGTAGAATACATGAAAATTCTTGTTATACTATAGGTACAGTTTGAGGAACTAAAAAAAGCCTTTTCAATCATTTTAACCTACGAAAATATCATGCTCTGTCTTTTCATTATTCAAGAGGTTGTTTTTACTGAAAACGTTTATAATTACTGAAATATTTTAAGTAATAATGATGACCTCTTGACTAATATGAAGACAGATTAAGATATTTTTATAGCTGAAAAATATAGAAAAGGCTTTTTTGTTGTGAGTAATAATATCGCATATAAATAGGCAATATACATATTACCTACCGAGAAATAATATTTGTTGAAAACTGTATCGTGGACCCCAAATTTTATTCTAGAATGTAACAAATCGTCCAAATTTTTAATTTGCGAGGAACTCGATTGTAATAATGCAACAATATTGGCAGAGTATGAGGTGTAGAGAAATATAAGCGCCAAGAAGAGGATCAGCATCACGACCCGACCTAAAGAACCTGAAAAATAAAACATTTATATTACAATTTCATGTTATGTCTAAGGAGGTCTTAATTTTTTTGGTCTTAGGTCTGTATTATAGAATACAATTCAAGCGTAGAGGAGTACCGTTAGAAAGACATGGCGCTATTCATCCCCACGTAACGCCATCTCTTTCTAGCTGTGCTCGAGAAGATTCGGGAATATGGGCCTTAATCTGTTTATTCTTCTACCTTTAAGTTCCGTAGGACTTCCTTGTTGACAAACTGCAGCAAAAATTAAGATGATAACATCCACAATATTTGGTCTTAATATTCCTGCTTCACGTTTTCTCTAAAATATTGCAAAAGATTTTTAGTAACTCTAAAGCATGAACCGATTCATGTTATGATGAAACCTACCGCCTCTAATTTTAATTTATTTTTTTTCCACTCCCACGTTGCTGCTGAGAATAGAGCTATCAATAATAAAATAATAAGACCAGCACTGCTATACCACACAGAAGTCCGAAATGATAGTAAAAACAAATTGTTTTCATAAGATAATTTCGGTTGCTGGAAAACAAATTTAGAACGAGTCTGTGTAGGACTTGCTATATATTCCACTACAGATACCCTTTCAGAAGTAAAAAACATTGGAGATCCTGCAAAATTTATAAACTGTGGTTAGAAATTTAAAAACAGTATTAAAGTCACTCATTTCTTTTTCACACGAACTGCCTAGCTACTAGATTTCTTAAGTGAAATAGAGTAATTTACATGTTGTTTACAAAAAAGAACTTAACATAGAATAATGCAGCTTTTGATACTTAAATGTAAAAAATAAGATACATGCCGATATTAGTTGAACTGTTCGGAATTAAATTCTTCATTTCGTATAGATCTTCAGTTTTACCAAACTATTATGTTTCGAATAATTTAATATCTTACCTCCTATTTCAACTTCTTCTCTTACCAGATACCCAGTCAAACCATTCCACGTACCATTAACTTTATATCCCCATGTTTCGACAAACACATATTTTCTAGAGGCGTTCATAAAATCTAGAAGATGATTCGTTGTGGGAAAATTTACTTTTGTTATTGTATCAATGTGGTCATTTCTGGAATTAAATAATAGTTTTAGAAGCAGTTTTGAGTATATATTTGAGTATATTTTGAGTATAATTTTCTTTATATAATGAAATCCTTTTAATGGTTTGCTGTAAAAATATTTACCTATTTTAATACTTACACTTCATCTGTAAGATGATTGATGCTATCTTTGTCAGTAAGAACATAGCAAATACTGATTTCATAGCCTTTCAAATTTATTCTACGTAGAGCTACTGACTGTGTTACAATTGTTTCGACAAATCCTTGTTGAGGAGTCCAATAACCATATAATTCAGCTTGCCAAGAATTGTTAGCACTAATTTTGTATACTGGAATAAAAAATCATGTCATGAAAAATGTTAACAATGATAATTTCTTCTTATAATAATTTAAAATTAGATGCACTTTTTTATTCAAAAGTAGGCAAACGCGCATTGTTGTTTGCCAACTTGAAACATGAAAAACTACATCCTGAAAGCACGTCCATGAATATAGTAAGAGTATTTTCCTGACATTATATAGTTAGCAATAAAGAATTATATTTATTACCAAATCACGCAACCACTAATCAATGCGGCGCATAATAATATGTCAATTGGGATGCTTACTTAATAAGGTAATGAGATTTCAAGACGTGAAATAACATTGAACAAATACAATATATGATTTATTTATTTAATATTTGTTAAAAGGGGCAACCGAATAAAAGCTTGAAAAAGCTAAAGAAACGCATCATACTTACTAGAAAGCAATTCAAATGTCTCGTTATGAACGTCTCGTGCATATATAACTTCTGAATCAGGTAAAATATCAATACCATCAATAGCATTGGGAATTTTGTTATCATTTACATCAGAAGAACCGAAAAGAATCCATCTAAACGGCAAACGAAAATAATTTTCTTTTCGTTTCTAAAAGAAAAAATGAAATTGTTAGCATACCGCTATGTTGTGACAAATAGTGACAATAATTTCATATTCGTGTATAAAAGATATGTATACCACAAACTGATTAATCAAATCTCAGAAATCTCAGAAACTATAACATCTACAAACTTGGGGCATCTAAGAATGGTCATAGCCCCGCCCCTAAGGGGATAAAACGGGGAAACCGTGCGTAGCAGGACAATTATACTATAGATAAATTTGAAATACCTACCATTTCGAAAAACCTAAATAAATTTGGACAATCAAGATCTACTACAAATACCATATTCTGATCTTCGCCATAATATTCTGTAGTGTAATTATTTATATCATCAAATTGCATAAACACCTTTGAGTAAGCATTTTTTGTGATAGTAGAGTAAAACTTAATTTTTTCATCTGAAAATAAATAATTTGATTGGAATTTTATTCACAACAAGCTAGGGCGGGCAGTTTCGCACCGGTGCACGGTGATGTAAATTTGTCTGAATAAAATTTAATCATAAGCGATATATTAACCCAGAGTGCTATAACAGGGATAATATATTTTTTTCAACGCTGAAAGTATTAGGTCCTTACCTATGAAATTGGTGTTTTGTATGGAGATTTTGGGGAATTCTGCATTTTCCATACTAAAATTTTTTCAGTTTTCTTCACAACGACAAATCCAAAGATAATAATATTTGGCATCTATCATTGGACAAGCTTTAGTAATATGTGTAATATCACACTTCATAAAAACTATTTATCGTTTTTAAGTGAATGCAAATAAAATGATGTATTCGGGAGGCACTTAAAAAGAAATGTCTCCGTGTCCAATTTTAACAAAATTAAACTTACAACAAATTATCAAAACAAATCAAAAGAGCTCAAAAATATAGTCTATTTTTAGTCGAGGTAATTATTTTTTAGGAATACTCTGAATCTTAATAGTTACAGACAAAATACTAAGAGAGAAAAAAAACACCAATTTCATAGGTAAGGAACCAATATTTTCAAAACCAGGAAAGAGTGAAGAAGAAAATTTATAGCATCGGAGATTATCCCGAACGTTCAAGCAAACAAGCTTTTCTAATTATTTCTTTAGGATGTTACAAAAAATACCCTTTGAACTATGTTCTTATAGCCTCGCAAATAATGTTCTAGGCTATCTAAATTGTTGCAACGTTAAATTTCCTAGAACGACGTTACTAAATATAGACATTTTTTCCTTACAGTTTGTCCAACAAAGCGTGGCGATTACGCTTGATGGCCTTTTTGTCGCCATTATGATGTCACTCACGACAACTGCATCAAATATTTTAGCTTTTGAAATAATAAAAAAATTATACATTACAAAAGTATAGAATACTGATTTCATTATGCTCTAGGTAACCTTTCAACTTAGAATAGAATTGTAAAGTGAATGTTCACGTTATGTCGAATTACAAATCACCTTCTTACTGATAAAATCAGAACTTGCATAATTTACGATTTTGCTAGATTAAATTGAATACTCTTTTATAAAATTTGTATGACAAAATGAAGAAAATTGGTTGCGGAATAGTTCGGTCAATACGATCATCATATTCGCTGGACGCAATTTGAATAGTTTACAGAGGCAATTTTAAGAAAATTTTGTGCTGTTTGATTGTATTTTATATATCTTACCTACTTATTTTAGAAAACCAAAGAAAAACGAAAAACTTTTTTATATTCTAATTTCTTTAAAATTTATTTTAAACCAGCTTTTGCCCGTGACTACGTCCGCGGTTACTGATTTTTTAACTATCCCACGGGAACCTTTCATTTTCCAGTTAAAAAAGGTATCTAAGATGTTGACTAGGGATATTATTAAGGTATCACCATGCAAGAGATTTTCCCGTACAGAAATACAAAAAAAAAATGGTATTTTACTTCCCGCTGACTTGATTTTAAGCATTTTTTTCTATGTAAAGACATTAGCCGTCTTACCACAAAAGATAAATTGAACAGTTGTCTATCACTTGGTTAACTAAACACTGTTTAAACTTTAAGTAAGCGTTCAACGCCTGTTTAATTTTTATTTAGACGATGTTTAAGCCGCGTCTAGCTCTAGACAATCGTAAAACACGGTCTTGTGGTAACGTTTTTTTAAAACACTTGCTTAACAGATGTTTAAGTTTTTTGTGGTAAGACGGTAAAGCTCTAAAAATTTTATTATATTCTATTCTATTCCTGGGATAGGGCTGAGATAACTAAGGTCACTTTGACCCTATGAGATCTTTTGTGCTTCCCCTTTCCTATTCATCCCTCCCTGCCATCACCCAAAACGTCCCGGATGAACGTTATAATGTTGGCTGGGGGCATACCTATAAATTCCTCAGGTTTAGGATAAGCCGCCCCTAGAATCCGTAGTCATTTATTTCCGAGAGCATCGCATTCACATAAAAAATACTACATGCTCTACAGTTCTACAGCTCTACAGTTTTATTATATGTGTAGATTATTCCAGGCTATTAAACGTAAATTACCTACTTGTAATTAGTGCAAATTAAAACTACATTTGTAAATATACTAAGTTGCAGACCACTAAATCGCTCACAAAATTATTAGACACATTTTTTAACTGCTCAAGTCAAGTATCCTGATGATAAGTGATTACAGTAGCGATAGACGCTTGCAACACCGAGAACAACACGCAAGATGCTGATCCCTTCAAAATCTTCACAAAAATAAAGCAGACATATTATTATAACGCGAAAACAAACAGTGAACTGCCACTGTCGGTGTCTGGTCAAACTCATGCCTGTCTGATTTGTAGAATTGGCGTAATCAATGAAGTTTTCTTTGAGATTGTATGGTACGGCAAGTGGTGAAGATACCTATCCTGGTTTTGTATATACTACTTTTTCAATTTCTTCATTTAATCAACGGAATCTTAATTTTATTTTATTAATGTAATATTTTAGACTACTTGCATTTGTAATGAAAAATGTGGTAAACTGCAGAATATATAACACAGATATTTATTTATTTTTTCTTCTAAAACTTCAATGACGTTGTAGTTTATGACAATTAAAAAAAAAAGATAAACAATGTAAAGGGAGGATAGAAACTTGCTGAGTTTCTTGCCCGTTCTTCTCAGAACAAGGCCTCCTGGTAGTTTTGTGAACGGATGGCGTAGTTTACCGCTTTCACGAAAATTTGTAAAATGCTTTTGACGTTCATAAGCATGTGCAAAGACGCATCTAAATTGAATAAACGATATTGAATTTTTTTGAAAATATATATTTCATTGTGATAGATTAATGTTTGTTAGAGGATCTAAGGCAAAGTTAGACCTTAAACTTTTTTTGTTTTTTGAATTACTTAGACGACAGCTATGTATGTATCTTTACATCAGCCTGAAAGATTACAGCCAAGAGATTCCGTAGGTAGCTGTTATCGGAACTAGATATTAGAATAATCTATCACTCAAGTGCACAGTAAGAATCCTGTGTTTGTTTTCTTGTGATAACGGAGAACATACCTAAGTATTTTTCCGTAAGGCATAGTTTAACGTGTCAAAAAGGAAACAATTAATTATAATCCTAAATGACCAGTGGAAAATAGAAAAAAATATTTATTTCTTTAATTTATATTAAACATAATTTTTAATTTTTATGTTCCGTGTTGATCCGGGACACAAAAATAATGTACCAACTGCTTATCTTGCCTAACTACTACTAAGCGCGTATGGGTACTGGGTCTGTGATTGTGTAGGCGATGAGCTAGCCACTTGTTACTACTCTTTCACGATTTTTAATTTAACCAAACCCAATTTTTGTATGGCTAAATGTGGTCTTAAGGAGCACAGTGCTCCTTAGACTCTGCCTACCCCTTCGCGGATTACAGGCGTGATTGTATGTATGTAATTTATATTTAAAAAAAAATAATGTTCACTTTTATTTATTTCCAAATTTATGTACTACGCACACCTTAGCAAAAGGCTGGGAAGATGATAGAGTAGAAAAAATTGTAGTAAGAACTGGGTTGAGATTGAGGGTTGTTGGGGCAGTCTACAAGAAAATTTTATCAGCCACGCTCACTTTGTAGATCAGTATAGGTAAACGGGTAAAAATATACAACAATAATACATAGGTACGTATGTTCATTCAGTAACATTTCCCGGTAGATAGGAAATGATTGCAGATCTGACAACGATAATATTATAGCATGAATAAATAACGTAAACAAATATACAATGTGGTAGCGGCTCATTAAGAGAATACTGCCTATCCATCTCTTCCCGTGGGTGTCGTAAAAGGTGACTAATGGACTTAGAACTGCAGAACCATCCAATAGCTGTCACTCAGAACACATATGCAGCAAGCAATGCAAGCAGTTATGCTTGGTGAAGGCCGGACTATGGCAGTGCTTTTGCGGTGCTTTTGCCTGGTCTCTGACTAACCCTTACGTGAAAATACAGTCGTGATTGTATGTATGTATGTATGATAATCAAACTGTGGCCATAGCCTGGGTTACAATGTCAATGTCAACGACGAGCCGACCATCTTAAATTACATTATTGATAAGTTAGTACGTAGATTATTTAATACGAGAGTATTTAATACGTTCAAGGTACGTAGTAATTGACTACAGAGCAAATAATTTACGTAGAATAAAATCAGGCCTGTATCCCCGAAGGGGTAGGCAGAGATATTAACTCATTTAGCCAGATATGTTTAAGTCCCCATTAACAGCCTGTTGTCATGCACCGGGCGCAGTGAGAGGCATGCAATATTCACGACTGACCTATACTTACCTAGATTTTATTCAAACTCGAGAGGTACAGTCACGAGCATGAACATAAACACTCATGTATACTTTCGTTCGGTTTGTGAGAATTATTTTTGATTTTTTTTTATACCACCAAGTTGGCAAACAAACATACGCATAAGCATACACAGAAGAGCAGTGGTCACCGTACCCAATGGACGCCTGCAACACCATCAAGGAGCACAAAGCGAGACAAAACAGAAACATCTATTGTTTGCGATCACCGGTGTTCGCGGTGCCCTACGAGGGGTTAAATACATTAAATAAACTTATTCACAATTATTTTTTGATCAAGGCGATATCCAATATTGTGAAATGGAGCCCAATCCCGTATTTCACGTCTGCTTTCAGAAATCTTGTGCATTTATAAATAGTTATCTATTTAATAACAACAAGGTGTAATATTGACCCTAATTAATTGCAGTAAGGACATTTACTATCAATAAACATGCTTAGTTTAGTTAAGTATGTAAGTAATGTCATTTGAACTCAGTACTGGGTGAACGTTGGTGATATAATATCGTTGCGCTCGTGGACTAACAGGTACTAAAATGTGATCATAAGTTTTTAAGTATGAACCTAAATACAATTAGTGAAACAATGAGTGTCATAGCTAAAATAGTTTCCGTGAGTGTAAGGCCGTTGACCCGAGGAAGTGAGGAAGTGTCAGAATTTTCACCGTTACTAGGGATTGGGACAAATTCTTCTCAGAATTGTAAGTTTTAAAGCTCTATTTCTGAAGGATATTTCCTTATTGGCATAGGGTCAACAGACGACACGATCAACAAACATGTATTTTCCTTTTTTTACTGCTTATTTCAACCTCACTTGTTTGTGAGGTACAAATCTTGCAACTCAATTTTGAAGCAGATATCTGAAATGCATGCATGTGTAAATCCGATGACAATGTAATATTATTATGACTTGGAGCTGCTCTGATGATGGAACTAGGTGGTCATAGGATGTCAGTAATTAAACGATATAATGCCATCAAGTTTGGGCTCGTCTGAATCGCTTTAGCGAGTACTTTGGCTTAAACACTAAAAAGTTAATTTTTTTTTATGGCATATTGAAAAACATTTTTTGCAATTACAATGTAACACGCTTTTATTATTATAAGCCCTTTTATTAGAGCTGTACACTTGAGCCCCTGTACATGATGACCTATAGCTCTAACTACACACACGTAGAGCTGAATAATTGACCAACTTTACAGGCTGACACCCGGCTCCACCCATATAGATACACTCACACACAACAAAGTAATAAAAGATTGTTTGTTTTAACAGCTTTAAATTTTTTTTTATTACTCTTGAAAGTTTATAATTAAAAATAAAACCCAACTAGTGTTTCATAACCTATCAGTATTTACCTACTGTAGTTATATTGAATCCCAGCCCGAGCCCAGTCAATTAATCCAAAAAATAGGGTCAACCGAGGAATGAGAGATGATAAGCTGGAAAGTTGTAGTACAGTACGTCTCAATCCAAGTTGCCAAAAAGGTAAACAAAAAAGCCGACTTACCGAATTTGTTATTCAATAATCACATTTTTTACATGGACATTGGCACGTAAATATAATTAACGGTAACAATTGTTTTCAATTGATTTCATTTACCTACAGTCATCACAAAATATTTTAGAGATGAAACATTACCTTTGTTTTGTTTTGAACACCACAATGAAGGTGTATAGTACCTACCTTTGGATTGAGACGTACTAGACTCCCCTTCATTGTGTTGTTCTAATAGTTGCCTCAAAAGTCTAATAAAAGAGTTATTCAGGGTCAAATGTAAAAAAAAAACAGTTCTCGAATAACTGTTTTTTCTCGTTTCTATAATTCCAATTATGTTGACGCTTGTGGAAGTGTAGAACACAAAGCTTAACATATTTGACCTTGAAATATTTGGGGCAACTTTTAGAACACAAAAATGAAGGTGTGAGCTGGTAAGAAAGCTTACATAATTGAAAACTTCCCAGACAATTAAGAACGCCCACCGTACATGTCAGATATAGTATAATCTGTGCTCTAAGCTGGTAGAATATAATCTGTATGTTCTCATCACTTCCTGCAACTTCCGATTACTGTCCACGGTCGAAGTGATAATAAAAAATATACATCTCAGTGATTAATAATTTGTTGTTTTATTAATGTTAATATTACAATAATATCCAACGAAAACATAAACAAATTACAGTACATACGGATTACGGATTTGTCAGAATGCAAACAAAACAATTACTTAAACAACAACTGCATAAGATTTAGCAATACATTATAATTAAGTACACCGATAAAAACGAAGCACTTATCTCTATTTAAGCAATATTATTTTTATCAAATGACACTTCAGAAAACAAAGTGAGTAACTACGACGCATTAATTGGCAAAGAGTGGGTGAATCTTTCATTAAAGTTTTCCAAATGTCACTGTTACAATGTAACAACAACAAACATGTTTACTTTTGGATAATGTATCCAAAAATAAAACATGTTTGTTGTATGGAAACCCCCTTGAATATTTATTGTATTTTGTTTTGGATGGGTGTGGCCGTGGATGGTTGACCAAAACTTTGTGATCTCGAACTCCTCCGTGCTTCGGAAGGCACGTTAAGAGGCTAAAATGACCCAAAATGTGATTTCCGTGACCGTTTTGCTAACAACCTACATGTCATTTTAAAGTGAAAAAAAAATATAGTTATTCTTCATCATATTTCTGAGCTTTTGACTTTTTGCAAAACACGATTTCACAAACATCACTCGATAGAAATTATTACCTAAGTTGTCTCTAAAATTATTTAAGTTCCCATTTTTCTTAGACAAGTATTGAGTTTCATCGATGATATTAAGTGCAATTAAGTATTACAAGTTACTAAAGAGATTTACCGATTTAGATTTTTATAAAAGTATCTATATTTTTTATAATAAATTATTTGCTTATTTGTGACATAAGCCCTTTTATTTCAAGCAGCTGTGTGTAGCGATATCTCTCTTGCGCCTACTGTATTCCACTCACGCTCGGTCCCGGTTGCAATTGCAATCGTTTCTACCGACCACATTGGGCCAGCGTGGTGGTGTTACGGCCCATACTCCTCATGTGTTTGTTTCCATAAGGAAGGCCAGTGCCCAGCCGTGGGACGTACATAGGCTGATGACATCCTGTTTGTGTAATGAACCCTAACACCAGAACTATTTCCGGGATCTCAAAAACCTACATCAACAATTACCATGAAAATATTTTTTTGGAATTCTAGTGAAGGAGTCTGGACCAATGAAAAAAGATGAATATTGTTAAAAATAATAATTATGTATATGTTAATTAAATCATCCACTAATCGTATTTAAGTGCAATTACCTCTACCTACACACATTTACTTGTATATTTTATGGGTGACTTGCAGGGAATTTAAATCGAGATTTAAAATTAGATTTAGTAAGTTTTTGACAATACTTGACTCATATCAAAAGTTTAGAAAATAATGTTTAATTGACTTATTATTTGGTACAAGGGCCCGAAATATACGAAGTTCAATTGCTGTAGAAATTCGATTTAAACATATTTAATTTTTACTTTTTTTTCATCTGCCAAAATCGCAATCCGCCATGTTTGTGAAATTCGTGACGTAACGGATCATATATGAGCTAACACATTTTTGTTGCTGGATCTTCATCTAAATTCCTTAGATTCATTTTTGAATCCTCCCTTCGTTTAAATTATTTCAACCTATATTTCCCCCGTTAATTTAACATTATTTTATTGTGATTTATTCCTCAAGTAGCCCAACTGCTACTAAATCTATATAAAAAAATTACTGAACGTGCTTGACAGATGCCATTATTACAAAGATAGATAAACTAATAATATGATCAAAATCCGTCAAACGCCAGTCGCTACCAATCAACTGACGACATATACTGACGTAGTGTCCGCGTGTGTCACGCATGCGTATTGAATTGTTTACCAAATTCGTGACCTCACGGCACAATCATGGCCGAAGGCGTTTTTGTCTGTCAAGCAAAAACGTAATTTAAAATTTATTGTGTTAAAACAGGCCAACAGGCCCCAAAAAAATTTTTTTATGGTAGTTGTGGTATTCCACAGATTGGTCACCACTACATGAAACACTAGATGTTAGGTATTATGCCATCGACCATAGTGTAAGTGCACGTCTACTCGGACCAGGCGTCGCTGACGTCACCTAACTTTGACTTGCATTATATTTATTTTATTAAACACCACTGTGGTGGTTAATAGTAATGAATCATTTAGGACCCAATTTAAAAAAGGTTATAATAGGCTGGCTATTCTAATATGGCTGAATGTCCAAATATGACAATATCGAGATTTAAACTATGTTTAAAATTTCTTGCAAAGGGCCTAAAATGTGTTAAATTTATGAAATTCGAAAAGCGAACTTTTTTGGTGTAACTATTTTATGGTGATAACTTTATCTGTTAAATAATAAACGAATAATATTTTTTTATTAAATTATATACAGTATAAGAGATACTCCATGTATCTCTTGAGGCTGTACAAGAATATGTTGACTTGGGGCAAACGCTCCAATCACGTAGGAACAACTTCGAGAGAGAAGCCAATAGAAGAATTCAGCTGGGCTGGGCAGCATTTCACAAGCTTCGTGAAGTTTTCTCGTTACCCATCCCTCAATGTATCAAGTCGAAAGTCTTCGACCAATGCGTCCTCCCAGTCATGACCTACGGTGCCGCGACGTAAACACTTACGGCTCGACTAGTCCACCATTTCAAAGTCGCTCAGCGAGATATGAAAATGGCTATGCTCGGAGTATATCTGAAAGACCGCATCAGGAATGATGTGATCCGACAGAGAACTAAAGTCACCGACATGGTCACATGAGCCGTACAACTGACGGCCGTTGGGGTCGTAAAGTCCTCGAGTGGAATCCGCTACTCGGAAAACGTAGTGTGGGACGCCCTGTGACAAGATGGGATGACGATATTCGTAGGCTGGCTGGAGTAGGCTGGATGAGAACGGCCGAAAATCGAGAGCGTTGGCGTGCATTATGGGAGGCCTATGTCCAGCAGTGGACATTTATACAAAAGCACACAATACAAACCATAATTATTTTTGTTTGAAATCGCTCGCAATAGAAAACAAATATGTGCCTAAAACCGCAAATAGTTAGCGCCAATTGCGAAAAATTACGGTTTCGCTGTATTTCTTGGTAAATCACAGAGTAAAGAATTCGTGTAGGCGCCGCACAAAAATTCCTTAGTCTTTGAGTAAATATTTATACATCTATTAATAGCTATTTATTCCATTTGTTCCTTATGCTATGTTATATACACCGTTCACGGACACTACATGGACTTAAAAAATACTGCACTAAGTCGATACTCTATCAGTCTATACCGCTGTATATGAATTTTGAATAAAACCGAATGAATATCGCTCGCCGCACACTGGCTACATTGGAACTAAAAACATATGAAGTGAAATGTGGGTAGGTAGAAGAGTCTCTCTACTCCTCTGGCTTAGACACGTGATGTTTTTTTGTAAATCTAAACAATACCTAGCTGTTGCCCGCAACTTCATCCACGGTTACTGTGGTTTTTTAATTATCCCGTGGGAACCCTTTAAATTTCCGGAATAAAAAGTATCTAAGATGTTTACCAGGGATGTAAGGTATCACCATGCAAAATTTCATTGAAATCAGTCCAGCCATTTCAGAGATTAGCCCGTAAATATACGAACAGACCAACAGACAGACAAACAATAAAACATTTTTTTTTGGTACTTTCCCTCTTTTTAACCATTGACTTAATTATAAGCATTTTTTTCTATGTGCAGACATTCGACCTCTACAGTTTTATTAAAAGTAAGATAATCGCGTCAGCTGCTTAACATATTATGTTTTATAATTTCAAGCAGGTTTTAGAGTTTGTGCGTAAACGTATTTTGCTTATTTCCTCCACGTGCTATCAGACATTAAAAATCATCATTAATTTACATTCATCACGTCACGCACGATGTTGTGGGGAATATACGATTGTTAAATATACAAGGAAATAGGTAAAAAAGTTAACTTGAGTTTTTTTTTGGCTTTTTTAAAGTAGCAGACTATTATCCCTAGCTACAGTATCGCTATCTTTACCTTAAATTAAACTGTAGAGATTGAATGTCTGTACGTAGAAAAAAAAATGCTTAAAACCGAGTCAGGGGAATGTAAAAAGAAAGAAAATACCAAAAAATGTTTATTTTAAATTTTTGTTTCTGGAATTCGATATGGCTGGACCGATTTCATATAATTTTGCATGGTGATACCTTATACGGAAAATTAAAGGGTCCCCGTGGGAAAGTTAAAAAACCAGTAACCACGGACGAAGTCGCGGGCAACAGCTTGTGTAAAATAAAATCTTTTGAATTGGTTTTATATTTATTGACCTACATGTTTACTACGAATATTACCTCGGTTGCGCGGACGCAATAACTCGAACCACGCACCACCAAGCTACGCTTGCTCAAACGTGGTTTTGTGTGCAAAACATCAAGAAAAGTTGAGTTGTGTTTTTACTCATCTTTTATTGTTAAATTTAAATGATTTAAAAATTAGTAAATGCGGTGGTGGGATCGAACCCTCTCGAACGAGTAGTGTTCAGTCCGTCCCGACTCGGCTACCGCTACCAATGATATAAAATTGAGAATTTTAAATTAAATTAAATTAAAATTATTTGAAAAGAAATTTGTGTCAAGGCTTCACACAAATTTCTTTTCAAATAATTTTGATGAGATCGGAAGTAGGACAATCGGAAGTCCTACACAAAAATAAAGGTACGGTTCTAACATAATTTCACAGTCGCTCATAGAGTTAAATTCGTCTGGGTTAACACCAATCCTTTCATTGCTCTATACATACATACATATGTCACGCCTTTTTCCCACAGGGGTAGGCAGAGATTACATCCTTCCACTTGCTACGATCCCTGCATATTTCTTTCGGTTCAGTTGATAAACAATACAGGGATCATTATAGTCCTCATATATGCTCGGCGATTCGGGTAATTTTGACCTGGCCCTTCTCTAGGACGTCTCTATACAACCGGTACAAAATAAATAAAGCCATTCACAATAAAGTATAACATTTTGCATAATTTAGACAGAAATATGAATTATATATTAACGGATAAACAAACAGCTACGAAATTTCATTTAAAGTGTTATTATCGTTTTTTATGACAACCGCCTCTAAAAATTGCATAAAAGAATATTTTTTCCCTCTTCATTTTTCGTGGCGATTTATAGAGGGAGGACAAACTCGATAGCCTTTTAAAATAAGGAAATACTACTACAATTTTTGTATGTACTGTGAATTATTTATAAAACTGTGTTATTTGTTTAATAACTATTTTCTGCATTGCTACATAGATTAATCACTAAATAATATTCATACTCACACTCAAATCATTTATTCAGTTTCGGTATTTACAAACTCTCATGAATGTCAAATTATGCCAACCGTTCACTGAAGCCTTGCTAAAGAGATATGACCTTATTGTATAATTAAGGAGTTCCTATACCTAATATAGTATCGTTATAATAATTATCCAACATCTTTGTTTTCTAATCGTGCATAAGGTCGCGAGATCGATCCCACTGCTCTACCACTGAGTTTAAATACTTTAAAAAAATTATCCTATTTACCTACAGTTTTTGTGAATATCGTTTGCCTCACACTGTGTTTAGTACATGTTACATAGGGACTTAACATATTTACCTACCTACGAGACATGATGATATGAATGATGATGATCTTTGTAATCATAAATATATTCAAGAAAACTGTTTAGAATGCATTGGCACCCTGAATCGTCGTTGTGGTCGTCTCTAGACATAATTGTAGTAAAACGCAAAATGGAATAGAAAGAAATATAGAAAAATCTTCGTAACAGGAGAAATCATAGAATTATAACTGTTATGCCTCTAATAATAACGTGTAATCTTCATTGTAACTAGTTTTTATGTGGTTCCTAATTTAACAGCTCGAATCTGTGCGCAGAAAGTGACGTTATCAATAGCTAATTGAATCGCGATCGCGAATCGAAGTGCTCATCATGATGCATTTGATGATTTTTCAATTTATGAGGGAACCTATATCTTTATTAGAGTAACAAAAAAGCTTTTTAAGCTATTGCATAGCTTCTATCGCGGGCCTTGAGCGCGGGGACCGAATTCAGAAATTCCGTACCGAAAAAACCTCACGCTCCCCACTCCGATGCGCAAGGAGGTGTGGCTTGAAGGCCGTGCATGTTAAAACCCAAGGTGGTTACCAAAATGAAACACCGTGTCCAAGGCGAATTCAAATTTTAATTAACATCGGTTTGACCATATAAGTCTATGAGAGTAAACAATAGTGCGTTTTAAAGGATAGGTGGCGCCATCTAGTGATACAACAAAGAACTAATTTTAACAAAGACGCCACTTTGGTTTTATTTATAAGCTAACTATTACACATTGTTTATTATGAGTTTTGTTATTTTATTAATTAGTTTTGTTTTGAACACCACAATGAAGGTGTATAGTACCTACCTTTGGATTGAGACGTACTAGACTCCCCTTCATTGTGTTGTTCTAATAGTTGCCTCAAAAGTCTAATAAAAGAGTTATTCAGGGTCAAATGTAAAAAAAAAACAGTTCTCGAATAACTGTTTTTTCTCGTTTCTATAATTCCAATTATGTTGACGCTTGTGGAAGTGTAGAACACAAAGCTTAACATATTTGACCTTGAAATATTTGGGGCAACTTTTAGAACACAAAAATGAAGGTGTGAGCTGGTAAGAAAGCTTACATAATTGAAAACTTCCCAGACAATTAAGAACGCCCACCGTACATGTCAGATATAGTATAATCTGTGCTCTAAGCTGGTAGAATATAATCTGTATGTTCTCATCACTTCCTGCAACTTCCGATTACTGTCCACGGTCGAAGTGATAATAAAAAATATACATCTCAGTGATTAATAATTTGTTGTTTTATTAATGTTAATATTACAATAATATCCAACGAAAACATAAACAAATTACAGTACATACGGATTACGGATTTGTCAGAATGCAAACAAAACAATTACTTAAACAACAACTGCATAAGATTTAGCAATACATTATAATTAAGTACACCGATAAAAACGAAGCACTTATCTCTATTTAAGCAATATTATTTTTATCAAATGACACTTCAGAAAACAAAGTGAGTAACTACGACGCATTAATTGGCAAAGAGTGGGTGAATCTTTCATTAAAGTTTTCCAAATGTCACTGTTACAATGTAACAACAACAAACATGTTTACTTTTGGATAATGTATCCAAAAATAAAACATGTTTGTTGTATGGAAACCCCCTTGAATATTTATTGTATTTTGTTTTGGATGGGTGTGGCCGTGGATGGTTGACCAAAACTTTGTGATCTCGAACTCCTCCGTGCTTCGGAAGGCACGTTAAGAGGCTAAAATGACCCAAAATGTGATTTCCGTGACCGTTTTGCTAACAACCTACATGTCATTTTAAAGTGAAAAAAAAATATAGTTATTCTTCATCATATTTCTGAGCTTTTGACTTTTTGCAAAACACGATTTCACAAACATCACTCGATAGAAATTATTACCTAAGTTGTCTCTAAAATTATTTAAGTTCCCATTTTTCTTAGACAAGTATTGAGTTTCATCGATGATATTAAGTGCAATTAAGTATTACAAGTTACTAAAGAGATTTACCGATTTAGATTTTTATAAAAGTATCTATATTTTTTATAATAAATTATTTGCTTATTTGTGACATAAGCCCTTTTATTTCAAGCAGCTGTGTGTAGCGATATCTCTCTTGCGCCTACTGTATTCCACTCACGCTCGGTCCCGGTTGCAATTGCAATCGTTTCTACCGACCACATTGGGCCAGCGTGGTGGTGTTACGGCCCATACTCCTCATGTGTTTGTTTCCATAAGGAAGGCCAGTGCCCAGCCGTGGGACGTACATAGGCTGATGACATCCTGTTTGTGTAATGAACCCTAACACCAGAACTATTTCCGGGATCTCAAAAACCTACATCAACAATTACCATGAAAATATTTTTTTGGAATTCTAGTGAAGGAGTCTGGACCAATGAAAAAAGATGAATATTGTTAAAAATAATAATTATGTATATGTTAATTAAATCATCCACTAATCGTATTTAAGTGCAATTACCTCTACCTACACACATTTACTTGTATATTTTATGGGTGACTTGCAGGGAATTTAAATCGAGATTTAAAATTAGATTTAGTAAGTTTTTGACAATACTTGACTCATATCAAAAGTTTAGAAAATAATGTTTAATTGACTTATTATTTGGTACAAGGGCCCGAAATATACGAAGTTCAATTGCTGTAGAAATTCGATTTAAACATATTTAATTTTTACTTTTTTTTCATCTGCCAAAATCGCAATCCGCCATGTTTGTGAAATTCGTGACGTAACGGATCATATATGAGCTAACACATTTTTGTTGCTGGATCTTCATCTAAATTCCTTAGATTCATTTTTGAATCCTCCCTTCGTTTAAATTATTTCAACCTATATTTCCCCCGTTAATTTAACATTATTTTATTGTGATTTATTCCTCAAGTAGCCCAACTGCTACTAAATCTATATAAAAAAATTACTGAACGTGCTTGACAGATGCCATTATTACAAAGATAGATAAACTAATAATATGATCAAAATCCGTCAAACGCCAGTCGCTACCAATCAACTGACGACATATACTGACGTAGTGTCCGCGTGTGTCACGCATGCGTATTGAATTGTTTACCAAATTCGTGACCTCACGGCACAATCATGGCCGAAGGCGTTTTTGTCTGTCAAGCAAAAACGTAATTTAAAATTTATTGTGTTAAAACAGGCCAACAGGCCCCAAAAAATTTTTTTTATGGTAGTTGTGGTATTCCACAGATTGGTCACCACTACATGAAACACTAGATGTTAGGTATTATGCCATCGACCATAGTGTAAGTGCACGTCTACTCGGACCAGGCGTCGCTGACGTCACCTAACTTTGACTTGCATTATATTTATTTTATTAAACACCACTGTGGTGGTTAATAGTAATGAATCATTTAGGACCCAATTTAAAAAAGGTTATAATAGGCTGGCTATTCTAATATGGCTGAATGTCCAAATATGACAATATCGAGATTTAAACTATGTTTAAAATTTCTTGCAAAGGGCCTAAAATGTGTTAAATTTATGAAATTCGAAAAGCGAACTTTTTTGGTGTAACTATTTTATGGTGATAACTTTATCTGTTAAATAATAAACGAATAATATTTTTTTATTAAATTATATACAGTATAAGAGATACTCCATGTATCTCTTGAGGCTGTACAAGAATATGTTGACTTGGGGCAAACGCTCCAATCACGTAGGAACAACTTCGAGAGAGAAGCCAATAGAAGAATTCAGCTGGGCTGGGCAGCATTTCACAAGCTTCGTGAAGTTTTCTCGTTACCCATCCCTCAATGTATCAAGTCGAAAGTCTTCGACCAATGCGTCCTCCCAGTCATGACCTACGGTGCCGCGACGTAAACACTTACGGCTCGACTAGTCCACCATTTCAAAGTCGCTCAGCGAGATATGAAAATGGCTATGCTCGGAGTATATCTGAAAGACCGCATCAGGAATGATGTGATCCGACAGAGAACTAAAGTCACCGACATGGTCACATGAGCCGTACAACTGACGGCCGTTGGGGTCGTAAAGTCCTCGAGTGGAATCCGCTACTCGGAAAACGTAGTGTGGGACGCCCTGTGACAAGATGGGATGACGATATTCGTAGGCTGGCTGGAGTAGGCTGGATGAGAACGGCCGAAAATCGAGAGCGTTGGCGTGCATTATGGGAGGCCTATGTCCAGCAGTGGACATTTATACAAAAGCACACAATACAAACCATAATTATTTTTGTTTGAAATCGCTCGCAATAGAAAACAAATATGTGCCTAAAACCGCAAATAGTTAGCGCCAATTGCGAAAAATTACGGTTTCGCTGTATTTCTTGGTAAATCACAGAGTAAAGAATTCGTGTAGGCGCCGCACAAAAATTCCTTAGTCTTTGAGTAAATATTTATACATCTATTAATAGCTATTTATTCCATTTGTTCCTTATGCTATGTTATATACACCGTTCACGGACACTACATGGACTTAAAAAATACTGCACTAAGTCGATACTCTATCAGTCTATACCGCTGTATATGAATTTTGAATAAAACCGAATGAATATCGCTCGCCGCACACTGGCTACATTGGAACTAAAAACATATGAAGTGAAATGTGGGTAGGTAGAAGAGTCTCTCTACTCCTCTGGCTTAGACACGTGATGTTTTTTTGTAAATCTAAACAATACCTAGCTGTTGCCCGCAACTTCATCCACGGTTACTGTGGTTTTTTAATTATCCCGTGGGAACCCTTTAAATTTCCGGAATAAAAAGTATCTAAGATGTTTACCAGGGATGTAAGGTATCACCATGCAAAATTTCATTGAAATCAGTCCAGCCATTTCAGAGATTAGCCCGTAAATATACGAACAGACCAACAGACAGACAAACAATAAAACATTTTTTTTTGGTACTTTCCCTCTTTTTAACCATTGACTTAATTATAAGCATTTTTTTCTATGTGCAGACATTCGACCTCTACAGTTTTATTAAAAGTAAGATAATCGCGTCAGCTGCTTAACATATTATGTTTTATAATTTCAAGCAGGTTTTAGAGTTTGTGCGTAAACGTATTTTGCTTATTTCCTCCACGTGCTATCAGACATTAAAAATCATCATTAATTTACATTCATCACGTCACGCACGATGTTGTGGGGAATATACGATTGTTAAATATACAAGGAAATAGGTAAAAAAGTTAACTTGAGTTTTTTTTTGGCTTTTTTAAAGTAGCAGACTATTATCCCTAGCTACAGTATCGCTATCTTTACCTTAAATTAAACTGTAGAGATTGAATGTCTGTACGTAGAAAAAAAAATGCTTAAAACCGAGTCAGGGGAATGTAAAAAGAAAGAAAATACCAAAAAATGTTTATTTTAAATTTTTGTTTCTGGAATTCGATATGGCTGGACCGATTTCATATAATTTTGCATGGTGATACCTTATACGGAAAATTAAAGGGTCCCCGTGGGAAAGTTAAAAAACCAGTAACCACGGACGAAGTCGCGGGCAACAGCTTGTGTAAAATAAAATCTTTTGAATTGGTTTTATATTTATTGACCTACATGTTTACTACGAATATTACCTCGGTTGCGCGGACGCAATAACTCGAACCACGCACCACCAAGCTACGCTTGCTCAAACGTGGTTTTGTGTGCAAAACATCAAGAAAAGTTGAGTTGTGTTTTTACTCATCTTTTATTGTTAAATTTAAATGATTTAAAAATTAGTAAATGCGGTGGTGGGATCGAACCCTCTCGAACGAGTAGTGTTCAGTCCGTCCCGACTCGGCTACCGCTACCAATGATATAAAATTGAGAATTTTAAATTAAATTAAATTAAAATTATTTGAAAAGAAATTTGTGTCAAGGCTTCACACAAATTTCTTTTCAAATAATTTTGATGAGATCGGAAGTAGGACAATCGGAAGTCCTACACAAAAATAAAGGTACGGTTCTAACATAATTTCACAGTCGCTCATAGAGTTAAATTCGTCTGGGTTAACACCAATCCTTTCATTGCTCTATACATACATACATATGTCACGCCTTTTTCCCACAGGGGTAGGCAGAGATTACATCCTTCCACTTGCTACGATCCCTGCATATTTCTTTCGGTTCAGTTGATAAACAATACAGGGATCATTATAGTCCTCATATATGCTCGGCGATTTCGGGTAATTTTGACCTGGCCCTTCTCTAGGACGTCTCTATACAACCGGAACAAAATAAATAAAGCCATTCACAATAAAGTACTAACATATTGCATAATTTAGACAGAAATATGAATTATATATTAAAAGATAAACAAACAGCTACGAAATTTCATTTAAAGTGTTATTATCGTTTTTTAGGACAACCGCCTCTAAAAATTGTATAAAAGAATATTTTTTCCCTCTTCATTTTTCGTGGCGATTTACAGAGGGAGGACAAACTCGATAGCCTTTTAAAATAAGGAAATACTATTCTTTGTATGTACTGTGAATTATTTATAAAACTGTGTTATTTATTTAATAACTATTTTCTGCATTGCTACATAGATTTATCACTAAATAATATTCATACTCACACTCAAATCATTTATTTAGTTTCGGTATTTACATACTCTTATGAATGTCAAATTATGCCAACCGTTCACTGAAGCCTTGCTACAGAGATATGACCTTATTGTATAATTAAGGAGTTCCTATACCTAATATAGTATCGTTATAATAATTATCCAACATCTTTGTCTTCTAATCGTGCAAAAGGTCGCGAGAGCGATCTCACTGCTATACCAATGAGTTTTAATACTTTAAAAAAATCATCCTATTTACCTACAGTTTTTGTGAATATCGTTTGCCTCACACTGTGTTTAGTACATGTTACATAGGGACTTAACATATTTACCTACCTACGAGACATGATGATATGAATGATGATGATCTTTGTAATCATAAATATATTCAAGAAAACTGTTTAGAATGCATTGGCACCCTGAATCGTCGTTGTGGTCGTCTCTAGACATAATGGTAGTAAAACGCAAAATGGAATAGAAAGAAATATAGAAAAATCTTCGTAACAGGAGAAATTATAGAATTATAACAGTTATGACTCTAATAATAACGTGTAATCTTCATTGTAACTAGTTTTTATGTGGTTCCTAATTTAACAGCTCGAATCTGTGCGCAGAATGTGACGTTATCAATAGCTAATTGAATCGCGATCGCGAATCGAAGTGCTCATCATGATGCATTTGATGATTTTTAAATTTATGAGGGAACCTATATCTTTATTAGAGTAACACAAAAGCTTTTTTAATGTTTGTACGCGCATCTCGCAAAAACTATCGTATGGAAGTGAATACAGTTTTCACCAATTGGTTGAGATATTACAGATATACCTACTTGACAAAGATTACTACATAACTCCTTAGAATACAGCTTGATTTTAAGTTTAGAAGATATAAAGTTTTAAAAAATAGCTGCTGAATAAACTTTACCTAACTGTTTATTTCTTTCAAATTTACTCACGTGATATTTTACCAATAACCAAATTAACTGGATATTGCTACTTTCTTTAATTTTCGTCGTTATGTTGCAAAATTGTTTGCTATGTCCATTACCATTGATCTTCACTTGTTTGTGTCCTATTGAAAGCGTGACGTCGAACAAGACGTCAAACGTGACGTTGCCGTACTAATAATTCTGTTTGTTCCTGCGTCAACGAGTAAAGATCTTGAACTAGATTGTTTATCAAAAGTTTACCATAGGAAAAGATCACGTAAAAGCACCAGATGTGAATATATCAAGTAGACGAAAGTGGTTAAGTATTAAATCCCTTACGACCTCGTAAACCTGGCTAATAGAAAATTCAACGACATGTGGATAGTTTTGTCAAATGACATCAACCACGGAAAGACGATAACAGATGCACAGCAAATATATAAATAAAAATTTAAAAAAATAAATATACTACATCATTATACATATTTAATACACAATAAACATGATGGAATTTTGCATGATGTCCTTTGGTTGAGTTACGTTTCTAGTATTTGCACCCGGCCTAGGGAGGAAGGAGGGAGGAGAGAAGCATTTACTATGAGTATACTATGGCATATTTACAACATATTGAAAAACTGCGTAAATTATAAAGACATAATTACTTTTCCATACATGTAGCGTCTATACTACAATTTTTAAGCCCACATTGTAAATATTGTAATGCTATTGAAAAATATTGTACCTTGTACCTACAAATCACATTGCTTGTATAGGAAAAACAAAAAAAGTCATTTGTTTTTATATTTAAATAACCTAAAAGGCAAATAATAAAAATTCTAACCTCATACTTCTAGGTCTTTCCCAAATACGAAAGTAAATATGTGTCGCTTGTAGGTAATAATTTAAGGCATATTGGCTTTCGTTACGCGAGGCTCGGTAGACAGCCTGGCTACACGTTCTATGGCCTGATAACACAGAATAATAAGTGCTTTAATGTAAATGTATACCGTACAACATTATACATGCAGCTGATGTTTTCTTACGCCTCAACCATAAAGTTGAATTTTAAGCAGCAGCTTACGCTTAAGACGAAGACTTTAAAAGGCCGTTGAATTTAAAGAATTATACAAAAAAGTATTAAATTCAATTTATTGCAGTTCAATGAATGTTTTAGGTAAGCAACGTACGCAGATATTTAGGCTTATGTTACAAGGTAAGTTTTAAGAAGGGTATTGCAAAATTTATGCAGTGAAATCGACAAAAAACTGCAGTTTTTTACGAAAAATATAATGTAGAGAGAATAGATTCCGTTTTATTGCTATTTTTATAGTAAAGTTCAATTGGTAGTTTAGATTATGAATAAACTGAAACAAATGTGACATGATATTAAAAATCTGTTGCATTGTGAATTAAAAAAATAAATAAGATTTGTCTGAAATTTCTTGCTTTATAGTTATCATTCGTTCTTAAACTTTTTTATTGTTTTTCCACATAATATGTTTGGATTATTTGAGATGTTAAATTGACTGGCTATATTCTATATATATATATAATGTAACGTTCTAATAAACGCGATGCCAAAATGTTCTTTCGAAGATAACAGCAAAAGACAAACATATAATATATCTGTGATAATAGCAATGTAAATTTTATTTTTTCTTTATTGATTAGTTTAAGGCGTTTGTTCATGGGCGAGTATGTTAGAAGTTTTTTTTTTTATTTTTTTTTTGGTTACACTTGTACTATATTTAATGTGCATCGGGCTTAATCATTTACTTATTCATCGATAGGTTGTTTGAATGAATCGCTTTGTAGAGATAAGTATAGTAACATAGAAATTATTAAAATTATTTGACGTTGACTTTAAGACCATTGATGCATGTAATTTTCCATAAGTAGAATAATACTTAAAGTATTATCTTTTGTATAGGTGTTTCGGAGTCCAGGCTAAATATTATTCGTTTATTTATCACAGTTTGTTATGGAAAAAAACAGTGCTTGCTTGGTTACAAGTAAATCGATAAGTGTCCACACAGCCAAACTTCGACTGTGCCAATCAATACGTAAAAAAAATATTGACACTACGCAAATAGCCCAAAAACTAAGACATGATTCCAAGAAATTCTAACATAGTGTTTAACATCAACATTCTAATAAACGATTATTTGTATCAACGAAACAAAACGGTTCCAGGAAATAAGTATGTACTCCGGTTGTAATAACTGGAAAATATCTTATTTATTTTATCATTGTTTGTTAACACGAGAAACCAATATTCCACTTCCCTATATACATATGAAAATTGGTTATCACTTTTTACATACCAATAGTTCATTCTTTTTAAAATTGTTATTACGGTAATAAACCAGGATGTAGAAAATATTTATCATCTCTAACATTTGCTTGCTCGAAGATTCCTATTTATGTATGCAAATAATTTGCTCTTATACCAATATTAAATGTAGAGTCATTACGGGATGACTAAATAGTGCGAAGTCTTGTTTTAAAAATATAAAGTTTATTACCGCTTACCTCAAATTGATTTACCAAAGATAAATATTGGGTCCTTACCTATGAAATTGGTGTTTTTATTCTGTCTTAGTATTTTGTCAGTAACTATTAAGATTCAGAGTATTCCTAAAAAATAATTACCTCGTCTAAAAATAGACTATATTTTTGAGCTCTTTCTCTCTCTCTCTCTCTCTCTCTCTCTCTCTCTTCCTCTCTTCTCTTCTTCTTTCTTCTTCTCTTTCTCTCTTTTCTCTTTTCTTCTTTCTTCTTTCTCTTTCTTTTTTTTTTCTTTTTCGTTCTTTTAATTTGTTGTAAGTTTAATTGTGTTAAAATTGGACACGGAGACAACTCTTTTTAAGTGCCTCCCGAATACATCATTTTATTTGCATTCACTTAAAAACGATAAATAATTTTTATGAAGTGTGATATTACACAAATTACTAAAGCTTGTCTAATGATACATGCCAAATATTATTATCTCTGGATTTGTCGTTGTGAAGAAAACTGATAAAATGTTAGTATGAAAATGCAGAATTCCCCAAAATCTCCATACAAAACACCAATTTCATAGGTAAGGACCTAATAGTAAACATTTTCCTTTAATCTTACATCATTGGGTCGTTTCACTATACAGGTGTTTAAATCGTATCGTAAAGTAAAAAAAAAATTTTTTTTGTCGAAACTATATTATGAAGTTTATTACCGCTTACCTCAAAATTTAATTTACTAAAAATAAATAGTAAACATTTTCCTTTAATCTTGCTCGTACATCATTGGGAAGTTTCACTGTACGGTGTTTTCATCGTATCGTAAAGTAAAAAAAATAATATTTTCTTGCTGAATCTATAATGTCTAATTCGTTGGCCGAATATCTTGAAAAGAAAACGATGAGTCGATGGATGATTGAGGAAGTCATTGTGAAGAAACGAGAATTGTGGTACATATAATATTGGGTCCTTACCTATGAAATTGGTGTTTTTATTCTGTCTTAGTATTTTGTCTGTAACTATTAAGATTCAGAGTATTCCTAAAAAATAATTACCTCGTCTAAAAATAGACTATATTTTTGAGCTCTTTTGATTTGTTTTGATAATTTGTTGTTAGTTTAATTGTGTTAAAATTGGACACGGAGACAACTCTTTTTAACTGCCTCCCGAATACATCATTTTATTTGCATTCACTTAAAAACGATAAATAATTTTTATGAAGTGTGATATTACACATATTACTAAAGCTTGTCTAATGATAGATGCCAAATATTATTATCTATGGATTTGTCGTTGTGAAGAAAACTGCAAAAAATTTAGTATGGAAAATGCAGAATTCCCCAAAATCTCCATACAAAACACCAATTTCATAGGTAAGGACCTAATATAGTTGATATGTTTTAGACTATGTCCAGAGGTGGCCTAATAAAGGCTGATGATGAAGACGATAAGGGTTTTTTTGGAACATAAAGGAACTTGTGACAAGAAATTCCGTTTGGAGTTAGCACATCATGTTATCTTCTATCTTCTTATGTCACTCGCTCTTCTTCGTCAACTCATTTTTATACAATCTATCCATTATTTCATCGTCCTCCTCTTTTACCCTTACCCATTGGTCCCTGGTCACTGGAATAAATATTGAAATTTATCGTCATCATCCATGGTCTCATCGCTGTCGATTTTCTTAAATTGCCCCCAAAAACCAATCCAATTTTTCGCGTTCTCGTCGAATTTCCTAAGCTCAAACTTGGGCAACCGGAACGGTCCAGCCTCACAAGCTGCGCTGCATGTAGACGTATTACATTTTACAGTATTATTAGACACATCGCTGCCATCAGATTCGCTTGATCTTTGAATGCGTTTCTCTTTACGGGTAACGTTGTCGTATTGTACTTTCATACGCTCCCAGTCATACTGATACTTATCGCTTGTCAAGCTATCCTCCTCAGCTAGCTAGCTAGCTAGCTTTACTCCTCATTAAACGTCCATGCCTGTCTTCAGTCTATATACGTCCCACAGCTGGACACATGCCTTCCTCATGGAGAAACACATGAGAAGTATGGGCCGTAACACCACCACGCTGGCCCAATGCGGGTTGTTGGGTAGAAACAGTCGCATTAGCGACAGGGACCAACGGCTAGCGTGCCTTCCGAAGCTCGGAGGAGCTCGAGATCACAAAGTTTTGGTCACCCATCCACGGCCTGACCAAGGCGAAGGTAGCTTTGTTTTTAATCGAAAGCTAAAGCGTACTAACCACTACGCCCATACCTTAATGTAATTTTGTAAAGAGATGGCGTAGTGTTCCTCTTTCATGAATTCAGAAATAAATGATTCTATGCTATTCTAGATTTTTATCTTTTTGCATGTGAAGGTATGCGCTAAACAGTCAGACGTAGGAGCGATTACTTTTTAGACGAACTATTATCTCTGTGACTAAATATAACAATATTTGCAACGATTATTATAAATTATAAGTATTATTTAGGAAATGTTGTAATGAGCTATAGTACATTGTATCACACTATGACCGATTTATAAGTTTTTGTGGTGCTCAATTGGATTGTGGCGATTATAGCAGTTTTGCAACGAGCTGGTTTCTCAACAATACTCTTGGGTAGTTTTGTCTCTCGATTTCCTTTCAGTGAAGGCTACGGCGTTGACCGTGGCTATAATACGTTGTAATCAACTCATCAGGCGAATTGTGGTGGAATTGGGAATTAAATAAATAAATAAATATCTTCAAACATTCACACCTATCAACTAGCCCCATTTTAAGCAACTAATACTACTAGTCTTAGGGATACAATAAGATGGATAAATATATTTAATATTCAGAATATACAATACACATATAATCATACAAGACTGGAGAACAAATGCCTGTATTCATGACACAAACATCTGCCCCCACCGAGGATCGAACCCAGATCGAGATGGCGACGTCCCGAGACCAGCGGCATACAGACCATTCGACCACGGAGGTCGTCAATAGATACAATATGATGATGTAAATATTACTTACGCTAACTTTTTTAACCCAAAATTCTCGCTCCCGTTCTTCAGTTTTCCTTGACTTCAGTTTCTTTTGAAGTGTTAAAATTACATGTAATTTGAATAAATTAAGTAATCGATTACATATTTAAAGAACGCTTCCTAAAAAGCTAAATTATAATTAATATTATGTAGTGTTTATTTTCGTACTTACTTAAAACATAAAATCTTATTTTTAGCCATAATGTATTCGTGTTTGTTGTACAAATATCTGCTCAATTCGAAATCGGAACCTCTTGGATTTCTATCCAGGGTCAGTGGCTAGTAAATATTGCTTCTCTAGTATACTAGAAAAGTAATTTTTAGTGGTAATAGGTACTAACAAAGTTAGGCATTTAATATCTTCAGGGAAATAATATTACTGTAATATCATTTATTTAGAAATATGGAGGAGATATTTCTAAGCAAAATAAGAAAAACAGTTAATACCTTACATAACAACAATGACGTCAAATATTTATTTTTCTCCTAATAAATATTATCCTTACCGTAAAAAATCAAAACAGTAAAACTTAAGAGGAAAAAGACAGCAAAATATTTCAAAATTAGGTTTTTACCAACTAATAGTTAAGCTTATGAGAATGGAGAGGCCATCATCCAATAACGATTGTTGACAAAAACAGACTTTGATATACTACGATTCTACTTTCATTGGATTGCTTTAGGTTCTGGATAACCTAAATATAGCCGATAATTATCATTTGCTTGTGATTTTCCCGACAATGACGGCTTTAAAACATGATTTAATATAAAGAGATGAGGGATGAGATTTAATTTATAATTGTTTTTCTTTTTTATTATGATTTGTCTGTATTATTTGGCAGGAGATACTTTGCTAATTTGTGTGCCATTTTTGATTTAATTATTGTCAGAACTATTATAATTTTATGTATGTTTCCCAACTATTACCTAATACAATATAAAAAGAATAAGTTACTAAGTTTATGATTTATTTTGTAATATAAGGGGTGTTGTAACACACAACTAAGGCCAAATTTTCAACTGACAGTATTTATGAAAGTCCATTAGTCGCCTTTAACGACACCCAAGGGAAGAGATGGGTTGGTAGTATTCTTTTAATGTTTCTTAGACCAGTCCCGTATTGGGTCATGTTAAGATAAAAATTTGAATTTCGGCTATTAATAACTTTATTGCGTGTTTAGCATAGTCAAGGATCTAAGTTTTTTGCAATTTCCGGACATATCAAACGTGACGCTGAAATTCTTATTGTACCTCTACTAAACACATTTTGATTCCGGTTACGTGTCTGTTATTGTAATATTCTATAAGTGTCCTGGGCCATTAAGGGTGGATGCTTCACTAAGGACAACCTTTGATACATACAGTCAAGTTCGCAGTTGTTTTGTAAAAAAGCAAGAAAAGTAACTCAATTGTTCACATCTTATAATAAACGCCAAGAATACTTAGATATTTTATATAAATGATAAATAATTGCTTTATGTTTGATTCTTATCGAAATAATGCTTTCGAGAAACTCTACTACATATTCTATTACATAATAAGTCTTTACCTATGAAATTGCCGTTTTGTATGGAGATTTTGGGGAACTCTGCATTTTCCATACTAACATTTTTTCAGTTTTCTTCACAACGACAAATCCAAATATTTGGCATGTATAATTAGACAAACTTTATCAATATCTGTGATATTACACTTCATAAAAATTATTTATAGTTTTTAAGTGAATGCAAATCAAATTATGTATTCGGTTGTTTCCGTAATGAAATATGGTTTATTTTTAGAGGAGGTAATTATGTTTTAGGAATACTCTGAAAATTTATAGTTACAGACAAAATACTTAGAGTAAAAAAAAACGGCAATTTCATAGGTAAAGACCTATTAGTATACCCATAGGGGTGAACTTTCCACTTGCTATGGTCCTTACATATTTCTTTAGCTTGATCTTCTAAAATCTAAGATGCTGATATACGAGTATATGTTCTTTTCCTATTTTCTTGTGGTATTTTTTCGCATAATTGTATATTTTCTTACTTCTTAGTGTTATTTAGTTCCTTAAACTAGCATTAAATAATAACATATTTGCCAGATTTTGTGTACCTCAATATTTTCGTTACATTGCCTTTTCTCATATTGTTTAACGTAGATATAGTGTAGATATAATAATTATTTTGTATATATTAGGTCCTTACCTATGAAATTGGGGTTTTGTATGGAGATTTTGGGGAATTCTACATTTTCCATGCGAAAATTTTTTCAGTGTTCTTCACAACGACAAATCCAAAGATATATTTGGCATCTATCATTAGGCAAGCTTTAGTAATATGTGTAATATCACACTTTATAAAAATTATTTATCGTTTTTAAGTGAATGCAAATAAAATGATGTATTCGGGAGGCACTTAAAAAGAGTTGTCTCCGTGTCCAATTTTAACACAATTAAACATACAACAAATTATCAAAACAAATCAAAAGAGCTCAAAAATATAGTCTATTTTTAGACGAGGTAATTATTTTTTAGGATTACTCCGAATCATAATAGTTACAGACAAAATACTAAGAGAGAAAAAAACACCAATTTCATAGGTAAGGACCCAATATTTATTAAGATTGAAATATATGTTCTATTACACCTGAGATACAGGGGATCCTAGTTCGGGTATTATATAAAGTTTAGTTTTTAGTGTTTTTAGACTGAAGAAATATTTTGTGAATCATGCTTAATAATAAAGATTTATTATTATTATATTATTATTATTTCGCATATTTTTTTGTCCGATTTAAAATAAAATAAATCTCGATATTCCAACGGGAACGGGTACCACGCGTGTAAACTGCGGATACCCAGTAGTGTTTTATATGTGTAACGAAAAGATCGATGCATTTTTCAAAAATGTAATCCCAATAATAGTGTGTGGACAGTTCTAGGACAGACAGTGGGTAGCAGTTCTAGGTAATAATAAATTATAGTTTTTTGTATGGAACATTCGATTTGATCGATAACTTGCATTTAGTGTAGGATTTATTATTTCTTAGAGAACTTTTATTTTGAATATTGTATCGGTTAGTAGAATATTTCAATAAAAGCTTACTCTAACCGGGTTCTATTCCCGATTTGGGTAAGCTTTTTGAAAAAACTAAGAGTGCAGTTTTGTGTCTTTTTAAAAATAAAAATGTGTTTCCTTTAAGCAAATCAAGCAATTTTAAATATTTAAAGTACTTGCCCTCCCAGGGCCCATGAAAATTTTCCATGCTATATAAGGTTTCATCATCAAAAACCATCTGGTTTGTTGCTTAATTCTATAAACCTTTAATAAATAACAAATAACAACAATATTTTTTGAGGAAAAATCTCTCCTTTATTATGCCATACATTTAATAGTTTCATAACTTTGAGGATATGGATGTGTTGAAAAGGTGTGTCACGTGTGATATTGGCATTGATACAACAAAAGACGTAATGGCAAGAAAATACCTCTAAAATTAATATTTTTTGTAGCTTATTATTACATCACCGGGCTCATTGTGCCCGGTGCATGGCAACAGGCACACCCCTTGTTAAACAGGTAAAAAGGGTGTCAATATCACTGCCGTTACAGAGGCGTTATGTTATGTTTGTTGTATGTTTGTCAATATTATTATTTAACAAAAGCGTCAATATTTCATGATATATTATTAATTATGCAATATTGTACTGGTGGTGATATATACGTAGTAGTCGTAAATCTAATCATGGTTACCCAAAAACAATAAAAAGATGCATATGATTATCTATGCATATAATAAAACTGTAGAGGTCGAATATCTGTACACAGAAAAAAAATGCTTGAAACCAAGTCAGGGGGATGTAAAGAGGGAAAATAACAAAAAAAAAATTTTTTTATATTTTTTGTCTCTGTCGGTTTGTCTGTTTATACGAGCTATTCTCCGAAATGGCTGGACCGATTTCAATGAAATTTTACATGGTGATACCTTATATCCCCAGGTCAAAATTTTAAATTCAAAATTGTCAGACCCACTAGTTGCCTGATTAGTTCGAGTTCCTGTGTAACAGGGCACACCGGGCACAGGGTCGGGCAAGCGATATTCGTAATATATTCCCCTTGGCATTGTGATAAAAAATGTTGTGAATTACTGTTTTTACACACTTGAGCCTAGGGGTTTTCTTTTTAAGAAAATCCTCTCTATCCTTATTCGTACCTAACAACGACAAAAAAATTTTACTCTGGCCCCTAAGTTTGACGTAAAACATTAAGTAATTACAACGAGAAACTGTTAAGAAAAGAATTAATTGGTAATTTCCACTACTTTTGCTTTTTAGCTGTTAAGTGCAGAAAGTTTTCAATGTTTACCAAACAGTTTTTATTAAATAGTAGAACATCTATATCTGATGTAAAGAGAGAACTTGACAAGGCCTCCCGGTAGAGAACAGCCAGAAAAAAATGTAGTGAGATTATACATTTTTAGGAAATAAAGTAATGTTTGGACTTGGCACAAGTGTATTTGATGATACCAACATGATAAATGATTTTTGAATTTGAACATAATTTTCTTGGAAGTATTAGAATAGGCGTGACTATTAAATATATTTTTTTGTATACTATGTTATAATTGGTAAGAAAACGATATTCTAGAACGCTACGGTTATTGTATACCTAGTAAACATGGATTAAACACAGATTAATTAATAGTCACTCTGGTTTCTGGCAACTTTCTGGGAGTAAAACGTAACTAATCGATTTAGCTGCATGTTTTCCAAAAAAAAAACGTACGGAGCTCAAAGAAAAAAGACATTCAATCTTAAATATGTGCATAATGTAGAAAATCAGGTTACATAGCCGAATAAGTGTTCTTAACAGGAACAGGTAAACTTAAATACGAGTACTCCTGCGGTTGTAATAAGTGTTATTTTGCTAAATCAAGCTTAGAAATTGATTGAACCTGTCCTAATGGAAGTTTCCTATCTCGAGTCTCGGAATTTCACTCTACACGAGCTAGTAGCAGTGCTTATGTTTGTTATTCAACGAGTCATGAGTAAATACATGTAAAACTTATGTATTGTGTTTAATTGCTTATGAGAGGATTGATTTAATTATGCACTTGCTTTAGTTTTTATATTGGAATTTTAATCTCGTTCAATAAATAATTGCAGTACATTGCATAGCACTTCTTACCACTAACATTTCACCACACAGGAGAGTTTGTTGCCATGCACCGGATACCATCTGCTTTCGATGTTCAGAATAAAATATGAATATAATAAAATATTATACATACTATATAAGTCTGCTAAAGAAAAAAAAATCCGTAACTCCACTGTAGCCTTAGCGAGAAAAAAACTCATTTCATTTCCTAAATTGATGGATCTTACACGTAATATTAACTATTTATTCACTGCTCCATTTATTTGGAATGTGAAAAGAAGGGTCGATCGCATTCCAACCATACATTAAAAGTAGAACAATGGGTACTGGTAGTTCATACAAATGACTCCGTTTATTATGTAATATGGGTAATGGTAAATAAGAAGTTCCGACAGCAGGAAAATCGAATTTTATATCGAGTTATGACGTCATTGGTATTTACGGAAATTAGTTCTTGAAGAAAGAATATAAGGATAAAAAAGAAAGTTAAATTTAGTCATTGTAGTAAAACATAGTTTGAAAAATTTATTTGTTTTATAATGGAGTTATAACAATCAGTAAAAGTGTAAACAATTTAAAAAATCATCATAATTTCAACCTTTCTCGAGCATCTCAACACTACCACACTTGATTAAGTTCTTAATCAAAAGTATGCCTGTGATCCCTTGGTATATTAGTACGCAGCTATAGTATATGAAATAAATGCCTTACACTAGTCGTCTTTTCCCTGCCCTGTTCCCAATTCTATTTGGGGTCGGCGCAACATGTCTTCTTCTTCCACTCTCCTCTATTACTCGTCAAGTCAAAACTCACTCCCATCCTCCTCCTAATACCTTACATTAGTTCAAAACATTAATGATTTTGTTGAAGAAATAAAAATTATTCGCCGTAAATATTAGATAGTTATAACCGAAACCGTTAATCGATTTTCGAATTATGATGATGACAGAGATTATTTATATTATATGAAGATTACCAGATAACACTAGAATGTATTTGTAATTAATTATACCGGGCAGTGCCGTATTATCCATAAGGCACTTTAGGCCAGTGCCTAGGGGCCCACTATGACCCAGCACTTCCGATTGAAAAATGAAAAAAAAACATGCTTCTTAATCAGTACAATATGTAAATTTTTATTTTTTAATGTTTATGTTAGTTTTATAAAAATATGCAAGATTTTCCTATTCTTTGTTTCATTTTTAAATGACTTCAATGCTTCGTTCTGTAGGTTGTGGCGAGTCTTTTCACTTGAAGGAAGGCGTATACCTTTGCAATGTGATGACTGAAGTCTGTTGTTAATGATCATGGTACATTCATTCTATTTCGTAATATAGGCAGTAAAAATTTCCAAATTGCGTTGTTGTGGTATGAAAAAAAAGGGGGGAAAAAGAGCTGTGCCTTGGGGCCCCGAGATGGTTAATCCGGCCCTGATACCGGGTGAATTCGTAATTTAACCTTCATTATCTATCTAAATACACTTCGTTCTACGGGCTGTCATTTTCTTCTGCTACTTGCATGTCTTCTTTTATTAATCACTGTTGAAATACCTCTTACAAAATCAATACCTCTTAATTCAAATAAATGCTATGAGTCCTATGCCCGGAAATAAATAATTAAGTAAAACAACAAAAGCAGTTTGAAGAAAATAATTACAATATAGATACTTTTTCTTAATTTTGCTCATTACAATGTGCAAGAAGGTATTTACGTAATTTAAATTACTGAAATATTTGCGGAAACATAATCGAAGGTGTTACGCAAGTGTAAATTATTTTAGAAAATGATATCCAGAACTAGGGTAAATGACAGTTACCTTTACCCTTGTCGATGGGTCTTAGCGGGTGCGGTAGTATATAGAGCCGGAGCTTCTGCGCTCGCGTTCGATTATAGTTTGAGATCTTGTGCAGAGACCAGCGCGCACGCGCGACGCTCGTTAGTGCAAGTGATATATCGTTACGAAGACTGTTTAGAATTACGATACAAAAACTGTGATTACGATTTTGTGATTTTAGTGCTTAATGAACTTTCAAAATGTTGACTGGTTGGCAATTAATTATTTCAAAACGTAAGTATTATGAAATTTAGTTTTTTAGTGATTACTTTAAAATAGGTTAAATATTTTATAGGAAATATTAAAAGCGTATAAAATTTACTATATTGAAAAAATTTATCAAAGTGGCTTATTTCCAAGTTCATTGTCGTTTGCCGGTTGCGCATGATTCTGTTGTGCGATCATGCGAAACATTGGCCGCTTTACTAAACAAATACTTTGAAATCCACACTGTATCTAATCTAAATATTTCGAAATTTAGTTACATTTTTTAACTAAGATTTGTTGAAGGGTATCTTTATTTATATTTTGAGAAAAAATTGACATTATAATTATTACCTTTCTGCACACTTTATTTGAGATGCTGTCTGTTTGTGTCGCAGACATTTTACTGCCTCATTCTCAGACACTCTCAGTAAAATATTCAACTTGATTTTAGAAATTTTTCTTACATGCTATATGCTTAAGGATGCGACACAATAGTTATTCAAGAAATTATAATTAATAATAAACATTGTTTCCATTTGTGTGATACAACATAGAATTAAAACTTATATTAAACTATTATAATAAATTGAGTATCATCATGGCAAAAATAATTTAATAAAAATATTTCAAAATTGCAAAAAATTAAGAGACGTTAGGTTTATTTTAGCACATAAATTTTAAATTCTGTAATGGAAATAGCTTCAATCATGTTTCAGTGGCTGAATATTATTAAACAATAGTTACTTACGGTAATATTTACATCAACAAGACTGCAGTCAACTAGCACCTGTCTTTTAAAACAATAAAATCTAAACAAAAACACTGCTATCTAATGTAAGTAACATTGAAAAAAAAAATTAAAATCTTTTTAATAAACAACCTTTTATTACTTTGTTAAATAATAGCATGTTACATTGAGATTGCAAAAGATGTTCTGCAATGTTCCATCAAATAGTAACACGCTTTTATTTAACAAAGTAATAAGCTTCTTTTTTTTTAATATTCATAAATTTAATTAAATTTTTAACTTTTTAGTGTTTATCCCAAAGTATACTCATTAAGGCGAGCTCAAACTTGGCATGGCATGGCATTGTATCGTTTAATTACTGAGTTCCTATGACCACCATCCAGCTCCATCATCAGATCAGCTCCAAGTCATAATAATATTGCATTGTCATCCGATTTACACATGTATGCAAAATTTCAGCTCAATCGGTTAAATATATCTTCATAATTTTACTCCAATATACATACAATGCAAGTTAAATAAAAGCTTGTTACAATTGTAAAGGCCATTACAAATATAACCCAAAACAAATTTTGCCCAATTTGAATAGTAAAAATATTTTAAATTTAGTAGCGTAATTTAATTACTTATGTATTTTTAATTTAGTTGTTATAATTCATTCTACAAATATTGTAATTTGAACTATGCGGATTTTCAATAATGCGGCCAAATGATATAAACTGCGGCTAATTAGTGACATAGTTTTGAATTAAGATATTAAAAATATGCATTTACATTACTATACAAATATTTGGGGAGGAAAAATACTTCAATATAAAAAAGTATAATCAAATAATTTAACGCGCTGCTGGTTTATCTGAAACGGAAAAGCATCGGAAAAGTAAATCTAAACATTTGCAATATATAATTTGGAATAGTTGCGGATTTCCCTGACGTATAATGACCGCTACTTCTTTTCCTCCGGTTTTTAATAACTGCGTGAGAAAATTGTAGAAAAAGATAATATTATGATTAACGGTCTCATAAGGACATAACAAACCACTGTAAATTCTTTTGTGAAGCAAATTAAATTAACCTTGATTATATTAAAATATATATTTAGTTATTAAATTCTATCATTGCTACCCTATTTAAAATAGCCCCTTTAATTATTATGCTATGTAATAACTGATAAACTGCAAATTGAAATAAATTTTCATTTGGTATATGTTGGTGAGCTTGCTGGTTTTTGGAGGATCATTAAATAACAGAAAATATCGGATCCAAAATAACTTGCATTTTACTAGAACAAAAAACGGTAACTATGGCAACCAATAAACAAAAAGATAGACACAACACAGAGTAAAGCCCGATTTTTCAATTCTCAGATAAAACTATCTGTCAGTCAAATGTTAGCTCTGTCCCTTTTCTTTTTATGACTTTAGAAAGTGACAGTGATAGTTTTCAATGGCGGATAATTTTATTTGAGGATTAAAAAATCGGGCCTAACAAAAGTATCGTTATCAGTATGTCAATATCAATATCAATATCAATTTCTTTATTGCAATCATGTTTAGAAATAGTAAATTTTCATTAAAATTTTTGCTTTTCTACGATGCGACTGCGGTTTTTAAAATAATCGTTTCAATTTGGACTAGGTACAGTCTCGCCTCCTTACATTACAAGATAGATATTGTTTCTACTTCCTCTACGAATAATAATAGTAATACACCGTGATGCTAAAGGACACGGTTGAATTAGATTCTTAATGAATACAATCTGTACTATTTATAATTAGAGTGTTAAGGATAAGAAATTGCTTCTTACGTCGCCAGTCAATATACGTCCCACTGCTGGGCACAGATCTTCATACATGGAGAACCCACTTACTGGGTCAATTTATCAGTTCAAAAACAAACGTGACTAAAGCTTACTGTACCTTTCGACTCGATGAACTCGAGATCACAATGTTTTGCTCACCAATGACCAAAACCAAAGACAACAAAAGCACCGCAAAAGCAGTCCATTGCCACAAAATTCTGTACCAGGTATTTCAATAGATTAATGCATATTAATAACTAGCTGTTGCCCGCGACTCCGTCCGCGGTTACTATGGTTTTTGAACTATCCTACGGGAACCCTTTAATCTCTGCATATAAATTAATTTAAATAGAGAACGTAACTCGTAATAGACTTCAGTACACCTAGTGTAAGTTTTCATTGTAAAAAACATAACTTTTTTAGTTGCGTTTAGAATGACACTTTCCATGAGAAACGTGATTTCAGCGACTTTCCACTGGGGGCGCTTTTCACGTTTCCCAAAGAAATTGTACATTTTTAACGCAACTAAAAATGTGAAATATATTTACAGTGAAAATTTATACTAGAACTTATTATTTTCAGTTGCGTGAAATTATTCGACGGGGACCGAGGCGTGATAATATATTGAAACTAGCATTTGCCCGCGACTTTGAGATAGTGTGATGGTATGGCCTATAGCCTTCCTCAATAAATAGGCTATTCAACACTGAAAGATTTTTTTTTAATTGGAACAGTAGCCTCATGGAATTGAAAATTTACTCTTACTCTATTATTAGAAGCAAAGTTCATAGTGACGTTTTTAACATTCACCCTAAAAGGTAGCTTATGTCTTTTCTCAGGCTCTAGACTATCCGTGTCATTTCGGTTAAATTGGTTCAGTAGTCTTGACGTGAAAGCGAGACAGACAGCGCACTTATAATATTAGTATGGATTTATTGTACACACATAAATATTTAAACAAAGTTAAAAAAGAACACAAAATCGTACAAAAGGTGTGGCCTATTATACTATCTCATGGGAACTATTCTACGCGGACGAAGTCGCGGGCAAAATCTAGTCTAAACTAAATAAACATATTGACTGATAGGATTCCATTAGGTAGTTCATGATTTTAGTTTGTTCTCGCAACTCTATTAGGAACTCTATTCTAAGCGCCGCAAGGCACTCATTTCGTTACTTTTTAGTACAGCCTTAATAATTATACGGATTGCCATTGGTAATTTGGTTGTCCTCCAAATGATTTCAAGAAAATCGTTACAGTCCGTTTGTCGTCTATTCTTAGAAAGGAACTATGCAGTTACTTCCTTGTTCACATTTTGAATCACAAAGCAAGTTATAGCACAATACTATCAAGATCCATCTTCATATTTGCCTCAAAAAATTTCTTGAAATCAGAATTTACAAACTATTGGGTCCTTACCTATGAAATTGGTGTTTTTTTCTCACTTAGTATTTTGTCTGTAACTATTAAGATTCAGAGTATTCCTAAAAAATAATTATCTCGTCTAAAAAAAGACTATATTTTTGAGCTCTTTTGATTTGTTTTGATAATTTGTTGTAAGTTTCATTGTGTTAAAATTGGACACGGAGACAACTCTTTTTAAGTGCCTCCCGAATACATCATTTTATTTGCATTCACTTAAAAATGATAAATATTTTTTATGAAGTGTGATATTACACATATTACTAAAGCTTGTCTAATGATAGATGCTCAATATCTTTGGCTTTGTCGTTGTGAAGAAAACTGAAAAAAATTTAGTATGGAAAATGCAGATTCCCCAAAATCTCCATACAAAACACCAATTTCATAGGTAAGGACCTAATATATTGAAGTTGATAAATAAAGCAGATAGAAGGCAGCGACAAGCGAGTTGGAAAAAGAGCATTATTTGTACAAGAAATCACCCGGTCCAATCTATTAACCCTTGAGTACGAATAATATTAAAATACTTCAAAAAAATTAAAAATGTATTTGTTACGAGGAATACAACAAAGGGCAGGCTGTTGCCATGCCCTACTTTACACGTAAAATAAACGAAATTCAAAGGAAAATCTACCAACTTATATTACAATTTTAAGGAGTCTTAGATCGAGGATGTATTGAATACGAAGTATCTTTTTAGCTCAATATAATAATAAAAATAACATTATAATTAAATAAGGTACTTCTAAAATTATGTGAAAATAGATTTCTATTAAAATCAATACACATGTTTTTAAAGATGCGACAAATTAGGTCATTTTGTGAGGCCTTTTAATTTACTTTGATGTAATTTTCAGTTGTTGTTGTCAGTGTTTTGTGCTTCTCAAAGCCTCAAAAAATATTCTACAAACAACATTATTGCAAAAGATAAATCGAATGTGCCAAGATGACTATAGGAATTGCTTACACGTTCTCGATATAACAGTGTCAAAGCACGTGACGAGGTTTACTTCATATCAATATTAAACAACTATGGCTAATACAATTACTATGGCTGAATAGTAAAAGCCTCGAAGCGCATCATATACAGGTTATACATAAAATCACATAAAATCAATAAATATCTTCAAACATTCACACCTATCAACTAGCCCCATTTTAAGCAACTAATGCTGTGTTACGGACACTAGATGACGGATAAATATATTTAATAGATAAATACATATAAATATCCTAAATATATATAAACATCCAAGACTGGAGAACAAATGCCTGAAAATTCATCACCCAAACATTTGCCCCCACCGGGGATCGAATCCAGAACCTCTCGAGATGGCGACGCCTTGAGACCGGCAAACAGACGACTCGACCACGGAGGTCGTCAAACACATACATAACATTTTTTAACTTTTCAAGCACAATTAAGCAGTGCAATTAACTGTGATAATGAAAATTCATGTCTCATTTTATAAAACACGTGTTGAATAAACAACATATACTTTTCAATACATAGAATCAGTTTCCATATTATGTATATCATAATAATTATAAGCCATTGAATTTAAGGCCTAATAATAATAGTCACATATTCATTTTTAAAAGATACTTGGTGAAAAGTAATAATCGTAATTGTAATATTTTTTTCTCAGAGCACTAGGTATTCCTACGCAGGTGGGTTGGAAGAAATTTCGTATAGAAATAGGCCTACCTATTGTTTCATATTTTCTTCCTTGTATAATCCTGTGTTTATTGTGTAGATAAATTATTATATAAAATTATATTATTCTTAGCTAATACAAGTTTATATTTCCTTATTCGTATCTTGTTTTAGGCTATCATTTTACAAGAAATTGGGAGTTGAATACTCTGTATTCAATACACAAAACTGGAATATTGCAGTCGCCAGCCCACTGCTAAGCATAGGCTAAGCCGAACTACATAGAGACTACATGAGGACTTTTCCATTAATTCTAAGCAGAAGGAATTTTCCGTTCATCGCAAGAACAAGTTAAGCATTAAAATGTAAGGAGTGTTTATTACAGGAATTGATTAAATTTTATTGCAACTTGTAATGTAATGAGAGCTGGGTACAGGCTTTGCGCCTTTCACCATGCTGCTATAAATCAGAGTCTCACTTTTGAGCGCAGGCTACGTTGCCAGCGGGCAGGGGGGTGAGCAGGCTGGCAGGCGAAGCATAGTAATGGCTAGACTAGGGGTCTGCTCACGTTCCTAAAATCAGCTGCTACTCTACACACTAAAAATCGTAACGATTTGCCTACGATACGATTTAAAGCGCTCTCCACAACTGCCCCGATGTTGGCCCGATATTGCCTCTGATTTAAGGGAATACAAACGTATTTACCACAACCAAATGTCAGTCGAAAACTTTAGCTACACTCCATACTCTCGTATGAACTCGCGTTCCATCGTGACGCTAGGTGGAGTGTGGCGTCACGTTTTCGAGTGACAATTTGTTATGGTTAATACGTATCTAGCTCGATCGGGGCCCAGGTGAAAATGTGACTTTGCTGTAATCGTTTTACTTATGTTCATTTGTTTCGCATCGCAGAAGTAGCTGATCTTTGTGTCTAAACACATGCCGAAGGTACGCCGACCGAATTTACGCAGCTGATTTTACGTTCCGACCACCTATACGGCTGACATGACACACCATAAGTGCCAAACTTAATAAGCCAGCCATCCATGTAAAAAGTCCATTAAAAACCTAATTACTTTGGAATCCGATTTTCAGACATTTTAAAGTAGATGCTAGTGTGTGCACTAATGATTTGCACTTTGGGGTATCAAACTAAAAGTGTAATAAATATTCTGTACGTACGCGCGTTTACGAATTGGAACGTATGGGTTGTACATTTTAGTATGCAATAAGACAGTGAAGGCAAAAAGGCAAGGACATCGGTTTATACCTAATAACACGTAATTGAGCTTGTTCTATGGCAAATATGCAAATGTGTCGGAGCCGGTAGGCAACCGCAGCCACGCTGTCTGGCGAGTTCAACCTATCTATAATAGGGTTGCCTCTATAATTTTAAAGTACTTAAAATTTATATCATTTTATTTGTACCTGATTTTTGTTTATTTACGAGCTTCGAAGTCAAATGGATTAGCAGTGATTGAATACGAGCACTTGTATATGAGTCACGTAATATTAGGTCGTAAGGACTATGAAATTAAAATGATGTATTCGGGAGGCACTTAAAAAGAGTTGTCTCCGTGTCCAATTTTAACACAATTAAACTTACAACAAATTATCAAAACAAATCAAAAGAGCTCAAAAATATAGTCTATTTTTAGACGAGGTAATTATTTTTTAGGAATACTCTGAATCTTAATAGTTACAGACAAATACTAAGAGAGAAAAAAACACCAATTTCATAGGTAAGGACCCAATATTATAATAAAAATTAACGAGCTTCGAAGACTAATGGTTTAGCAGTGTTTGCGTTATGAATACGAGCACTTTTATATGAGTCACGTAATAAAATAAAAATACAGTGCATAATATGCACTTATATTAAGTGTAAAAGCATAATTGGAATTCCAAATAAGTGGATTACCGAATCGGGGCGTAGCTATTACCTTCTCTTGTCTATGTCTTGCCCTATATTTAAATAAGCAAGAGCGATTGTTAACTAGTTCACAAAAGCATACGCAATTATGTACAAAAGCATTCTACTTTCCATGTAACGCTTCTCCTATGCAACCGGGAGCCCGTCATCGACAGTACAAATCATTACCAATTTTGGTCACCAACCCGGACACAATGATGGCGAAAGTTGCTTTGTTTTCAAGAACGAGTACTGCTTAACATTACGCCATCGTCACACAGTTTCTCTAAATATATTAGAACAAAGAATAAAAATAGTGCTAGTTTCAACCCTAGGGCGTTGTGGCGGAGCTTAATCAACCGCCTCTGATTTCTTTTCACCATAAATGCTTTCTACCAGTTTTTCCTATTCTGATTTAGACATAAAACCAACATTGTATAAGGATACCTGCTTCGTATGTAACATTCCACTCATACGTATTTGGTTTTCTTAACATCATTTAAGTGTTTTATTCCTTTTTACTACTTATTCACATATTCCAACGAGCACTCCTCGCAAAGTATATAAAAAACATATAAAAAGTCTTAGGCTAGAATTATTAACAATAGTTTTAACAAATATTAGGTAAATCTAGGCGACGAAAATATAGGTATGCCTGAGAAGCGTGGCGTAGTGTTAGTACGCTTTGGCTTTCGATCGAAAACAGAGCCACCTTCGCCATGGATGGGGCACCAAAACTTTGTGATCTCGAGCTCCTCCGTGCTTCGGAAGGCACGTAGTCCCGGTCGCTATTGCTACCGTTTCTAACCGTATTGGGCCAGCGTGGGGGGTATACGGCCCATACTTTTCATGTGTTTCTCCATGAGCAAGGCCTGTGACTAGTAGTGGGACGTAGGCTGAGGACGATGCCTGATGATAAAGAGCTTTCCTAGAAGGTGTCTATTCAAACTAATTGAAACTTAAATTTCTAAAATGTCTTTTAGGACCGGTATTTCAACGTTGACTTTTCTTGGATTAATCTAGGATTGAAAATAAGTTTGACTTAAATGTATTTCAATACAGGTTTAAAGTAAAGTGGTACTTAAAGTCTACCTTCAAAAGTGACACTTACGTCAAATCTAGCACTTAAGTTAAGTAGTAAGATAAGTCAACATTGAAATACCGGCCCTTAGTCAGTTTGTAAAAAATCTAAGCTGATATTCACTACACTTCGGCATTATGATGGAGGTACTCGAACGGGAACAATAACGGGCAGACGCACGCTGATTTACATTCTGTCAATGATATCGAAACGGATACAAATAGTCCATTTTTGTCAGGCAATCAACTTATTATTCAAAACCTTCGGCTATATTAAAGTATAGTTATAAATATTTTGAAGCTCTAACTTTACACTTGTAAGGCCCAATTGCGCGGTCGAGAGTTAGCACCTAACCCTGGGGCAAATATATGGGCAAACCCTGGGTTAGGCGCTAACTCTCGATCGTGCAATTGGGCCTTAGTACACACAAAGAAGTTTTCTTTTTTTTCTATGAATTTTTTAATCAAGTTGAAGTGATAGTTTAGAAATAAAATTAAATATGTACTATCAATATTTTTTAGGTATAAACTAATGTTATTACTCTTTAAATAAGACCCAATCTCTGATCGACTGCGAACTTCCTCAACTATATTTATTTACCTACATATCTTATTATCGCTATATTATAAGACAACGCTGCGTACGTAATTTCAAGCACCTTATAAAAATATTTTAACAGCATCGCCTTTAAGTAAATGTTCCTAAAATTAGATGAAACAATTTTTATAGCTAGGCACTGTTTTAGTTTTAAGGTGCCACCAAAAAATTCTTAAACAAAAGTGGTACTCGTAGAATTGCGTAGTTTTGAATTTTGTAATTTGCTTTTTTTTAAATACCTCTTCGTCCCAAACAGCGCCGTATTCGAATTTCTACAAATTTGTCGCCAGTACGAAAATATCCATAACGGCAAAGAAGCATTGACACTGACCGTGACCGTTCTGCGTAGTGTTAATTGCGATCGTCTTGTAATCTTATAATTGCATTGCGTTTTCGAACGCCTTGACGTAAAATATACCTATAGGTAATTAAAACATTATTGAAACGCGATCTTATCAATTTAGTGTGTCTATCGCTTTATATTCAATTGGTATGTAAGTTGTTAAGGTAAAATAAATCAATTTTAGTATTATACTTATAGATTTTATACCTACATCCAGTTGCTATAGAAAGGGAATGCAAAATTTCTTTTCAAAAATATTCGCTTTATTCTTCTTAGCAATTACAAGTAATTTGTTTATGTAACCAATACAATTATTATTTAAGTAGTAGAATAATTATGGGTAAAAACATTTACAATGAAACTATTGGAAAGTGCATGTCAGACAACTCTGACATGCACTTTCCAAACGACGAGATGCGAATTCCAGTCAGGTGTATGTAAACTCGTCGACAAGCAATTAACAATTAGTGTGTCAATAGAAACAGTACATTAGCGCTACTTGATAATTACCACCGATTAAGGCGACGTTTCTTTGAATTCAAATTAATAGCAACTGGCTCGCTCCCTCTTACATGGGGACTTGAACATATCGAGCGAAATATGGGTGATAATACATTTGCCTACACCTTAAGTGCTTTTCACCACAATCTCGACTGATGAAAAGCGAAGATGTGGTTTACGGTGGAATACGCAAACTCAAATAGTGCCTGTTCACCCTTGCTTTGAAAATCTCTAATTTAAAATTGAAACAAAGCAGGAAGGCTATTCCAAATCGTTTGCGGTTCACATTACTTCTACACTGTTCTGCGCAACATTATTGTCTGTGGAAATTGACAAAGAGTAAGGTCTAACACAAAAAATAATAAGTAAGGCCGACTAAGTCTATAATATTAAATTGTAATAAATTAGTGTAGAGAAACTACGGAATTAGGGGTATTTATAGTATCAGAATCCAGTACAACAGATTTGTGAAACGTAGTAAATTTTTGTAAACTAAACCGCTAAACCAACTGCATGGAAATGAATGCAAGGCTAATAATAAATGAACGATCTATTTTAAAACATGATTCAAACATCAATGTTTGACTCCAAAATCGCAGGCTAGTTAATTATTTAATAAGCTGTGAACAGCAGCAATAGAAACAATTTCGGAAATTATAGCAACAACTAACTGAACCATTGCACTGCGTTTGTAGAGTATTAAAATCATTACCTAATAAATTAGGTAGAAGGAACTACTTACAATACAACAAAACTAAAACAACCTTTTAACTACGTCTAAGGAATTTCAAGAACACTTATCATTCTCCGTTCTCTGCAAAATTGGGCGAATACATAGGAAAATAATAGTTAGAGCCCATTAGTAATCTTTGTTGGGATCCGAATGAACATTCCATACACTCCCAGCCGACATGGATGGCCGAGTTCACAGTGTTGCATATTATATAAGAGATTGATTACCTATATCTACACCATAATGCATGAGTAGGTACGTATGCTGGTATCTACATCATTTAAGTTTTATTTATATAAGTCAGTCAAATATACAAACTACTTTAGTTATATCACGTCTGGTATACATTCAATTATTTAAAAACCAGAATCGATTCTAAAAATAAAACGATTTTCGAAAAATAAAACAATAAAAATTATGAATGATTTGATTATTATTTTAGCGCGTTGAAATCTTTTCTGTGAACACTATGAATTATTACCAAAATAAGTATAATATTTCTGCTCTTTACAACAAATACTACATAATAATATTAATATGTTCGGTTCATGATGTCAGTTCGTTTCTATACATAATTTTATTTAATATTTTCTGTTAATTATTTTCTGATATTCTATTTTAATTTCATTACTTTTTTCAACAACGCAAACTGAAAATACTCTTTTGTCGACCACGAACTTTCTTGTGCGAATGTACTTGTTACACAACTATTTCGTGTTCTAGGGTCACTAGTGCGCAGACGTAGATTAATATTAGTAAATAAAAAGCACCTACACGAAATCGCCGAGCATGTATGAGGAATGTAGGAGATAGGACGAGGCGAAAGACAAATACAAGGACCGTAGCAAGTGGACAAAAGTTACTCGGTCTACTGGATCAAAACGTGACCTTATGAACATGTATACACTTTTCCGATAGGGCTTCTGTGTTATCTTTACTAATGTAATAAATATAGGTAAAATTGTCACACATACTCGGCGACGGCTACAGCTCTTGGTGCTGCCGCATTTAACTCCTCCATATTACAGGTGGAGGGCAGCACAGGACACGACATCAGATGTGGCATGGATTGTAACGGAGCTCCACTGTCGCACTTGGTGCTTTCCAAGTCAATGAAGCCCTATCTTGCCGAATTCTCCCTGTAGCCGTCGCCGAGTACTGGCGTCATGACATTTGAGCCATTGACACGAAAAAGATTGTCAGACATGCAAACCGCTATTTTCTAGTGACTTAGACTTGCGGCGTATCCGTCGCATGAATGAAACGGAATTAGTGCAATTACTGTTGACATCTAAGCGTTTCATTTGAGGGTTTGATTGCTACAGAACCAATTACGATAGAAACGGTGACGTACAGTGCCGAGTACAGTCACGTGCACTAACATGTATACAATCTCATTCAAATGTGAACATTATACCATCACTGTGAGAATATAAGTGTATATATTTTATTGCATGTGTGAAATGTGAAGCAGTTCTAATTGGATTTGATTTCAAGGATAGAATGACTGTACCGCATTTAATTTAAAATAATTCATAATTTTCGATAAGTAATTCTTGTCCAAAAATTTGAGCAAATAATTATGAGGCTTCTGTTGCTGATTGTGTATATAAACAAAACAACAGAACCCTACTAGGTACGTTTGTGACGAGATTTTTTGCCTACGTGTTTATATAATATATTTGTAGCATTCAGGAGAACAAATGGATGATAAGGTAATGAGTGACATTAATGAAAAAAATATGCTGTATGGACCTTAAATATATAATTGGAATTTAACTCCATCGTTAATTGATACCCCAATTTTTGAATTTGAGTTGATGATAATTCGTCCGTATTATATATAAAAGGACAGGAAGAATTGATATTCGATGTAATATACTCGTAATACAGTAGGAGACCAAGCGTAAATCCTCAATGTAAGTTGGTATCCAAGACCACAAACTGACCTTCCATCTATGCATATTTACTAACACAGTTTATTTTTTATATGAACCATAGATAATGCATACAACAACAGGTTGACGTTGTTTAAATTAACTGAACCAAAAAAATCGATCGATGCTTTGTAAATCAATGATCTAAAGTTTGACGCTAGTGTATACAGTGCACGCAACGTCGCGACACAACACGATATTGTGCTAAATGCATATTGATTTGACGAAAGAGTAAAACTATTGTTCTCTTATGATATACAACAACCATTCATAACAATAACTACTTGCGGTTCATTCATAAAACAAGGCTAATAGAGATTATTGTCTATATGTTTTTACATCGATGCATAGTAAAGGACAGATTCACAATGAAACGTTGCACACATAGACGCACGCAACAAAACGACCTAGAAATGGCAAACTATGACTAATCATGACTTAACAAGTGTCTACATGTCATAAAGTAAGATTATTAATTCTAGTCAGTAAAATGACATTTCCAGTATTGCAGGTATTTGTCCCAAATAAATAGTGATATGTTAGAGTCGAGTTCTTACAATTAAAAGTTAATCGAGATTACATTTTTTTTTATTCAATATCAAATTGCCTATAAATAAATAAAAAAATATGTTTGTATCATTGACAGTTGCACTTGTCATTTTACTAATCGTCATTTTAATAATCGTACTTTATGCTCAGACTTTATGAGATCAATAATTCATCATTATGAAATGAAATGATTTATATATTGGGTCCTTACCTATGAAATTGGTGTTTTTTTTCTCTCTTAGTATTTTGTCTGTAACTATTAAGATTCAGAGTATTACTAAAAAATTATAACCTCGTCTAAAAATATAAAAAGACTATATTTTTGAGCTCTTTTGATTTGTTTTGATAATTTGTTGTATGTTTAATTGTGTTAAAATTTGACACGGAGACAACTCTTTTTAATACATCATTTTATTTGCATTCACTTAAAAACGATAAATAATTTTTATGAAGTGTGATATTACACATATTACTAAAGCTTGTCTAATGATAGATGCCAAATATTATCTTTGGATATGTCGTTGTGAAGAAAACTAAAAAAAAAAAATTTGTATGGAAAATGCAGAATTCCCCAAAATCTCCATACAAAACACCAATTTTATAGGTAAGGACCTAATAGTTTAGATAACCTTAACGGTTCATAACGGTTCGTAAATTCGAGCTTTGACTCCTATCCAACATTGTTTACTTATATTTCTGTGAAAATAAGTGTCAAAATCGTTTATAAAACAAACGTTTATGTTAGAATTACGATTTTTCAAACAGTACTGATTCACCGTCTAAATAAATACTAATTCATATTACACACATACTTTATTTACAAACATCTTTTTATACAACACTCGTTAATTAGTGTTTATGCATTATATGGCATTATATTTGTGCGAAATATGTTTCGACACAATACTTGTTATTATAGAATTGCTATTTAGAATTTTAAGAATTGTTAATTAAGTATCAAGGATCTTCGCATATTTTTAATTTGAATGATTTGGTTTTAATATTAATAAACATTACGGGAGATTTGACATTGAATTAGTTTTATTTGATAAAGCAATAAAATCGTTTATATTATAAAACATATATCCATAACAATAACATGATTTTATTAAATTAGTTACTTACACACAATTGTGCATGATACGAGTATACCTACATACATATCATCACGCCTCTATTCCTGGAGTAGTTAGTAATAGTTCAACACTCATATTACAGGCGGCGAGCCTAAATGGCAATATAAATGACTGATTTACTATATAAGGTACCCAATTCCCAAAAAAACTGCTGTGATCCGGTTCGAAGGATCAAAGCGTCATGTTAGGTTAGATTATGCCTATGAATGTACATATTATGCAAGAGGTCAAAGTAAACCGTGGTTCCAGTAGTACTTACTCACTATTAATCTGCATTAGGAAAGCGTGGTAGTAATGGCTCAAACACTTCATGTGTTTTTCGGAGACGGGCGTGTGCTCAGTGGTAGATGATTATAGAAAATGAATTTTATTTTGCTCCAGAATATAAGCGATAGTGAGTCCCAGAGAAAATTTTCCAACCAATGCGGGTTGGTGTTACGAGATCACAAAGTTTAGGTATTATTTACAATTTTTTTGTTTCCAGTATTCATAATACCTCAACGATGGGTGATGGCAATCATGGGTTTCCTGGCAGTCGCGAACGCGTACACCATGCGGGTGTGTCTCAACATAGCCATCACACAGATGGTGAGGCGGAGGGCGCACACGGGAGCCGCTGATGGGGCCTGCCCAGCCGATATCAGTGAAGTCACTACCAATCCTACAGTAAGTTGAATATAGATCATATTGCATATAGATCAACACACAATGTCTGTGATTTTCCTTATCAATGATGAAGCTACGATAATAATTAACTAAATAAATAAAAATGATTTGGTATTATTTAAATTCTACAGCGCAGGTAGTCCATAGATAAGATCTAAAATTGGCTATAAAAACCAGAAAAAATAGGTACCTACGTTTCCAACTTATCTATGTTTTGTACACTACTAATTAGAATCAATTTAGTTGTGGTAGATAGATATTCCACAACCTTACCCCAGAAACAATTGAATCTCTATATTTTGTATCACAACGTAAAAAAACCTTTTTTTTTAGGAAATAAACGGCTTCGACTGGAGCGAAGAGACGCAAGGCATCATCCTTAGCTCATTTTACTATGGATACATCGTGACGCACTTACCTGGAGGAATGCTCGCAGAGAGGTTCGGCGGGAAATACTCGCTGGGATTCGGTGTGCTCAGTACAGCTGTGTTCACATTGCTGACCCCTTGGACCGTCAACGTGGGGGGAGCTACTGGCCTGATAGTGCTCAGAGTGCTTGAGGGTCTAGGAGAAGTAAGTTGAAGAAATTCTTTAGCTATATGAAGGTCTTGCATGACCACCGGATCAAGTTAAAATAATTTACCGCTGTAGACTGTCAGAATTTGTAAAGAAAATACAGAATATATGTCAAGGCATTTGTGTTCATAATTAGTTCAAAATTGAAAATAAATCGTTTTATCGATCCAGTAACTGATGCGTTTTTTTAGATTGTTAGATTTTTTTTAGATATTTTTAATTTTCTTTGACCTTACTTCAAATTTATTAATTTGAACTTTAAAATTATACAGCATCTTCTTTTTCATTATTTCCTTGTTAATAATTTATACTTTACACCTTGAACTTAGAGAAATCATCACCCTTATTAATTTCTTTTGTTGCACAGGGTACAACATTCCCAGCCCTTAACGCGTTATTAGCAAAATGGGCGCCAGTATCGGAGAGAGGACGAATGGGATCCCTGGTGTTCGGCGGAGCTCAGATCGGCAATATTGCTGGCACGTATCTATCTGGACTGCTCATGAAGGAGACTGGGGAGTGGCAGTCGGTGTTCTACCTCTTTGGAGCCGTTGGAATATTGTGGTTTATATTTTGGGTAAGATATAGCAGCTTCATATTGTGTACAACATGATTATTACATAGACAGTGTGTTCATTCTAACTTGTACAGTCACGACCATGAACACTTTTGACAATAAATTACCTCTATTACAAGAGAATAAAGATGTTTCTTGTTCAAAAGTGTTTACATGTTAATGCTCGTAACCAAATATTACATGGTTAACAATATTTAATTAAAAAAAAAAATTATACGACACCTTTTGAATCCAGTAATCAGTTGATTATAAACACGGGTTTTTCAATAGAAATAAGTGCCCAATTTTTTTTTAATAAGACGAGTTTGAATTAACGAACTTTATGACAAGTGTGTATAAGGATTTACGAATGTTCGGGGTACCGATACCACTAATCTGAAAATTTTCTCGCTGTTAGAAAAGTAAATAAATGAAGTGCATTTTAATAATAGTACTCCTTTTGTTCCCAGGCCCTTCTTTGCTACAACGATCCTGACTCCCATCCATTCATATCAGACAAAGAGAAGAAGTACCTGGAAGAAGCGTTGGGCAGAAATCGTAGCAGCCAGCCGTCGTCAATTCCATGGAAGGCTATCTTTATGTCCGTCCCACTTTGGGCTCTTGTTTGTGCTCAGGTAAGTTATTTTAAAAACAAATAAAAAACGATATTGACAACGTCTTTGGCTTTTTGACGCAACGTTTTTTGACGCAAAAGGCGCCGCCCAATACAAATCTGGCTAAATTATAACGTAAATCACCCGCCGAAAAACTCACAGAAAACCCGCTCGTTTAAAAAAGGCTATGTGAAAGGGCCCTTAGAACAAAGGCAAAGGCGAATAAATTAAGTTGTTGAAATTCGATCAGAAATTTTTATTCATACCAATTGTGTTAATATTTATGATGATTGGAAATCGTTGCACCAAAAGCGAACAATGACTATTCAACGTTACTTTTCAGATCGGGCATGATTACGGCTACTTCACAATGGTGACTGATCTGCCGAAATACATGACGGGGGTACTGAAGTTCGACATCCACCGTACTGGAACATTGGCTGCGCTACCTTATGGCGTCATGTGGATCAGCTCTATTATATTTGGCTGGTTGTGCGATAAAATGGTCAAGAAGAACTGGCTTACGGTTACAAACGCGAGGAAAACGTTCACCACTATTGGTAAGGGCATAAAATTACATTCAACATGGAGAAAGAATAGAACCTATTTATTGGTTCTAACTAACAGAATTATCCTTCGGAACACTTAATAGTTTTTAAAAAACACACTCCACCATCACTGTTCAAGTAATGCAATAAATGTTCTTCTTCTCTCTTAGTATTTTGTTCGTAACTATTAAGTTTCAGAGTATTCTTAATAAATAATTACCTCCTCTAAAAATAGACCATATTTTCGAACTCTTTTGATTTGTTTTGATAATTCGTTGTAAGTTTTATTGTGTTAAGATTGGACACGGAGACAACTCCTTTTCAGTGCCTTCCGAATACATAATTTGATTTGCATTTACATAAAAAAGATAAATAATTTTTAAGAATTGTGATATCACACATATAGCTAAGGCTTGTCTAATGATACATGCCAAATATTATTATCTCCGGATTTGTCGTTGTGAAGAAAACTGAAAAAATGTTAGTATGGAAAATGCAGAGTTCCCCAAAATCTCCATACAAAACGCCAATTTCATATGTAAGGACCTAATATATAAAACCTTCTGTTTATTCCAGCTTCCGTCGGACCTGGCATTTGTATGATACTGGCCTCGTACTCTGGCTGCAACACCGAAGTTGTGGTGATATTGTTCACAACATCTATGGGCCTCATGGGGGCTTTCTACCCGGGCATGAAAGTGAACGCTTTGGACCTCAGCAGCAACTTCGCAGGCACCATCATGGCGATCGTAAATGGCATAGGAGCTATCACTGGCATCATAGCGCCATATCTAGTTGGACTTCTGACACCGGACGTAAGTCACACTAATTAGATCATTAAATTTATTAAAATATGATTGCTTTCTACAAATTAAATCAAATCAGGTCACCATTTCATTAAATATTTATTCGCTGCTAGAATTTTCTAATAGGATAATAATTATTATTACAATATCTTCAAATATTATTTAATTCACTTAATTGCCAAGCCAACTGAATTTATATTTCCCAGATATTTACCTACATGATTTGGGTCGATATATAATCTCAAACCTTTATATTTTTCCATTTTATTAATTTTTTAAACACATTCTTTCATTTACAGAGCACATTAGTCCAATGGAGGCTGGTATTTTGGATTGCGCTCGCAGTGTTTATCGTCACAAATTTAGTGTTCGTCGCTTGGGCGTCCGGCGACGAGCAATGGTGGAATAGCACTATCCAAGACCCGAGGAAACAACAAGAAATCGAAGCATCAAACAACCGATCTGTCAACGCTGAAATTAAATTGTAAACAAACAAGGTCTTAATTTGTACTCATGTTATCATATTAGACAGCAATCTTTGAAGTCTCATTATTTCTATTCTAATGCCATGTATCAACAGAATTTGAGGTGCTTTGGCGTTAAATTTTTCTACACATTTCAATGTTGGTAGTACAAAACTTCAAAGTATTCAGTCGATCATAAATTAAGTTATATTGGCTATTGGCCACAGCCAGTGCTTTGTGATAGTAATGTTATGTTAAGTAATTCTCATGAATTGTAACTACTATTAAGTTTAGTTTTAGCAGCGAACACAAGACTTTCGCAGACGCGTTATAGGGTATGTTGAACATTCTCGTATATTTATTTTTGACGACTGTACATTTAGATTAATTTTAGGTTGTAAGTAAATTAAAAATTGTGATTGGATGTGTATATTGTAAAATATGAAATTCAAAGCTGAAATAGCTTTAATTGCAATCTATTAAGTTACAGTACCACAAACCTATCTGACTCAGTGGCGAAAATCAGAACTAATTGTCGCCACTATGTGTATTGTGAATGTCATGTGGAGTTGTTTTTCGCGAATAAATTCGACAACAGCGACCCCCGCCTCCGGGTCAGATAAATTGGTGGCACTTTATATTTTAAAAGTGACGTTATATTAACTCTGGAGAAAATTAATAATCGGTCGCACTTTTCATGTTGTATTGTTTTGTTCACATTTTTGATGTCATAATGAAACAAAAGAGGCTGTGAACAAATTATTTTTATTTCGTTAAACATATTTTGATTTATGTAATAATCTTGGCGGTTATATTTTATTACGTGTATATTTTTATCAAGTGATCATAAATATTTGACATGCTATCTGTGTACACAAGTATAAGTACAATTAGAACAAACGGCTATGAATGTCATTCATGTTTGTTCCTAAACAAACTGTTACATCAACAATTTTATACAAGAAACTGTACTTTGTTAAATAAAAACTTTTATAATATAAACAGACTTTTTTTAAACAAATATCACATAAATTAAATTTCATAAATAATAAAACAATAAAAATAGACGAATATATTAATTAAATAAATTTCACTTAACATTATAAATAAATTTCTGTAAGAGGTACTCACTTTGCAAAGGAGAAGGTCTAAATGCAGTTATGCTAAATGATAACACACTGAGCACTGCTTCATTCTACAGATACACGTAGACTACGAGCAATAACGGCACTCTTTTGATAAATATACTATAACTAGTTTACATCCCCAATTAAAAAACTCTTAAACTATTTAATAGTTTGTGCGCTAATTGGGGAGCTTAAATCTTCAGCATTTACTTTTATAAAGGCAGTGATTTTATTACAAAACACATGTAAAAATATAATAAAATATAAATGCTAAAAATGTAGTCAACTCTAGAAAGCTGCCTTGTTAGAGAACCAGAATTATTATTGTTTGAATTATGATGACAGAAGTAAAATTTAAAAAAAATATTATTGATTATGTATAGTACGTCTCAATCCAAGTTGCCAAAAAGAAAGGTAAAAGGTTTCATCTCTAAAATGTTATGTGATGACTGTAGGTAATTGAAATCAATTGAAACGGACAACAATTGTTACCGTTAATTATATTTACGTGCCAATGTCCATGTAAAAAGTGTGATTATTGAAAATTGTTTGTTTACCTTTTTGGCAACATGGATTGAGACGTACTATAAACATATTTTTTTTTAGGTAAATGGAGAATTGTATTTTTTATAACGTCACATTTTCTAGATCAAATTTAAGACTAAGCATAGATATTATTATGGTGAACGTAAAATAGAAGGTACAGAAACATAATGACTTTTTGGAGACCGAAAACCATTGCCTATATTTCTCACAGTCTACTCCACCTAGCATTTGTAATTTAAACACCTACCTTACAATGCTCAGTCCCATAACTGCCATTTAGAAGCCTCCTCCTTCGAAACTTCAAAATAATTCCATGACCGATGTTGGTGAGGTGGCCTCGCTGAGGTCGGTGCGTTGGTTCAGTATCTGCAGGGCTTCGTTGGGCTGGATGTGGCGAATTCCTTGCTTGGTCAAGTTCTCGGCGCCAACTGCAGTTTGTTTGGCGAGGGAGGCGCGTAAGCGACGCGCGTCTTCGTAATCCATGTTGAGCAGTTTGCAGGATTCTAAGAGCCTGGGACAAACAAAATGATATAATAATAATATTCGTTTTGACCACAAGTCTGCGAAATGAAAAACACCCCAGAAATGGGAGAAATATGTTAATATATAATTTCTCATAATAATAATAATTTATTTATTTTCAAGAAACTTAAATCTAATTTTACAATTTTCATGCGGCCATTGCACTAAGCTATGCTTGTATTGCAGCGGCCAAGTGCTTTTACAATAAATACTACATTTTTTGGACGCGCGGTGTTACAAATTTGTGGTTATAAGAAATAATAAATTATTATAAATACAAACATTAACAATGTTTTTTTTGAGTAAATATTATTAAATTGAATTGAAATTAGTGAAATAAAATATAAACTAAGATTGTTCCTTAAAAAAGAAATTATATAATTGTTAAATATATATTAATAGGAACTGTTGTTAATAGGAACTGCGTTTGTAAGATTAAATGTGAGGGATAAATGTGCGTGATGTAATGTGATTAGTGTAAGTGTCGTGTGCGTTTGTGTGATGTAAGTGTATATGTGTGTATTGTGTTGAATGAAATGGACGTTATTGAGTATTGAATGAAAATCTTAATCTTATGATAGTAAAATTTCAGTTTCATCGTAATCTTGTGACATTAAGAAGGATTCTGTCGTTGATTTGGCTTTGTATGTAGGTATTTTTTTAGGTTTAATTTTTAGCAAAATTACATACATACTTATCATCACGCCTGTTTCCCCAAAGGGGTAGGCAGAGGTGTTAACATCCATCGCCAGATATGTAAAGTCACCAGGTGGCGAGCCTGTTGCCACGCACCGGGCAAATTGAGATACAAACCATATTCACCACGCGCGTCAAAAAAAAATAACGCTAGTATTACTTTATCTAAAACAGAAGACATGCTTTCTAAAAACAGATTTAGCTATCTCCTATAATAGTTCCGGGCTTCTCCATTCTGACTCATTTGAACTGGTCACTTTACTTATTAATATTAAAAAATTTTCAACGCCTCTCATCTTTGTCGTCATGAACAAAGAGGTCCAGGAAGTCGTTCTAGTGCGCACATCTAGTATAGTCGACCACAAAATTGCTTTACCACCTTTAGAGTGAATGTTGTTGGCATGTCACACAATAACAAGGTCTATTTTTGCATTTAACCAGATTTTAGTTCTTCGAGATTGTCAACATAGAAACTCCGTAGCTTCTAGTGACATCTGTATTATCTTAGTAGAAATTATTATTTATGCTTTGAAAAAAGATACAGACATAACTTATGTACAGTTCATTGTGAATATCCCTTGCCTCACATTGTGCCCGGTGCATGGCAACAGGCTCGCCACATGTTACATGGAGACTTAACATATCTGGCGAATTATGGGTTTTTAACACCTCTGCCTATCCCTTCGGGGAAAGAAGTCACCACCTCTATCCAATAGACACATTCTAAAATGGAATAGAAGTCGTGTGGGATTACCTGTCAGTATATTTAACAGGGAATTACCTAGAGGACGCGAGTCCAAATCAACTCAAAAATAATTTAATTTTATTATATTAAAATAAAACTATTATTTACATTAACGATTAAGCGATTAAAATTCTGATGATCCACAGTTGTTACTTACTTTGGCAATTGATTAACTTGTGATGCGACTTTGTTCGGCGGCGCGAACGCAGGTACAAGGTTCCTTTTGACGTCATGCGTGAATTGCAGCATGCCTCCAGTGTTGAACCAGCTCTCCAGAACAACCTCCTGTTAACAAGAATTTTATTCATAATTAAAATTGCATGATATATATTAGGTCCTTACCTATGAAATTGGTGTTTTTATTCCGTCTTAGCAATTTGTCCGTAACTATTATGTTTCAGAACATTCTTATAAAATAATTGCCTCTTCTAAAAATAGACCATATATTTGAGCTCGAATTATTTAATTTGATAATTTTTTGTAAGTTTAATTGTGTTAAAATTAGACACAAAGACAATTATTTTTAACTGCCTTCCGAATACATCATTTGATTTGCATTAACATAAAAACGATGAATAATTTTTATCAAGCGTGTTCACACACATATTGCTAAAGCTTGTCTAATGATACAGCCAAATATTATTATCTCTGAATTTGTCGTTATGAAGAAAACTGATAAAATGTTAGTATGTAAAATGCAGACATCCCCAAAATCTCCATACAAAACACCAATTTCATAGGTAAGGACCTAATATATTGGTATTTTCCCTCTTTTTACATGCCCCTGACATTATTTTAAGCATTTTTTTACTATATACAGACATTTGACGTAGTTTTATTGTATGTATAGATAGCAAATATACCAACCTCAAATATGTGCTGATCGACGTCGTTGGCGAGGTGCGCGCGCAGCCTCGCGGTGAGCGCAGGCGCGAGCTTCTTGGCGGCGCACTGCAGCCGCGCGCACAGCCCCGACAGCGGCCGGCACAGCGGCGCCGACACGCTGAGAGCCATCTCCTCTACCAGTAGCCACGCGTGCCATCTGGTGTACAAACAAATTAATAAATATTAAATAATCTTCAGACAACTATTTTTTTAAGGGACCTAAACTAATGCCTATGACGGCTACTCAGCTATCACCGGATTTTTTAAAGAAGGCAAGAACTGTGGTGGTTGATCTTGAAGCCTGTAGTGGCGAACCACCACTGAAGGGATTCTGTCTGGAAGGCATCCCCCTAGGGCAGTGATGGGCAAAGTACGGCCCACGAGCCACCTCCGGCCCGCGAAAGTATGTAATCCGGCCCGCGAAGGGTCCATCGACATGGATAATATATGGTGTTTAATATATTATGATTAAAGGATTTAACCCCAAATGCATTTTGTCTATAATTTCTGGCCCTCCTCTAGACTAACTTTGTGGCCCCCATTTGAAAAAGTTTGCCCACCACTGCCCTAGGGAGTCCCGCTTCCGCTCGAGCTCGGCTCAGGGCTCAGCGAGTGTGAGCGCACCCTTGTTCTACGAGTGCAGTGTATAACAAGTGTGACTGGTGCGTGTGTGTGGAGCGCGACCGTTCGCGCTTGTAATGTCGTCCTCTTCGAGGAGGACGTGCCTCGCTCGGCCTGGTCTCGGTCGATCTCTCTAGCGGGAGAGTAGTTGGCGGCTCTTACGACGAGCGGGTTGCGGTGGTGGGGAGAATTTGACGACCTCCGTGGTCGAGTGGTCTGTATGCCGGTCTCAAGGCGTCGCCACCTCGAGACTTGGTGGGTTCGATCCCAGATCAGTGGGGCAAATGTTTGGGTGATGAATTTTCAGGCATTTGTTCTCCAGTCTTGGATGTTTATATATATTTCTATATATTCAGGTTATTTATATGTACTTATTTATATATTAAATATATTTATCCGTAATCTAGTGTCCGTAACACAAGCAGCATTAGTTGCTTAAAATGGGGCTAGTTGATGGGTGTGAATGTCTGAGGATATTATTATTATTATTTTCGAAAAAAACGTCTTGAGGCGTCTTGCAGAAATTGGCGGATGGATGGGAGTTTGAAGTGCCTATGGAGGTCTGAATTACGTATGTACCACGGGCAATCGGTTGCTATACGAAGGAAACGCATAAGCTTGGAAATCGTCGGTTTGCAAATAATAATAATTTGTCCTAAGCTGAAAATAGGGTCCCACCACCACTCCACCACCGCCGCCGCCGGCTCGTGTTCAAAAGGGGAATTTTAATTTTTATCTGGATAACTTGGGAGGAGCTCGGTGGCGTAGTGGTGTTAGTAGTGTTAGTAGGCTAGTATGGCTTTCGAAAACAAAGCTACCTTCGCCATGGTCAGGCCGTGGATGGGTGACCAAAACTTTGTGATCTGTGATCTAGAGCTCCTCCGTGCTTCGGAAGGCACGTTAAGCCGTTGGTCCCGGTCGTTATCGCGTTTCTACCCACCAACCCGCACTGTACCAGCGTGGTGGTATTACGGCCCATACTCCTCATGTGTTTCTCCATTAGTAAAGGCCTGTGCCCAGCAGTGGGACGTATATAGGCTGAGGACAGGAGGACACTTATGGAATCACTGAAGAAAGTTTTAAAATAAACGAATTATTTCGTGATTTTATTGATTTGACTGGGCTATACAAATACTTAATTTCTAACACTTACACCGTTTGACCATCATAAGGTCTCTGTTAGGTCATCTGTTAATAAGGAAGTGTCGATTTCACCACCTGTAGATAGTCGCTATCCAATAGACAAATTAAAATGGAATAGAATTCGTATGGAATTACCTGTCAGTAAATTTAAGAGAGAATTACCTAGAGAATGCAAGTCCAAGTCAAATCAATAATAATTTTATTTCATAGGCTAAGCGCGTCATTTAAAATCGTCATCATTTTACATATTTATCTTACAAAATAAATTAATAACGATTAAAACAGTACAGTATTAATGTGCTTTGACTGTGTTGTAATCGGTACAAGCGGCCGAATTCCGGGAGTAAGTCCATAGATTATTATTCCACAAGTAAATAATATAAACTTACTTCTGCTTTTTATAATCTCGAAGTCCAGCTTTGAACTCCAGCAGGATATGTTCTGCCAAAGCAGCGAGGCCGGCGTCTCGCAAGTGCGCTAGTAGCGGCGGCGCCTCCGCAAACACGCCCGCCTCTTCTGCGTCTGCGTCGCCTGAGAGAGGCTCTGTCACCGCTAGGTTGGCTATTGGCGAGCTCTGGCAGACCAAATTAATAAAGGGTTTATTACATACATATAATCACGACTATTATCCCCTAAGGGTTAGTCAGAGATGGCAAAAGCACCGCAAAAGCAGTCTATTGCGATAGTCCGCGCTTCACCAAGCAGTGACTGCACTCAGCGTGACAGCGTGAGCCCGTCGCCGCTTTTAGCTATTGGACGGTTGTGCAGTTCAAAGTCCATTAGTCGCCTTTTTCGACACCCAAGAGATGGGATGGGTGGGAAGTGTTTATAAATTTGAGAAATCTACGAATGTAAGGTTCTAATGCCAGCTTCAATCCCGCTTTAATTCGAATTCCTCCATTACAGTTAAGCATTTCCTGCTTCCACATTTAACATATTGACCAAAACCTTATGAACCAATAAATTATAAATAATGATTGTGCAAATATTTTATCATCAATCTATTATTATTCACTCCTAAACATAGCAAGTTAACATTGCGTGTCCGCTAATATGATGTGTTAAAAACGTTCTATCAATAAAAAAAAAATACCAAAGGGGTGTATAAATAAAAAATTGATTGAATGTTATAATTGCGATTAATTATACAATACTGTAGAACTGTAAAATATTTAAAAAGGGTCAAGATTTTTCCCATAATTCACCCAACAAAGTAATCTGGTTACGAGCGAAAAGTTGGTAAAAGTTTAGATTTTTATAATAATATGTTCAATTAAAATTATTACTCACAATATCAAAATTGGTCAACTCATGTATAGACATTGAGGTTTGTTTGAAAATATCACTTAAAGCCATCTTTTTGGCTCGTAGCTCCACATCTTTTAGAGACATTGTATCGTCAGTTTCTCCCTCTGAAATAAAATAATCATTTTTTGAATATGTGACATAACTCTTATTGGTTGAAAAAGCGTCAGAGAGTGGTTGATTTTGTGAAAGAGCATACAGGAACCTAAAAGTTAATCCAATAACGCGAAATTTCAAGGCATTTATGCGTCGTGGCATGCCGAATGAGGCTCAAACGAATATAAACTTTATTACAACTACATAAGAAACATAACTATTTCGCAATACATACCTTTCTTGCTGGAATCTTCTTCGGTCTCATCTTCATCGCTGGTGCTGGTAGTACTTTCGGTTTCGTCATGATGTTGTTGTTGAGTGAAATGCTGGAACTGACGCCTGTAGTAATGTAGCTGTAGGTAATGCTGCAAAAGGAAAAGTATGTCTATAATTCTTCGTAGCCCGCATTACATATTCTAAAGACGAATACAAATATTAGGTCCTTACCAATGAAATTGGTGTTTTGTATGGAGATTTTGGGGATGTCTGCATTTGACAGAATAAAAACACCAATTTCATAGGTAAGGACCCAATATTACAATTTTTTTTGAGTTGTAACTAAAGGACAAAGACACGAAGAGTCAATAGTATCCGGTTTAACTCAAGTAACATAAAAATATAGATAAATCCTCAATCAATAGCTCTTTAGGGGCCGGCGCTAACTGCCGGCATGGCACGGCATGACCCGGCAGATTATGCTGTGGGATCCCGCGGTATGTAGTGGCATCCTGCTGAAAGCCCAGCCATCTGGCATTAATCAGTTTTGCTTCTCGCAGATGAGAAGTTTTTTTTTTTATTCTCCTCTATTTTCAGGACTTTTATCCAAAGGATAGGTATGTCAGTCCTATCATAACATATACAAAAAAACATTTACACGTTACATTTGGTCGGAAGAAGGTCGCGGCGGGCACAACATATGCATTACATACAGCATTCTGGCCTCTTCCGACATCGGTTGAGCCAAAATGCTATGACATAATCCAACATCCATTTTGTTCAGACCAAAACGAGACAGGATGACATTTCTGTGGGACTGATACCGGACACATTCCATCAACAAGTGCTGTGTATCTTCTCGGCAACCACATTCTTCACAGTTCGGTGACTCCGTCTTTATTAATATCTCCACTTACTTTAGGGTTTTTACTTTCCATAAAATAAACTGATTAAAAAGTCCATTAAACTACTTCCAGATAAAACACTCATTACAAATAATTTAACTTCTCCATAAATTTCATTTACAATCATAAAACACTTTTTTTGAAACTGATTTTCGGATAATACTATTTCTCAAATTTTATTAAACAACTTCTTAAAATCAAATTTCCATTGTCTCTTTTCCTCTCTACTTTTCTCATCTTCTATTACTCTATTTTTTTCTGTATTGTCTGTAGCTTCTTCATATTGCATATGAAATTCGTCACTTTTCTTCTGTTTCTTTCCTTTTGTTGTTGTCTTTATCTGCTGTGTGACATTTCCTTGCTGTTCTTCACTATCCGATGTACTTGCAGTTGATTCAGTGTTCATAATATTGCATACGTTTGACGCTACAACTTCGCTATTGGTTGTGTCGTTATGGTTGACTGGGATTTAGTGTTAATAGTACCTCTCGCTGAAGATGAACAGAGACAAACAAGAACTGCTAATTTGACGAAAAGACCATTCTCGGTGCATAATTTATGGAGATCGAGATATACAAATGGTGAATTCAGTGACTTCTTTAATGATTTGAGGTACGACATCAAAAAAGGTTCCTTTGGGAACAGTGCCTCATAAACCAAAATGACCGCTGCACAAGTTTCAACCTTATTTCAACTTGTTTAGCAATCATAATTCCTAATGAAGTGACCTAAACGTTTCGCGGGATGCAGTGGGACGCCGCGGCAACTCGGGCAATGAAATTGCATGACACTTCACTCCGCAGCATCCCGAGACGCGTCGCTTTATGCTGCAGCATCCCGCGGCACGTCGCGGTTAATTGAATTACAATCTTACCAAGGAATGTGCCCACTGCAGTAACACAGTCCGGGTATGGTGCGCCGCGTTGATGACGGAGGTGAGAGGGTGCGGCGACGAGTCTGCCCCGAGGAACGTCTTCGGTACTAGCATGTCGACCGCGTTCAAAAGCTGCGATGGCTGAACGCAGTTAGATAGCAGATCCTGTGACGACCTCCGTGGTCGAGTGGTCTGTACGTTGGTCTCAAGGCGTCGCCATCTCGAGAGGTCCTGGGTTCGATCCCCAGTGGAGGCAAGTGTTTTGGTGATGAATTTTCAGACATTTGTTCTCAAGTCTTGGATGTTCATCATATATGTATTATATTATGCATATTCTGAATAATTATACGTATTTATCTATTAAATATATTTGTCCGTCATCTAGTATCCGTAACACAAGCAGCATTTAGTTGCCTAAAATGGAACTAGTTGATAGGTGTGAATGTCTAAGGATATTTATTATTTATTTATTATCCTTACCAAGGAATGTGCCCACTGCAGTAACACAGTCCGGGTATGGTGCGCCGCGTTGATGACGGAGGTGAGAGGGTGCGGCGACGAGTCCGCCACAAGGAATGTCTCCTGTACTAGCGTGCCGACCGCCGCGTTCAACAGCTGCGTCAATCGCACTCGCCATTCTTCTACCAACTCCAATTGCAGCTCAAGAAACTGCAGGCTGTTTGTTGGATAAAATGTATAAATTAATTATGTAACTTTGAGTTAGAACAGCCCAAGAATTCTCTATTCTTTACTCAATCTAGATATTGGTGTTATACCCAATCGACATAATATATTTCTTACCTGTATACCCCGCGTTGATTCGGGACAGTCCCGTGTTGGTCCGGGTCACAAAAATAATGGCGATTAAGGGCGTATTGGATACTTGGTCTGTGATCGTGTAGGCGATGAGCTAGCCACTTGTTACTACTCTTTCACGATTTTTCATCTGACAAAACCTAATTTTGTATGGCTAAATGTGGTCTTAAGGAACACAGTACTCCTTGGACTCCCACCCCTTCGGGGATTACATGATTGTATATATGTATGTTATGTATTTATAAAAACCCAGTTACTCCTACCAGATATTTAAACACCGCAATTTTTTTTTTATCATCACAATCTTGAATTGGTAATTAATTATTAAAGATATTTACAAGTCAGTTTACTTACATACACGTAAACAACCCCCAAATTACGACTGGACTTTTTGAAAGCCCACCTTTTCAGGTTTTATCAGATTCTTTTTATATTTTCTCCAGTTATTATTAATCGTTTTAATTATCATATCCGAATTTCACCAAGATCGAAAATAAATAAAGTTTCAGTAAATCTGCGTTAACTGGTGACTCATTTTCTAGAGCTCATGCTTATTTGTCCATATACATATGTATGTTTGTTAGTTAACTCCTAAAAACCAGCGTCGCGTACCAAACGTATATCAGGCCAGGCGGTTGTCTTTGTCGAATTTAAGAATATAAAAGAACCTACAGTTTACTATAAGTTGTTTTAAGTTTAGTAACAAAGTACTAACCGGTGCCCAGGCTGCGGCAAAATGGCGTATCTGTCTTCAATGGTCTTAAGTAGAGCTATGAACCAATCAGCGCCTCTTGGCACCCAGACCACGGAGCCAATGGCAGAGCCCAACCCTGACGCCACCGCCTCGCTCCATAGCTCACTGCCTAGTGTCTCGTCCATTTTTGTCAGAGCATCTAGATATAAAATTTAAAAGATATGTAAATGCAAAAATTCCCCCGAAAGATAACAGATCTTCGAGTCAAGCAAACCGACACATAGTATTTTATGAATTTTTCAATTGTACCTAATACAAGTTATTCACTCTCAAAAGTGAAAATGTTGCAGTCAAAAGTAAAAAAGTTTTGACTAGCAAAATAACCTTAACCTAACGCAAAATTATGAATATAGTCATTCATGCATAAAGCGTGCGTAACTGCGTTTTTAACCATTAATTTTAAGTCAAAACCATTTTTGACCAATCTGTTTTGCTAGTCAAAAGCACTTAACTAGTTAAAGGGTTTTGACTGCAACATATATGTTTATGCTCATACAGTTAATGAACATAAATCTGCAAATTTAGTTAATTACAAAAAATGGACTTACATTTTTTCTCCACTGCCAACCACCTTACAAACATCTCTGCCTTAGTCAACACTGACAAAACACTGTTTGTCTCTTTCCCGGTAATTAATACGAGTTCACGATGAAAGCCAAGCGTTTCGTCGACGGCATGAGCAAAAGCTGCGTCCACATCGACCAGCTCCGACTTAGATCCATGGTTTTGGTATAACCCGAGAACTGTATGCAATCTTTCTGCTGCTAACGCTATCAGACCTGCATTGAACTCATCCTGTAAACAGAAAGAGGAGACTTCAACAAAAGCACAATAAAACCTAATATCGAAGATTCACTGCAGTACACCGCAATAAAATTCGGTTATTGACAGTTTAGCTAGTAATAGTTAAATAAATAGTTATTATAAGCCTTTTTCTTGCAAATTGCATTACTCTAAATCCATGTTTATTTTAAAATCAGGTGGAAATATGATGCCATAATTTTAAAGAGACTTTAAAAAAAAAACATAATTATGTAAAATATGTGCTAAGTTCCAGTAATTACATTTTAGTGACACACATACAAAAATCTTACAGAAAAAATATTACTGGTTTGGCTTCTGTTGCTCAAGTACCGGAAATATTTTTTTTTTTCTTCAATTTGCCGCATTAGCCTGTTACTATTTTATTCTATATAGATGAGTTTAGACAGTTTTACTTTTATTTACCAAATTTTCCTTATATAAACATTCACATATTACATACTAGGTAATAATAATTTAAACAGCATTATGAAAAGTCATAAAATCCTAAGCGGTCTAATAAGTAATTTTCATTTTTAAACAATAAAGCATAGTGCATTAAAGATGGAAATCAAATGACCAAATTAGTTGTATTGTTGTAATATTTTATAACAGTATCGTAAAATAAAAAGGTTAAAGTCATACTTACAACTGCCCTAACATTCTTCAATTCCAGCTTATCAGCTACTGGTTGAACATTATACTTCACAAATACTTGGTGATCCTTAATCCATGTGAGAGTTTGAGTGAGGAACCACTCTGGTCTATCAATGCGAGCTGTCTGCCGAGACCCCATGAAGTGAAAGGTGAACCTCTTCTTTAAAGGCCTTAGCAGAATTCTTACAGGAAGGCATGGATCTAGAATTGATATTAAAATACAATGGGAAGTTGAACTACGAGTATTCAAAAGCATAACTCAGTTTATAAATAATTATTTACTACTTTTACTAGTGAACTGCATTATTTACTTGTGAACAGAGAATCCTCTTTAGAACACCAAACAAAACATATCATCACAGCTTTTCCCCGGAAGGGATAGGCAGAGGTGTAAACACCAACAAAAGGCATCTGAGCTAAATCAATAACATTACCCCAATCATAACTGCTGAAATGGCATTCATTACTTATTTTTTGAAGTTCAATGCAATTTAAAACTTGCCTCATTGTAACTTCCATAAAGTCCTACATAAGTCTTAATTTCAACAAATACGTTGTGGGGAGGTGTGGTATGAGATATTTGAAATAAATAATATTGTCTATCAACAAATAAATACCTACCTTGTCCAAAGTCTTCTGACAAAGAATCGGTAACATTCTCCACTATTGAACCATTTTCTGGTTCTTCAATGAGAAAAAGATACCTTGTCAAATTGACAAATTTAACAAGGATTTCTTTTGGTGCAGGTGAGTTGTCTGCCCCAGTAGTAACTGGCCACTTTAGGAGTTTCAAAACATCTTCATAATGTCTGAAATGAGTAGTAAAAATAAGAAAACATAAATGATTCATGGCTATAACTCATTCTTTCTTTCTATAAGATATATCATTGTAATAACTCTGTCTGAGTTATAAATAAAATAAATTTTGCGTATTATGGTTCTAATGACTATTTTTAATAGTATCGAAAATAAGAAATTAATAAACCTTATATAAAATTATTTTATTAATACAATTCTACAGGAATGAAGATTGTAAAACACTAAAGAATTAATTATAATGGAACCCAATTTTAATTTTAAGTTGCTAATAATGTTCATTTACTCTTTAAATATATCACAATGACAAATATATTCAGAAGTACAGTGTGTCCATTCTAACTTGTCTTATTTGGTAAACAGTCTTTACCAAATTTCTCATTTAAAAATATTATCAAAGTCTATAATCTATTACAATAAATTATAATCATTATTACACAGCAAACCTTCAAACCTAGGTAACAGTTAAAATTTATTCACTGTTTTCAAAAAGTAAGTATCAATATTGTTTTCCAAATGAGACTAGATGAACGGACTCTACCACAGCAAACATAATTTCATTTTTTAATATTCATACATACTTTGTTAATCTATCTTTGAGCACATTATGCCAGTAGTGTGTGTATTCTCTTACAAAGGTAGCTCTATGTCCCGTCTTGTATATACCACACATATTTTTGAGTTCCCCATACCACAGCACTAGTTGTTCATCATCATTGCATTGTTTCATTTGACGACTAGAAAAATAATTAACTTTAATGTCTAAGGCCCTTATAACACAATCACACTCAGGCATTGACCACTTACTGAGAAAAGCATAATTACTTTTTTAGTGTACTGAAGCAGAGAACTATGCATGAGTTTGAGACCTAAGAAACTTACTAAGTGTGTAATATAACAATGAATAGGTACATAAGACTAATATTAATAGAGCAATTATCATCAATGCTATGCATGCATGCATATGCATGCATTTATACAAATAATAAAACATGTGTCATCAATTTTGTTTTTGTACAACAATTAAATAAATAAATAAAGAAATAGCTGTAGTGGAAACTTCATCATATATTGAAAATAAATTGTACTTACCTGAGATCTTCAATTTTCTCAAAAGATTTCAGGTACATGAGAACATTTTCCAGTTTTTGGATTGCAAGGAACCTATTTTCTAATTCCACTCGTAATGGTTCAGTTTTTTCAAGAAATAATTTCACTTTTGTTTCATGCTCAGCAGTTTTAATTTTGAATGCTTCTGTTTGATTTGAATTGAGTTCCGCCTTCTTTAATGCTAGTGTAAGTTTAGAAGGCACTTCGTTGTTTACAACGTTCAGCTGTTAAACCATGAAAAATAACAATTATTATAAGAAAATACCAGTTTTTGACGCTGACTGTTCTTGCGTTAGGTGTCAGTTAATAAAGCTAAAGCTGGTCAAAAAGAAAATACCTGTGCAGAATAGGTATTACTTTCTAGTGGTCTTTTTGTGTACTTACACTGCTTTGCAGCTGATTTCTTCTATCAATTAAATCATTTTCAAGTTCATAAGCGTTACTCAAATCATTAATATCGCCTCCGATCTTAAGATTAAGGTCTTGGATAATAATCTTTTTTAAGTCTTCATTCATGATGAGACCGTCCGTATAGTTTGGAAATATCTATATTATGAGTGAGTACCCATACCCATTAAAATAAATTACAATTTCAACTCAAACCAAAAGTTTGAATCGAAGAATCGAAAAACGTGTTTTGACGTTTAGCTATTTACACAGATTAGAGAGATATGTCTAAAGAAGAGAGATGTGGAGTTTTTTGGCGGCATTCAACTATGGCGGACGTGATTTTTATTTCGATGATTGTAATATTGTACGGAGTGGATATCGTTACGTAAAATCAGTGTAGTTTTGTGTAATAAGTGTCTGTGATGATGTGCAATGTGGAGGATTATCGAAATAAACGTCAAGTGGTGTGAAAAGTGATGAGTTTTTTATCGTGATAATCCACCTCATCCAAGTAGCACCACAGTGTCTGTCATCGATCGTTTGACGCCAAACTCTCCCAAGATGCATTGAAATGCATTACACTAGCATTTCAATGCAAACTACTAAAGAAATGTATACTGAAGACATGGCTGTATGGGCTTTGTTCCCTTTGCTTTCCCTATATGGGAGAATTTTACAAAAAAAAAAGAAGAGAGGAGTTTTTGGCGGCATTCAACTATGGCGGACGTGATTTTTATTTCGATGATTGTAATATTGTACGGAGTGGATATTGTTACGTAAAATCAGTGTAGTTTTGTGTAATAAGTGTCTGTGATGATGTGCAATATGGAGGATTATCGAAATAAACGTCAAGTGGTGTGAAAAGTGATGAGTTTTTTATCGTGGTAATCCACCTCATCCAAGTAGCACCACAGTGTCTGCCATCGATCGTTTGACGCCAAACTCTCCCAAGATGCATTGAAATGCATTACACTAGCATTTCAATGCAAACTACTGAAGATATATATATTGCAGACATGGCTGTATGGGCTTCGTTCCCTTTGCCTTCCCTACGGGAGAATTTTACAAAAAAATAAGAAGAGAGATGTCAAAAATTTTTTTTGTTGTTGTTGTTTTGTTATGGCTGTCAAAATGGCGGCTCAACTAGTTTTATTAAACGTGCAAGCATCCGATGCTTGTGCAATTGGCAGAGGGGAATGTTAGACAAAGGCTACTCAGTTCTGTTTACTCTGAGGTCAAATGCCGCCAAACTCTCTTTACTTTTCTTTTTATTTGATTGTGATGTAATCATTTGTTATATTCCCTGACAGATTGTTTTTGGTGCTTGAAAAGTAATTTGTATTTTTTTGCATTATAGTTTTACTGACACAGTTTCCTAGGAAGTTTCATTCCAAATACCAGCGCCCCATGCTCGAACTAGAACTATTTATTTATTAGCTATAATATTCTTTACAAGAAAGTAAATGCGGATACAATAAAGGCTGATTCCGTTGTCACAGACTAGACTTAACTAAACTAAATTGTATTTATATCTTTCTCTATTACTTAAAGTTAGAAAAGAGTAGATACACAATTTAGTTTAGTGTAGTCTAGATTGTGAACGGAATCGGCCCTAATGTATACGACTAAAGGACTCTGTATCCATGGTCATGAACAATATAAAAAAATTACCCCGACTTTTGACAATGACGTCCATCCATCCTTGATTTGTAATTGTTTGACGTATTCACGTATCATGGGAGATGTAGATGTAATTTCGGCTCGTTTAGTTTACAGTGTTGTGATGTTTTTTGACAATTACAAAGTTTTTGAACATATTCAGAGATTTCTCTAAAACCCTAAAATATTATTTTGTAAAATGCACTTTGCATGATTGACCTTATTTACAGCTGTTAAGTCACCATAAATCAAGTTACGATGTGGTCGTTCGTGGAGAAAAATAAGAACGATATTATTTATTTGTCTCTTCTTTTATGTAGTGTAGCAATAGGTCCATATTATAGATCACTAAGATCTTTATCTGTGAAAAAATGGACGGGGTCATTATTTGGTCTTTTAATCATCGTTATTGTCTCAGGATACAGCGCCATTCACCCCATACTGTCGGCATTCTTAGGAATAGTTATAATAAAGTTGGCTACTGTAAGGTAAGGAAAATGCAATGTAATTATCTTACCTCTATATTTAATACCTTTTTACCTTAATCCATATCTCGATAACATTTTCTACTTACAGATATTGCCATACATGTACATTCTTTTTTATGTTTGGCTACCTATTCTTCTTCCGATTGGCTGACAAGTTTGGACTGCCCCTTTCATCTGGCCAGACAAACTTGATACAAATGATTATAGTTCTAAGAGTTGTTGGAGTTGCTTTTGAGATAAATGGATCCTGGCTAATGGTTGCACGAGGCAAAAAGAGAGATGCACCTGATGTGAAAAAGAATAAAGATGATGATTTTGTTGAGTTTATCAATCCAAGCTTCTTGGATCTATTTCATTATTCATTTAATTATATAGGTCTTCTTACAGGTTTGTGTTTCTTGTATCATATATATATTTTTTTCATTATTAATTCGAACTTATAAACTAGCACCTTTACATATTATTCCACTAGTTCATGACAAGGGCAATATAAATTAGAGATTTGCCTCACATATTCATTAAATATTAAAATTGCAATTACTGCAATTAATGCTAAGTACTGTTTGAGAAATAAATATCTTGAACCTGAGATAAAATCTGACTAAGATTAACTATGTGTCTTGTTTGATGGTATTACAAATAGTTATAAAAAAATATAGAATTACAAATTTGTTACTATTGCAGGTCCATATTACAGATACCGAACATTTGATGACTTCTTCCATCTACCATTTAGTAAATATGTGGATCACTTTGGTTTTACTATAAACACATTGAAGACAGTGCCTTTGTATGTCTCTTTGTATTTGGCATTGTCCAATATTTGGCCTTTAGATGTAAGTGATATATTGAAGATGAATTGTTTTTCATGTCAATACCATTACTAACCTTTTTATTTTATTTACAGTACATACTAACAGATGACCACAATAATAGGAACTTTGTATACCGAATGCTATACCCATGGGCACTGTTCTCAGCATTTCGTCAGCGAATCTATTCTGGAATGACGCTAGCTGAAAGTGTCTGCACCTCTGTTGGGCTTGGAGCCTACCCTGTACAAGGATTTAACAGAACTGGGCATGGTCCGACTGTGGGCTACCTTAAGCTAAAACAGATGTTAGTAAATATATTTGGTATTAGTTGCCCTTTCTTGTTTATTAGTTTATGAAAATATATATACCTACAAATACCTTTTGGTTCTGTTGCTTTTGCCTTGTATGAAATATAACATGTTGTTATTTAGGTCCGATGAAGAAGCAGAAGTTACACAATATGATTTCAACACAGTAGAATCTATGGATGTTTGGGGATGTGAGACAGTGGTCACTCTCCGGGACTCCATGAAAGTTTGGAATAAAGCAGTGCAGTACTGGGTTGCTATGGTGGTCTATAAAAGATTTCCTTTAAATTTTTTAAAGTAAGTAGCTAAGCAAAACAAAATGAAATATTTAACATAATATTATTCAAATTATCATAGCCAAACTATTAACTTTAAGTCTTAACATTGGTAGATGTTAGCAGATAATATTTTTTTGGTAACAAATTCTTAGTAATGACTTTAAAATTAAAAAGCCTTTGGAAAGCCTTTAAACATTTTGCTGTAGAACAGTTATGTATGCTCGATTTAGATTACTACTGGCCTGCGTAAGGCCGGGTCGGATCGCATTTTTAGTTAGGTGATGAAATTACAAACGGCCTACCGTCCGTCGTCACGTGTGCCGGGAGCCGATCGAATCCGACGGAGCGCGGCGGGTCTATCGGCAAGTTCTATGCAAATATTAATTTGAGACCCATATTCCAAAGTCAATCTCAAGCAAGCAAGTAGATCTGTTTGAGCATAGTTAGAAAGGGATGGCTTTATGTGAGGATGTATAGTGCCATTTCTCTCTAACTGTACTCGAGCAGAGATCTGCCCCCTTATTCTAAACTGTCGGAACCTAAACGAATCACGGAATCTATTCCTGTCACTTTTTATTGCGTCGAATTAGAGCGAGTCGGGACGGGACTTTCCTAATCGATTCCGGAAACCGACAGCTTAGAATAATGAGGCTGGTGCCCTACTCTCTATCCAAATTTCATTGGACAATAATTGGATTTCTGTCATTTCGAACACTTGAAATTATCAAAGAACATGATATTTGACGTGACATCAAATGATGAATGATTTGTCAACAACAGAGTAGATGCGCTTGAGTTAGCTTCTGTAATACGGGCCATTAAACTCTACCTAATAGAACCTTAATTTCATCACCGAATCAGACGCGTAACCTCGGCGACGGCTGCCGCGGCATCCGCATCCATCCGAATATAAATAAAATCGTACCATAGAAAGGGTCTTATGTCATTATATTTAATACAACTAAAAATACAAAAATAGATTTTATCTAGTTTAGATTGATTAATATGTTTCAGAATTCACGCTGCTTTGTTTGTGTCGGTGATCTGGCATGGAATCCACGCTGGATACTTCTTCTGCATTTACTTCTGTCCGTTCTATGTGATGGCTGAAGACATTTACTACAAACTTTATTATAAGGATGCTACTGGAACTGTAAGTATGATTTACATTACCTACTAGCAATTTTATAATGAATATTTACAATGTAAACAATACTGGTATGTCTTTATTAAATATACTAACATATATGTATGATAGATAATTAACATAAGGAATTAATAAATATTTCGTCAATGAGTTTGCACATAACAAAAAATGTGTTCACATAGTGGTGATGATCTTAATATTATCTACAGGGTGAAATTGAAATCATTCGACAAAATTTTACAGGACATTTTAAACGTTATAATAATCGGTATAATAACAATTAAAATCGTAATGAAACATTATGTAAGAAAATACAATAACGCAATTATTAGTTGCAGCTGTCGCGCTGTGTTATTGAATGAAACACCTGTACATTTGTAAACAAAAGTGTGGATCGAATTTAATGTAATATTTTTCTTATATACATTTTACATGTAATTATTTATGGTTTATGTTCTTAATATGTATATTTACTTAGTTTGGAGTAAAAGCAACTGAACATTTTGATTTTTTTTTACAACTTATATTTTTTTCTCCCTAACAAATAGTTTAATAGCACTAGAACACCCCATTAAAATTTGTCAATTATTTTCGATTTCACCCTGTAGTGTTGTTATTTTTTGTTGAAATTATATATATTTTTTTACAGAAAAAGAAGATACTAGGTTTCGTCATGTGGTTCCTGCGATCTCACTCGGAGTCATACCAAGCTGCTGCATTCCTCTTGTTGACGTTCGATCGCATTTGGATATATTATTGCTCAATGTACCACTATTGGTACGGCGTTTGGTTAGCTTTCCTCATTATAGGTTTATTGTTGAACAAAATAGAGGCGATGAAAAGAAAAAAGTCTAAGAATGATGAGAATAAAGAAAAAGTAAAATAAATTAATTACTAGATCCTTTGAAAGTACACCTTACTTTTGACAGATGTATGCTCTTATTTCGTTTGCAGTAAGGGTGAATTTGTCAAATAAGAAATTATTCTGGTTTCTGAGTAGTAATAGTATTCTGCGTTATTTTACCTTACTTATTTTTTGATAGGTTTGGGTGAAGTAAAAACCATATAGTATGCGACCTTTCACAATGATATTTGTATGACACCACCATCATAATATTAACACCCGATATAAAAATAAACTTGCAATTCCTAACTTCAGATTACAGAAAATAGGTCGATCATTCATAGCGAAAGGTATAATAAAATACCACAAAATATAATAGAATTGCCTTAACATAAATTTAAACTATTTGTAAAACAGACCTTAATGAAAAAAGGCTATTATAATGTCCAAGATTATTTTGATGATAACCAGGTCTGGAAATGAATTATTTTATTGTTGGACTGTATTGGTGTTTGTAAATTAAAACTTTTATTTAATGTTGCGTTGGAGGATGTCATGAGCTGCATGATTCGATGTTGAAATTTTCTGGAACTCGTACTTTTTCATGAGTAATTTTGTCATTATAAACAAATAAATATCCTCAGACATTCACACCTATCAACTAGTCCCATTTTAAGCAACTAAATGCTGCTTGTGTTACGGATAAATATATTTAATAGATAAATACATATAAATATCCTGAATATATATAAACATCCAAGACTGGAGAACAAATGCCTGAAAATTCATCACCCAAACACTTGCCTTCACTTGGGATCGAACCTAGGACCTCTCGAGATTGCGACGCCTTGAGACCGGCGAACAGACCACTCGACCACGGAGGTCGTCAAACCTTGTCGTTATACCTTGTGACATCTTCTTATTCATTCCACTTTGACTTGCCTGTAATTTGTATAACGTAAGACAATTTTGTGTAAAGGGAGGATGGACCCCTTGCAGAGTTTCTTGCCTGTATCTTCTCTTGAAAAGGCCTCCCGGTAGTGAACAGGAAGAAAAAATGTAGAGGTATACAAGTAGAAGTGTATAGTTTTTTTTGTAAACTTTTATTGTTATGGCGCGTCATAAGTGTAACTACTTGTTACCTAAATGATTAAATAAAGAATTTCATTTCATGAGATTCATAGATATGCATATGCTGAGATTATTTGAAAGCTTCAGAAGTAAATTATATTTTTGTGTTCGTTAAAAATGGTGTTTGATAATAATATGCGCATGGGTGAAGGTTATCATGGTGATGGACAGTGAATCTCTGTTATTTTATTTATGGCGGCTATGAGTGTCAATGACTTGTGCGTAAAATCTCGTAGACCGTTGGCTTTGCGCCGCCGTTTATCCGTAGGTTATTTTATTAATAAAACTTATTTACTCAAGCAGTGGGGACAATTTTGTGGATATTTGCTTATTGAATAATTTACGCGCTATGATTTCATGATATTGATAATGTCATTATCTATTTATATGTATATCATGAAAATTAAAATATTAAATTAACGTTATATAAATTAACTAAGAGCTAGCCGAGTAAGTATATGTCGAAAGCCTATTTGGGTGAAAGACAGTAAAAATTATAATTATACTTTAACTACTTAAGGACCGATTTTTCAATGCTCAGATAAAATTATCCGCCATTTAAAACTATCACTGTCACTTTCTAAAGTCATAAAAAGAAAAGGGACAGAGCTAACATTTGACTGACAGATAGTTTTATCGGAGGATTGAAAAATCAGGCCTAAGACATTTTTTTTTATTATCTATTGTATATAAACACCAAGTAACTTTAGCGTTGCAAAACGCGAATTTAAAAAGACATGTATAAAATCATTGTAAATATTGTCTATGAAAATCGCAAACCCACTAATTGGCGAGAACTCAGAAATATATGTAGGTATTGATCCTTACCGCTCTTTGTTACTAAAAACCAATTATAATTATGTATTATTTAATAAAGTAATAATTAAATAATTATACAATATTTTTAACATTCGCGTATACTACTCAGTTATGATTAGTTAGAATTTAAAATCTGTTGTATGTAAATAAATTGCTCAATAAATACAGTAAACAAATGTTTTTGATATCTGCGCAGTAGACGTATGATGTATAAACTACGAGGTATTCTTAGGTATTGATAAATCATGTAAGTACAGTCAGCGTCAAATACTGAGTGACACTCAGGGTGTTCAAATAAATAGACGCTACCAGAAAGTCAATAATATCGGCACAAATATAGTTTTCATTTTGTTGTCAACAATATGGAAAGTCTTTTGTGTTGTCAACATTATGGAACTTTATTTGTACCGATATTATTGACGTCTTGGTAGTGTCTATTTATTTGAGCACCCTGTGTGTCACTAACTATTTGACGCTGACTGTACTATTTATCTAAATAAGACAATATCTACTTATAAAAATTATGAAATTACTTAATGTGTTTAAAGACATATTAATAACTTATATATAATGTATAAATGAGTATAACGATTACAATCCGTAGTATTTTTATAACGGTAAATTTATAATATTATTAGTTGATATTATATACAAATTAACAAGACAAGAAAACAATGATGAAATTGGTATTTAGTATTTTACAATCACTTTTTACCAAATTATTTTATTTTATTTGTAAGGTAATTTATAATAAAAATGGGTTTTGTTAAAACAATTTTAATAGTTAATTTCACATTCCTCATCTCTTGTGGTAACCTTATTGAATTATAAACTATTTTTATTTATTCTTAACATTAAAGCAATGGAGTTCAATTTCTAGTCTGTGTTCTAAGATTTATACAAAAGTATAATAAAGAGTTAGAATGAAATGCGTTTTTAATTAAACATAATCTTAAAATAAGTTACACTCTTACAACACCAAAAAATATATTTTCTCCTCAATCCCTTACTGAATTTTGAACGTATCGGTGTATCAGGTACGTCAATATCACTGTCATACTGAAATGGAAATAATATTTTGGATGTAAAAATGGCACTTCTGTTTGAGAACGATTTTAATATTACTTGAGTATTTGTTATTTAATAAAGTATAAAAAGAACACTCTTAAAATAAAATATGGCAAAATAATAAAAATGTGCAATACTTAAATTAAAACATAAATTACAGATCTATTTAAATAATGAGAATTATGTAATAGCCTCCCGCTAAGAGTATAATAGGCTCGCTATATACATGCAAATGGTACAAATAATCAAATTACCTACATATATTTGGTTCAATTACAAGTTATGACATAAATAAATGTTGTCATCAAAATCTTAAGAATATTTACAACAATATACAATTGTACCTAACACATTGAAGATAAGTAAGATTAAGATATATGCCGATGGATAAAGAAGGATCGCAAAACCTCTTTATATACAAGGTGTTAGAAATACCGGCCGCAAATCAAGCAAGTCATTTATTCAGTCATTAAATTAATAAAAGGCACAAAATAAACCATCTTCCGCTAGATTTGTAGCATTCTATCTTCAATGTATTTTATCAATATGAACCAAATACACGTGTTTATTTACATGTTTTGTGACAGAGAAATAAAAATTATTTGGCAAAATAAAATCATCCTGATTTTACTCTCATTAGGTACAGTCAGAGTCAAATGTGACACTGACGCTATCAACAAGACTACTATCAGTCCAAATAAAGATACCATCTCGTTAACAACATGGAAGGTCCTTTGTGTTGTCGACGATATGGAACCTTTATTTATACCGATTATTGACTTTATGGTTGCGACTATTATTGACTATATTTGATCACTCCGAGTGTACAAACTGTTTGACGCTGACTGTACCTACCTTCTGCATAAGCGCTGTGTTTCACCAAGAATTATAATAGGTTATATTATTATGTCAATTTTACACAATAGGTTGCGTCATGCAACTCATTCAGTGCCAAACATTCAAACATCAATATATTTTTTTAATGTAATTTACACCCACAAAGCAATGATAAACTGTACGTTATTATTTAGTTTTGTTACATTCTCTCTTCACTGAGATTTTTGAACATTTACCTTCACCGAATTATTTGTTTTAGTCGAACACCTTGTTTAATTAATTTGTGAAATAATACAATTAGTGCAAAGCTTCTTTGTTACCTTAGAGTTTTTGAATTCGCAGGAAAGCCCGAAATAAAAGTAAAAAGAAAAAACTTAAAAGGCAGTGCTTGACATGCCAAGCGAAGACAATGTATAATTAAAGCCAAGGACTAACAATTATTCGCGGTTATTTACCCGAAATTCCAGCCATATGTCGCTGGTTTGTGCGAGGTGGCCGCGTTAGGACGGGCGTTATTTTGACCATAATTCTTGCTTTGGGGCGGTGGGTTGCTTGACAGACCTGATGGATAAGACTGGGGATTAGAACTCCTCGAATTTGAACTGTAAGACGAATAGTTAGGGTTCTCCTGGATGGGCCGGGTGTTGAAAAGATTGTTCAAACCTCCGTTCTTGGTGAGATCGTTGAGGATATTGCCAAAGATGTTGGAGAAGCCGCTGCCGCCTGTGCTCGAGCCGGTGCCGCCGGAGCCTCCGGTGTTGGCGTATTTATTCAATGTATTGAAAATACTGTCTAACGGACTGCCTCCTGAGCTTCCACCTGTCGAGCCTCCAAAGGGATTTCTTCCTCCAGGCGACGATCCTCCTCCAGATGACGATCCTCCATAAGGTGAATTGCCTCCGTATGGTGAATTACCGCCGCTATTAGAGTTGCTGCCGTAAGGAGAATTGCCGCCGTAGGGTGAGTTGCCTCCGTAAGGAGAGTTACCTCCGTAAGGAGAGTTGCCACCGTAAGGTGAGCTACCACCGTAAGGGGAATTGCCTCCCTGAGAGGAGTGTCCTCCGTAAGGGGAGTTGTTGCCGTAGGGTGAACTGCCTCCGTAAGGTGAGTTGTTATTCGGCGGTGCGGGGGGCGGGTAGTTTGGAGCAGAATCGAAGTTGTGTGTTGGAGTGTGAGGTTTGGGTGTTACTGACGGCTTAGGTGGTTCAGCGTGAGTTCCTGTAATGCAGAAAGAATAAAGTTAAATTGCTATTAAACATCTCATTAGGATTTTATACATGCGCAGGCTGTTTAATGAAAATTGGAGCAGTGCAATCCGAAGACTTGGCGAAGGATTCACTGTGTAGATAGTACTAGATGATTTCAATAATACTTTTAGCAAGTTCTAATTATTATCATAACATAAAGTAATTGAAACAATCTTCTATACATAGGAAGGTATAGGTAATATTTTCGTTCTTTTTTAACATTTATGCGAAACGCAAAATAACAGCCCAAAAAGGTAAGTATGGTACCTAAATAAAATCCATACACATGCGTGATTTAAAAAATAAAACATAATGTGTATAAAATGGTTGAGTATGAAAGCTTCATCTTCTATAAATACGTTTTATACCTATGATGATTTGAAGCATGCTAATGTAATGTATTACACATTTTACCTTATGTTCGAAGAAAAAAAATCGCCAATCTTTAATACAAATATCAAATATTAGTACCTAATATGAGGTTTTCCTCCTTACGTCGTTTCTACGGTCAAATAAATAATAATAAATAAATAATATCCTCAGACATTCACACCAATATCAACTAGCCCCATTTTAAACAACTAATGCTGCTTGTGTTACGGATACTAGATGACGGATAAATATATTTATTTGATATATACATATAAATATTCAGAAAATATACAATACTTATATTAACATACTGGTGAACAAATGCCTGTATTCATCACACAAACATCTGTTCCCACCGGGGATCGAACCCAGAACCTCTCGAGATGGCGACGCCTTGAGACCGGCGTACAGACCACTCGACCACGGAGGTCGTCAAATGAGATAACTCTTGGCTAATCAATGAACTGTAAAACAGATTGTTTACGATCGTTTCGTTCATAATAACGAGGTATTTGTTCTTTATGACGTTAAATGTCTCTTACTACTTTAGTAGAGGAAAATTTTTCTTTATAAGCGACTCGTCAATAAACCCGATTTGCATACAACTAGATCAAAGTAACTTTGGTATTAATCAAAGTCTAGCAATAGTACCTATTTGGGTTACAAATGGATTAAAGAAATGTTACACTTGTTAATAAATACGTTATCTAATGAATGGCTTACATTGCTTTTGTTAGGAAAAATCTATGCTACTTTTATGATAATGAAATGTCCAAACAATACAATTTTTCGGTTAGTAGGTCCCGTAGCAGATGTGGTACGACCCGATTACAGGTTTATGTATATTCACAATTTTATTTTAGGGCTTTATCTATACATATAATAAAATTGTAGAGGTCGAATGTCTGTACATAGAAAAAAATGCTTAAAACCAAGTCGGGGATGTGAATAAAGGGACACTACCAAAAAAAATTTTTTTTTTGTTTCTCTGATAGTGCAGGCTAATCTTCGTAATGGTTGGACCCATTTCAATGAAATTTTGCATGGAATTTTTTTTTTACCTTATATCTGTCCACATCTTAGTTAAAAAAACATAGTAACAGCGGACGAAGTCGCGGCCAACAGTTAGTTATTTAATATTACATGATTAACTAGTCAATTTACTATTTACAGCATAGCATTATAAGATTGCAGACGATGTAAAAGTTTAATTAACACTGAAGGTAGTAAGTAAATATTTGAATTCGTTATTACAAAACTACCATTATTCAAATATTAATCTACATACCTTCAACTTGTGACTTCTTTTTGCAGGTAGGGTATGTTCCGCAGTTGGACGTGTGTCCAAATGAGCAGGGATCTTCGGCCAACACGCACACCTCGCTGTTGAGACATCCTATGTCTTTGCAGGTGCGGCCGTATTCTGTTCAACAAAGTTAATTACCTATTACTAAAGCGCTGGTATTAGTAAAAATGATATTATTTGTTATTTAAACTCCAGAAAAAAACAAAGAAGATCGCTTAAATGTCGTAGCTGGTCCCTTCAAATCAGAATGTTTTTACACTTTTACGTTTTTCGCTAAATGTGTGCGGACTATATAAGATCAATCTTTGTTATAAAAAGAGGAAGATAAAATTCTTCGAGTGTGGATCGAGTAGGCTGATTGAATAAAGATGTTCATTTATCAACTGTGATTTGTATGATGTTAAGTTCCAGTCTCAAATTCAAGCAGATATATCTTTCTGGGAACCTATTACCCGCAGACACCCACACCACCGTTACAATCGTTTTCACGCCCGTTTCACTGGAATAACAAAAGGGATTTGGGCAGGTAAAAGAGTGTTCGAAAATGGAAAAACTCCATAATATCGAATGAATAGGTATATTTTATTCCGCTGTGTCTATGGGAATCCCGCCCTTTATAACCCGCATGGCGTGACCGGGCAAGGAATTCAGTTGAGGAATATTTGCATACTGGATTTTGTATGTACTTGGGTGTCTGCTTTTCGAAGTCGATATTAACTACATTATAGTATAACCCTACGAAAAAAGGCGTGACATTATGTACAAGTATCAAAATTAATAATTACTCTTATTTTCGATTAAGGTTGGGTTCAGTTCAATCCTTTGATACAATAATATCTCAATATTTTGCACGACCAAATAATTAATAGTTATTATTCGTATACTACATGGTATACGAATAATAACTATTAATTAATTGGTACACATGTAGGTACTTAAGTATATAATTTTAGTATTTGTGCCAATTCCGAAGTTTATATATAGCTACAAAGGTTACATTAATGTTGATGTTATTAGTTATCGATTGAACTTTAACATTATGAAACAAAAGACTTTGGAAGATTTATTTAAGAAACATTGTTCTTTTTAAGTTTGCTAAAGAACCAAAAGTAATATCGCATCGCATCCTGGACAAAACTTTTAATTGTTTAATTTATACCAGATCGAGTTCATTTTTTTATATAAAAACAGCAATTGACTCAACACCCCCTGATGGTAAGCAGTAGGAGAGTCCATTTGCGGAAATAGTTAGGGCCACAGAGAACAGACGTCACCTAGCTACCTCCACCTTGCTGGCCCATGAGGTGCTTTTTCACGCTGTCTGAAGGAACCACCCATGTTGTACGATGGAGGGAATGCGTGTGCCGGAAGCAAAATTCATGCACGAGCGCAAGAAGAAAGAGTTTCTAAATCTCTTTGTCCGTGATAACACAGAGGTCATTGTAAATTGATGACTCCGCAAACCGGCACGCGTACTTTTGCAGGAAAGGAGTGAAAAATAAGGTCAAATATCTCTTCAGACCGACCGTGGAACATCCGATAAAAGGCACTTAATGGGTATTGGTGACCTCTGCAGTGCTAATTATACGGACAGCACGTTGCTGCAATCTATCCAGAACATCGAGGAGGTACTGAGCGGAATTATCCCACAAATGCGACAATATTCAACCTGGGTTTTAAGATCAGAGCGCAAGTCCATGCCGATCAAGATGAGTAGTGTTTCAAAGAGAGGGAAGGGGAAGGAATGCCGACTTTTTACCCGAGAAAACCTTGCCTATCAATAGCCTCACCCCAGACATGCAGCAAGTACGCCAAAGATCGTACGGTCGTGTATAAAGGAGTTATCTACCAGGTATCGGACCAGTTTTGTTTGTTTATGACCCGTTTCATTACCTTGCACAGAACTGAGGTGATAGCAATTGGGCGATAGTTGGTCGGGTTAGATTTGCCCCCTTTTTAGGGACCGGCTTCACATAAGCTTCTCTCCAAGCTATCGGCACACAACATGTAGAGAGCGAAAGATGATAAAAGTGTGTCAGGACGCGGGACAACTCCGCTGCGCCTTTCTGAAGTAATATCGCTGGGATGCCATCCGGTTTACTAGCTTTCCGGACGTCGATAGACCGTAGTTCCGCACGTATATCACACTGCCTAATACGAATATGTGGGTGTGCATCACGGCCATCAACGGAATTGGTCTGCAAAGAGTTTTACCAGGAGATCTACTTTCTCTTGCGACTTGTGTTGTCTGTCATTATTGCAAATAATATATTCTTATTATAAAATAATAACAATAATAGGATTAATTTTAATTCTAGTAAATTTATAGATATGATAAAAATTTCTATAAAAAATTGCCTTATACCTATATCAATTTAGAGGTCATTATGACCTCTCATGGTTTCTACGAAACCAGTTGTACTTGTTTTGGACTAGACATTTTAGTGTAATGATTTTGTGGTTTTACGATATTTATGTATGACACTCATATGCACATAATCTGATTAACCATTCCGTCCATTTTGCATTACAAGGAACCATTTATCGAGAATATACGATTATACTACAGCTTTTAGAGCTGGCTAATGAAAATGGGCTCTATTATAACTACTCACGCCAAATAAAAGTGTGCTAAAATTTTAAAAGCCTTGTAAAATTAACCTCTTATTGTTATAGTAATAAAATCTGTTTTGCGACTTGCTTACGCCATAAAAGAGGCAAATCTACGCCTACAACGTTTTAGGCTAAAAGTTGAAGCGCAAATTTCTGGAATGTTACATCTGCGTCTAGCAAGTGCGACTTTAGAGGCAATAAAAAAAAACAAATAAAAAGCTTCATAACGCCGGATCATAACTCATTGTTTTGTTATTTTTGAGGCGAGCGTGTTGCTCGGTTTATGTGTGCATTACGTAATGGATTCGAGCCATATCTTATAAGAATCTCACAAAAGTCCGAACGTGCTTAAGATGTAGTGCATCTGACCAGAAATCTGCTTTTGCATTGATAAGAGTAAGACTAACACAATATAAAAGATTTAATGAGACAAATTAATGAAAATATTTTTTGAAATAACACAAAGAAAAATGTAGATGCAAACAGAATTAGTAATAAATATTGAAAAGCCTTACTTGAAAATCCATCAGCGTATAGCACCAATGAAAATGCAAAAACAGCTGTTCTCCAATCCATTGTTGACCTGAAAGTAATTATAATCTTATTAATGAAGCACAATACATATTACGTCAATTTTAGCACCCACGCACGTGGTTCCGAAAATTCTATTTAAATAAATTGTATGAAGACGTTTTGTAATAGTACTACCTATCGCCGTAATTGAATTATCAATGAAACGGTTCTGTAGTAAGTATTATGTAGTAGGAATTATACAAATTGAATTACTTAGAGAGATTTGTTAGCTTTTAATTGGATTTCTTGCATTTGGGAATAATGTCAAGGCGTTAACTGGAGATCGACATAATTGATGTAATTTGTAAAAAGCTTAGTTGATCAATTAATTCTAGGAGCTTATGGCAATGTGACAAAATCAAGCTCTAGAAGTTTTAAGTACCTAAGCCGTATGGTGGTGAAAAATATTGTAATTAGATCAACCCATGATTAACTATTTACATCATTAGTAACACAACTTAATTTCCTAACCCTTAGCAATACCAAAAAGAAAAGAGTAACAAAGTTAGTTCGAGAAGTTTCAGTAAACGGGTATGGTGATGGCTATTAGTGTACCTACTTAACTACACTAGCAACTTAATTACATTTCGTTAATAACACTTAGCAATACCAAGAAAGAGTAACAAAGTTGGTGCGAGATGAAACAGCTCGACAAGTGTATTTCACAGCACACGTCGACGGACAGCTCAGCTGAAACTTTATGACGCTGTGCAACATTCCCCGAGCAATTTCCTCCAAACTGTTTCGTATAACCTCGTTAGCAAGTACTGTGTTGGTAAGTAAGCGCTGGGGATACGGGGCCCGCATTGTTACTCTTTATTGAAAGCTGACGGTAGGAATTTTGTCAAATACTCCATGCAACATATTGGTCTCTGAAAAATTGGGAACATTCCGATGTTATGAAATTACCTCGGTATATGGGAAGCGATAAAGTTGTAGTTTTATTAGCTGAAGTATTTAATATTTTATGTTAGATTATTAAACATCAAAGATTTTAAAGGTAGAAGAGAAAAAGCTAGATTTAGGCACTGAAATGTCGACAATCCTTGCCAAAGATTAAATTTTAATAATTTTGCACGCATGTTAGACACCACCAATAAATTAAAAAGTTTAGTTAACGAACGTGAATCTCCGGGAAAAATAACATTACCAACTGAATTGAAATTGAAGACTGAGTATGGTGTGGCTTAGGGGGTGAGTGATAGGTAAGGGAGCGCCTAATGTCGGAGGTCAGCCAAGGGCATCGGGCGGAGGGCGAAGAGACACGCAAGGCTTTATTTTTCTATTCTAAAATTAAATGGATGTGGAATATTGCAAAATGAGATATTAAATATTCATAAACGTGTTGTAAAGTCTTTCTAAGATCGTGTTTCTAAGGACTATAGACGAAAAAGTTCTACAGTATCCAATTTACTGAAGTAGGTATTTTAAAATTAATTGTGGTAGGTAAAATAGTAATAAATGTTATCTGTAGTTTATTTTATTGCCCCCATAGTATAAATAGAATCCAAGTTATGTTAAATACAGAAGTTCCATCTAATTAATAATAAACGTAGTGTGTCATTTGTTTTTCACTAACAGGAAGAATCTTGCTTTTCCTGTAGTAATTTTCATTTGATCTATTGTTTAAGGAAATCTGGCGTTTGAAGCTATAAATAAAACAAACGTGACGAACTTAATTCCCTAATTCATAATTAAATAGAGCAGTTTGTCATTTGTTTTTCACTAATAGCAAGAATATTGCTTTTCAATTTTCAATTTGCATTTGATATCAGGCTTATGGTAACTATTAAAACAAACGTACAATGACAATAATTTGGGCAGGTGTCTTATGAAATTAGAATTAACAGCGGAGCGCTGATTAAAAAGGACGCCAGTGGAGAAATTAAAAGGATCCCTGGGGGGATATTACATGCCATAGAGCAGTAATTGGATAGCGATACGAGAGATATATTGCCCGACATAAAGCCGCGCTCGGTAACTTTCTACCCATTTCCGGCAGCCCACTTGTGAATCGTATTTCGGGTCGTTTTTATCTTTTTTGCGGGATGCGGCGGTGGAACCCGAAGTGACAGGAGCACGGAGCACTTCGCAGCTCATATATCACTTGCCGCAGCGCTAACGGCCCGCTGTCACCTACGTTCTTCATTCGTCAACTTTATTGTTTGTCTTAATGCCGTTTTGAGGTTATGTTGCAATCTGTCACACCTCTATGGGCTCGTTATTTATCAAACTGTTAAGTCGTTATTCTTTGTTCGCAATATTTGCAGCTTAAAAGGCAATAGCTTATAATTGGTTATAGATACCTACTTTAATAGTTCTAATAGAGAAAAAGTTACAGATTAAAAATTGAGACAATTATTTTAATGTCTTTATTTTAATTCCTAGGTGAATCACGAATTTCAAAAAGATGTCGAGTGACAGGAGTCTTTCTCCTTATTAGTAATGACTATTGTAGTTAAATATAAAAAAAATATCAATAATTGCAAAGTGCAAAAATAACAATTCAAATACGAGTTTTCTAGTTACTCTTAAAAGGAATTAGTAAAATGGTAGGACCATCTATTTGTTACAAAATTTTCTATTCGTAGAACGAATTCCAGTTGGTCCAGGTAACCCAACCTTTTTAGAGAAGCATTTTGGCGTGTAGTTTCTAAACTCAACATGTGCGGAATTGTCAAACTATCAGGGTCCGAAATTATATGAAATAGAATTCCACGTATAGGTAGGTTTAATTAAAAAGGAACTATGCCTAAACGTTCTACTGCTAAGAATTTCTATTCAAGCAATTTTAAGATGTTCTGGAATTATGACATAAGTGGTTAAAATCTTGGAACAGTCGTGGTTAAGTATCACAGTATAGAGGAGTATAGTTAGGTAGGGAGACACACATTCGCACCCACATGATTCTACTAGAGCATTTTATCTGGCGACGGCTCCCAGAAGCGTGAAGTGTGAACATATCGGAGATTTCCGCCGATATAAATCTCGGTGTGCGACACCCTTGCTTTATACTCGCCGCATCCCCTGCAATCCGTGAATTTGTGGACTGGAAGCCAGCAACGATGCATCGAATCCGGAATTTGAACGCGCCAAACCTTGCGACCAACTATATTCTCTGTCAGTCACGTACGTTGCTCGCATTCGGGACTATGCTGCCGCATTTGTCACCCTTTGTAAGTGTCAATTTGGCCTCTGAATAGTAAACTTCGTGTATTGAGACGATTATTTCAAGACCTGCTATTTTAAGGGATTTTTTTATTTTCGCATTTGCCATCTACCAAATTGCAGTTCGCCGTATCGCAAATGAAAACTCACCAAGTTAAACACACACCAAGTTCTCGTTAATTAATTGAGGTACTCCTCAAGTGAACTGTGTCTTCTGTTTATTACAAGTTACAATAACGTCAGTAATGATAACGGTGAGTAATTTTGCGTGAGATCATGTTAAATTCTTTATGTACGTAATAACATGAGGCATTCTGATTAAATATGTATAGACAAGTAGGTGCATATCACGTAGGAAATAATTACATGGTTATAATAGGTTGGGGAAAAAGTTTCTTCGCATTTTTTAAGAAAATTCAATACATTTTTTAATATAGTTTATTTACATTTAACTAAAGTATGTAGGTACCATTTTGTTCGATAACTTTTTGCCATCTTGTAGGTAGGGACATGATCCCATTGCTATAGAAATTTTGGGACTTCTGGTCAAAATACCGCGACAAGTGGTTTTGGCAGTCCTCTCGTGATGTTAACCTGACACTGCCTTAAAAATTCTGAAGAGACCGAAACAGGTGGAAATCTGAAGGTGCAAGATCAGGACTATACGGCGGATGCATTAACACCTCCCAGCCAAACTCTCTTAATTTTTGCTGAGTGGCTAAAGATGTGTGAGGTCTAGCGTTATCATAATGAAAAACACCCCTTCTGTTGATTAATTCCGGCCGCTTTCTCTCAACTTCATGCTTTAATCTCATCAGTTGTTCGCAGTAGAGTTCAGAATCGATGGTCCTGCCTGGTGGTAACAGCTCATAAAGAATAATGCCCTTCCAATCCCACCACACACACAGCATCACCTTGTTACGAGTTAACCCGGGTTTCGCCACAGTCTGTGTAGCCTGACCGGCCTTTGACCACGACCTTTTTCGCACGTTCTTGTCGTACTTGATCCACTTTTCATCACCAGTTATAAAGAATCACAAATGAGTACACGGTTCATTAGGTTTCTTTCAGTGAGCTCGTGAGGTACCCAAATGTCGAGCTTTTTTGTGTACCCAGTTTTTTCAAATGCGCCAAAACTGTTTTGTGGTCAATTCCCAGTTCTTCAGCTACGTCGTAACTACTGACATGCCGATCTTGCTCCACTTTTTCAAAAATGGCATCCATTTTATCTGTCATAGGGCGACCAGAGCGACGTGCATCTTTGACATCAAAATTTCCGGATTGAAAACGCTTAAACCAAATTTGTGCTACTCTCACAGACACTGCACTAGGTCCATAAACATCGCAAATTTTTTTCGCAGCTTGCGTTGCATTTTTACCTTTTTTGTAGTAAAATTTTAAAATGTATCGAATTTCTTCATTAGATTCACTCATCTTGGCGGTACGAAAAACAAATGAATATCACACATTTTCCTAATTTGAATTTGGAATTATGTTCTTTAAAATTTAAACTTTCAATTATACCAAAACCAGCCAGATACAAATAGTATAGCCAAAGAGATTTTATTACAAGTTTATACATACTATAATGCGAAAAGACTTTTTCCCCAACCTAATATATTTTAATTCTTCCCGGAAAAAATCTATGATTCAGGCAAAGTTAAAAATTTGCTTCATAAATCCATCACGGTATTTAACTATGGTGCATGAATTATGCTTAAAAACTATATTTAATGCCACAAAAGAAAACATCATGTTATTGCGCAAAGCTATTAATTTCAAGAAAGCAAGATTATATCGACGTGATTTATTTTTAAATGTTTTATGCAGTATTTTGATAATGCTAATTAAATATTAAATTGACATTATCACATTCAATATAAACACATAACTAAAGCAAACATTCAGTTATTCGACCAAGTAATACTTGTATTGCTTGAAGAAATAGGTTGACCATACAATACAAACATCGATATCTTCCGTACTAGCTTCATTTACATCGATTTCGATAACTTTGGCCATTTATTATATGGCGTATTGTAGTCCCGCCTATTGCTGAATGTCCTGGCATTTATTGTCAAACTTTAAGCTTTTGTAAGGTGAATGATTATTTCAAGAACAAAGCGAATTCGCACAACAAACATGATTGTACTGGGTCATCGATAAAACAGTTTTTCCAAGAAAGATTATTAATTCCGCGTACTGTTTACATATTTAGTCAAGAAATAATATATTAAAAGACTTTCAACTATTCAATAAAAGCGAGAATATACGATATTGTGTAGGAAGAATGAAACTTTGAAGGGCGAATGGCGAATGACTAGAATTCATACATTCATATAAGTAGGTGATTAGTAAAAGATAAGCCTTTACTTACATTGCTCCAATTGATTTTAAAGTTTACTAGCTGTTGCCCGCGATTCCGTCCGCGGTTACTATGGTTTTCTAACTATCCCACGGGAACCCTTTAATTTTCCGGAATAAAAAGTATCTATGTATGTATGTAGTATGTTGACCAGGGATATAAGGTACCACCAAGCCAAATTTCATTGAAATCGGTCTTGATTAGCCCGTACTAACAGACAAAAAAAAATACAATTTTTTTTTGGTATTTACCTATTTTGGAACCCCCCCGGTTCCAAAATAGGGAAATACCCCCGGTTTTGAGCATTTTTTTTCTATGTACAGACATTCGACCTCTACAGTTTTATTATATGTATAGATATGTCGTGCAATAAAGGGTTTATATATTAAGCACAAGGTAAGCGTAACATTGCATATAGAAGCTCTAGATTTGTGCACTAGTGATGTGTTAAGCAACACATAAATCTATATATCTGGGAAACCTACCCTATACCCTATATACCTACCCTATAAATCTGGAAAAAAAACCACACATGGAATTTATTTAAGTTTTTTTTTCACTTCCTTCTCTCTAATCTACTTTACTCCAATCTATGTGTCTACAAGAAATATTTCACTTAAGTATAAGTCCATCTACCACATAATGTGGGTAACGTTAATCATTAGTTGGAATATAGCCAAAGTGGATAACGCGTATTGAGTAGATAGTACAAAGCATAATTCACACTTCCCAATGAACGTCTCTTTGTTAAAAGTGTCAAAAGCAGTTCTAGTAAACATCAAGATATTTGTTATTTATATGGAACCATAAAACCAGAGAAAAAACATTTTAAAGATGCTCACTACTTAAAGTGTTATTTTGAATCCAGTAATTTTAGTGCGTAGATAAATTGGACACCGTTTTTTTAAATTGGAGCAAGATTAGTAGCTATGCCCGTAGGTATGAAGTATTTCAAGTAAATTGTAGATATAGTTTTGACCCCTTTGAAAACGAATAGGCACACAAAAACCGTAGGTGGCACGCGAGCTTTCTGAAAGAAACCTAATGAACGTCATTGGCGATTATTTATTGAGTCCTAGAGAAACCGTACCGTTTTTGAAGAGATTGATAAACTGGTGATGAAAAGTGGATCACGTACGATATAAACGTGAGAAAAATCGTGGTTAAAGGTTAGGCTTTACAGATAGTGGTAAAACACAAATTACTTCGAAAGACTCGAGCAAAATGAATACACTATTTTAGTCCTGTTTTGTGTATACTAAGAATATAATACTTATAAGCTGATTGCGGTACTAGACACTTGTTATATGAAAAATACTAAGTACTTTAATAGTACCTATCATGTTTTTGTTCACGACTGTAACTTTTCCTCCTATTGAGGGCTGCCAAAACATTAGGCGCTTTTATTTTTAATTTCTACAGCGACAGGATCGCGTTACCTAGAAGGTGGCAAAAAAATGAACTAAATGGCACAGACCTATTCTATAAATAAGTCTACACAAACTCTGATCTTGGGAGTTTGAGGAAAAAGATTCCACATCCTATTACAAAGATAATGGTATGACTTGGTAATTTTAGCTGAAATCCCCATGTAACAGATGGCGAGCCTATTGCCATACACCGGGCACAAAGTGATAGAAAGAATTCCAATAAATTATTAATTTTGTTGTTATTGAATGAAATACAATAACTACGAGTATATCGTATAATTACAAGTTTTTAAAATGGCTTCTACGAAAATGGCTACTTCCCCAGTAAGAGTAATTTGTATGGTCTACAAAAAATGACTTAGTGCTTATATAGGAATTATAGTCGCATATTTCCTACACCGTGAGAAAAAAAAACAGGTTTTTCATTCAATGTTGATGATGTAGATTGGTCAGTATCCTTGAGAGCGGTCGTAGTCGAGGCGCGGTTTAGGTTTTTGTATGCACGTTATCGGCTAAAATAGACTTCGGGAATTCTGGCTCATTGTAAACAAAGCTAATCTAAGGCGTATCCATATCCTGACTGATATTAGTTTTTTAGGCAAAGAAAGTCGTTGGGGTCTTATGGTTCTATATATAGGTATTTATGACTAATAAACATATACATCAATGTAATCATCAAATGGTATAATGGTTATATATATAATATAATGGTACCGTCACCAAATCTCTGCTTAACCTATGGTTGACTGGTAGAGAACGATATTTGTCGTTAAGTCCGCCATATGTACCTTGTTTAGGACATTTAATTTTAAATAAATAAATAAATCAATGCTAATAAATTACCCTTTGTAGATCGAGAAAGAGATAAAATATAATAGGCGGCTGAGCCGACTAGTGACAAAGGGCAATCTAGGGCAGGTTGTGAAACCGGCCCTAGATTAGTCAAGCCTGACAAATAATAAAAAATGGTCATTATCATTTAAATCAGTTTCCGAAATTATAAAAGTTTATCTCACTGGCATAAATTAGTATTCAGTATAAATAACGTGCGTCGCTCAGCTTCAAGACTCACGGTCAAATCTATTGGTATCTGGCTTAAGGAGTTAAACATAAATATACAGAAAGTCGATCTCAATTTTTCTGTATGTTTTGGTCGAGTAAATTACAATAGTTATTTGATAATCGCCTTCAAGAATGATGAGGTGCTTAGACTAAAGAAAAATAAATATTGATACATAGTACCTATGTTTTTGTAGAATCTAGTAAAAATAAATGTGCCCATACACATTTCAAACTCGTGTGATTTCTAAAAATATATATTTTATTTTCTACGTTGGGACCTTGGGACCCATTACGTAAATAACAAGGTGCTGTATTACAAATTTCTTAATTAATAGCCTACTTCAGTGTCCTAGCTAGACTAGCTCACGTACAATACCTTCATTAGTGCAAAGGTTCCAGTGCCTGCTAAATAACAATTCTAGCAAACGGCTCCCAAGTTTTCATTAAGCTAGAACAATTTTCAAGTTTATTTGCAATGTTCTCATGAATTTACTGGATACAACAATTATATTTCCTACGTGCTCGCTGTGGAACATCCAAAACGTTGTCGCTATAAAGAATGGAACCGCAACTGCATCAGAGCAATCTTTTGCGGGGTTTGGACGGGCGCACCGGATTCTAAGAGTTTTGCGAGAACGTGACTTATGCTCATTCGACATCGCACTGATATTAGCAGGCTGTAGTTGGCAATACGCCATAATTGTTCGCATGGGTCCCTCAAGTACTTGGTTTACAGACGCTAAAGGAAGTGTTTGCTCACGAAACTGGACATTTTTATGTGCCGCAGTAGGACATGCGTAAAACAAGATTTACAATGCGTAATTTCTATTTAAAAATATTGGATAATTGTAATAACGTTTCGAAGTCATATAAAAGTCTGTATAAAGTTTGTTATCGTTTACAAAACATTACAGTAGCTAGTAATATTTTTAGCAACATTATTTTGTTTTTCGGGCAATGGATGGAATGGATGGATCATATTTAACTAAGTAGAAAACCATCATCAGTATACCTACATATTAGTAGATAGAGATATGTGGAATGTTCGATCGTATGATCGAAGTTTAAATAAATATCCTCAGACATTCACAACCACAACTATCAACTAGTCCAATTTTAAGCAACTAAATGCTGCTTGTGTTACGGACACTAGATGACGGACAAATATATTTAATAGATAAATACACATAATTATTCAGAATATAAATAATATTATACATATATACTGAACATCCAAGACAGAATAACAAATGTCTGAAAATTCATCACCCAAACACTTGCCTCCATTGGGGATCAAACCCAGGACCTCTCGAGATGGCGGCGCCTTGAGACGGCGCGTACAGACCACTCGACCACGGAGGTCGTTGGAGGTCGGAGTTTGATCCTTTATGGTTTAGATCATTTTGATAGTGTTAGGCTTCAATTAAGAATAGTCAACTATCTAACAGATAAATTAAAAAAGAAGCAGAACTGGTATGTATGTACCTAAATATCTTTTAATTAATTTATCAGAAAACCGACTCTGTTAAAAGTAAAAAGCAGTAAAAGCAAATACAATTTAATAAAATATTTGATTATCTGTCTCTATTTGAATATTAATCACAAAAACAACATCAAGAATTAAATTCAATTTTCATACATAATAAATTGTGAATATAATCATACTAATTAGTTATTATATTCACAATTTATCATCCATGATATTTACTTAGACTAGTGGCAGAAGCAGAAATATTGTTAACAACACAAAAAAAAACAATACAATAAGTACTAAATAATACACACCATTTTCTCTTAGTTAAAATATATATATATATGAAAAACAATGTATAACAATTTCAGAGGAAATTTTCAAAGCATTGTATACAGATTGCTGTAAACACAGGAAGTTTCAATTTATTTCCTCATTGTGATTGTTAGGTGCATGAAGACATCCTGGTATATGATACACAATATGTACAGGTACACACTCTATCTACAATATAGATGTGAGTGAAATATTCTGAAGAAAAAGAATTCTTATGTTGTCGTTGTTGTTAGACTGATTAAATGTTTTCCTTGAATAAACAAAAGGTTGAATAACTGGCCTTATATGGTTGCATAGTTCTAACAAAAAAGTATCTAGTTTTTCCTTCCTTCTGGTTCTATTGGTTCATAACATAAGTACAATAATAAAGATGCAAATGAAGCATCATCATGATAATTCACCCTAGAAATGCCCATTGATGTACACAATAGGTATGCATTATAATAATAATAAAGATTTTAACTAAGGCATAGCTGATAGATAATACCCACATTGCACCTGGTAAGGATTTTATGTAGACAATACACAGAAATTATTTGAAAATCATACTATACCTATCTGTTTATCTATAGCCGGGTGGGCTTTAAGGTGCCATCTTAAACTTTAAGGTTTCTGGTTTCAGCTTGGCGGAGCATGGTATTTGTGTGATTAATACAAGCATTTTTATCTGAATTGTAACTGTTTATATGTCTTAACCAAAAAAGATCTTATATTACATATAATAAGTAATTATATTTATTGCATTGGACCCCATAAACACAAGACCCAGGCTAATTGGTGTCATCATAAAATATTTCAAATGTATAAAATTTCTTTTTTAGAGATATCCACATAGCCAAAATAATTATATTCTAAAGATGTGTAAGAGTAAAAAAAAACCATGAATAATTTTAAACTAACTATTGGCATAGCTGTTAGGTATCAAGGTCTGGCAATGAATCAAAATCCTTTGCTGTAGTTAAATGAAACGGATTTAAAGCAGGTGATAAGTAATTTTAATAATGCTATTTATTAAGAAATGTCCAAGAAATATTGAAATTTATTTGTTCAAATGCGTAATTTATTATTTGTTTAGTTACAGTAATTATCTTCTACATGATTAAGTTTGACCTTTAACTGATAACTCATTCATGTCAATTAAAGCTTTTAGTTAGACATTTTAGAATTATACCTTACAGTATTATGAGTATAGTTTTTCTTTAGTATGTACCTAATGTTTTATTTTATTGTTAGATAGCTTAAAACATAGAAAGATTAAAATAAAAAAAAATCACTTCACGTTATTATCTCACTTTCTATTTCATTATAAAATTGAATTTTTGTTAAAAGCCACACAAAAAACACAGTTTTGTTGCTTTTTTGTAAAATAATTAAGAATATTTTTGAGCATTATCATAGGTAAAGTAATTTCCTATAAATTATCTTTATACAGAGCAGACAGCATGTTGGTATAAATAGAAGCTGTGGATACGTAAAACATTAATAGATCCAATACAAACAGCGAAAGTTAGTTTTACTACAAAAAACCTTGATACTGTTACAAATCCAAGAAAAGAGGTTCAAATTAAATCACTTACCCACTATGGCTCTGTTGTATGACTTCCAATAAGGAAATTAACTGAAGCAATCTGTTTATTCCACTAGTATTCTCAGTCAGCAGGCTTCTGTGTTACTCACACAAGGTCATTAAAAATTTGCGCCCATCAAATCAACAAACAGCAGTATTCTGTCAATGTCAAAGTCGAACTGACATTAGCTTTCTTAAATATTTTGACGTTTTAGGAAAAGGTTTCGTATTCGTAGAGCAATAGTTATGAAACAACACGGGGTTGTATTTATTTCTGACTCATAATGATTATGCAAAGTGGCCTTGATAGGCATACAAAAATTTGAATATTATGGAAATAAATGGATATTGTATTTTGTATTTTTTGAGTCAACTAGCCTATGGTGCCCAGAGGAGATAGAGCGGTGGTGGGGCAGAGCCCGTAAGTTCCCCTGCAAGAAGCGGAGTAGCCAAATTGACACCATACGTCATGTATTATGGGAATGGGTGGAAAGGAAGACGGGCTCGCTTTCCTACCGTCTGCTGCAAATATTTTCTGGACATGGCTTCTTCGGCAAGTAGATTTGCCTTTTTTAAAATCTTATACCAGGATTCTTAAAGGGTGTTATAAAGCAATAAAATACAATTGATCAGCTAAAATAACTAATTGATCAGCAACTTATGGGCCGCAAATATTTCAATATTGGTCAGGAAAATAACTAATTGGCCAGTAATTTATGGGCAGCAGATATTTCTGATTTGTCAGCAAAATAACTAATTGGGCAGCAACTTAAATGTTTTCTCTGCTGACTAATTGTTTACATTATATGTTTTGATGACACAAAGATTGTTTTTAAGGGTCATAAAAAAATAACATAAACTAATATCTATCACAATCACAGAACAATAAAAACTTTTTTATTGTTCTGTGATCACAATACATTTCCTAGGAATTAATCCTTGATCCTTTTTCTAGATTTTTTAAATTTCCGGTAACATGTATACATATTGCTGCCCAAATAATTATTTTGTAACTCAACTAATTATTCCGCGGACCAAATAATTATTTTACCGCCCAAATAAATATATTGCTGCCCAAATAATTATTTTGTACCGTAACAAATTATTCCGCTGACCAAATAATTATTTTGCGGCCCAAATAAATATATTGCTGACAAAAAAATTTGATTGCTCAAATTATTTTTCGACTGACCTTCTTGTTGCTGATCAAATAATTAAATAACTGCCCAATTAATTACTTTCCATTCTAAAATTGTTTTTCTGTTGAAAAAATGATAGGTTTATCGGATAATCTTATAGCTTGACCATGAAAGATAACGTAAATGCTTTTCTTTTGTTTAATACGCTGGTTTAATATTAAGAATTTTGTGTTATGTATTCACGAGTTTAGGCACAGAGCTTATTAAGTTTCTTTCGGCACATAACTCGAAAAACGTAAAGAAATGTAAGTTTTCTGTAGCGAAGTCTCTCTTTGTATCTTTTTCCGCCAGTTATGATAGTTGCGAAGTGTACGTGTGTGGAATATTGCTTTAGTTCTGACATATTTGCTTGCTCGGGTGTACTTTATGGTATGGCGAAATTAATACATTTGTGATTTGAATTTGGTGCGAAAGTAGTTTGTGAGTGATTTTAAGGCAAAGAAAATAGCTACGATATAACACTTCTAAAATGCATTTAGCCTTTATTTGAAATTGGTGTGCCTTTCAATTGTCTTCCTCAGTCAGATAGGAACTCTATTTTCTTGCTCATAAGATGGAAATTCGTTTTTTCACTTCATGACTAACTCAATGAAAAACTTGGCAGTAGACGTCTTCTATTGCCATAGAATTCATTGTACAAGTTCTGCTATTCACTTGATCTTCAGGTTCACAAGTTGTTGCTCAGTGATAAATTAAAAGGAAATGGACTGACACACAACAAAAGGTACGCTGTTAAATTTTAGTAATGCCTTTTTTATTGGTATTGTAAATTGCTTTGCTACAGAAGATATAAAGATTGTTTATTAAGTAGAGACGTTTGAAACTGGAATTAATATTACAAAAAAACTGAATTTGATTAAAAATAAACTATAACGATAACTTGTTTTCATAAAAGAAATAATTAAAATTTAGACAGGGCGTGTTGAGAATTGAGTAAAAGCTCCGTACTGGGAGTTAGGTGTCAAGCGAAAGCACAGCTTTATTCTCTTGAGAAATTAACTGTTCCATTAGTTTTAATTCACTCGTTTCCACCGAGCTTCGTTATTTCCGTAATATTCCGAATAAAATGTGCTAAAACATAGCCACTGTGCTCAACTGTGGAATAAACTGAGGTATTATGTACTGGACTGTGCACTGGTGTTAATTCTCGGGTAATTTTTAGGTTCGTTTTGTAAAGAGGTTGCGATACTTTTCTTTTTTTCTAATTAGAACGGTACTATGGATTTTTCACATGGAAAATTGCTTTTGTTTTATTTAATAACTTTGAACAAAAAGACGATGAAATGAAATTAAGTGAGTTTTATGTTAATAGATTCGTTCCAAATTAATAGATTCGTTGTGTCGTTTGTCTACATTTAGGCACATTTACACATTTTTGATAAAAAAGACGGGATGATGTGAGAAAACACTTCTTTCCAACTAATGATTATTGGAGTCTAGGTTTGCAGGAAAGGTAACTCGTAACAGCAGTGCGAGCATAGAACTCTCGACAAGTTAAAATTGACGGTGAAAATCGACAAAACTGTCATTTTTCGACAATTTATCGATGTCGGTAGCATAGACCTTGATTTATCGATCTGTAGACAAGGATTGACAAAGTTATCGAATTTATCGAGATAGTTCGACAAAACTTAGCATCGATCTTTTTTTGACATAATGAATAGATAAAATATCGTTTAATTTGTCGAATTTTTATCGTGTCTTCAATCGGCCTCGATGAAGTTATGTCGACCAATTTTATTGATCATTATGATGAATTTCGGCTTTATTTATTAATTTAGATGGGAGTATTGTTTGTATTATGCATTTATTTTACCATAAAATGTATCTAAGATCATGAAATAAATATTTACTACTTACTATAGTTACGTAAAGATTTTGTTAACCTTTTATTTGCTTTCGAGGCTTTATTGTTGATTTTGGAATGGAATATAAAAATTCTTCTGATGCTGTCAGTTTTGTATGGTGTTTTTATTATTAATTTCGCTTTTGACATTGTTGGCTTGATTTGTTTCTTGTCTACTTATTTTATTTCTAATTAGCTTTCGCTATTTTCAACAGAGGTAAAATAAATAAAAAAGAAGGTCTAGTCAAGCTAAAATATTAGGAATACATGGAAAAAGGGAAACAATATTTTTTTTCATGCCAACATCTTTCTTAACAACACACGTTCACTGCATTGTTAATTGTTTATTGATATGATTTACTATATTTAGCTTTGTCAACTCTTTTTTTTTTACTGGATTACATATAGATTTTTAAAATATTAGTTATTAATTTTATAAAATAGAACAATCTTTATATTCAAGATCCCTTTGCCGAAGTTTTTATTTTTAATATGTCCTATTTAAGAAAATAAGAATGAATGAAGAACGAATGATCGACATAATTTGATATCGAGACGTTAAAATTATCATTTCTTTGTCGATCGGACCTCTATGCTAGTGGTTATCGACTCGATTTGGTAAATTCTGAGGGTAAATTATAAGCGTTTGTCGATCGACAAATTTGTCGACTGTCAAGTTCTATGCTCGCACTGCAGCTTCATTTTATGACCTGCATAGAATCTCTTTTATGCCTCTTATGAAGGAACCAGGGTTGTAGGAAGATAGTATGTAGAAATCACGGATAGTGCTAAAATCTTATGGAATAGTTCCACTGCTGGGCACAGACCTACCTCATGGAGAAACACATGAGGAGTGTGGGCCGTAACACCACCACGCTGGCTCAAAGCGGGTTGGTCGTTGATCCCGGTTGCAATCGCAACCGGGATCAACGGCTTAACGAACCTTCCGAAGCACGGAGGAGTTCGAGATCACAAAATTTTAGTCACCCATCCACGGTCTGACCACGGCGAAGGTAGCTTTGTTTTCGATATCGAAAGCCAAAGAGTACTATCCACTATACCACCGAACTTCTCATATCGTTGTCCGTCAGAGGTCTAATACGTAGTGTTACGTTGGAATGAAAATCAAAAAGTTGAGACCGTGGGATACCCTTGCACTCCTATATATTTCCTGAAAAGTTCTTTTGAATACTCACCATTGTATAAGCTGTATAACACTCTTTGTGGCGATATCACGTCGCAAAACTTCTGAAGCCAGTAATAATATTAACTCATAAAAATTGCCTCAGGTGAAGCTTTGAAACACGAGCCAGGCAACAAGAGCTACTAAAGCATTGGTTGATGTTGTGAGTGTATGGATTTATCCTTTTGACAGGAAAGTATATAATAACGTGTTAATGATAAGTACACACCCACAACCATCAAATCAACCATCCAATAGGTAGCTTATAGCGGCGACGGGCTCATCACCTGTCACGCTGAGTGCAGTCATTGCTTGGTGTAGCGCGAACCATGGCAATGTCGTCAAAGGGATAATGGTCGTGATTATATGTACATATGTATGTAATAACAAATAATTTTTACTCTTGCTACTATTACTTCGGGGAATACCGTTTACTCTTGTAGTTTTTTAAATTTTTCCAACACCATACGTGATTTGTGCCATACAAACATATACGAGTACCTATAACAACATACCAAAGTTTAATAAGATTAAGTTTCTTGCAATGATTTTCTAAAAACAGTAGGTTCTATTCTCTTATTGCTCTTAAAGATGGAACTGAAATTCTCTCAATTGGTGAGCTAAACAGAATACCGGCACCGCTTTACCAATGACACACGTGGAAGGAGGTAGGAGGTAGGTAGCAGATAACTAAAAATAGAACAGATGAGTAAAATGAATAACAACTCTGTTATTCATTTAACGGAACAGAGAAAGATTTTTGCTGGTTATAATATTCCAACTGTAGTTTAAATTTACATGAAATGTAAAAAAAATGAAAATATGCAAGGGTTATTATAGTTTCATATTGCTAAGAAATTCGATTGCTACGAAACGATACGATTACGGCATTTTTATTGTTAAGAAAAAGAATTACTTATTCTTTATAAGCACCATCTTTTCAATAACTTTGTGTAAGAGAAATATTCATGAAATATAAAAAATATACCTACTCGCAAGTCACAATAATAGCTTCATATTGCTACGAAATTTGACTGCTACGAAACGATATTATAATTACTGTATTCTGTAGCAGAATACCGTAATTATATTATCGTTTCGAAAAGTTATCACTTAATTTTTTTAAGCGCCATAATTTTTTAAAAGTTTATTGTATAAAAGACTATGTAACTAATGTAAGAGTACTTTTTCTTAAAAGGCTAAAATATATTAGTTGTCAGTATTCGTTTCATTAAACTAATAATTTTTCCTCTAGTCTCATTACTCTAGCGTTGTAACTTCTGTAAGCCGAGGTGCCTGGGTCGCTTTATGGGCCGCCTACAATATTGTGCGTACAAACTTAATGAAAAGGAAACACCCTCCGAATTACACATGGTAGAAAAAACACTATTTATCGATATGTTACTAAGGTTACTTGGTTACAAGCTAGTTATGTAGGTCATAACAGGGTCCGTTTAGCACACAACGTCTTGTTGGACATTATTAAATTAGCGGGAATGAGTGGGTTAACAAACGCAAGATAATTAATGTCGAATATCAATTTTACCGCTTATAGATAACTAGCTTTTGCCTGCGCCTTCGTCCACGTAGAATAGTTACTATGAGATAGTGTGATGGTATGGTCTTCCTCAATAAATAGGCTATTTAACACTGAAACTTTTGTATAAATTTAAACAGTAGCCTCAATTGGTGGAATTGAAAATTTATTCCTACTCTATTATAAGAAGCAAACTTCATAGCGGCGTAAATTTTTTCCGTCATTTTTCTGGGAGGCGTTATTTAATTTTTTTTTACATTCACCCGCATGGCACCTGTTCCTCATGGGAATATCTGGGTAAAAGGTAGCCTATCTCATCATCAACAACCTCTGCTCGTCCACTGCTGGACATTGGTCTCCGCTAATGCACGCCACCGCTCTCGATCTTCGGCCGTTCTCATCCAGCCCACTCCAGCTAACCTACGAATATCGTCATCCCATCTTGTCACAGGGCGTCCCACACTGCGTTTGCCGAGTCGCGGTCGCTAGATTATAAATGTGTACCTAATTTCGGTTAAATTGCTTCAGTAGTTTGGATTTGCTTTGAACGTGAAAGCGAGACAGACAGACAGAGTTACTTTCGCATTTATAATATAAGTATGGACTAGTATGAATAGTAAGGATAAATATTATGTGACAGAGAGAATAACTAATTACAATTACGTGTAATAAACTTGCTATCAATTCTCATCAATAGACTGATAAACGTCCTGTGGAAAATAAAATAGAAATCTCTTCGACGTGAAATCGTTTTATATAATAAAGTAAATCTCATAATTCAACACTTCGTCGCTGCAAGAGGACGAGAGATATAAAATGGAGAAAAACGCCACTAATTCAGTTTGGTGCCGCCGCGCAGTTGGCAAGCACTAAGTTCTGCTCCATAGATATCTATAGGAAGTACATATAATATCTATCGATGGACATGAATTCACTAGGGTTGTAAAAGACACCGCTTATTCATTGTACGTTCACGATAGCGATGTCGTATTTTCCTTGGATTTCGCTTTTTGTTCTCTGAATGTTTGATGACTCTATTACGTACAGTTGGAATGAGCACGTGCTCAGGGTAGAAGAAATGGCGCATTACATACGAGGCAGATCGTATTATGCATGCTGTGGAACTCCTTAACATTCCATTCACGATCGTATCATACGGCGGCGTGCGGATATTCTGATATCTATTTCAATCTTCGTATTAAAATGCGATATTAATTTTCCTTCCACGTCTCAAAAATTGGAAGTAAAATTTCAGAGTATTTCGCTTTCTTTGCTAGTAAATAAAATTGGTAAATGTCGTTAAAAAGTAAATTAATATTGATATTTTTGGTTTGACAAGATTAATGGCCAACCGGGAGACATTTATTAAGCGACCTCTAAAAATATATTAGGGCTATATCTTTTACGGGAAATATCTTAAGTAACGTACAAAGTGCCACCCTCTGGGAGCGTAAAATTGGATTGTAAATAAACAATGGGTGAAGAACACGTTAGTTTATTTAGAGAAGCAAGACCTAGGCAGCCTGGGCTGAGGTTGAATACAAGACGAATTGAGTACATTATCTACAATGCAGTGCCAGCGAGCTACTCAAACTTGTTCTGAGTTATTCTGTGGAGGACGTGGAAGCAGAAACTGTGATTTTGTAGATTTCTGATACAATTTACGTTTTGAACGCCTACCTGATATATTCCATTACTTAAATGTATAAGGCCAATTTTTTTGTTAATTATAAGAATAACTTCATGATTCTTTAAATTATATTAAAATCGTATTTTCATTTGTTATTTTATATTATACCTTTTTCTGCACAAATTATGTTGAAATCTAGCATTTTATAAATTTCATTTAAGTATCTCTTTATTTTATAACTAGCTGTTGCCCGCGACTTCGTCCGCGGTTACTGGTTTTATAACTATTTTGGTATTTTCCCTCTTTTTTCCCCCCCTGACTTAATTTTAAGCATTTTTTCTATGTATAGACATTCTAACTCTACAGTTTTATTATATCTATAGATTAAACGAGCGAATGCAGGTGATCTATACATATAATAAACCTGTAGAGGTCGAATGTCTGTACATAGAAAGAAAATGCTTAAAACCAAATCAGGGTGATGTAAGAAGAGGGAAAGTACAAAAAAAAATCTGGTTATTTTTTTTATAACAACATACTATCACGCCTCTTTCCCCGAAGGGTTAGGCAAAGGGTTTTTTAAGTGTTATGTGAATGATAAAAATTATGATTGCCATAATATAAACCACGAATTACATATGTAATAAGCTGATGAGCAAAAGGACCAGATTATTTATATACTTAAGCTCTAAATTTTAAACAAACGTACTTTAATTGGAGTAAGTGATAATGCAAGAGAAATTATTATGGCTTTTTTCATTTGGGTAGGTACTGAAGGATTTTTCCTATAGGAGCTTGGTAGAAATAACACTGTTTAAAAACTACAGTGAATAAAAAAATCTTGTTTCATAATATTTCGTCCTAAAAATTTAACTAACATCAGTTTTTTCAATGGAAAATAATCTTAAAACTATCTTGAATAAAGCTTACATACACGAACACGTTTTTCCAATCAAAGAATTTACTGGAACAGTGAAACAGGAATAGCTTAAAAAACAAAAACATCGCGGCAGAGTATCTAAAGTTTGTTCCTGTTCCATTTAGAGTAGCATCGAAAGTTCTGGATTGCTAGATTGTTCATCGCATACTCTCAATTGTAACTGTGCAACTTTTGTAATGGCTGCAATTGCGAACTTGTTCGTGTCATTTCATACTGTGGAATTATTCAAATACATATATTTAACTAGTTGTTTCCTAGCTGTTGTTGACTTCGTCAGCGGTAACTATGGTTTTTTAACTATCCCACGGGAACCCTTTAATTTTCTGGAATAAAAAACATCTAAGATGTTGACCAGGGATATAAGGTATCACCATGCAAAATTTCATTGAATTCGTTCCAGCCATTTTGGAGATTAGCCCGTACAAACACAGAGAAACAATAAATAAAAAAAGTTTTTTTTGGTATTTTCCCTCTTTTTACATCCCCCTGATTTGGCTTTTAGCATTTTTTTTCTATGTACAGACATACGACCTCTACAGCTTGATTAAATATATAGATATTACTTGCACTTACTGTAAACAAGCTATGGCAATTTTTTCTTTTTTGGGCACAAAAATGATTTATGATCAAGTTAATTTGCCACTTATTATTTTAATAGGACCAAATCATGCCAATAATGTTAAAATAAATATTTTCCTTTACATATGATGTAAGCTCTTGGCCTTCATCTCACCTGATGGTAAGTGACGATAAGGCTGAAGGTGGTGAGCTTCACCTGTTATTTCTCAACGACTAAAGAACTGGCTACCTAATACCTTGTTATTATGGCAACTTTAGATAAGACGGTGGTAGCTAGAAAGGCGGACTTAGAAGCCCTACCTGGATAAGGTGATAGCTGAGATGATGGTGATATATATGGTATATATTGGGTCCTTACCTATAAAATTGGTGTTTTTATTCTGTCTTAGTATTTTGTCTGTTTTGTTTGTCTGTTTAAGATTCAGAGTATTCCTAAAAAATAATTACCTCGTCTAAAAATAGACTAAATTTTTGAGCTCTTTTGATTTGTTTTGATAATTTGTTGTAAGTTTAATTGTGTTAAAATTGGACACGGAGACAACTCTTTTTAAGTGCCTCCCGAATACATCATTTTATTTCCATTCACTTAAAAACGATAAATAATTTTTATGAAGTGTGATATTACACATATTACTAAAGCTTGTCTAATGATAGATGCCAAATATTATTATTATTATTATTATTTGTTATTATCTTTGGATTTGTCGTTGTGAAGAAAACTGAAAAAAATTTAGTATGGAAAATGCAGAATTCCCCAAAATCTCCATACAAAACACCAATTTCATCGGTATGGACCTAATATAAGATGCCTTTTTCCTGTAGGGATTGGCAAAGATTATTTCTTACCACTTGCTACGGTTCATACATACTCGTATTTTTTTCGATTCATCAACACTCATCACATTCCTCATACATGCTTGGGGATTTTGGGTACTTTGAAAATAGATATTGATTATTAATAATCAATTTTTTAATTCAATACATTAATTTACTTTAAATTGTATCAGTATGATAAGTTTAATTATACGCGTCGCATATTTCGCCGAACGAATCCCAAGGCAATTTTATCGAATGTAGTTGAATGGGCCAGACTTGGCAGGGTTATGTAGAAATCTTCCCAACCAGATGCGGTAGGGAAGAGAGAAAAAAAATCTAATCGTCTCCACTGGGAGGGACAGCTGGTTAGGACTATACTCCTAACTATAAGAACAAAATTAACGCTAGTAGATGTAGGTGGTAGCTACAGTCACGTGGAAAATTATGTAGACAGTTTTGACAGGAAATGATACATAACAGATGCTGCCCTACCAACCCTGTAACGTAATGTTGAAAAATCAATATTGATTTATTGTAACGTCAAATGTCATGCCCCTAGATAATTTCAAAACAAAGTGTTCGAAATGACAGAAATCCAATTCATGTCCATTGAAATTTGGTTAGAAAGTAGGGCGGCAGGATAGAATAAAGACTGTCAAATGTGTAAACCGTAGGTTTGTGCTAACTAAACAATGAGAGCATGCATTGACCAGCATTTCAAAATAAATTATGAAATCACCTAATCGAAAATTGTTTCTATTCTGTGGCAGACTATCTAACCTCCAAATAAATATGTCTTACCTATTATATCGAAAACAAAAATACAATACATTGAATAGCAATAAAATTACTTAATTTCGGCTAAAACTAAATATAATATAAATAATGTTGATGATTTTAATTTTTGTTGTAATTTTATTTTTACGATTTTAATTACTATTTTGAAATTAGTTTTGGTTTAATTTGAATTGTGATTTAAAAAATGTAAGATATAAATAAATATAAATATCCTCAAATTAATTTAAATAAATAAAATAAATAAATATATTTTATTTTTGATTTTAAATTTTAATTTTAATATTCATTCTAGATACATTAATAATTAGTATTTTTTGTTGTTTTGTTTTAAAAAATAGGGAGCGTTCTGCTATATTGCCTCATCTGAAAAGTGCGACTAACTATTAAGTGCTATTATTAAATAACATAATCTGTTTCTACACTAATGGTCTGCAATGAAGATTTGAATTTGTCTTTACGTGCAAAATTGGAGAGCAGGACGATTTTTGGTAAAAAAATAAATTGTCAGTCAGCCACCGCAGATATGCCAGCAGCAGGGTTTTTTATCTTGTACTCTTGATGTCGTCGGCTTCCCTCGTTGATGTTACAAAGGCAACTTGTATATCCGAGATTTTCATAATGTTTCCCCCGCCTTTGTCAGTTGGGGCCGATTATAAAAGTCTTATGTTTGCTGTTTTTGTTTTCTTCACATTTATCGGGGCTATGACAATGTTAACGCTCATTAAATGTAAGCTGAAAAGTCTAAACTTTTATCTATGGTCTAAATAAAGCGTCTTCTTAGGTTTATGCTAAGATAATTTTAATATTATCTCACTGTCCGAAAAAATACTTAATCCTATAATTTTCATAAATCATGATAAAAAACCGGCCAATAGCGTGTTGGGCCACGCTCAGTATAGGGTTCCGTAGTTTTCCAAATGAGATAAAAAATGCTTGGTTAAGTCACAAATTTATTTCAAAAATAATTTTGTAAAATTTATCAAAAACTGTTCTATCCATCAAGTTCAAAATAATTTTCCTAGAAAGTACAAAGTTTTACTTTTGAAATTTTTTCATATTTTTTGAACTTATATGGTTCAAAAGTTAAAGGGGACACACACACATTTTTTTTAACTTTCGGAGCAATTATTTCAGAAAATATAGATTTTATCGGTAAATGATATTAGAAAACCCCTATTCATTTTTGAATAGCTATCCAACGCTATATCACATGTTAGGGTCTAGAGGAAAAAAAAATTCAGTCCCTACAATACGTGTATGGGCACCCCCCGTAATTTAATATTTTATTAAATTATTTATACTTATAAATAACCTGAATATATAGAAATATACATCAACATCCAAGACTGGAAAACAAATGCCTGAAAATTCATCACCCAAACATTTGCCCCCACTGGGGATTGAACCCAGAACCTCTCGAGATGGCGACGCCTTGAGACCGGCATACAGACCACTCGACCACGGAGGTCGTCATCTTCGTCGTTCCTAGTATACTACGGAACCCTAAAAAGATGAGGTAATAAGATGAGGTTTATTTTTTATAATGTTCTTATCTTACAAAAATATTTCATAACGTTTTAGTTTTTTATTATCAACATATTATTAAAAAAACGTATTATTATGGCCGTACTGGACTCTGGTTCTATTCGAGATATGTTTACGTAACTGTCGTTATTCATAACGTAAACATTAGCATGTTATTTCTTTGTCCTTTCTTAAGTGAAAAACATAAACTCTGTGAACATGAGTTATTAATATGAACAATCATGTAAAGGATAAGATTAATAAATATATTAATTAATTCCCTAAATAAATAAATATTGTAATATAAACAACATACAAACATATTGTAATATCATAGTTGTTATGTAACTTATTAAATGAACGTATATTATAAAGAAAGTAGATGTTTTTATATAAAGGTACGAGTATATAGGTAATAAGACGGGTAGTGCCATCATTCAGAAACTTCACAAATCTAAAGCCAAATACATGAATTATTATCCAGTCTACTAGCCAAAAGCTAAAACGAAAACGTTGCCTATGATTCCCCGAAACTCATAGAGAAACACGTTTGTGAGAAATACGACGCATCTGGCATAGTACAGGAATCAAATAAGCCAAGCGTATCGCTACATTTGGATTAGAAGCATGCAGGCATTGCGGTAAGCAATCTCATATTATTCAGCTTTCATACAATATCTGACGTGACCACTGGCGGCGGCGTTAAAAGCCGCTAATCCATTTCCCTTTTGCCAGTACGGAAATGCCGACAAAATGCACGGGAAAAGCTTCGAGTTGTCTTTTTGCAGCTACCATTGAAATATCATTTTTACTCCCGTATGCAAGTTGTTAGGAAAATGCATACTGTTATTCATTGACATTGAGGTGCGAATGTAGAGTTAGCGTTTTGATGTAATCTATACAATAATAAAACTGTAGAGGCCGAATGTCTGTACATAGAAAAAAAATGCTTAAAACCATGTCAGGGGAATGTAAAAAGAGGGAAAATACCAATAAACTATTTTTTAAATTTTTTTGTTTCTCTGTTTATGAACCGATTTCAATTAAATTTTGCATGGTTATTCCTCATATCCCTGGTCAACATCTTATATACTTTTTATTCCGGAAATTAAAGGGTTCCCGTGGGATAGTTAAAAAACAAGTAAACACGGATGAAGTCGCGGGCAACAGCTAGTTTTAAGCAAGATGTTATTTGTAATATTTTATTTGTAAAAATAAATGAAATATTTATGTTGTTTTAACAGACTCTATATAGGGTTTACTGGAAATTTATATTAAATATGTTTTTAAGGACATACATTATAAGTTGTCAAAGAATTAGAGTGGGTTCTATAATATAACCACTTGACGAACAATTGGCGACACTCTAATAAGAAAACAAAACCATTTTTTCCAAAATTGCAGATTTCATACTAAACAAAATCTTTGGTGCAGAATGTTCTTTTTATTCGTCTCGCTTTCGTGTCTGTCATCACTTTACTTAAGTTCTTTCCTATTACTATAATAACGTGTCTAAGATTTTGCCGCTATATTTGAGGAATGTGTTTTGTGAAAGATATTTACTACTGGTTTGCCAAAGACTCATAATTCCTCTCCATTTTTATAAGCTCATAAGGCCTCTATTTCAGCTCATAATGAAACATTAAGTTTCATTCTCAATCTCATTACTAACTTCATACATGCCCTTCGTTTTGTGGTGGATTTGACCTCCAGCTTTTCCATTTACATCTGCCTTAGGTATATCCCTGACTCGTGGGTCTGCTTTCATCCTTTCATCCACTCTCTGAACATACCCAAACCAACTATACATCCCTTTTTTTGTCTCTATCTCTATATGTTGGTCCGGGACACAAAAATAATGAGCCAACTGCTTTTCTTGCCTAGCATGTCGTAAAAGGCGACTAAGGGCGTATTGTGTACTGGGTCTGCGATTGTGTAGGCGATGAGCTAGCCACTTGTTACAACTCTTTCACGATTTTTCATCTGACCAAGCCCAATTTTTTTATGGCTAAATGTGGTCTTAAGGAACACAGTGCTCCTTGGACTCTGCCAACCCCTTCGGGAATTACAGGCGTGATTGTGTGTGTGTGTGTCTATATATATATTCTAGCTGTTGCCCGCGACTTCGTCGGCGGTTAATATTTTTTTTTAACTATCCCACGGGAACCCTTTAATTTTCCGGAATAAAAATTATCTAAGATATTGACCAGGGATATAAGGTATTACCATGCAAAATTTCATTGAAATCGTTCTAGCCATTTCGTATATTAGCCCGTAAAACAGACAAACCGACAAACAGACAGAGAAACAAAAATTAAAAAAAAAAACATTTTTTGGTATTTTCCCTCTTTTACATCCCCCTGAATTTGTTTTAACTAGTTTTTTCTATGTACAGACAAACGACCTCTTCAGCTTTATTATATGTATAGATTAGATATATATATATATATATATATAAAGCCACGCAGTACTGTTAGTTTTCATTACACAAGCCGCAACTTCTCGCTACCAAGAAATTATAGTGAAGCCTGTTAAGTATTTTGTTCTTAATTTTTATTTACAGCAGCGGGTTTCATTTTCCTCCGTCGGTATACCTGCGCAGTTTATGACTAGATTGTAATAAGATTGCAAGAATGTACTTTTAGTTTTAATAGTTTTAATATTACGATGTTATTTAACAGACATTAATCATACCTTCGTTGTTAAGATTGCAGAGTTGATTTAAATCTGGAGAATGTTACACAGTTAAGAGACACGTAAAGTCTGTTCATCCTTACTTGTCCTATTTGGCAAACTTTTTAACGAATTTACTCATTTACAATTAATCCTCCAGTGTGGCAAAAGTTCTACGTGGGTTTGGATTTGCATTTGAACCATACAGCCATATTTGTTCCGTTTCTTAAGATATACGACACTTGTAGGCAAAGATGTCGCCTTTTTTATATATTTTTATATATTAAATCATGCGCATTGGTCGTATTTTAAATGTCAAACGTCAGTTAGATAATAATCAATAATCAGTCCAATAATAGCATCCTGCCACACCGGAACAGGGTTAACAATCTATCACAATAAATCGCCATTGTGGGGGGGGGGGGGGGGGGGGGGGGAAGCCATTGTGGTGAAAGGATTGGCCAGCCTGGACTCTGCGTTACCAAGTCCAGCTGTTTGCAGGGTGCGCCGCGGGGAGGCTCCTGGAGTACGGTTGCGTTGGATAGAGTTCCAGGTGTGGCCCGCGAAGAAATGTGAAGAGCACACCATCCGTCACCTCGAGGATTTGTTCCACCAGCAGAGACATTATCACCAGGGCACAACCTGCAGTGGTCGATTTAGAAGTCCCTGAACCGTCTGCGAATGCAGTTCGGCCGCTGTAGGGAAAATTTGCAAGATGGGGTTTCATTGACTTGGAGAGCAGCAAGTGCGACTGTGGAGTCCCGTCACAATCAATGCCACATCTGATATCGTGTCCACTCCTGCCTGTACAGGTGGAGGAGGAGGAGGTACCATGGAGGAGTTAAATGCGGCAGCACCAAGAGCTGTAGCCGTCGCTACGTACTGGCGTCATGATATTTGAGCCATTACTACGAAGAAGAAGAAGAATCTTCATAACAGACTAAGACCTTTTGAATATCTGAAGATATCTGAAGGTATCTGAAAATTTTATATTGTGCTTTTTTAATAAAAAGTAGTGATAAGATTGTTTACCAAATAGGACAAGTTAGGATGAACAGACTTTAGTGTTCCAACGCTTATTTTTTTTTTAGTAAATATGTAATAGAGAATGTACATACTCTAAATTTTGTGTAATAGACGAGTTCAAAAATATGTATGCACGTTTCACAGTAAATTACTCTTATTGAAAGGGAATAAAAACCGTCACCTGTGAACTCGACTGTACTAAGACAACAATTGGGTTATGGTCTATTTTTTATGTATACTAGGAGACTTTTACGAATAAAAATAGTACATATTAAATTACATTTATTCTCTAAAATCTAATGTAAAAATAAAATAAGATAAACTATGCTAAACTATGATATATATAAAAATAAAATAAGATATAAAATAAGATAATATATGAGTGTAATATAAGGATGAAAATACCATATATGAAAGTCAAGAACTTTGTGAAAGAAATCGTAATCCCCCTGTTCCCGACTATAACAATCATCCTGATTCCTGCCGACATGGCGCCAACCCTAAACAAAAGAAACGTGTGTTGTAATTTTATTTAATAAAAATTACAACACAAGTATTATTCTTTTCAGGCAATTATTGGCGTTATACACCACTTCTAGACCCTATTACGTGGTATTACGGCCTGCGGGCATGTGGAGCATTTCACCTAGACTCCATGCCAACTATGGCACAAAATAGATACGCACAGAAGGGAATCTCCATTCAAAATACGCTCGAGTAACGCACACATAGAAAACCGCTCACTGACATACGATATCTTTTACGTTCGGAGCACAGCGAGAGTTCGTCAAGGTTCGTCAATAGGCTAGTTGACTCATATCAAAAGTAATGAAAATAATGAACACATTACATATTTCGGACCCTTGTACTAAATACTATGTGATGAACACATCACATATTGGGTCCTTACCTATGAAATTGGTGTTTTTATTCTGTCTTAGCAATTTGTCCGTAACTATTAAGTTTCAGAACATTCTTATAAAATAATGACGACCTCCGTGGTCGAGTGGTCTGTATGTCGGTCTCAAGGCGTCGCCATCTCAAGAGGTTCTCGGTTCGATCCCCGGTGGGGGCAAATGTTTGGGTGATGAATTTTCAGGCATTTGTTCTCCAGTCTTTGATGTTTATATATATTTATATATATTCAGAATATTTATGTGTGTTTATCTATTAAATATATTTATCCGTCATCTAGTGTCCGTAACACAAGTAGCACTAGTTGCTTAAAATGGGGCTAGTTGATAGGTGTGAATGTTTGAGGATATTTATTAATTTATTTATATTTGAGCTCGTATTATTTAATTTGATAATTTTTTGTTAGTTTAATTGTGTTAAAATTAGACACAAAGACAATTATTTTTAACTGCCTCCCGAATACATCATTTGATTTGCATTAACGTAAAAACGACGAATAATTTTTATCAAGCGTGTTCACACACATATTGCTAAAGCTTGTCTAATGATACATGTCAAATATTATTATCTCTGGATTTGTCGTTGTGAAGAAAACTGATAAAATGTTAGTATGTAATATGCAGACATCCCCAAAATCTCCATACAAAAAACCAATTTCATATTTTTATACCTAACATACCTACCTAACCGTATACCTAACCTACCTAATAGTACCTAGGTGCCTAGGTACCTAATAGTATTTAGTACAAGGGTCCGAAATATACCAAGTTCGATAAAGATAAATAAGGGATTGATGTAGAAATTCAATTTAAATACGCTTTATTTTTACTTTTTTTTATCTGCCAAAAACGCTATCTATCATGTTCGTGAAATTAGTTGAGTAACGCTTCATGTAAACAATTACTACGCATGGTCAAAATCCGTTAAACGCCAGTCGCAACCAATCAAGCATAGCTGTCGGCTATGTCACGCATGCGTATTGAATTGTTTACAGTGGACTTTGAAAGAGAAATGTGTGCCTGGTAAGCATGTGGAGCTGATTCGAGCGATGTACGTCAAAGCTAGTACCCATGTCCGGTCGGCTGCGGGGACCACAGATGAGTTCGGAGTGGCGGTTGGCTTGCACCAAGGGTCGGCGTTAAGTCCCTACCTCTTCCTCTTAATTATGGATGTTTTGACATCGGATTTACAGGACGAGGCCCCTTGGTGCATGCTGTTTGCTGACGACATTGTCCTTGCAGACGAAGACGGATCCCGAATTCAAGGCTGGATGGGTGGGTACAGAGACTGGAGAGTGTGGGCCTTAAAATCAGTAGAACAAAGACCGAGTATATGTACTGCGATTTTGGCGGTCTCTCTAATCCCTGTCCGGTTACTCTCGAAGGAACACGTTTGCCAGTCTGTTCGGAGTTCCGATATCTGGGTTCAATCTTGCAGGATAACGGGGAAATAGATCGAGACGTCAAGCAAAGAATTAGCTCAGGATGGATGAAATGGCGACAGGTCACGGGAACTACATGCGACCCACGCATTTCCCCTAGATTGAAACAACATGTTTTGAGGAGAGAGAATGAGCATGTAAAGAGAAGAGTTACGAATATGAGAGTGGATGGTAATGCAGGGAGAGGAAGACCAAAGAAGAGATGGATAGATTGTGTGAATGAGGACATGGCTAGAATGGGAGTGAATGTTGATATGGCGTGTGATAGGGGAGAGTGGAGGAGAAACACTCGTTGCGCCGACCCATCACAGATAGTCTAGAAGCATGAGAAATGACATATCTAACAGTGGGAAGCCACTAGTAATAAATAAATTAACTGTTAGTTAGAGGACCATTTTCACTAGCGCGCATAAAAGTTAAGTATAAGATTGCTTTCTGTATGTATTTATTTTTTGACATAGTTTAGAGGTCCCCCTTCCCTCTCTTCTTGTTATAACTAATTCGCCGTCTAGATGGTTTAATTAATAAAAAAAATATATTACATATTGCTTGTTTAGTAATAGTAAATATTTCATACCCAATGTTTACAAGATATACTAGTATTATACAAGAGTTAGTGGACGAAAAATGGAGCTTATAGTAAAAATGTTTTTAACCTTTATCCCCGGACGCTGTTCCTTCGGGGATAAAGGTATACATGACAAAAAATATTGTTAAGTTAATATAAAATTTACACATTTAATTTATTTTATAGTGACTGTGAAACGATGTTATGTATCTCTTGTAATTGTAAGCACGCGCGCGTGGCCAGCGCCTGCGGCCAGCTCACCTATAAAACCATCCTATGAGTGATTAGCACAAAATGTCTTCCTCTTTCACTCTTTTCTATTGACGAAACTGTATTCGTTTATTTTTTTCTGAAATTATAGGTAGTTCACATAAATTCAACCTATTTTTTTTTATCCTCAGACATTCACACCAATCATCAACTAGTCCCATTTTAAGCAACTAAATGCTGCTTTTGTTACGGATACTAGATGACAGACAAATATATTTAATAAATAAATACACAATTATTCAGAATATATATAATATTATACATATATAATGAACATCCAAGACTGGAGAACAAATGTCTGAAAATTCATAACCCAAACCCTTGCCTCCACTGGGGATCGAACCCAGGACCTCTCGAGATGGCGGCGCCTTGAGACCGGCGTACAGACCACTCGACCACGGAGGTCGTCATTTCTTTGGTCTACCTTACATACGTAGCATTCTCCTCACAGATATACATTTACCTTTAACTTTCCTCGTTACGTGACATTTACCCTTCCTTAGCACTCCTCATCATCTCCCAATTTTATTTTAAGGTTGGCGCAATACGTCTTCCAGAAAATAATTACTAAATTAATTTTGGAAGCCAGTCTATAAAGGGTCGAATTTTTTAGCATAATTCGAGTTTACGTTACAAATTACGGCCTCTGCACTAATTGGTAACGCCTAATTGGTAGTCGCTACAGAAAAATTGCTTTCATAAACGAGCGAAGAGTTTCATAATTACTGCAATTAGGACCGCTGTGGCGTTTTGTTCGGACGAGTCCCCCGGAACGGGCGCTACGTGTTGCGTGTACAAATACATCATTTTTCTACTAATTTGTACGGACCCCATATTTTTTTCTTTCAGAGTTCGTGTCGTGATAGAAAATCAAGACCTTGACTTTGTCTTGTGTTTTTGACATCTGTTGCACTGAAGTGTAATGGTATGTTATTTCATCAATAACATGAAATGGTAGAGTTACATAACAATCTTTGTACTTCCGCCAGTGCAAAGATACTGTAGTTCTGTACCGTCTCTGAAGCTTCGTCAGCAAAACAAAAATATCCTATCCCCTAGTGGGCTACTAGTAGCCCCTTGTCCCTTCAACACAACGTCAGAGTGTACTCTGTTAGATGTAAAGTTTAAAAATCTAATTGGATATTATGCGCAAGAATTTTTTCGGATATTTGACAATGGTTGCGATGCGCATAACGTAAATTGTCTGGTTTTGCGGACATAATTTTATTTTTATTTTGGGATATGTTGTACGTTTTTTAAGTTTTTTAAGCACAATCAAATCATGTATTAAATGTTTTGTCCACGATAACATGACAATCGTGCGGAATCATTCTTCTTATCAAGAACTTTCTATCGCGACTGTTCGCGACTCGTGATACTAGATATTGGCATATTTTTGTCATGATCACGGGTAAGTTTAAGGATTTCAACTTTATTTTATTACTTTTTCAATAAGCTTCTTACACATGGAGTTCCTTTAGACTCTACAACTGTTGTTTCTTTAGTCCCTCTAAATATTCTGAAAAGTTCTTTCTGGAGAGATCGTTCTAACAAACAGAAGACAAATAAGTTTTTTTATAGTTAAATAACATAAATATAATATTAAAACGGGATCTATTTTTAATAACAGTTCTTTTTCGAATCACGTATTTTCCCTTCATGATAACATGGCATACCATCACGCCAACATCCCCGAAGGGATAGCAAAGGCGTTGACACTGACGTCACTTAAGCCTGATACATTTGAGTCTCCATCCAACAGATGGCGAGCCTGGTACTGTGAAAATGGCTCCGGGCGCGCTAAATGAGTATGTATTTACCATAGCTAAATCACAGTCGAAAGCGTTATGGCTCATCTACACTCTATACTTCGTGCATACTCGCGTGCTCTCGTGTCACCTCGTGGAGTCTAGATGGGCCATAACGTTTTCGACTGTGATGTGGTTTGATAAATACGTTTTTATTTAGCGCCCTTTTCAATTAATATTATAAATTCATTTGAACACAGTTGATTACGCTCAAGTTAGCATGATAGTTTCAGAAATATCGAAACATTTTCAAATTGCTTAATTGGATAAAATTACGGAAGAATGATACGCGGAAGAAAGATAAAATAGTTGAGGTGTTACCGTACTTATCCGTCCTTTTCAAATTAAAAACCTCAGTCGCAACTGTGTCGTCCACCTAAAAGTTCGGTCTGCTAACCTTTTACCCCTAAAGACGGGTTTTCCGCTTACATCTCGGTGAATCGAAGCCGCAGGACAAGTCAAAGTTGAACTTTTATCCTTCGTCCTTTTAGTTTCATTTTAACGCTATTTGCATGACCATTATCAACACGAAAAGGTCACACAAAAATAGACTTTAATAGCTAGTCCTATGGTATAAAATTGTGTACCCGTTTTCTTGGTGCTTTTTGTGGTTTAGTTGGCAGACAAGGATACAGCCTGTCTGTTGGTAAATAGTTACCGTGGTAAAAGGAAGCTTGTAATAGTGAAGCGAGATTCACTAACAGCCATGGTTCCGTGGAGCTCTGGCATCCTTACTCACTAACAGAAACTACACTCCGAAAAGCTTTTGTTATTTGACTGTTGTGTTCTGAAGATAAGTTTTTTTTAACCTAAGCTGATGCCTCTAACTGCTACTCAGCTATCACCAGATTGTTTAAGAGAAGGCGAGAACTTTGGTGGGTCCTCAAGCTTGTATTGGCGAAGCACTGAAGGAGTTCTCTCTGGAAGGGTCTCGCTTCCAGGGAGAGCCTCCAGAGCACTCAAGCTGGATTCGCGGATCGGCAGACGTCCTGAGGGTGCCTCTAAAGGCTCGGACCTCGGCTCAGGCGTGCCGTGTCGTGGAGGAGTTGCGAGGGAGCGTGACCCGGGTCTTGGTAGCCTTGTTCTACGAGTAGACCATGTGGATGTAATACCCCGGTTTTGGCTCCAATTTCGACGGGTAAAATAGATAAGTTTTATTTAAACTCAGTGGTACTAGGCGGTGGGATCGAGCCCCGCGGCCTCTTGGACTCGTAATGTCACATCCGTCCCAACTCGGCTACCGCTGCCGATTGGAATCTTTACCTCTGTTTATTCTAGTATAAAAACAATGAACCTTTTTATTTAGAAACACTACATTTTTGTGGAGGCTAGAGTAAGCAAGGGATCTAGGATAGGCGGTGCATGAGTTTCACATCAGTATTGTATGCATCTAGATCATTAGTTCACAAAGTGGTCACCTAGGGGTCCACAGGAGACTCGACGGGGGCCTTGTTGTCTTCACATCTTTACATTTTTCTCTAGTTTTGGGAATTTCGTAGAATTGTAGCTGCAGTGGGTCCACCGGAACCAGAGAAATTTTGAAAGTGGTCTATGAGAAAAATAAGTCTGGGAATCTCTGAGATAATACTGTTTACCTCTATATTAAACAGGCGAAAACTTCAGCGATTGCTGGCGATCCAAAAACGCACGATGAACTTCGTCAGATACAAAAAACTGCTTTCGTAAGGAACCCACATACAATCTCGCCTGTATTCCTCGAAGGGGTAGGCAGAGTCCAAGGAGCACTGTCATTAAGACCACATTTAGCCATACAACAGGAACAGATAAAACAAAAAAGGATCACGTGTATAGGATTCTGCCTTTTGGAGTGGTCCTACACTGCTCACGACCGTATGCTTGTTTACCAACCAAATAGCAAAAAAAGTTAGAAACCAATTAACTTGATATGCGCATTCTTAGAGATATCTCAATATTGTTGACGCACGCTTGTTTTGTTTGGAAACCTCACAAGAATATATAATAATAATAGGTAAGTACTTAGTCTATTAATTATGAAAGGAAAACAGCGACTCACAGTTACAGAATAAACAAAACAGTTGCTTTTAATTAATTTGCGCACTGAAATGGGTGAAATATGGCTTTGGCTGAATGTTTGAATAGTTGCTTTATTCACTTATACTTAATAGCGTTGAGTGGATGCGCAGATATACATGTATAACGCAAGTAAATCGATTTGTACTGAAACAGATGCGTGTCAACTTCTTAACGTTTATCTGTGACCTCACAGTTGTAATGTCGAGACGGGAGATCCATACTGATTGAAAGATACCGAAGTCCACCAATTCACACAAGGCATTTTTTTTGAGGAGCTCGGTGGCGTAGTGTTTAGTACGCTTTGGCTTTCGATCGTAAACAAAGCTACCCTCGCCATGGTCAGGCCGTGGATGGGTGACCAAAACTTTGTGATTTCCAGCTCCTCCGTGCTTAGGAAGGCACGTTAAGCCGTTGCTCCCGGTCGCTATTGCAAAAGTTTCTACCCATCAACCCGCATTGGGCCAGCGTGGTGGTGTTACGGCCCATACTCCTCTCCTCATGTGTTTCTCCATGGGAAGGACTGTGCCTAGCAGTGGGACGTGTATATATGCTGACGACGAGGCATTTTTTTTGTTTTCGCAGTCGGACGCACGCAGGCTAGTTAGCAGCCGCGAACCCCGACGTTTTGTCGGGGTTTTCGGACACGCGCAGTAAATGGATTTGCGTCATTTATGTAAATTGTAAATGGATGTTTGCATTTAAATATTGCTTCTAGTAATAGGCCATTTGCTATTAGAACCTTGACGCACAATTTTCACTAATATAGTAGTTGGCCAAGAATGTACCAACTGCTTTTCTTGCCTAGCATGTCGTAAAAGGCGACTAAGGGTGTATTGGGTGCTGGGTCTGTGATTGTGTAGACGATGAGCTAGCTACTACTCTTGCACGATTTTTCATCTGACCAAACCAAATTTTTGTATGGCTAAATGTCGTCTTAAGGAACACGGTGCTCCTTGACTCTGCCTACCCCTTCGGGGATTGCAGGCGTGAAAAGACTACGTGCGAAGTCGTAGGTAAAATCTACTATGAAAATAACGTTGCCCCAGTTATGGCGTTACGAGTAATGCATTGCAAAGTTTTTACATACATCAAGGAAAAAGATAAAGTTATATTTAGAACGAACCCTTCAGAACAGCTTCGGGCAACCTGTTTACAGCTTGCAAATAAGAATGAATTACACTTTATGCTGTAACTCAGGTTGGGTAATGTAATGCATAGCGTTGTACAGAAGACAGGATGAGAAATAGGCTATAAAGCCTGAAACACAGGTCAGGCCGTGCTACTTAACAGCGTGGTTGGATTTAAATGAGTTGTGTTCTGGATAATTTGTGGTAGCAAGGGTATTAGGTAGGTTTAGAAGGTAACATTTAATTCTTGACTGTGGTAAGCTTCGTATAAGACTGTGGAGTCACTGTCGTAAACATAGATAGGTAGATAAATACTTTATTGCGTAAAAAATATACATACGTAAATAAAAACCTCTGTGTCAAAGGGCGGCTTTATCGCATAGAGCGATTTCTCCCAGGCAACCTTAGGATGAAGAGGAAAAATATCCATGAGAAAGTCAGGGAAGACGGAGGTGCATCAAACTTATATAAAACAAAATAGAAACTAATTAGATAATCAAAAATAAACTACAGTAATTCACCAGCATAACGAGCTTCAACAATGGTAGAGACGAGGTATCACAGCGAAAGAAAGTGTTCAACAACATTACAGGCGTCTTGAAACTATTCAAGCTTTGTAAATGTGTTATGAAATTGATGTTTTGTATGGAGATTTTGGGGAATTCTACATTTTCCATACTAAATTTTTTTCAGTTTTCTTCACAACGACAACATCAAAGATAATAATATTTGGCATCTATCATTAGACAAGCTTTAGTAATATGTGTAATATCACACTTAATAAAAAATATTTATCGTTTTTAAGTAAAATGATGTATTCGGGAGACACTTAAAAAGAGTTGTCTCCGTGTCCAATTTTAACACAATTAAACTTACAACAAATTATCAAAACAAATCAAAAGAGCTCAAAAATATAGTCTATTCTTAGACGAGGTAATTATTTTTTAGGAATACTCTGAATCTTAATAGTTACAGACAAAATACTATGTGAGAAAAAAAACACCAATTTCATAGGTAAGGACCCAATATTATCTTTCTTGTCTCATATGACCATTGTTTCAGACCTTTACGTGTCTCCCTTGTGTCTTCGTCCTGTCTTTCTCTGTCTAAAGAGTAACGAATTTGAAATTGTTTTTTGGATTCTACTGGTATGTACCTACTATAATCTCATGTCATTTTTTTATGTAAACAGGGGCAAACGGGCAGACGGCTCACCTGATGGTAAGTGGTTACCCATACACATCTACAACACCGGAGGAGTTGCAAATGCGTTGCCGACCCTTAAGGAGGGAATACACACACTCTCTCTCTCTCGGTTTCTCTCATTTCTTTATAAAACTATACTATACTCAAAAAAACTACTCCTAGTGGTTTCCTGCGGTTTCACTAGCACATTACCCGTTCCCATGGGAATATTGGGGTAAAATGTAGCCGATGTCCTTCCTCAGACTCTAGACTATCGTGTACCAAATTTCGATTAAGCCGGTTCAGTAATTTTGACGTTAAATCAAGACAGACAGTTACTTTCGCATTTATGATATTGGTATGGATTAAGTGGAGAGAAGAGTAGAAGATCTCGCATTGATTTTACAAAATAAGGATTCTTCTAAAAAATACCCTGCAATTTTTTCCTCATTTGAATTTTTTTTCTTGTTTAAATTTTATAACTTCCTATAACTTCCTTCCACTTCCGCTCCATAGATACGTGAGTGAAATTTATGTTATTTATTTTTTTATACAGGGAATGGGGATATTATTGAAATTGGATATTAACTTTCATTTTTTCATAATTCTAAAATATTAATCTGTCACGGCATCTTATCACCAAAAAGGTATAACTAGGTATTATTTATATAATTATTGAAACGTTATTGCCCATTAAAATAAGAATGTACATAGAGGACTTACCGCCTAAATCGTTCTCTATCAGTCAACTAAAGCTAAGCAGAGTGTTCGTAGCGAAATCATTACAGCTGCCTAATTTAACCAACAAAAACAATTTATTATCCATTTTGTGGTCGTAGTACAGGACTATAGACCCTTAAAATATAATATAATGAAGCTAAAAACCTAAATAACATGTTTACAACGAATTTTATTAATAAAATTAGTTCGTTATGTATAAAAACTAAGGTACACGTGCAGTTAGTTTTGGTTAAATATACAAAAACATTACAATTTAAGAATAAAACTTGAAGGTTTCTCTGAATATTCCTTGACGTTATAGAAAAGGACCATTATCATAAACACTTCAGCCAACCCCCTTGGATACAGGTGTGTTGATTTAGGTAATATTATTAGGTTATGTTGTTTAATTAAGTAGGTATGGTATCTAATTTGGAAAAGATGGACTGCTTGCTCAAGGGGTCACAACTTCGATCCCACTACATGTAGTGGGATCGAAGTTTCTTTCACACTGAGTTTCTAGTATCGCTTGCCTCACATTTTAACCACACATGGTTACGTGGGTATTGAACATATCAGGCAAAATGTGGGTGTTTTATACCTCTGCCTACCCTTCAAGGATTAAGGCTTGATGATATGTTATGTATTAACCGTGTTATCCATAAAAAAATAATAAATTCAATAAACCTATTTTGTTACAGTGTTTTGTTTTCTTCTTTCAAACACAAATCTAAATTAGAAAGAAAGTGACAAATCACTTTTTAACTAAAATAGGTTTATTTACCCTTTAATATTTTTTATGAATAACACGGTAAGTATCCAATTCAATTTAAAAGTGTATTTTGGAACTGAATAGGTTCTCGAGCATAGTAATTTGTTTTTTTGACAACATTAGTGTTTAGTGCCACAACAGCGAATAATTTAGTAGAACCTTTGAATAAGGTACTAAAATGGGTTACATCTTTATACTCGTGACTTTATTTTGGGTCCTTACCTATGAAATTGGTGTTTTTATTCTGTCTTAGCAATTTGTCCGTGACTAATTTGATTCAGAACATTCTTATAAAATAATTGCCTTTCCTAAAAATAGACCATATATTTGAGCTCGTATTATTTAATTTGATAATTTTTTGTAATAACTGCCTCCCGAATACATCATTTGATTTGCATCAACATAAAAACGATGAATAATTTTTATCAAGCGTGTTCACACACATATTGCTAAAGCTTGTCTAATGATACATGCCAAATATATTTATCTCTGGATTTGTCGTTGTGAAGAAAACTGATAAAATGTTAGTATGTAAAATGCAGACATCCCCAAAATTTCCATACAAAACACCAATTTCATAGGTAAGGACCTAATATTACAGTACGCCAAGGAAACGACGAGTTGACCTAATTAATAATTAAACAAGGGAAAATTTACATTGTTTTTTGGCTATATTCATATAACAATCGTATGTAGGTCGTTTACTCGTATGTAGAGTATAAGATATTTTTCTTAAGGAAAGTACACGACTCCGAAATGAGCATTCTATTGATATCAGAAAATCCTCTTACCCTACTTTTTTATTCCAGCTCTAAAAGTCGTTTCGTAGGCAGGTTTGCGGCTGTTTTTTATCCTTTGCCATTCTAAGAGAAAACTATTTGCTAGTATAAGCTTATTATAAACGATTGTCATGTTCTAGTGTTTTTATACCATTAATGATTTCCATAGTAATTGAAGATCTAATCATTTTATTTTTTAAAGCAGATAGGTGCTTTATTTCTAAAAGGGTAATAATTAATTGGGCAGCCATTTATTCATTTGATCAGCAATAAAAAGGCCAGCCGAAAAATAATTTGGGCAGCAAATAAATTAAATATAATATCTAGGAAAAGGATCAATAAAGGACCAAGGATCAATTCCTAGGAAATGTATTCTGATAGATATTAGGTTAAGGTTTTTTTTATGACCATTAAAGATAATATTTGTACCATCAAAATATGCATCAAACAATTTGGAAGCAGAGAAATCATTTGAGCTGCTGCCCCACTTTGCTGACAAATTTGAAATATATCAAGTCAAATAAAAGAAAAGAAATATATCAAGTTGCTGCTCAATTAGTTATTTTAGCTGACCAATTGTATTTTTTTGTTGACCGATATTCGAATATTTTGCTAACCGTTTAAATAACACCCTTTCTAAAATAGACTGTTTTAAAAGTCTGAAATAAGGTTCTACCATAAAAAGGTTTGGTACTGAGTCGTCTATACCTATAACTCTATTTAACCTTTTATTGTTTATCTTTTTCCTTTCACCGTTTTGTGTACTTAATACAAACACCCAGTTCGACTGTAGCTGCTTACCGTCAGGTCGACAGTATGCTTGTTTATAAACAAGTTAAATAAAAAAGTTTGTGTAGCCATGAGCATGACATACATTTTTGAACAATAAGATCCATAGCTCATTATAGCAACTCGGCACCCGACCCGCACCGCCTCACCGTTCGGTGTCTACACGTTGTCGACAGGTGGTCCACGGGTGGACGACGCGTTGTTACTTGAAAACGTGGCGCGATCAACCAGTGAACCTCGCGTCCACGGTCAGCACGCGATCGAGGCGATCCGATGATAACACAGAGTTGATGTAATGAGCCCATATCCATAGAAGTTCATATAAATAATACTAACCACACGTGGCGAGGCGGTGCGGGTCGGTTTCTGAGTGGCTATAATGCGTATTTTGAACACATTTCTCAGTAAACATTTACTGTCAAATGTGTATACATGTTGATGTTCGACACTGTACGTGTCCACTGTCCTATCGGACCCAATAGTTCAGATTGCTTAAGCCCGGTTTTCACAAGCCCAGATAATGACAACCCAGAAGACAGCAGCTGTGCTTCTGATGTCTATGTAGAACTGTCACTTTTCCGACGTGTTCTCACTACTGGATTTGCTTTAAACAGCAGTACACTGTAGTAGTACTAGCTTGAGTTTATACCGGTCTCATCGTTCGCTCTGAAGTTGGCGTTATAAAGAATATTATTTGCTATTAGATAGAAGGCACCGGTAACACTGGATATTCAACTAATGGGCACTACTTCATTACTGTTAATGTCCGAACTATTATTTGTTTCATTAGGCTTCCCACGAGGTTTCCATTATTGTAGTCGAATGTTCTAATTTGCTGCTGACTTCCTAACATGGCTAATGTGTGGGAGTGAAATAAAAAGATTAGAAGAGTGGAAGAATGGAAATTAAAAATAATAACACAAAAGAAAAAACGCTAATAAGGATAGCATAACCTCTCGAGGGTCACGGCGAACACCAATGTTCGTTGACAACAGATGTTTCTATTGTTTTCCAGGTTAAATATATTAGGTTCGGGAAAAAGTCTTTTCGCATTATAGTATGTATAAACTTGTAATAAAATCTCTTTGGCTATACTATTTGTATCTGGCTGGTTTTGGTATCATTGAAAGTTTAAATTTTAAAGAACATAATTCCAAATTCAAATCAGGAAAATATGTGATTTTCATTTGTTTTTCGTACCGCCAAGATGAGTGAATCTAATGAAGAAATTCGATACATTTTAAAATTTTACTACAAAAAAGGTAAAAATGCAACGCAAGCCGCGAAAAAAATTTGCGATGTTTATGGACCTAGTGCAGTGTCTGTGAGAGTAGCACAAATTTGGTTTAAGCGTTTTCAATCCGGAAATTTTGATGTCAAAGATGCACGTCGCTCTGGTCGCCCTATTACAGATAAAATGGATGCCATTTTTGAAAAAGTGGAGCAAGATCGGCATGTCAGTAGTTACGACGTAGCTGAAGAACTGGGAATTGACCACAAAACAGTTTTGGCGCATTTGAAAAAAACTGGGTACACAAAAAAGCTCGACATTTGGGTACCTCACGAGCTCACTGAAAGAAACCTAATGAACCGTGTAGTCATTTGTGATTCTTTATTACGACGTAATGAAACCGAACCATTTTTGAAGAAGCTGATAACTGGTGATGAAAAGTGGATCACGTACGAAAAGAACGTGCGAAAAGGGTCGTGGTCAAAGGCCGGTCAGGCTTCACAGACTGTGGCGAAACCCGGGTTAACTCGCAACAAGGTGATGCTGTCTGTGTGGTGGGATTGGAAGGGTATTATTCATTATGAGCTGTTACCACCAGGCAGGACCATCGATTCTGAACTCTACTGCGAACAACTGATGAGATTAAAGCAAGAAGTTGAGAGAAAGCGGCCGGAATTAATCAACAGAAGGGGTGTGGTTTTTCATCATGATAACGCAAGACCTCACACATCTTTAGCCACTCAGCAAAAATTAAGAGAGTTTGGCTGGGAGGTATAGTCCTGACCTTGCACCTTCAGATTTCCACCTGCTTCGGTCTCTTCAGAATTCTTTAGGCAGTGTCAGGTTAACATCACGAGAGGACTGCCAAAACCACTTGTCGCGGCATTTTGACCAGAAGTCCCAAAATTTCTATAGCAATGGGATCATGTCCCTACCTACAAGATGGCAAAAAGTTATCGAACAAAATGGTACCTACATACTTTAGTTAAATGTAAATAAACTATATTAAAAAATGTTTTTGAATTTTCTTAAAAAATGCGAAGAAACTTTTTCCCCAACCTATTATTTAAAATGTCTATAACTTCATGTTATGTATGAGTACCTACCTACACCAAAATGACAATATCAATGTAGCTTTTATTACTTTAACTTTTTTATTCAAAATTCAAAAGCGTTTATTCAGTTTAGATGCGGCTTAGCGCATGCTTATGAATGTCATAAACATTTTACAATATTTCGTGAAAGAGAAAAGCTACGCCATCCGTCTAAAAAAACTATACTCAGCAAGTTTCTACCCTCCCTTTAATTTGCATCATTTAAAAAATATCATAAACTACAACGTCATTGAAGTTTAAAAATAAAGGGAAAAGATAAATAATAGTAATATTCGGCAGTTTACCAAATTTTTCATTACAATCATGTACAGATAGTCTGAAGTATAATCTAAAAAAGTAGTATTTAAATTTTTTTTTATTGTATAGGTGGTAAACGAGCAGGCGGGTCACCTGATGGTAAGTGATCACCGCCGCCCATGGACATTTGCAACACCATGGGCGTCACTCATGCGTTGCCGGCCTTACATACATTACAAAAAATAACTATTCTCACTTCCTACCGTGCCATAGTCCCGAAGCAAATTAGCAAGAATACTACACTAAAAGGTTTCAATAATAGAGCCAAAAATATGCTATACTAATCAAAGCTATATTTTCGAAGTACCAAACTTATTTTTTAATCAAAATATCTCCGATCTTTTAATTTAATATCTCTTACAATTCAAAAATGTCATATAAGTAAGTTAATCAAACTTACTTACACAAACCTGTTCACACAAACTCTTTAGCGAGTCTTGGGTACAGTACCAATACCTACTAGCCCGATGTCGCCGCAAGGTGCTAAAATGATTCTCCCAGATGAAGACTAGCCCGATGCAGCCGCGAGGTGCTAAAATGATTCTCCCAGATGTAGACTACGTACATTAATTTTGTGAGATGTCCGAACACTGTTGAATTTATATGCCAGCGGGGAACGCAATAAATCTTTTTGAGTCACGTATTCTATCTTGCAAAATGCACTTTCATAGTATTAGATAGGATTTACAATACCCTCTGTGTATGATTGAAATCTACATTAGACTTTGTAGTTTCTTCAGTTTTCTGTTAATCATGTAGGTATCTTTTTAAGGGAGTTCCGCAGCCAGTGGACTAGTTAGAGCTGGGCCCTGATCGCGCAAAATACGCCTATTTACCATAACCAAATCTCAATCGAAAACGTTACGGCACAGCCACACTTCATACTTTCTGTTGGTGTCTATGGTGTCGATGTACTAGGCAACACTGGTTACCTAGTTACACTTTGTTTATATTTTTCTATGTGTCAGTTGTGCCTTATATCTTTTAATAAATTATATCTACAAACTACACCTCTCTGCTTCCTTTACAACCCACTGCGATACACATTATAAGAGGTTATGGCCCTCACAAAATTCTCCATCCCGAAGTTGAACGGAATCGAAGATTTTTCATCATGGAAGTTTGCCGTGAAAATGCTTCTGTTACGTGAGAAACTTTTCATTTATACGTCGGTTACTCCAGACTCAAATGACCCTTCTGGTATCCAAAAAGATGAAGAAGCGCTTGCTACCATTTGTCTTCACGTTGAGCCACACTTGTACCCATACGTGCAGGAGGCCAGGTCAGCGAAGGAAGCATGGGAAGCGCTAGCTGCTGTCTTCGAGGACAAGGGTTTTAACAGAAAGATAAGTCTCTCGAATTCGCTATTAGACGAAAGACTGGATAGGCATACGAATATGCATGAGTATATCGCCGCTGTCATGAGTCATACTCAGAAACTAAGAGAGATCGATCACTGTGTTGATGATGAACTTGTAGCGGTAATACTACTGAGAGGTCTACCGGATGAGTATAAGCCTATGCGCATGGCTATGGAACACTCAGGTATGATGCTCACTTCACAGAATGTTCGTCAGAAGTTGTTACAGGAAGACTCTAGCAAAGGCAGCGCATCCATTTCGACTAGCGATTCGGCGTTGGCATCTAATAATGCTAAAGGGAGAAACAGGAAGCAGATCACGAAACCGAAACCTGTGAAATGTTTCAAATGCGGTGAAAAAGGACACAAGAAACCTCAATGCCCACTCCTCACAGGATCGAGGAATGACGAAACAGGTTTAATCACCTCGTTGAGTGTTCGTGACACATTTGACTCGGAATCCTGGTATGTTGATAGTGGTGCATCGAATCATATGTCTTTTCAAAAACAGTGGTTTAGAGACATTAAGGTTAGTGGTAAGAATGATGTGACGTGTGCAAATAATGACAAGATTTCGAGCGAGGGAACAGGTAACATTATGGTCAGACTGAATGGGGTTCTGCTGCCCATTAGGGATGTTACATATGTGCCAGGCTTGAAAGTAAATCTTTTGTCAGTATCTAAATTAGTAGAGAGAGGATGGAAAGTAGTTTTTAATGTAGATGGCTGTAACATGTTTCACAAATCGGTAGGTCACATATCGAGTAAGCTTGTGGCGACTGCTAGTAAAGCCTCAGGTATCTACAAGCTTGATAATTGTTTTCCTGTTGTAGATGGGGCGTTGGCTACAGTTCAAGCTGGAGACTCGTTGTTGTTGTGGCATCGGCGGCTTGGTCATGTAAATGAACGGGATTTACGTAAGCTACCGGGTCTCGATTTTGGAAAGAGTGTAATGAAACCTTGTGTTGACTGTATTAAGGGTAAGTCACACAGATTAACTTTTCCAGTAGGTGAAACAGATAGAGCAACTGACAAGTTAGGATTGGTACACATGGATATCTGTGGTCCAATGTCAGATCGTTCGTACAGTGGTTCTCGTTATATGCTTGTCATAATAGACGATTTCACGAGGAAAATGTTTGCATATTTTCTCAAGGAAAAATCTGAGAGCTTGAAGTACTTCAAGGACTTTGTGACGCATGTGGAGAACGAGACAAGCTTGAGACTCAAGGCAGTAAGAACGGACAACGGAACAGAATTTGTCAATCTTATGTTTAAACAATATTTGTCAAGTAAGGGAGTAAAACATCAATTGACAGTCCCTTACTCACCGGAACAAAATGGCGTTGCAGAGCGAGCTAACAGAACGATTGTGGAAATGGCTCGGACTATGCTGGGAGATAATCTAAGTAAACGGTATTGGGCAGAAGCCTGTAATACTGCAGTTTACATAAAAAATAGATTGCCACATTCTGCCAACCAGGGGAAGATTCCGGAGGAGCTTTGGACGAATAAAGCTCAGACTGTCAGTCACTTTAGGGTCTTTGGATCGATTGCTTATGCGCATATTCCAAAGGAAGCTCGGAAAAAGTGGGACAAGAAAGCTAAAAAATATCGTTTTGTAGGATATTGTACGGATACAAAGGGGTACCGTTTAGCTGACATACAATGTCCACGCAATGTCATAAAGGCAAGAGACGTCATTTTCATAGAGGATACAGATGTTACTAGCAATACTTCAGAACATGTGACACCCTTGGAGCTTTCAAACGGACATGAGAATTCTGTTACATGGGAGATTACACATGAGAAGCCAGCTGAACCAGATCCTGTCTCACACTTGGAAATACCATCTTCCACTACCGCAGAGCTGACAGAGGACTCGGAGGTCAATGACGATCAGAGTAATGCCGATCTTGCAGAGGAACAGCCTAGATATCCTTTGCGGAACAGATTGCGCGATCGCGAGGATTTAGTCTGTCTCGTCACTGAGGAACCTCGTTCTGTCAAAGAAGCACTGAGTGGAGTAGATACGATGAAGTGGAGAGAGGCCATGGAAAAGGAAATGGACTCTATGTATGAAAATAAGGTCTGGACGCTTGTGGACAAACCACCTGGAGCCAAAATTGTCGGATGCAAGTGGATTTTCAAATACAAATTCGATGCCGATGGGAATAAGTCCTATAAAGCTCGACTTGTGGCGAAAGGATTCACGCAGTCTTATGGAGTTGATTACTTCGAGACATTTTCACCAGTTGTTCGGAGATCAACCATAAGACTAATGCTTTCGTTGGCTGTTCACAGAAATTTTGAAATTGATCACTTTGATGTGAACACAGCCTTTCTTAATGGTGAACTGCACGAAAAAGTTTATATGCGACAACCAGAAGGCTGCATACAAGATTGCAAAAAAGTTTGTTTGTTACAGAAGGCAATATACGGCCTCAAACAAGCATCGCGTTCATGGAACGAAAAAGTAAATGACGTGTTGTTATCATTGTCATTTATTCGGTCAAAATATGACAGTTGTCTGTATTACAAAGACAATGTTTACATTGCTCTCTACGTTGACGATTTTTTGGTGTTTTATAGTGAAAATGGGAAGAAAAATCAACTTTTGAATAGTCTGAGAGAGAAATTCAAGATCAAGGACTTAGGCAAGGCACGACAAGTTCTTGGTATGGAGCTTACGCGAGACGAAGGTACGTTACGAGTTTCACAACGTAACTTTACAAAGAAACTGTTGGCTGATTTTGGTCTGGCGGAATGTAAACCAGTGAAGACTCCTATGGAGCTTGATCTTCACACGGTCTTGGCTGAAGGGGAAGGAAGTGATGTATTAGATCACCCAAACCGGCTCAGATACCAGTCGTTGGTAGGAGCATTGAACTATTTAGCCAGCAACACGCGCCCGGACATCTCGGCTGCTGTTAGTTTCTTGTCACAATACAATTCATGTTGTCATCAGGTTCATATGAAGGCGGCAAAGAGGGTGCTGCGTTATCTTCAGGGAACGATTGACTACAGCATGGTATTCAAAAGTTCCAGCAACTTCACAAATGTTACCGGCTACGTTGACGCTGATTGGGGAGGAAACGTGAAAGACAGAAAATCGTTTTCTGGTTATATCTTTCAGGTAAGTGGAAACCCTGTGTCATGGGAGTGTAAAAAGCAATCCTGCGTAGCGTTGTCATCCACAGAGGCGGAGTACATCGCACTTTCAGAGGCATGCAAAGAAGCTACTTATATGAAAGGTTTTCTTGCATCGCTGTTGCGAGTACCAGCGCAACCTGTAACTCTCAATGTTGACAATCAGAGCACCATTAAGCTTGCTCAGAACCCGGTTGCACATAGACGTACGAAGCACATCGATATAAGGTTTCATTATGCTCGTCAGTGTGTCGAAGACTCTACTGTTCAGTTACAGTATGTATCCACCGAGGAAAATGTAGCTGATGTTCTGACCAAGCCGTTAGGCCGTATAAAGTTTGAGAAATGTGTTTCAGCTTTAGGTTTAACATAGGTTTAGTTATCTGTAAGTTAGTGTTAGTGCTTTGATATAGTTGTGTTATTGCGTGATGAATGGTTGAGATGGTGTACGTTTGAGGGGAAGTGTTGGTGTCTATGGTGTCGATGTACTAGGCAACACTGGTTACCTAGTTACACTTTGTTTATATTTTTCTATGTGTCAGTTGTGCCTTATATCTTTTAATAAATTATATCTACAAACTACACCTCTCTGCTTCCTTTACAACCCACTGCGATACACATTATAAGACTTTCTTACTCACGTTCCCTCGTATCGCCTCGTGAAGTGTAGCTGGGCCGTAACGTTTTCGACTGATATTTGCTTGTAAATACGTGCGTATTTAGCGCGATCGGGGCCCTAGTAAATGACATTTTTTTGGTCTTCTCTAGTCTACATACGTGTACCTAGCTACGTTCTACGTGCCTACGTTATCTCCTGCCCTGTTCCCAATTCTATTTGGGGTCGGCGCAACATGTCTTCTTTTCCACTCTCTTCTATTTCTCGTCAAGTCAACACTCACTGCTATCCTCATCACATCATCATTCACACAATCCATCCATCTTTTCTTTGGTCTTCCTCTCGCGCGCCATCCACTTTCCAATCCATAACTTTCCTGGTGACATGATCATTCTCCCACCTCATTACGTACCTACGTTATATTGAAATGAAAAAATATCACAATACTTAGTTTAAATATTATCATTGGGCATTAGCTAATATTACTTAACATTATTTACAATACTTGTGATATTTTACTAACAGAAGAATGTGAACAATGAGCTTAAAGCTAACATAACTATTTTTGTTCCTAAATTCTCAGCTGAATAGTTTATCAAAGGTATCCTAAAACAACAATTGAGTTTTAAGGTCGCAAAGGGGTCAGAGGACTCGTAAACATTACGTATATGACGAATGATGATAATAATGTATGTATTTTATAATGAGTTGAATAAATGTTCGTAAAATGAATATCGCTTGCTTTACTCTGCGTACATCCTGTGTGGTACCCATTCCCATGGAAATATCGGGATAAAAGTAGCCCATATCCTCTCTCTCAGGCTCTAGACTGACTGTGTACTAAATTTCGATTAAATCGGCTTAGTAGTTTTGATGTGAAAGTGAGACCAACAGACAGACAAAGTTACTTTCGCATTAAAAATATTAGTATGGATTGCGATTTGTAGATGAATTAATCCTAACTCTTCACTCGACCATTTTTTGACTAAACCAACTATTTCATCAACATTATTTTGTCTTCTGCTCAAATTACTAATACAGTATAGTATAGAAATTCGCTTAGGCGCAGTGAAAACAAATTATTTTCTATGTAGTGTAATCATATTCTAGTTAGCAGAACGTATTTTTTCCTTCGAGTTCCGAGTATCCAGAGAGGTATCAAGTTACTATATTCATAATTACATATTAATTTGTTATTAGAGGGCTAGTTATACTAGCACTATTTCTTACACTTGGAATTTGAGACAGTTGAGAATTGATAAACTGTTACTGATAAACAACGCCATCTACAATATTTCATGAGTAGTCACGGCTAATATAAAAAAATAAGCTTGCCATAGACGAATCCACCACAATAATAATAGGCTAGTTGACTCCAAATGATTAATTACTAATAGCCATCACTATAAAAAAATAAAAAAAATGATGGACTAAGAATTATCTGTGCGTGGCCTCACGATTATTGTAAACAATTCAATACGCATGCGTGACATAGCCGACAGTTATTCTTGATTGATTGCGACTGGCGTTTGACGGACTTTGACCACGCGTGGTAATTGTTTACATGAAGCATTACTCAACTAAATATCATGATAGATAGCGTTATTGGCATATGGAAAAAAAAAATTAAACATATTTAAATTGAATTTCAACAGCAATCCCTTATTTATATTTATCGAACTTGGTATATTTCGAACCCTTGTACTAAATAAAATGTGAATGACACATTATTTTCATTACTTTTGATATGAGTCAACTAGCCTATTATTACTTTTCTTTTAGAGCTCTGTCGTATTTACTACTTGCCAATTCGAATAAAAGAGCTGAAATAAAAGTAATAAAAGAGAAATAAAAGAATTTAGAGCTGAATATAATTGACGTTACTCTTTTTTATTTTTGGAGAGTTTCAGAGCAACGCCGGCGACCGGCACCGGCTACGCGGGCGTGGTGGACGTCAAAATTTTCCTGTCGCAAGCGCTGGCCACTCCCTGAAGTTCCAGCAATATTTTTTATTCTCTTCTATCTTTTGTTAATTTTTGTTTATTAAGTTAAACGAAAATAAACAAATTTGTTGCTACAAGCCAAAAGGGAAAACATTAGTCAAAAGCACTGTCGGCAACACAGCCCGCGTGATGATTAGTCGTAACACCAAACACTCAGCAACTCCCGACATCTGGTACATGAATATTCAAGAGTCTCTCATAATCGTGTTTCCGATCGCTCACCAAACAACCCTGCTGTTGTTCCAACGATTATTGTTTTCTGAGTAATCCTGTTCCACTATTATGATTATCTAATTCGAACCCTTCTTACCGTTTGCTTAGCCAACTTTGTAACTGTCATTTGTACATGCGTCTGTTGTCTACATGTCTAATTAATCTGCTTATATACATGTATGTAGTTTGGTGGTAGAAGAAGCTCGGTGGCGCAGCGTAGCGGTTAGTACGTTTCGACTTTCGATATTGAAAATAAAGCTACCTTTTTTATACCTATGACAGGTAAGCTATTGACCTTCATCTCACCTGATGGTAAGTGACGATAAGGCCGAAGGTGGAAGCGAGCTTCATCTGTAATCCTCAACAACTGAGGAACTGGCTATCTTACCTCTGATTGCCGGAACACAATAATGCATAAAACATCGTTATTATGGCGACAAATTTAGGTAAGACGGTGGTAGCTAGCCAGGCGGGCTTAGAAGCCCTACCACCAACCAAACCGAGCAGAAAAACTTCTGCCCCCATAGGGAATCGAACCAGGACCTCCCGATCAACACCCGGTGGAGTGAACCACTAGACCAGAGAGGCGGTTACCTTTGCTATGGTCACGCCTTGGATGGGTGATCAAAACTTTATCATCTCAAACTTCTCCATGCACGGTAAGCCATTGGTCCCGATCGCTATTGCAACCGTTTCTATCCTTCAGCCCGCATTGGTGGTGTGCGTGGTGGTGTTACTGCTAATACTCCTCATATGTTTCTCTATGAGGAAGGTCTGTGCCCAACAGTAGGATTTAAAGATATAAATTGAGGACAAATATAGTTGTATGTATAAAATCATTTGTCACGTCAATTTAAGAAAAAAACAAAAATGAACAATGACATTGATGAGATTGCAGTAGTTTTTGTTGCTTACCAATATTTAGCAAAATGTTCTGTTTCGTTCATTATTGTGGTTATTTTAACATTAACTATTATCTTGGATTTTATGTCCACAGCAGACGTATTGAAATTGAAATTGTTCAAATTCTTGGTATCAGTGAAGGTACACAGTTCCCAAAAAGCTTGTGTTTAGATGAGCAACAGCTGGAAAACTTACCACAGACTGTCAAAATTCATCATCAATATTTACCCTATACCAACCTGTATAAAATGTAAGATAAGAAATGAATTGAAGAGTTTTGACAGCTTTGTTTAGAGTGTATACTTAAAACTAAATAAACAACCTCCCTGGTTTAGTGGTTGACACCAGCGGGTGTTGATCGGGAGGTCCGGGGTTCAATTCCCCACGGGGGCAGAAGTTTTCGCTAGGTGGTAGGGATTCTAAGTCCGCCTGTCTTACTTAAATCTGTCACCATAATAACAATTAAAGGTAAGGTAGCCAGTTCCTCAGTAATTGAGGAATACATGTGATGCTCAGGTGAGATTAAGGCCAAGAGGCCTGTCATATTATGTAAAAAAAATATTAAAAAGCCTACGAGCTAAAACCGTACAAAATGTCATATAAAATTAATTATAAACCTGCTTTGCTATTCAAAGGATTTAGCGAGCATAGCATAAAGATTTTAGGTACAATTATATAAGCCTCGTAATCACCATAGTTAACTTAGTACGAGTAATAAATTTTAAATGCTCTGCGGTATTCCATTTTATTTTAGGAGTTTTTACTACTTGGCGATGTCTGGACTATTAATGAGCGTCTAATGACTCATTTGGGTAATTTAAAAGAAATTAAGTAAGTAAGAAGGCAATCGTTTGGTATAATATATGAAATGGGAAAACAAAAGGATTTTTCTTTAAAATTCATAGACTTACGGATCAGGCAGGTATCTTTATTAGCTGGTAACTTCTATTGATAAGAATCTTCAACTTAGAGACGCCACTGAACATAGGTCTCTCTATAAAGGTACCTCCTTAATGATTGATTCTCCGCTTCTCGCATTGTCAGTCCCTACCATCCTTGGTCATTAATTCAATTAGCAATATGCCCTGGCTATTGCCACTAAGGCTCGCAATGCTTTAAAATATTAAGTCGGTTGATGCAAAGTAAAAAAAATGCAAAAAAAAGCAAACATGCAAAGAAACACCACCTCGCATGCTTAATTTTGGTTGTCCACAAATTCGATAATACTCGTAATAGCCATCGGGAGGGACCAATGGTAAAGAAATATTTTGATAATAAAATTTCGTTTCCTAAAATCACAAGGGTAGCAAACATACATACCTCTTAACTGCGAAGGGTTTCAGAAGCTTACTACTCTCTATAGTCTACGATAGCACTTCAGGAGGTTGCACTTAGGTCTTGCCAATGTAACAAAGATTAGGAGAATGCTTTGTTGTAGCACATATTGTGCTTCCCAAAGTACATTTCCAGGTGTTTGAGGTTCTTAGTCACCACATGGAATGTACAGTTACATGTCTGCGTTTTTGTATACAGATGACGGAGAGAAATCATCCTTGAACACTTAAAATGTGCACGGAATTGATTGAAATATAATTATTTTTGATTTGAAAAATATCATTACAGAAATTATCTAGAATTCTGGGTCTGTATTGTTTCACATAAAATTCATTGACTTTTTTCTAAGTGGGGTTACATTGGTCAAATTGAAATAGCAAAAGGTTGATTTGCTGAATTTATTCTCAGCTTAAGTGTAAAGGGCGATAAATATATGGTGATTTTGAGCACTAACAGCTCCCCAATATGTCTACAGCTTTACTGACACCTAGAAACTTGGATTTCAGAGGACCAGCCATTAAGTTAAAACGCTTTCCATCCTCTTGTCTGCTCCACTCTTAATGTCATTTCTTGGAACGTTCCCCCTAACTTGATAAAACACGCGAAAAAAACAATAGCCGAGAGTATAGGGTTGCTACAAAACGTTGTGGGTGGCGATGTGTCTTTTTGCTATTGAAGTACCTACTCAAGATGGAAGTATTTTCAAACGTTCGAAAGCGTGAGCAATTGCAAACTAGCTGCCTTACTCTCTAACCAAATTTCAAGCTCCCAAACCTTTAACCGAATTCCATCAGTAACAACAAGAAATTTAAATTATTTTTATTTCTAAAACTTGAAGAAGCTTGAGGTTGTCTAGATGAAGGCAGATGTAATTCATCATTATTCAAAGCTACTATACCGACATGAACCATCTGTAGATAATAAAGTCTATCTGGAAAGACTGCTATATCTACTGCGTCGAATAAATAATTAAAAAACTGCCGATATTGTTTTTCTTTTAAATCATTTAGCGCCATTCAAACCATTCATTAATATTTTTAGTACATTCATATCTTTTATTATTCGTATGAGCTCACTGTAGTTAATGAGCTTAATTATGTAATAAAATCAAACATCACTATCGTCCTTGATATGTACAGTCTACGTCAAACATATCAAATGCAAGCAAGCTCACTACACAGATCCACACAAGATAATGAAGTCTGAAGATCCACCAAATTCGAAAATGTAACCACGCAATTATAGGGTAAAACTCTTTCGATCTGAATGTTTAGATTGACACGTCATGAAGACTTATTTTTGAAACTTTTAACGTGAGTAAATATTTTTCGTAATTTGTCATCTTTACATCTATTTGAGTACCTAACATGATCTTATACAAGACCTGCAAAAGGATCAAAAAATTTATATATAGACTCCAATAGAATCATTTGTAAATTATTTTTACTCCTTTAGGCCACATCGTGCATCTGATGTACCTACTCAGTGTTCATTTATCCCGTCGTTTTGATTTGATCACGTATGATTTACGCGGAAATTACCCTGCCAGCAAGTCTTGTCATGACGTCGGACGTTTCATTTGCGGAGTCAACATTCTGAACGGAAAATGTAACGTGAGTGTGTTAGGGAGCCATATTGGTCGCCTAAAACAGCAAGATTGACGAATCCAAAGGCCAAGTGGAAGGTAATAAAGTTCTTATTACATTTACTCTCCAAGTATTGTTCTGTTTACTTAATCTAAAATTTTATATTATACTAGCTGTTGCCCGCGATTTCGTCCGTGGTGACTGGTTTTTTAACTGTCCCACGGAATACCTTTAGTTTTCCGGAATAAAAAGTATCTAAGATGTTGACCAGGGGTATAAGGTATCACCATGCAAAATTTTATTGAAATCGAACCAGCCATTTCGGAGATTAGCCCATACAAATAGATGAACACACAGAGAAACAAAAACAAAATTTTTTATTGGTACTTTTCATCTTTTGACTTGATTTTAAGCTTTTTTTTCTATGTACAGACATTCGACCTCTACAGTTTTATTATGTGTATAGATTGTGTACGGATTATTTTGTCACCCATGTTTTGCCAGATATGTTTAAGTCTCCGTGTAACAGGGTACAAGAATATTGCCAGGCGTCTTCATGCATTCTTATGAATACCAAAAACTTTACTTATACGTAGAGAGAGACGCCCTCCAGGTGGAGTTATCGTCTGTGATGACACAGAGTGGCAGATGTTGAGTACGAGAATCCGAAGACAGGGTGAAATGGCACACGTTATAGGAGGCCTGTTAAGCAATGGACGATTATAGCTGACGATGATGATAAATACGAACAAGTTGATCAAGTAATGAAGAGCTTGGTGGCGTAGTGGTTAGTACGCTTTGACGTTCGATATGGAAAACAAAGCTACCTTCGCCATGGTCAGGCCTTGGATGGGTGGCCGAACCTTTGCGATCTCTAACTCCACCGTGCTTCGGAAGGCACGTTAAGCTGTGGTCCCGGTCGCCATTGCAACTGTTTCTACAGCTTCGTGGTGTTAGGATCCATACTCTTCATATTGCTTTAAATACTTCTTCATTGCTCCATGAGGAAGGCCTGCGGCCAGCTGTGGGGCTGAGGAGGACGATTAAGTAGCTGTTCCGATTGCATTTCGATAGTTCACACTTCATAGCTTTGACATTTGCTTTTGATCGCACCGTTAACGTGCGAGGTGCATTCTCTGGGATGTCTATTCGGACATTATGCAGGCCACAGATGGCACCAGTTTTATGTCCCTCATCGTCTGAGCTCTTGCACTTTTATTGGAACACCATTCGAGAGTACAGTTTATTGAAACACTTATGAAAACGACGCCAGTGAAATGTCCGCGTAAAATTTTAATATCAACAGATTTTATTTGTATTCGTAGATACTGGCTTATACTTCAGACTGAGAAATAAATCCAAGGCTTTTATGTTGCGGACTTCAGTTGCATATTTATTTACTAAAATACGGATGACGACGAGATGTTTGCATTACTATCAGAATCTTGATTCTTTGACATAAAATCTAAGAACGAAACAATTTTCAAGGTGGTGGTATGTTTCAGTGTATATATAGAAGTAATAAACTTTCAAAATATCTAAATTTGGTGGATGGAAAACGTCAAATAACAAAAAAGAGAAAGGACAATCTAAAGCGTGACGTCATCTGCCAATATAGCTGCACATATTCACTTCAGTAGCCTTATCTTCACGCAGACTGATCTCAAATGGATACGTAGCTAAAAATCCGACAAAATCTAACTCGGTTTGCGGCGACGAATCCTCGCCGCGAGGCAAATTTCATTTTCATACTCCCATGACCACCGCACAACATCCATGTATATTATACACCATACCTATACACCATTACTGTATATTATACTAATACCTATTCAAATAATAATAGAAAACATTCTTTACTATGGTAACAGGTGTATCATAAATTAATCAGCAACGGTAAATTTTCTTTTAGAAATAACAGAGCAAAAATTTACCATATACTTAGCATTACTTTTGACGTTCGCACCACCTTTTTTCACCGATACTACTATGTCTCGATAGGATTAAGCAGAGCATTCAGTAGCTTTTATCTAACTACATTTACAGACAATAAAATCGGTATCAAGTCGAAAATGCTCAGTAAATCAAATAGAACCGGGAGCTATATTTGTTGCATTTTATAAAATCTCTGCAATCTACCTAATATACTGGAGAAAAATATAAAGCCAGCTCATGACTTCTAAACAGGATAAATCCTGAAATAGCACATAGAAGGATCATTTTATACATTCTGAAATCATAATTTTGATGCAACTTGTTACGTATTCATGTCGCGTTTACTTTGAGTACTAGGAGCTATCGTCCAAACTAAGTCATCTCTGGTTCGTATTTTTATGCTTCATATTCCGACCACGGATAAGCTTTATGTTATTACTAAGTAATGAACGGATTCTACAAGCTTTTACATTTTAAGGTATATTTATGTGGACCTGGGAATATAATCTTTTATTTTATGACAGTCTCGCTCGTTTGAAGAAAATCTATAAGGTATGTCTGTGATTTGTAAAAATATATCTAATGCAATAAATAATATTGTATTTTATGGTAATTGGGACTTAGAAATTTATATTTTTCAAGAGTAGGTGTACGCACGCAAAGTAGAACTTTATTGTATTTTAGATTTACGTGCGAAAAGGTCTCTTCCCAATACACCAGAGCGTTGTTTTTAAATATTGTTTTGGTATTCTATTATTTAAGCTGTTGTAACTTGTAGAAAAAAAATTAAAAAGGTTCTCAATATTATTGTTGCAACCCTTAAGCTTTCTAATTTAAGGGTTGGCAACCTTAGATGGGACGTACGCTAGCGAACTTCTAAGTGATAGCGTCTCACCACATTATTAACTCCAATTTGCCGCGCCCCTGTAATATTATCAATGCTATACCCAGAACTAAAGTGAACGTGTCGTCCATAACTACACTAGATCTATAACGTAGCAGGTCGTTACCGCCCTAATTCAATGAGAAGTCTGTTCCTTTGCTAAAATGAAATCTCAAAGGACTTGCTGAATTAGATCTGTCAGGATACTTTCTAAAAACGACGCCATCCATTAAAGCGAAATATATTCACTCAACGTAACATTCTTTTCTATTATTGAAAAAATATTAGTTTTCATTCTTCTCACAATCAGTGTCAATATTGCTTATTGGGTATTGTAGTCAGTTCTGAGTCTGACATTTTATTTTCACGTAGTTCATATAAATTCTCTTTTTAGGGGTCAAACGTTGTACAGAGTTCATGTATTATCTTTGTAATTTTGTGTGATATAGATTTCAAAAGGATAGCAAGTTTCAATAATTATTATGGTGAGCACGAAGTTGTAAACTGGTGTGTATTTCGAGTGTGTGTAATCACAAGCTCAATGGCGTAGAGGAGTGCTTTCGATATCGATAACAAAGCTACCATCGCCATGTTCAGGCCTTGGATGGGTGACCAAAACATTATGCTTTCGAACTCCTTCGCTTTTCGGAAGGTACGTTAAGCCGTTGATCTCTTTCGCTTTTGCAACCGTTTTTACCCACCAACCCGCATTGGACCAGCGTGGTGGTGGTACGGCCCATACCTATTCCTTCAGTGTTTCTCCATGAAAGCCTGTACCGAGCGATAACCACAATCTCGCTTGATGGTGTGCGAAAATACTCGTATCACCTACTAATATTTATTGTACCTGTATGTATACAAAATAATACCTATCGTGTGTGTAACTTTCACATAACAGCTAAATAATAAGTTCGCCAGCTTAACATTATTCAGCGATCATACATTTGCCATGAATACGAAACCAATAACTACACGTACTGGTAATTGAATATTAATTACATCTACATAAAAATCTAATAATAGATACATTAAGTAATTGGAGATTGGTACTTCATGTACCTTAATTCTCTCTTACCTTAATACTCTTAATTAGAACTTTTGTAAGAGCTATTTTGTTTAGCTTCTTTCTGTTCATATACGAATTCTATGTAAGAAGAGTTCCGTAAGATTTATAAGCAATATTAGGTTATTAGATGCCATCTCGTAATGAAATGCAAACAGTGGTCGTCTTCTTTACTGCCTGTGATTATTCTTGGGTGCCACGTCTTTTTCTACGGCGCCTACAATTTGTTCGCAGATTTTTCACGATTTCCCCGTTGCCTTTTCCTTGTTCATCTTATATGGTAATGGTGATTAAGCCTTTCCTTCGTGATATTAAAACATCCTAAGCAATACTTTATTATTTACAATTTGGTGATTTTCTTCAAGTTTCATCAAAATACTGAGCAGATGAAACGTGGGGAGGTTACTAGACAATTCTTTTATTAAACTTATCATTTAATTATTACGCTGATTTCATGATTTTGTTCAAACTTCAGAAAAATTATGAATAAACATATTTAAAACTGTTTAATAATGAAATAATAAAACATATTTAAATAAATTATGAACATATTATACAACTGTAGAGGTCGAATGTATGTACATAGAAAAAAAATGTTCGTCTGTTTGTACGGGCTAATCTCCGCAATGGCTGGACCGATGTCAATTAAATTTTGCATGGTGTTACCTTAAAACCCTGGTCAACATCTTAGATTATTTTTATTCCGGAAAATTAAAGGGTTCCCGCAGGAGGTTAAATAACCAGTAACGCGGACGAAGTCGCGGGCAACAGCTGGTATGGAATACAAAAGATGCACGCTATATATAAATCCAGTAAAACCACCGAAGCAATAAAACCTGTCACATCCATGCAGTCCCAAAAGCATTAGCTACAAAACTACTTTTATATTATTGCAATTAAGATTTTCCATGTTATATCCGACTGAATCTGAGTTCAAACAATCAAAGCTAATGGCAATAATCAGAGGCAACCTTCAAACAAAGGGTGGGAAAGTTAAATGGACCAGTTTTATCTGTGGGATCAACCCGGCGGAGGCTACAAATTGAATAATTATACTTAGCTATTGTCTCCGCATCGATAATTCTGCAGATGACCCTACTTTGGACGGTCTGTAGGAATAGACATATTGAGTGATCGCAAAGGTAATGCTTGAGTAAAATCTGTGTTGCTCTCTGAAAATGAAAAGACGATAGACAGATATTTATTTTGCAAAGGAAATGTGTGTGTCGGAGTGTGGTGATAGTAAGATCACCGGTTTTGTAGGGATAAAGATCAGATGTAGACAAGAAACTGAATGACCTTATGCTTCGTCCTCTTTTATAACTACTAGCTGTTGCCCGCGACTTCGTCCGCGGTTACTATGGTTTTTTAACTATCCCACGGGAACCCTTTAATTTTCCGGAATAAAAAGTATCTAAAATGTTGATCAGGGGCAGGGATATAAGGTATAACCATGCAATATTTCATTGAAATCGGTCCAGCCATTTCGGACAAATAGACACACAGACGAACTGACAGAGAAAAATAATTTTTTTTTGGATTTTACCACTATTTACATCCCCCTGACTTGATTTTGAGCATTTTTTTTCTATGTAGAGACATTCGACCTTTACAGTTTTATTATATGTATAGATAACTATAATATAACTATTAGGTCCTTACCTATGAAATTGGTGTTTTGTATGGAGATTTTGGGGAATTCTGCATTTTCCATACTAACATTTTATCAGTTTTCTTTACAACGACAAATCCAGAGATAATAATATTTGGCATGTATCATTAGACAAGCTTTAGCAATATGTGTGTGAACACGCTTGATAAAAATTATTCGTCGTTTTTATGTTAATGCAAATCAAATGATGTATTCGGGAGGCAGTTAAAAATAACTGTCTTTGTGTCTAATTTTAACACAATTAAACATACAAAAAATTATCAAATTAAATAATACGAGCTCAAATATATGGTCTATTTTTAGAAGAGGCAATTATTTTATAAGAATGTTCTGAAACTTAATAGTTACGGACAAATTGCTAAGACAGAATAAAAACACCAATTTCATAGGTAAAGACCCAATATATCGATAGTGTGCTGACGCGCGCTCAGTGTGGGCGTAACTTCATTACAAAGATTGGTTATAGAATTCATTAAATAGCACACCAAAGAGCCAACAACCAGCGAGTTAATAAAGCTTCAAATAAAAAAGTTACAGAAAATCTTAGTTTTGGCTGAACGCATTCGATTAGAAATCAACAAATGGTATAATTTGGTATTGAACTTACTTCAATGTGTAATGTGTTCAAAATATGGAAAATTGCATGCTAATTCAAGTGACACTAGCACTCATATCAAGCATACCGACTAAGCACAGGGCTGTATTGAGGGTTATATGCAACACGATAAAAATATTCATAAACTCGTACCTAAAAATTGCGACAGTAAAAATATTTTTGATATTCGCTGGTTGCCTGAAGTGGGCTGGATCAATAGCGGTGGCATGCATTAGGAATTTAGGATAGACCTATATCCATCAGAGGACGAGTTGGGGCTGATTGATGATAACGACAAGACTAGTTTATAAATCCCAATATCATTTATAATAGGATCACAAAAAGTAATGCTCGTGTTCCTATTTTTGACACTCAGTAATTAAACGTATTACTTCGTCGTTTTGATTTTCTGTTTTACTACTTATAAAGCAGATGCAGAGGTCAATGGTCTTAATTTTTTTTCTATCCACCAACCAGTTGCTCCACCCATTATGATTTTTTTCCATATACGCCCGCCAGTAGTGTGCCATATATCAATATCTGGGTATGTAATTACCATTAGCCCCATATATTAGGTCCTTACCTATGAAATTGGTGTTTTGTATGGAGATTTTGGAGAATTCTGCATTTTCCATACTAATATTTTATCTGTTTTCTTCACAACGACAAATCCAGAGATAATATTATTTGGCATGTATCATTAGACAAGCTTTAGTAATATGTGTAATATCACACTTCATAAAAATTATTTATCGTTTTTAAGTGCCGCAAATAAAATGATGTATTCGGGAGGCACTTAAAAAGAATTGTCTCCGTGTCCAATTTTAACACAATTAAACTTACAACAACTTATCAAAACAAATCAAAAGAGCTCAAAAATATAGTCTATTTTTAGACGAGGTAATTATTTTTTAGGAATACTCTGAATCTTAATAGTTACAGACAAAATACTAAGACAGAATAAAAATACCAATTTCATAGGTAAGGACCCAATATTAAAAATAATAAAACTATAACGGACGAACTGCTATAATGTAATAAAAATTTTAGTACGTCCCTGTTTTATGTACTTGTTCTATTTAACTAATCTCATGCAGATATCTTTTGGCTTCCAGATTGCTCTCGTAAAAGATAACTTCCAGCTAAGCTGGAAAATTTTCGGAATATTGTTCGGAAGAAATTGGAACTTTTAAAAGTCAAGTTTGATATCAAAGTGTACATAGGAACAACTTACTTAACATATTATTTGTTGATAATTATTTTGTATATTTACGAAAAGGAGTTACTAAGTGTCCAGGTAAGACGAGCAATGAAACCAACTAGGCACACATGCCCAAAGTCAGGAAAGTTGACGTGTAGGGTGCTAAAGTTAAAGTTTCGCTTTATTTGTATACACTCATAGATATTAGGGTGGTTTCATAGGTAAGTTGGCCGACAGCGCCCTCCAGCCGCACGCGCTCACACGGAGCTACTGACATCGTTTCACAGCCTCACGCGCGCATTTATATGTCAAAATGTATGGAAATCTCGCCGGCGCTGTTGGTCAGCGTACCTATGAAACATCCCTTAAAGGTGCAGTTGATAGCCAGTAGAATATCAACCTTCTTGAGAAAACGTATGAAAACCTGATTGATTTCCATCCGATGTTTACTTTTTAGATAACCAAAGTCATGAATACACAGGGCTTTCAAAACCATTTTAAAAGTTTTTGAATTATTATATTACAAAACAACAATAATTATTACAAAAAAAATTTTTTTTCACTTTTCACTAAGTAATCATTATTTTTATCATTATAGGGACATTTCGGATTTTAATTTTATTAAGAGTGACAATTCGATGAATTCTATTAGACCATCAAATTTATGGTATAAATTATTATCAATTTATTTTAATAAATGCATTATTGCAAAATGTGGCTATTTTTGATATTTTGTTAAATTGTAACTTCATATCTACCTACCAAATGATTAATATTTACTAAAAGCATTATTTATTTATTTATATGTAAGATTATTTATAATTATTAATATTAAATTTGACGAATTTTTCTTTCATATTGCATTTTAAAATTATTTATCATGTAATTAAGTCAAAATGAAATAAATTAATCTATATCATTGCCACCCTCATTCATAAACGCTATTTAAGTTTTAAGAAATTGTTATTAGTATACCTGTTGCTAAAAATATAGCATTTAAGAATAAGGTACTTGTGCAGAATTGCTTTTACAACTTCTTAGACTGATAAATCTGAAATTATACATATAATTAAAATTCTTACTTATATTTTATTAAATTCATTCGAATTAGTTTAAAGTTTTTCAAAAGAACTCTTAACGACATTTCACAAGAATCATTATAAGGTAGCAGGCGAAAATTATTTTAGGTAGGATACGAGTTACGAGCTGTTACCTAATCTTTATTCTCTTAAAAAGAAAGGTGATTATATATATAGAAATATACTTATTCAATAGCATGTATTTGTTGACACGAATATAACTTTAATTCTTTCATGACACTTTTTACAAGAGTATATCAGGAGAAATACATACACATACTACATAAAATCACGACTATTATCCCCTAAGGGTTAGTCAGAGACGACTAGGCAAAAGCACCGTAAAAGCAGTCCTTTTCCATAGTCCGCGCTACACCAAGCAGTGACTACACTCAGCGTGACAGAAAAAATGAAAAATCAGCGAATCTGGACAAACGAAGGTACTAATATCTTTGCCTACCGCTAGTTTTAATGTAATTATTTGTAAAGTTCAATAAAAATCCTGTGCCTGTAATAAGAAGATAGTGCAAACGATACTTTTATAAATATTTGCCTCAAGAATAAGCTCCGGCTAGAACCATTTCCATAGAAACTTTTACTAACATTTAAACAAATGTGCAATAACATTTTAAGATTCCTATTTAGCAAACTTTTTATGCTGTTGTTTTCATAGCTTATTACTTAATAGGCACATAAAAGTAAACAGTTTGGTAGTAACTGTTTACTGACATTATTATAAGTACCGCTTCTTGTACTTTCTTTTTGTGGGTAGTGTGTTGTTGCACGCTAACGGCATACTCTTTCATTTTAATTACAGTCCACTGGTGTACTTTGAGCGATTAAAATGGAGACGTCTAAATATCTGCTTGCAAAATAAATAGACCATCGAACTTTTGCAAGCAGTATTCCCTTTCTCAATTGCCTTTATTAAAATGTCAGTAAAAATGTAGGCCGCGAACGAAAAACTTTATGAAGTCGAGTCGGTTTTATCGAAAATAAACATCGTAATTCTTATTTAGTAAGATCCAGTAAACTATTATTTGGAGTATGTAACGCGTTGGACAGCCCATATAGATTATCAGTTAGGTACGTAAATATTGGTAGGCTCCATAAGTAGCTAATATCTGATGGAGGCGATGATATAACAATGTCGGTGAAAGATTTTGAATCAGACTGGCACAGGACTGACCCAGGTATAGATCCTTAGAAGAGGACGGTGTTTCTTGGTAAATATAAATAATGATGTTGTAAGACCGAAAAATATGAAATATATGAAGGGGCAGGCAGAGGTGTATACACCCACTTTCGCCAAATAAGTCCCCATGTCACTCACAGGTAGTTAAGATATATTTTTTTTTTAATAGATATTTATTGGAATTATTGAGGAGCTCGGTGGCGTAGTGGTCAAAGGTAGCTTTGTTTTCGACCGAAGCCAAAGTGCGCTTTGGCTTCGGTCAAAAACAAAGCTACCTTCGCCATGGTCAGGCCGTGGATGGGTGACCAAGACTTTGTGATCTCGAGCTCCTCCGTGTTTCGGAAAGCACGTTAAGCCGTTGGTCCCGGTCGCATTTGTGACCGTTTCTACCCACCAACCCGCAATGGACCAGCGTGGTGGTGTTCCGGCCCTTACTCCTCATGTGTTTCTTCATGAGGACGGCCTGTTCCAGCAGTGGGACGTATATAGGCTGATGACGAGATATTTATTTGATATATTAATAATGCAGAAGAAATAAAAAACATAATTGTCAATCCTCTACGTGTATGTCTAAAAAATGCAGTTGTTGACGTAAAATAAAATATAACCTACGTTTCTGCTCAACCAATAGAGGTAATCTCACAAACGTGTATATTGGCACGGTACCGAAGTATTACTACCATAAGCCATTGCGCACAATATAACACAAAGGCAATACAATAATGGTTCAAGATAAAAAATAGACGAAGACGTGTAAACACAGCTTCCTCACCGCATATAAAGGACCTAATTTTTTTAGAGTATCCGACTGAAACAATTTGGATCCCGATCGGAATTAGCGTTTCGTAGCGCAGTGAAAGATATTGGACGTAAAAATACACTTGGATTATTCTAAGAAAGGCGTATTCTTTTCTCTTAAAAAAGTGCCGGCGAATTGATACGTTATGTAACGCTAATAATTTCTTAAGAATAATGGAATTTTTTATAATAGCACCTTGAGGACTACGCGAACGCCGGCGATCACAAACAATATTTATTTTCTACTAGCTGTTGCCCGCGACTTCGTCCGCTGTTACTATGGTTTTTTAACTATCCAATGGGAACCCTTTAATTTTCCGGAATAAAAAGTATCTAAGATGTTGACCAGGGATATAAGGATGTTCATCATTTCGGAGATTAGCCCGTACAAACAGACAAACAGATAAAAAAACAAAAATAAAAAAAAATTTTTTTTTTGGTTTCTTCTCACCTTACATCGCCCTGACTTGATTTTAAGCATTTCTTTCTAAGTACAGACATTCGATCTCTACAGTTTTATTATACATATAGTGTGTCTATTTAAGGAATGTTAATAAACAACATTTGTTTTTTGATTCGTCATCAAGTTTCCATGACGCATGCGCATACATACATTCATACGTATAATCACGACTATTATCCCCTAAGTCACCTTTGAGTTATATATATAAAGATTTTTGTTTAATTTTACCTTATTACAAGTACAGTACTCTATTACAAGTACAGTAAAGTAAGTACAGACATTCGATCTCTACAGTTTTATTATACATATAGTGTGTCTATTTAAGGAATGTTAATAAACAACATTTGTTTTTTGATTCGTCATCAAGTTTCCATGACGCATGCGCATACATACATTCATACGTATAATCACGACTATTATCCCCTAAGGGTTAGTCAGACTAGGCAAAAGCACCGCAAAATCAGTTCATTTCTATAGTCCGCGCTTCACCAAGCAGTGACTGCACTCAGCGTGACAGGTGGTGATGGAGGCGGTGGTGGGGCGTGACATGTAGCATGGTGCAAATGTACATTATGCTATTGTTTGATCGATTTTCGTGAGCGTTATAATTATTTTATCTTTTGAAATTTATATAAATATAATTATTAGATATTATTATGTGACAATTTATGATTTTTTTTATATCATTATTACTTGACATTTAAATTACTTTCTATTTTAATAAATACATTGTATAATTTTCTTGCTATTAGATATGTAAGATTCAAATGTACATTATCGTTGAAGATTATATTTTCCAATGCATTTTTTTTTTAAAGTTTATATGTTATTGAGATAAAATTAAATAAATGAATCTGAATAGATTCACACTAAAATTAAAAATGGCAACAAAATTTGACACTTTTATTAGTATAAATACGACCAATGAGTTTAATGTTAAAGAGTCCTTGGCACAATAGTGTTATGGACTTTGCGTTCATGAAAATAGATTCGATGTGATCACATAAAGTTAGGAATGGGAAAATGTCGACCTTGTGAGACGTAGTTCAACACCCGTGTCGAGTAGATTCGATATTAAATGACTTTTCACCCAGTTACATATGTTCTACATTTGTAACTTGTGAACTAACAAATGGCGCGCATACGTCAGGAACACCAATTTAATCATTTATTTTGTCTACACGTGTTTCAATTCTTAGAGTCTAAGGTAATGCCTAAACCTTATAATAAACTAGCTGTTGCTCGCGACTTCGTCCGCGGTAACTGGTTATCCTTTCTTAGGGGATGCCTATGTCATAGAAATAAAGCTACTATGCAAAGTCTCAGCCCGATCGGTTTAAAATTGACAGAGTTTCATACAAACTTTCATATCCTATTTTATTCCCTTGGGGATAGAAATTATCAAAATTCATTCTTAGGAAACGCCTACGTTAAAGTAGCTTTATGCATGCAACGTCTCAGCCCGACCGGCTTAAAATTGTCAAAGTTTCATACAAACTTTCATCCCCTATTTTATCCCCTTGTGGGTAAAATTAATCAAAATCCTTTCTTAGCGGATGCCGACGTCATAACATCTATCTGCATGCCAAATTTGAGCCCAATCCGTCCAGTGGTTTGGGCTGTGCGTTGATAATTAAAAAAAATGATAATTATAATAATTAAATAAAGTTGATAGATTACTATGTCAGTCGGTCACCTTTGAGTTATATATATAAAGATTTTTGTTAAATTTTACCTTATTAGCCAATTCCTACGAGATAAGGCAAAGGATTCGTGCGAAACGTCATTTTTTAAATATTTACTTTTGTGTAGGTGATTAGTACACTAATATTTTAAAGCAGTCATTCACACATACTATAGTTATTTATCACTAAAAATATTAGACTAGACAAGATAAATTTGGATGAATTTTGTCTAGGTGTCTAGAGCCTTACGTTATGAATGTGATCGACCGTCCAGAAGCCAACAAGGACCAATTTTTATTGTCACATCAACAGTTTTCACACCTCAAGGCTAATGATGATAAATTAAGTTTTAATTCTATCGATTTTCTTTCTCCGATTGATTGCCATCATCAACTAATGAACTATAAAGCACATAATTGATTGAGAAATTCTGTCAGTGTACGGGATTTTTTCAAGTGTCAACATAAAAAAATTGGACTGAAAATGCAGCCCGAGATTGCTGGAGAGTATTTTAAATGGATACAAAAAGGCATTACAATTGTCGATATTCTACTTATTGTATGGGACGAAGTACAATGTGTGATGCTAATTTTGTACCCCATTGTAATTCAGTGACGTACTAAGGACGTACTAAGTAATGTTAACAATTAAATACATAATGGATAATATTGCCTATATTTTGAAATACAACATGGAACTTGGTTTTCCAGATTAAATTGTAGGTAAACCGCAAATATTTGAAACTTAAAACATTAATTTCAAAACCGATACAACTTATACCTCAACACAGTAGCGGCGTGCAATGTGACTGGGATGAAATATACTGTGTCAACGAATCATTGACATCCAGCGAACAAAACCTATCTTAGAAAATAAGTGGTAAGTAAAATAAGTGGACAGTAAAAAATGAGCATGAAATAAATTGGGTATATATTATACAGTGTATCCCGTTACGGGACGCACTACCCACTGTTCATTGAAATGTTTATTTATACCGCTATACATCTTTATATTTGTGTAATATAATTTATTAGTTACCGAGCGATTTTTGGCTATAAGGATGAAAAGTAAAAAATGTACGTTTTATACGTGTCAAAATTTAAGTGATTTTTTTTTACTCTGCATCTATTTTTTTGTCCAGTCCTAAATAAAATTTGTTCCCGATTTTATTTGGGGTCGTCGCAACATGTCTTCCTCTTTCAATCTCTTAAGTCAACACTCACTTCCATATCATTATACACAATCTATCAATTTTTTCTATAGGAACTCGAATCCACATAAAAAACTGGGAAAAGTCAAGGTCGAAAATACAAGTTATTTTAAGACTTTTTATTATAAAACTCTACGTTTAAATTAATCTTTAAGGATTAAGAGGAACTTTGAAGAAGTTTTTGGAACAGTTGGTTGTCTTAGGTCTGTTGGTTTTGGATAATTGATTGGCATTACGAATAACTTAAGAACAATATTCCTGCGAATGCAAATGACTCCTGGATGCTTATCCATGCATAATGAATTAATGGAGGAATAGGTAACCGCGGTGAAAAGGTGAATATTAGGTACTAGTGGGTTCCTGCGGTTTCGCCCGAGCGGTACCCTTTCACATGGGAATATCAGAATAAAAAGTAGCCTTAGTAAATCCTTTCTCGGGCTCTAGATTATTATGTGTACCAAATTTCGATTCAATTAGTTTAGTAGTTTTGATATGAAAGTGAGACCGAACTTTTTTATGTATATGTGGGGCCCTCTCTGATAGAAGAAGGTTAAGGCTTAAAACCAGATGTGGTAGATACGTCCAGGTTCTTTTCTTGAATAGAAATGCCGAAAGTGCAGTGTTCTTTGGACATATTGCCTGCACAGAAAATGGCTTAAAAGATGTAAGCATTCGCATCACTAGAAGGACCTTTAGATTCAAACAATATAAATTCCATTCCTAACACTAGTCTTGTTATTTACGTAACACAAAGCCAGACGTGTCCAAGCATCAACATGAAGTGTATATTCCAACTTAAGCGTCCGCGCTATTGCCGCCATAACAATACCGAAGAACCGAATTGGTACTAGAGCGACAGTGCACCTGGCCTTCTTATGCATAAATAATTCGATTTTGTGAATAATCATTCCGTATGAAGTTAGCGACGTCAACTTATAAAATACAACGTCACATTTCCCGAAAAGTTTTAGAGGAACTTAGATGTCCATTAAAATAAATAGAACAATATCGAAATATTGAATTGCCATCGAACATTCGTATAATTTTCCCGAATAAAATATTGAGATTGTTATTATTTTGAGCAATTTTTTAACACGAAAAAGTTTTATCGGTAAATTTTGATCTGATTATTATTTTAGTCCTAGTCTATCTCTAAAAATAAGGCTTTTCACGTAAATTTAATTAAGAATAAGTTCATTGAGTTATTTTCATCGAACTATGTTAAAGAATTATCTTTAACATAGTTCAGTTAAAATTTTAAACTTTTTTCAATGTCACTTTGAAAATATCCAAAGATTTAATTTCCATATCCAATTTTCGGGATTTGTGTCTCCATCAATAGACCATACGATTACATATTAAAATTATATTGCTTTTTACCATTTCAATCGCTTTCAAAATAATATCAGAATATAAAATCATCTTTATTGTAGGTATAATATCAATACCTACAATAAGATTGTATCAAGTGATTTTTTTAAAAGATTTAAAAACTATATAGCTTTACTTTAAGAGTCGACTTTATATAGGTTTCACTTGGTCCCTAAATTCTAGAACCAATGTACTTGGAAACACTACTCTGCAACCATGAATTAGTAATGGAAACTGTATGCGTTTCACTGAGAGCTTTGTCAAGTACTACATTAGGTATCTGTGAAATCTTCACTGTAACGTTATACAATGGGCTTCGTTCAAATTCCATGATGACACTGAATCGAAATATTCATGATTCTATGTGGGTCAATGCGCATTTGAGATAAATGTATTTAAAAAAGAATTATGGAGCGTTTTCCCATGATATGTGACATTTATTTTCATTGCTTTGGTTCATTTGCTTATCTTTGTTACCTTTTATCATTTTTGTACAACGAAACTTTTAACATTTTATTCACAAAAAATCATTATAAGTTTATTATATTCAATTGTTGTGTAATAGTATTGCGATTATTTTGATGTTAATACTGATTTATTTACATTTACTTAACGATTAAAATTCAAAAGCTATCATATTCTTTAAAGTGTTAGTACTTAATATTCCTTGTAAATTGATAATAACAAAATATTGTAATGTAAGAGTAACTCCATATTCCCTTAAGATTTAAAATTAGCGAGCATTTGCGGTAAATCGTATTCGCGTAGTAGGACCGAGCAACCTTGTTACGGCGAAGACAATTTTCTCCCTGCAACTCGACAAATGTGATTACAGCTCTATATTAAAACTTCTGTAATTGTGTTTTCAGATGTTTTTGGTTATGTAAATCTTAATTTACCGTATCATCTGCAGGAGAAATCGCGCAATTTGGAATTTCTCGTTGAAAAAACTTGTTAGGGTTAGTTTCGGTGGCAAGTTTCAAGTGTGCGAGTTCCAGGTTGTTCTTGTATGCAAAGTGGAGACCTTGCGTTCAAAACTACGAGCAAAGTAATACCAAGTTGGATGAAAAACTTACTTTTACTCCTGTTTTCTTTGAGAGTAACAAATGTATGTTACTGTTGTATAGAAATAGATATTTATAGATAGAGTACGCTGGTGTGATCAGGCCTTCCTCATGGAAACAGATACATGAGGAGTATGACTCAATGCAGGTTGGTAGGTAGAACGAGGAGCTCGACATCACAAAGTTTGGTCACCCATCCTCGGCCTGACCATGGCAAAGGTAGCTTTGTTATTGATCGAAAGCCAAAGCGTACTAACTACTACACCATCGAGCTCCTCCTAATAAAATACACAAAAATAATACAATATTCGATGGCCATATCGCACTAGAAAAATTTGATCTAGACAAGTTTGATTATTTTCAACAGGAGATTATTATACCTACGTTCGACGTGTTTTATTGTTCTCCAGTCTTGGATGTTTATATATATTTATATATATTCAGGATATTTATATGTATTTATCTATTAAATATATTTATCCGTCATCTAGTGTCCGTAACACAAGCAGCATTAGTTGCTTAAAATGGGGCTAGTTGATAGGTGTGAATGTCTGAGGATATTTATTATTTATTTTTTATTATTTATTTATGTGTGGTTCTTGAGAGTCGTTTAATTGTAACTGTATACATTTGCTACAGACGAGATAAGGGAAACACTAAAGTATATAAAGTATAACAACCAAAGTGAACTCCGTTTACAATGCTGTACGAACACATTTACGTCGATGCAGGCCGGTAATGCGACAGCGGGCAGCTCTGCCGATTTACGAGGGTCTCATGTTCAGAACAAACAAAATAAAACGCGATTACATTTCAATTTTGCCAATGGAACAGTAATCAAACATAAATAGCTGTCTTTCCATCAGTGAAACAATTTTTCTGCAGAGCGGTCCCACTACAGAAATGCTATTACCGTCCCTTTTTACTCTTGGGCCACTCAGCCTGCCGACATTTCAATCCAATTGAACGTGCCTTCTACGAAATACCCCTCTTCGAAGCCTTAGTAGAAACACTCACTTTTTAGACTGGCACACATTATTTACACAGAATTACCATAGATATTACTTTGAATTTATTGGCTTCGTGTACAAATCCTCGCCTTAAAATAGAATCAGCGAGTAAAACTAGAATTCAGAAGGTGGCTTTTTATGTAAAGCATGTCCCTTTTGTTTACGAAGGGACATCAATAATGTATTTGAATGAATTTAACGCTTAAATTGATGCTTGGTTGTAATTTATCATAATAAGGATTAAGGGGGTCTTGCAGGAAAATTAAATCGAGATTTAAAACTAGATTTAAAAATGACAAAATCGAGTTTTAACCGAGGTTTAAAATTTCCTGCAAGTGGGCCTGAATGCTTTTATCGGATTCTTTTATCGCGTCACTAAAATCGATCGAACAATACTGAATAATTTAAATAAAATTAGAATTTATAATTCAAAAATATAAAAATATAATCGCTGTACATGTTTTTTATCTTGAACGTTCGACTGAAAAGGCATCTAGTTTCTTCGAAATAATTTTTATAGTGTTTCTGCATTAAGTAAGGCTGTCAGAGCGCATTGAAAGAGCATTTGAGAGCATGTTTCGCAGTCAATATAATGGTTTCTCAAAATGGTGCCCGTGAATAGGTATCAAGGCGCCACGAGCGTTTGATAGAAGAATACATCTAAAAGACAATGTGAGTATTCCAAGCGCGGCCATGATTAGAGACAACTAAAATCACCATAACTACCTCGTAAACGGTAGTTAGGATCAGTAAGAAGAATTATATCCGTCAATTTTCCGTTCCACATACAATTTTAAAATGGTGCACAAAATACTGACCCTTAAGGTCAGTTTTTTATCCGCAGTAATAGTCACCTCAATAGTTAAAATCTAGACCAGAGGTTCCCAGGCCTATTTTTCTCATAGACCACTTTTAAAACCTATCTGGTTCCGGTGGGCCCACAGCAGCTACATTTCTACCATATTCCCAAAACTAGGGAAAAATGTGAAAATTCGAAGACAACAAGGCCCCGTCAAGTCTTCCGTGGACCACTAGGGGTCCACCTGGATTACTTTGGGAACTAATGATCTAGACCAATAGTGTCCATAGAAACGCCAAAATGTGTGACGTCAGCTTGACAATTTGTTATGTTTGCGATGAAAATTCGAAGCAATATATATCAGCTGTGCCGCCACCCGTCATTTCTATTACGGATATTTATAAACGTGTAAATATACATACATACATATTATGCAAGCGTCTGCTTTTTCTGCAATTAAAAGAGTTGTAAGCCTGTAATTATGAGAGGAATTTCAATTAAAAAACGGCCTAGAGGAGCAGCGATAGAGCTTCCGTCTGTGACTGTACCACTGAGTTTGAATAATACTTAAATATAGTGTACGGCAACATATATAAACCGCCATTTGCAAAAAAATATTTCAAACAAATAATTTTATATAATATTTTTTTCCTTAAATATAAAAAAAGGCGATTTACCTAAGTGTGAAGTGAAAAGAAGTGTAAATAAAATTTTACAGGAAAATGAAAGCTATTTTATTCATACGAATATAAGTCTATTGTCGTGTTGTCCATTATTATGTAACAGGCGAGAGAAAAGGCGGAAAATGTCCCATCTCAAGATCTCCAAAAATATGTACACTTGCATTAAGTTCAAAGTAAGGAATATTGTTATTGTTCTTGGAAACTGAATTATATTATTTTTTTCTTTTTTCTTCCGTAACAAAGAAATTTTATGTCTATGTTACATTGTTACACTCATATTTTGATAAAGTTTTGCTATCGTGTCCTTTCGCCGCATTTCATGTTATAGTTTCCGTTCTTCATAAAATGTTTACAGGGGTATTAAACATTGTATCATTTACAATTTTATTATTATATAGGACTCAGACATATCTGTAAATGTCCCTAAGGATTGTCTAATGTTCAAAACATATTCCGCCTAATGTGTTGATTGAAAAATGCAAAATTGTTTCAGTAGTATTGACGGCTTCTAACGTGAGCAGTTTTTTTTGCGCGTTTTGCTTAGGTGATTCATAATAATAATATTACAATTAATCGTAAGACAGAGTACATCATACTAAAAATGGACCAACTTAGGAATTGAATCCCTTTCTGATCAATTCACCTTCTAAAGGTCTTTTTATCCCATCATGCCCTTCCTGTTGCATATTCACAACTGACAACAATCATAATAAAAAAGTTTCACATTCCTTAAAAAGAAAGATTGTCTTTTAGGCAATGTTCAAAATTTTATAAATCTTATCTAACGTCTTCGAAATATACGAGTATACCGTGTTATTCATAAAAAATATTAAAGGCTTAATAAACCTATTTTAGTTAATTTAGATTTGTGTTTGAAAGAAGAAAACAAAACACTCTGTAACTAAAATAACATAATAACATGGTTAGATTTCTAAAATAGGTTTATTAAGCCTTTAATATTTTTTATGAATAACATGGTTAGATTTTCATAATTATGAAATATGATTCATATTTAATAAGATAAAACGTATTTGTAGGTGTGTCTAACGGAAATCAGTAAATAAAGAATATATGACGTAAAAAAATTCAAAGTAAAAATCAGAAGTCATAGAAAGGAATTACGATATTACGAAGGCACGCAAACGCGATTAAATTTCACTATGAACAGGATAAATAAGATGAAGTATGATAAATGGATATGTATCGTAAATGCGTAGGGTCGATATTACTTTCTGGTACAGCTTCCGAGTTTATTATCTATGGAGAGCAAAAGATTAATGGACATTTCAGGGAGTTTGCTGTTGAGGTGTTTAATCATATTCATTGAAATCATTATACTGAGTATTGAATACTAGTGAATATAAAAAATAAATCGGAAGGGGATAGTTATGATTCAATTTAGTTGAGGACACTTAAAATTATTATACTAATAATTGAAAAAAAAAAGACATATTGATGGGAATATTTGATTTGGGAAGTAATTAAAGGGGCAACCATATCATTAATTGGTCAGCAATAAAAAGGTCAGCCGAAAAATGATTTGGGCAGCAAACAAATATTTTGGTTACCAGAATAATTGATTGGGTAGCAAGATATTTATTTGGGCAGCAAAATAATTATTTGGGGGACAATATTTATGTTACCGGAAATGCATAAAATCTATGAGAAGAATCAATGAAGGATCAATTCCTAGGAAATGTATTCTGATAGAGTTAAGATTTGTTTATGGCCCATTTAAACAATATTTGTGTCATCGAAACATCAAGTTTAATGTATTACGAGTATACATTAAACAATTTGGCCGCAGAGAAAATATTTAAGTTGCTGCCCAATTAGTTATTTTGCTAACCAATTGTAGTTTTGTACTGACCAAAATTAGAATATTTTGCTAACCGTTTAAATAATACCCATTTGATTTCCTGTGGTGTCGATTGTCTATAGATACGGGCTATGTGCATAAAAAGTAAATTCCTCTATAACATAAGGTACTTAACATAGATATAAGTCCTTATATAAGTTGTCCGATATAAATTATTTTCATTTTTTTATGTTTAATGGTTACAAACTGTTGTAAGATAAGTTATTTATTGAAAGCAAACCAAAGACAATTCACATTGGATAAGCTTCTGTCAACACAGATAATATCACGTCTGAGGTAATGCGCGGACAATTGAAATGAAATGAAGTGGAAAAGGCTTCATTTACATATATTTTGTTGTTATTCTTATGTGATGTTGCTCCAACCATTTTTACCTACTATGGTCCAAGCGGTCAATGCGGCACTATTCGTCCAAGAGGTCGCCAGAACCACCTTCACTTATAAAAATAGTTTATGTAACTGTCACATAATATAGGTTAAAACCACGAGCGTGGTTTTAAAAACGAGCCTTGACGAGGTTTTTAATAGTATCACGTAAGTGTTTTAATACCGAGTTATGTGCAGTTACATACACTACTTTATCTACACTCATTATTCAAAGAAATAATATTTTTTATTTTTATTTATTGTTGGCGGTCTGGAAAGCATTTGCCATAGTTTTGTAGGTTTTATAAGAAAAATAAGTGTTGCATTAAGAGTCCAACCTGTTGCATAATGGTCATTATGTTACAGTGTCCATTTTTAAATATTCGTTTTTATCATCTGTGTTAAAAAGTATGTCATTATGAGTTCGAGTTAAAGTTCATAATTCGAACTTTAAACATGAGTGTAGATAAAAACTAAATTTGAACCTAAGTAAAGCTTATTACAAACGTTCGACATAGTTCGCCATCCTGTTCCTGATGTATGGCATTAGGCTCTTCCCTGTTCCCCCATGGGATTTAAAGCGTGATAGTACGTTATGTTATATCTGGCCATCCATCAGAGTGCTAGCGTAGAGCTAGAGTAGTGATGTTGGCTCAAACTTCCCAAGAGTATATTTTCCTTGTAAGAAAGCCTGTAGTGGGGAACGGCTGAAATTATGTGTCGTATAAGAATTGTGTATAAATTACACATTTAGTTGGAATATCGCAACACTCCTGCTATAACACTCGATGTGGGCTGCTGTTGTTATTCGCCGCTGGTAGATGTGGAATTTCACAGTAAAAGAAGCTTGGAAGGAATGAAATAAATTTATTCTTCTAAGTTTCAAGTACAAAAATGGCCGATAGCAAAATGGTCGTTCACTTATATAAGTAGACAAATATCATAGACAACTTGTATTTAAGTTAAAAGCAAAGACTTGTGCTTTGTGTTGGTCGGGACTAAGGAGGCAAATGAGCAGACGGGTCACCAGCTGCTTTACTCTCTAACCAAACTTCAATGGATATGAATTGGATTTCTAAATTACGTTACAGAGTAGTGCAACTGTCTTATCTGTAAACATACTGTAAAAAGTTGAACTGTAAGAAATTCGAAACTATAAAAAATATTACTATAATACTAAAGTTAATAGACATTAAACAAATGAAATACAATCTACTTGCAGTCCTTAAGTCTTCTCAAACCAAACAGAATCGTAGTTAAAGCACGGGCCCCTCTAAATCACTTTAGTTCTATAAGTAGCCCTTTAGCGATGTCAAAGTGACTTTAGCTCGTGTAAAAGTTATCTTCGGGGAGATAAGTTTATTTTAGGCTGCAATAACAATTTTTCCGACGGAATCGGTCCACTTTTTACAACTCTATTGGCGAATTGGACCGTAATTATATTTGTCCGTGAAGAGCTCTGGGGTGAAAATATTTTTTCTGCTGAAAATGCTTTTATTCGGCTTCGATGCTTTGTTCAGATAGGATAGGGGATTTCGCTTTATATAGGTCAGTGCACTCTAATTTGGGGAAATTATTTAAGATCTCCTTTTGTTTCGGGTTTGGTAATTTGTTTTGTCGTTGAGAAGGTATTGTGTACGCTTATTTTATTATTCCGAGTCCTGTTGAGATTAACAATATTGTCCGATGGAGAAAGGTTTATTTGAGAAAGTTAACTACTTAAGACCAAGGGAAATAATTACAATAAAAATACATGATGTAAGTATTGCTGAGGAACGTAATAAGAATAATATTTAAAAAAATACCTGTGACCTGTTATAAGTGTATAATTGTTTGTACATGCACATAAAATAAATTTTGAATTTAAATACAAATTGAAAACTACGATTTGTAAACATTATTCTTGTTCTTGCAGTATTTTGTATGATTTGCATAAATAACATCGTGGAACCTCTTTAAATCTACATCTGCTAATATTACACATAAATTTCCATATAAATAGCACTTTTATTGTGAATATAAAGTAATATCGCTTGCAAGGATTATACAATACCGATAAATCGAAATGATTCGCATGAGAAAGGATAAGTGGTCCATTATTTTCTTTAAACGACAATAAACTCAACTTATTGTATCGTTATTACTCTTGTATTGGATGTAATAAAATCGTTCTTAGGAATTTTATTTTTAATGTAGAGTTCAGCTTATTTTTTGATATAAAAGAAATGGTCGTGTCTAAACCACTTTACTTATTATTACACTATTGGCCCACAGCTGAGTATAACTGCTGGACATAACTATGAGGACCTGTAGCCATCATGCTCTGGCCCAATGCAAATTGGTCGATAGAAACAGTTATTAAAGCCACCTGCAAAGTTCGGTCACCCATCTAAGGTTTAACAAGCGTTGGTTATCCTGAGTTGATTATTAAAGATAAAGAGGGTTCTAACCATATTAGTAAGCTCTTCACCACCAGCACTCATGAGGAAATAAATTTGAGAAATTTGAGAAGGGATCATTTAAGATTATACCTATTATTTTGGACTTTTACTTTGAATTTGAATGAAACTTATGTACAGTTCAATAAGAGTGTTAGGTGCATGGCATTAGGCTCGCCACATGTTACATGGTGACCTAACATATCTGGCAAAATGTGTTTAACTCCTCTGCCTACCCCTTCGGGGAATGAGTCGTGATGATATGTTGTTACATATGGACTCGCGTCGCGATAGCGATAGCCGAGTTGGGAAATACGACACTCCCTATCCAAAAGGTATCCTTGTTGCCTGTACTGTAGTGTACCACTGAGTTTAAATAAAACGTATGTGTATTTTTGAAGGTATCACTTATCTCACACTGTGCCCGGTGCATGACAACATGCTCGCCTTCCATCACATGGGGCGAAATGTGGGTGTTAACACATCTACCTACCCCTTCGGGGATCTTATGTTAAGAGTTATTTTAGATATAAGGCTTTTAGCGTTAAACCCGACATTGTAAATATTATTCCATCTAATGTGGATACATATTAAGATTATTTTTCTAGTTTGATAAAATATATCACTTGTTATTGTTGTTTTCGCTGTCAGTGCTAACATTTCAAACCAAAAGTCGGAGACCTATATCTCTGGTAAGTGGAGCGGGCGGCAATCCATTTTTTGTCCAACATTAGGGAAATCCTCACAAGCCCTATTTAGGAAATTGCTTCTTTTATCGCGACTGCGGCTAACACGGCGCGGGACCGATCTACAAGGACCCTTTTATTTAAAAACATAGAAGTTTCACCACCCGTTTACGAGACACGATCATTGCCACTTAATCCGCAAAACGAATTTAATAATCGCAAACGGGCATGTGGGCGAAAATCTTTGGAAGACTCAGCTTGGGAACGATTTCGGCTGATTTGACCGTTACTATAAAGGCTGGTATGTATCAGATTGTATCTATCTGATAGAGATAGCGTTTGCTGTACCTATGCAATTGTGAAACCATTTATATCTAATGAAACCGCTACGGCTCTTGGTAGTGGAGCGTAAAGCGAGCATCAGATTTTTTTTCATTAAAACTTTTTACAAAAGGTGAAATTAAAGAAGTTCTGACATGGTTATTCTACAATAGTTTTGTACCTAATCAAATGATAGGATCGCTATTGTTTGCTTATGTAACTGATGTTTTAATTTTTTTCTTTGTCTTTGTATAAGGGTGGAATGCAAATATTTTATATATTCTTAGTTTACTCCTAAAGATTTATAGGTAAAAATTGTTTTCACAAAATGACAATAAAATTAAAAGTAAATTTACCACTACTCATAATTACTTCGTCACAGAACGTCAACTTCGCATTAAAACTTTCAGAAAATGGTTTTTAAAATTTTTATATTGTCTCCTTAAGGGTCATGAAAACACCGGTTTCGCGAACAATTATAGTTTCTATTGTCTCTGATTTTTTGGCCATTGAGAGGTTAACAGGGCCTTTATCCAACTAGATGCAGGAATACCAGCGTTGTAGGCATGTGAATCTCTCAGTGAGACTGAGTATACCCACAAAAACTCCAAGATATATCAAACTATTCCTGCCCTTCCGTGGGCGCCATCCGGGACGTTATATTAGGTTCGTTATATTCTGTTATATAAAGTCATACGATTAGTATGTCTCTTGTCTTAAATATTGTAAGGTTGAAGCGGTCGGTAGCTCGGCAAGTAAAATAAAAAATTATAATGATAGTTAAAAACTTTTTATCTCATTCATTTTATTTAGAAAAGAAACATTCTATGTCACAAAATAACTAACAAACGTGTTCTAACGTTTTTTAAAAATATTTTGTATTGTACGACACAAATATGAAAGAAGAAAAACTATATGGAGCCAGTGACTTTCTTTGTTTTTCAGTTACCATGAGAGGTCTTTGCCTCAAATTTGGAAAAAAAATTTTTCAATGTGGTTTTTAGGAACTGCTGTCAAACAACCAGCGTAGGTACTTATGTAGTTATAGGTGTATTGTGTGTAAAGTATAAAATCAATAAATAATGTTATCTATATCCCTTATATATACTACCGCTCAGAATGTATGCAAATTATGTTGATAAAATTATCGGTTTTATGCATTATTTTGTACCCCGTGCACTGGGATTTTTCTTGCTGAAATAGATTTTTCAATATTTTAGAGTATTTTAACCTTAAATGGGATGTATCATCCGTGATTTGTAAAGAAACAATAAAGTGAAGGGGAAGTCAAATTTTTGACGGATTAATTTTGTCAACGGTGATTTCGTGAAATACCTTCATGGTTTTATAATTTTCATTGAAAAATGCACCCTAACATTACGAACTCAGTGCAAACAACATATTCCATAAAATCAATAAAACTGCAATATCGTTATCAGTTACCAAGTAAACAATGCAATGAAATAATTATTAAAGCATGCAAACGACTGGTGCACTAAGTAATAATTTATGAGGGTTTGGTGTCGAATCAGCATTTGTTTCAGGAAATATATCACGGGCTCACCTAGTATTGGAAACGATACAATTATTAATGAGAAACACAACAAATGCAATTTTGTTCTGTTCTATGTTGCTTTTTTTAAATTGGATTTTAACTTTGAATTATTATTGCAATCGGAATCGGATATACAATCGGAATTACGTGGTGTATGAGTAAATTAACAGTCGTATAAACAAAAAAATAAAGGTTACATACGTACATACATATAATCGAGAATATTATCTCCTAAGGGTTAGTCAGAGACTAGGCAAAAGTATCGCAAAAGCAGTCCATTGTCATAGTCCGCGCTTCACCAAGCCGAGACAGGTGGTGAGCCCGTCGCCGCTATAAGCTATTGGATGTTGTGCAGTTCTAAGTCTATTAGTCGCCTTTTACGACACCCAAAGGAAGAGATGGGTTGGTAGAATTCTTTCAATGAGCCGTTACCACACGGCTATTACGGTTTATTTTTGGTGTTTTTTATAGTGGTTGAGTATTTTAGAAAACAAATTTTTATCGGAGTGGTATAGCTCCATAACTTATTATAAATAAAACTTAAACATCTGTTAAGCAAGTGTTTTAAAAAAAAGTTACCACAAAACCGTGTTTTACGATTGTCTAGAGCTAGACGCAGCTTAAACATCGTCTAAACAAAAATTAAACAGGCGTTGAACGCGTACTTAAACTTTAAATAGTGTTTAGTTAAACAAGTGATAGACAACTGTTCAATTTGTCTTTTGTGGTAAGACGGCAAATGTTTAACCTGTCAATGGTCAGAAAACCAGCCACAATAGGAAAATCTATTGTCTGCGATCACTGGTGTTCGCGGTATCTCAAGGGGTTGAGATAGAAGAGATAAAGACGTGGAGCTTGTTGGTGTAGTGGTTCGTATGCTTTGGTTTCGTGAATTTGAAAACGATGCATCCTTCGGTATGGATAGAATTAGGATGGGGAACCTAAACTGCGTGATCTAGTTTCTCCGTGTTTTGGAAAGCACGGTAAGTCATTTTGATATAAGGACATTTGGCCAACACATAGGCAGCGGTAGCCGAAGTCGTTCGAGAGGCCGCGGGAAACGCGCGTTCGATCCCATCGAAGTACCACTGAGTTTGAATAAAACTTATGTACAGTTCATTGTGAATATCGCTTCCCTCACATTGTGCCCGGTGCATGGCAACAGGCTCGCCACCTGTACATGGGGACTTAACATATCTAGCGAAATGTGGGTGTTTAACACCTCTGCCTACCCCTTCGGGGAAAGAAGCATGATGATATGTTTCGATATATTTGGTCAACTGGTTGGTGTTACTGACCACACTCCTCATGTTCCCCAGGAAGTCTTGTAACCAGCAGTTGGACACACATAACGGAAATAACCTTGCGGGCAATATTCAAATATAAACTATTTTGTCTTGAATGCTATTAAGTGAATTAAAGAGCAACTCAGTAAAAATCCATGAAATTTAATAACTCTATTCAGTGTAAACCCTGTTTGTAAAGGACGAAAATGAAAGACGCAGCGTCATGTCATGAAAATTATCCTTGTTCATAATAACGTGAAAATCGAATAATAATGTGGCTAGAGTAAATTATGTTCCTGGTGAGAGTGACCGAGCAGAATATGGAACATCGGATCGTAACGCTGAATGGCGGGCTTACTCCGAGCTTCATACGTCTTTGTTGCACAGAAAAACCTTATAGCCTCAGAAAACCTACTTGATCGTACATAATTTGAAAAGCGAAACATCCATTACGCAAAATTACAGGGTCCACTTTAGTAAAACGAAACGCGCTTCAACAATGTTTCTCCCTAACATGAAAGTAAATGAGCGCGCCAGATTTATGCGTGACGGTCCATCTCAATCGGAGTGTGAGAAATGAGCTGACAAAGCGTCAGCGACTGTCGACTGTGGGCTCACGAAAATTGAGTACCTACACTTCGTGATTTTATTACAAGATCCAGCAAAAACTTCAAACTTCCCGTAGCTAGACGTAGATTGATGTTTAGCTTTATAACGTTTCAAAACTTTATTACTCGTTCCGAATAAACATTGCTTTAATCTGAAAAGTTCGGTTACAATGTGTCAAGCTGCCGTCTACAATGTGAGGACCGGGTGAGAGAATAGTTCAATTTTATTTCATATTTTATTATGTTATTTGTAAATATTTCAATTGTGAGGTGTATTTCGACTATCCAAAGTTGTGTATCTGAGAAAGTTTTGCGTAGATTGTTTCAAATCACAAACATTACGAACTTTACCGTGTAACTTGTTACTTTGATTTGTCTCATCTACCACATCCCTAATCTAACTTTTTCTAATCTCTTGTTATCCCGGATGCCGCAATACTACGTTGAGAAAACACTGAAAAATATACTTCTTCACGATGATTTTCAATTTATTTTTAGGTATATGGCGTGATTCATTGTTATCTCATCCATTAGTACTAAACAACAATTAAACCAATCAAGAAACCGTAACTGCTTCAGTTATATTTGCGCGAACACATTTGCGGTTGGCATTTGTTTTTGTATACATTTGGCGTTGCGCATCACTTGCTCATTCTTCATTTGTCGCTGGCAGATTCCCTTTTGCGATAATTAATACGGTGCGGGCCATAAAAACAGCGCAGAACCAACGTCCCTTTATATACGGGTGCGTATTTGTCATGACGTCACCTGCGAATATACGTGATCCGCATTCTGGGAAAAAATGTTGTTCAATTAATTAGGTACTTTCAATGGATTCCGCGGGGCCTCAGTTATTGGGTGGAAAATTAGCGTGGCTGGATTGATTGTTATGGTATAGGTAAACGATTAGTTTGGGCGGCTTTCGGCCGTGGTGTAAGGAAAAGTGGTGTCTTATCCTTATCTTAATTGTGCTTGATAATATCTTAAGTGGAATTATATTGGGCGGTAGGTTTATTTCAGTTTCAAAGGAATTGTAGGTGTATCCGTTCTACTTATTATCTTTCATACTTTTATTCTTTCGTGGCATAGAAGTTTGGTCATCTAGACATCATAGAGGTATACTTCAAACTCTGTAGGCGTTTACGTGAATAAAAAAATACTGAACATAGATCTAAGAAGATATATTACAAAATCGCGTGGAAAAAGTGTCTTTTTCTGTTTTTTGTAATAAGGTGAAAATGTTCAAGATCCCCAGTAAAAATCACTAAACCTTTTTAAAGAGGTCTCTCTATCGCTGTTGTAAATCGCCCTCGGACAACTCTAGTTGACACCTAAATACTATGAAACGAAATCCCCGGCCTACACCGCCTTAGGGTTAGGGTTGCCACATTAAATATTCTGATTCAGATACACGCTCTCGACTTTGGAACTTTTAACGACATTTCAGTTTGGTAACGTCTACTGTAAATTAGTTAGTGGGTTATTGATACAAGTTGCAGGTATAGATTCGTTTCCCAGTAGAGTAAGCCAATGTTTTGTGATAACGTGTAATGGTTGCCAAAGTAATAATTAAAGGAAAGGCAGTGGTGACAGTCCATGTCGTGTGGATTCGCTTGGCATGTTTAGGTTCAGGTAAAATGTTCCAGACAGAGTTTGTTGCTGTGATTTGAGCGCCGCTGTGTTTAGTGTGTGTATTACTTTATATAGGCATAAAGTAAGATATTCACTTGCGAGCGTTTACATCGAACCATTAAAAGTCTCTGCCTCTAATTTGAGAGTAGTAAATGTTGTTGACTATAAATATGAGAACCGACCACGATAGTAAGGCCAAAGAAGTGATAGATTGAATGAATATGTGAAGAAAAGAAGTAGATGTTGAGTTGAGGAGGAGAAGAGAGGAAGAGAAACACGTGTAGTTCTTGCGCTTAAACTGAAAAAAAAATAAAAAAATTCTACGTGTGTAAGAGTAAAATATTTTAAAATAAAAACTGTCACTTATAACATTAAGAAAAAGCAGATTTGCAATTTGGCGCTATCTGTTCGTTTTCAACAGATAGCGCCAAATTGTCTTATTATTTCAGATTACGAAATCGGCATGCAAATGACAGCCCTAAATAGCCAACTCCATAAACGGGGAATAAATCGTATCGTAACATTGCGTAACGGCCCTAAGGGGTACAGCGAAAAACTTCGAGGGAACCATTAACTTTATTTAAGGGTGTTATAAACCGTTTTCAACGTTATCAAAATCCCTTGAGACCAGTTCCGCTGCCCTGCGTTTATTAGCACCTGGGGACGAGCTGTGTCTTAGGTTTCGTAATTAGTTATTCTTGGCATAGATTTACTTGCTTAATCCACGAGTCTTTGCGGTGTAATATTGCTAGATAAACATTGCTCTTTATTGCTAGGGCTTTTCTACAGCGTATACTCTAACTTTGCTTTGGCATTTGAGCTTTTCGGTTATACTATATAGGTTCATACTCAGCCTTTATACATCCCACTGCTGGACACAGGCACATAGAGAAACACATAAGGAGTATGGGCTGTAACCACCACGCTGGCCCAATGATGGTTGGTTGGTAGAAACGGTCGCATCAGCTACCGGGACCAACGGCTTAACGTGCCTTCCGAAGCACGGAGGAGCTCGAGATCACAATGTTTTGGTCACTCATCTACAGCCTGACCATTTGATTGCGAGGTTAGCTTTTTATTCGATCGAAAGCCAAAGCGTACTAACCACTACGCTACCGAGCTCACTATACAGGTTGATTAATCTAAATGGGTCAGTGGGGAGAAATCCGAATCTATGAGAGAGAGCGAAATCAGATCTTAATAACCATGACATCGATTTTGGATAATGGAATTAATTTTTTTTTAATATAAGATTTTACTCAACACCCCGTGATGGTAATCAGTAGGAGAGTCTATTTGCGGAAATAGCTAGGGCCACAGAGAACAGAAGTCACCTAGCTACCTCCACCTTGCTGGCCCATGAGGTGCTTTTCACGCCTCTCTTGCAGGAACCCATGTTGTACGATGGAGGGAATGCGTGTGATGGAAGCGAATTCCATGCACGAGACGTGCGCACAAAGAAAGAGTTTCTAAATCTTTTTGTCCGTGGATTGGATTGGATGGTTTTTTTTACAACTCTCATACCAAACCGGGAAAACAACCTGATCGATTTTTCAGAAAAAAAGAATTCGTTCTTTTTGTGGTTTATGTATATATATAAATATTATGATTATGACTAAACACACACTCACACACACATACACACACCACACACACACATCACACACACACACACCACACACACGTTTGCTACTTAGTTATATTTTTAAAATTTAAATTTTTGTTCAACTGTATACAGATTTATTATTGCTAAGTGGGAGCGATTCTCTCCTGACACAAGTTTTACTAGCGCTTAAAAGGAGAAATCAACCTTTGATATTGTAATTGTAATTAATAATGTTAAATAAACTATTTTTCATTTTCATTTTCAAATATTCGAAAATTCTTTTTTAACCAAGCATATTTTTAAAATTGGTTAGTTGTTTGGAGTAACGCGTGTGGTACTGCATTTTTTTTTTGCGGTACATCTGAGTTTAAACACTCACATACTGTTATTCAATCTAAAACAGTGTCGTGATTTGAATAAATTGTTATAGATCCAGGAAAATGTCTACCATTTTGAACATTTAGGTACTTTATCTGTATTGGATTTGTATGAATCCAGTCAAATTACTATACTGTCGATGACTTAACAAGAGGCTTGGAGAGACTCTTAACACAGATACACCATACCAAATAGAAAAACGCTATATTACTGCTCCATCCACTTAAGTAAAAATATTTTTATGGGGTAGGGGGCTACGATCAGCTGATCAGCTGATGATACACCATTACCGCCGCTTATGGACACTCGCAACACCAGAAGAGACACAAGTGCGTAGCATTAAAATTATTCAATCAATTCATACGCAAAACCCGACATTAAAATTCAATTCGTAAAACTACCCCGCAATCGCAGACGTGATATAAAGCCACGTTAGTTCGCTGCGTGTGATATTTTCGTGCTGCTCGCTGCGTCAGTCGCAAGTGAACCGATTTTCGCCGTGGCTGCAGCTGTGACGGCCACAGCCGCTGCCCGGTTCCGGTGTCAACTGACATTCATAATGTCATGGAACCACATTGTGATTTTAGCTTAGCGATTCCTTACGCAGTAGGTTTCTTTTAGTACGTATTATGTTTAAAACAGTTATATTTAATTTATGTCGTATGGTAGCGGCTCATTAAAATAATACTACCAACCTATCTTTTCCCTTGGGTGTCGTAAACAGCGACTAATGGACTTAGAACTGCACAACATCCGCCTCTCTGGTCTAGTGATTCACACCACCGGGTGTTGGGTGGGTGGGTGGTGACGGGAGGTCCGGGTTCGATTCCTCATGGGGGCAGAAGTTTTTCTGCTCGGTTTGGTTGGTGGTAGGGGATCTAAGACCGCCTGGCTAGCTACCACCGTCTTACCTAAATTTGTCGCCATAATAACATTGTTTTAAAGCATTATTGTGTTCCGGCAATCAGAGGTAAGACAGCCAGTTCCTTAGTTGTTGAAGATTACAGGTGAAGCTCGCTTCCACCTTTGGCCTTATCGTCTCTTACCATCAGGTAAGATAATATAATATAATAATAATATCCTCAGACATTCACACCTATCAACTAGCCCCATTTTAAGCAACTAATGCTGCTTGTGTTACGGACACTAGATGACGGATAAATATATTTAATAGATAAATACATATAAATAACCAGAATATATAGAAATATATATAAACATCCAAGACTGGAGAACAAATGCCTGAAAATTCATCACCCAAACATTTGCCCCCACTGGGGATCGAACCCAGAACCTCTCGAGATGGCGACGCCTTGAGACCGGCGTACAGACCACTCGACCACGGAGGTCGTCAAAGATGAAGATCAAGAGCTTACCTGTCGTATGTAAAAAAAACATCCAATAGCTTATAGCGGCGACGGACTCACCACCACTCACGCTGAGTGCTATCACTTGGTGAAGCGCGGACAATGGCAATGGACTGCTTTTGCCGTGCTTTTGTCTAGTCTCTGACTAACCCCTAGAGGATAATAGTCGTGATTATATGTATAAATGTATATTTTTTTTTCGGGCAGCGAGAGCCCTTTTGGGACTGATGGGGCACTACTCGTTCAAGAGGTTACAAGACTCGCGCGTTTTATACCGCCTGTACCACTGAGTTTGTATAAAGATTGTGAATATGGCTTGCCACACATTGTGCCCGGTACATAGCAACAGGCTCGCTACCGTGGAATAAAGGCGATGAACTTTATGCAATATAAAACTTTTTGTACGTCATTTCTTATTTTTTTTGTTTAGTTATTCTATAGTGTTATTCTATATTATTTCCAGGTGACCCAGACTGTTGCAATAAATAGGATCGAGATAAAATGAAAATATTAACCCCTTGGCGGGCACCTCGAACACCGGTATTCGCAAACAATAGGTGTTTCTATTGAGTCATGTTTTGTGCCTCTTAACTAGTTAATGTTAACATCACAATTTGTGAGTTATATTTGCTAGGCTAACTAAATCTCGCTTCATGGGTATCGTGATGTTTGCTTTATTTTAAATATCTTAAACTGAATCGTTATACCACGGAATTTTTCTATCTCAAGAACAATAAATTTTTTCAATGCATACGAAATTAATTATCCATTTTATATACGAAGTTTTTATCTTCGATACAGCATTATTCTTTATCAAATCTATTTGGGCTAACAAACTGAAACAAAAGTGCTGATGATGACCTTTTTCTACGGTACAAAGAAACTTATTATATTGTTTTCCAGTGCTATAAACAATTCCTTGGCCCTATATGCTCTGAAATCTTGGGACTGGGACTTTCTTACAAATAATTATGAAACTTTTTTCAAACTTAACCATAAAGTCATGTATTTTTTTTTTAAATTTCTTTGTATAAAATGGCATATTTATACTTCATTTAGCGAATTCAACGCAAGTAACTGTTTTAAATATTAATGGAAGTCACCATTCGCTTGTTGAAAAATCCGTGGAAAAACCCCAAACAACGTCTAGTAATAAGACATTTTTATTGACAATCACACAAACAGATTTAAACACTTTCTACATATAAAAGAGACATGCGTCGTAACAAGATTACGAATAAACCAGCCTGTATTAATAGACTGGCATATTACAGCCTCCAAAAAATATGTAGTAATAATTATTTGAAAAAAATAAATTGTAACTCGTTCCTGATGCGGATTCACAAGCCTCTAGAGCTCACACCAACTATAATACTAACTTCGTATTCTTAAAAGGAGTGTCGACCAAAAGGCCACCGGGGTGAACTTACAAGCAAAATAAACTGCACTGTATAGGTTAACAAGAACCGTAAAATGGATTTAGAATTACACCAACGACACTCGACCGTAGGAGTTTATCGAATGTCCCTGTCCAGCCATTCTATTACAGCGAATCGTCGTAAAAGCCAGCCGAATAAACGGGCCAGTCTTAATTCAGTTTTGGCCCGAAGTCCGGACATCATACCCGGAAACAGGCGTGCGATGGGCGGTAGAAGAAAATTTAATGCCTACAGGGCATGCCGGCACAAATGCAAGGAAATGAGGGACTTCCGACTATTGGCACCTCGATTCAATTTACTTTGAGCACGCGCCACCTTCATTATAGTTATTACGATTGTATCGTTCGTTACATTATATATTATTATGTGTTGCTAGAATTTTTCAATAGCGATTTTATGTTATTGTATACAGGGCGTCCCACGGCCATGCCACATGGAGGGAAAGTATATTAAATATTGAAGATATGATGTTTTACTTAAAGAAGACATCATTTTATTTTTTATTTTATGTGGAACTGCATTCATAGATTTATTTAAAGTCGCCTGCCTCTACCGGGAATTGAGCTCGCGAAATGTGAAAAAAAAACTCCATGTATTTTATGATAACCGTCGAAAGGATTAATCACAAGGATTATTTTTTCTTCAGGAACATAGCATCTTCAATGAAAGGAAAAAATTGTTTTCAGGAAAATTTCGTCTGACTCTGCCGTATTTCTTATAACTAACATGATCATTTCAAAGTATTTACTACATACTCACTTAAGAATACAAGATTTCCTTGTTATAAGTATGTCATAAAAATAACAAAACGATACACATACCGTTTGTAATATTTGAATACTTTTTTTTTTACTAATTTCAGCCAGCCACATTGTAATGGCGTGCTCATAATGTTATAGGAAACACGGCAAAGTCAGACGAAATTTTCCTAACGAAAATTTTAATAAAATTTTAAATTTCATGATCTTCCTTTCATTGAAGATGCTATGTTCCTTAGGAAAAAATAATCCATATGATTAATCCATTCGACGGTTATCATAAAATGCATGGTGATTTTTTTTTCACATTTTGCGAGTTCGATTCCCGGTAGAGGCAGGCCATTTTGAATAAATCTATGAATGCAGTTCCACTTCTTATAAAAAATAAAATGATGTCCTCTTTCAGTGAAATATCCTAACTTCAATATTTAATATACTTTCCCTCCATGTGGCATGGCCGTGGGACACACTGTATAATAATTCTAAGTTGAAGATTTATTAGTCACAAATCTTAATGTATTCACTGATTGGAATTTTTTTCTTTATCAGAAAACTTTGATAGATAGATAGATAACTCTTTATTGGTAACACCAATCAAAAAGAAATAACAATAGATTACTTAAGACTACATGTAACAATCGGCTTATCGCTAGGCAGCGATGTCTTCCAGACAACCTGTCAATGGAGAGCTGGGAAGATATTTTATGGGTGCACAAATAAATTAACTAAAAAGTAACATAATTACCATTAAAATTATCTTAACGTAATATACACTTTGGGTTCTAAAATTACATTGATTCGTGAAGATTGGAAATCATTCTAGTTGTTTAGGCTTAAAACTAACGCATGATAGCGGATCTCCACTTAAAAAGTGGAGACCACGACTCGGTAAGAGTATTATAGGGGAGGCCTATGCTATGATCAGGCAGTGAATGATGTGGGATGATGATGACGGTGAGGAGCTCGGTGGCGTAGTGGTAAGTACGCTTTGCCTTACGATATTGAAAACGAAGCTACCTTCGTCTTGTTCGGACCAAAACTTTTAGGCCCGTATTCCAGAACTAGACTCAAGCGCAGACCTCTGAGCAAAGCTAGAAAGAGATGGCGTTATGTGGGATGAATAGCGCGATTTCTTTCTAACGGTACTTAAGCAGAGATCTGCGCTTGAGTTTGGTTCTGGAATACGGGCCTTAGTCCTAGTTGCTATTAGTAACCGTTTCTACCCACCAACCCGCATCAGGCCAGCGTGGTGGCGTTATGGCCCATGCTCCTCAGTACTTGTTTTCATTAGGAAGGCCTATACCCCACAGTGGGATGTATGTGTATAGGCTGAGGACGACATATGATGATAACGTTACTTTTTTGTGTTGGAAGGCCTGTGTTGACCTGGGTGTCCTGTATGGGCTGATCATTTGCAATTAAAAATTAGGCCCGAGATTTTAAGATAAAAGTAATTGATGGCGTAACGTATTCGTGGATAATGTTACACTAGGTATTTTAATTAATACAAAAATGATAATTCAAGTCTAAACTTCTCAATAAAAAACCCTCATGAAAAAAGCCTATTACAAAATCAATGATTATTTAAATGATAGTCAAGCATGGGACATATAGATTGCTCCACACTGCAATCTTACATTTGGTCACTTTCATGATTGTATATTGAAATGTTTACTTTTTTATTATACATTTTGTTTAGCTATCATAAATTCCTTTTTTTTTATATTATATTAACACAAAACTTTTTTGTGAAACATAGGTATTATTATTGTATCCATTCATATTAGATATAATTTTTTTTTGTTTTGGCCAGGAGAGTGTTCCGAATAGACATAACAATTAATTAACTACTTCAGTATAACTAATACAATCACTTGTATATATTGATACGTCGCTTTTGGAGCATTTTCCTTCCAATTCAATTTTGACATTTGTGACTAAGGGTATTGTATAATACACGTAAATTTTATTAGGTTGTAGAATATATTGATGTAAAGGGAGGACGGAACCCTTGCAGAGTTTCTTGCCTGTATCTTCTCTAGACAAGGCCTCCCGGTAGTGAACAGGCCGAAAAAAAGTAGTGGTATTATCAATTTAAGGATACATATAATTTATTTTGTTTGTTTTGACTTGTCAAAAGTGTATTTGATGATACCAATTTGATTAAATGACTTTGAGTTTGAGTTTGAATAGATTAGTGGTGCAATCTGGCGTGTCACAGGTCGGAAAGGAAAATGGTATTGAAGAAGACTATATCAATATTTTTTAAAAATTACGCACATTATTGAAACAAAAGAGGTCAAAGACGAAAAAACCAACAGACCAAAATAATTTGAACACCAAAACTGTGCTGTCAAGCATTGGCGTCTCGATCCAATTTTCTTTGAGCACGTGCAACAGTCATTTTGGTTGTTTACATTTGCAATTTTGTTACGTGTCGGCTCGTAGATGAATTTCTCATGGAAATCATTTGCAGTCGCTCTAATATTCAATTGACGGCATTTTTGAGTGATTTTGTGTTTTAAGAAGGTACATTTATTGTGTATGTGTTGGGTGTTGTCTCGATAACCTTCGATAAGTGCGTTGTTGGTTTACAGACGGACAAAAAGATATAGGTAATGAGAACAAGTTTATTAACATTAAGGGAAGTCCAACAATTGACTCATTTAGGCAGATGATTATGATAATGATGATGTGAGTTTTAAAGTGACGAGGAAACATAGAAAGCTTCTAGAGTTACTAGTTAGTAGTCACTCTAAGATATTAGAGTGTCACATTACATGTGAATATCGATTATCTCACATTGTGCCCAATATTTTTGGGAATAGGCTCGCCACCTGTACGGTGCCACCTGTACGGTGCCACCTGTACGGAGACTTAATCTATCTGGCAAAATGTGGGTGTTTACACCCCTGCTTACCCCTTAGGGAAAGAAGCGTAATTATAACTTGTTGTACCACATCACTTAATTGTGCTTATAATTAGTGGAGTCCGCAATAAATGGGATAAAGTTCAAGTGCAATAGTTTCCTTTAGAACTACGTATAATTGAGTGAAGTGAAGTGAAGTGAGTTCACTAAGAACTTTACGCAGCTATGATTAGACCGCTCTAGTTATTACACCTAGTACACCAAGACGGTGTTGATGGTTTCTTGGTGAAATACGAAAGCCGAGGATTCCCATATACTTTAGCGGTGGGCATGATCCCAATAGAAGATGCTTAAATCTTTCTGCAAAAAGGTACAATGTGTAGGTGAACTCGTATTGTTGTTTTTTAAATCAATGTACGAATTAAGTATTTTCCTCTTTAGGTTTTATCCTATAATTTGTTTGAAAAATATAGTGGTAAAGAAGCATAAGTAAAACCACCACGTTAGCTGTTTGCGGTTACCATAAAGCGTAGACTAGTAGCGATTGAGATTTTTCATAAACTGTTATTAAAATTATAAACATATAAATCAAACAAAGTTCAAATATAAATAAATCTGTTTAAATTCGGATCGTAAATATTCAGATTTTGGAAAAAGGCAGTTGTACTTTTTGCGACATAAAAATATAATTTGGAACGTATATTTGAAAATCGATTTTATTATTATGTAATAGCCTATTTAATGTACCCAATATAGGCTTTACAATACTCTCCCAACACATAACTAAGCTTATACAACATCTAAAGTTTAAAATCTACTTAGATTGCGTTAATCACGTCTGAAGCTATTGTCGAGACTCACTGAAAGTTACGGCTCAGAAGATCAACACCCTTCTAAGGCCCTCGTCCGGAGTTCGCTTGACGTGTGTACACAAATATTAAAGCCTCTTTAAGGCCAAGATCCGAGCGAGACAATGCCCGGCGAGTGACTGGCAGAAGCGGGAGCATGCTTAATGAAGCTTAGAAAATAATAAAGGTAAAAAAAAGTAGCTGCAGAATAATTTAGAGAAGTGTCATTTCCAATTTTACTATGGTAGTTTTTATGTGTGTGTTTTATTTAACCTTCAAGTAAAACTTGAAAAATAGTCTTAAACATACCTATCTTTAACATTTTTTATGATCAAGAAAAGTATCATGTAACGTGTTTTTCCCTTTTTTTCTTATTTATTATCCAAAAACACATTACAATTATTAAAAACACAATTAGCTCACCCAATAACCGTTACAGGGCTTATGTGGGTAAGGAGTCACTGAAAAATCTCAAGAACAATCAATCTCAAGATACAAAACCACAAATAATTAAACTGTCCTTGCTATTTTTCCTCATCCATAGTCAAAACAAATTTAAGAATTACATTACCATAGAATAATCAAGAACAATCAAGAATAATCAAGAAGTTAATGAAACACAATTTATATTTTTTCTGAATTAAAAAAAACATTAATTTTGTTGCCTTAAAACTTAACTAAAAATCAATCTGTGATTTGAAAGATCCTGGCCTTAAACACCCGTCAGTACAGTCAGAATCAGATTTCCGGAGGGACGAGAGGGCATGATCAATAATATGTAAACTTTGATCCAAAAGAAACCTTATTTTCTTAGCAATAAGTGTTACAGTGTGTTTTATATGAATATGTACTATTGGTCGTGACTTTCACCGTGGGTTGGAAAACTTCGCACACTATTACATGGCTTTTATGGTTTTCTCTTTTGCTAATTGCTGTTGTTAATATTAGAAGTTGTGCTTGGTGATAATATTAATTAATATAAAGTATTAAATTTGATTTTAAGCATGTGAGACAATTCAATTTTACTTTAAGTTTGCATACAGTTTTTTAAAACCATCTGCGAAGATAAACTCGTGTGGGACCTCCAGAGTCTCGCAGCGCAGGAGCCGTGACAGAAGCCATGTATGCTGCATGACTGAATACTGGCAAGTTACGCAAAGCACAATATTAATTACAAAATTTATGATAATTGTCTTTCAGAGAGAAAGCTACTATGAACAACGACGTTACGAGTTGAAGTATGTTCTGAGTAACAACATTGTTAATTAAAACACTATGATCAATTAATGTTATAAAAAAAGTTCTTAAGAAATGAATTTAAATGACTGTGTTATTGGTAGTAACATTATGAATAAAAAAAAATATGATCACTTACTGTTATGAGCTCCGTTGTTAGTAATAAAAAAGTATGAAAAATGAAATTATGAAGAGTGATTATTATGAATACAAATCGGCAGTAAGACATTTTTATTTTAAAATAAAGAACATTTTAATTTTTTTTTCTTTTATTATTAAGACAAAAAATATGATTAAGAATTTTATGTGCGCCAATATGGTAGCAGCAAGACATAATTCGGCTTATGTAGACTACGTTTTATATTATATAGCGATAGTGCTTTCTATTCTTTTATTATGACTAAATAATAAAAATTGGATTGATATCAAAAGGTAAGCCCAATAAAGGTAAGCACGACAAAAATAAAGTCGTGTACAAAGTGAATAATAATATCATACAGTCATTTCAAATATCTCCTAGAACCCTTAGCTGATAACAAACCTAAATATAAAACCACCCATCCCCCCTAAAGTTCCAAACAGTCCAAAGTTCCTTGACGTGTGTACAGAAATATTAAGCCACCCATTTAAGTATTCCCTACCGTTTCCTATCGCTTCTCGCAAACACCTTTAATTAATTGTCTTATCCGCGTACCTCTAATTACCTACAGTTAATACAAGCACCCTTTAATTATTCATAGTAATTCATACCTTATTCATTGTGATTTAGCATTCAAAATTCCATACCATAATAACGGGTTTCCAAATGGGAGTATTATCGTGAGTGACGGCATACTTTCGTTCCAAATATTCTATGAATTAATTTACTTTTTAAAGGTAACTAAATACCAGTTATGAAATGATGGTATTAGAATTAGTTTTTTGAAGTGTTGTCCCCTTAATTCAACACTTGGATTGTAAAATAAAGGAATACACCCACTTGCCAGAATTTCATTTGCCATAATTTCATCTTCTATAATGGTCAAGAGACAAAATATTTGGTCCTCATAATTTCATAATTATGTTATACTGATTGTTTACTATAATAGTCATGTGATAGAAACTTTGTTTTCCATAAAGTCAATTGCAATAACATCATTTGCCATCTTTACTGTAAGCCGTAATCATCATATGCCACATCATTTGTCATCGAAATTGCTTGTAGAAAAAAATCATAAAATTGGTTTAATTTTTCAAAGGCACAAAACCAGACACAATAGAAACATCTATTGTTTGCGAACGCTGGTGTTCGCGGTGCCCTCCAAGGGGTTAAACTAAACGATCAATAGGTTTAGATTGGGTAAGGTTAGGTTGATTTTGTCCTCGAGAAAAAAAAAAAAGGTTTAGAACTACCATGAATCGGTAGCGACCGAGAAGTGCCAGAAAGCCAATCGCTTTTAAAATTAATTTAGAATGGCGTTGAAATATTCTATTAAGTTATATTATAGCAAATAATAATGTGGATAATAATAAGTATTACACTCGTATCATTAAGGAATCTAATATTCGGGCAAACAAAATTATGTCACTTATGGTTAACAAAATATTTGAGCAAATGAAATTCGGGCAAGTAAAATTTGGGCATATGATAATTATGGCATTATACGTATATATCGGGCAAACAATAGATAACCTAAAATAAACTTAAAGTAGTTAAATTATGGCGACTGCATTTATTATCTATTTAACGAGTTATTTTTATAACATCCATAAACTGTTGGCTGTCTAAGAACTTAGGATATTATCAGGCTGATGGTGACTATTGATGCCTCTGCGTGCCCCTTCGGGAATATCCAAGCAGAAATAATTAGATACATAACAGTTTACTCACACTTAAATATTAGCTATTAGTGGTTTACAGTGCATATCAACAACTTCTGCTAATATCATGTTCAGAAGCTCTGATATAAATGCAAATTATAAACAGACAGGTGTACTCAACCATAACCGAAGCTTTATAAGAATTTTGAAGACAAGAGCCGTATAATAAAGCCCGTGCAATTAATTGGCGAGTAACAGTGTTCCACATCTAAAAAGCGTGAATACATCGGTCCTTGTCGTAACTTGGAACTCATTAACCTAGTATTACGTATCTTGGTTAACTAAACCAAGTTCAGAGATACACAGTAAGACTGCTTTGTGTAGTTAGATAGAACTTAAAAGCTACTGGTAGCGTCACAGTTTTGATCTTCTAGCTCATTTTTAAATCCATTTTATTTATATTAAATATCTATCGGGTGATATTTAAAGGGTGATATTCGAATTTCAGTCAGCAAAAAAATATACAATTAGGTATATACACATACATATCATCACGCCTCTTTCCCCGAAGGGGTAGGCAGAGGTGTTAAACACCCACATTTCGTTAGATATGTTAGGTCCCCATGAAACAGGTGGCGAGCCTGTCGCCATACACCGGGCACAATGATACAATGATACTCGTATACATATCATATATAGTCAGATATCATATATAGTCAGCTAAAATAACTAATTGGTCAGCAACTAAAGGGCCCCATATATTTCTAATTGGTCTGCAAAATAACTCAAATGTTTTCTCTGCTGCCAAATAATATATGATATTTTTATTTTTTATGACCATTAAAAATAATATTTATAATATCTACTGAATTTACACAAAGCGATTAAAATATTGTTTTTAAGGGTCATAAAAAAAAAATAACATATTAATTATCTATCAATATATATTTCCTAGGCATTGTCTTTTTCCTACATTTTGTATGTTTCCGGTAACATATTTGTATTTGCCCAAATAATTATTTTGCAAATCCACAATTTTATTTTATTTAAGTATCTTTGACTACTATTCTAGAATAAAAGTACAAATTTAATTATTGTTTATAGGTAATGTTCCTCGTTATCTATACTTGCAAAAAAATGCTTAAAACCAAGTCGGGGAGATGTTAAAAGAGGGAAAATACCCAAAACAATATTACTAATTTTTTTGTTTCTCTGTCTGTTTCTACGGGCTAATCTCCGAAATGGCTGGACCGATTTCAAAGAAATTTACCTTATATCTCTGGTCTACGTCTTAGATACTTTTTATTCCGAAAAATAAAAGGGTTCCCGTGGGTAGTTAAAAAACCATAGTAACCGCGGACGAAGTTGCGGGCAACAGCTAGTAATTATCATGGCTGTCATTAAACATTAATAATTTTATTATCATGTCCCGGGAGATGAGTGCTTTAGCTTGTTCAATAAGGATTATCGATTTATTTAGCCTTGTTCGAGCAATATTTTCTCCATATTCATATTAAGTCTAGGAAAAACATACTCTACTGCTCAAGCTTTACGGCTTAGATTAACTTATTTCAGCTTCTAGCACCAACAATCCATGTGCTTAATTTGGAGCTAAGATTTGCCTCGCGAGGTAAGTTTATTTAATCTTCTTTGTTGTAGTTTTCCAGTCGCTGTTCAAATTAGACTGTACCAAACGGGGTATATTAGATCAGTAATTAAATTAATATTATTAGAGGTAAAATACCTCTGCTCGCATGAACTATTTATCAACTTCACGAGAGAAAAGTTATCATAAGAGTTTTCGATTAATCCTTCACTCACACATTTTCAACCGGGTGACAGAAGCTATAGTACGTCTCAATTCAAGTTGCCAAAAAAGTAAACAAATAAGCCGACTTATCTAATTTGTTATCCAATAATCCCACTTTTTACATGGACAATTGGCACGTAAATATAATTAACGGTAACAATTGTTGTTCGTTTCAATTGATTTCATTCACCTACAGTCATCACAAAACATTTTAGAGATGAAACATTACCTTTGTTTTGTTTACCTTTTTGGCAACTTGGATTGAGACGTACTATATAGTCCCCATACGGTGCTAGTGCCGTTTCCTCATCATTGATTTCCATCTCACAATGTAAACAATAAAGCAATATCATCAGCATGCTTAAGACAAGAGCGTACTCCTTTCTAAGGGATTGCTCTGACTTATTCAGCTCCATTGGGCTTTTTCTATGCAAAACATCGATTTTATATGAGAGGCTTACGGCGCCCAGCCACGACTACCGAGCGGCGAGCGGCGCGTCAGGCGTTTTTTTATTTTCATTGCTCGCTTGCCACGCGCGGACGCAAGTGACGCATGTATTGAGCGGGAAATGAAAAGAGAAATCGCCTGCCGTTGCCGCTCGCCGCTCGTAGTCGTGACCAGGCCGTTACGAGGATGAAGAGATGCGGAAAGTTGAAGGAGTCCATACAAAATTGGCGTTTTCTATGGACAAATGCTGAATTCAGTTGATAAAGTATGAGTAGCCCCTAAAGGGATGGCAACGCTTTCTTATCCCCCCGCCTAAGTAACATGAGCAGCGCGATATGATATTTATCACGTTTTTATCACGCCTAATTGTCAAATTCCCTAGTATTTTGACAGTTAAACGTTCATGCTAAGAGGGCTGGATAAACCATGGGCGGCGGTGGTCACTTCCCAGGTGAACCGTATGCTCGCTTGTCCTTTTGTTTCAGTGTTTAAAAAATCATTACAAAAATAATATGTTGCGAATTTGGGATATAAATAACAAGAATAACCTTGAAGAATTAATTACAGGCATTAATCATTTTAATCACGTGACCCTAAACTATGGTCTCATCTTACCTGTTCTTATCAATTAATGTATTCGGCCCAAGTAGCGCGATTATGACCCAAGCCGAGGTGCGGGCTTGTTGGATGGATAATAAGGATTATCTCGGAACTGCCTATTTATGTTGAGGCATTTTACAGTACGTTAAATTCCCCATTGCCAGCATCTTGATGTTCTCGCATATTTACTTCATAATAAACAACATCTTGCATTTTATCTCTTGTAAACATAATAGGAGGTCTTGGGATACTTCGTTTTTATTCAAATTTTGACGGAGGATATTTTTCAAATATTTTTTCACGTCTTTTTTGAGTGTATACTAGAAATATATTATTAAACATCGGCGTCGTATGAATTATCTGTTTCTACAATATTAAAGCCATATTAAGACGAATCAAATGATGTTCCTTTATATGAACTGCTTAATTGGGCTAAATGATTGGAGTGAAATATTTATTTGTTTAAGTATACCTGAATAATGAAATTACACAAAATTATGAATGTTCTCACTCATGTAACTATACATTTAATTTAAAAACAAAAATGCCACAAATCGACTAATTATTTAACAATATTAAAGAATCAATAAAGACCACAGTGTTAATTCATTACGCGAACTTCTCTGAGTAATCTATTGCTAGTAAAATGTTCGTGTTCCTGGTAAAACACGGCCATTACGCGTCTGGCCCGAGGTTTAAAATTGGCAATTTGCAAGGCTTTTATGTCATCACGTGTCATTTTGCAATCGCTCTTAAGGTGAACTAGATTTTACTCGGGGCTTGAATATGGTTAAATACTTTTCGTCTGCTAGGGGAGGGGAAGGGGGTATAAGTTTCTGTATTTTGCATACATTTAATTACGACGATATCCCGAAGGGGTAGGCTAACGTTGTTGGCGGTTGGCGTGTTGACGGTTGGTATAAATTTTGACGACTTACAAAATTTTTCTATGTAACTTAATAGAATTTATGTGTCAACACTTCAAGCCTGGAAAGACGCCTAACAGTATGTCGTGTAAAAAAATTTCATGTAATCTGTGTTTATTTATATTTAGAAATTTCATGAATAAAATAGACCTTTACTTTATGAAAACTATATTTAATATTTTTTTCCACTCATTCGAAAAAGTTCTATGTTTGTAAATTAAGTAAGTAATTTAATATAGGATTCTAACTAAGGTCCACGCGCACGCACCTGACATGAAAATCTTTTGAGGAGAGGTCAAAAACAAGGTCCCTTTGCAGCCTAAGAATATTAAATTTACCGTATATTTGAGTAAGGTTAAAATGTTAATTTTAATAAAATAATTGCAAAATTAGCTTCTATTTTGTGAACAAACCTCAAAAAAGTTTAAACCTTTCGCTTGCATAACTTCTGCGGTACAAAGCTATGTTTATTTCGAGCCTCTGCAAACTGTATTACCATAATTATATTTACTCGAAAACCGTCGAGAAATTACAATATTTTTCTGTTGAATATTTTTGTGACCTCTCAATAAAAGCAATGTGGCGAGAATTTAATGTTTTAAAGGTGTAAGTTGATCTTACTTTTTATTTTTTTTCGGTTTACTCTTTGATTATAATTATCAATGTTTATCTTATCACGAGGTTTTGACTCTTATCTCAATTTAATAGTTAGTGCTGACCAAGACAGGTAGTGATGGCAAAGTTAGAAAAGTTTGATCTCAGATCACGCAAGTTCATACGACTGACTTTGAATAAACTTATGAGCATGTGTTCCTATAGATTCGAATATCACTTGTCTTCCATTTTGTACCAATACTATATGCATGGCAACAGGTTCTCCCCTTTAATAAGGGACTTGAACATAATACCAGGCTAAACTTTAATGTTATTATTGCTTAGGTTCCCCTCCTGGGATCCCAAGTTGGTAATAATAATTATGTTATATTATTAATTAAGTTATTGATGGAAAGAAAAGTCTTATTGTAATTTTTTTTTTGCTTGTAAAAGTTTTGTATTCTCTGTCTACCTTACCGGGAAAAAGGCGTGACGTATGTTATTAAGCATGCACTTAACATACTATTTTTACTATCCTGGCATTTTAGTGCTTTTGCCATACAAAAATAATTAAAAGCCAAACTCCAACGTAATTCTCAACCTTCATTTAGAATTCACGTAGACGGAAATTTAAAACGGGAGCTCGCCTTAAAATTGTCACGTGAAAGCGTCTAAAGTGAGGTGTATAAATCTATTAAGTTCCTGCAGGTAAGGGCTATCTGTGCGGCGGACAGTGGGCAGGGTAACACGTCACTTGGCGCCATTAGCCCCCTTTGAGTTGGGTCGTAGCCCTAGGCAAAGGGCACTTCTAAACGCTCTCATCTACGCACACGTCATCACACAATTTCGTTACTAAGCAAGATATGATCATAAATAATTCTGAGGGGAATCTTTTAAGAACAGTGAAGTGACAACATTTCGGTTATGCCGCCTTTATGGAGTATTAAGGCTTATCTCCTTCTAGTCATGTAGTTGGTAGTTCATCATATAATATTAGTTAAGTAAAAAAATCAGCTTAGAATATCTCGTTTATTTCTTAATTTGGAAGAGTATTTTTCGAATAGGGAGAGTAAAGAAATCTTGTTGAAACCTAAATTCAAATAGTTTTCTAAATTATTCAAAATGAAATATTCAATCAAATCAATACCTTATTGTTAGATAACATTTCAAACTGTCAAATTGCTTTACCTCATAAAAAATGGACTATACGTGTTCAGCCGTGGGCTAAAAGGACTACATACAAATGGAATACGTTTTTGCTTGCTTTTATTTACTTGAATTACAATTTAAAAGATAAGAAAAAGCGTATGTATTATGAGAAAATGCCCTTAAAGCTTTTGACTAGAAAAACATTTTGGGAAAAATTCGCTCTTTCCTTAAGTTTCTCGTATATCATTACTTCCCAGAAATTGATCCCAATCAACAACACTATCGAATAGTGTAATAATACAGGAAGTGTTTTTTTTTCAAAAACATTGGGATTCCTGGCTAGGATTATTGATGTTTCAAAATTCAATGATGCAGTTTTTGTTTTCATCAAAATGGGGCTCGCGACTCCTTTGATCATTTTTCGGTATTCCTTATAGTTTAGGATTCGGCCCTGAAGGACCAGTTGAAAAATTCCACCTGTATAGGTTAACAAAGACTTCGTCTTATAATTACTAACATACACCAATCGCTTTTAATAATTGCCGAGCTAACTCCCTTAGGAGACCAGCCCAAAACAAGGCGATGAAAGACCAAGGAAATTGATTTTGTGAAATTAATTCGACGTAACCCTAAATTTGAACTTCCAAGTGGCGATCGATAAAGAGTTCAAGAGTTTATACCGAAATTAGCAATTTAATTTCGATTCAGTCAAACTTTCCTTAGTTGGGAAGAGGATAAGTAATTTGGAACCGAGAAGAACCAAGCACGTTATTATAACGGAAACTTTTGGACGGGATTGATTGCCCTGATTGAAGTTACGTCGCCTTTGGAACTCGACGTTGAGTGTCTATTTAATTTGTTATTGGCTTCAGGTCTGGCTACGTCTATATTTTCGGATCCATTAGTTTTTGGAGAAGTCATAAGTAGCTTACTTCTTATTATAAGCGAGAATTGTGAGAGAGTTTTTATTCTGTTAGTTTAAATCAAACATGAATGCGAGTAACCCTTCTGCTATGTACTACAAATTTACAAAAAAAATAGACGGGGAAAACCACGTTTCTTCCAATATCTCTCATTCCTTGAAGTTACAAGATATCAGAAAAAAAACCGGTGTCGTATCCATACTAATATTGTAAATGCGAAAGTAACTCTGTCTGTCTCGCTTTCACGTCAAAACTACTGAACCAATTTAACCGAAATTTGGTACACAGATAGTCTAGAACCTGAAAAAGAATATAGGCTACCTTTGATCACGATATTCCCATGGGAACGGGTGCCATGGGGGTGAATACTAAAAAATTTTGATAACGCCTCACAGAAAAATTAAGGATGAATTTACGTCACTAGGAACTTTGCTTCTAATAATAGAGAGTAAAGAAAAAAACGGAAGGAGGAGGGGTGGAGTAAATTTTCAATTTCACCAATAGAGGCAACTGTTCCAATTTAAAAAAATCTTTTAGTTCTGAGTAGCCTATTTATTGAGTAAGGCTATAGGCTACATGCCATCACATCTCAAAGTAACTATTCTACGTGGACGAAGTCGCGGGCAGAAGTTAGTACAAAATATAATAAAATAATGCAAAAGAAAAAAAATTATTTGTCGATTTTAGTTATAAATAAAGGATTAAAATTATTTAAAGGGTGCTAATTTTAGGGTTACCTTACCATTTGAGTATATTAAAAAAATATATGTAATCCACAAATTTTCATCTAAAAAACCATTCATTTTTCTTACAGATACTGAGAGCTGTAAACTCAAGCCGAGCAAACGACAGAATATCAAAATGGCATATTTTTCACAATCAGTTCTGCATAATCTGAGCGCTAACCGCTTCCTTACAAAGAGTATAAAATATCGGATTATACGAAGGTGTCAAGCCCCGGGGGGCTATCGTCCCCGTTATATTGCGTTAACCTCTTTCATCGCTACAGCGCCAGACGTGAGCGGACTTTTGATCCGGTTTTAAACTTTCAGTGGTTGTATTAGACGGTTTTACGCTCTGGTCCTGGCTGGGAATTTTCATAACAATTATAAATGTATCTATATGTCCATAGGCAAGGATTTAATTAAAACTAACTAATTTTGTACAATTCTGTTAAATCCAGTGTTCAGTTTGGAGCTTCGGGGCGGCCAGCGACTTGTGAAAGGATTTTGAATTAAGCTGCGAAATCGTATTATTATGCCTTATAAATTGTTATTGGGCTAAGGCACTAAGGTCAGGAAATCACTTTGGCAATTCCCTTTGATGTAAAATGTAATAAAACCGCATCTTTAAATTCCAGTGTAATTTCCTGCGACATAGTTATTAACAAAAGCGCCACCGAGGGCACTTGAAACCATTTCGCCGGCACGCCAGTTGCTTTTCTAATTGGACAGGCGTGGTTTAAAGTTACACTAAAACAATATCCTGAATATTATTTTGTCATACCATAAATCACTTAATAATAACGACCGCTGCTGTATCCTTTGCTGTAAATATATTAATGAATTACAAAATATTATTTTCTTCTGCACTTAAAATAACCTTAGAATATTCCGTATCTAGGGGTATTGATGGTTTTCATTCTCTTTTTTATTATCATTATAAACTACAACATCGGAGGAGCTCTGTAGCATAGTGGTTCGTATGCTTTAGCTTTCGATGTTGAAAACAAAATTATCTTCACCATAGTCAGGCCTTGGACGGGTGACCAAAATTTAGTGATCTCGAGCTCCTCCGTGCTTCGGAAGGCATGTTTAGCTGTTGGTCCCGTTCGTAATTGCAACCGTTTATACCCATCAATCAGCAATGGGCCAGCGTGGTGGTGTTGAGGCCTGTGCCCAGCAGTGGGACGTATATAGGCCTAGGACGAAGCTACAAAATAAGTTAAAATGCTTATTTCACTAAAAAGATGAGCTAAGTCTAATTTAGAAAAACATTAACTTTTATTACCCGTCTAAATATAAAAAAAATAAAAACTAATATGGGCTGGATAATGTAAGCTTCTTTTAGTTTCATGAAAATCCCGTCAATCCTTCCGCAATGGATAGCTAAAGATAAAGTTTACCACTCCGCTCTCACCTAATAACACAAGAAGCATAGCATCATAATGGCCTCTGCGGGAAAGTTTGCAAAAGTGGTACACACTCTACAGATACGGGTTATATGATAACGGTCCCTTCGTCTCTTCGGCTTCTATCTATGTCTGTCTTTTTTTAGGCATCTGCTTTCTCTTTTGCGTAAATAATGAAAAAGTTATTGAAGAATGACGAATTAGTTTTTAGTAATGTGATGATAACGCGTGATCAATTTGTTTAAATAAAATTGTCCCTGAGATTACTCTAAGGACATCAACCATAATTTCAATTGAACGTTGGCCTGGCCTAACTTAGTGCGTTTTTTCTTGTACTATGGTTTTCTAAAACTATAAAAAAATTAAGATGTCAATGAAATTCAGTAAATTAGATATGAAATTTATTAAGTAGGAACATAATGCTATGGAAAAAGAAAGAAAGAAAAAAAAAAATTCCAAAAACACGTTTACTACATACATACATGCATATTTAAGATGTTAGTCAGTTTAATATCGATCCAACATGTTTTGCCGATGCATGCAAATTTAAGGTCATATTGTGAGCAAAATAGTTATATAATTTCAAAAATAATGTTCAAGAATTTAATAGTAAGTCAAGAAATAATAGTAATAACAAAAAAATATCCTTTATAAATTTGTCAAATTCATAAAGATTAATGTAAAATTAAATTTTATGGACTCTGTAATATCGTCTGCATATAATGTCAATGGATGATTACTTACATTAGGCAAGTCATTAATATACATGATAAAGAGCAGAGCTCCAAGTACACTACCCTGTGGCACTCCACACATGACATTGTGCTCCTATGTTATGTAAGATTAGAAAATATTTGTTTTAACATTCAGTCTAGATATTTTATTTTTTTGTTTTCGGTCTCCTAAGAAAGAATGGATTAAATTAAAAAGACGTGTGGCACTTGGGGACTGCCGCGGTAAAGCTATTGCATAGCATTTTGTATCAACTTATGCAATTATAATTTTATTTATTTATTTTATTCATGCAGTATTTCTTTTTCTTTGATATTAATTCAAGTTACACTTTTTGAGCATGGTGACCGATAAGAAAACAATTTTTTTCTATTATTAAATAAATAAAAAAAGTTAATATTGTTTAAAAATTTTTTTTTTATCATAAACAGCTGCTTATGTATTCGTCCGAATTCGGAGCAGCTCGTCTCGATTCGTGCGAGTTTCGTAGAGTCGTACAATACGTCTAATTGCACGCACACAATGCCGTGTCGAAGACTGCCGAACTGAAACGACGTTAAACAATGCACGGCTTTCAAGCCACACCTTCTTGCGCATCGGAGTGGGGAGCGTGAGGTTTTTTCGTTACGGAATTTCTGGATTTGGTCCCCGCGCTCAAGGCCCGCGATAGAAGCTATGCAATAGCTTAAAAATTAAAAATATGTCATCTGTATCTGAAAAGAAAACTAAATCAGTTCTGTTTACCTTCATAATATGGGAAGACTGAATTGATAAATAAAAGTCAATTATCAGTTTTATAAGAGTTTTATTAATGTCATTTTATATTTACAACCATAGATTATTCTAATGTTTACATAATCTGTGGTTTATTTTAATACTTTGTAAATCAACAATATAGAGTTTCACAGTCGAATAAATTCATAAAACTTAAATTACATCGAACTTATAATTTTTTGTGTCATTACGCAACAATTATAGTATAAAAAAATTCCGTTTTGCATTATGTGGATAAAAACTATTTGAAAATGTTGTTATCACCGGTAATTTGTTTTCTAGATTACGCAAGCGATATTCACAACAAGTGTGCAAAATAAAGTAGTCTGCCAAAGCCAATGGAAACAAATCCCTTTGTTTTCAGTATTTCTCAAATGTTTTCCCCTTCTCTTTTGATTCTTTGGTCTTTGTAAAGCTTCATTATGTCCCGCTAACTAGGTGATGAAACTTTTCACTGAAGCCCTTCAAGGCATTGAGGTTACCCTGTACTCGAATTAAAAAGCAATGCTTGAATATAAATTTTATTACGAAAACAAAACGAAAAGTAGACGGCAACAGTATATTTCTGTCTTGAAAAAACATATTGCTGAGTCATTCAGGCTCCATTGAAGGGGAGCTGGTGTGGTGCTTACCTATAAAATTGGTGTTTCTTTTCACTCTTAGTATTTTGTCGGTAACTATTAAGATTCAGAGTATTTCTAAAAAATAATTACCTCGTCTAAAAATAGACTATATTTTTGAGCTCTTTTGATTTGTTTTGATAATTTGTTGTAAGTTTAATTGTGTTAAAATTGGACACGGAGACAACTCTTTTTAAGTGCCTCCCGAATGCATCATTTTATTTGCATTCACTTAAAAATGATAAATAATTTTTATGAAGTGTGATATTACACATATTACTAAAACTTGTCTAATGATAGATGCCAAATACTATTTATCTTTAGATTTGTCGTTGTGAAGAAAACTGAAAAAATTTTAGTATGGAAAATGCAGAATTCCCCAAAATCTCCATACAAAACACCAATTTCATAGGTAAGGACCTAATAGTATCAGTCACCGTCGCCTTATCGGCTTGTACAGTGCCTTTAATAGTTGTATTAGAAAAGTGTAATTTGTGCTCTAGTAGTTCTATTCATGTTTACATGAGACCACGACGACCGAACAGTAATTAGACGCCCCGCGCTTGCTTATCACAGTATTTTATCTTTAATAATGCCATGAGTGTCCTTATAGTGTAGGTAGTTCTGTCTGTATCTTTTGTGTTTTCTACATTTAATTCTCCCACTTTTCAGAATAAGTTTTCTTTGACCTCAACTGTACGTATATCACATGCATGTGAGAACTTTAAGTCCTATGTTTTAGATACGCTATAGACAAAGTTGGTTTCATTTGTTGTTATACATTTGTTGTTTCCAGTTACTAAGGAACCAAAAATGTATGAGGCGAAATTTTGATATCAACACGTAATCAACCCTTTCTGCAATAGTAGCGTGATATGCCAAACCATTACCAAACAAACGCTCACAAGCAATCTGTGAATTATTGCTCACAGAATGCTTGTGAGCATTTGCTCCCATTTCCTCGTGATTTGCTCACAGAAAAATAATATCAAAACAAAAAGTGAATTAATATTTGACAATTTAATATAAGCCTTAAAAGAGGCGTGATCACCTTGGAGGCTAACAGGAGGGGGGGAGTTTGTTTTTTTCTGCCTGCAACGGAAGGCAGTTTTCCGTTGCAGGCTTAATTCATAAAGTTTTATCCAACGACGACAGGACAACCAGTACTTAGACATTGGAACATTCTCGTCAATATAGAATTTTATTAATTACGCTTGTTACACGTGATCTTAGTAATATGTTGTTATGTGTTGTTATATTATGGATCGGATCGATTTTTAACCATCCCTAAAATAATCAACATCATCATCATGAGCCTGTTTGTCCACTGCTGGGCATAGGCCTCATCATGAGCCTGTTTGTCCACTGCTGGGCACAGGCCTCCGCTAACACACGCCTCCGCTCGCGATTCTCGGCCGCTCTATCAAACCCACACCAGCTCACGAATCTCATCATTCCATCTTGATACAGGACGTCCCACACTACGTTCACTAAAAATACTGTATTAAACTTAATTCACTTGCTAGAGGTCTATATTTAATAGTTTAAAACTCTATTTGACTAATGATTCTAACTTCAAGTAGGAACTCGCGGGCAAAAGCTAGCTTATACATAATAATAAAGCTCAATGGTTAAATATACCCATTTAAGTTTCGCAATATACCCGTTGTAGAATTTCTAGAAGCCACGAGAACGTTGCGCGGTAGGTATACTTAGATACAGCCACATGCCACTGATATTGGCGCTCCAAGATCGAATGGAACGCGAAATTAATAGCACTTGATGTAATTACCAGGGGTTTCCGAATTAAATAGGGAACCATTAATGATGGCCCCGAAGATTATGAATATTATTTTAGCGATGTAAATCTAAAAGCATTATAAAGACAGGTAATTGCAGTAATTAAAGAGCAGGCTTTTAGGTGACAATGATCGATCTTCTTTTATTGTGAGGAAATTATTCAAGTCCTATTGAAAATGGATGGATGATGTACTTACCTTAAGGACCCTTATTAAGGACAGATTAATAGGTCGCAGAACAATGATTTCTTATTGACCCATCTAATTTTCCTAAAGAAAATCATTGAATCATTGATTGGCTTGAAAAGGACTCTCGCTACTGTCCTTAATTCATGTTGAAAAATTATAAGCAGGTACTCATAAAAATACGAAAGATTATATCGTATCTTCTTCTTTTTCTTATATCCCGAAAAAATATAAATAAATATAAACAAGATGTATTTTTTCCGCATTGCATTCAAAACGGTGTGAAAATGGTGTGAAAAGGTCACACTTACCTTCGTAACCACATGGCGGGCACCGCGAACACCGGTGCTCGCAAACAATAGATGTTTCTATTGTTTCTCGTTTTGTGTGCGTTGATTAGTTACATCATTTTCCTTTATTTAGGCGTTTTTTACATTATATTGCTCTATATTTAGATATTGTGCAATTCTTTTCTATACTTAAATGTGTGAATTAAGATAAGATACAGTACATACCTCTCGTAATTTAAGAGAAGTTTTCGGTAGATGAGTTAGAAAAGTCGGCACTACTTTCAGTAGTCGCAGGTTCGATCCCATCGTGTCTATACCACTGAGTTTGAATAAAAATTTAGTTCAGTTGATTGTGAATATCGCTTGCCTCACATTGTGCCAGGTGCATGGCAACAGGCCTACCGTTACTTGGGGATTTAACATATCTGGCAAAATGGTGTTTACACCTCGATCTATCCCTTTGGTGAAAGAGGGGGGATGATATCTTATGTTTAAGTTTTAAGATTAACTTAAGATTCCTGCCATATGTATGTTGATCAGAACTTAATGACATAAGCCATTAGGTAATGTGACTAAAGCTTAAACACTTTCGAGGAAAGAGTAGTGATAATTAGTTTATAATTATGTAATATTATTGAAATATTAATTACCAATTGAAAAATACATAGCTTTAGAAAAATACATACAGCAGTTGCAATTAAATAAGCAAGAAAACATAAAAATAAACCTAAATTACTCTCACTTATAAGGTAGAATAATTCCAAATAATATATATCTTTTGGGGGATTATATTCAAATGTCAGACTTGGTTTCATTGTGTATGAGAAACAAAATATTCGTAGAAATTATTTTGCAAATCACTGAATTGAATTGGCTATTTACTTCTCTTTTGCTTTGGAAAGTACTATTTTATATCGGGATGTGAATGGAACACAATTTCACGCGTAATTGAGGGAACTCTCTGAAATATTTCGGATATTAAATTAATTTTCACAAAGCGCAAGTGAAGAGCGAACCCTAAAGTGAGACAGTTCTGCTGAGCGATTAATTTATCATAGTCTCTTAGTGTCTTGATTCAATTTGACGCAGGGACTCTCAGTGATGTGTGCTCAGGTAATTGCCTCAAAACGGATAAGAGTGTTAAGTAAGTAAACATTTGTTTTTCAGCCTTGTCTCCGCGCTTTTATATTGTGTCCCACCCAGTAGAAAATTAAATTTATCGTAAAAGAATATAGAAGTTCAACGTAATTGATGTCAACATAAAAAAACTAATTAAATGAATAATTATGACCGCCTCTCTGCTCTAGTGGTTGACACCATCTGGTGTTGATCGGGACGTCCGGAGTTCGATTCACTACGGGGGCATAAGTTTTTTGCTCGGTTTGGTTGGTCGTATAGTTTCTAAGCCTGTCGTCCTAATAACAATCTTCTTTTTCCTGCCCTGTTCCAAATTCTATTTGGGGTCGATGCAACATGTCTTCCTCTTACACTCTCCTCTATTACCCGTCAAGTCAACACTCACTCCCATCCTCATTACATCATCATTCACACAATCCATCCAACTTTTCTTTGGTCTTCCTCTCCCCACAAGCCCATCCACTTTCAAGTCCATATCATTCCTGGTGACATGATCATTCTCCCTTCTCGTTACATGTCCATACCAAGAAAGTCGTTTTCTCTCAGTTTATCAGCAATCGGGGACCTTCTATCAGCAAATTTCAGACTTCCTCTAATATATTCATTCCTCACTCTATCCACTCTCGTCACACCACACATCCACCTCAACATTCGCATTTCAGCTACATGCAATCTTTGTTCATCCATCCGTTTTACAGGCCAACATTCCGATCCATACATGATGACAGGTCTTATTATAGATTTATAAATTCTCCCCTTTAGTCTTAGGGAAATACGGGGGTCACACGCAGTTCCCGTAACCTGCCGCCATTTCATCCATCCTGAGCTAATCCTTCGCTTGACGTCTCGGTCAACATCTCCATCCTGCTGAAGTAGAGATCCCAGGTCATGTCGTCCTAATAACAATGTCAGAAAGAATTGTTGTGTTTCCAGAAATTCAGGTTAAGATAGCCAGTTCTGTAAATATTGAGGAATATAGGTAAAGCTCGCCTACACCTTCAGCCATCAGGTGTGATAAATGCCAAGAGCTTCTATGTTTTATATAAAAAAGTTCACCTTACTAATAGTTAGGATGATGAATGTGGAAAGTAATCTGATGACATAAGGAATACTTCTTCTAGTGTTTTTTTGTTTAAAGGCATTGACTTTAAGTATACCATTTTCTTTTCTTTATAGACTACGTAGAATATTACTAATTACACAATAATTTTACTATACACCGAAATACCGTCTCTCGAGATACGTACTCTGAGAAGTACTCACATTAAAAGCCGACAGGAAAATCGTAAGGGATACACACTTGCAAATCCAGTAATGTTTTGCTCAGCAAATATAGTAACAACATAGAAGTAATCCGTCAGAGAAGCAGGTGTGGCCCATCCATCACTTCAATGACTCCCTGAGGATTCGAGAGTTGCTTTCCAAGAACTAATAAAGCTCCCGATTGCGTACTATGGACAAAATCATTCGCTCACTTTAACATTTAGGCTGATTTGTATTTCAGATAAGCTTATATGTTTTTCTCTCTTTATATTATTTATTTCTCGTATAAGATTCTTATTTGATTTTTCTTCAATGATTTTTCCATACATTATAACAAATAAGGTATTAGCCATCATCTATAGCCACGACAAGACCGATAGTACCTTCGGTTCATGGTGGGCCGTATATACAAACTGTTGGTAGTTTGCGTATAATATTTCATTTGTATTATCATACATACATACACATACATATAATCACGTCTGTGATCCCCGAAGGGGTTGGCAGAGTCCAAGGAGCACTGTGTTCCTTAAGACAACATTTAGCCATACAAAAATTGGGTTTGGTCAGATGAAAAATCGTGAAAGAGTAGTAACAAGTGGCTAGCTCATCGTCTACACAATCACAGACCCAGTACCCAATACGCCCTTAGTCGCCTTTTACGACATGCTAGGCCAGCAAAGTAGTTGATACATTCTGTTTGTGTCCCGGACCAACACGGGACGGGATTTGTATTAACTTTAAAGTAAATTAACCTATTATATAAATATCTAAAATAAATAACACATATAGCAAAAAATTTTTGTTATGAGTTATTGATTTTAAAATGTATAATAATTATCTTTTGAATACAACCAAAGTGATGTCATTGTTCAAATTAGTAACCCAGTGCTTTATGATCATACTCATAGTGAACGAGAATAATAGATAGGAGGGCGATACCTATAATAATATGTGCTACAAGGCAAAACCACAAATTAGTTATATCCAGGAGACAGTCCACTGTTGCTTACTACTTTTTGTTTCTGAGCTCGACGACCGAGCTAGGGTTATCAACTTTTGGTCATCAATTCATCATGCATAAAACAACTACTCTTGAAAATGTAAGGAAATGTAGGAAGAACGATTGTTTTAACAATTAGGTAATTTATATTAATAAATTTTAATATTTATTCAATCTTTTTTTACTATTTAAACCCAATTTTTGTATGGCTAAATGTGGTCTTAAGGAACACAGTGCTCCTTGGACTCTGATGTATTTATTATATCCTGCCCTGTTTATATATTTGTTAGTACTAGGTAAATCTAGTAATTGGAATTTAACCACCTTCCTATTGATAGATTAAAAATGCAAGTTTTAGTGACATTACAATAAAATAAGTACTGTTTTATTGTAAATACAAGATGGCCGCCGCTACGAAATGACAGATTTACACATTTTGCCACGACTACCTCAATATAGGTGTCAAACCAGATAAATCTCAAATTCGTCAAATCAGATAAATCTTATCTACTGACCGAATTGATCCCGTTTCATTTTGACAACTACCTTCAGTGATACCGGCGCCTGTTTTAGTTTTTTGCTTCTACAGGAGATAAAAGTCGGTATTGCTTACAATTTTGCAGAAATTTTAGTATGATAGTTATCTGAAACTTGCTGTTTCACTGTAAATATACATTTTACAGTAGAATACAACCGTTTAAAAGTTGAGAGATGTATTTCCAAGTTTTTTCTCGAGACAAACTACGTTGATAGCGAAGTAATAGCGTTCCCAGGCTTAACTTTAACAACTATGGAAAATTGTTTTTGAATTGAGTTACTATTATTGTTATTCGGAACCCGCTCTGCGGCTGATATTAATATTTTCGTGCTCTTTTCTTTTATGTTATTGATATTATTATCACGATCCGTTTTAGGACAGCGTGATGGTGTTATGGCGAACTCCTTAAGTGTTTCCATTTGGGAAGGCTTATGTCCAGGGACATATTTAGGATAATGTCGTCATTACAATTAGGATAACGGTGACATTTCCTCGAGTGAAAATGTATGAGATTCATTAGTTCGTCAATTTAATAACAATACATATTCTAAGTATTCATGTACAAGGCGTATCCTTCTGTGTAATGTACTCGTATATTCAAACTTAACCAAAACCATTAAATTATTTAAAATTTTATTCCAATGGGTAGTTTGACGATATAACTCCAATACCCCAGACGCAGTTTGTAAACGGTGTCATTTAATTTGAACCGCAATTTTTTTTTAATTTATTACCAGATAAAAAAAAATAACATTTCCAAAATCATTCAATGAAACATTTTACAAGCTTCAGCGGCTTTTATTAAATACTTATTTAGTCTACGTTATAAATAGGTACATATAAACACACATGCTCACATTCCTTCCTATTATAACTATAATTTATTTTCCCCACTGTAAAACGAATTCTTTTTTCATTTATGACAGATAAGTTTTTGGCCTTCATCTCACCTGATGGTAAGTGACGATAAAGTCGAAGTTAAAGCGAGCTTCACCTGTATTTCTAGTCAACTGAGGAACTGGCTATCTTACCTTTTAATCGCCGGAGCACAACAATGCTTAAGACATTGCTATTATGGCAACAGATTTAGGTAAGACGGTGGTTGCTAGCAAAGCGGGCTTAGAAAGCCCTACCGAAAGCCAAACCGAGCAGAAAACTCTTACCCCCATGGGGAAATGAACTCCGGACCTCCCGATCTACACCCGGTGGAGCCAACCACTAGACCAGAGAAGTGGTTAAAAAATAATTTTAACCTGTATCGACGAGGATTGATAACAAACAGCCGAATGCGCACAGGTGCAGGATCGACTGAAATTTCTAGGGGGAGGACTATTTGCATCATTAAGGACTGAGACACGCCGATTCCCGACACTTATGTACATTGCACCAATGCGTGCCCGACCAGTCGATTTATAAAACATGTATACACATTTCTTCTAATAAGAGTCATTTACTGTCAAAAGTGGTTACCTACATAGTTTTGGAGGCGACTGTACCATGAATGTGTTTTAAAGTATATGGAAGATGGCATACCGCTTACGAGACGTACGTGAACGCTTACGGTTACGCATTGCAGGTCCTATGAGACAAAATTTGACGTTATGACAATAATCAAGTGAATTTTTTTTTCTATTTCCTATTGAAAACTCTCAACTAGGTAAATAGCAACAAATAAAGTTTTCATCAAATATTAATTGGAGGCAAAAATACTATTTTGTTTTGCGACATACCTGATTCGGAACAGGAATGGCTAATGTGACCTGTTGAAACCCCCTGTATTGTGAGTTTTAGCTTAAACAACAATAATTCTATTAGCTTTAACCTTATCATGTAACCAATCGGGATGTCATGCGACGGTGAAAATGACCGGGTATTTAGATCATAACGTAATGGATTTAAGGTTCTTATCAGGTTACACATTAATCATGTGCCTGTTCCATTTAAAATTATTGGTTAAAGCTGTCATGAAGGTATTAAAAGGTATTGAGCTTTTTTAGCGTCTAATTACTAGTCTATACCGTGAACCCAATTTTTGAACCCAATTTTTGTATGGCTAAATGTGGTCTTAAGGAACACAATATCTTCAGACATTTACACCTATCAACTAGTCCCATTTTAAGCAACTAATGCTGCTTGTGTTACGGACACTAGATGACGGATAAATATATTTAATAGATAAATACATATAAATATCCTGAATATATATAAACATCCAAGACTGGAGAACAAATGCCTGAAAATTCATCACCCAAACATTTGCCCCCACCGGGGATCGAACCCAGAACCTCTCGAGATGGCGACGCCTTGAGACCGGCATACAGACCACTCGACCACGGAGGTCGTTGTAATTAAACATACCTATCTAAATCACATAATTTCCCATGTACAATTGTTCAACATAAATTTAACAACGTGATCTTAGTATATAACATGCTCATAATATGTAAATGTAAATAAATATCTGTTATTTGATACAATGTTAAAATGTCAATAAACACTGTTTCGTATTGGATAAACTTCGTTTCAAATTATTAGCGAATACCGAAAATTCGCTAAACAAATCCCTTATGCAAACAAAACCGAAATCTCTTTCTAAAGTCGCTTAAAACTTTAGGGAACAGATTCTGCAGCCTACAAACAGTTCCCTACTTGGGCAATAACACGATTCATTTTTATCAAGTTGACATTACGATAATTTGAAACGTTCTTCCTAGACTAGACTTGTTTCGAAATATAAAACATTTTTTTTTGTGTCCCGTGTTGGTCCGGGACACAAAAATAATGTACCAACTGTTTTCCTTGCCTCTCTTCTTGTCGTCGTAAAAGGCGACTAAGGGCGTATTGGGTACTGGGTCTGTGTTTGTGTAGGCGGCGAGCTAGCCACTTGTTACTACTCTTTCACGATTTTTAATCTGACCAAACCCAATTTTTGTATGGCAAAATGTGGTCTTAAGGAACACAGTGGTCCTTTGACTCTGCCTACTAGGGGATTACAGGCGTGATTTTATGTATGTATGTTTTATCAGAGATTTAATCGGATGAAAAATTGATTGAAATTTTCATTTTAATTTTAATAGCTATAAGTTCTAATATTTATTTGCTAAGTAAATGTGGCAATTTTTTAAGAACTATGTTGTTAAACTGTTTGATTTCTGGGCTTATCCACTTTAGTGAATAAAATCGACTATAACATAGGTACCTATCTCTTTGCAGATCTCCCCAAAAATCTCCATGCTGCCCACAACCGGCGGTTACTCTCGACCTTGACCAGATCTATTTGCATCACTTCATGAACGTATATTGTCATCTAGAAATTGAGAGAGGAGACTTCAGACCGGGCGATACAGGTAAGATGTGGATAATGTTTCATCATTATCATCGATTCAGCGTTTTAACGTCGTTCAAACATCGCCATATCTAAGGTCTTGAGTTCAAGCCTGGTGGGGTCAGATTGTGTTCGAATACAATTATTTAATCTCCAGTTATGGTTGTTTTTTATGGAATAGCGCAAACGAGCAGACGGATCACCTGATGGTAAGTAATGCCTATAGACACCCGCAGCACCGAAGGGGTTGCAAGTGCGTTTCTGGCCATTTAAGTAGGCTCTTTTGAAAGCTTATATAATAAAATATCACACTAGTCTGGTAAAAATACCGTTGGCAATTCGTTCCATAGATTTGTTGTGTGAAGCTGAAAATTTCTAGAGACACAGTGGAAGACTGCAAACCATCTAATGATGTTTATTAGTTTATTTATAATATTCTAATATTTATACTATATTGTTATTTTTATATTATCATTATGTACCTTTATCTGTAGCCGCCAATAGGTAAGCTGCTTACTTGAGGCTAGTTAATAAAGTCCGACAGAAAAAAATATGGTAAATAAGAAAAAACAAAACAGTAGTATTAAATATTGAGCAATAGTATACAAAATCGTTATCGTTGTTCAGCGTACTTCCCTATTCTCTCAAACACGTCTTCGCTATCATATCTGTTACCATTCGCACAATATCGCACAAAAGCCGGCTCACGAATGCATTTAAATCGTCTCGGTTATCATTTTCTTCTCGCACACATGAAATGGTATAGCCTTTACAAAAAAAGGTTCCGTATTCGCTTGAAAATAAAGTTCTTATTAGCAGAAACTTTGCAGATAGATTTACAGTTAAATATTCCAGTCCGTTCAGTCAGTTTCAAAATTACGTAATCTTTCGTGCGTTACGAGAACAATTAATACGAAAGCTTTTAAATTGGAATTACATTTAGGTGGCAGGAAAAAGTAATAGTAGAAACACGTTGAACTTATCTACATATCTTCTTATTAATATCCAAAGGTTTCCCTTTGATTTAAATTTTGTCTTCTAATTGACAAACTTTACGTTTGATACTTTCATAATAATATGATATGAGTTGGGCACTCTCATTTACGAAAGACAAAATTGTGAAATGTAACTACTTCTAAGATTAACGAAAGTTTAGAAAATATATCACAAATAATAATATATTAACCACAAGAATGTATTACGATGGATGGTTAACGATATTTTTACCTTGTTTTGTTTAGTTATCTAGTTTCTCTAATTTATTCAAAACAAAATGAAACCTTTATAAAACCAGTTACAGATATAATTACTATTTAATGGCTAAAAGAAAGTAAGGCGTATCTTTCGTTTATTTGTATTTGTAATCTGTGCCAAGTGGTCACCTTACTCTGAACAGTAAAGAATTCACTAATTCCTGATAAAATCTCGTGTTCACACTGCCATTGGCGCTATAAAGCATTCGTCGCGAATGTAACGTACATTACAACAGATTTATGCACTCTCGTAGACAGAGACAACAAGTTTTTCAGTTGACATAAATCGTGGGCCGCCGGGGAGAGGAAGCGCGCAGGAAGCTACCAGAAGGCTCTCATGGTCTCATGTAATTTACTACTGTTATGCCTGTACGGATTATTCCCAACGTTCTGCAAAACATCCCATTGGTGGAAGACCTATTTATAATTGGAAACGTTACACTGTAACGAAGTTTTCATTATGATATTCATCACCATATCATCTGGCCTGTTGCCATCCGGGCACCAATGTGAAGCAAGCGATATTCATAATGAGCTTATGTAATTAGTTTATGATATTTAATAGTAATAAGCCACAAGAAAACACTATTAATTTCAAACCAGCCATTTGGTGGAACTTAGAAGTAATATAATAACCCTTTTTTCTTAATTCATACCCAACGCCCATAAGTGGGGTGACGTTTTAGTAGGAAAGTTAGGAATAATCCGCCTGTACCAGTGATCGGTCAGCTAACGAGCGCTGAATTAAATCCTCGTTTGAAATTTAAATGTGTATTTTAAGCACAATTTGTTGTAGAAATATGAAACATGAATAGTTATGACTGTCAAAGGAATTTCGTTGTGTAAAATATGATATGCAGGTTCCTGTTATTCAGTGTTTACTGTAGTCCTTATTGTAGTACTCAGAATGAGCGGGTTTTCCATAGGACGAATAATAACTTCGTAGAATACCATAATATTTTCAATATTTTCGTTCCATTATTAACTCCCGACGCAAGAGGTGTTATAAGTTAGAAGTGTGTGTCTCGTCGGAGGATCGCTCTATACCTGACAAGGTCACACTAAGGTACTTAACGGATCCCCAACGAGACACGATTTTTTGTTTATATTTTTTATTTTATTTGATCAGCATCCTTACAGATATCCAATCTACTGTCTAGTAGGCCAATCAATTCCTATATTTACATTCGACATCTTTGTCATATTGATAAAACGATGGAAATCCGTAACCCACCCTATGTCATAGAGTAATAAATCTAGGTCTGCAAACAGCCGCGAGCATTTCTATATCGCAAATATCAGTGAAAAACTCGACAGCATTAGTTTTCCTCACACCTCTTTCCTATCATTTCTATTGATAGGGACGTCACACTTTCGAGATCTGTTGACGTCAAGAAACAATTGATATGTGACACAAAATGATATCGAACTTTCACGAAAGTAGGTTTCTAGCGTTTCTGTTGAAGAAATTCGTTCTGCCTACTTTTCGAATTAAGTGGGAATTCTTAGTGAAGTTTTAGATATATATAGTTTCGACTCTAGTGCGACTACTTTTCACCACGTTCTTATTAACTCACTTTCTTGTTTGTCTTTTTGTCTCTTTCTTTGTCCGGTTGGATTTTTGTAACTCCATTTTGAGATACTTCCGGAGTAGCTATCGGGCTGAAGCTTAGCTGAAATAGTTCAGAACCCGGTGGCAATGCAACTTGCAACGACTTTCAACTTTATACAGGTACTTTCAGGTCGAAATTTCAACCTTCAGGTTTTGTATGGAGATTGGTGACTACGCACAGTGCTATATATTTATTGGAGTTAAATAACCAATAGATGCCGCTGTAATAGATCCCCATACATTTATTTGGTCAATCAATCTAAAAATACCACGTTATTAAAAGAGGTATATTATAGGCATTATAATGGAATACATGGCATGTATAAATCATAAGTGTAAGTTACAAAGATGCGGCCCCACGATTTGAGTGACCCCTCATTCGGCCCCGCATGTTTATTATTATTTTGCTCTTTTTAAAAACGTGGTATTTTTAGATTTTTAATCTAATATATTTTTTTTTTCTTGTTGCATTTTATTGGATCTTTAAAAATAAAGGAAAAAAGGCTCCTAACGCTGTTTTACTAATGTAGTTTTAATATCCATACTCGTATTATTGTAATTGAGTCAGCGATACCCTAATTGTGCAAAAGTTAAAAGTTAAGTTAATTGTGTAAACACCACGCTTGTTCAAGGTGGATAAGAAGGAAGATACCTATATTATTAAGCTGTTGAAATACCCAGGACCAACGTCTTATATGACGTGCCCCCTGAAATACACAAGGAACTCGAAATCACAATGTTTTGTATCTTGGATCTCAGTCTTCTTAGATTGTTTGATGATTGGTGATGGTTGGTTATTGGGAAGGGTGCTTTGTGTTCCAATAATAATACGACACCAATACCAAGTCATTGGATGATTTAATATTAGTTAGACGACTAAGTAACGAACCCCTAAAAGTATATCGTAGTAGTTCCTAGTTGCATATAAAAAAGACAGAGATGTTAATACTTAGAAAATTGTTCAGACAGCGTATGGCGTCAGCTATTATAAGTTTAATATGCCCACAAAACCGTCTATGAGGGAGGGCATGATTAACAATTTCATATAGGCTAACAACTTTGAATAGGAATTCTATTGAGGGTTTACTTATAGGCAGTTAAAGATCGTACGATATACGTCATAAGTTGATTAATATTTTGCAACATAAGTAAATATGTTCTTATATAATAATGTGTCATATATCGCGATAAGGAGCTTGTACATTCATAATCTTTGGAATAATATAAACCAGGGTAGAAATATCTTTTTTATAAATTCACCAACTTAAGAAGTAATTGAATATAAATATTATTATGAAGTGTTTTAACGACTAACTAATTTATTAATTTCGGCTCAAGTCTGAGACTCAAGTTGAATAAGTTGCACACATTTCTCTTTCATTCTTCATGTAAGCCCTAACTTTTGTAAGAAAGAAAACATGGCTTGTCCCTCGAAGCACAAGTCATGGGGCGTTACGTATATATCACCAAAGGGACAATACTTCCCCCGTTTTCGCGCGATAAGTACCTCATAGCAGATTTACTGATTTATAAAGGTTGGAAATATATAGAGTCGATAAAAAAGTGTATTACCTATTTCATACTTTGTCTCGTATAACGTCTTTCTGGTAATTGATGATTTAATTTCAATGTTTAGGTTTTCTGAGGGATATAAATATAAGGACAAAAATTTTATATAAATTATATTAATTTTCAATGGAAAAACTCGTCTATTTTTGAGACACTAATTCAATAAAATCTGCACATTCACATTGGCTTCATAATATTTATATAAAAATTTTATCTCAAAAAGCAGCTTTACTTACCAACATAACTTAAAGTTGAAGGCTTGTTGTGTAAAAGATTATGAAGATTACTAAGCTTTGTTGAAATAAAATGATTAGCAAAATTGAGCATTTAAATAATATATTACATTTTTATATTAAAGGGACGACTTAAAGGGAAAATAATCTGAAAAAAAAATAGATATAAATCGGACAGACTTATTAACAATTGAACATAAAGGAAATCAGTGATTTATGGTTTTCTGTTAAGAATGAGTGATTTTATCACCGTTATTGCTAATTGGAGTCCTCCTGGTTGCTACCCAATTTGAATAACGTGTCTATAAAATAATGTGTTGAAACAGAATAAGTAAGAAACTTTGGCTGTTTCAGCACAACCAGTAGCAGATAGCCAACAATCGAACAGATAAATTTAAAAATGGAACATAATTCGTATTAAATTATCTGTCAGCTAACTTATCTGGGGTTCATTAAACGGCCCTTTTGGTTTTACTATATAAATAAAAGCAAAAAAAATGAAAAATTATTTTTTAATTACTTACATATAACCTATGAAATTGGTGTTTTTTCTCTCTCTTAGTATTTTGTCTGTAACTATTAAGATTCAGAGTATTCCTAAAAAATAATTACCTCGTCTAAAAAACACTATATTTTTGAGCTCTTTTGATTTGTTTTGATAATTTGTTGTGTTAAAATTGGACACGGAGACAACTCTTTTTAAGTGCCCCCCGAATACATCATTTTATGTGCATTCACTTAAAAACGATAAATAATTTTTATGAAGTGTGATATTACACATATTACTAAAGCTTGTCTAAGGATAGATGCCAAATATTATTATCTTTAGATTTGTCGTTGTGAAGAAAACTGAAAAAAATTTAGTATGGAAAATGCAGAATTCCCCAAAAAATAAGGATCTAATATATCCTCTTTATTGCATTTGAAAAAATATACAAAACATATTATTAGTAATATTGTTTACTTACTGAATTCTTATGGCCACCTTCCAGCTCCATCTTTAGATACTGGTTAGCAATAGCATCAAAGTACTCGTTAAGACGAATCAAACAAGCACAAACTCGATATGGTTGTGTCCTTTATTTTCTGAGTTCCTACCGGCCACTCTCCAGTCTACTATCAGATCAGCTCCATGTCCTAATAATGCTTCCTCAACCGATTTACATGCATGCAAAATTTCAGCTCAATCGGTGACCGGGAAGTGTGTCAAATTTAATTTGCAAGTTTTGATTACAGACAGCGGCGGTAGCCGAGTTCGGACGGTCGGGGCACTCATTCGAGACCGCGGGAAACGCGGGTTCTATCCCACCACCTGTACCGCTGAGTTTGAATAAACCTTATGTACAGTTCATTTTAAATATCGCTTGCCTCACATTGTGCACGGTGCATGTAACAGGCTCGCGACCTGTTACATGGGGACCTAACATATCTGCCGGAATGTGGTTGTTTAACACCTCTGCCTACCCCTTCGGGGAAAGAGGCGTGATGATGTGTTATGTTATAAATACAGACAACTGACAGGTGAAACTAAATAAACGCTTGTAAGGGACACTCCTTGGCAACTCACGTTTATAACTATAGTTATATAAACTATAGTGTCCGACAGTGGAAACTAGGTTCGAATTTAATGGAATATTGCGTTGATAAAAGTAAATACCATGAAAATCTGCGGGGAAAATCCGTAGATACAGCCTGATCCCCATATAATAGATGCTCCCATATAATGCAAGGTCGGCGGTATGGATGCGGGCGTATCTAATATCGTATATATATATATATATATATCTGACGATAGATAAATCATATTTTGGAAGAGTTTCAGTGCGATACAACCTTATATTGTTATAATTTAATAACCTACTGGTGTATGTTTTGATATGTACGTATGTGATGAGTATATATTATGTACTAATATTTAACTTTACAATTACACAAAGAAATAATAGATTTACTGTGTGAATTCTGATATGAGAAGAAAGGAAGACATTGAAATGACTGTGGGACCTAAATAAAGGTATCACAGGTCCGCCAGCGCCGGTAACGCGCGCGCGTTTTCATCTACACGCTTACCCGTCAAAATGTAAGGAAATCTCGCGGGCGCTGTTGGCCAGTGCTGGCGTCCAGCTTACCTATGAAACGTCTCAAGTGGAAAAGGGTAGGAAAAAGCTGAAGATAATACATTATAATTAATTTATGTCAGTCACTCAATTAAGTATGTATTAATGTATAATACAAAAGAAACCGATGTCCTTAAGATTTGATGCAGACACTATATCGCACATGGAATTACATACATACAAAGTCTGCGCTTCTCCAAGCAGTCACTGCACTCAGCGTGACAGGTGGTTAGCCCGTGGCCGCTATAAGCTATTGGATGGTTGAGCGGTTCTAAGTCCATTAGTCGCCTAGAACATGGAATTTAAGTAGGTTAATATTTTATGAACGACGAGAGGCATTCGTGAGGCCGCGGGAAACGTGAGTTCGATCCCACCGCCTGTACCACTGAGTTTAAATAGGCTCGCCACCTGTTACATGGGGACCTAACATATCTGGCGAAAAGTGGGTGTTTAACACCTCTGCCTACCCCTTCAGGGAAAGAGGCGTGATGATATGTTAGGTATGTATTAAATATTTTATCCAAGCACTTAAAAAAGAATAATCATCCTAGCAGAATCTAGCCCAATTTAATGGGCTTTATCGATAAAGGTGTTTCTGAATCCGAGTTTATATACATCGCCGACTCGCTAAGCCCGATACTAAATTGATATTTATTGTAACAGCAATAAATCCTTACTGATGTCAATTGATAGGTATTACGATAGCAATCAAAGTTATATAATGGTGAAGCGCGAGCTAAGCGGATTATCAGTTTGGTTCCTGATAAAATATGGATTGATTGGGCGAATGAATAAAATATTTTTTTTTAAATTCAAGCCAAAGCTATGGTAAATTTGCCAAAGTGCATTTTAACAAAGGCCTGCTTAGGAACTCAGTGCGTGTGTAGTGTTTTTATTCACTGTAGTTCATTATGTGTTAGAGATTAGAGAATTAGACACGTATAATAAAAGTGTAACAGACAGATGCGTCAAAACAATGGATTTTAGTCTTTTCATATCGGTGCAAGCATTATACAGATATACTGTCTTCGTTAACTACTACTTTTGTGCACTTTTGTCAACTTTTGTACAACAATTTACGGTAATTTACCGTAAATTGTCGTGTTCCGGCAATCACAGGTGACAACGGGACATCATTTACTAGCGCTGAATTTAAAAGTTTTTGTGAAATTATAAATTTAAAACATACTTTAACGCCACCATATCATCCCGCTACTAACGGGGCGGCGGAAAGATTCGTAGAAACATTCAAAAATAATGGAAAACAAAATTGTTGATAGTGGAAAATCACTTATTTATGCAATTAGCATATTTCTAGCGGACTACAGGGTAACTCCTCATAAATCAACTGGAGTGTCTCCAGCGCGCCTAATGTTTGGAAGAGATATAAGAAATAGATTTACTCTACTTAGACCAACTCCAATATACCAGGATTTACTAATTAAACAAAACATGGTTGAGAAAAGCTATAAAGGTAATAGGCATGTTACTTTTCAAGTAGGTCAGAAAGTAATGACCCGGGATTATCGGAAAAATTGTAGACCATGGATTCTTGGTACAATTTTAGAGGAATCGGTCCCAGGTATTACTTATATAATAGATGTAGAAGGCATGAAATGGAAAAGACATGTAAACCCAATGAATCCATGTGACCAGTCAATTGAATAGTTATATATTACCTACTATGTTTTAAGTTTTAAGTACTTATACATGACAAGATTTTTTATTGTAAGCGGGGAAGAGTGTTGTATACCTCAACCTATAGAACCTCATTTAATCTGTACTTTTTAGTGATGTTTATCTTATCTGTGATTGAAGTTGTCACTTTTTGATTTCAATAATTGTTGTATTAATAAATATTGCTAAAGTGTTAATTCGTGTATTAATTAATTATTCTAATACATATTTTACAATAATATAAAAATATAACAACAGGTAAGACAGGACTTACAGGTAAAGCTCGCTTTCACCTTCAGCCTTACTAAGATCAATACCAAGAGCGTATCTGTCATATATAAAAAAAAGAAAATATTATTGGTCTTGTAATGCCTGAAATGTGATTAACAAAGCAGCACACTTTAGCAGTTATAATATTAGGATCTGTTAATATTTGCGCAAATTTTCGAAATAATTAGTCGTTGATAATATCCTAGGGAATCAAATGACGTAATAGGAAGTTTGCTCTATGTGTAATCATTAAGGCAATGTACACAAAGCCTCTGTTATCAAGGTTTAATTAAGTATGCCATATAACTATAAAGCTGTGAGCTGTGAAATTATGATGGAGAAGAGATTAAATTATGTCCAGGGATAACATTTAGGGCCATTCCACATTTCACTGTTTCCTTAAGATATAATTTTGTGATTATTGACCGACATCGTTGGTTCAAATATCTTCACAACCAGAGGTCTCTTTTTAGTTAAGCTGCGATCATCTATATAATAAAACTGTAAAAAGCCTGTGTTTGTACCTATATTGCATATATTATCGATTTTTTATCGAGTAATCGATAAAGATTTTAAATCATTCTTTTTTACATTTTGTCTGTCTGTCTGTGTGTTTGTGCACGAATCACGTAAAAACTACTGACCGGATTTTGATGGAAAAATCGAAGTAATATTCTCGACGAAACAATAAATAATTATCATCAGATTTTGTATTATTTGCTATACATATCACTTAATTTCTATCACCGATCAACCTTCTGATATTTTATAGAACGAGCTTAATATTATTATAGTGATTTTTTTCTATAGTAAAAATGGCAAAAAATACTTGGACGTATCTGGCATTTTGACAAAAATAGATTAAAACTAATAAATGAGGTCATCAGATTAAGTATATTTGCCAGTATAAGGCTATTAACATTAAGAGTAGCGAATTAGATGTTTATGAAATATATTGTTTCATAATATTGTACCTCTTGTTTCCTGTAACGTGTACAAAAGCCTTTAGGGGCAGCAAAGCCTGACGTTAACTAAGCTGCTTTGAACACTATTGAATTTGAACGGAGGATGATTTGCTTCCAGCGTTGACCAACGACGTAATGACCAATCCTATTTGCTCTAACCACTTTGATACAAAATGAACGAAACAGGCTGTATAACTAGTGCATTGATACTTATATAAATTAATGTATTTATTATTACTGCACAGACTTTCACACATGAAGTTAGCAACGGTGTGCGAGAACCCGAAATAATTTTCATTCTTAAATCCGTGATACATGATAGTAAAATTAAATTATAAAATATTTCATTGTTTTAAAAATAAGTTTCAAAATTAAACTTATTTTAAAACCCATTAAAAAAAGAGAAGAAATTCCACTATTGATTATCCACAGTCTGAAATTGAACTAGAATACGAAAGTCAAGTTCAAACTAAGAAGTTTTAGACGAAATTGGCAAGTAAAGTCGGTAGCGAATGCTAGCTTGGTATAGGGTTGTCTTTTTGTGTGATCACATGTAGAATATGCAGGAACGTACTTAGGGCCGGCGCTCAGTAACGGCGTGGCACGGCAGGCCCTGGCAGGTTATGCCGCGGGATCCCGCGGCATTCCGCGGAATTCCGCAGCATGCCGTGCCATTCTGCTTAAAGCCCAGCCTTTTTGGCATCAATCAGATTCCAAGTTAGTTGTGTGTCGCACGTGAACAGAACTTGCCACGCTCAGTCAGCGTGAGTGACATAAAAAACGCGCGAGCCAGTTCGTCGTCGTAAACCTGCATAAGTATCAATCTCATTTCAACTCGCTTATTATTCATGATTTCTCAACACAAAGCGACCCACACGTTTCGCGGGATGCAGTGATATGTCACGGCAACTCGTGGAGTGAAATGCCATGACGCTTCATGTTCTTCACGTCATCCCGCGGCAAGTCGCGAGGTATCGAAAAATTTTAATTTAAAATCCACGTTCCTTTATCTCGAAGTATCGAAATAAAGGAGCATGAATTATAAACTTCTTTAAATAAGATTCAAAATAACTTAATTACTTATAAAATTCTTTGCCATGACATGTTGTGCCGTGTCGGCAGTGAGAGCCGGCCCTTAGAATACAGAGCTCATAACTTGTCATTTACTCTCTTTTCCCCTTTCGAAATTCATAAGTCTTTCAGGGCATTCCGTAGATAGGTATCTTGTTATTTTACGTTGTCATGTGAGCTAAAGAAAAAATATAAAAAGCTAACGACTTATTAAACGTTACTTGTTAAAAATGGACTTCCTCATAGTTCACTAAGGGTTAGTTTTTTTGCTGTGATCAGGGTGACCAGTAGGTTAAAATATGGACCAATGGCGAAAACGCATGATGTTGTGATAAGACAGGTTGTCCAATAGTCGATCTTTCAAATATAACTGAAGTTAAATAATCATAGACAATGTAACCACAACACGATTCTAGGATTAGTAAAATGGCGGCTGGCGGCATGGCAAATTTACGATATTCGTAGACGATATTCATGGGTTGGCTGGAGTGGGCTGGATGAGAACAGCCGAAGATCGAGAGCGGTGGCGTGCATTAGGGGACTTATGTCCAGCAGTGGACGAGCATAGGTTGATGATGATGAGATAACAATGAGATAAAAAAAATATTTTCTTAGAAATCTCTCTCCAAAACATTACAAATTTTCTTTCTTGTTTGTCTGTCTCTTTGTTTGTCCGGTTGGATTTATGTGACACACTTTTTAATATTGGTTAAGCATCTAGCCATTTTTAAAAGTGAGAATATAGTTAACTTTATGAATACCTTTTGTATACTCGTATGTACTCTTTTGGCATCGAGGATGACAAATTATCATTTTATTTTATTTTATTTATTATAATTTCTCTGCTCAATACACCATTTCCTTTCCTGCCCACGGCACTATTTTAGGTAATTTCCTATTGTTAATTTTGATCTTAAAGCCTTAAAAAAGCATTACCCAAAGTTTCGATAACTATTCCACGCGACGAAGTCCCAAGCAAAAACTAGTCTAATAATATTTACACGTCATATGTAGATCTATATCGTATAACTTTACTACACCTCAATGCAGCGAGGATAATAATGTTCTGGACTCCATGATCCGTGACACAGGAATGATTTACGTACATACAATCTAATTTACTGAGAATATGGAAGCACCAACAATAATAATACGCTAGCCAGTGCTCCGTATCCCGTCCAACAATAAGGCACATTTCGTTGTGATTTTATTGTTGTCTAGTTTTTAGTTGTCAACCTCAGTTTAAACTTAAATTACTGATATTATAAGAATAATAGTCTTTTTATAAAATGCTTGTAGCATCCCTGAAGATGTTTTTTCAGAAACAATTTCGGAAATGACTCAACTCAACTCAACTCAAAGTCATTTAATCAAATTGGTATCATCAAATACACTTTTGACGAGTCAAAACAAACAAAATAAATTATAAGTATCCTTAAATTGATAATACCACTACTTTTTTTTCGGCCTGTTCACTACCGGGAGGCCTTGTCTAGAGAAGATACAGGCAAGAAACTCTGCAAGGGTTCCGTCCTCCCTTTACATCAATATGTTCTACAACCTAATAAAATTTACGTGTATTATATAATACTCTTAGTCACAAATGTCAAAATTGAATTGGAAGGAAAATGCTCCAAAAGCGTATCAATATATACAAGTGATTGTAATAGTTATACTGAAGTAGTTAATTAATTGTCATGTCTATTCGGAACACTCTCCTGGCCAAAACAAAAAAAAAAATTATATCTAATATGAATGGATACAATAATAATACCTATGTTTCACAAAAAAGTTTTGTGTTAATATAATAGAAAAAAAAAGGAATTTATGATAGCTAAACAAAATGTATAATAAAAAAGTAAACATTTCAATATACAATCATGAAAGTGACCAAATGTAAGATTGCAGTGTGGAGCAATCTATGTGTCCCATGCTTGACTATCATTTAAATAATCATTGATTTTGTAATAGGCTTTTTTCATGAGGGTTTTTTTTACAAATTCTTTAAACTTTGTATCGGTCATTTGGGTAACATTGATTGGTAGCATATTATAAAACCTAACAGAATTCATTAAAAAAGATTTATTCGTCTTACTTCTCTTGTAACTTGGAAGACGAAGTTTATATTTATTTCTTGTATTGAGACAATGACCTTCACTAATCTGAACGTAGCTGTGAATATGTTGGCGAACAAACATAATATTTACAAATATGTATAAACATGGCAAAGTAAGAATATTAATCTGTTTAAACAATTCTCTTAGGGATTCCCTTGTCTTCATTTTATATATATTTCGAATAGCCCTCTTTTGTAGAATAAATATAGACTCCAAATCAGCAGCAGATCCCCACAAAATGACCGCATAAGACATAAGACTATGAAAGTAGGCAAAATAGACTAAGCGAGCTGTTGGTATGTCTGTCAATTGTCTTATCTTTTTTATTGCGTAAGCAGCCGAGCTAAGCTTTCCTGATAAACTTTTGATATGGGATCCCCACTGAAGTCTGGAATCAATATGTATCCCAAGAAATACAGAATCTTTTACAAGGTCTAAGCTGTTTCCGCCTATGTTTACTTCCAAATCATAACAGCGCGTATTTGGGGGAGAAAATTTTATACATTTAGTTTTCTTTGAATGATTGATGTCCGAATTGTTTGAATGATGTCCGGACACAGAACTAAAATTTATCAGCGTTATCATTTGAGTGGTTGTACTCTTTCTGTAGGCAGAGGCCTAATTCCTCGCAGATATAGGAGTAACGGTATTATGTTGTTACTAATTTTTGCACGTGACGGTTCCACACAATAAATTACGGAGAGAGCATGTAACCAGTATTAAGCGGTAAGTGGTTGTATAATGGTTATACTAATATAATGTGCGCCTTATTTATTTCTCCCCACCATGTCGGCTACTCATTTAATCACTGTAACTGCCTCTAATGTGGTACATTATTTCGGACGAAGAAAGCTGTGTGAAATATACCTCGGACGTGTTGTGTTGTTGTACACAAAATGTATTAGTTCAGAGAGCGACTGACCGCAATACTTATTAATTGTTAATGGATATTTATTGTTTCCTTTGATATGGTAGTTTCTGTTGTTTTACACTTTGTAAAAAAGGTCTATTTATAGCATTGTGTGGGTTGAAAGAAATTTTCTCCTAACTAATACCGGACTTGGTCTCTCGAATTGAAAAGTAACAAAGGGAGGATAGCGTAATAATTTAGATACAGTCTTTAATAATATAATTATCTTGACGAAGTAAGTACATACACATAAAATGTAAGAATTATGTAAGAAACAAGAATTATTTTTCATTCGTGAATATTGTATAGTTATATATAACGCACATATGTGTCTTTTTATAATTTTATTAAATGTCTTTTTCCTATTTTGGTACACTAAGAAGGCCAAGCTAGCTTAGACGACAGCTAAAATCTAGCAGCCAAGGAAAATATGTATTGAAGAGAATTTCTAGAACAAAATTATGAATTTAAATGCTACAAGTTGCTCGTTGGTCGTCTCTTGGTTGCAATTTGCAAAGGGAAAAAATTTAGGTTTATTTTTCTTACAAACTTTAACTGAATACCTAACTGCAAGACTGCATATTGAAACTATCTCTTTGACGGACAATAAGTAAAAAGGTTAAACAATTTACAAGCAAAAAAAGTTGATGTTGCTTTTTTATTAGACAGCACTCAACTTTTTATCTTTACCCTGTTTGAAATAATACCTTGCAGTCAGTGGAACAACTGACTGTTGGGTAATATTCACTCAAGCGAAAGTAAACAGAACTGAAATTTTACTGTGTGTTTTATTGCTTTCTTGATGCTTGAATGCAATAATAGTAGACGAAAAAATTACGTATACAGTTCGCTAGTATCTAAAAAAGAACAGCATCATGTGAGAGAGATATTATGATCGTAAATATTCCGACGTCAGAAACGAAACTCCTGAACGCGATTAAAGCAAGTTTGGAAATTGATTAGTTTTTCGATATAAAATTAGATCTCGCGTTGTTTGTCTAATCTTTCCACTTTATTGGCTCGAAGCGTTTGAGTAAAAAAAATAAAGAGCTGCGTATATTATGATAACGGATTAGAAGGAAGTTCCTGAAATTTATTAGCCATGTGAGGGCTGAACCTTTTTCAAAGTTGTTTATCGTTCCTCTATCAGCTTTCGAAAACATCAGAAACAAAAACTCCGCTCAAAAAACAAAGTCCTTTATATAAAAGATAGAAAAAGTTTGTGCGTTGCTCCAAATACTTCATCTTGTGTGCTTCATGGTTTTTTAATCTCTTTTCAAGAAACACTTGTTGCAAGATACCTTCTTAATAAAGGGAGTTTAGTAGACGATATACATACATATAATCACGACTATTATCCCTTGAGGTTGAGTCAGAGACTAGGCAAAAGCCCCGAAAAAGCAGTCCCCTGCCCCTGCCCTGCCATAGTCCCCCTACCCTGCCAAAGTCCTCGCTTCACCAAGAAGTGACTGCACTCAGCGTGACAGGTGGTGAGCCCGTCGCCGCTTTTAGCTATTGGATGTAGTGCAGTTCTATGTCCGTAGACGACGATGACGACGTAAACGATATACGTAAAGGATTATGGTTCCTTTTAGTTGATTCCTGTTAAAACATGAATGTTACGGGCTTATTAAAATCCACTTCTGCTCTGTGAATGTACTCATCAGAATAAGGGCGCTACGTAATATTTTGTCTGTGATATATTCCAATAGAAATATGTCAACACACTGAACTTGAGTGAAACGTTTTCTGTTTATGAAAATATTCTAAGTGATTTTATAGGTATAACATATAATAGAATAGGAAAGTAGAAATTGAGATTACATAATTTGTATAACTACCGAATAGAATAATTGAAGTTTTTTTTAAGTAAGGGCAAACGGGCAGACGGCTCACCTGATGGAAAGTGATTACTGCCGCCCATAGACATCTAAAGCACCTCTCTTTAGGAGGGAATACGCTCTCTTTTTAAAACTTTGAAGGTCGTATTGGTCTGAAAATACTTCTGGTGACAGTTGATTCCATAGCTTGGATGTACGAGGCAACAAATGACGTGGCGTGAGTTGAAGTGTAACTTTTCAATACTTTATAAGGAAGATGAAATATTCTTTTATTTTAACGTGGGTGCTTAGCACCTCCGTATACCCCTTTGGGGATAGAGAGAGGGGTAGTCATATGTTATGATAACGACCTCTATGGCTCAATAGCTTTGTATGTACTGTCGTTCTGTTTTTGATCTCCGAATAGGACAGATGTTTGTTTGATATCTATTTAAGTATATTTCTTATTATTTTATGTATTGTGTACTGAATAATAATTATGAATTTATAAGTTTCAGCGTGTTTACAATCTAAGAAATTATTTATACAGTTTAGTAAACTACTTTAGTGTTGCAGACTCATTTCTGGTTCACTAAAATGATTTTATATTTTATTTATCATTCCTGATATTCATCACCTAAATAAAATTGATATTACCTAAAACAATCGAATTTGTAAAGTGGTTTGAGAAACAGTTATTGTTTTCCTTCTTTTCAGCATCGATTATTGGATAACCAAGCGTCGCCTATTAGGGCTTGCACCAAATCGCTTATAAATCATGTTTATGTGAGATGCAGCTCTGAGACCATCCCATGCCGGTTGACCGCTATTCTGCGAACATTAATTACGTGCCGCACCCCGGTGAAATATGAACCTGCAGCGATATCAACCATTGCATTGTGATGTTGAATTATTTATGAGATACCGAACGGAAAATGTCTATGCCGCTAGATTTAGAGGCAACGCATATTGCGCGGCGTCGGTAAATCGTCGTGTTCATTAGTTTCCAATGCCTGACGTTTGAGCCTCGGCCACTTGAGCCCTGAACTGCAGCGATTGAGCCAACATCCCACTGATTCATGCTGATTAATTCGTATCGATCTGTCAATCAATGTCTGTTTACGAGTGTTTAAATCTCAGGTGCAAACCTATTGAGGAATTGGGGATTACAGTTTACCCGCGTTGCACGGACGCGTTTAAACTTTTAGTGTTAAGAATTTTTAAGATATTTTCGTTATTATAGGCGTGTTACGTGGATAATTTAAAAATCCAATAATTAATGACTGAAAAATTTCCTCTCCTGCTCAGCCAATTCTATATCGTTGCAATATAATATTATTATTTTTATTATTTCTCTCTCGAGAGGTCTGTCGGATGACTATAATGACTTTCACAAAAAAACATAAAACAGAACATCAAGCCTCTATCCCCGAATTTTTGTGTGATTTTTCATTTTGTTAATAGTGATCCCAAGTCATGAATCCACAGTTCCAATGACAAATGTATGGTCCTAAAAGCATTAAGCTAAGTTTTGTGATTATTTTGAATGCCTATTTGCTTCTCTATAATTTAGATACAATTTCAACCAATACGGTTTAAAGTTAGCTATTTTGGGACATAAAGACTTAAGTAGATAAACTTAGTATTACGTGCATATTTTTGCACGTGTGCAAATCACTTTAAGAGAGAAGATGCACTGGGCACTGAAAAGCATATATCTTCGGTTCCGACGAATAGGTCGTCGTGAATTTACCCTTCATCTAATTCAACGCCTTAGCAAATTTTACGCAAACCCACTTCAAGGTTATTGTAATTTAAATCCTAATTAAAGCAACTGGAATGGTTCCGTGAAGCGGACCACTCGTCATAAATTTAATCTAACCTATTGACTTATTGCCACGTTGCCATATTCATTTCCGATTGATATTTATTTGCTAACTGAAAAAAAGAGTAAGGATGAAATTTTCAGTCATCATGGTAGATGTTAGGTTCAGATGCGAGCAATAGAACAGGCCTCGTAAATTTTATGTCAAGGAAATAATTTTGATACTGTTGTCAATATAGTAAAGTAATTTGTAGTGTGTTGGTTTTGAATTATACTATACGGGATATAATATACGGGATGAGAAACTATAGACCGGCAAGTTCTTTTCAAAAACAATAATGAAAAAGTACAACAGGCGTTAGTAGGGAGACCACGGCTATAACTTCTTGCTCTACAATTACATAATATTTATTGTACATAAAAGAAAAATTGAATATATACAACACATAAAATAAAAAGAGGAGTACAAAAGGAAGGGTTTATTTCTAATAGATATATCTTTCAGCCCACAGACTCGCGTGCACTAAATCATATAATATATTATAAATGAATAATATAAATTAAATAAATACAAAATATATAAATTAAAATAATACATACCTATAAAAATTTTAGTTTAAATTAAATAACCTATATTTTTCATTTAATGGATTATTATCTACAATGTACAGTTAAAATATTTTGTTTATATCTAAAGAGTTGTTTTGTTGTTTCCAAGTTATACAAAAGCTATTGAGCCTGCTTTGTTCGTAGTAATAAATTATAAACCTTTGGGCATTCAATCCTCAAGCGTCTATTATACCGATGCCTTGTAATAATATCAGCAACAGTCAACAATTTGGCAACTAGGTATAGATGAAAATATTTACAATAACAATATTAAAACTTTTCATGGAATTGACATGCTTTAGTTTTCAATTTGTTAACAAAAAATATTTACATGCGATTAATGACAAATATTGATACGAAAATATCACAAAATCTAAAGAGAACTCTCAGCAATCTATATTTAACAATAGTACTTCGTAATAATTAACGAAGTCGAAAGAGAAAATCTTGTGAGGATTACGAGCAGATTCCGGGTCGGCAGGTGAGTCGCAAAGGTGGAGATTAGAGAAGGATAAGTCGAAACGGCTTTAAATATTCAAGAGCCACATTGTTATATACGCCAGTGAATGGATTCGACACTTAACATTCACAAGGTCCCAAACGAAATTCGCGCTACGTATATTGGTGTGTTTGCATAGGTTTACTTTAGAATTTCGAATTAAAGTTTTTAAGAATTGGAAATTTTTTTTAGATAGTGCCAGTAAGAAATACTCCGGGAGCTTTCAAATGAATAATGAAGCAATATATGAAGTTTTGTCGAGTCGGATCGCTTTAATTTTTGACTAAGATCCTGAATTTTATTTAAACGAAAAGAAAGTCTATCGATTGGTTGAACAATAACTGAAGTAGATCATGTTATTGTCTTATATGGCAACCTTCAGATTTACAGCAGATGGGCAGAGGAGATTTATATTATATTAGAGAAGAATTTATGAATTAATGACTTCTAAATTTAAAGATAATTATATTGTTTGATTGAAAAATAATTGTTATTTTGCTTATAGCTTAGACTGTATTTGTACACTGAGAGGATCAGTAGAATATGTTGAATAACAATTTTTTTATGATCTAATTATAAATAATAATAATTGTCAATCAAATAAAGATTATTATTATTATTACCACCCTTGCATTTGCGTTGCCTTATTTTATTGCATCCATAATGGATTCAAATATTCTTAACTTATTTATATTCCCCATTAAGAAAAATGTGTGAACAATATCTAGTTTTCGTATCACATGCTAACCAGACACTTGAAATTAATGAACAATTTCACGATTACGTCTACAGTCTATCGTCGCATTGTTGACAGGCCGCTGACCGTTTAAAGTCTCACCCGTCCTAATGGCCCACTCTAAATCGTCCAAAGATCTAAAATGGGCATATAAATTCGAATCCGGCTAATGGTTTTGTTCGGAATTGAATTCGAAAAGTTTTGTATCGCATAACGGGTGGCTCTAACATTGTTTTACTGAAAATTACTTTTATTGTATTGACCTTTTTTGACGGGGACAAAATCCTGTTAACGGATCTTGCCTACCGCTGGCTAGGCGGTAGGCGTGTCTCCTTGCCCTTCCGTGGGAGCGACCCGGGGTCTGCCGTAGCAATTCTCCGAGCCGGTCCCAGGGCTACCCGACCTAGCCAGGCACCAGGGTTTGCGTTGTCTTCAAAGTTGCTAAATTTTGAGGTTAATAATTATGTTCTTCGAAATTAAACAAAAAAAATATAAAATTCAATCAAATTCATCATATTAGCCCATTGCTGGACAAAGGTTAATCCCAGAATTGCTATAACAACATTCATGTTTGGTGGATACCTTCAGAGCGTTGATTGTTCATCGGCAGGGTGTGACCAATTGAGAACCATAAGGTGATTCTTGGGAAACCTTAAACCCCTAATATCACGGTATTGATTTTGAATATCGCTTGCCTCACATGGTGCCCGGTACATGTCAACAGGCTCACCACTTTTTTTTTTGACCCGGGGTAATAGCCGACCCTTACCAGGCTTCTGGGGAAGACTTGGTTATGCAGGGCTCGAACCCGCTAAGCCCCCCGGGGGCGTATCCACAGCCGCGTTGGTGCGGCGCCGGGCTCTCGCGTATGCACCAACGAACCGACACGACATGGCCTTTCGGCCGCCACAGGCCTGTCCTTGGACGGGGACCAGCCACTCCGTACCACAGAAGTGACTTCCGACGAGCCGTGCAATCAAAATCAAAAATCAAAATCAAAATCAAAAGCATTTATTCAGTTTAGATGCGTCTTAGCGCATGCTTATGAATGTCATAAACATTTTACAATATTTCGTGAAAAAGAAAAATTACGCCATCCGTTCACAAAACTACCAGGAGGCCTTGTTCTGAGAAGAACGGGCAAGAAACTCAGCAAGTTTCTACCCTCCCTTTACATAGCAACATTTAAAAAATGTCATAAACTACAACGTCATTGAAGTTTAAAAAATAAAAAGATAGATATCTAATTTGAGTAATATTCTGCAGTTTACCACATTTTTCATTACAAACATGTACGGTGATAGTCTAAATTATAATCTTAAAAATAGTATCTACATTACAATTATTGCCACGCATTTTTGTCTTCTAGGTAATCATTGACGGTATAGTAACCTTTAGACATTAATTTAGTTTTAATATATGTCTTGAATCTGTGCAAAGGCAATTCGACAATTTCACTAGGGATCTTGTTAAAGTAGCGTATACTAAGGCCCACAAATGAACTATTGATTTTCTGCAGCCTGTAGGACGGCAGAAGAAGCTTTCCCTTATTTCGTGTATTCCTATTGTGAATGTCACTGTTCTTTAAAAGAGAATTAATATTACTTCTCACAAAAAGGATGCAGTTGTAAATATACTGGGAAGGAACAGTCAGAATATTAATTTTTTTGAATATGTTTCTAAGTGAAGTACCTGCTTTTAAACAATAAATTGACCTTATAGCGGGCGGGCCTTATACCTTAATGCGGGTGACTGCCTCCATGACCAAGGACCCCCGTCCCGTCACCCGCGTGGCCCTGGGCTCCGGCGACGCCCCGAGAGGCGCCACATTATTGCCCTGTCGGATGGCCGGGTCGCCGGGCAAACGCCCCGACGCAACCCTCGACTGCCGGGCGAAAACCCCGACGCAGCCCGCCGCCGGACAAAAGCCCCGACGCGGCCAGTCACCGGGCAAACAGCCCGACGTGACTCCTCCACCGCCAGGTGCCGGGCAGATACCCCGCCGAGCACTGGCTGCCACCGGGCAGACGCCCCGCCGTGGCACCCTGGTGTTCAAGGAAGGGCTCGGAACTCTGACGCTGCCTATAGGACTTCAGGACAAGCCGTACAACTCACCTGCAGGACTCGAAACCGAACATGCCCAATACCCCAGACGATGCCCGTACCATTACAGGACTTAGCGACCTTAGGGATTGGATTCTCCCCCTCGCACCTCACGACTGCCGGGCAAATACCCCGTCGCAGGCGCCCGCCGCCAGACAAAAGCCCCGACGCGGCTAGTCACCGGGCAAACGCCCCGACGTGACTCCTCCACCGCCGTCGGGCAAACGCCCCGACGCGGCCGGCACCGGGCAGATGCCCCGACGTGCCCCAAACACGCAGCCTCAGCGATGGCACAGGTATTAGGCCTTGCCCCCTACCTCACGGGGACTGTTCGCCAAAGCGAGTCGATCGTTCCCACGTGCCTGTTCGCTGGTACTCGGCCTCGCCCCCTACCTCACGAGGACTGGTCGCCGAAGCGAGTCGACCTTTCCGCGGCCACGTGCTGCCGTTGCTAGTGGCTGACCGCGACGGCCGAAGCCGCTACCCCCCCAAAGGAGGCATCCCCCTATCTGCAACCCGGGGACGCGTCCGATGGCGGTACTAGCCCCGCACACGGAAACAGGCTCACCACCTGTCTTAAGGGGACTTAGACATATCTGGAAAAATTTTCAACACCACTGCGGGAGCAGTGGTGTTGATAGTTGGGGATAGAAAATTGTAACTGTTATTACTATTGTGACCTTAACATTACTCGTAGATAAACAAAATAGGCGATAAATTTGCGAACTACTAAAACATATATTGGGTCCTTACCTATGAAATTGGTGTTTTTATTCTGTCTTAGCAATTTGTCCGTAACTATTAAGATTCAGAGTATTCCTAAAAAATAATTACCTCGTTTAAAAAAAGACTATATTTTTGAGCTCTTTTGATTTGTTTTGATAATTTGTTGTAAGTTTAATTGTGTTAAAATTGGACACGGAGACAACTCTTTTTAAGTGCCTCCCGAATACATCATTTTATTTGCATTCACTTAAAAACGATAAATAATTTTTATGAAGTGTGATATTACACATATTACTTAAGCTTGTCTAATGATAGATACCAAATATTATTATCTTTTGATTAGTATGGAAAACGCAGAATTCCCCAAAATCTTCATACAAAACGACAATTTCATAGGTAAGGACCTAATATTATTATAAAAAGGTGAACTCCTATATAGATATTGTATAATTATTTAAAGATAGTACCTTTATTTAAAGGTAATTTAGTATTTCTCTTGACCGTAAAGCTCTAGGGTTTAAATTACAGTTTTATAGCTAAACCAAGCAATACGACAACTAAGAGTCATTAGTATGGAAAGTAATTATGTGGTGAGTCCAAAACTTTAACTACCAAATGCAATTTTATCAAGTTGCTGTGCTACGAAACTTTCTCAATTTCGGTAATCTATTTAACTAATAATGGATAGTAGCAAGTACAGATTTCGCACTTTATGATACTAATTACTATAGAGTATGATGTAGCCACGGGGCAGCTGTACAGAATAAGTTAAACTATAATTAAGGGTAGGTCCAAGCGAGTTGTTCAGATAAATTAGTGACCCTTTTCCAAAATGTCAGCAATGCCCATTAGTGAGCGTCCTTGAAGAGGGTGCTATTGTAGGGCAGTCTAGGACCCCTTTTGTTTATTAAAAGTTGATTAACACCCTTTAAGTAATGGACGGCGGAGAAATGTCATCAGTGATTCACTTACCCCTGTACGTAACTTGTGTTCACTCTAGAAAATGTCGCTGTAGGTTTATTATTACTTTTCCATCGATACCATAAATATTTAATGATTTTTGATTTTTTATGAGAACAATCGAAGAATCATTGTCACCATAGCTGTCAGTGTCATTAATCTGAGGTGAGAATGCAGCAAATATTTCTAAATTTTTTAGCAAAATAACTAATTGGGCAGCAACTCAAATGTTTTCTCTGCTGCCAAACTGTTTAATATGTGTTTTGATGACACAAACATTTAAGGGTCATAAAAAAATAACCTTAACATAATATCTATCAAAATACATTTCCTAGGAATTGATCCATGATTCGTCATTGATCCTTTTTCAAGATTTTATACATTTCCGGTAACATTTAAATGGCTGTCAAGGAAGTAGGCTGGAGAGTGTCGGTTTAAGGATTAGTAGGACGAAAACCGAGCACTTGTTCTGCCCTTTTGGGGAGGAATCCAGTTTTTCGGACATGACCTTAGGTGGTGTATCCCTACCTGTTTGCTCTGAATTCCGGTACCTCGGATCATTAATTCAAAACGATGGCGATATTGACAAGGATGTAAGAAATAGAATAAATGTGGGATGGATGAAATGGCGACAGGTCTCAGGAGCAACGTGTGATCCTAGATTACCCCTTAAGCTTAAGGGGAAGATCTATAAATCCGTCGTTAGACCAGTTGTAATGTATGGATCTGAATGTTGGGCAACGAAAGCGATGGATGAAAGAAAGCTGCACTCAGCAGAGATGCGAATGTTGCGATGGATGTGTGGAGTTACAAGAATGGACAAGATCAGGAATGAATACATTAGAGGAAGTTTGAAAGTAGCGCCAGTGACAGAAAAGATTAGGAGCAATAGGTTAGCGTGGTATGGACATGTGATGAGGAGGCATGAATGTCACATTACAAGAAGGATGCTGAGCATGGATGTGGACGGACCTAGAGTTAGAGGAAGACCAAAGAAGCGATGGATTGAATGCGTGAAGAATGATATGAGGATAAAAGTAGTGGATGCTGAGCTGACGAGTGACAGAGGAGAATGGAAGAAGAAGACATGTTGTGCCGACCCCACCTAGAGTGGGAAAAGGGCAAGAAGAAGAGATTTAAATTGCTGTCAAAATAATTATTTTGCTGCTCAACTAATCATATTGCTGCCCAATAAGCTATTTTGCTGAACAAACCCATATTTTGCTGGCCAGATATTTAGTTTGCCACCCAAATTTTGTTTATTTGTTTGCTGCCCAAATGATTTTTCGGTTGACCTTTTTGTTGCTGACCAAATAGTTAAACGGCAGTCCAATTAATTACTTACTTTAAATTAATCAGACTGTAACATCTCTTTTTCTAGGTAGGTAGTCTTGTTCTTGAAGAATTTGCAAAATAAGGACGCGAGAGTCTAAACAATATTTGAATAGTCTCTCAAAACTTTTCCGAATCAATACAGCTTTCAGCACACATTATTCATTCAGAGAAACATTTACGACGAAAATATATCCGACTTCGTAGTTTGAGCTTCAAAGTCACTCGCAAAAAATATATCGTCTCATACGTTACTGTCGGCATGCGAAGTTTCCTTAGAGCCATTTTAGAGTTGAAAACATTTACTTTATATTCGTTTGGTGACTCTTATTTCGACATTTACAAGACGAAATGATTGGAAGTCAAACGTTTCGTAGAACATGTTGCATGCATAATTCAAGAAAGATGCTCTTGTAAACTTTCCGAATTGGTTTGAAGAATAGTTGAAAGGTGGAATTTAAAAAATCACTTCTGTGAAAATGTCTCTGTTGACTGTCTTTCTTGTCTTTGGTCTACCAACAGTAATTTACATTACATTCTTTCACGACGTTCTGATTCCTTGTTTTAGAAGGCATTATGACTTTCTTCCAGTTGTAAATACTACTGTTTCTGTCTAACAATTCGGTGGCTAGAACATAGCGGCGTGTCGGTCATGTGGCCTGTGTCTAGCAGTATAACAACAAAATAATGTCATATGTATTTAAATTGAACTTCACTTCTATAGACTAGTTCAAAACTCACTATTTAAAACCAACATGCGCTCAGTACGATGTTTATTACGAGTTCGCAATTAGGCAAAGTAATTACTAAAGTCTTCATAATAAATTACATGGAACAGCAAAACTAAGCTAGTACCTAATGCTATAACATTTCATTAGTGGTTGGCCACAGCTCCGGTTACAGACAATAAATTTTCATTTTTGCGAGGGACAAGTGAAAGAAAAGATAAATAGTGGAGCAGATTTGCGTCACGAGCGCATAAACTATTCGACGCTGAGCCCAGGAGACTCCTAGGGGATTTTGTGGAACAGAAAATATTTGATTAACAAAAAAGATTCATGAAAGTCCTTGCGGGCCGTATTTTCTGGGAATATATTGCATTAATGGTTTCTTTTTGTGGTTCGTTTGGGTTTTGATTTATGACAGGGTAGGTTAATATCTTTGGATTGGTTGAGCGCATAAGTCACGTTTAACATGTTGTTACATTTTTCAAATGTCCAGTTTTGGTACTATGATATAAAACCTCTCCGGTTTTCTTCTTCTTATAATTTCAAACTTTAAACTACTAGAGATGCTGAGATAATACATCGTCTTCCGTCCGTTTTCAGCAAATATACGTCCCACTGCTGGACACAGATCTTTCTCGCGGAGAAACGCATGATGAGTATGGGCCGTAGCACTACAAAGGCCCAATTCGGGTTGGTGGGTAGAAACGGTTTCGCTCGCTCGAGATCACAATGGACACCCATCTACGGCCTGACCATGGCCAAGGTAGGTTTTTTTTCGATTGAAAGCCAAAGCGTACACTACGCCACTGAGTTCCACTCTCTGTAAAAATATATCTGCTAAAAATAACTTTACATTCAAAACATTTATTTGCGAATATGGATACGGAGGATATGGAGTAGTGTTTAGTACGTTTTGACTTTCGATCGAAAGCTAACCTACCTTTGCCATGGTTAGGCCGTGGATGGGTGACCAAAACTTTGTGATCTCGACCTCCTCCGTGCTTCCGAAGGCACGTTAAGCCGTTGGTCCCGGTCACTATTGCAACCGTCTCTACCCATCAACTCACATTGGGCCAGCGTGGTGGTGCTACGGCCCATACTCCTCATGTGTTTTTCCATGAGGAAGGCCTGTGCCAAGCTGTGGGACGTTTATAGGTTGAAGACGAAATATTTAAAAAGATACTATTTAGCACTGGCCAGCTATATTTACATTCAACGAACTAGAGTAAAATTAAAGAAATTTTAAGTTAAGATTTTCAAATGAATATGACCAATATTTATTCTTTGTATCTATATCTTTATTGGTATGCTTCAAAGCTTGATTGAGTGTTATTATTGACTATTTCGTGAGGTAATAATAACTAATGGACAGCGGTCCATGATTATTACAGAATTTCGAAAAAAGCAGTTGTTTTATTCAGTTATATATTCCTATATTAATGCAAGCATGATTGACGAATTTTACCACTTGTATAAACGAAATACAGGTTATTTGGACATTGGAAAAAAACGACAAGTTCCTTAGTTTAGTTTTCCCAAAAAGATGAAACGCCAACTTGTTCTTAGTCCACGTAATTGAAAAGTAATTCCGCTGCTACAATTTGCGTAGCATCCTTTGAACGAGAGTTAGGCGTGGACAAAGTTTTATGATATTATCCGACTCTAGATGAAAGATTAGCGGGGAACTTACCCGACGGTCTCCTAGATTAACCCTCTAATACTGCTTCTACGTTCCACTTTGTTCTTTGAAGTAATAAATGGGTATATTCCACATAAACCTAAGTTTAATTAGGTAGTTAATAAATCATGCTGGTCATAATGTAGTCTTATACCGCGTTGAACATTCAATTACAAAAACGAGTCGTTTTCCTGCGGACAGTTATTTTTCGTAAATTAAATGTCTTTCAAATATCCGTACTTTTTAGGTTACTAGAACGCGTCTTTTTTAATTTCATTCTTGTAGAAACTTATCCACTCGCGTAGAAACGATGGGAATACCCAAAACTCTCCTGTGCGGGTTCTTCGAGAGAATGACAAGGGTTCTGCAGAAACAATTATCTGAGCCATCTCCGCCTGCGCTTAAAGAAATCACACAAAATATGGATTAATACCTCTGCCAACCTCTTCAAACAACCAGGTGATATATAATAAACTACATTGTTTTTCTACTAACTACAGAACCACATATTTACGTTTGATCAACGCTGGAATAATCAAAACAATAGGAGAATTGTTTTGGCACTATATTTCAGGCGGAACTATAAATTAAAAAATAAGTTCAGTTTGTCACTGAAACAGATGAAAATTGTAATATCTGCCACCATTCTGCCACTGAAATATTTCTCAATTAGGACAGTGACATCCATTAATAATATACAAATGTCACTTTTACGTTCCACCATTACCACATTTTAAGTGATTTTTTTTATTTAAATTCGAACACGTAAGACTTTAGTACGACGTACTTCGTACACTAACTTGCTTGAGATTAGAACGTGTATTCATATCAAAGTTTAATATGAAAAGTGGAGCGTTCTACAAGCTTCACTGTTGAAACTAATAACGAGAAAACAATAGGGCTTCACCAATTGCCGAGAAATTTGAAGGCTTCGAGATCTAGGCCGGAGAACTTCAAACGAACTCCCGCTCCCGCACAGACGCATGATAGGTCTGGCTTTTAATTTGAAATTTCCTATCTTATGGAGATACGTATTCAATGGCAGCTTTATAAGAAATCGACGAAATTTTTAATGATAAATATAAGAAAAAGTGCTTCCTGATTTTTAAATGCGATCTAAAGATTCCGTTACGGCGAGTGTTCTGAAGAGTTTTATACCCGTTTCCCACCGTTTCCAACTCAATTTTGAGGCACTTCTAAGAGAAGTGTCGAAATTTCAACTAACTTCAGGTTTTGTATGGAGAGATTACGTGTTAAACACTACACGGAGCACAGCGCGATCTATTGGTGTTGTTAAACCACAAATAAATAGATGGCGCTGTGCGTAGTTAAAAAGAATAAAATAATAGTATAAAAAAAACCCACATTTTAAAAGAGCAATACAATGATAAAAAACATGCGGGGTCGAATAAAGGGTCACTCAAAACGGAGGGGCGTATCTTTGCAACTTATACTTACGACCTATGCGTGAATCGTAGTTATATCGTATAGCATGAGCTGCATCAGGCTAAGCTTGTGACGTGGTGGACCCGGAGATAAATAAAAGGCCGTCCTTATCGTCACTTATGTATTTTATAGATATACAGGCTGTCCCACGGGCATGCCACACGGAGGGAAAGTGTATAAAATATTTAAAGTAGTATGTTTTACTGAAAGAAGACATCGTTTTATTTTTTATAATAAGTGGAACTGCATTCATAAATTTATAAAAAATCGCCTGCCTCTTCCTTGATCTTCCTTTCATTGAGGATGCTATGTTCCTTAGGAAAAAATAATCCTTATGATTAACCCTTTCAACGATTATCATAAAATACATGGTGTTTTTATTTTTCACATTTCGCGAGTTCGATTCCCAGTAGAGGCAGGCTATTTTTATTAAATCTATGCATGCAGTTCCACTTATTATAAAAAATAAAACGATGTCTTCTTTCAGTAAAACATCCTACCTTAAATATTTAATATACTTTCCCTCCGTGTGGCATGCCCGTGGGACACTCTGTATATTAAGGCACAAAATAGTACCTTAAAGAGACTTATAGACTATGTAATATAGGAAGAACTGGTAATAGAGAATCTTGTGGATTTTTGTAACTTTTTAGGATAAGCTTATCTTAAACTATAAACTTGATCAGCACATTATAAAAACATTAAAATAATTGTTATCGGTGAGTCACCCGCTCTACTCGCTGACTCTGGTAAGAATGAATTTCGAGAACAAAACAAATAAAAAGAGACAGACAGTAAATTTAAAAAATGGAGAGAAGAGCGCAATGACAATGACGAGTCGGTAATATAGCTATAGCGCCTCGTTACAAGCTTTAGGCTTTAGGCTAGGCTTAAGGTTTGTCTTTCGATATCGAAAGCATTCCGAACTCCTCCGTGCTTCGGAAGGCACGTTAAGCCGTTGGTTCCGAACGCTATTGTTACCGTTTCTTTCCACCAACCCGCATTAGACCAGCTTCATGGTGTTACGGTTCATGCTCCATGTGTTTCTCAATAAGGAAGGCCTGGAAGCGTCGAATTCCTTACCGGCACACGTATTCCCTCCTTCTTACAATATGGGTTCCTTCAAAAGAGGCGTGAAAAAGCATTTTTTGGGCCGACAAAGTGAGGGTGGCTAGGGCTAATATGTCAGTATGCTGCTCTAGCCATCTTCACATATGGACTCCTCTACTGCTTATCATCAGGTAGTGTGGAGTCATTTGTTGAGCTTTTTATAAAAAAAAATGTGTGACGTATACAGGCTGAGAAGTAATCAACAAGGTGATGGTGGCTAAGTGATGCTTTATTTTTTAGTACGAACCAGCTGCCCTTGCATCTGAACTCCATTCTCACTGAACATCAAACGAGACACAATTATATCGCAATCGTTATCAACGAGTAAATAATATATCAATTATTGTTGTCCTTTGTGGTAATTTATGTGGACTTTAAAGAATAGTAATAGCTAATACTATCTTTATTTCTTAACTAGCTCTTGCTGGAAAAGTTACTTTAGTAGACCAGTATTAGATTAATTAAGCAACAAACACGCGTGTAATCAAACGAACAAACTCTCCAGCTTTATAATATTAGTATATATTATCTTTTTAATCTCCTCGATATAAATAAATTTAAAATGCAAAAAAAAAGCAAAAAAGCATCATTATACCTAGTTGCAAGGTACTTAAACATTTTTAATAGACAACCTATCGCTAATCAATTGCTTACTTTCTTAACAATAAATTAAAATTTGTTTTAGCAAAAAACAGATACTTGCCTGCGTAATCGAGCAGTGGTATCTTATACTATATAAGAAACTGTTTGTTTCCCACAAAAAGTTTCTTACAATCGCCTCAAAAAAAAACTAAATTAATGATTCAATAAAGTCTCCGATAATTAATCAATATGACCAACTGACTCATATTCCAAAAAACTCAAAATATTTTACTCTAGATTATATTCGGATTATTTAGATCATATTCCAAAAGTTTAAAAAAAAAAGCAACGATAGCGAGTTTAGAAAACCCTGTGGCGCCGGCGCCATCTATTTTGTCTACATCAAAAAGCAAGTATTCATAAATTATTTAATATTGTAAATTTTTCCGTGATCATTTAAAAAATAAATTGTTATTATGCCTACATTCGTGAAGAATGCTGTAGGCTTCTTTTCATACGCTATAACTCATTACTAATAAAATTTCAATTCACTTTTTAAAACAATATTTCCCGACAATGAGACGGTCTACTAGAGTTATTTTAGATGTTAAAACGGATATTCAGCTATCACCAAATGGCAAATTTCATTAAAATACGTCCAGAAGTTTTTACGTGTGCGTGCATAAACAAAAACAGCGACAGGCAGACAAACAAAATGTGATTTTATTTTAAATAGTGGTATGGTATATTTATCAACTATTACAACCCCCTTTAAAATTTCCGAAATATATTCAATGTACAACAGACACGGGTTTACAGTTTTATTATATGTATAGATAATGTATACAAGTAGTACGTGTAGATTAATGAAATGTGTAGATTAATATATATTTTTGTTTTAACTCAGTTTTGTAATGGAAGATGTTACAGTCTGGAAAGGTCTGTGTACGATGTTGACATTAACAATTTTGTTCTCTTGACAATGCATACTGTAAAATCTTTCAAAAACAATTATTATATTGTAAAGGGAGGAAACAACTTGCTGAGTTTCTTGCCCGTTCTTCTCAGAACAAGGCCTCCTGGTAGCTAGTGAACGGTTAGCATAATTTGACATTCATAAGAGTATGTACATACCTAAACTGAATAAATTATTTGACTTTGACTTTGTGATACACCTCACCACACTGACGTCAATTTATACGTGAAGAAAGTCGAATCTAACGAAGTTCACTAAGACGATTAGTCGCAAGAAACTTAGCCGAACCAATGATGTTATATTATGAAAGTCATTGACCTGAACCGCAGTTCTCGTGCAAACATCGAGTGGCGGAAGATATATACGACGTGCCAATGTGTGTAACAGTCTTTTGGGAAAGTTAAATCCCCAGAGAGCTTTGCAGTAGACGTACTCCTATATTTTATGAGAAATCTTAGATAAGAGAGCGAACACAAACTTATTACAGATAAGCATAACTAGGCACTCTCATTTTCTGCATATACTTATAAAAAATACATTGTTATTATTAAAACTTTATTGTATGAAATCAGTGCATGTGAATGAATACGAAAAATAATTGTAATATATATTTTTTATGCAAGATATTCATTATGACCTGCTAAAAAGTTTATACGTGCACAATAATTTTGTCCGAAATTTAGTTTTATGTAGTCAAGTTGGTAAATAGATGATTATTTTAAAAATATTATAAATATTAGGTCCTTACCTATGAAATTCGTGTTCTGTATGGAGATTTTGGGGAATTCTGCATTTTCCATACTAATTTTTTTTGAAAAAAAACACCAATTTTATAGGTAAGGACTCAATATTTACGATTTAATAGTATCTCATTACTTATTAGATGTGTGTGTGTGTTTTATATATAAAACATAAGTACATTTCATTGTAAATATCGCTTGCTTCCCCTTTTTGCCCGGTGCATGGCTACAATCTCGCCACCTTTTACATGGGGACATAACATGTCAGTCATGTCAGAAATAATTATACTTAATGAAATCAATTACTTTATTACAAATAGTATAAAGGAGATTTTTTTTATTGTCTTACATACTTATTTTAATTTAACTTATTCAATTTTCGTTTTCATCATGTAAAATAATTAAAAATAAAGATATATTTTCAGTATTTTGCATTCACAATGTAATTACCACATTGTACGTACCTATATCACAGCATCACGCCTATCTCCTCGAAGGATTAGAGGTATCAGAAGTGTACACACACCCAATTACACTGTTGAAAATAAAAAATAAAAAAAGACAAAATTATCCTCCAATTCGAAGTCGTTCAGCTGAGAATTAAAACACTTCATATTCCAGCTGAATGCTGTGTATCAAATCATCTGTCAATGTGTAAAGCATCTGTCAAAATAGTGAAGGATTACGGGTTTGATTCCAGGTGGAGCTACTTTTAAGATGTGTTTTTTTTCAAATACTTTATTTTACCTAATACATTTTACAATAAATTACTGGATGATTTATTTTATATAAAACACAAGACACACGAGCATGTACATTTGCCGTCAATATTCGGAAAATAAAACAGTGTAAATTGAGTCGTTAGCGTTGGCATTTCCATTGTAGCATGTAGCCTGCCCCTACATCCTTTAGTTATAAGATAGGTTAGTTTTAGGTCTAGATCTTCTTCATTTGTTTAGGATAAATTCTTAAAGCTATAAGTATCAAAATTTTCAGTTTGCAAGGGTGAGTTTATTCCTAGGGCTCGTTTAAGGAGACGCGGGGCGTCAGGCGGCGCGGTTCGAGGCGCTTCCCGCGGCGCCGCGTGCGTTTTTACCGTTTATAGAAAGGAGGCGCGTGAATTAAAAAAGGTGTAAATAACACCGGATCTAGCGTAGTTAAAAGATTATAAATCTTTGCTTTTGACAATTCTTGTTTTCAAATGACACAACCGTGTAGAAGTTGAACGGTCAAATGTAAATATGTCCTTTTCTAACCTATTAGTACACCGATATGTTAATGTAATCCTTCTTGCTTACCGCGGCATCACCCGTCGCTTCAGCTGCCGCGTCCGACGCGGCATCGCTCGCCGCATGTGACGCTACAACTCAAACAAAAGCTTGCGAAAACGCGACTCCTTGAACGCACCAATACCTTGCCGTATGTTTGTTTTTCTGGCAGCCCGCTTCGCATGCCGTGCCGCTTGACGCGCCGCGTCTCCTTAAACGAGCCCTTAGGGTAACGATAGATGTCTCTATTGTATCTGTTTTTCTGACCATTGACAGGTTAAAGGCGTAACTAAGTTATATACATACATACATTTTAATCTATAATTTTAAACTATAATAAATAATAAATATCTTCAAACATTCACACCTATCAACTAGCCCCATTTTAAGCAACTAATGCTGCTTGTGTTACGGACACTAGATGACAGATAAATATATTTAATAGATATACATATTAATATCATAAAAATATATTAATATATATAAACATTCAAGACTGGAGAACAAATGCTTGAAAATTCAGCACCCAAACATTTGCCCCCACCGGGGATCGAACCCAGGACCTCTCGAGATCGGCCTTGAGACCGGCATTCAGACCACTCAACCACGGAGGTCGTCAAAACATATGATCACGATTATTATGCCCTTAGGGTTAGTCAAAGACTAGGCAAAAGCACCGCAAAAGCAGTCCACTGCTATGGTCCGCGCTTCACCAAGCAGTGACTGCACATGTGCTCAGCGTGACAGGTGGTGAGCCCGTTGCTGTTATAAGCTTGTGCAGTTCTAAGTCCATTAGTCGTCTTTTACGACACCCAAGGGAAGAGACTAAGTTACAATCCACACAAAACTATTATATGTATCAGCTAGTGCATGTACCTATCTCAAATCTAAATCGATGAGCAGATATTTAGTGACAACTTTAGGGGTTTAGTAAATTCCCAAGTCGACTTTACGCGTCCATGTTTTGGGGCGATCCGGAGGCTCATTACGCCAAACTTGTACAAATCATTAAAATTTATACACTTCCCTCGAGTTCGGCTAATGAAAATTGGAAAAAGTTTCCAAATACTGCTTAGGCGAAAGTGATCTGAGTTGTTGGTTTGTTCGTGTAAACACATAATTTGGGACAGCAAAATATTAAGAAAGTTGTTGCTTTTTTGGAATGTTGTCTGTTTATATACACGATATCAATGTTTATTGTGTTGCTGGGTACTAAAGTAATTTAAAAAAATAATTGCTACATTTCTGCATTGAAATTTTCTCAGCAGATTGGCAAGAATTATTGAATGTATGTTTTCTTTAATGTTTAGTAAAAAAATTTGGAATACTTTTTTATGCGATATATTTACATAATTTTTTTTATTGTGAATTCATCCTAGTTGTGTATCTTGTGTATCAAACTCCCAAAAAACTGCTGTTCTTGGTAATGCAGAGCTTCAGGCGTAATCCTTACACCGCGATTGTCCCCCGTTTCACATTCCGTGTTTGTAGTTGGCAATCGAATTATTACATAAAAGACTAATAATAGCATAAGTCCGAAAAGGGTTTTAGGTAATACAACACAGTTACATGAAAACTAGATCTATGTCTACAACTGTCTGACTTTTTTCGCGGGGCCCTAAAGAGGTGGTATTAAAACACGAAAGGGCATTACAGTGCAAATTTATTCGGGTCGATCTGAAATTTAAATGCGAGCTCATCAAAGTTTCTACCGAGATACTTGAAACGTGTGAGTGTGTGATTCCTTCAGATCTTAAAAGCCCTCGAGATATGAGTGCTTACAGAGAAATTTTCATAATAGGTCATTTGAGCTGCTCGAACTTTCTCGAACATTTGTACAACGCAAATTGTCTGGGTAATGTTGATATCTGTTGTAATTAGCGTGTTAGCGTGCAAATACCACGTGTGCCTCGTCTTAAAATCACTTGAGAACATTTAAGACAATATCTGAAGCATGCGGATTTAATTCTCATCTTAAAATAAAACGAGATAAAATATAAAATTATGAGTCATAAAAATGCTTATAAATTAAATAAATATTATATTCAACGAATAAGCCAATTCGATTCAATACCGATTTAGTTAACATGTCAAAACGATGTAACTTTTTCAGTCCCTTATAAACACAATAATTAATGTTCCTTTACTTTATAATATTTATTACGAAACATTGCAGATGTAACATGAAATATAGCACATTGAAATATTAAAATCATATATTTTTTAACGAGAACCTATCATTATTTTTCAACCAACTTTGAAAATAAAATAAATATTGCCTAATTTATTTTCAGTCCTATAAATACAAAAATTCCGCCTTCAATTGCAGAAATATTGTGTCTTTCATTATCACTTCACGTTCTCGTGTTGAAGTCTCACAAATCTTCACGTTTTGAAACAGACCAACGAGGTGGCGAAAGAAAGGTTCACACTCAGTTAAATTTCCACGCATTTTACCCGAGAGGAAAACCCAAGCTTGTGAATAAAATTACGACAATAATTATATGTCCTAGCTGCATTCAGGGCTGCGGTAGAGAAAATGGATGTTGTGTAATTAATATATTATAATGTATAATTAATTGGATTAATAACTGACTTTTTCCCACGACTTCGCCCGCGTGGAATAGTAACTTTGGAATAGCGTGTTGTTAAATAGCATAAAGCCTTTATCTATAAATAGGCTATCCAACACTGAAATAATTTTTCAAGTTGGACCAGCAGCTCCTGATAATATCAGCGCGCTCAATCCAACAAACAAACTCTTCAGTTTTATAATATTATTATAGATTATTTTTATATTCTTCTTCAATGAAAGAATGCAAAAAAAACACCTAAAAACATTATAATAGTGCAAGTTCTTAAACGAATTATTATCATAATCATCAGCTCACTCCTGTCCACTGCTGGACATAGGCACCCAAGGGTGGGGACAGACTGCACCTACAAACATACAAGAACTACAAACTACACAAAATAAACTTTTAATTTTCCATTTTTAAAAGTCACCAATGAAATTTAATTACAGACAAAACTCCTAAATGTTAACAAAATTAAATCTACCACACCTGTATACTAATTCATAAAATACTAAACAATAATATCCATTTTATACATCACCATTTTACTAGAAGTAGTAATAATTTACAATTACCTTAGATTAGAACTCGTACGGGAAAAGAAACATACAATTTGAGGGAGTTTAACTTTGCAACAAATAACCAACATTAATAAAACATTCTGAATCTATTCATGTATTTGAAAAGAGATTAATTATGTACTTTGAAGCTATTGTATAACTATGGTATATTGAACATATATTTTATACATAAAAATTTTATATTGATAAGTTTAAATATTAAGTAAATTATGTAATGTTCTTTTTGGGAAATAAATGATTAAAACCGAATAGAGAAACTTGCATAATTTACTTGTACAAGACCAAATTAAAATGAGAATGAGTTAAACCAGGACAAAATAAACAACTTTTTGTGTTCCCAATAATATATGGCATAAAACATTATTCATTTATTTATAAACAACAACGTGTTTACAAAAATAACATATGTTCAGTCTTGATTAGATATTGTATTGTCATTAATATAATTTTTCATACAAAAAAGATGCTGTTATCTTATCACAGTTCTCTCTCTTCTTCTTGCCCTTTTCCCACTCTAGGTGGGGTCGGCACAACATGTCTTCTTCTTCCATTCTCCTCTGTCACTCGTCAGCTCAGCATCCACTACTTTTATCCTCATATCATTCTTCACACATTCAATCCATCGCTTCTTTGGTCTTCCTCTAACTCTAGGTCCGTCCACATCCATGCTCAGCATCCTTCTTGTAATGTGACATTCATCCCTCCTCATCACATGTCCATACCACGCTAACCTATTGCTCCTAATCTTTTCTGTCACTGGCGCTACTTTCAAACTTCCTCTAATGTATTCATTCCTGATCTTGTCCATTCTTGTAACTCCACACATCCATCGCAACATTCGCATCTCTGCTGAGTGCAGCTTTCTTTCATCCATCGCTTTCGTTGCCCAACATTCAGATCCATACATTACAACTGGTCTAACGACGGATTTATAGATCTTCCCCTTAAGCTTAAGGGGTAATCTAGGATCACACGTTGCTCCTGAGACCTGTCGCCATTTCATCCATCCCACATTTATTCTATTTCTTACATCCTTGTCAATATCGCCATCGTTTTGAATTAATGATCCGAGGTACCGGAATTCAGAGCAAACAGGTAGGGATACACCACCTAAGGTCATGTCCGCAAAACTGGATTCCTCCCCAAAAGGGCAGAACAAGTGCTCGGTTTTCGTCCTACTAATCCTTAAACCGACACTCTCCAGCCTACTCTGCCATTTTCCCAGCCTGCTTTGAACCTCGGATCCTCACAGTTATTATACTGGATCGGATCTTATCACAGTTATTATACATTTAAAACTTTATTAAGTTACACTCAAAGACCGAAAACGCTCATTGCTATTCGACCTGACATTTCAGCTACAACACGAATTCCTCTCTGGTTTTTTTGTGATTGCCACAACGCGTCGTGAGCGGTTTTATTAGAGCCTCAACACGAATTATGTCAAGTGGATATTTTACTGTGACCATAACGCCTTGTTAGCCATTTTTTCGTTTAATAAGCGTTATCGGTCTCTTAGCGTAACATTTATAAAAGAAAGTTGTGTTGCATTAGTATTTCTATTATTGGTAGCCATTTGGTAGCCTACTTTTCGTTTAATGTAAATACATTCGTGCAAAACTCGCCCCGAACTCTACTATTGCTATAAATAAAGTGCCTTCACAAAGCCGTTCAACTTAGTTTTCATAGCTTTGATGGCGAAAAGTTATATTATTTCAGTTATGTCTCAATAATGGATTTTTAGCGGAAATTAAAAGGAGCAACGCTGAGAAGTTCCCTTGGAGATGTTTTAACGGTGCGTAACGAAGTGATGAGCTACATTACACTAAAGGAGGCCACAAAGTTTCTATGCCTTTGACAAAGTCAAGGAAATGAATACTAAATGATCTTTTATTGTTCACTTAAGTATACTGAAATATTTGATAGCTAAAGTCTAGGCGGCAATAACCGACTTGGGAAACCGTCAATAACAATTCTCGTGCAAGAGTTCTTTGGCATGTACTGAGTTTGATTAACATTTAGATTATCGCTCTCCTCCGTTACTTAGGAAGTTAAGTGTATGAGGCGAAATGAAGGTGTTAACCCTTTTTATATCTAGAAAGCGTGGTAGCTAATAGGTGGTAATACTACCAACCTATCTATTCCCTTGGGTGTCGTAAAAGGTGGTTAATGGACTTAGAACTGCACAACATTCAACAACTAATAGCGGCGACGGGCTCACCACCTGTCACACTGAGCACATCTGCAGTCACTGCTTGGTGAAGCGCGGACTATGGCAGTGGACTGCTTTTGTCGTGTTTTTGCATAGTCTCTAACTTTTAGGAAAATACAGTCGTGATTATATGTATGTATGTATATCTAGAAATAATAATAATATCGTTTATTGTTTTCTTCACATTTACAATGGGTTAACGTACATTTTATAATACATAAACAAAAAGAAATGTGAAAACTGGTGCTTGCAATGGGACAGCCTGTTAAATGGGTCAGTCCATAATATTAAGTACTTTTAAAGATTGAAACTAGATAATCTAGATATTAATCGCGCTTTACACTTCTTTGACGATATACTTTTATCGGTGAAAGTCACGAGCGTGAAATTGATTTATTCCTGAAATATTTATTTTGCGTTATTATTTAGGTGTTGGCACGCCTAAACAAACTCATGTAATACTGAGCAAACTACTGGACCGACCCTTGGAGAATTACCACTACCCCTAAAGAAAACTTATACAATTCTTATTGCTTTTTTCCGTTCGAAAGTACAAGAAAAACAAAAAAGGGACATTTGTTTATCTAACCTTATTATAATATGAATTTTGGATGAGATCTATGGTACAACCTTTTAAATTCGTAAATGTTTTATGGTATATTGTCTCGAACAGGTATGGTGACAGTTGATACGTTATAAATAGAATATGAAAAATGTTTCCCTAAAATACGCCTCAACGATTACGTGGGATGTCATTTATTACGTGAAACAAAAGGAAATTTATTTCGTTTTTTTTAAAGCTGTCAGACAAGTTTCGGTTTCAATGAAAAAATGAGTTTTAACGATTATGTATTTACCGTCTTATTTATAAAAACACAAAGATCCATAAGCATTATTTTACTAATCAAATAAGCTTTAATCGAATCTTAATTCTTAAAACAGTTTCCTTCCTCTTCTTTGTGTGCCATGTCCTCATCGGACGTCAGCGACCATCTCTAGGAACTTATTCCTATACTGTGCCATCTTGCTCAGGTTGGCAGCGTCATTAATGTTTGTCCAGCTTTAAATATTGTCCATCCAGGCTATCTTCCTTCTCCCACTACTCCTTTGGCCCTCTATTGTCCCTTCCAGTAAACAGTTTTAAATTACTATAATTATTTAACTTTCTCTTGACAGAAATTTAATTCGCTTGTCTGTCAAATAACAGCTGTTTATCGTCCCCCATTTTAAATAAATTAATAAAATAAATAAGTATTTATTAAAGTCTTGCTTAAAACTTATATAGCGTTTATAAATAAGCGTGTTATCGATGTTGGGTTTAGTCGTAATTAACGGTTGTTATTGAAATGAAAAAAACTTGAGGCTAAGTACAAATTTTATAAAAAAATAGAGGTGGCAGTATCCAAATGGTAAATATCATTTTTTTCTATTAGAATGAATAAAAATTTTACTTGGCAGTACTGACGTTACTGTTGAATCCAACATACGCCATCCTTCCTCCGAATCCTCATCAGTAAAAATATCTGAAGAATTGCCATTCCTTTTAAAGTTAAATTTCGGTATTATAATTCTTAAACTTGAATACAAGGTTACAAAACCTGTCAACATCCAGTCATAGTTAAAATGTAGACTGAAGTTGAAAAGCTACGACAGACAGGAATGACTAGTCTACTAAAACACGATCTAAAATATAGAATTTCACATTGAAAACTTACCTACTTTGATAACTTCAGGGACTCTGGGTCCACCAAACTTGATGTGAAAATGTGAAGCTTTGAATTATATTGAAATCACATGCTAGTGATGGTCTATCTAAATACAGGAGATTGGATTGCTTTGTTTAAACCGACTTCAAAAGAAGTATTCTTAGTTCTGCACAATTTAGATTTACCAACCCAAACGAATATCGATTTGACAAAACATTTTTATACGGGTTGCAGACTAAGAGCTAAGCTAAGTTAGCTTAGCTTAGCTTGCAGTGCAGACGCAAACTATGCGAACTGTATTAAAAACTGGGTCAGCTATGAGAGCTAAGCTAAGCTCTTGGTCTGCAACCCGCATAAGGATTGGAGACCATGAGCTAAGCTAAGTTAGTTTGGCTTAGCTTAAGTTTAGGAACACAGTGCTCCTTGGACTCTGCCTACCCCTTCGGGTATTATAGGCGTGGTTTTATGTATGTATGTATGTAAGTTTAGCGAGCTAAGCTAAACTAACTTAGCTTAGCTCATCCATGGTCTCCAACTACAACAACTAGTCCCATATTAAGCAACTAAATGCTGCTTGTGTTACGGATACTAGGTGACGGACCTATATATTTAATAGATAAATGCATATAAATATCCTGAACATATATAAATATATATAAACATCATATATATATATATATCAAGACTGGAGAACAAATATCTGAAAATTCATCACTTGCCTCCTCTGGGGATCGAACCCAGGACCTCTCGAGATGGCGACGCCTTAAGACCGGCGTACAGACCACTCGACCACGGAGGTCCTCTGTATGTACCCATATTGTATACTTAAAAACAAAATTGTGGGTAATAAATTATGTAGAAAAAAAATGTACAAGGTAATACTTATACACGGAGTTCTGCCATTTTAACCCTTAAATGAAATGTCTTAAATCGGTAAATGTTTTTAATCATTCTTAACTTCGTTTTAAATTCAGCCTTTTACATAATTAATATGACTACTACTATTATTAATTTAGGATGTGGAACTGAGAATTTCTGTTTGTTCGTTCTGTTTGAAACTCAGTAGCACGAGGTGAAACATACGTAACACACTATTGCTAACCTGTACTAAATATGCATCATGCAAATATTTCCCTTAAAATTTTAACGTATAGGTATTCCCATTCAAAATTGCAGAGTACAATGTTATATTGGTTCAGGTTACTCAAGTTAAACAGGTGTGATTCTCAAAGCGAATTGTGATAATAATTTTATCTAGGCATGGCAAAACTCGGAGGAGCTCGTTGGCGTGGCTTGTACGCTTTGACTTTCGATTGAAAACAAAGCTACCTTCGCCATGGTCAGGCCGTGGATGGATGACCAAAACATTGAGATCTCGAGCTCCTCCGTGCTTCAAAAGTCACGTTAAGCCGTTGGTCCCGGTCGCAATTGTGACTGTTTCTACCCACCAACCCGCATTGGGCCAGCGTGGTGTTGTTACGGCCCATACTCCTCATGTGTTTTTCCATGAGGAAGGCCAGTGCCCAGCAATGGGATGTATATAGGCTAAGGACAGATGGCAAAACTTGGCATATTAATAAATAGTCCGTCTAATTTAGTATTTAAATAATGCGTAAAGTTACACTTTTTAGGCTTGACACTTTAAATTCATTGGAATTAAGTTGGAACTTGATAAGCTACCAATATTGGTTTTCGTAAAACTTTGCACAAGCCGTCAAGAGTTCGTATATAAACAAAAGGTATTTTATCCGCACAATCAACAAAAACCAGCTTAGGGTATAAATTCTCACTCAATAGAATAACGTCTAATTCGACATAAAGTTGAAATAAAATATCCCGCATAATCAAATGATATACATTTTTCGTATTCGCCGACTCGATGTAAATCGAGCATTACGTATAAGCATTTTTAACATATCTGGAATATTATACTTGGGAGGACACGAAAAAGAACGCAAAACTGATATAATGTGTGTGACGTCTTACGGTTATTAAAAATATTGCAATTTCGGTATGACATCTTTGACATTTGTTTTTGAAAAGGCAGCGATAGCCGATTTGGGGCGGACGGGGCATTACTTGTTCGTAGCCGCGGAATCGATCCTACCGTCTGTACCACTGAGTTGAAATAAAATTTATGTACAGTTCATTGTGATTATCACTTGCCTCACATTGTGCCCGGTGCATGGCAACAGACTCGCCACCTGTTACATGGGGACCTAACATATCTGGCGAGATGTGGGTGTTTAACACCTCTGCCCCCTTTGAGGAAAGAGGTGTGATAATATGTTTATGTATGTATGTATGTTTGTCTCAAGGAATTAAATGTCGATAGAAGCCAAGTAACGGGCAAGGCATGGGGTTCACATTTCCAGCCAGTTCTCCTTTCATTTCACCCGCAAGATATTTCGTCGTAAATGTCCGCCTATATCAAGCAAGCACGGAAATGGCCTCGTTAAGGAATAGCGGTAGCTTCCACCTTTGGCATTACTCTCGCGTGAGATGAAGAATGAAAAAAGAATACGCCCACACCGGCCCACAGCGCCGCCCGCCTCTCGTAGTAAACTAGTCTAAGCCGGACCGTAGGAATCTTTAAAGATATTAAATTAATGTATCATAATTCTGGAAATACATTACATACATAAACATATTAAAGGGTAGTTAGAGGTGTTTAACACCCAAAATTCGCCGGATATGTTCAGTCACCATGTCAAGTCCCGGGTACGATATGAGGCAAGCAATATTCATAATGAACTGTACATAAGTTTTATTCAAACTCAGTGGTACAGGCGATGCAATCAAACCCGCGAGACCCACGGACCTTTAAACGAGTAGTGCCCCGTCCGTCCCAAATTCCCAACTCGACTATCGCTGCCTGTTTATATATTTTAGTTTAAGGTTTTAGTGTAAGAATATTACCATTATTTCAGCTTAGAGGTACTCACTGGTCGACATAGATTTCCCGAAGGATTTCACAAGGACTTTTTTATTCATCATGTGCTTAAACAAACTGCCCCCCTACCTGCTGATGGCAAATAGCTTATGCCTACTAGAATACCTCCCTCCTTGCAGGCATAACCATGTGTTTTGCTAACTTCAATGTATCTTGACAAGCAATATCTCTCAACTGACTTCTAACATTCATAACTATCAATCGCCCACATTTCATTACGAACAGGGCGCTGACAAGAACCTAACTGCCTTGGTGTCTTTATGGCTACTGTAAATCACATCTACCTCCTTGACCCGAACACAACCGATAGCCTAACATTAAAAGGGTTTGATTTATATCCAAAAGTTAGAGCATTGTCGCCATCTGTTCTGCAGGACTTGTGAAGTAGTTTATTATAAAGGTGGACTAAACCGTTACGTTTGATGTAGTGCGGGAAACTTTTTGACTAATTATTAGAATTTCGCAGTTACAGCTACAAATAAAATAGTCGGAATGGCTACAGGAATAAAGTTCATTTTATTATAGTCTTATATATGCTTACTTTAATACAAAAATATGTCAATTCGACATATCACTGTACCAGTAGTTTTTTCTGTTCCGTGGACATAACTATTTATTACGTAGGTACGCAAGAAGCACCAATTATTTATAACTAATAAAATAAAAATTCTGATGAGGTTGCTATCCCAATTGCTGAACAATGAAATATTTCTACAACCTTTAAAAGATTCTTTATTCTAAGCCCTTACACAATCTGGAACGAGTACATGATCATAATTAACTTAACAGAAATACGTTATGATATTTCTTTCGTAAAATTATGTAAATTTGCAGGCTTATGTTATAATTTTTGCCTACCATAAGGTGTTCGTTCAAGAGGTTTAATTTATTTTACCGTCGTACTTAATGTGGTTGCATTGATATTTGGAGGTGATACCTAGCAATGTTCTCATCATTATCACCAGTTTTTAAATATATTTAGCACTTCTGTACCATTAGTGTAAGTTTTTTTTTGCAAAAGACTCAACTTCTTTAGTTGCATTATGAATGCCATTTTCTAGGGGAAACCTGATTTCGACAAGTTTCCGCTGGGTGCAATTTAGCGTTTCTATTATTAAACATTCTTAACCCAACTAAAAAAGTTGAGTTTTAAACAATGAAAACAAACACTTTGGGGACTACACTAGTATAAGTTTGGCATGGTGACGCTGACTTGATTTGATCAAAGTCAGCGTAAAATTGTCATACAATGACCACCAGCGCCTCTATCAGACGACGTAAATGTTCGGAGAAATACGTTTAATGGGCACTTTTCTACGTGAAAAAACATTGAGGAATATGGTCTGAATTACCAAGACGGTAGCCCAATACGGATTGGTGCGTAGAAGCGGTGGAAGACAAAGGAAAAACAATAACCATTCTTTTAGTCCCAAAAAAGCCAGTCTTCCGAGGATTTCGAGACCACAATGTTTTGGGCATCCAGTCCAATTTTCTACCATAGCAAGAGAAACTTTGTTTTATGTCAAGGACTTCGTAGGCATAGAGGTTTACATGCCACTACGCTTCCGAGTTCCATAATAATTGGTGTTTTGTATGGAGATTTTAGGGAATTCTGCATTTTCCATACTAATTTTTTTTCAGTTTTCTTCACAATGACAGATCCAAAGATAATAATATTTGGCATCTATCATTAGGCAAGCTTTAGTAATATGTTTAATATCACACTTCATAAAAATTATTTATCGTTTTTAAGTGAATGCAAATAAAATGATGTATTCGGGAGGCACAAAAGAGTTGTCTCCGTGTCCAATTTTAACACAATTAAACTTACAACAAATTATCAAAACAAATCAAAAGAGCTCAAAAATATAGTCTATTTTTAGACGAGGTAATTATTTTTTACCAATACTCTGAATCCTAATAGTTACAGACAAAATACTAAGAGAGAAAAAAACACCAATTTCATAGGTAAGGACCCAATACAATATTCTAACTCTACAGAGACTGTTTCATCATCAAAAATCTATACGTACTTTTCCACTGCTGGACATAGGGCTGTCCTAATGCACACCACAGCTTTCGAGACAGATTACCCTAAAGGAATATTAATAAGATGAGTATGCGCAGTATGCATTATTGATTAGCTAAACTTCTGTATTGGTTTGCTGGTGCAAAGCTTGCGAGCTCATGTACGGCTTAGGCGAGAGCAAACTTGAAAAGTAAATCTATTGTTCAATATACAGCTCGTCAGACTACCACTAACTTCCTATTCTTCAATCATTTATGCATTTTATGTCCTAAGGTATAAGGAATAAAATCTATAAAGGATTTTTGATAGTTTGTCGCATTGAGTTTTGAATAAAATCTTATGTACAGTTCATTGTGAATATCGCTTGCCTCACATTGTGCCCGGTGCATGGCAACAGACTCGCCACCTGTTACATGGGAACCTAACATATTTTTTTTTATACTACCAAGGTGGCAAACAAGCATACGGCCCACACAGATGGGCAGTGGTCACCGTAGCCTATGGACGCCTGCAACACCGAGGGCATCACCAGCGCGTTGCCGACCCTTAAAAAACCTTTTCACGCCCTTTTTGAAGGATTCCATGCTGTAGTCTCTTGGGAAAGCCTCACCAGGGAGTTCATTCCACAGCCTAAGCGTACGAGGAAGGAAATTCCTCCTAAAACGCACTGCACGCGACTTTTTTGGTTGAAATGTGGGTGTTTAACCTACCCTTTTGGGGAAAAGGCGTAATGATATGTTATGTTGTCGAATTGCTCACTGTACAGAACTTATGTAAATTTTCATTGTAAAACATTTCTCACTTTGAGCTGCGTTAATAAAATGTCAAGAACGAAATTTTTTATGGGAAACGTGAAAAGCGCCCCTAGCGGAAACTTGCGGAAGTTGAAATCACATTTTACACGGAAATTTATAATTTTTAAATTTCTTACGCAAGTCGAAGTGAGAAGTATTTTACGATGAAATCTTGCATTAGGGGCACTGATCGGAGGTGATAGTGAAAGCTGCAAGGCTAAGCTTTTACTGAAAAATCACAAATGCTTTTTGTTACTTAATTAAACCACATGTTTGAGCACATGTCTTATTAAACAAATATCGCCTATTAGTATATATGAGACTATGTGTGTTTTCTTCATGAATATACCCCTGAAGGCCTTCAATGGTCCTCTCACCGCTGCTCTCGATTTTCAGCCAATCTCATCAACGAATATCGCCTTTTCATAGCCTTTTCATTATACTAAACTTTAATTATTTTCTCTATTCCCTACTATTCTGTGATTGATGATAATCATTAGCGACCTTAAGATTGAGCTTCGCCAGAGAAAGATTAGGCATTTAATTTTGTTTCTTTTATCAGTAGGAAAAGGGTCGGATTCGGGGCTGTGGCCTATTTTTCCTTCTTATGCCGTCTTCTAAGTTTATCTCCGACGGCAGTGGCATTGCTTTGAATAATTTATGGTTCGATTATGAAGTGGACTGGCTATATGATGTGCGCTTCCCGTAAAGTGAGGTTAGTCCGATAAATAAATAATAAGTTTTATATATAACCGCGATAAAATTTTATTTTAAAACAAGGGTTGTATTTAGACTTGTCTTAATAATATTATTTTTATGAAAGACTGCCTCTCTTTATACGAACATCTATCCTCGGAAGTTAAACGTGGTGTTTATATTGTTACACCACCATATGTGTCAACTGCTCGTCCTACAGTCTCAACCAGAACATCCTCAACCATTTTCACACTAGTTATAACGTCTTACGCATTAAGTTTGAAAATTGGTATATCATAATTATGAACAGTCAGAGATGCTGTTAACCATGCAATAAGATCTAATAGAAAAATACATTACGAAACATCTGCCATGTGGAATATTGGCTTATTGTTCGACTCACCCATATTAGCTCAAACGATTTGGATGAATCGTCATATTAAAAGAAAATTGAATTTTCTATAGGCAATTCCCACTTAATTGTGACGGGAATTTACATCTGTAGTATATATTTCGGTGTCGAGCACCTACATTATGTTAAATAAAAGTTAATTTAGATATTAAACTTAATAACATTAGATATTATAATATTACATACATGTCATTTATAAGTAAGCTACTCTAGGTTATAGTAGTTATCATTAGATATCAGATCACCCGATCTGATTTATAAGAATTTTAAAGAATAACAAGTATTAATTAATATATAAATGAAGAAGCAAGCTTGTAAACTAAGATATCAATACAAAAGACCTCCAACGTAAATGCCTTAATTATATGAGCATCGAAAAAACAATATAATTTGAGCATCCGTTCACATAATATTTTTACGTCGCTCATGACAAATCGCAAACCATTTTTATCCACGAAACAATTTTCGTAATTCAGAGCGAGTACCAGCATGGATGGAATAACAATTTTACAATCTTCGTACTGTCACGACCTCAGCACTTGGACCCCAAGGAGAGAAGTAATAATTCCGAGCTATCGAAGCGTCCGAATTTATATTCAGGAACCGTCAATTTTAATGTTTAGCTTTTTGAAGTATATATAAATAAGGGTACTTTGTTTGTGGCATTTTTAAATTACCTTGTTTATTCGTTCTTCTATGTTGATGTAATAAAGGACGCTCAAAATTAAGGCATGAGTTTTGTCATTTTCGTAGTATTTTCTGTGGTAAAACGATACTGGTTACAATGTTGTTTGTTACGCCCTGTAGACTCTTTTTGGATTCCTTAATGGGATACCAAAAGACTCTTAAGTCTCAATTAATGACTCGACACTAAACTCTTCAAATACTTCGCCTACTTAAAAAATCCGGTGAATCTGCAAAGGAATTTAACAAAACAGCAAAATATAAATAAAACAAATAAATATCTTTAAACATTCACATCTATCACCTAGCCCCATTTAAAGCAACTAATGCTGCTTGTGTTACGGACACTAGATGACGGATAAATATATTTAATAGATATAGTGAACATATATAAATATATATAAACATCCAAGACTGGACAACAAATGCCTGAAAATTTATCACCCGATCATTTGCCCCCACCGGGGATCGAACCCAGAATCTCTCGAGAAGGCGATGCCTTGAGACCGGCATACAGTCCACTCGACCACGGAGGTCGTCAAATATCGCAAAATAATATAAATAAATAAATATAATTATAAGTACAATATTATGTAGACACTTATAATAACTGTTATTAAAAGCGAATATAGAATATACAAACTGTACATTGATTATGAATTCAGGGTTCTAAAACATAATAGAAAAGTTTTATTGAAAGAATGAGTTAGTAACATTTTTACCAGCTGATTATTCCTCCTACGACTGTAGGTAATCTTTGCTCATAATAAAATTAACAGTATTAATATAGCAAAAATACTCCAAAAGTTATTAAGATCAACTTCGCAAGCTCCTGATAAAAGCCCTTTATTTTCACCTTTCCAAAAGGTCAAGAAGAAAATGTAATTACATGTAAAAGGTCAACTGAAGCTTTTAGTTAGGAAGTTATTCCATTGAACATTATAATACTGGTAACTTAAAATGTCTAGCGTCTGAAATGAATACGAATCTCTAAAATCCTTCTTTTTATTTTGGTTACATGACACAATTGATTTTCTATTATTTCTACAGTATTTTCAACAAAGTGTAGTAAATAGCTCCGCTTTAAAAATAGTAAAAAATTATGCTTAATCAAAAAAACGTTTCAGGTGATGTACTTTGGGTCTAAGAAATAAATATGGTATGATCTTGTACAAGGTTGGAAATACATAATTCTACGCGGGCCAATTCTTTTGTTTTTTTTACCTTGATACTATTCACAAACATTAAAAAGAAAATAATGAACATAATAAATCAATATAAGTTAAAATTGTTTTACATATACAATCAGTAGTAGACGAAGTGAATATTTTTGACCATGATATTTTTTATTTGTTTCCTGTTAGTATTAAAGAAGATTGGATACTTTAACTTTGTAATCAGTCCCAAAAATTTTAGACTAGGTATTTAAATTATATTACTTCGAAAGCCCAAACCGCTTGCGTTTGTTTGAAGTGAGGCTCCAGCAAAGCGATTAATTAAAAAGTGAAACTCACAAGGGCTCCAATATCAATCTTCCAATTGAATATCCTGGCTTTGTAACAGCCAATTGTTTACGTATGCTCAACATATTTGGAAGTTGTGTGGGCGAGATATCTCGAATAATTGAATTTGTTGAATGTCAGCCCCTTGTATTCGGTTATCAGGTTTATTATGTTAGCGATAATGCTTGTTGTTGTGTAACTTTATGAAGGTATTTAGGATGATGGAAAATAGTTCGGGTGTCTTGTGGATTACAGACCTTAGTGTGAATATGTTATCAATAGTTACGCAAGAAGCTATATTGATTATGTAGAGTCAACCATGCCACTACGTTTGCTTTACCACCTTTAGAGTGAATGTCGTTGGCATGTCACATAGCAACAAGGTCTATTTTTGCATGTAATCGAAATTTAATTCTTTGTGGTTTTTAACATAGAAACTCCGTTTCTAGTGATATTTGTATTATCTTTATCATCTTAGTAGACATTATTATTACTGATTGAATTACCAATCATGTCAATATCACATACGAACATTAGTAGTGTCCAAGTGAAATTCATTTTGGGTGGAAATTTTTGTCATACGAGTAAGTGGTAAAGCAATTTTATGGTTGACTATACTAATACTAATGTTACGTAAAACACGTGTTACAACTTTTCTAATATAATGCTTTATTGTCGTATACCTACTAAAAATTATAGACTTGTTGTCACCTTGACTACTTTAATAAGAATAAACAATAAGGATATCAAAAGGAATATGAAAAATACAAAATACAAGTATCAAAAGATGGCCAGCAGTGTGCTGGTGGCCAGTGTCTGTCGCCAACACTCCCCCCCAGTGCGAGCGAGCACTAATTCATGTTTGGACAGACACTGACCAATGGCACCATAAGGTGTGTGGCCCTCTTAAGAATTCCGCCCTTGGTTTGCACTTCGACGGTCCGTATCCTTCCATCACGTCCTGGATAAAGTTTGACTACTCGACCCCGAGGCCAGCAGGCGCGAGGAAGTGAGCCATCTACCAGCTGGATTAAATCTCCAAGACCAATTTCTCTGGTAGATCCTGAAGTCTTAGGTACTAGGGCCGGTAAAACTTCCTTAGTCCAGCGCTGCCAAAAGTGGTCTGCAAGTCGCAAGCCCTTTTTGTAGTCTGCTCGGCGACACAAGTCGGCATCGGATAAAGCGTTGAGCTGAGGGTCACCTAAAGGTCCGCCGAGAAGAAAGTGGAAAGGAGTCAGTGCTTCTTCATCATCCAATTCCACGGGAACGTGTGTCAGTGGCCTAGAATTGATAATTGACTCGGCTTCCGCCAGTAGTGTCTGGAGAACCTCCTCTCTCGGTGCTCTTTCCTTGAGTGTCACCGCTAAGGCCGTCTTGATGCTGCGAATAAGCCGCTCCCAGCATCCTCCCATAAACGGCGCTCCCGGGGTGATGAAGTTCCACCGAATCTTATTATTGGCTGCGAAGTCATACATCTCGTCTAGCTTACGGGAGGCTCCTACAAAGGCTGTGCCGTTGTCCGAATATATGTTGGTCGGGCATCCGCGACGAGCTATGAGGCGTCGGAGGGCCATCAACGCAGAGTCCGCTGTGAGGTTCTCCACAATTTCCAAATGCACAGCCCGGACTGTCATGCAGGTGAAAAGCGCGACGTATCTCTTGACATGCCTTCTGCCTGCAGTGACAGTCATAGGCCCAAAGTAGTCTACTCCGACATGAGTGAAGGGCCTTGTATGGTGGGCCAGGCGACCAGGAGGTAAATCACCAAACGGGGAAAAGATAGGGGACGCCTTCCTGATTTTGCACAGCTGACAACGACTTGACACTTGCTTGACTGTAGGCCGAAGGTGAAGAATATGGTAGTTCAGGCGCATCTGATTAACAACAAGCTCGCGGTTCCCGTGGGCTTGCTTCTCATGGCAGTGCTGGATCATTAGTCTGACAATTGGGTGGTGACCATCTAGCACAATAGGTGATAAGTCTCTGGGCGTCGGTAGATCTTGAATCGCTAAAATCCTGCTGACCAGTCTAATAAGTCCAGTGGAATCCATGAAGAGTTCATATCTGGCTAGCTTGCTACTCTTTGGAATGGGCACGGATCGTCGAAGGCAATCAGATTCTACCGGAAAAGAGTCTTCTTGTGCTTTACGGAGCAAGTCTTTTTCGGCTGAAATGATAAAGGCAGCAGTTAAATTATTTGAAACGTTTACGTTATCATCCTGCCTCATAAAAGCAATGAATTTCTTTGCACAGAAACGAATGTAAGCTGTCGCACGAACTAACCGACACCATCTACTAAACCGCGAGTGATCGGCGACTATAGGGTAAGAATTTTCCAAGCATGCGGCTGGCCTATTTCGCTTCGGCAAAGATGATGATGTAGATGCTCTAGGTGATGTAATGATATAAGTCACGTCTTGAGGTTTTATCTTAACGTCGTGAATGGGGTGAGATAAAGACGACGGCTCCTGGGGCCACTCTCCAGAGGGTTTTAGTAAATAGTCTGGCCCAGAGAACCATCGTGAAATTTCGAATTTAGAGTTCGGCCTCGTAGCGTCATCGGCAACATTCAACGATGACGGGACATATCTCCAAGAGGATAAATCTGTAATTTCAACAATTTCCCCGACTCTATACGCGACGAATGGCTTGAATGTCCGCGCGTCGCTACGAAGCCATTTCAAAACTGTCAAAGAATCGCACCAAAAGAATACACGCGTAGGCTTGTGTTTGTGAGTCTGACGTATAAATTCGGCATAGCGTGCTGCTATAAGGGCCGCCTGGAGCTCAAGTCTCGGTATAGATACAGGCTTTAGGGATGCTAGCCTGGCTTTTCCTCCAATAAGAGCTAGCTTGGTTGAACCATCTAGACACTTGAAACGCCAATACGCAACACAGCTGTAAGCGTGTTCGCTTGCGTCGGAGAACAGATGTAGCTGTCTCTCTGTGGGGTCTAGTTGGTTCAAATAACATCTGGGAACACTGGCACTCGAAGCATCGCTTAGTTCAGCAAGCCAGTTTTGCCATTTAGCTAAGACTGACGCGGTGACATAATCGTCCCAACCTATACCGGACCGCCAAATCTGTTGAAAAAGTATACCCCCTTTGATTACAATAGGGGTCAAGAGACCCAGAGGGTCGTAAACGCTCATCAGTTTAGAGAGCACTTGGCGCTTTGTAAGATTTTGAGATGTACTCAGAGGCTTCGTGAAAGTTAGGATATCGTCATGGGTATTCCACGTTACCCCTAGTACCCGCACGTTCGAGGATGGCTTTCTACTGCTTAGCGGACAAACCAAATTGACCTGTAAGGCGCTTGGTGCCTGGAGTTCTACTGGGACTAACTTCAGTGCATTCTGATTGTTCGAGACCCATGAACCCATTTGAAGACACGCGCGTAAGTGAACTTCTATTATGTCCGAAGCCAATTTCGCAGCTTCATCCTCGTCGTCAACGCTTCCCAAGTAGTCATCCATATAATGGTCGTTTATAATGGCTGCACACGCTACTGGGAACTCGGTCTGATGTTCTAAGGCGTTTTTATTCTTTAGAATATCATTGACGACATCCTGAACTCAGGACTTTGTAAACGATCGTGCTTACAATAATTATAATGTTTCGTATTGCCTATTAAATAAAAATCCTGTTGTTTTTCTAACGTATAATAGACAACCACTGACTTGACATTAATAGGTTCTGTATGCCTGTCAACAGAAATCTTCTAAGCAAACAGTGTTGTCAAGTGGGTTAACCGACACTCCATGACTTTAGTAAAAATGATAGACTTGTTGTCACCTTGACTACTTTAATAAGAATAAACAATAAGGATATCAAAAGGAATATGAAAAATACAAAATACAAGTATCAAAAGATGGCCAGCAGTGTGCTGGTGGCCAGTGTCTGTCGCCAACACCTACCATGCCAACAAAGACTGATAATTAGATTTTTTTTTTGTGAATTCTTTTCGCTGGATCACTTTTTGTCGAAGGAGCAAGCAGGGATGTAAATAAAGTTCATGTCTATAAACTAGCCTATTCATTGATAAAATAGTTTTTCTTATCGTCTTTTTTCAATTTATCGTATCGTATTTTAGCTTTCAGAGGCCCATATATCAGATCACCTTTGAAAGGCTGTTTCCACGCATCGAGGACAGTGTACAAATACATGTACTGCACGTGTCCGAAAACCACGACGAAATGTCGGGGTTGGCCGCTGCTAATTCTAGTCCGCGCTCGTTCGATTACAGTAAAAACTAAAACAAATGCCTCGATGTGTGATAATTGGAGTCTGAGAATCGGCGGCATCGGTATTTTTCAATCAGTTTAAATCTCCTGTCTCAGTGTCTCGGTGAGATGAAGGTCAAAAGCTTACCTGTCGTATGTAAAATAAAAATTTCGGCTATGACGTCACAGTAGATGTTAAATGGTTGACACGCATGGTTTCAATACAAATCGTTATGCTTGCGTTATATATGTAAATACATATCTATAATGCTAACATTAAGGTCACGTGTATAATATCTTTATCTAATATTTTGCAACTTGAAAATTTTGGAGAAAACTTCGAGTATTACGAATCTTTAGTTAAATGTTTACAACTTTTGTTTCTTGTCTATAGGCTGTAAGTTTACAAAGAGGCTTTAGAACTTAATAAACGACTAACAACTTTATTCGTAAGATTTAGTTTTAGGTAGTTATGGTTCAACTTCACTGATCATAATATTATTTTTTGCCAGTATCTTTGATACCTTAAATTATTTCAGTAATTAATCATAAAATTGCTTAGGGCTGTTCGCAGAAAGGGTTGCCCACAAATTCTATTTATTTTAACACATGCCTTTTAATAAGGAAAACAAGAGATAAAATAATACGATAAAAAACGACGCCATTTTGATCTTCAGATAAGATTCACTTTGACGTACATTGGTGATAAAATTTGTTATCACGCTTATATCCCAGAAGGAATAGACAGTGTGTCAACATTCATATTTCCCTTGGTCCATTCATATTTCCTATGCGTCCCAATTTGAAAGGGAGCGAACATGTTGCCATGCATCGGGGACGATGTAACGTACATACATACATAAAATCACGACAATTATCCCCTAAGGGTTAGAAAGAGCCCAGGCAAAAACACTGCAAAAGCACCAAGCAGTGACTACACATGTGCTCTAGTGACAGATGGTGAGCCTATTGCGTCTATAAGCTGTAGGATGGTTGTGCAGTTCTTTTTTTTACATACACCAGGTAAGCTCTTGACCTTCATCTTACCTGATGGCAAGTGACGATAAGGCCGAAGGTGGAAGCGAGCTGCACCTGTAATCCTCAACAACTGAGGAACTGGCTATCTTACCTCTGACTGCCAGAACACAACAATGCTTAAAACATTGTTATTATGGCGACAAATTTAGGTAAGGTAGGTCGCTAGCCAGGCGGGCTTAGAAGCCCTACCACCACCCAAACCGAGCAGAAAAACTTCTGCCCCCATGGGGAATCGAACCCGGACCTCCCGATCAACACCCGGTGGTGTAAACCACTAGACCAGAGAGGCGGTTATAAGTCCATTAGTCGCCTTTTACGACACCCAAGGAAGAGAGGGTTGGTAGTATTCTTTTAATGAGCCGCTACCACGATGGAAAGCGAGGGATATTCGGGAAATTAAGATTAATTCCCTTGCGTCCTTTATCCCTATTATGATAGTTAAGAACATAATTTTTTTTGTTAGTTATGAAGCTCAGTTCCTATGGAAACTTGAAAACGCCCTTAGCGGAAAGTATCAGATATCACGTTTCCCAAAGAAATAGAGATTCATAACGTTACTAAATAAGTTAAGCTTTTTACAATCAAAATCAAAAAAAAAAAAACAAAAGCATTTATTCAGTTTAGATGCGTCTTAGCGCATGCTTATGATAACTTAACTAGGGGTGAACATGTTGTCGTATTTCCAGTTTCATTACTAGTGGTAACAGTGGTCTAGTGGTTACTAGTGGTGGTGGTGTACATTTGTATTATAACTAGTAATGACATACAACCCTGTAAATGAGTACAGTGAGTTTATATCAGTAGGTAATTCAATTCAATTGTATAAACATCAGCGCTGTCTATCTTACACCTTATTACCATACCTTAACCCGCGTTTTTGTTTGTCTCAGCATGAATGATGGAAAGAGATAAAAAATTTAAATGATTTTTAAAATTAATTTTCGAAAAAAATCATGGACTATTCCTTCTAAATTCAACTTTATAAATAAGTAAAGTTAAATAAGTAAGGTAAATTGGAGACAATTTTTCAAAAGTATTTAAATTTTGAATCTAATGTCTCGCCCAACTTGAGGAGTAGCATTGGCCAATGTTGTCGCTTAGGTTGGAATTAAAATCGTAGAAGTGTAATTGAATAAAAATACATGTATAGTTAAATGGTGTATACCGTGTTGGTCCGGGACACAAAAAGTATGTACCAACGCTTTTCTTGTCTAGCATGTCGTAATAGGCGACTAAGGGCGTAATGGGTACTGGGTCTGTGATTGTGTAGGCGATGAGCTAGCCACTTGTTACTACTCTTTCAGATTTTTCATCAGACCAAACCCAATTTTTGTATGGCTAAATGTGGTCTTAAGGTGCACAGCTCCTTGGTTAGTTATAGTTAAATATTTGCGATCAACATTCCTTTATTATGAAATGTTAGTTAATTTATATGTTTACAATATTTATTACCATTTTTAAGCAGGAATTGTCGCACGTCTGCATGTTAGCGTAATGGAAAGCGAACTAAAACGACAATATTAGGTAGGTGCTTATTGAACGGTTATTTTGTCGGGCGTTTTTTAGACGCTGACTCGAAATCTAGTTTCTTTCAATATTTTAACCTATTATCACGCCCGTATGTTAACACTCATAATTCTTATATATTTAAGCTCAAATTTAAACAGCGGGCGAGACTGTTGCAATACACCGGGTACACTGCAAGGTAAGCGCTACTTATAATATACTGTACTGAACCGTACTGAGTTGAATTTGATTGGACAAATTTCTCAGCCAATGAAATATGTTACCTCACTTTAAGGGATCTAATAAAAAAGTAGTGAGACGTAAAGAATTGTTCTCGACATTGTTCCAAAAACGCCAACTCGCAAAAGTTATATAAACTCACCTGTTCTGTCAACGGAAAGGCACTCGCATTTCACTTTCATGGAGTATCGCCAACTATAAATAAGACCCGAGGAAAATTATATCATCGTGTAAGTGTGATGCTCAAATCGTGCGTGAAGGATTGCCGACGTGACGAGCGTCGGCGCGGCCATTAAACGAATCGCCAACTTCGCTGACAATAAAACGCTACTGAACTTCTACAAATAAAAATGGGGGTCGGTATGAAACTTACTGTGCCTTTGTTTTATATCATACTAGATTTTGACCGCGACATGTCCGCGTAAAATAGTTACTTTGAGATAGTGTGATGGTATGCAGCCTATAGCCTTCCAATAAATAGGCTTTTCAACACTGAAATATTTTTTCAAATTGGGACAGTTCATTGGAACAATTGAGGCTTCAATTGGAGGAATTGAAAATTTACTCCTACTCTATTATTAGATGCAAAGTTCATAGTGACGTATGTTTGTCCTTCATTTTTCTGGGCGGCGTTATTTAAATCTTTTAACAATCACCCGCATGGTACCCGTTCCCATCGGAGTATCAGTCAATGGTTAAATTAGTTCAGAAGTTTTGACGTGAAAGCGAGACAGAATAGAGTTACTTTCGCATTTTTCATTTGTATCAATTATAACCACAGTCAATATTCTGTGGTTGTACATACCGCAAGCGCTCGCGGTAATTAACCTTAATTTAGAATATACTTTTTATTTAAATATATAATTTTTGTAAAATATTGACGTTTTTAAGTGCCAGGTTTGGCCTATGAAATAAAGTTATTTTTGTTTGTTTGTTGTTTGATATTTATTATTAGTATCGATGATACATATCAGACAATAATTATGGACCCTGTTGAGCATAACAATTCAATAGGTGTGTCTGTTGCTATTTGAATAATTAGTAAAATAATCCAAGTATGCAACTTTGGGGGAGAAGAACCGTGTACGCAGGACTGTGCCCTTAGAGCGGATTCGACCGATGCAATTTAAGCATTTATTGGTGCCCCCCCCCCGTGAACCCCCGTGTGGTAATACGGAATTTGGTGAAATTCCCCCAAAGTTAGTATACCGTACAATTGTTGACTATACTCCGTTGTATTTCGGATGGCCTGAACTTGCCAGGAATGTTTGTTTTGCGATATTTAGAGCCCTCCACGTTTGCTGACTTATGTGACTCGAACGGGAAGCATTTTGGTACTAGGTAAATATTCCACGTAAACGCGAGCCCATCCAATTGTTACACTGCATTGAAAATAACGTAGAAAACATATTTCCTTTTAATACTTGCCCCTTTAACACATTATACGTTCACCATTTTCTCTTTGATGGAAGTCATGAATATCAATATGGTGGAGAAGTGTATTTGAATAAGGAGCAAAAATTATGCATGAATTTTTTAACAGAAGATGTGAAATAAGATGTTAAGTTGCATTTTAATGGTACATCTAAGTTTAAGCTGAAAAACTTGCTACAAAATAGTGCTCTCTATGTAGCAATTAAAGCCTAAATACCTTTTAGGTCCGAGGTTAGCAGTAGAAATTGTAATATGTACCCAATTGACGATCTGTATTATACATGACTGTGTTTATTTGTATATGACTCGTAGCTCCCACGCTAATATGAAGTTTTTTTAAGTTTAATACTTTTTATGAACACGAATATTTTTTACTGACTTGCTTCGGAAAAGCACGTCTTATATAATAAGAACTGGTTTTAACTGATTTACAAAGGCATTTTGTTCACTGTCAAATTGGCCAAAAAAAGGATTATATACGCTCAATCGTCAAGTAGTGAGTATGGCTAAGCGCAGTAGACTCTCTCAGAAGCGATAGAGCGTATGAAAAAAAATTCAGAACAACAGTTTGTTGCAAAGTTTTTGCTCTACAAGATTCTATAAACGTTAACATAAATGGAATTATAGTAAACAGATGATCGCGAAAAACTAGTTTTTTTACTTTTCACCCTGTACCATTCTACCCTTCAATGACTCGAACGAGAGATAGAAATAAAAGGAACAATAGGTAATATTAACAGGTAATTAAATAATATTTTATAAGTTATTAATCGATTCTAGTTTATCTTTTATAATGTATTGGCCGTTTGAGAAAGTCTAGTATTGATTGGACCCTTTTTTTTTTTTTTTTTTACGAGGAGAAATCCATTTACGGACCGTACCTACCGGTGGCTAGCCGGTAGGCGTGTGTGGGATTCACCTGCCATGTTGGCACTACCCACTAAAACTCCCCGATATACCCGTTCCTGCCCTTCTGTGGGAGCGACCCGGGGTCTGCCGGAGCAACTCTCCGAGCCGTTCCCAGGGCTTCCCGACCTAGACGGACACTAGGTCGGGGTTTGCGCCAGTGGGAGATTTTCCGGGCATATTCGAAAAATCTCCAGACGTGGCAGCCGGTGATACGCGTGCGTGGAAGCCATCCAACGCACGCAGCTGCTCCCGGGGCAAGTAGAGGGACGGGCTTATGGCGCCCGCCTTCTCCTGCCCACCCGTCTACGCCGGAGAGGAGGCGCTAAAGGATCCTCTTCCCGCTCCCTCTCCGCAGCCTCCTTCTGCAAGAGTACGTTTTCACAGAAGGAGGCGGCAGCCTCCCACACTCTCTTGCTGCCAACCATTGCCCTTATCATAGTTGGCTGCGAGAGGTAACCTCCGCCGAGTACCGCGCGAAGTTCGCGGCGCTCCCGTCGCCAGGCCGGGCACTCCACTAGGGTGTGCTCGGCTGTGTCATCGAGAGAGTTGCAGTGATGACACCGCGGTGACTCCTCCCTCCTGGCAACGCGGTGCAGATAGTGACCGAAACACCCATGTCCGGTCAAAATCTGCACCAGGCGATAGGTGAGGTTGCCGTGCCGGCGCCCAACCCACTCCTCCAACACTGGACGAACCGCGTCGATCGTCCAGTGGCCAGCTGCTGGGAAGACGAGTGCCTCAGCCCATTGGCTTAGAGCCTCCCTCTGAGCTAGGGTACGGACCATCCTCACCTCCTCGAGCATGGGCCGTTCCCCCCGTTCCCTTGCAGCGACTCGGTGTTGATGTACCCGTGCCAGCACGCGGGCATCAACATCCCACGGGGTCGTTCCTGCCAGCACGCAGGCCGCCCCATGAGTATTGATTGGACCCTAGAAGCTGTGTAATAACTATTCAGTAATCTGTGGTAATAGTAGCCCAGTGAACTTTTGAGGCTTTCCTTATTTATTTATCTAGTACTTGCAAAACATACAACAAATACACCTAATCATGTACGTAGTATAAAACCAAAACATTTATATTTATTTCTGGACAAAATCAGTGATTGAAAGTAGTAAATTCAGCTTTTATTTATTTAAGAAACATATCAAAGATTGAATGTAATTTAAAATCATTCCATTTAAACATGGTCTGAACTCCTCCGTAACTCTGAACCTATATTGTAATAGGTAATACAATACACATACATAACGAACATCATTACATAAATAATTATAGAATATATACATATAATAGAACTATAGAGGTAGAATGTCTGTACATAGAAAAAAAATGCATAATTTCAAGTTCGGGGGATGTCAAAAGCATTCCAAATAAAAAAAACATTTTAAAGTAATCAATATGAACAAATATGTAAAGAAACCTTATTAATTATGATTATTATATTGTTATTATTAGGTACAGAAAAAGATAATTTCCTTGCATAAAGAAATAATAATATTGTAGTATAAACAATAAATAAATATCTTCGAACATACACACCTATCAACTAGCCCCATTTAAGGCAACTAATGCTGCTTGTGTTACGGACACTAGATGACGGATAAATATATAACAATAATTGTACATATTGTAATATCATATTTGTTATGTAACTGTAAATACCTAAACATATATGTATGTATATGTTTCTGTATATAGGCATACGGCTTATAAGAGTGGGAGTGTCAACATTCGGAAACTCCTGGTTCCGTAACTCGTAGATTTTATTAGACTTTTGATACAAGTTTAAGAACACCAATCTGACGCTGTACACAAGTATCCAGCTTATCATCTCTAATTACCAGGTTAAATCCTAATTTGATTGGGGTATTTTATTAATAGTGCGCGTGGAACTAGTTGGCCGCGCCTTAGGTATGTGAGCGGTGGCACGGAAAGGCGGGGGCGCTTGCTGTCATTTCGGCGCCGTACTTCGCGACGGCAACACGCAGTGAAAGTTCCGGCTAGTTTAAACAAGACGCACATGAGATTGCAATAGCGAGATGAGTTGCCACCTAAGGCGCGGTCATCGAGTTCCGCGCTCACTATACCTAAAAACTGGTTTTAGCTGTAACATACCTCAATTATTTCCAACCACAAGTAAACTTTTTACACGCGTGATGCATGAACTACAGGTTCCTCTGTTGACCTCGGGCAGATCGCTCGGACAGGTTCTGGGAAAACGAACGAGGAAAACGTTAGTTTATAATTAATAAACTTCGCGGAGGTCACTTCGGTTCAGAATAATTTATGTAAAAGTTTATTTTCGGAACTCCTGATGTAATTACTTCGTTAGAAGGGAAATCTGTACCGATACAAAATATGGAACATTAATACGGGGACACCTAGTTTAATACATCCTGACATCCATTGGGACAACTTTACATGCCACACACTATCGCGGTTTGGGCTAACCCAACTAGTATAAATCATTCCCTACTCTTCAGATGTGTACTTAGGTCCATAGTCTAATGTATACAACAGGCGAGACAATCAAAATCAAGACTGTGAGTGATCTGGACGTTTAGCGATGTGGTCGTTTATCATGACTAGGCATTTTAGGTTATACTCGTTATGCTCCGAAGTTCGTGCTCAGGGTCCCATAGAATCTGAGAAAAATTCAGATAAATCCTGATATAAATTATGTGTCACCCATACTAATATTATAAATGCATAAGTAATTCTGTCAGTCTCGCTTTAACGTCAAAACGAAGGAACAAATTTAATCGAAATTAGGTATACAGATAGTCTAGTGCCTGAAAAAGGACATAAGTTACATTTTATTCCAATATTCTCTTGAGCACGGGTACAGCGCGGGTGAAACAACAGGAAGCTACAAGTAAATGTACAATTTTTTCTCTTGTTTTTTCTCAATTGTTTCACTTGTTGTTGATTTTTTCTTTTTGTTGGTTGTCTTTCGCGTGTGTGACAGTAATGTTGAAGTGGATCTTCAGTTTGCAATTGATAATAAATATCTTATTTCATTTATAATTAAATTATTAATGTTTTGATAAATGATTATTTCAAATTTGATTAAGAAAACAAGCCAATTATTATATTGTGGTTTAATTCTATCCAAATTGAGCCTGAATATTCAATATCTGATATTTGATATTTCAACCACAATTTATATATATTCAACCATAAGTAAAATATTTGTATTTTCAATTTGTATTTTCAGGGCAACATCTGAATATCTCACCGCAAGCTTAAATATCCGGAGAGAGTATCGCCCTCGCTTCGTGCCTGTTCTCTGCCTCGAACTTTGTAGTTCTCGGCTCCAATGTTAACTAGGTGTTTAGCAATATATTATGAACTATTTATGGTGGAATTAATCGAGTTGGGAAATTTGAATTATTGTCTGGCATTCAATGTTTGAAATAATAGTCAATCAAAAGAGGCCATAATCTTTCTTTCCCTTTTAACTTTTTTTTAAATTTGGTAGCTATAAAGCTTGGCGACTACTGTAACTGTTATTTTTTCAGTTACAAGAAGATTGATTTCATTTTATGTATTTTTGTCTATTTTGGACTTACCCTATTGGCTCCTGATACAGTTTCACATGAATTTCTTAAGAAAGCCAGAAGTACTCAAGAATTTCTATTTGCCATCCCCCTGTATCCCACTCATGTCTATGTCACTATATTGTAGGTCTTGTTGTTCATATTAGTTTCACAAGAATTTTAAGATTTAATCAGATTCAAGCTTCATCAATTTCTGAGAAGTTAGAGAAGCCACCGAAGTCACTGAGCAAATTAATGTCCCGAATAGCTGCCGATTTGATGGCTCTTTTTAATGTTTTCCGAATATTTAAAGAAAGAAGTTGGATAATTCAAACTAAAAGTTGGACAATCCATTCTGATATTATGAATGCATAAGTAACTCTGTCTGTCTGTCTTAGTTTCACGTCAAAACCACTGATCTGAATTAATCGAAATTTGTTACACTGATAGTCTAGAACCTGAGATAGGACATATACTACTTATCATCCCGATATTCCCATAGGAATGGGTACCGCACGGGTAAAACCGCGGGAAGCCACTGGTATTTTATATCTCACAATTAATTGATTGTAAGCAGGTAGAAGATTCCATTTGCAAAAATAGCAAGGGCTACGGCACAGTAGGACAATCGACCTTGCTTCTTTCACCTTGACTATTAGGGGCCTTTTCACGCCTTTCTTGAAGAAATCCATGCAGGACGGAGAGATTAGGTATGCTGGAGTAGAATTCTACGCCCTACGTGTGCGCACAAAGAATGAAGGTCTTTAACTTATTATTAAGAGTGGTTTCATAAGTGGGCTGGCCACCAGCGCCGGCGCCGACGAGATTTTCATACATTTTGACGTAAAGCGCTTGTAATTGCAAGCGCGCGCGCGCCGCCAGCTCTGGCGGTCAGTTACCTATGAAACCACCCATACGGTAAATGGCGAGGCAACATTTCAGATTTTGATGAAGTTCAGGGCCAATTGTTATGGAAACTCTTACGAGTGGTGGACGTGGACCTAATATGTTATTGATCTCACCTTATACAGTATTTATGGTAAGTATGTGTGAGTGATTTGAACATTTGTTACAGGTACGAGTATATCGTAAAGTATGCACGTGACTCCCAAATTTGGACAATAGTTTCTTAAGATTACATAAATTCTCATTTCCTTAGAGTTATAGGACTAGACAGGTGGTCCTCTTCGTTCACTCAGTAGGGAACGTTCATACGCTAAGAATAATTTATCCCAAAGGTTCCTCTTTGCTCCAGGAAATAAGTGATAAATTTTTGTACGTGACACCGAAAAATCCGTTGTTGCAACCCTTTCTTATTTATTTTCATGAGCAATATGTAGATTTATAAATTTAATTTGGCGTTTACAGACGGCTGATGGTTTATTAGGGAAAAAGGTTTGTTTGTGACTTATTTTCAAATATTCTTGTAAATTTATCTGAAGGGGATTTGGTGAACGATTTTGAATAAGGTCCTATCTCTATCTACAGCAGAACATTTATCATCGGAAAGAATAAAGACTTATTTGGAAGAAATATAACACGCACTGACCTCCATACTTGTTTACATGTAGAAATACATGAGGAATATGGGCCGTAATACCACCACGATGGCCCAATGTGTGGCTATGACGAATTTAATATATTTACCTTCGTGTCGTATTTCCACACCAAACGCCACCAAATTTGGCAAGTACCTAGCATCGACACAATCAGTGTCAACGGAGTATTCAACAAAAGATTTACCCGTATCAAATGATGACGGCTCTCACAATCTCTCATTGTCTCAGTGCTAAAGACTCCAGCCAAAATTATAATGGCGAACTTAGGTATTATGTTCACAAGCTATTATTGATATATAACTTAACGTTATTTGTTTGATATAAATGAAAAAAAAAATCAAATAAAAAGGGAGCTGAATGGAATCAGAACACAGATATTCAAAACATAACTTAATTCAAAAGATGATTAATTCAATGATTAATTCAAAGATGTGTCCTTTTTGCTTATGTTCAAGGGGAAAGAAAAATACGTAACGTATTTTTCTTTTGGCCAAAGTCAATGCTTGGATGGGTGACTTAAACATTGTGATCTCGAAACTCTTTATTGAAATCGTCCCTTCCCACCAATGGGGTAACTCCTTATGTGTTTCTCCATGTAGAAAGGGCTGAGTGTATGCTGGTGACGACAAGTGTTACACACAATGGTGAAATGTAAAGATAAAATTTTAATTTTCATTCCAGTTATAGTTTTCTTTATCCTTATATAAACACTCGTCTTTGAACATCTCAATCACTTTTTTAACCTGTTTGAGCCTAAAAAGTCATTTCCTTAATAAGTAGGTACTTTTATGTTATACTTCTGAACCAATTTTAAATTATACTCATACCCTTGTATCATTAAAAGTATGTTCCGTAACGAATTTTCACATAAAGTTATAAAATTTTACCCAACGTGCATGTGACTCGACTTTTACTAAAAAGTTGTAAAACGAAAAAGTGCTTAAAATGTTTGAAATTTAATCCGCTTTGCTCGTGTTGATGCAACTCCGTGTACTGAATTCTAATATGCTGCAGTGTACTAAATGTGAAAATAGTTATAAAATACATTTTCGGGATTTTGATAAGTATTAAAGCCTTATTTCAAGCGTTACTGTACAAAGAATATTTATTTCCTTTTATTATAGTATGTTATGTCCTTCTGTTTATGCTTGAACATTATTTGTATCTATTATATATTAAGAATTTCATTAGCAAATGCAATTGAATCTTCTAACACATTTACACCCTCAACATTGTCAGATCCGTAAAACACCTAAAGGGTACAATCAATGCAATCGGCCAGCGTGGTTGGGAAATGACAAAAAAATCCTTTCCAAAGAATTGTTATGGCCATCCTTGTGGGAGGCCTATGTTCACTGTAAAATTGTTATTTTTTTTTTTATAAAAGCTCAACAAATGACTCCACACTACCTGATGATAAGCAGTAGAGGAGTCCATATGTGAAGATAGCTAGAGCAGCAAACTGACATACTAGCCCTAGCCACCCTCACCTTGCCGGCCCAAAAAAAAAATTAAAAATGTACATTGTTAATCACTCATCACAGTTTCCTCCAAAACTCGCCCCTATCATTTTGTAACTAGAATTATTGATGTGCCAAAATCAAAATTGATTAATTAAATACTACGCGAGGTGTAGTTAACTGTTTAATACAAGCACAAAAGTTATTCATTCAAGGTTCAGCTTTTTAACGACGAATAAACATAACATAATATATCACCACGCCTGTTCCCCCCCAGAGCCAGGCAGAGGTGTTAAACACCCACATTTCGCTAGATATTTTAGGTCCCCATGAAACAGGTGGCGAGCCTGTTGCCATGCACCAGGCACAATGTCAGGAAAGCGATATTCACAAAGAACACTGTGGTACGACGAATAAAGGCCATTAAAAAATATAGGTGTGTGGGTTGGCGAGAGGTACACTCTTTAAATGTCAGCAGAAATATTTGGAAGTACATTTATTCTCATGTTTGACGTTAATGACTACCTAAGTATTTATTCTTGTCTTCATTTTGAATAAGTAATTAAGATGTAAAGATCTTATTATTGTCTTTAGTTTATATTCGTTACATGTATAGCCGTGCAGGTGTAATCTTTTGATCTTATAGAGAAACACTTGAAAATTTTAATTGATAATAACGCCAGTCATTCCATTCAAAGCAATTACGGAATCCCTATGATAGCGTTTCCAAGTTTATACCTTAAGCCTGTAGCATAAGTCTTAATTTTAAAGCACGATTATAGCTTCAATTGTTTTGAATTTTCTACCTTAAGGATAACACGCCCGTCACTCGCGTCATTTTAATTACAATTACTTGTAATTAGCTTGAAACTGGAGAAAGTTTTAGATAATAACAATTATGTGTCTCGCAATACTTGAAGAAATTCGAGGGAATATTGCCGTCTCCAATATAGTGTGCCATTTTAATAAGACTTCAGATTACATAAATTTGTAACATAGGGATTCCTGACTTATTAATATGAATGTGTCAGTTCGTTGCCGTATTATATTTTGTAAAGTAACTTTCTAATGACCTATGAAGGATATATAATAACCCACCAAAAGGTCTAAAATTTAACATAAATACAAGATTTAATTACACGTGTGTCCAAAGCAAAACGGACATGTAATTAAAATACTCTTCTGTTTCGAACAATGGGAGACCTGGACTTATTATTTATGAAACACACAATCGGGTAAAAAAAATAACACTTTGTAAGGGCACCTCGACGTCGGTTGGATTATTTGCCTTTATGATTTAATTTTCTGAGTTGTCCTGGCTTCCCAGTGGAAATATCAACAGCTTGTCCACGAATTCTCATTTCGAAACCTCCTCTCTTCTTTGTCCTGCACTGTTCCCAATTCTATTTGGGATCGGCGCAACATGTCGTCTTCTTCGTCCTTCACTCATTTTGAAACCTATTTGTGAAATTTAAATTCAAGGATTAGAATTTATCCAACGAAAAAGTTACATGAAAACGGTGAAATTTTGCGTATTCGGGGAGGTCTATGAGGTCTACTAGTACAGGCTGAAGACGAGGATGTTGATGAAATTGCTTAGTTAGGTAATTAATAACTTAACTAGATTAACCACTCAAATACCAAACACGAGACACTGTAACTAAATCTTGTTCATGGCATCTCGCGATGCCATCCGGAATTAGAGGGTTAAAGAAGAAAATCTTAAAAATGGCAGTATCTATAGAAAATTTGACAAGACGGACTTTTAGAATAAATCTTTTTGAATAAACACTGCTTCTTCATGGTAAAAACAGTGAATCTAACATTCTAGCGCTAAAGGCAGCGGTAGCGATTAGTTTTATTTTTACTTGCCTTTTATCACAATGTTGCTGTAGTATCGAAATTCTATAATGCTTTTTCTTCACTTCAGAGATAGCATTCACGTACCTCTGTAAAGGAAGGAATACTTTCCTTTGCCAAGAAAATTACGATGTCGCGAGCCAGGGGTTTTGTGACATTCTTGCTTATGTTTATTTTTGATGTAGAATATATAGACTAGATAGTTTAATAAACCGACACTAACTTCACAAATTGTTTAAGTGAAGTTTTTATATCGATTTAATTTATGAGATTGGGTAGTTTAGTTACCAATTATTTTCTTATTTTTGGTTCCGAGGTATTTTTTTTATTGATAATATTCGGAATCAGAGGTTTTTTTTAACAAATGACAGGTAAGCTCTTGGCCTTCATCCCACCTGATGGTAAGTGACGATAAGGCCGAAGGTGGAAGCGAGCTTCATCTGCAATCCTCAACAACTGAGGAACTGGCTTATCTTACCTCTGTTTGCCTTAACACAAGAATGCTTAAAATATTGTTATGTGGCGACCAATTTAGGTAAGACGGTGGTAAAAAGCCAGGCGGGCTTAGAAGCCCTACCACCAACCAAACCGAGCAGAAAAACTTCTGCCGCCATGGGGAATCGAACTCGGACCTCCTGATCAACACTTGGTGGTGTGAACCACTAGACCAGAGAGGCGGTTGACCAGGTTTTGGTTCAGCTGGCAAATAATACTTCATCAACAATAAACTCACAAAATTAAATCACTTATTATTTTAGGTAATTATATACTCTTCTCGACTTTTTATTATTTATCGCTCTAGTTTTTAATGAAATTATAGTGATACAATAAATTTAGGTAGTCATTATTAACCTACAGTTGGTAATCACAGTGAAATAAAATTCATATTTTATTCAAAGCTACAGAAGATAATAAAAACAGTATACATGGCTGATATTACACAGATCGGCTGACTGTGGGTCTACTTATTTTTCGCCGATTAAAACGGGAATTTCAATCAAATATTTGAAACCGGAAATGTTAATTCACCGTGAAGATTCCTTTCATGTTATTGCTTAAGCCAGACCCTTGAATTTAAAACAAGAAACCTGCTGAGGTTTTGGTTAAACACGGAACCTGATCACTTATGTTTTGCAGAAGATCTTTCTTACCAATTTTGTAATCCATGACCATCAATAAAAATGTTTTTTCTGAAGAGTTACAATGACAAATATCGAACATTAATAGTAGGTAGTGATTTTCTGTCCCAAATGTTCCAGTTGCGAATTAAGACTGCTAGTATTTCCATCAGGTCTTCAAAAAGGGCGTGTGATACCTCCGGTGTTGCTGCATCCATAGGCCACGTGAACAACATACCGTCTTTAGGGCCATATGCTTGTTTACTGCCTTAGTGTAAAAAGTATATATCACTCTGTATAGGGTGTAAACGTTAAGTGTGACTAACCGATTATTCCGTAAATATAACAGAAAACTTCAAACTAATATCGAAAGTGCGTCACGTCACCCAATGAGTAAAATCGCATTGGCATTTTTTTAAATAAGAGTAGTAATATTAATAATTTTGAGTTAAAACGCTAGCATACATTTAGTATGACAACTTACCTACAACCTCAAATAACGTTGTAAGGCATAATACTGCTCAATATTAATCAATTGCATGAATAAACTGTAGTAAAATAATGAAACTATCGTTTAAGTCGTAATAAATCTTATATTTATTTATTGGTGAGGGTGGTTGGTGGTGGTTGTTGGTTTATTGGTTGCTATTTATTGGTTTATTGGTGGTGGTGTTTGGTTGGTTAACTGCTTGATGAAGCGCGGACTATGGCAGTGGACTGCTTTTGTGGTGCTTTCGCCTAGTCTCTGTCTAACCCTTAGGGAATAACAGTCATGATTATAATGTATGTATGTTTATTTATTATAGAAGTACATTTTTTAATTTTTCGTTCTCTGCCTATGGGGAATAAGACGTTATGATAACTATGACTAACTATGTTGATGAACTATGTGTATGAATAACTATGTTAGCTTTGACTATTGTTATTTTTGATTATGGCAGTTTCTCGAATTAACGCTCTTCTTGTGCGATACATTGACCGGTTTCTGAAATGTTTCTTAATTAGAATTTGCGATGTAATTAAAGCAATGGCGATTAAAAGGGAGGTTTGAAGGCTCGTTAGTGGTTTTTGTTCTTGATATCATAATGTTTTGATCACACATCCCAGGACTAACCATGGCGAATATAGCTTTGTTGTCGATATAAAGATCCAAAGCGTATCACTTTAATCACTTTGTTAACTAAGTGTAATGATTACGTTATACTTAACGATTACACCCTAATATTGGGTCCTTACCTAGGAAATTGGTGTTTTTATTCTGTCTTATCAATTTGTCCGTACCTATTAAGTTTCAGAACATTCTTATAAAATAATTGGCTCTTCTAAAAATAGACCATATATTTCAGCTCATATTACTTAATTTGATAATTTTTTGTAAGTTTAATTGTGTTAAAATTAGACACAAAGACAAAATCAAAATCAAAATCAAAATCAAAAGCATTTATTCAGTTTAGATGCGTCTTAGCGCATGCTTATGAATGTCATAAACATTTTACAATATTTCGTGAAAAAGAAAAATTACGCCATCCGTTCACAAAACTACCAGGAGGCCTTGTTCTGAGAAGAACGGGCAAGAAACTCAGCAAGTTTCTACCCTCCCTTTACATAGCAACATTTAAAACATGTCATAAACTACAACGTCATTGAAGTTTAAAAATAAAAAGATAGATATCTAATTTGAGTAATATTCTGCAGTTTACCACATTTTTCATTACAAACATGTACGGTGATAGTCTAAATTATAATCTAAAAAATAGTATCTACAGTATCTACAGTAGTATCTACAGTATCACAGTATCTACATTACATTACAATTATTTTTAACTGCCTCCCGAATACATCATTTGATTTGCATTAACATAAAAACGATGAATAATTTTTATCAAGCGTGTTAACACACATATTGCTAAAGCTTGTCTAATGATACATGCCAAATATTATTATCTCTGGATTTGTCGTTGCGAAGAAAACTGATAAAATGTTAGTATGTAAAATGCAGACATCCCCAAAATCTCCATACAAAACACCAATTTCATAGGTAAGGACCTAATATACAACTCTGGATGCTGTCTCGGGGATATAAGTAAAATTATTTTTTATTATGTTATGCTATGAACAGTAAAAAACATAATAATGATACGTGTAATATATCGTGTCGTGTGATTGCGGCTCATTAAAAGAATACTACCAACCCATCTCTTCCCTTGGGTGTCGGTGGCGACTAATGGACTTAGAACTGCACAACCATCCAAAAGCTAATGCGGCGACGGGCTCACCACCTGTCACACTGAGTGCAGTTACTGCTTGGTAAAGCGCGGACTGCTTTTGCGGTGCCTTTACCTAGTCTCTGACAAACCGGTAGGGAATTACAGTCGTGATTATATGTATGTATGTAATGTATCGAAAAGTAAACACGATAGACCTAAAACGTTTACACTCGACTTCCTGCGAAAATAATGTAAAGTTTAACAGTTAGATGAGTTCGCCAGCAGTTGTGTTTGGTCAGTGCATTGGAATCGTTAGATTAATATGTATTTAGCCCAGCCAACCGTAATTCGTATCTGATCACAGCGCTTTCGCTACGATTTAATAGCAGCAGGGTTATTTAAAGTAGGGCTATTTTTAAATAGTAAATTTATGAACGTATTTGGAATATCATTTTTAATTCTATTTTTTTTTTACTTTTTGTTTTTTGATCTGCAAGCCGGTCTCAAGGCGTCGCCATCTCGAGAGGTCCTGGGTTCGATCCCTAGTGGAGGCAAAGTGTTTGGGTGATGAATTTTCAGACATTTGTTCTCCAGTCTTGGATGATCACTTTATATGTATTATATAACGTATACTCTAAATGATTATATGTATTTATCTATTAAATATATTTGTCCGTCATCTAGTATCCGTAACACAAGCAGCATTAAGTTGCTTAAAATGGGACTAGTTGAAAGGTGTGAATTAAATACATTGATATATTTTAATAACAGGGTTCAATCGGTTCACCTGATGGGAAGTGATACCCTGTAAATAATATATGTAATTTGAAGTATGTAATTAAAATAAATGTTTTTATAGGGCAATTGACTTAAGTGAAAGTTTCTACCTAAGTATAAAAGAATATTCTTTGTTATGTAATGTATATCATTATTATAAAGATAAGCTGTTTTTGTTGTTTAGTTTTCTATTATTTTCGTATTATGTATATTATTATTAATATTTGTATTATATGAATTTGTACAGTAATAATTAAATTATTATAAAGATCCTCGAAATTTCCCCCCTTACTTTTTAACGGCCCTGGTGTGTCTATCTCCACAAAATGCGTCAATTTTGTCTTGCCATCACCTCCTTGGACTTGTATGATGCCTATTTGTGTTTTAGGGATATTCACTATGGCGATTTTGGTCCAAACTTCAGAGCATACTTAGCCTGCTTAGGTTCTTCGAGACACAGTTTTCTTTTTTTTTATACCACCAGTGTGGCAAACAAGAATACGGCCCACACAGATGGGCAGTGGTCACCGTAGCCTATGGACGCCTGCAACACCGAGGGCATCACCAGCGCGTTGCCGACCCTTAAAAACCCTTTTCACGCATTTTTTGAAGGACTCCATGCTGCAACTTATCTGTTTTATTGAAGCTCATACAAAATCATCTTGTGTTGGTGCTGAAGAGACAGTTTTATATTTTAGCCATAAAGTGGTCAGTAAATTTCTATAATAATAATATACGAAACCCGTCTAAGAAACATAAATATCGAATATAATAAACAGCAAACAGTACACAAACAAACACTTGTAAAAGTGATAAATTGAGTTATGGGAAAACTTGCCCGTGATGGGACAAGGAACGGTATGCCAACAGAGTTCGTTGACTGTTGTTTACATTTTCATAAATTTCCTTTCACCAATTTTCTGGAACTGAGATCGAAAATACGCCAACTTTGATTTGGTGGTTGTAGAGCTGATGCTCTGGCAATGAAAATTTAATAATTAGGTCTTTACCTATGAAATTGGTGTTTTGTATGGAGAATTTGGGGATGTCTGCATTTTACATACTAACATTTTATCAGTTTTCTTCACAACGACAAATCCAGAGATAATAATATTTGGCATGTATCATTAGACAAGCTTTAGCAATATGTGTGTGAACACGTTTGATAAAAATTATTCATCGTTTTTATGTTAAAGCAAATAAAATGATATATTCGGGAAGCAGTTAAAAATAATTGTCTTTGTGTCTAATTTTAACTCAATTAAACTTCCAAAAAATTATCAAATTAAATAATACGAGCTCAAATATATGGTCTATTTTTAGAAGAGGCAATTATTTTATAAGTATGTTCTGAAACTTAATAGTTACGGACAAATTGCTAAGACAGAATAAAAACACCAATTTCATAGGTAAGGACCCAATAATTAGAGTCTACTACACACTAATCCAGCGCCATTAAGCATTTTTATATGAGCTGCTTACGCGACTGAACAGACGCAGAAAGCTCATCAAGCTCCATACAAAACAAGTGTTTTCTATGGACACACGCTGATAGAGCTGAATAAATGTGAGTAATCCCTTATGCTGAATTATTTGCCTTAATTCTACCAGGCCTTTTTCTTTAATAGCTTTTTTTCCCATCATCGATCGCATCACCAAAATCTTACAGGTCATAAACGTTACATAAAATTAATAAGATAAAGAAAAAATACAAACATTTTGCAATTTACCACATACATTATTTTTACAATTTTCAAAATTTCAAAATTCAATTGAAATAGACAAGAATTGAGATTCTACTTTGTTGACAATAAGAAAAAACATATGTTGTTCTTAGATTGAAAATAGCTATTGAAAAAATAAATAGTTATTCTTTATTGCCAAATAAAACTAATTATTTTGCTGTATGACCCCAATAAAATTAAGAATAATGAGGCATTCGAAAGGTCCATAAAACCTGATGTGTAATTAGCATCCGATTGTATTTAATGCAATTTCAGCATTTAAACCTTCGGAAAGCTAGTAACGAAGCGTATATTGAGTTTCACTGAATTAATGTGTAGAGGTAACCTGACAATTTACATTGTTAACCATATTAGTTTACTGTTGCTCTAGGGACAGTGTTTGAATCTAAATATTTACCATGGAATTGTATTGGTGTTGTTTTGCACTTGTTGCGAAGGATTTCGTAAGATATTGAAAAATAGCGATAGCCGATGCGCTTATGAAATAACACAAACCAATTACATAAATTACAATTGTGTTACACATGGGTTCTTTCAAGAGAGCCGTGAAAAGACACCCAATGGACCAACAACGTGGAGATGATTATTTTCGCAAATGGATTCTACCATCAGGTGGAGTTAAGTCATTTGTTTTATAAAACAAATCAATTTATTGTTACATACATTCACGCCTATTTCCCAGTGGGGTAGGCAGATTACGGATCTCCACTTGCTACGATCCTGACACACATCTTTTGCCTCCTCTACTCTCATTACTAACTTCATACATGACCTTCGGCTTGCGATGGATTTGACCTGGCCCTTATTCAGAACGTCGCTGATTTGGTGAAATACGTTCGCCTTGTCTAACAATAATAACTTATATTTTTCGATCATAATATTTCATCCTAATTTACTAGGATGTTGTCTAGGCAGAGTATTGCGTAATAGGGTACTCGGTATGAAAAAATAATTACGTGGTTTAAAAATATTACTAAGGTTGAAGGAAAAATAAACTATATTTCGATAGTTGAATTCAGATTATATGAAACAAAAGAAAAACACGGATACTATAGTGTTGTAGAATTTTCATCTTAAGTTTCTTATAAATAGAACTTAAAATAATTCGTCTGCAGTCGACGTACAGTTGTCTCTCCAAATGCCACAGTTAGCTGTGGCTGGCATCTTTACGGCATAAAGCAAACATGTGGACTGTTTGACGTAAGCTGACATCTTCACTTGCAATATTTAAGTCATTAGAGTGAAAATAAACAAAAAGACAGCAAGTTTACATGAAACTTTATTAAATATCGGTTCTTAACGTAAATAGCTAATTATCATCAACTATGATTACTCGTAGATTAGATTAGAAATATGGGAAAATTTTGTCCTTTTACAGAGCGTTATGTTTTACAGAAAGATGCGACACATACTTTATATCGACGGTAGAAAGGTAAAATCGCTAAAGCGCCAATTTGGTAACTTTATAGGGGAGAGGATCAATTTTTTTTTAAGAAAAATGTTTTCTTCTATACACAGTATAGGTACTTTTGAAAATTAAACTACATATTTTAAGTCGAATGTCCTTTAATACTCTGAAATCTAGAACCTATGTGGTTCTACTAGTCTAGTTATTGAGATTTGAAAAAATAATCCTGAAAAATCCTCAACAACCAGTTTTTATGAGAACTGCGTAAAATGAATTCACTAATCAATACATTTTTTTTTGTTAAATGTTTACCCTATATGACAAGAAGAAGAATACAAGATAATAAGAAATATTAATTTTAGCAAAAGAGGAAAATTAAAACCTTTCTTCTTTATCATCAACCCGTTTACTTTCCCTGCTGGACATAGGTCTCCCCTAATACACGTCACGATCTTTGGCCACCCTTATCCAGCCCATCTACGAATATCGTCATCCTATCTTTTTTTCTTAATTAATTTATTTAAAACACACATTTATACAAAATAAAAATAACACAGATGCGGCTCAAAAACTGATAATGGTTTATTCGTCCACATCGATTCACTCTAATATCATTCTAATACATATTTTTAAGTTCGTTTTTACAACTTCCCTTTATATAAACACTTTGTACACTTATTGGTAGCTTATTCAGAAGGTTTGGTATAACATAAAGTTTTCTAGTACCATACACAATATTAATTTTAGGAAGTAAATTTTTTTTATTTTCCATGGCTCGCAAGTTTTGCCGTCTGTTATATTCTGTTAGATTAGTTACATTATTAAATTCTGTTAAAAAGGTAAATTTGATCTTATCGTATACATTCATAATTTTACAGTGCTTAAATAATCCTTCATTATTATCTTTGTACTTCTTATTTATATATTTAGGAACAATTGTCTTTATAATTCTTAATTGTGAATTATAAATATCTGCCAAATATGTTTTATATGTCGTGCCATAAATACTTAGCCCGTATCCAATAACAGAGTCAGCCAAGGCCATATACATGAGTCTCTGTTACTGATAGCTCAGGTGTAGGTGTAAATGGGTGAGTAAATGTAGGAAACGTAGAGAACCAGAGAAAAACACTGCTCCCGAAGGATGGATACGGTGACAACTAACTTTTATTAATTTGACAGATTTATAGACAGGAAAATAGAAAAGTAGAAAAACAGTAAAGAGGTAGTTAAAAACAGAATAAAGATCAGTTCTGCACAGTCTCAGTACCTTATATGGTAGTTTATATTTAAGTATGGATAATGGATAAATGTAATCTTGACGCGTCAACAACATGATATTGGTGTTGTACTGATAAGTTGGAAAGATTCAGATATGTCGTTACCATCTCTAGTATGCCTTCCGTAAATCGTTATCAGCCTATATACGTCCCACTGCTGGGACAGGCCTTCCTCATGGAGAAACACATGAGTAGTATGGGCCGTAACACCACCACGCTGGCCCAATGCGGGTTGGTGGGTAGAAACGGTCACAAATGCGACCGGGACCAACGGCTTAACGTGCCTTCCGAAGCACGGAGGAGCTCGAAATCACAAAGTCTTGGTCACCCATCCACGGCCTGATCATGGCGAAGGTAGCTTTGTTTTCGATCGAAGCCAAAGCGCACAGACCACTACGCCACCGAGCTCCTTAGCTCTTCTTCAGTTGAGCATTTTGAACATATTCTGATCCACAATGGAAGAATTTCGGTGCTATAACATCTTATTGTCTCGCTCCACGGCGCAGGAGCACATACAACATACGTTCCGGATTACAATGGTTAAACTGGCAACCAATGATTGCCAATGAAATGGGCGCCACTGCAAGGATTCGAGAACAGACCCTGATTACACTTGCGTTACATTACTGTGTGAATGTGGTCTTTAATATTGAACTACAAGTTTTTCGGAACCCGGCTTGCTGAGGTTGAGCTTCGTCTAGAATTCTAGATGACTCGTTTGAAATTTAAACGATTTATTCAATCATTTAGGTAAAGTAGTTACACTTATTACGCGTGAAAAATATTATAAAATTAACAAACAAATTATACATGCAATTCTACTTATTCACCTCTTCATTTTCTTCTTCCTGTTCACTACCGGGAGGCCTTGTCAAAAGAAGGTACAGGCAAAAAACTTTGTATGGGTTCTATCCTCCATTTACATAAAATTGTCTTACGTTCTACAATATACAAATTACAGGCAAGTCAAAATGAAATGAATTAGAAGATGTCATATGGTGCCATGACAAAATGACTCATCATTATTGCATTAATAATAATAATAATAATATCCTTAGACATTCACACCTATCAACTAGCCCCATTTTAAGCAACTAATGCTGCTTGTGTTACGGACACTAGATGACGGATAAATATATTTAATAGATAAATACATGTAAATAATCTGAATATATAGAAATATATATATTATAAACATCCAAGACTGGAGAATAAATGCCTGAAAATTTAACACCCAAACATTTGCCCCCACTGGGGATCGAACCCAGAACCTCTCGAGATGGCGACGCCTTGAGACCGGCATACAGACCACTCGACCACGGAGGTCGGCATTAAAATATTAACGATCTTCAATTACACAGGCAGTTCTAGACAAATGAACTCAAGTTATTACAACGTAACATACGTACACACTGAGTGTATACGTGAGGAATATTTTAATCCATACTAATATTATAATGCGAAAGTAACTCTGTTTGTCTTTGTTGCTTTCACGTAAAACGATCTGAACCGATTTAATCAAAATTTAGTACACATATAGTTTAGAGCTTGAGAAAGGACTTAAGCTGCTTTGTATTCCGATATTCCCATGGAAACGGGAACCGCGCGGGTGAAACCGTAGGAAGGCTCTAGTGATCAAATACATTTATTTCATGAAAATGAATATTTTATTAGAATCCCGATAATTAGTGCGCCGTAGTTAAAGATCATTTATAACCCAGAAGGTATTTTATGGGTATCTTCATTCGCTATCACGATTGCTTTAATCCGTCATAAATTATTTAGTGGAAACGATGCTTAATGTTCCTGTTTTGTGTAATTGAGCTTTCAATACCTTTTATCTGACCTTTTACTGTTATGTAGTAGGTATAGTGTATTTTACAACTCGTATTAAGTGGTTTGGTATTGTATCTGATTTGAATTTATTGTAGCAACTTGAAAATGCAGGCGTTTTGGAGATGAAATTTATTAATAATAGCTTTTAAAACTATATCTCAGTGCAGTTTATTTTCTAAACTCTGGTAGAATCCTTAAAAAGGGCGTTAATTTACGAAGGAAAATGATGCACACTTATAATTCAAATGAATTTTACGGTGTTAAAATATTATTAAGAGGCAAAACAATTAATAAGGTATATACTAGGTATTCTATTATATGCATGTCAACGGACAATTCACATGCTTTCAGTTAATCATTATTGCACAATTAAAATTATTTAACGAATGTTTATATTAGGTCCTTACCTATGAAATTGGTGTTTTGTATGGAGATTTTGGGAAATTCTGCATTTTCCATACTAACATTTTATCAGTTTTCTTCACAACGACAAATCCAGAGATAATTATATTTAGCATGGATCATTAGACAAGCTATAGTAATATGTGTAATATCACACTTCATAAAAATTATTTATCATTTTTAAGTGAATGCAAATAAAATTATGTATTCGGGAGGCACTTAAAAAGAGTTGTCTCCGTGTCCAATTTTAACACAATTAAACTTACAACAAATGATCAAAACAAATCAAAAGAGCTCAAAAATATAGTCTATTTTTAGACGAGGTAATTATTTTTTAGGAATACTCTGAATCTTAATAGTTACAGACAAAATACTAAGACAGAATAAAAACACCAATTTCATAGGTAAGGACCCAATATTATTATATTGTTTTTAATCTGTTTTGTGGACCATATAAATATAAAAATATACAAAATGTTAATTTATTTGTGCCTGACACGGTCCTGGTATGCTCCGGTGTATGTACAAGGATATTGTAAAATTATTTTTAAGTATAAATGAGTCGCATTGCATAAAAAAATTATACTCCTGGGAGTTAGCTAGTAGGCTACTAGATCAAATAGTAGCTACAAGAGGTAGCGATGTATGACACAAATATTTGCGTATCACCAATCCTATATCCTATTTGTGGTTACACAAATAAATGTGAGTCTTATTACTAGCTGATAAGGGTGGGTTGAGCTGGGCGTGTTGCGGAAACATCCCTCACGAACTTTGTGATGGAATTAAAGTTAATAAACTGAAACAGCCCATGCAATGCACGACTTGCCCTGTTTTAGAATCTTTCCAAGTTACACAGTATTGTTATGTATAATTAACCGGGTATTGTTACAGGTAAGTCATATAAATACCAAAAATATAAATTTTTTAAACTGTTCAAATTTTGAGAAGTTAAACTGTTCAAATTTGGAGAAGTTATGGTCTCACCATTTGATTTATCATTGTCTTCTATACATTTATTATATTTTTTTTATATAACCATATAATTTTACAAATTATTATCTTTCCGTTTACAGGTGAGATAGTGGTTAAACGTACCCAAATTATTAAAAAAAACAGATCCATAATCATTATGAGAGCTAGGTACTATCTGAATTAGGAGAGAATCCTACCTCAGAGAACACCTGGATGACTGTACGATCATTAAACAAATTCGAAAACAGAATTTCCATAAACAAAAATGAAAGTCAGGTTAATTAAAACAGTTGCGCATCTCTTTGCATTCTCTTTATCTCATAAAATAATAAAGCTAATGAAAATAATAGGGAATAGAAAGCTGTACATTCAAATATGCAGACAGATTCACGAGCGAGTTCTATATTTATTTATTTCCTGAACAAAAGGATAGCAAAGCTCGATTCTCCGAATCGTTCGCAGCAACGGATCTCGTAATTGAAATCTGGTGTTTTTGCAAGGATTCAAATACACCAAAATAATTTAAATTTGCCTCCCTCGTGGCAAGTTTTGAATTTATTTTTCCCAAAACATTCGTTCGTCTAAAATCATTAATCAGCCTTCACTTTGGCACTGACCCAACGTCCCTACTTCCCCCTCATTTGTATTTACTGAAAGAGTTTTGCCTCATAAATCATGTTTTTTGATAAATGAATCCATTGATTTTTTAAATTTAAGTCTAGTTTTAACAGACAACTTCATGTCGCTCAAGATGTTTATTAAGTTGTTCTTCTGGATTATTCATGGAAAGGATCGAAAATCATTTTTTTTTTATTTTAAAACGAACCAATTTTGAACTATAAGTTCATAGGAATCAATATATAATAATAATTAAAAAATTATTTACGAAAAATCTATCATGCAGAAAGTGGAAGGCGAATCAGTTCGAATCCATAGATTGCATGTTTCGTGGAGCGTCGATTGAAAGACCTGAATATAAAAACATTAATTTATTAAAGTTAAGTAACAAAAAAGATGATTCATTTACTCAATATTATTTGTGCACTTTTCATTTGAAATAATTAGATAGAGAGATTTGATGTTACGATCTGTATTTATAATTATTTAGGAAACACGTCCACTATTTTAAAGCAACAAAATAGAAAAATAAAATTACAAACACTGTAATTTAGTGAAAGCCCGGTTCAAAGGGTAAGGAAAGCCGCTACCTATATTCCAGAAAGAAAGGCATTGGCTTGTCTTACCGGAATATTGCAAGATAAGCATTGCTGAAAAGGTTATTATCTTTATTGTGCAGCTTCAAAGTTTCATCGTCATTGTAACCAAAATGTCGCATTCTTTATTAATTTCACTGGATATTATATAACAAAATGAAGTCTGTTAAAATAATGGAAGTTAGTGATAGAATAAATGATTTATCATAACATATTGATCACCTCCATCTCCGAAAGTATGTTTAGTTTCCCATGTAATAGGGGGCTGGAGCTTATGTAAGTAATATAAAAATAATAAATAGCGTCAAAAACCTTTTATAAATATTACAGAATTTCATGGCCACTACTACTAACATGTCAAGCTTCTTTTGTTTCTGACCGTACAGTAAATGCTTGCGAGAATCCCAAATAGCGCTTTTCATCTCAAAATAATATTCGGGAGCTCGCGTAGGAGGAAACCTTGTCCCTTAAATAAGTTGGTACCAAATAATTCTTGTATTCTATAAATGTTAAGAATTTCGTCAGCTTAAAATTAAATGATTATGGAAGAATTTAGCAAAGTTTTAACCCCTTCCGCCAACACCGGTGTTCGCAACAATAGATGTTTCTATTGTGTGTCGTTTTGTGCCCGTTGACTAGTTAATACTTTGCTAAATTCTTTCCTAACATTAGATTCCTTCAATTACATAAAATAAACACAGTCATATAATTTTATAATTATATCTATCCGTACCATAGAACAAGCTTTAGATAGATTTAAAGCCGGGCTTGTAAAATTAAATGTATAGAATGAATAAAAATTTAATAGGTTTTTTTTGGAAACTCTTTGTATAGTTGTTAAGTATAAGAGAACCACTGTTAAAAAAAGGTCAAGAAAATACTGTGACTTATATTGAAAAAGGTCAAAAAACCGATAGATAGAGACGTTACGTAGATACGTTATTATTTCCACATTTTAAGCCCTAAATTACTCGCTGTGAAAACCTAGCAAATCCGATTCATTGTGGGACGCGCGAATCGCCGAATAAAAGAATTGCATACACACAAGTATTTGAGACGCTTATCATTTCCAGTACATTGAATTCACTCCGGGCAGTCCGGACTTAGCTTACACACGCTATAACGAGAAATCATCCGTCGATAATGCGAATCTCGGTTTGCGTTCAGTAGGCTGGTCTCCGATCATTTTTATTTAAAATAGATTTACTTGTTCTGCGATCTCCCAAAATGGTGGTCAGGTCTCGTTTATTTTTCTACACCTTTTTTAATAATAATATCTTGGTTATAGGCAATTGGCGGGACTTCGACTTTAGTGCTAATACGTATCAGAATTGTATTGTATATGTTAAGTACAATGTTTCTCGTTCCAGTTTTCGATGAATATTGTGTATCGTAAGTTCAAAATGTATTATTTTATATTAACACAACTTATGGGCGATAAATTGCAAATACAAAAATTAAAGAAATTACGAAAGTTGCGACTGTTGTTAAGAATATACCTATCCTAAATCCGAAAATCACAGTGGCAAAAGCAGGCAATAAAACTGAATATCCGCGCCGTAACTCGAACTATTTGACTGCACCGATAAATGTGTCGAAATAATTCAACTAATGAAGCTGCCGACTGCAATCTGGCCAGTCAAATTTATTCACCATGGTCGAAACTCAGTGCGAGAAAAAAGTATTTAATTGCTCCCAAGGAGCGGGAGGGAATGGTGAAAATTCGGGCAGCGAATTTATAGGAGCTATTTGGATGCAAATGATGAGCTCGCGGCCGCCAGTGACGGTGTACCCCCAAAAGAATAAGTGAGAAACGTCTTACAGAAAAAAGTATTGTGATACTCTTTAGTATTTATTCAGGGGCGCTCCGGGTTGAGAGGCCGTGTAATAGAAGGAGGAATACTTGTGATTTTCTTGGGCTTATTTATGACTTTGGCACAGTTCGGAAGCTTGCCGCTACAATTATTACTGTTCGCAACTGTTGCGAAGTGTTTGTGGTTAGTTTCCTTCCAGATTCATAAAATGATTTACTATTTCTTGTGCCTATTGCGAATTGAACGTTTTTACACTATCACTTTGTTGGTTCTGTAGTTCTCTTTTAATTCTTTAAATTGACCTATGTTAAAAATTGTAAATTCCGTGTATAAAAGGCACTCAAGGATATTGAGTGTGCAACATATGGGGACCGCTTTCTGTAAATGGTTTTGAGCTCAGAAAAGCTTGCAGATTATGATAATGCATATTGCCAGGAAATTTCTTGGTTTTTTTATGCGCGGACTATGGGAATGAAGTGCTTTTGCCTAGTCTCTGACTAATCCTTAGGGGATAATAGTCGTGATTATATGTATGTATGTATGTTTTTTTTATTCGGATCCCTTGTGATACCGAGTAAATTGGCATAAACCGATAAATTACTATAGCGCTAAGTTCTAAATCAATTTACTGCAAATTTACTCTATATCCCAAGGGGTCCGAATAAAAAGAATGGACCAAGAAATCTCCTGTCAACATTCAGAATTATAATCTACAAGCTTTTCTAAGCTCAAAACCAATTACAGAACGCGGTCCTCGTATTTTGCACACTCAACATCCTTTAGAGCCTGTTCTAATGTATATTTTGTGTGACCTATGCCAGTGGTCAGTTCGTTCTTCACATGAGAGCCAAAAGGACAACATAAATTGCTGAAATTCACTTCATTTTTCAGCAAAGAAATAAGACGAAGAATAAACTTTGACATCTAGCGACTTTAATCCTGGGAATTTCAGAAGTTGCAATTCTCTCAGCAAAATGTGAGGACACGAAATTTTCTGCATAGAAAAATAAATTGTTCATCTCCGGTGTACCGAGGCCGGAAGAGGTGGCCACGCTCGTGTCACTTGCTCGCCTTGCCAGCCTCGGACGGCCTCCACTAAAACTTTTCAAAAGTATCCCACAAAGGATTGAGTGTCGAACTTGTTTACTGTGAGTTTTCTAAGAGACGAAACAAAATGCATTTTCTGTCGCACAATACGCCAGACAAGTCTACTTGTTTCTAGAGCGACTTTCAATACATTACGTTGGACTTTTAAAACCACTCTCCGTGTGTGTTTTGTTAGGGGTAGTGATTTTAGTTTTCATCTCAAAGAATTTGTAAACTCCTTAATTCAATAATAACAAAGCCAAGCTACAAATACTATATAATTTAGTATTGTTTAATCATTCTGAGTTTGATCAGTTTATTCTGAATATCATTAACCTTACACCGGTTTGCATGAAGATAACCATGATCATTCAAACTGTTCACGTTAACACATTTATTTACATCTTCAGGGACAGCTATAAGCTGTCATAAATTTCTAAGGACGAATTCGACCAAATTTAGATTAGTGACACTGGTTTAATAATACCAAATAAGTTTTAGCTGGTATAATAATTTTTGGTTATACGCAGCATACAGATGCGTAAAACTCGACTGTGTTCGCTGGACTTAGACCGGATTTGACCAATGAATTTTAAGCATTTATTGCTGTCCGAAGCCCCGTGTAGTTTGGTCGTATTTTCGTATTCGCAATTCTTCGATAATCCTCTATCTATACTTATCATATATTAAATTCATACTTATCACTTTCAAATTCCTTATAGGTGTACCAATCAAAGAACGTTAATAAAATTAAATGTCCTAATGAATTTCCTAAATCTGAAACACAGCACAGCCGTAACCTTTACCAAAATCGGATTCTAACTTATTGTAGCATTTTTCAATGTCACCTTGCCTTGTGGTCGTTTAGTTGAAACTCAGTGAACGTTTCCAGGTCTCAGCTTTTATCGGATAGACAAGTTGACGTTATATAACATCAACCTTTCTGGGAATACCTTTATTCTATTTCTACCTCATATAAAACTCCTTAAAATAATTTTTGATTTAGATTTGCTGTCATAAATTATGGATCTAATTTTACAATTATATACATTTTAACATTACGATGTTCTGGGTTTTTGTAAGATTGGCAGGATTTCACGGGATCCAGACAGTAAAGGCCCACAACTGGCCTTACAAATTTGTTGATTTCGTAACTAACTAAAACTAATCCTACAAATTTGCGAGGAATAAGGTCTAGTTAAATTGGTCCCATTTACATGTTTCATGGTACAATAACAACAAATAAGGGCAAGAAAAAAATATTTTTACTTGACTTGTATTTATTGTATTCCGTTATCATTAAACTTGTGGTTTTACGTGTAGTTAATAAAGAAATTGTTGTTTTATGTGCAGAAAACATAGGTAAATAAAAAAGTGTACCGTGTCCAAATAGAAAATATTTTAAAGAAGGATCAGGTTAATATCAACCAGTAAGGATGCGAAAACCCATTTGAAAATGTTGTTGAAAACAGGTGCGAGCTGGGATGACAGGTTCTGTAATCTGCCTACCCCGATTATGATACCGTGACTGAGGCAGCAGGATGGTCCGGTACTCATAAGAATCTTTTGGGTAACCAGTCCTTTATGATTGCAATAGACCGAATAGGTTTAACTAATAATGTTTATGGTGCAATTTAACTTAAAAACTTTACTGGAATGTACGGTGACTTAAGACGGAGTGGACGTGTGATCGGTAATTGCTTTCAATAAATTATAAGTGTGTACAGAATTGTGTTTGCTATAATCATTACAATACAGTGTGAACTGGCGTAATCTATATTATTCTTTTGCAACTTTGTGCCATGGAGCCGAACCTGCTGTAATTGCTCTTCACCTCTTCGCAGGAAAAAGACAAGCTCGTATTTTTGTTCTTACTCGGTAGTGAGCGGTACGTCACATTGATTCCACTACGCTCACCTACTATAAGTGGCACGGATTTAGTAATAGGCGGATCTCAACCTAATCTGTCCACAGTAGAGTCCCTAACAGAACGTTTCTAATTCTGCTCAGAAAACTCTTCGGAGTAAACTGAAACACACAAATAGAGAAGATATAAAAGAACAACTAAGTGAAATACGCAAAGGAACGGCAGAAATGCTGCAAATGTTGACTTCAAATAATAACAATCAAACAGAAACTATTATGAAGTATATTTGTCAGAAGTGTAAACTTACTAAAGGAACATTTACATTAACTAAGAAATGTACCGGATAAACTTGGGTGCGAAAATAAAAAGTAAAGTCTTGTATAGATAATCTTTTTAGGAAATAAAACAAAAACAATGTTCATTCCAAATAGAATCAGAACTAACCAAATCATCAGCTCGATTAACTAACCACGACAGTATTATATCTATAGAAACACAGATGACAGAAGTTTCTGAACGATTAACTAGGGGCAAGAACATTATAATAAAGGGGTTAATGGAACTTAGTTCCGACAACTATAAAGAAAGACAACAAGCTGATAAAAGAGAGGTACTGAATATATTAAAAAGTATGAAAGTATTACTAAAGACTGAGCCACGAACCATAATACGCCTCGGAAGTACACACCAGACAAAAATCGCCCATTGAAGATGTGTTTTTCAAACTAGGATGAAGGCGCATTTGTAAAATAAAAAAAATTTAATTGAACCGTCGTAAGGCAAATGGTATACAAATATAGCCATCAAATACAAAAACAAAAAACAATGTTGCTCAAAAGACAGACAAGATTCAAAACCCGAGCAAGTATCCTTTCTACCAATAAGTTTCTTCAATTTAATCTAAATTATGATTGAAGTTATCTATCGTATAGTGACTATTTAAAAGTGATGAAACTGGCCCTACTAAATAGACCGTAGCATTTGAAACCTCGTTAGGTTACAGCAATATTCAGTTAAAGTTTAAAGCAAAATGTAATCGCTTCTAAGGAGACAAGTCACGCTAAAAGGCCATAAGAGAAACGCCCAGACCACTTCCTGCACTACCCGCGGTCGCCGGAGATGGGCTATTCATTTTGCTATTGGCACTCTGTAGGTATACATTTTAGAGTCAAACTGAAATGAACTTTATCACATTCACATGTAGTTCATTAAGCTGTGAATATTTTTTTGATACATTAATGAAAACTTTCATAAACATTATTGCCAGGGGTAAGAAATGCCAACTATTGTCAATATTCGATTGATGAGGAGTATGGGCCGAAACACCACCACGCTGGTCCAATGCGAGTTGCTGAATTCAGTACTTTCAACTTTTTTGCCAGTTATTTGCAGCACAGCCTATCTATGTATAAAACCGCGACTTAGGGTGAGTTTTTTGATCCGTAGTCACAGTAACCATGTTGAATTATAGACCAATAATGTCAATGGAAAAAACATAATGTGTGACGTCAGCTTGAAAAATAGTTAAGTTTGCGATAAAAATTCGTAGAAATATACATAACATCAGCTGTGTATCCAGCCGCCATCTTCCTAGTCCCATTATCGTCTTGTGGTTAAATCGTCTATGATTATTTGACTTTAGTTATGTTTGAAAATTCGACTATTGGACAAGCTGTCATATCACGACGTCGTACGTAGGTAACATACCGGTAAACCTGACCACGGATCAAAAAACTGACCCTTAGTTAAGATAAGCATATGATTCTTGTTTTAGAAACGGTTGTTGGAACAAAGACCTGACTTTTCAATAATAGATTTAACAGGATCTGAGCTGAGCTAAAACACCTCTTTACAATGCCAACTGAATTCAATCGGAGTGTAATTTCCATCGCAAACATTTGTTTTAGAAATGAAGCGAGAGCGGTCGTGTTAATGGCTCTATTGAGTAATCTATGTCAACTGACCACTGCCACCAATATCTATTAGCAATGCAAGTGCAAACTCACTAAATACAAACCAGATGTCGCTTTAATCTGATTCCACATGAGTAAATTACAAGATCGTGTCGACTCTGGACACTCGCCAAATGGCTAGCAGCATCAGCCGCGATTGCCGCTGATAATTCCTTCAGCTTCTAGCTCGAGATATTTAATTTCGTGCCTTTTTCTCCTAGTTATTTAAGACTTTAGTCTTACACGGATGGAAACATATACCAGTTTTGTAACTGCTGTAGTCTTGGTTTGTATTCTTGTATTCGTATTGTTATTTATAACGATACGATTCAAAATGATCCTAAGGTCAATTACTATCTATAAATATGGTTATAAAAATGTTACACGTAGGGTAGCTGTACGAATACACTTTTATTGTTAGGAAGATAATTGGGCAGCAAGATATTACAGCGAAATAATTCTTTGGGCAGCAATTTATGTATATGTTACCAGAAATGTATAAAATGTTGGTAAAGGATCAACGAAGGACACATTCCTAGGAAATTTATTCCGATTATATAAGTGAAGGTTATTTTTTTATGACCCGTAAAAACAATACTTGTGTCGTCAACACATATCAAACAATTTGGCAGCAGAGAAAACATTTGAGTTACTTCACAATTAGTAATTTTGCTGACAAATTAGAAATATCTGCTGCCCCTAAGTTGCTGCCCAATAAGTTATTTTGGTGACCAATTTAGAAATATGTGCTGCCCATGTTGCTGAACAATCGTATTTTTTTGCTCCCTAAATTAAAATTTTTGCCAACCGTTTAAATAACACCGTTATTGTTATGCCATTCAAAGGGCAGGTACGGGAGAGCCATTTAATTGATAACATAACAACATAACATATCAACACGCCTTTTCCCGAAGGGGTAGGCAGTGGTTTTAACACCCACTTGTCACCATTTCGCATTAATTGATAGATAGATAGATGGACAAAATTCTTTATTGCAACTAATAAAAACACAGAAATATAGTAAAGAAAAAAAATACAATGCAACACAGGCGGCCTTATAGCTAATAGCAATATCTTCCAAGCAACCTTTGGGCAGAGAGAGAATTAAAGAAAAAGTAGGTGCATATATAAACTACTATATATAAATTACATAATATATTATATGCATATACATAAATAAAATTACATACTATATCATATAACGATAACTTTCGATATAACTCGTTAACTAGGAACTGTCTGTTTTTTTACCACGCTCTTTTACTTTAACATTAAGAGTATACTAAAAAGAAGCGGACGGGACAAATAAGAGCCCACGAATAGAATTTTATTTAAGGACACTTAATTTTATACCCACTTACAAAGAGAACACTTAAAAAGTTAGAAATGCTAAGTATACAAATATTGGGCAAAGTTATCCTTAACGTAACGTAATCGGTAAATGTCTCAAAATGACTTTCGAGGCACAGGCCAGCAGATGGCAACACTCATCATCTAAATCGCGCTTACGAAACTTGCTCGGAACGGGGACATAAAATATATCCAGTTCCGAACTGAAACTCTTTGGCCGTGGTCTCAGATTCAACCGTAACAGGGCTATTTCCTTGTAATTTGGTCTTTGATTTATCCTCTGTAAGTATTACAGTTGGTTCCTATCGCTACTGGTGTTTTGATTATTTAGATAACTACTAAGGGCGAATTCAACCAAATTGAGATAAGTAACACGGGAATAGTAATACCAAACTGAGCTGAAACGATTGGTCGAATCTGCCCTATGTTAAACGAGAAATTGACACATTCGTGTGCGAAAAACTGCGTGCTCCGTTAAAATAATATTACTCGCGTGTAGCCAAACATGAAAAACTAGGATAGCTAATCGGCTTCGCCCTTAGGGCAGATTCGACCGATCGTGTGAACTCAGTTTGGTATTACTTTATTATATTCTCGTGTTACTAATCTCAATTTGGTCGAATTCGCCCTTAAGTAGATATTTAAATAAAAATCTAACAAAGAGACAAAATTATTCCTAGATGCTAAAGGAGTGACAAAATATACACAGCTACTATTCCAATGAAAATATGATTTTTGTACACATAACATAACATATTATCATCACGCCTCTTTCCCCCGAAGGGGTAAGGCAGAGGTGTTAACGCCCACATTTCGCATGCACACACGCACGCACGCACGCACGCACGCACGCACGCACACGCACAAGTTTGCAAGTTTTAGTAATGGGAATGGCGATATCGATTATGTATGCAACTTTATTATTTTTGTCATGTACGGTGATATCTGGTCTATCTATATTTAGTCTGCCTATATTTAGGTTTAAAAAAAGTCAAATTCAGTAAGCAATGAACTCGATCAAGTTCATGTTCATTGCTTGAAGTTAAGTAGTGCAATAACCTCCTTCGGGTCAAAATAAAAAGGGTCGGTCGTAGGATTTAAGGGCAGTAACTACATACCTGTAACACGCTGGTACCTTATGCCGTGTGTTAATAATGTTACTGTCAAGCCGCTATACTTGACATGGGTCGAGGCTCAATAGCACGATCAAGTTTCCCTTAGTTGTATTTCACGAATGTATGTGGAACATGGACCAATATGCTTTTTATGACCCAAGTTGTTCTAGGTTACGATAATACTTCGAGAGAGCTTTGTAAATTATTAGTATACTTGTACGATGAACAAAATGGACCGAGTACAGAGAAAATGAGAGGTACGGAAATCCTGCGCGCTTCGGATTTTTGAAGCTAACCTTTGTTGCTGGATATGATTGAGAATTTTCGCTGCGATATTCATGATTCCACATATAAAACGAATAATCAACATAGAAAACATTATGAGCATAAGCCAAATAGTTGGGCAACATTTTTCACAAATTCAAATTGAACAGCAAATGATCACGAAAATGATAAATAGAGAATATTATATTTAATTTTTTTTTATTATTAGGTTTCATAAAATTTAATTAAGCTTCGAATATTTTGATGCAAGCTGCATCTTCAATTTCGCGTTATTTACGGCCTTTCATTTAACGTTAACACAATTATTTTATGTAAATTTGATGTCCCTTACGAACTTGGCTTATTAACTACAAGCCTGGCTTAAAGCCCTTTTTGGAACCCAAGACGCTGTAAATGAATATCGTTTTACATTAACATAGAAATATTTTCATTTAAATTTCAGCTCTGACTGGCGAACTAAATGACAATACTTTTGTACGTCGTGTCCTTGGCATAAATAAGATTGCCTTAGTGTTTTGGGGCCTTTACTTTAATCTTCTACGGGCACTACCAAAATTTTATGCAACATGGTATATTTAGTAAAATGGGGACTTGTTGTCCAATCTCAATCAATGAAGTATAAAGACAAAAGAGACAGAGGAAAAGCAGAACACACACAAGAGGAAAATATTAATGATTCAGTAAGCGAGATCCAAAATTAAAATTTTAATACAGGTGAACACTATTCTACTCGTGGCATGAGCTGCTGCGTTTAAGCAGTCGAAGGTGATTGAGTTTTTAATAATTTATAATGATGAACCCACAATCAACTCAACTCACAGTGGTTAAGTCCATGAACGAGTATGCAGTATCTTTATTGGCTATTATCTTTATATGGTGCTGCCTGGCTGTAGTTTAATTTGTTTTATGGGCATGAATGCGTTGAGTTCATAACGATATTTTATTGTAGAATTTACATGACTGATTATTGGAATGTTTGTAATATTATTGATGTAACGTAAATTATACAAATATTTGTTGGTATCCACGCTTACAACAAGATCAGGAATCGTTAAAATGAATACAAATTCATAATCTCCCTTACCAGGCTCAACCCGCCCGTAAACGCGCTTTATCTCCCTGATTTGATTTCTTAAATATAAAATTGTTTAACCTGCTATTTTATTCAAAGCGGAAATATCCGGATTTCCTTATTATTTGTATCCTGAAAATCTACGCTTTCCGACTAACGTCGGGGATCTGGGCAAAACCTCAAAATCCGGACCATCTGAACTGAAGTAAACCTGGGATTGGTTTGACGGTAAAACCCTGTGAGTAATATTGACTGTGATATACCTACCGACGAGCTTAATGTGTCTCCAATTGTACAGATATTTCGTACGACAATAAGGACTTTGTTCGTTTTTGAAATTGGTAGAGTTAATTCACATGATTTGAAATATCATGTTGATAATAATTTATGAGTAAAATGTAATAGAATACAAAGACAATAATTTCATATTTGTAACTCTTACTATTTGAAAGTCTGTTTCTATAATTTAAAACGTCGACGTGTCGATGCAAATATTCTTTACCAGGTTTTGCTTTATGTTGCTTTCAGAATGAGGGAATATTACAAAGGTATTGAAGGAACTTGGTCCAGTTTTTAAAAAAAAAATCGCAGTAATTTGAATTCAATTCTCAGCAAGTTAGGGCGAACCATAAATTAAGTGCATCTCAAAATGAGGGCAGCCGGCAGCTGGAAATAATCCAATTCACTTGTGTGTTCTTTTTGCTCATTACATTCCTATAAAATGTGTGAAATGAGGGCAACTGAGAAAATTTAACAAAATAATATAGAATTTGGCACTAAAAATCTCGGGCTGGTGTTTATTTCCCAATTTAATTAACCTATTAAGCATTTAGAGTTTCGTTATTTTGCTGATGTATTTTGTTCAAGCTATTTAGATTCTACACAAAACAATACTGTCAAAAGAACAAAACAAAATGTTGGTGATTAAGCAAAGAAAGTGAAAGCGACATCTGAATTTTATAACAATGTCTTTCGGTCAGTGTAATAATTTTTTAAAACATACCACTATAATAATAAAAATAACTCAATAATTTCAATAATTCACTATAATTATTGCCCGGTGCATGGCAACCGCGTTGCCCCCTGCTACATTGGGGGTTACATATTAAGGAAATTGCATGTATGCATTGTGTAACTCAAACCTACCTCTTTGGTGATTTAGTCTCCATGACGCATATAATATTAAGTTACGAATATTTCCATCGCATCTCTCATACAAAAAGCTGTCCTAACCTATATTGCATTCCAAATACATTGAACATTAGTCATTTTCAAATCACCCAACCACCCCCATATATCAAGGACAGGGCATGCGTAATTGAAGCCATAAATAATTGTTTGATCATAAAATTTTAATAAATAATTCAGGGTTTAATCGGAGCGTTAATTGCAGCGGGTGTACGAGTAAAATAAATCTTTATATTTAAAATATGATCGTGTGTCGCTTTTGTTAATGCGAGCGTGTTTTCAATCCTTCCGTCGGTTTATCCGGATTGATGCGTGGTGGGCAGTGAACCGTATATAAATTTCTGAAACACAATACCTTTGGAATATTGAGTAGCACATATTAATTTATGAATCGATAAGGTTATCGATGAGGTTTATACAAGTATGCTTAAAGTTTGATTTTGTGGGACCAAAACGCTAACTAAATATTAGCTCCTTACCTATGAAATTGGTGTTTTGCATGGAGATTTTGGGGAATTCTGCATTTTCCATACTAAATTTTTTTCAGTTTTCTTCACAACGACAAATCCAAAGATAATAATATTTGGCATCTATCATTAGACAAGCTTAAGTAATATGTGTAATATCACACTTCATAAAAATTATTTATCGTTTTTAAGTGGATGCAAATAAAATGATGTATTCGGGAGGCACTTAAAAAGAGTTGTCTCCGTGTTCAATTTTAACACAATTAAACTTACAACAAATTATCAAAACAAATCAAAAGAGCTCAAAAATATAGTCTATTTTTAGACGAGGTAATTATTTTTTAGGAATACTCTGAATCTTAATAGTTACAGACAAAATACTAAGAGAGAAAAAAAAACACCAATTTCATAGGTAAGGACCCAATATATAAAATTAAAATATAGTATAGCTGGTCATCCCGGATATTAATAGGTATATTGATTATTAATATTAATATCTTTGACCCTTCTTTTTAAATACATGGCGTCAAAGCAATGTAGATTTGTGTGCTACGTACTGGTGACCATATACAGAAAAGCCTTAAACATTAAACCGTTGACGATCATATGAAGGTTGCAGAAAGTCGCAGATTTTTTATTAAATTTGAATTTTGAGGCTTTGCTTACTGACTCTTGTTATTTATTACTTTATTATAACCGTCTAATAATTTTTGAATTGATTCTGCGAACTTTCTGTTAATAGCCTCTCAATTGAAAATAGCTTTAATGTGATTTAACAACCTTGTTTTATCATACCTCTCGCAGCAGTGAACTATACTCTGGCATAGAACCTACTACAGTTTCCACGCCAAAATATAGTTCGCTGCTGAAAAATCTATAGACCTAATAATTTGAGCAGCGCTATCTTACAGTAAAGCTCTAAGGTAATGGAATTTTTGTACTCCGCTGATTATCGTGTTGCTATTGAAGCGGATAGGTGTGGACTGTATAATTTCTGAATAGGAAGGCGGTTTAAGGTGAAAAAACTATAATTATAAGAGAAAATACAACACATACAAGAACAACTACCTTTCGTAACTAAGGAAACAATAAGAGCAAAAAACAATAGGTATCAAAATGTAAATAATTCAAAAATGACATAAATGATGGTGTCTATAGAAGAAACGAAAGTGTCCCGGAACTCAAGCCAGCATACTATAATCACCCAAAAACTTAGGAATGTGTATAGTAGATAATTTAACACTTTTTGTTGCGTTATTCCTTCCCTTCATCATCTTTTTGGTCATCACTGATAGATGAGGAAGATTGAGATTTTTTATATGAATTGAATAATACTTGGGATTTTGCCATAGATCGATAGAATAGAGATTCAAACTCATTTCTATATGCTTCTTGCAATTCCATATCTTTCTCATAATCAGTGAGATCCTTTATACTAGTCTGAATATTATTGAACTCTTCGAAAATTGTATTAATTTCTTCTATTCGTAATTTAATTTCAAACGATTTTGTTTCGTCACATAAAGAACCATTTATAAAAGTATTATATATAAGTAACTATATCATTTTCTCAGTTCAATAGTTGCCATAACAACCCATGGTGTGGTCATCCCCAAAATTTCTACTTCATAGCTTCCTGTTCCACATCGCTTACACAAAATGTAGTTAACTTATTTAGAAAACTGCTCAGTGAGCTTCGGGAGGGCGAGAAGCCGTCAAACGAAATCTTGACTTGTTTCACGGTTGGCTGTCTCCCAGACGCGAGCTTCAGTGCTCCTAGTTTTGATGCACTATGGCCTTTAAATTATAGCTTATATTTACATTATTACTGTGCACACAGCTTAATCTCTTTCTACTAAGCTTACACGTACCTGGGATTAAATCTGTAACAAAATTACGTACCGAGTTTAAGAAATCATATCATTTCATCAATCAAGTTTCCCAGAACTTTCCATCGTTGCGATAAGGGCACCTATTGTATGATATAGTTATTGAATGAAAATAATAAAAGATTGAATGAAATTGTGGTTTCGATCATACTAGCGTAATAAGGGCTCATTCATATCAAAACTAGACGATTATAGGAGTGTGCTCTGCTGACATTAGATAGGCAATTTTCATTGTAATCGAAAATAGCACCATGCATTGTCAATATTATTGGGACAAAGCTTGAAATCGGATCCCTGGAGAGTAAATCATGAAAACCAAGTAGCATGTAGTGTTTTAAATATGTACTTAAAAACACAGAATCCAAAGCAGTGCACTATCAGATTTAGCAATTTGGACATAGTCCAAAATTACGAACTGTGATGGTAGATTTTCACTTGAAATATGCAGTCAAAGTTGAGTAAAATGTGGACAACCGGAGTTTAATTTGTTCCGATGTACAACTTAAAAGCAGGTACGGTGCGCCAGATACTGTGCTACCTTTATAATGAAACCTGAAGCGTCACTTTGGAGCTCTTACCTTTCATCTTTAGCGTTAATGCCCTAGTGTTAAAGGCAGCGCCATCTGATGAAACTTTAATATACTTCTCCTAAACCGCCTCTCTGGTCTAGTAGTTGATTGATCGGGAAGCCTGGGATTCGATTCTACGAGGAGGCAGGGGTTTTTCTGCTCTGGTTGGTGGTAGAGCTTCTAAGCCCGCCTTACTAGCTATACCGTCTTACCTAAATATGTCGCCATAATAACAATGTCTTAAAGCATCGCTGTGTTCCGGCACTTAAGATAGCCAGTTCCTCAGTTGATGAGGAATTCAGGTGAAGCTGGCTTACACCTTCGGCCTTATCGTCACTTACCATCAAGTGAGATTAAGCCCTGTCATATGTAAAAAAAAGTATTTCCAGGCCTAAAGCATTAAAGGTGCTAAGCCGGTACGAGTCCGAAATATCCTGTATGGCAGGACTCACTCCTTGCCCCGAGCCCGGAAGGCTGCCAAATCCCCAAATACCGAAACAGAAACCCGGTATGATATAACGATAAAAATGTTTTTGAAAATGAACTGTCAAAAATTCCTTGGATATACCCAAATTTTTTTTTCTATATGTAATTTGACAACCACGTTGAGATATTGTGTTTTGAATAGCTCATAGGGCTGATGAACAAAAATGAAATAGGTATAAAAATAAAAGGTTGACATTATAAAATACAAATAACGCCAAAAATATAAGAGATAGATAAGAAAGAGGCTGTTCAGGTAATTTATGGAACACTATTAAAAATTCCATTAAGAATCACTATTTAAATGCAAAGGAAAATCACCTTTGTTGTGTGACCTTTTTTGCGGACCGTACGGGCTTTGTTGGCTAAGCGACAGGAATGTGTGCCCTTTTGAGCAAAATGGAATCTGTTAAGTAGTTGCTAATTGTAGCGGTTGACATTCAAAAGTAATTTTACCCTGTCTACATTTAAAGTGGTATTTATTTTGAAGCACAAAAATAAATGAGTGCTATATTTGATTGGAATCTTTCCTCTAAGATACACTTTCCTCAAAGGTACACTTTTGAAAAATCTCCGCTTTTGTTCCTGTAAGATACACTTTGGCCAAGTACAGCAAACCAGAAATGTATTACTGCAAGTTTTGAAAATTAAATAATTCAAAGATGGCTATATTGATGCTTGTTGGCGCTTTTTGATTCATCCCCACAACCAAAGCTTGACGCGATTTTTTTTGTAAGTAATTATTATTAATTCACAATAGTTTTCGATAATCTTATAGACGAATACAATATAAATTTTCTTACTCAGTCAAATACCCTATTGCTTTTAAGTACAAAGTCATACAATCATCAGTAAACAAACTAAAAAAAGAAATTATGTTTATGAAAATAATGGCCAAACGTATCAATGAACTTTAATTTGACATTCATTTGTTTTTACGGAATTCACTTGTTTTCCGATGTTCATTTGTTTATAAGGCATTCTCTTGTTTGTACTCTTGTTTATACAAACGAGTAAGACTAGAGGCTTCATTTAACCCTATTGTCGATATTTAAGTTATTAATTTATTCCACAACTATACCTAAAACTGTATCTACGAGGAAAGATTGTTAACTATAATACCGTGCGTGTAAAATAAAAACTTTTATGATTCCTTTTAGTATACGAATACCGAGAACTATTTGATCGGCTCCCTTTTGTTAGTAATTGGAATTAGGATAATCGGTTCCGAGTAATAGGACCGGGGCAGTTTAGCTTCGGCTTATAATGATTGGACAGAAAATTTACCGGGATATCGAAATGTGATACGATTTCTGTGAATACAATGGATTTCTTGCCTTGTAAATAGCTGTTACAAGTTATTTTACTAATACCTTGATAATTCGTATTTACTGTTGTGTGTGTTGGATTTGTGGTACCTACTCTACTTACACAAAAAATATTTGCTTACTAATACAAAAAAAAAAAAAAATTGTTTTTGGACCTTTTTGAGGAAGAGGTTTAAATTTTTGTTTTAGGTATTAAAAACAAAGCAACTTCCGCATTGGCTGGCCTTTTTATGGGAGACCAACATTTTGCGATCTGGAGTTCCTTTATGTAATTACAAGCCATCCCGTCCAGCCCCTTTTTTCGAAGCAATGCCAAACGATACGTTACGAAACAAGAAATATTTTTAGGTACGAAGAACTTCATATTTTCTTTGAATTGGCTACTTTTTGAATTTTAAAAACTTTAGTTTATTATTTCATAAACGCTTCAAGCTTCCATAATGAGCTTAAAGTTCATTGTTATCCAGGTTGGGAAGTAACAACTTCAAAAGTTTGAAACTTAAATAGTTTTCTTTAGCCTTAAGTTATATTTAAGCAGATTACATAAAACAGTGTAAGTAGATAAGATTTATAACGTTTACGTTAAGTTTATAAGCTGTCAAGTTGAAGTCATAAGTAAGTTCTATACGGAGTAGTTAATAATTAGTTAATAATTAGGGTATGGATGTTTTATTGAATGGGCACAACTTGCATACACTATGAATTAATTCAAAGTGTTTTTTAAATATTTATTAAACCTACTAATTTCGTAGAAGGCGTGTGTAAAAGGCAACTAATTATTCAAAACTAATCATCCAATAGTTTATAAAAGGCTACGGGCTCACCACCTGTCACGCTGAGCGCTGTCACTGCTCGGAGAAGCGGACTATGGCAATAGACTGCTTTTGCGGTGCTTTTACCTAGTCTCTGACTAACCCTTAGGGGATAATAGTCGTGATTATGTGTATATCTATGTAATAAATCTATAACGTCGAAATGAAGCAAATCTAAACATACCGTTTTTTATGTTGGTCGAAATGGAAATATTTTAAACGTGTGGTTTTTTATTTATATTTTAAATACCTAATTGGAACAATATAATCGTTTCAAATAAACACAATGTCAATAAAAAAATTACCACACGTTCAGATTGATAATTCTATGCCCGTGCTAACGTAAAAGACAATCTTGTAGTGAAGGCTGCTCTGCTGAAGGCAAACACCAAATTGCTCGCTAACTTGAGATTACACGGGCGTCTACCCCCCACCCCCCACCGCCCCATCTTACAGCAATCTCGCCGTAGTTGGAAAAACTAACAAAACTTGACCTAACTTTATGGACTTGTCATCTCAATTGTCGGCGCAGTGTGTCGAACGGTTCTTATATTCCATTAGCATTTTTTAGTCTAATGTTTTAGTATATTACCTATGAAATAATTTCATAGGTCCTTACCTATGAAATTGGTGTTTTGTATGGAGATTTTGGGGAATTCTGCATTTTCCATACTAAATTTTTTTCAATTTTCTTCACAACGACAAATCCAAAGATAATAATATTTGGCATCTATCATTAGACAAGCTTTAGTAATATGTGTAATATCACACTTCATAAAAATTATTTATCGTTTTTAAGTGAATGCAAATAAAATGATGTATTCGGGAAGCACTTAAAAAGGGTTGTCTCCGTGTCCAATTTTAACACAATTAAACTTACAACAAATTATCAAAACAAATCAAAAGAGCTCAAAAATATAATCTATTTTTAGACGAGGTAATTATTTTATGGGAATACTCTGAATCTTAATAGTTACAGCCAAAATACTAAGAGAGAAAAAAAACACCAATTTCATAGGTAAGGACCCTATATTATTATATAACCACTGTACAGTCACGTGAAACAATATGTACCTATGATTTACAGTAAATGACTCCCAATTGAAAGGAGAAAAGACTATACCTGTCAAATATGTACACATATGTATGCTTATTTAGATTTTCAACAAGAGCTGAGCTAGATAAAAGCAACATCTTCTTTGATGGATACATTTTCAAGCAGTGATTGTTTTAAATTAATATACCTACTAATAACCGCATTTAATGGTAACATGATTTCTGGCTATATTTCCGATTTTCAATTCCGATTAATGACTTGCAAATGATTGATGGTGTCAAGCTTGAGTTAACGATTACGGAAATTGCCATTGATATAACTAATTCAGGCACCAGAGAATTTTAATGTCCGTAAAGTATTGGAAAAACATTAACACCGTGTCGCCGTTCCGAAGATTTTTTTCGTCTTTGCGGAGAAAGGAGTTGTTGTTAGTACAGTATTATTTCATTTTTACAGGATAATTTTACTACTTTGATCACTTTGATTCATTATAACACTAGCCCGTGACGTCGTTCGCGTGGCTATTTATTTAAAGCCGATACAAGTTTACAAAAAGTTTTTGGGTGTTTGTTAACACTGCATTGTTTTTTTACAAAGTGCTCAACATTACATTTCTACCTCTTATTAGCAAAATGTTGATTGTTAATATTGGGACCTTACCTATGAAATTGGTGTTTTTATTCTGTCTTAGCAATTTGTCCGTAACTGTTAAGTTTCAGATCATTCTTATAAAATAATTGCCTCTTCTAAAAATAGACCATATATTTGAGCTCGTATTATTTAATTTGATAATTTTTTGTAAGTTTAATTGTGTTAAAATTAGACACAGAGACAATTATTTTTAACTGCCTCCAGAATACATCATTTGATTTGCATTAACATAAAAACGATGAATAATTTTTATCAAGCGTTTTCATACACATATTGTTAAAGCTTGTCTAATGATACATGCGAAATATTATTATCTCTGGGTTTGTCGTTATGAAGAAAACTGATAAAATGTTAGTATGTAAAATGCAGACATCCCCAAAATCTCCATACAAAACACCAATTTCATAGGTAAGGACCCAATAGTTGAACTAATTAAATTATCAAAATAGCATTTCTTGTCTGTGTCATCAAATTAATTGTTACATTTTGACGGAATATGTCACATAATGCCCGGTCGAGCAGATATTGATAACCACGGTTACACCCGCGCGGTACCCGTTCCCATAAGAATATCGGTATAAAAAGTAGTCTATGTCCTTTCTCAGGGTCTAGACTATCTGTGTTCAGTAGTTTTAACTTATGATGTAATCATCTTGTTGTAGTCATGACCTATTCAAAGCTAGGCAGAAGAAGAGAAGATTATGTAGATTATTATGTAGTATATTGGAATTCAGTGGATTGCTAAGTGGTTTCAAATGCCTAGAATACAAGTACTATCTACGTCTAAAAATTGCTCTTGCTTATAACCTAGAGATACACAATTAATCCAACAGAACACACAATGTATGGTGATTCGAAAAATCCAGCAGTGGACTAATACAAATTATAATGTACTGTGATCACATAGTTTCTTGAATTGGGGTAAAATTAAAAGGTTTTACCTTTTAATTTTAATGAAAAGGTTTTACCTTTTAATTTTAATGAAAAGGTTTTACCTTTTAATTTTAATTAAAAGGTTTTACCTTTTAATTTTAAAGTTAAGGGGGTTAAAGGGTAGACAATAAAAGGATAGTTATTTTGACATTAAGGGTCTGTTTTACAATCGATAAGAAAAGTCATCATTGACAAATAATTTACTTCTTAATTATATCCCTCCAAGAGCATGCTGTACGTTTCACATATAATGCGGTAATTTACCTTACTCAGAGATTGTGAAACGCAAGATGGGTGTTTACTTAGCAGTTATTTTCTAAGTAGTTAATAAGAACTTTACTTATCGATTGTCAAACAGGCCCTTAGCCTTGATTCTTAATTCCAAATAATAAAGAGAGCATGCTATAAGGTGACAGCCAGTTAAACGAACAAGGATTCATTATAGGAGACATTTTTTAAAATCACCTCTGTGTCGCTGATAAAGTACTTTTTGTGAGGGATCGAAGGTTCACATTTCCGTTGGTGTCAAATGCTTAAGCTTCACCTCTCTTGTTTCTGCCAAATGAGATGAGAATGATTTACGACAGCACTAAAGTTGACCTTTCTGTCACTACGGATATTAGGTTCCGAATACTTAATTAGGACGGTAAGAATAAATAGATATTATGAACGATTTTGGTATAGAAAAATTTGTAACTGTCAGGGTGTACTTAGTCAAATGACTCGTAATAGAATAATCGTAGGTCTGTGACAAATGTATGAAATGAATAATTTTGTGCGTTTAACATAATATGTGTATAACTAGAACTTGTGTATAACTTGAGGAGCTCAGTGGCGTAGCGGATAGTACGCTTTGGCTTTAGATTGAAACCAAAGCAGCTTTCGCCATGGTCAGGCCGCGGATGGGTGACCAAATATTTGTGATTTCGAGCTCCTCCGTGCTTTGACCATTCCTACCCACCAACCCGCATTGGGCCAGCGTGGTGGTGTTACGGCCTATACTCCTCATGTGTTTCCTCATGAGGAAGGCCTGTCCCAGCAGTGGGACTTATATAGGCTGATGACGTCGACGTATAACTAGAAAATTGACCTTTGATCGGCCGTTGGGCTGGGTTCATGAGTAGCGACCACTTACTGGGAAACGCAGCGTTGGTAGGAGCCTACGAGGTAGACCGACGATCTGGTGAAGGTCGCGGGAAGCCGCTGGATGTGGGCAGGACCGAATGTTATGGAAATCTTTGGTGGAGACCTATTAGGTCCTTACCTATGAAATTGGTGTTTTGTATGGAGATTTTGGGAATTCTGCATTTTCCATACTAACATTTTATCAGTTTTCTTTACAACAACAAATCCAGAGATAATAATATTTGGCATGTATCATTAGACAAGCTTTAGTAATAATGTGTAATATCACACTTCATAAAAATTATTTATCGTTTTTAAGTAAATGCAAATAAAATGATGTATTCGGGAGGCACTTAAAAAGCGTTGTCTCCGTGTCCAATTTTAACAAAATTAAACTTATAAAAAATTATCAAAACAAAACAAAAGAGCTCAAAAATATAGTCTATTTTTAGACGAGGTATTTATTTTTTCTGAATCTTAATAGTTACAGACAAAATACTAAGAAAGAAAAAAACACCAATTTTATAGGTAAGGACCCAATATATCCAGCAGTGGACAGCATACGGCTGATAATGATGAATGACCGGAAAAACGCCGAAGATTTTTTTGCTGTATTCAATCTAAACATATTGTACCTAGCTTGATTTGAACTCTTGAGCGCCTTCTTATCTTCTTGTGCATTTGCTTCTTGTTCGTATAGGTATATAGTGTATTTCATTTTTTTTTTTCTAAGGTATTATACTGGTATTTGAATAAAGTCAGTGATATTGTATGCAGTTTATTGTGGGATGAGTTTTTTGATCCGTAGTAATAGTTACCTAAAAAGTTATAATCTAGAATAGCGTCAATGAAAACGCCAAAATGCATGGCAAATTGTTAAATTTGCGATGAAAATTCGAAGCAATATATATCAGCTGTACCGCCAGGCGCAATTTTAACTAATCCCAGCATCGTGTTGTGGTCAAATTGTCTATAATTATTTAACTTTAGTTATATTTGAAATTCCACTATTAGACAAGCTGTCAATTTTCACGAATAAGTGAGGGCTTTAAGCTGTGCCCGGCGTAAAAGGCGTGTCCTTGATTATTAGACACTTACCTTTACATAACATCGATTTTTATATTTAAACGGAAAAAGTCAAATTTTCACCACACATCACTCTAGAAATTACATTTGACGTCTCTTCAGAAACAAAAGGCAAGCATAGCCTACTCGATTCACAATATTATTTTTTATTTTACATCTCTCATGTTCGGTAAGTAGGTCCTTAATACCAGATGCGGGTTGTAAGTGATCAATTACCGCCCTAGGTTAATAATGTAGCTAGAAACGCCCTAGGGCGGTAAGTAATAAAAAAAAAAACTCTTTCAAAAAGTTCGCGTACATCTAACCATCTTACTGGCACTAGACATCATGCATTCAGCCCAATGACGAAAGAGGTCGCTTCGCTATTTTCATCAATTTTGAATATCGAACGGCGAAGCTAAATTTAGTTCTTGAAAATAAATTTATTTATTCTTGTAATGCCTTTTTTTCCACTTACCTCACAATCGAGATGTAAAGCAGAGTAGTTAGCTCGGGTGTAAGCATCAATTGCACCCTCGAACTATAAGCGCCCTCGCTGCGCTCGTGCGCCTAAATATCTCGGGCTGCAATTGATGCCTTACAGCCCTTGTCTACTAATCTACTATTAATATGGCCACCATTAAGGCCGAATCAGTATTATGTGACGACATCAACACGGCACAAAGAGGTAGCTAGAGGTAAAATATCCCCTAGTGAGTGGTCAACTATTTTCAACAGTTGTTAATGCATCGATCTATTTTTTGCACCTCTATATACCTAGTAGCTCACATAGTTCCCTGCCATTATCGCGATTTTACTATCACAATCTAACTCGTATAAACTTGCACTTCAAAAGGGAATGTTGCACTTGACAGGTCGTAAAATTTGATTTATCTCTTTCGACGGACTGAAGTAAATCTGTATTGAAGTGCGCTTGAAGGTACCAATATTGTCAGTGACACCTTCGTTGGGGTGTATGGGTGTGTGGATTGACTGACACTCTGCTATGCCGAGGTATCTCTCGAATTCTGTGAGTCGTAGTTTATGCAATTTATTGTCGCAGTGGTAAAAAAATATTAGAATATATTGATTACAGTTCATAATTTTAATTATTATATTGAAAGGAAAACAACTGAAGTGGCAGTGGGCTGGTCACATTTGTCGTAGAACTGACGACCATTGGAGTCGTAAAGTTCTTGAGTGGAGACCGCGACTCGGCAAACGCAGTGTGGGACGCCCTGTGACAAGATGGGATGACGATATTTGTAGGTTGGCTGGAGTGGGCTGGAACGGCCGAAGATCGAGAGCAGTGGCGTGCATTAGAGGAGACCTATGTTTAGCAGTGGATGAGCATTGGTTGATAATGATGATGATGAAGGACAACTAGCAGCAAGTTTCTTACCCGTTCTTCCCAGAACAAGGCTAGGCATCGTAGATAGTGTGGGCATCTTAGTAATGGAATGCATAATTTGCCATTCTTATGAGTACGTAAATACCGAAACTGAAAAATTATTTGAATTTAAACAAACAGCTGATGAGCTCTTACTTATAGTCAAAACTCGTAAAACATTCAACGTTGGAAGCTGTAGTTTTACTTATTAATATAAAATATTTTCTTTAGGTTTCAGACTATGTATACAGATTTTATATAGGGAATCAATAAGTAATAAAGAGATAAAGTAATACATAAAGCGATAAAGTGAATTCATTTCCCGTTACAATTGCTTCTGTTACTATTCACCAATTTGTATCGTATCAAAATGCTACTAGCATTTCGCAGGGGGTTCAACAATGACGGAACGTTTATGCTCTGCAGTAGAACCAATATAGCCTAAAGATGTTTATATAATAAAGACATTTTATCGAAATTAAATGTCTTTATTAATCTTTTTTATGAAATCGTATGATAGTAGATAACGGCAAATTTTGGCTTAGTACATGATCTCGATTTCATTGAAGAAATTGTAACTATGTTCATATTCATTTATTTGCTATCTTGTATTATTTGTCTATGAGATAATAAACTTATCAGAATCCCTATTCTACTTGTGTATTTACTCACCCGATATTTTGCAATGTGTGTGCATGTAATATATAAATAAAGTTTGACTTGCTTTATTCATTAACAGATAAATTAAAGCATAAAATCCAACAGGAAAATAAAAATTTTATAAGCATTCGAAGGAAAATCGTGTTGAAGAATTTAAGTGGGTGTTCTCAGTCCCAACGCGGATGCACTCAGGGAATTTTTCGAGTAATTTGGATTCTATTCACAGTACCGAGGAGTCGAAAGGCGAGACGGGCCAAATGAACTGGACTCTAGGTTCATTCAGGCTAGGATAGGCAACACTTGCATAATACGTGAAAGTTTTGGCAAACTCCAACGAGGTTCGGAGAAAACGAAATTGACAAATACAAGATGAGGTCTTTTTGTTTGCAAATTCAGGACCACATGCGCTCGACAGATTCTAAATTTTCCGTAATTTCTTTACAAACCATATCTATATTTTTACTCAAACTAAAAATAGAACTACTTTTATGAAGAATTCTTGTCATAAAAATATTTTGGAAGCGCAAAAAGAAATTAAGATTTTATCACGAGAACTGCTTAAAAGATTCCTTTCAACTATCTTACTTATAAATATAAGATAGCGACACATTATTGCTGCGAGTAAATATTTAGTAGTATTTAGTAGGGTCCTTGAGGAAAGGAGCCGGAAAAAATAAAATTGGGATATAATAATATATTACGTTATATACTATACCGAATTTTGTCCACGGACGTATAAAGAATTCGCATGCCAACATAGTTATTCGGGTTACATGACTATATCTTTATATAATGCGAAGGCTGTAAACGGGAATAAATTATAGGTACTGTTTATAAATTTTTGTAGGTGCCCATTTACTGCTGGTTTTTCTAGTAATCTGCCTGATCAAACTAGGTGCTTGCGAGGGTGCTAGATTAATACGTGATTTCTTAAAATAGTAAGAAACAGGTAGTGTAATAATAATAATAATATCCTCAGACATTCACACCTATCAACTAGCCTCATTTTAAGCTAATAATGCTGCTTGTGTTACGGACAAAAGATGACGGATAAATATATTTAATAGATAAATACATATAAATAACCTGAATAAAGAAATAAATAAAAAATATATATAAACATCCAAGACTGGACAACAAATGCCTGAAAATTGGGGATCGAACCCAGAACCTCCTTGGCGACGCCTTGAGACCGGCATACAGACCACTCGACCACGGAGGTCGTCTAAGAAACATGCATACTTATAACCAGTTTCTTAGAAATATACGATACATTATTTCGTAGCCCAATTATTTGTATTATTAAAAATAGTGTGTACTCTATAATTCTCACCTAGTTTGGTGACAGCAAAGCAGTATACGTATACGTTTCACTTTCACGCAAATTAGGAATAGACTGGAAGAAGTGACTCTCGGAACCCATATGAATTTGAAAGTGTTATAATTATGAACTATTTTCTCAGTGCGTGTAATGTTATTTTTTCTTCTGATAATAAAAGATTTTTAAGACTTATAAAAATAGGATTTCGTTTAGAGAAATGAGTTTTCAAACGTTAAAGTCCAAAAAAGTGTGATCCTTTATTCATAAAAAAAGAACAAATATTTTTCATTCCTGCTACATTCCGAGCGTAATACATAAAAACATGAAAGAATAATAACCTCAGTCAAAGTACGAAAGTCGTTTCTGAGTACGAACGCTGTGAAAGGAGTTTTGAATAGAGGATCGAGGATTAGTCAAAACAGTTTTCAACTGTTGTGCAATTTTTATCGTCGCTTTTACTTGTTTCGGTAAACCGTTGAATTTTCTCCGTAAAATGTTTCAGAGAAATGTTTACCTTATCAATGCTGAGCTGAAAGTGGTGTTTTGATACAGAAAATAATATCCAGCTCAAAAAAAGCTGTATGCTGAATATTACTAGCGTGAAGATTTTACCATTTTTATTGTTATAGTAATCATCATTGTACAGTTGATTTGGAACAGAGTACCAGTTACTGAGGACTTTTTACTTGACAGTAAAATGTTGTTTTGAGCTTTTAAAAAACTTGTTAATAAAATGACTTGTTTGTTGTATCACTAATTCTTTTCCTATGTGCTCGTTCTATCTATCTTTCCTCAGTTTTTCTTTGAATCAAAAGTTTAATAAATCAAATATTTTTTGTTTTTAGATACAGACGTAAATTCTTCACGATTTCTACAATCTGGAACAAATGAATATGTAACAATTTGTCATGAAATAGCATACCCTTTATTCTTCTATATTGCACCCTAGGGACCACTGGCGAAGCAAGTAATTATAAAAGCCGTTAATAATACGGAACAAATGTAAGCAAAATATATTAGAACATACGGTATCAAAGTACTCGTGAACGCGTTGCGGTCTCTTCGTGTTAAGTAGTTGTTTATGAGTATTAAAAGCGTTATGCGTTTTTTATATAATATACATTTATTTATCCTTATAATAAATATATTTTCACATTCTTTCAATTACAGACACATTAATAAATATATTGACAACTAGGTAGTTCGAGTAACTCAATATTAAAACATGAGAGTAGGTAAAAACCAGTCACAAATAGTTTCTACCTACTGACCATCACTACTGATCAACTATGCATTGCATATGCATCCCTAAAGCATTTCGATAAATACATGTTGTTGATCTATTAGTCAGTACTCCAGACAATAAAGACAAAGATACCCATATTGATTCTATTGTCGCATGTTTCAAAATTTCTACTAATTCGATCACTAATCGAAAATCGAAAACGGTAAAATATTTTTCGACGCGTACATGCCAAAAATCCCAGCCTTTTTGTTTAAATACACGGTTTCAAACGAATAATTGCTGCAAGGTGGTGTCGGAACATGCTAGAAATGTGTGGGCGGAATGTAAACAATCTGTATGGAAATCAGGCAAGCCTCGTGATAATGTCACTGTGACATCGAGGGAATCTTTTTGTTGCCTTCATGTCGAGTTCCGTGCCTTTGTTTGTTTTGCTAAGTACTTTTAAAGGGACCGGGATAAGTTGTGTAATGTTTTACATAGCTTATTGTCTTTATAATTGAAATACTTTTAAAAAGTTTCATCATCACGCCTTTTCCTGAATAAGTCATAATAGTTTTTTTGCTTTATATGAAGCAATATAAATATGTAAAATGGAAAGAAGTGAAATCATCTTATACATTGCATTTTCTTGGTAGGCAAGGATTACCAATCTACTTGTTACTTGTTGTTCTGGCACATGTCCTGAGTGATGAGTGCTGGCTTCGTTTATGCCTACTGATATTAATCTGTCTTAAAGAAGAAGCTATAACCTAACCTAGCTTGCTTATTGGTATAAATAACTAAGAATTATGCAAAATTAAATGTCCTACATACAAAATAACCATAGACTTTCCTTACTCCTTCCTATTATAAATATTGGGTCCTTACCTATGAAATTGGTGTTTTTTTTCTCTCTTAGTATTTTGTCTGTAACTATTAAGATTCAGAGTATTCCTAAAAAATAATTACCTCGTCTAAAAATAGACTTTATTTTTGAGCTCTTTTGATTTGTTTTGATAATTAGTTGTAAGTTTAATTGTGTTAAAATTGGACACGGAGATAACTCTTTTTAAGTGCCTCCCAAATACATCATTTTATTTACATTCACTTAAAAACGATAAATAATTTTTATGAAGTGTGATATTACACATATTTCTAAAGCTTGTCTAATGATAGATGCCAAATATTATTATCTTTGGATTTGTCGTTGTGAAGAAAACTGAAAAAATTTTAGTATGGAAAATGCAGAATTCCCCAAAATCTCCATACAAAACTCCAATTTCATAGGTAAGGACCTAATATTATTAAACACTATCCTAACAGTACCTACAAACAAAATAATAAGAGGCTTCACACTTTTTTTTTTCAAATAAGTAAGTACTTCAGTATAACTGCCCCCAGAACTCCTAGTACTCAACTTAAACTCTTTATTTTTCTATCCTATGTCCATTTCACAGTCAACAAATTGTAGGCTTCATTGAATGAGCCTACTATAATAATTTAGACAGTACAAATATGACTATCTTGGTCACTGCGACACCAAATTGTAACTTTCTATCCTCCAGGGACTCAAACCCAAGATAGAACTATCTTTATTTAAAGGAATAATAGTTAATAGGTTATATTTAGTTAATAGGTAATTCATTAATATTTTATGAGGCAGCGGTAGCCGAGTTGGAACGGACGTTGGAGGAAGTTGGAGCGGTTTCGATCCCACTGCCTGTACCACTGAGTTTGAATAAAACTTATGTACAGTTAATCGTGAATATTGCTTGCCTCACATTGTGCCCGGTGAATGGCAACAGGATCGCCACCTGTTACATGGGGACCTAACATATCTGGCGAAATGTGGGTGTTTAACACCTCTACCCCTTCAGGGAAAGAGTTATGATATGTTATGTTAATTAATATTTTGTACCTAATTAATTACTATCCTTAATTACTAACTCCATATATGTCCTTTGGTTGGCGATGGATTTGATTTGGTGCTTTTTCATCGTTGTAAGACATACGCTATAGTAGGTCGCTATAGTAGGTAGTAACTCTAGTTAAATACCTAGAGTTAAGGTAGGCGACGTAAGTCACACTTAAAATGTACGTGCAGGAGTCGTTTTTCATTTATATAGTTTTGTTGAGAGAACCTTCTGTTCCTATTATGCATTATGCGGTATATGTACGTAAAATGCATGTTACTGAACATTTATTCAGTTTACGAAACTGTTTTCAGGCAATAGTAGAATAATATATATATAAATATTTGCATGATTTAAATTGTAAGAAAAGCACATTCACATTCAGGCTTATCTTCAACAAAACTGTACAGAAGTGCGTCAACTATTTGAAATATTTGAGCTATTTTTTAAATTGGGGGATTGGATATTTCAGTCACTGGTTTCCTTGGAATATCAAAATAATTTTATTGTACAATGTAAAATTGGGTATTTTTTTGCTTTATAGATAATAATGTGTATAACTGACCAGAGACAAAGAAGATTTATATTAACAGAGAAAGAAAATTTTATATTAAGCACATTGATTAATCGACCTATGTACAGTCAATCGTTATCGGTCAATCGTCATAAATATTAATGTATAGGTATTTTTAATAACATTTTTAATTTGGTGCCAACACATCAACGTAAATCAGAGCCAATATCGGGGCAGTGGAGGGGACCTCCCTAAATTGCCTCCTAGATCGCCTTGTGTGTAGGCAATGTCAGGGCAACATCGGGGCAGTGGAGGGGAGCGCCCTAAATTGCCTCCTAGATCGCCTTGTGTGTAGGCAATGTCAGGGCAACATCGGGGCAGTGGAGGGGAGCGCCCTAAATTGCCTCCTAGATCGCCTCATGTGTAGCCAATGTCAGGGCAACATCGGGGCACTGGAGGGTAGTCCCTAAATTGCCTCCTAGATTGCCTCATGTATAGCCAATGTCAGGGCAACATTGGGGCAGTGGAGGGGAGCCCCTAAATTGCCTCCTAGATCGCCTCATGTGTAGCCAATGTCAAGGCAACATCGGGGCAGTGGAGGGGAGCCCCTAAATTGCCTCCTAGATCGCCTCATGTGTAGCCAATGTCAGGGCAACATTGGGGCACTAGAGTGGAGCGCCCTAAATTGCCTGCTAGATCGCCTCGTGTGTAGCCAATGTCAAGGCAACATCGGGGCAGTGGAGGGGAGCGCCCTGAATTGCCTCCTAGATCGCCTCGTGTGTAGGCAAATCGTTACGATTTTTAGTGTATAGTATCAGCCTATTAGGATCTAATTAAGGGCCGATCTAAGTGACGTAAGTAGACCCCTTTACGGTGCCACTCAGAAATACGTAAGTCGAGTTCAAGTTATTACATAGTTATTAGAAATACGTAAACCCACTAGGAATGTCATATTAGCTAGGTTTACCTAATACGCATATATCACTGTATCTCAGGCCGTGACAATTAAAACTATATTAATGAACTGTAGTGTTATTGACTTTTAAATAAATTAAAATACTTACCAAAATGGTAATTTGAGCTTTTGTTTATCGCAATAAAGTGTATCTCAAGAAAATACTTAAAAATTATTTACAAAATTATTGTTCTAGTAGAATATTTGAACTTTTAAAACAAAAAACTCTTACTTTACAATGAGAAAATAACAAAATTATAAATTTGAAATATTTCAAACAGCGGGTTTGCTGATGAGCGGAGAAATACTGAATTTATTTGTCAAAGTAATATTTCTTCTTTGTAGAATATACCCGGATAATCGTTAATGCCCTGCCCCCGGCGGAATCCCTTGTATAGATTGCGGTATCACCATAAATAACTGCGTAACTGTTTTTATGGAGGAGAAAATTACTCTTTTCACTCACTGCCTTTTATATACTGAGCATTTTTTGTTTACGATTTGTGAGTGAGAGGGATTGACGCTGTAAGTATTTATGGGAAATATGGGGTTCCTGTTCGAAAAAGGACATCTGGTTACTGTAGAGTTGGTATAATATAGAATCACGTTATCGAATCAGGAAACATTTTTCGTGGGTTTTTCAACATCAAATTTATTTTGATTTTTTTTTATTCAAAAATATTAGTCTCCACGCTTATTTATAAATAATTTTTTAAATAAATAATATAAAATTAGGTACTAAAATTGTATATAATAAAATAGTAAATAAATAAAAATATAAATATACACGAAAACGGGTAGTACATGCAGTTGGAACAAAATCCATATTCGATTCCTTATCAACCCCAATGTACTTATAAAGTCCTAACTACTTAAACTCACCCTTGTATAATATGAAAGGAATATACCAAACAAGAGTAAAATATTTATTTACTTTTACTAAGCATACATCAACTAAAAATCACAGAAATGAAATTGAAACTTTTCCTAGAAACAGGCAAACATTTGAAATTGGACAGTGATTTTGTTGGAACATTCACCCAACCCTGATATGTGGGACGAGATACAACCTCGACCGCTCCCATAAAAAATTTAACTGTTTTTGGCAATAAAATGTATGCTGTTAAGCGTGGGTATATCTTACGAAACATCAAGTACACAAACAACAGCAACAATAATAATTATAGCTGTTTTCAGATATTTTCCTTTTTTAGGTTATGTGAATTCATTTCCTTGCACAAAAATTAATCATTGTTTTTTTATGGTGATGAAAATCGGTGAACTGGCGATAAATTGAAATTAATAATGTTTCTACCGAAATTAGTTTTGACGACAATACCACAAACCTCCTCCTCGATTGTACCTTTCCAAAACCGTTTTACAAAATAATATTGTAATTTGATAACAAACACGATAAAAAAAAAATATATTTGCCGTCAAAACTAAAATTAATTATCTCAGGTTCGCAAAACGTATTTTCGCTATTAAATTTCGTCAATTCAATTCGATGCTTTTGAAATCATTGTGCCTCGAATCTTATACAATTAACAAGAAACCAAAGCGCAGTGATTCAAATTAGTGTACCAGGGTACACTTTCAAGTTAATAATACCGAATACGGGATCCTGACTTCAAAAGATGGCTTGGCACTGTGCCAGATGACTCTACTTCTTCTATACACCGTGCCGAGTTCTTTTGCGAAGTGCAAATGAAAATACCTTGGCGAAAGTTCTTATCAAGCTTTCGCGTTATTTATATTTTTTTGTTTTATGAGGCTATTTACGAAAGTGATACTGCAAAAGTAAAAGTTATATGCAGTTATAACATTGTAAACTACATATTTCGACGATATTTTGATAACGTTACGTTTTACTGTAAGCTTATAGAAAAATGTGCAGGAATTTGTATCAAAAATAATCGTTCATGATCTGTCATGTTGAAGAAGAGCAAAACGTAATTAGGTTTAGAATGCAGCGCGATTAAACGCGAGCGGTTTAAGAAACGCTCAAAAAGCAAAACCCTAAAACAAACACGCACTGCGGCTGGTGCTTAATTTTATTTCAGTTCCACCATGTATTTCTGGCGAGTAGGATATGTTGTTATAGTTATATGTTGTTATATGAGCATATGTTGTGGTCTCCAGGCAGGCCTCCAAGAAGCTTGTTCGTTCCCTTCACAGATTTTTTTAAACCAACTGCCGAAGGGGGGCCTTAACCTGTCAATGGTCAGAAAACCAGACACAATAGGAACATCTAGTTTGCGAACAGTGTTCGCGCTGACCCTCAATGCCGGCCTTTTTTCCACTTCAATGATAATGTTTTTAGACTCATTATTGTAGTCTACATGCGTTGTTTCCGAGTCAGCAGTACGAGCATAGAACTTTCGATAACCCAAATTTGACGTCTAAGATCGACAATTGTCGAAAATTTAGATAAATTTCGCTGATAACTCTAAGGAATGAAAAAGAAGGATGCCTTGTCGATCAAATATTGTGACTGTCGAAGTTCTATGCTCGCACTGCAGATGACTTAACCTCTGTAGTATTGCATACAACCTTCCCCTGCGCTCGCCCAATCGAAACTGAATAAAAATCCGATTGCAATTAAAATCAAATCAAATAGTATGCTAATAAAGTATTTGCGTGCGTTTAACTATAGTGCGTGCTAAGCCTTATTCCTTAGTAAGTAAGGAAAACAGCTCTTTATGTCTTATAAGAGTAGTATGTTGATTTTTAACCGACTTAAAAAACAGAAGGATTCTCAACTCGGCGAAAACTTTTATGTCCTTTTTATTACGATAAAATCTGTCACTTGAAAAATAAAAAACAAGATATTTAATGATAGCTAAGACACGTCACGACACGTCAAACGTCTTTTGTTTAGTTTCTTTCACCCTTCTCATCAATATTACCCCTTTCAATCTTGTCACTCTCAAAGAGAATATCTTGGAGGACATTGATTGCCCTTTTTCTTTATTTATGATGTAAGACGACCTAGGACGTATCTGAAGTATTCAGCTAATATTAACCCTATTTTATTCATTAATTAAGCACTGATATAATTATCACACTAACCCCCTTTCTAATAAACGAGTTACAAGGACGGAATAGTTATTCAGTGTTTTGTCACTTTCTGACAACTACTGTCTTCTGAATGTCTGACGAAGACAAAACACTGAATAACTATTTCAATCTTATACCTAGTTTATTAGTAAGAGTGTAAAGTATTGTAGTTTGCCTTTTGTTTTTAATTTGGATCACGAGAGACGACTTTTTTTTTGTTACTCTCATTTAATCAACAAATTCTTTGAACAGCGTTACGTAGGTATTATTTTCTAGTTTATCATTTAATTGTTTCCTCCAGAAGCGTTAAATTTTGTTTTTGGCAGTTTTTTTATTCTTTAAAAAGGGAAATGAGTTTCTTAAAAGCAATATCAATTTACTTTATAGAAGTAGATTAGCATAATACTGTCGACGTTTTTACTATCAGTATAATTGCAAATACATTTACGTATAAATAAATAAATAAATAATTATCCTCAGACATTCACACCTATCAACTAGTCCCATTTTAAGCAACTAAATGCTGCTTGTGTTACGGATACTAGACGACGGACAAATATTTAATCCCATTTTTTTATATTCCTATCCCATTCTTTTCAAGTGCAAGCTGTTCGATTGTGGAACTCTCTTCCGGAGAATATAAGGTATACTCAGACTCTGAAGTCCTTTCAGAGTCAGGTAAAGAGTAATTTTCTGGATCAGCTTACTCAGACTAGCTGTTAGCCTGTGTTTATCTTCAGGATATTATATAGTTTTATTTTTATTTTTGTGTAGTGATATTGATCATATAATTATGTATATATTATTATAATATATATATATATTCATTTATTTGTTGCACCCCCACATGTTTTTTTTTGTTTTTTTTTTTTGCTATTGTCTCTCAAACAGGTTGCCTGGCAGAGATTGCTGTTTAGCAATAAGGCCGCCAATTGCTTTTTTGTTATCGTATAAGTTCTTTATATTATTATGTGCAATAAAGTATATATAAATAAATAAATAAATTTAATAGATAAATACATATAATTATTGAGAATATACATAATATAATACATATATAATGAACACCCAAGACTGGAGAACAAATGTCTGAAAATTCATTATCCAAACACTTGCCTCCACTGGGGATCGAACCCAGGACCTCTCGAGATGGCGACGCCTTGAGACCGGCGTACAGACCACTCGGCCACGGAGGTCGAAATAATAATAATAATGTAAAATATCATAGCTTTTAGTGTTATTGAGAGCTTTAATTAAACTAAGCTAAAAACTTAATCCTTCAATATTGAAATTTGCTTTGACTGTGAAATTTTAATGTCATTTATTGTACTTAATTCTTAAAACAATGGCTCAGAACAAGGGATTCTCATTTGTGAGCGCATGCTTTAGTAAGCATGTGCTCACAAATGTAACCCGCATGTTTAACTAGTGTCAAACATACGAGTTGCATCAATCTTTGCTTCACTGTAGAGTTAAATTTACCCAGACTATACTGTATAATATTCCTTGGATGATAGACTTCTTGCTAGTCTAGGCTATATGTAGTGTAAGATACTCGCCAGGGCCTGAAATCTTTTGAAATATAGGGTAAATTTTTCCAGTTTACTCCGGCTAATTCGTTGTGCTTGCTAGACCTTCTTCATTTTGTTATGAATCAACAGATTTACATAAAACATAGTGAATATTATATCCGTCTTTTACTTGTTCTTTCAAAAAACATCTTATGACCACCCGCTTGTATTACACGCCCAGATAGAGATGTCAACAGCCACGTAATGCATGACAAATCCATACCGAAAAGTTTAAATCCATACCGAAAAGGGGGTGAATCGGTTGTCATATCATGTCCCAGTGATACAGTAGCTGGAATAAATTATAATAATATTGTCAATAATTCTTTAAACGGTACCTACCAAACTTAAAATATAGGGCATTTTTATCTACGTGTAGAACGACGCTATTTATTCATGTTTCAATATCTGGAATAAACGGATTATGTTCTTCATTGATCACAATGGATTTATGGGCTTACTACAGAGAGTCCGATAATATAATGGGAAAAAAATATTTATCATTGTTGTTTTATCTGCCTTATATTATCCGATTAACTTTTAACTTAATCAGTTTAACTAACACGCATCGGTAGTTCTTTATAAAAAATGCTATGAGTAGTTATGCTCGTTTGATCCTGCTAGCATGTGCGTGCATGTGCTTGCCGGCCACCCGGGCCGCTCTCGTATGAACGCTCGGCCAAAAAACTGGTGATTCGATATCATTCTTGCATCATCATGCTTTAAGGTTTATTTCCCCATGAAAAAAATTACTGATGACTGACAGCTCCATTTCATTTTCAAATTTCAAAGGTTGTAGTATATATTTGCATTTAAATTAATGTAAGTTTAATACATTTCGATGCATCTCATAAATTGTATAAATATATTTAACCCTTGAGATGATCTTTCTATTCTGTCTAGTTTTCTGACCACTGACAGGTTAATAGTATTCTTATTGAAAAATTGGGTTGATTTAATGAAAGCATAATAAGCATTTTTCTTTTAAATGAAACATTACATACCACAAAATTCATAATTATCTGATATAGACGAGTAAGTATTTGTTCGACTTTTGATTAAATTGAAAGAAAAAAAAACAAAAAAAAATCTAGATAATTTTATCAAATTGTTCACAAATAAGTCAGCAAAAGGTTTAAATTATATTTTTCTTCGAAGGCGCAACGTAGGAAGGCATGGGGCCTTCCTACGTTGCGCGTATGAGGTGGACCGATGATCTTGCAAAGGTCGCACAGGCAGTCACTGGATACGGGTGGCGTAGGACCGGTTGATAGGGAGATTATGTTAGAAGTTGACGTCTATACGATGGATAGGCAGAGTATTAGTGCTATATCACGAGAACTCAATATATCGCGATTCACTGTGAGGTTGGATACAGCGCCACGGCGAAGAAGGGCGAATATCAGATCACAGAAATATGAATTTCGAATCTAACAATTATCTTGAACAAAGACAACTTGTGGACCTTCGTTCTCCGGAAAAACATTACGGACAGTCAGTAGCATTACATTCTGAAGCACGTCGTTATATTTAACAGCCGTTCGGTCGAGGTGGTTAAGAGCACAATTCACCTAGCATAGGAGAATTGTGCTCTTCCAACCCCAGATATTAACGGAAATTCGATCAGATTCTCTATTTGGGATTACATGGTCATCTTCATACCGTGTTCAATTATAACACCAAAGATGTAAAGGTCCGTGCTGACTGAATTTGAATGTTTTTCATCACAAAACACTGCCTTAGACCAATCAAAATCTAAGCGCTCTCTGGCAAAGTTCAAACGAGCATGTCTGTGCGCATCAGTTAGAAAATTTTTTTCAGCGTGATGCCTGAAGTATGGATGTCGATGAAATATTATTAAATTGACTTAAATGTAGTTAACAAAATGTCAATTGGTATTTTTCTCATTCAAAACTATATTTTGCATTACATTTGTTTAGAAACATTAAAATTTTGCAGAAATATATGTTTTATCTATATCGTATAATAAATCTTAGAATGTCATGCACCCTTATATGACCTACGACGAAAGAATACTTTCTCAATTAGTCTTTCGTCATTACTACATTTACGTCATACTATATATGCATCTATATATGCATCCTTACGTCATAATATACATGCACCTTTTGGTATGAACCTTATCGTAATTTTCGATGACTAGCTAATTAAACAAAAGTCGATAACCACTTATTTGGCACACAGTACCTTATAAAAAATTGAATAACGTAAAACAATGTCAATCAAACTGAAAGGCTATATTTTGTTTATTGTGGACATAAATCTCACAGAAAATAAAGATAAAATGAGTAAATAAGTAGGGTTTGTTTCATTAACAATGAAAGAGAAAAAAATTATCAACCAGTTATAATTTTTTTTTTTTACCTAGCTCTAAAGGAAGTCACAATACGAACAATAGTTTTCAAGATACAAATAAACAAGAACTGTATCTTTCAATGGCTTCTCTCTTAAACAAAATTCAACAATATCTTATTTCTAGGATACAAAGTGCCCGGATGAATTACTCCGACAGCTTGGGAACAATTTCTAGTGCGACTAACACAGCGCTTTGTCAAGAAACTCTGGGGAATTTTGTACAATACAATAAAAATAATTGTAATCAGATTAGAGGAGATCTCCCTTTACTGGACTAGAAATATGAAACCTTAAATATTAGCTTAAGAATGCTTAGAAGAAAATACTTTATTAGGAAATAATCTATTCTGGAGTATATTAGTTCCTTCTATACGAAATACATATAGAGTATGGTTACTAACTAAGATAATTTAAGTATGTCTAATGATGTTGTTCAACTTGGTAATTTTTAAACAACTTTAAAATACAAAAATGTTCAAAATTCAACAAAAACAGCCGTTATTAGAGACCATAATAAATAATATTTATGTTAGTATTTATGTTCAATCACGACACTGATCATACAACCATGTACTTAAGCCCTTAGTTACAAAAAATGGCTTACATTTTTTTTGATTTATTCTCATGTACTGAGTAAGATGAATAGGCTGACGATTTAAAACCAATCGCTGATATAATTTACATACTATACCAAATGAACAAGGTTTATGAGTAAATATTTTTTTATAAAACATATATAATAGGACTGTCGGTTTGAGGTTCTTGGTCGCCGCAGAAGCAGGAAAACGACGATATTGAAAGTAAAAATATATTCATTTGGAGCACACGTTTAAACGGATCGGTTGCCACAAAGAGAGAAAGTGTTGCCTTAAGAGAAATTTAAATTTAAATCTTTGTTGGTGTTGCCAACAAGGACACCAGCTGCCCTACTCTCCAACCAAATTTCAACGGATATGAATTGGATTTCTGTCATTTCAAACACTTTTTTAAAATTATCAAAGGACATGACATTAATTTGACGTTGCATTAAATCAATATTCATTTGTCAATATTACGATAAAGAAAAGGGTAGCTAATCTTTTCCTTCATCAGCTGTTAAGTTATACAGGTCCATTGTCTTGTCTTTAATAAACTTGAAACTGAGCCTTTTCTTAGAATCGCTTCATGTCAGAATTATTCTATATTTGTTTACAGATTCTCCTTCCACCCTAATTTACCAAGTACTTAAAACTTTCAAAATTCATTACATACAAATATTGTTCTAAACATACGATATTGGATTTATTATATATATTTTAAATTAGTTAAATGTGTAATTCTAAAGATGATTTATCTGAGCCGAGTGGTCGAGTGGTCTGTACGCCGGTCTTTAAGCGTCGCCATCTCCAGAAGTTCTAGGTTCGATCCCCGGTGGGGGCAAATGTCTTTGTGATGAATACAGGCGTTTATTCTCCACTCTTGGATGTTTATATATGTATTGTATATTTTCTAAACACTTATGTGTATTTATTTATTAAATCTATTGATACGTCATCTAGCATCCGTAACACAAGCAGCATTAGTTGCTTAAAATGGTGCTAGATAATAGGTGTGAGTGTGTGAAGGTATGTATTTATAATTATTTATTTTAGATAGGTTGTTATGCAGGAGATAAATGCGGAAAAGCTAAGGCAACAAGCAACTTCTATGTCAGTTACCAACATAACCTATATATTTTGAGTTTTGATTTTCATTCATCTTTAAAAAGATACAATACAAAAAAGGTTTCAATCGTTTGTACACGTTTCTGGCCGGTTTTAAAAATGCCGTGGAATTTAAAAAAGTAGGTTCTAATTTCAAATTTTCATTTGATGCTCATTTTTACAGGAAACCCCTTTTTATCCTACATATTTGGCGCGAAGTTCCAGAAGTTAACATCGACATTCATAACTTTTATTCAATTTTCATCGATTAATTTCATATCCTTGACTGTCAAAGCTTTATTTATTGCTGTTTGGCTATATCAAAAATGGTAGATAAAGTGGTAAAAGCTACCAAAATTATCGCGCTGCTTGAAGAGGGTTGCAGCAATGCTTCGTGGCTAGGAGGCTAAATGTTAGTCGCTCGACGGTCCAAAGGACCTGGCAGCAATATCAGGAGACTGGTTCCGTCGAGAGAAGGCCTGGTCCTGGAAGAAAACCATGTACCCAACCACGGGATGATCGTTTTCTTGTGAGTCGCACATTGAGAAATCGCAAATCTTCGTATGTGGATCTTAAGAACAACCTCCAAGAAGTAAGAAATGTGCATATAAGTCTATGGACGGTCAAGAGGAGGCTTCTCGCTGCCAATATACGCAGTCACCGCCTGGCCCGCGGCCCTAAATTACTGTGTGAGCACCGAGTTCACAGGCTTAGGTTCGCTAGAAATTGTGAATCATGGACCCAAGAAGATTGGAATAGTGTTTTGTTCTCAGATGAAGCCAGGATATCTCTGTTCGGTGAAGATCGACGTCGGCGAGTGCTAAGAAGACAAGGAGAACGCTTTGCAGAGGTATGTTTCGAAGAAATCACACCTTATGGTGGGGGCTCTGTTATGTTTTGGGCAGGAATAAATTCAATGGATCGTACAGAGTTAGTCTTCATTGAAAACGGCTCACTGACTGAGCATCGATACATAACGGAAGTTCTAATTCCTCATGCACAACCCGCATTGGCCGCTCTAGATGAAGACTCGATTTTTATGGACGACAATGCTTGCGCCCACCGATCTCGCGATGTTAAAGCGTATGTGCAAGAGGTCGGCATTTGTCGTTTGGATTGGCCAGCTCGAAGTCCCGACTTCAATCCCATAGAGCATGTCTGGGACGTTCTGAAACGGCGTGTGAGATCAGTACCGGCTCCGCAGACCATCAGAGAGCTGAAGAATGTGATTACTGCGAAATGTGTGAACGTTTTCCGCAAGCAAGTATCCGGGATATACTCGCTAGCATGCCTAGACGCTGTGATTTTAGCTAGAGGGGATCACACTCGATACTAAACTGATACTCTGCTTTTACTTTATTAAAGAAAAACAATCAAAAAAACTTTTTTATTTTTACTTCATGAGCATATGCACTACTAGCGAACATACTCTACTAGTGAGGTTTAGCATTATTTCCCATAAATTGTATCAAAATTTTATGAAATACTGATGAAAACGATTATTTTCTTATTAATTTACCAAATTGTGAGGATAAAACTACCTATAATTATCAAACAAAGCAAAATTAACATTTGAAATGGTTCATTTCTTAGGTGCCCATTTTTCTTTGCAAATGAAATGAAATGTATAGTTACTGGCGTTTCTTATCTTATAGTTAACAACGTATATCAGTATCAAGTCAAAGTAAAGTCAAACTGCGAATTCTTTAAGCGAACAATCGTATAAAACACTTGGTACCTATACCAATTATTCTTTTAACAGTAGATTCTAGAAAGAGGAGTTGAAATTGCAAGCATACACTGAACTAATGAACGCTCTGGGTCGAGCTTACATCTTACCGATAGTTTTGGAATATCGATTCCACAGAGAATGCATGAGAAACTGCTACGAAGGTAAGTTTAACTGATGTAAATAGTTCATCTCCATATATCTCTCCACTGAAACTCGTGTTTCTTGTTAACATGTTCTATGTTTATTAATAAATAGTTTATAACGTATCCTTAACTAGTCAAGGGGCACAAAACGAGACACAATATACAATAATACAACAAAATTATTTAATGTTAGAAAATCTATTTTTGAAAAAGCACCTCAAAATTTTAGTTGTAGAAGAGACCAAGCAGTTTTGACTAGATTACGTATAGGACATACCAATATGACACACATTCATTTGATCTTCAAATCAGACAAAAACAAATGCAAGTGTGGGCAGGATCTGACTGTGTATCATCTGTTTATGGAATGTTTAGCGTACAATAATGAAAAACATGTTTGTAATGTAAGTAATAATATAAAAGATTGTTTAAATGATAAATATGATCAAACTTTAAGTTTTTTAAAGTATATAAATTTATATAAGCTAGTTTAACCTACTGTGGTCGTTAACGACCTAGATGTTGTAAAGCGACCTTAAATAAATAAACAAAAAAAAAAGCATTTTTTGCATAAATTATTATTGTTCAGTGTTAATAAAATGCATGGAAACTACATATTTAAAAACATAGCAGACTGAATTCCTTGGTGGCAAGTTAAGAGATTAAGTTCATTTTGTAAAACCCTAGGACATATGAAATTTATTTTGGTAGTTTTTGTGAACAGGATATCGTGTTCAGCCTATATACGTCCCACTGCTAGGCTCAGGCCTTCCTCATGAAGAAACACATGAGGAGTATGGGCCGTAACACCACCACGCTCGCGCAATGCGGATTGGTGGGTAGAAACAGTCGCAATAGCGACCGGGACCAACGGCTTGACGTGCCTTTCGAAGCACGGAGGAGCTCGAGATCACAAATATTTGGTCACCCATCCGAGGCCTGATCATGACGAAAGCAGCTTTGATTTCGAACCACTACGCAATCGAGTTCCTCAGGATGTATGATCTATCCTGATATATCCTGAGGAATAAAAAAAAAGAAAAAAAAGCTGGTAAAATATAATATATCTCTATCATTCTGTAAGTTGCTTAGAAAATTATAATTATAAACTGAGTTCTTAGGTACAGCCGGAGTTTTATGATAAGGTGTATCTCATAGTATCCCATATCGAAAAAGAAATATTTAAATTGCTACCCCTTTACTTATAAACGACTTATAAGGAAGGAATAGTAATTCAGTGTTTTGTCACTTTCTGACAACTTCTGTCTTCTGAATGTCTGACGAAGACAAAACACTGAATAACTATTTCAACCTTATACCTCGTTTATTAGTAAGGGTGTTAGAATACAGAGTGTCGATTCCTAAATTGGTCAGCACGAAGTTAGCAACTCTCTCCCTACAGGAAATTTTTGGTTACATTGTGATCACCGATTCATGTAATTTATAAATTGGAGCCAACAACTGTCCCAAGCAATTATTCTTTGTGATCTCTCACTTAATTTTCTTAATTATCACCGCGTTTGGGTATTCCTTAAAAACGTTGATAAAATTTGGTACTCTGTCTCCAAAATACGTTATTTTCTAAACAACAATGAAAATAGGACTGTTATGCTTTATGCCTACGAGGAATTTAGTTTTAGTGGTTACTAAAGGAAGTTTTATCAGTGAACATTCGAGAGGTCGTGACCTGAGATGGCTATCGTCTTCCCACGACCCGCATGGATTGAATGGATGTAGTGGCTTATCAGAACATGCAGTCACAAGTCACCGTAACACCACGGAATAGGATCTGTTATTATCTGATCAAATGACAAAAATAAACGAAATAGTATACCTGCCAATAATTTCTTGTTTTGACGTTTTGTAGCGGAAATGCAACCTTTCGCATTATTTGTGATTTTTTAACAGTACATATAAATGTTCGCTCAATGAAATAAACTTCTATTAAGACTATCTATTAAAATTTGTGACAATATGTCAATCAAAGCTTGATTCGTGGTATAAAATGTAGTAAACGTAATATTAATTCTAATGTTCACACGACTTATGATGTGGTAAATGGCGGAAAACACATAATAAAAAAAGCAAATAAATTGTCAATTTGAAGGAGGTGGAACCCTCCAATACATATTTACCCGATTGACAGTTGACATGTACTTATTATTCGCTAATTAATTTTATTGCTTACCAAAAAATTTATAATGTAGTAAATCCATAATGTCGGTATAAACCAAGCAAGTTAAAATAAAAATACACAAACCGTCGTCGTCTTCTCGGTCTTGGACCTCCAGCTATCTCTCATAACTAGAAAAGCATGGAGATCCCGGACCTTGATAAATCGCAGATAAGCAGGTAAACCCCTGGTGATCAGCTTTCAGGAACGCAGGAAACTACAGGAGCCACTACACTAACCACACACACACATGATTATCGATATTTCTACACTTTGTATTACAGTTGACCTCTCTCGCATATCCGCACGGCCCGTCACGCCCGTAGGTACTACTCATGCCACATCCAGTTAATGTTTTAGCAAAACTGTATGACTAATCGGGAAAAAACCTGCTTTATACTAAAACAATCACACACTTAAAACGGTCCACACGAATCTTAATTGACCAATCGATCCCAAAGGGTACCTACCTAACTATGAAACTATAGCCATTCGTAAGAAAGTTTTCCGTCTACCGACATAATAAAAATATTCTGTGCGAAATATTAGAGTTCCTAAAACAAGAAAGTACTTTTTAAAGAAATTTTCAATCATTACCAAAACTCTACACAATATACGGAATAATACAGTAAAAAAATAAATATTTCCTTTTGGAAATTAATAACAACGCGTCCACGTCAATCTGCCCAATACTCAAAGTGCCATTCAATCGATTTTCAACTTAAAGAGCAATACATAAATGTCAATATCACTTTTAAAAAATTACAATATGTTGATTGTTCCATTATGAAGTGTTTGTTTTCAATCTTAGAATAAAAAAAAGATATTGAAATAAATTGGATCATGTTTAGGTATTTCAAAGCAAAATTTTTTTCAATGAAAAAAATATTTTTCTAAGGCCGAGTACACGTACGAGCTCACAGTTATTTAACACACGCTGTAGTCATTATCATCAGCCCATATAGATCCCACAGCTGGGCATAGGCCTTGCTTGGTTCAAGAAATTCACGAAGATTGTGTATCACCCTGGAGCTAGCCCAATACAGATCACTGAAATAAAAATATAATCAATCGAAACCTTCCAAACAAAACTTGACATTTAAAGATTTGTCTCCAATCTAAGGGTGATTTCATAGGTGGCTGGTCGCCAGCGCTGGCCGGCAAAATTCCCATACATTTTGACGTAAAGCCCGGTCGTGTGGCGCGCGTGTGGCTGTGAAACGATGTTACTGGCGGCCAGCCCACCGATGAAACGACCTTTAAGAGTAACATTTGAGAATGATGCTTCGTTTTCATGTCGAAACCAAAAACTTAGAACCATTACGCCACGAAAATGTTATGAAGTTTAATGATTGATTGACGACCTCCGTGGTCGAGTGGTCTGTACGCCGGTCTCAAGGCGTCGCCGTCTCGAGAGGTCCTGGGTTCGATCCCCAGTGGAGGAAAGTGTTTGGGTGATGAATTTTCAGACATTTGTTCTCCAGTCTTGGATGTTTATGTATATTCAGGATATTTAAATGTATTTATCTATTCAATATATTTGTCCGTCATCTGGTATCCGTAACACAAGCAGCATTTAATTGCTTAAAATGGGACTAGTTTATAGGTGTGAATGTCTGAGGATATTTATTTATTTTATTACTTTAACAATTTTTCCAACCAATTCTTTGTGAAGGTGAAAACAGACGCATGTGTCATTAAATTTTGTTTATATTATCGCAATGTAAACTATTTCCTTAGCACATTGGATATGATATGACGCATTGGCAGCAACAGCGTAAAATCAGTGATGCGCGAAATTAGATGTTTTTCACGTTCACTGCGATTCGTTGAAATGTTGGTTACGCTATTAAATGGCATTAAAAATTCGGTCGATAGGCATTTACTAGCTTTTCCGGATACTCATAATTGAGAGATTTGTTGTTTATTTAATTTAGCTTAAGAATATTAGGTCCTTGCCTATGAAATTGGTATTTTGTATTTTGGGGAATTCTGCATTTTCCATACAAATTTTTTTTCAGTTTTCTTCACAACGACAAATCCAAAGATAATAATATTTGGCATCTATCATTAGACAAGCTTAAGTAATATGTGTAATATCACACTTCATAAAAATTATTTATCGTTTTTAAGTGAATGCAAATAAAATGATGTATTCGGGAGGCACTTAAAAAGAGTTGTCTCCGTGTCCAATTTTAACACAATTAAACTTACAACAAATTATCAAAATAAATCAAAAGAGCTCAAAAATATAGTCAATTGTGAGACGAGGTAATTATTTTTTTAGGAAAACTCGGAATCTTAATAGTTACAGACAAAATACTAAGAGAGAAAACAAACACCAATTTCATAGGTAAGGACCCAATATTCAAAATAGGTAAACAGTGTCAAGTTTTGGTATATAATTCAAAAGTATTATTCTTTGATGCGTCAATGTCTTTAAAGCCTTTAACTCCTTGGTGGGCACCGCGATCAACGAGGTTCGCAAACAATAGATGTTATTATGTCTTATTTTGTCGCCGTATACTAGCTAGGTTGCATAAGAGATACCTGCTTCCACTCTTAAAACGATCACAGTTTTCGATGTCAATTTGTGATAAGATACAGAGAAGATAATATAGCTTCCATAAATTTTATAGCAACGGCTGCTTTTCGAACTAATCTATACATATAATAAAAGTGTAGAGGTCTGTTCATAGAAAAAAAAATGCTTAAAATCAAGTCAAGTCATACAAAAAAAAAATTTTTTGTTTCTCTGTCCTGTCCTGCTGTTTTCTGGCCTGTATTCCGCATCTCTCTGTAGTCGGCCCCTTCAGCATAAAGATACATCTGGATCGGATGATTTTCCTCCACCGGTTTCTGTCCAGCGCGTCTCTTACAACCATGTGGAGTTAGGAGGACGACGACTTTCACTTGATCGCTCCATCTCGTTGGTGACCGACCGCGCAATCTTCTGCCTTCATTATTATTTTGCGAGCTTATAAGAAGCAAAAAATATTAATTTCAACTTATCGTAGCAAAAACGGGCATCGTAAAAATCTAAAAATTATTATAAATTACGCACATAGCCGAAGATAGAAACAATGAGTTATTTATACCTGATGAGCAAAGTAAAAGTTATGGGCGCGAAAGAGGTCTTCACAGTCCGACGACCATAGTTTTTCGTCTCATTAACTGTGGTCGACACGGCCTGGATGGGCATTGAGGTTCATTAGATTCATCAGGTAACCTGCCACCTGTGTGCTCTGTGGTTATTTTCACGCTAAGCTCGTATAGTATTTTCATAACGAAGGGGGAAAAGGCGTGAGCGGTCCCTTCGTTTCTGCGAATAAGGATTACGCTTATCCTTTAGTACGCAGAACCCAAAAGCCAATACACTATAGAAGCCACTATCGTTCTTCGAAATGTATACCGTTAATTTATTAGAATGATTCAATAACTTTTACTAAATTCTTGGAAGCACTTCAATGGTGTTATGTTTTAATTCTCTCTCATCCGTGTCTGATTAAAAGAATTTCAATATAAAATACTAGGTATTGAGGTAAAATCTACGTACCTATAGGTATTCATTATCTCAATATAAAACTAACAGACTCGTATTACTGAGTTCATATTGTATAACTATAAAAAACAAATCAGTCTAAAAATAAAAATAAATGTTGGTGCATTTTTCTACATCCAGTGACTTCCTACGACCTTCGCCAGATAGTCTGTCTACCTCGTGGGTGTCTCTAAGGTCGTCCAAGAACGCAGCACTAGAATTGACAGGTGTTTTACCATCACTTGCACAAATCTTCGAGCAATGAATTATTATTATTGCTTACATCCAGAAGATCCTTGGTAAAAGTCTATGTCCTTCTCCAGCGCTTTTACGCTGAATCAAGATTTCTTCAAATAATGTCACATATTATAATCGTTCTTAATAATGAAAGAAGCGCCAAAAGCAGTCAGGTCTAGCCAATTTATGTGGCGATCAGTTTTGTTTCTATCATAAGGTTTATGTTTTCCCATCGAACTCCTTGTACGTGCTGCATGCCATTATCTCTGGGTTTAAATCTAAATTACCACGGGCTTCGAGCGGTATTAAAATTTATTTATTTTATCAAGCCACCTATAAGCAAAGATATGCAAGACTAAGCTCTCTATAATGAAATGTTTCCAAAAATTGGTGGAGAATTATTCTAATTAATTTTTATTAAAAATATAACTCCCAATTTTAATAAATCAATGTTATGGCATGAGTTGGTGTTTATAATGAAATATAAAGTATATTGGCATTATATTCTGTTATTTATAGATTACTTTGGGTAAAGAGGAGTGTATATGTGCTAATATTCTGGTAACCGTAATATCCAATTGGGGTAGCGTTGGTAGGTCCCCCACGAGGTGTACGAAGGTCGCGGGAAGCCGCTGGATGTGAGCAGTGCAGGGCCGATTGTTTGGGAAATCTTTGGGGGAGGCCTTTGGCCAGCAGTGGACGTCATGCTGTAAGTATCATGTATGCCTCTCCACACCTTACTTTTCGATCGTTTTTTAATTAGTAGGTATTTACCTATGAAATTGCCGGTTTTTTCTCTCTTAGTATTTTGTCTGTAACTAAAAAGTTTCAGAGTATTCTTAAAAAATAATTACCTCCTCTAAAAATAGACCATATTTTTAAGCTCATTTGATTTGTTTTGATAATAACTTGTAAGTTTAATTGTGTTAAAATTGTACACGGAGACAACTCTTTTATGTGCCTCCCGAACACATCATTTGATTTGCATTCACTTAAAAAGGATAAATATTTTTTATTAAAAGTGATACCACACATATTGCTGAAGCTTGTCTAATGATACATGCCAAATATTATTATCTTTGGATTTGTCGTTGTGAAGAAAACTTAAAAAAAATTAGTTTGGAAAATGCAGACTTCCCCAAAATCTCCACACAAAACGGTAATTTCATAGGTAAAGACCTATTATTTTATATGTTTTGTGTTGGTTCACTATTTTTGGCTATAACTTTCAAAATTCTCAATTTGCAAGTTTTTAGGTAGCTTGTATATCTTTAGTTTGTAGCGCATAATGTAGCGTAGAGCCTACCTTTCCATTTTGTAGTTTTAGTTAGTTTATTCGTTATTTTATATTTGTATGAGGTGATGTTTAGATCTATTTATGGCTATATCTTTCTCTCAATTTAAAAGGGTTTCGCGGTAGCTTACATATATTCAATCTACGGCGGTTCTACTTTAATGCTTTCTAACTAACGTATCATATAATTTTATGTAGTATCTACGATTTTTAATTTCATATTTTAATATATTAATTATTTTATGTTTGACATGACGTATAATTGGACAATTAATTAATTAATTTCTGTAAAGTGTCGTAGGTTTAATGTATTTTATTTTATTTTTCTTATAGCTACCGAGAGAATATGCACCATTTTACTTTTCTATATGGCTTCTCTTCTCTATTCAAAATTAAATGTCTGCTAGTAGTCCTGCTATATAATGCAATGATTCCAAATATCGTGAGTTCAGTCTTTGAGTCGCGTCTTCTTTTACGTATCTAAACTCTGGCCACTCCCGGCTTTTTGCATTGATCTGGGACTTAAGAGACTCCGCGTCAACTCTCGTCAAAGCTATGCGCCTTCGTGTCTCCGTGTTGTGTCTCTCTCCGTTGTTCTACTCTTCATTGAAGGCCTATCTCCACGTCGGAGCATCTACGTCTACGAGGTGCTGTGCTACTTGCTTTGCCGCCCGATGTGAACGCCTGACTGGCGGTTGACCGCCCGGTGTGAGTGGCGTCGCCGACTCGTCGTGCTATAGTCGGGCGCCTCTGCGTAACATCATTATTAGTGTGCAAAGTACTTCCCACGACCATTCCCATTTAGCCTCAGTTTCTTTTGTCCTCCTGTAACAGTGCTGTGCGCGTGTGTATATTTAGGTACTCTAAGTGCGTTTCTTAACTTTCCTTCCTTTATCTCCCCTCTCCGTTATTTTCCGTGTTTTTAATAAATATTTTTTTGTTTAACTTTTTGTACATATTTCGTGGCTAGAACTCTCCTTATTGTTCACACTTCTCTACACTCCCTTTCTCTTCTTTTTTAATCTGCTCCGTTCCTCCGTGCCCCTTTTTCCTCCAGAAAGGGGGCGTAACGTGACATTGCGACTGCTGACGATGGTGATGAATATCCAATTCCTATACTAAGGAAATAAGTTTTTATGTTATTAAAAGTCTAGTAATATAAAAGATCTGTGGTCATTTATAGTCTTATTCTATGTTTATTATGTTTAAAGTAAAAAAATCTTTATCTAGCTCGTTGAAACGACTATGGTTAATCAACAAAAAAGAAACACATGAACAGAATTTGGTTTCCAGTTATTTTTCATTAATTTTTCCTAGGGAAATGACTGAATCCGATGAAAATCGATGAATAAAATTATGGTTATATGTTTTAATCAAATCAAACTATAGAATTGTCATTGCGGTCCCAGTCGCCATCAATTCGTATTCCACGCACCACCGTTTCACCCCAATGGCACCGAATAGCGCCAAACTTCAATGGTTAACAATTTTAATTTGTGGTCAGTGGCGGATAAAACGGACCACAAATACGTACCAAAGAGCAAAGTGCATCAAAATGGTCGACCGACCAATTGCCTGGTTGCGATCTTGCCCGGAATAATAATGGGTTCCACTTGATTGTCAATTGTCTTTAGTTGCGTTAACGTGCCGAATAAGCAGTGAAGCTCGGGTGGCTTAGTGATTCGTACGGTTTGGTTTTCGATATCGAAAACAAAGCTACTTTCGCCTCGGTCAGCCCTGAAATGGGTGACGAAAACTTTGTCTTCTCAAAGCTTTGGGATCCGCATTGGGCCAGCGTGGTGGTGTTATGGCCCGTATTCTTAACGTGTTTCTCCATGAAGGAATTCCTGTGCTGAGCAGTGGGACTTATGTAGGCTGGTGACGACGACGTGGGCTTCGATAATGAAATAAAGAGTTATTGGTTTCTTTCAATGTTAGATGAATTCCGAGGCAGTATGGTATGGACGCTGGTTTCAAGGTGCCGTCGTATCATCCCTGAGATTGTGTTCGAGTCCATATCATCATCATTATCCTGCCCTTTTCCCAATTTCAATTGGGGTCGGCGCAACGAGTCTTTCTCCTCCACTCTCCCCTATCACATGCCATATCAACAATCACTCCCATTCTAGCCATGTCCTCATTCACACAATCTATCCATCTCTTCTTTGGTCTTAACATCCACTCTCATATTCATAACTCTTATCGTTACATGCTCATTCTCTCTCCTCAAAACATGCCCACACCACGACAGCCGCTTTTCTCTCAACTTCTCTATCACTGGAGCAACTTTCAGGCATCCCCTGATATACTCATTCTTCACTCTATCAATCTTCGTCACTCCACACATCCATCTTAACATACGCACTTCGGCCACATGCAATCTATTTTCATCCATCTTTTTCATAGCCCAACATTAGTCCATATATAAGAGGAAAATGGTGTGATGAATACTATTATTTGTATGGTTATTGTTGTCAATATACCTGTATAATTATATTTTATGAAAAATATACTGATTTATATATAAAAAACGCCCCATACGTAAGCTTTAAAATTCAATGTTTGGCACTGAATTTCGAAAAGAAAAGGATTCATATAACCGTACACCTAAAATACTCGTAGTTTTCAATACATAATATAGAACAAGATATTTTGTAAATTAATTTATATATACATATATATATACACAGTTATATATTTATATATATTTAGGATATTTACATGTATTTATCTATTAAATATATTTATTCGTCATCTAGTGTCCGTAACATAAGCAGCATTAGTTGCTTAAAATGGGTCTAGTTGATAGGTGTGAATGTTTGAAGATATTTATGTATTTATTTTTGTTTATTTTACATATTTTAGTTCTTTTTAAAATTTTCTTCATTAACAAGTTGTAATAAAACAAACAAAATGAGGACGATATCATAAAGCGCTTAGGCATTAGATTTTGAGAATATAACCAATTATATCTATATAATTTTCTAGTAGGTATATATAAAAATTTGCTTACATTGAAAAAACCTTTCCCTTTCGCCAAGGAAAATTCAGCGCCCACCCGTAGCATATGAAAACAAATGAACATTATTATGCGTATAAAATAAACGGTTTGAGTTTTATGAAGCAGTAAAGGTGGTAAAACATAAACCTACAATTTTACACTCTGCTTCAGCAAAGCGAGAAAGAGTGTAATTTGGAATGTTTGTCCTCAACAACTCCTTGCGAGTAAATAATTATTCATTTTCAGAAAACTCTATAGCAGATATGAATACTAAGGGAATAAAGTAGATGCTCCCGAGAAAGGCTTCAGATTACTTGAATTTTATTTAAGCATAATAACAATGTTCCAGATTGTCTAATACCACCCGAAAATGATATTCTGAGACATTTTGCGCAATTCCAACGTAAAGTCTAAATATCGGAGTAAAGTCGTTGACTGTAACAAAAATATTTTCACTGGATGAGAGGCGAGGCAGCAGCGTTGAAAATTTATTTTATTAAAATTGAATAAACACGCGGGAACGGTGTTGAACAAAAATAACGCAACCGCGGCGAGCGCCGCCGAATTTTAGTTTCGGCATATTCGTTTTATCAAGACCACGGTGATCATCATATTTGAAACATTTCGTTGAAAACAAAAACGGCGTTGCGTTTTTAACGAAGTTACTCCACTCGCAGTTGGAATTTGTTGGTTGTGTGTGTGCGTGTATTATGTTCCACCATACCAGCAGCTCATTCAAAGTCAGCTCGAGCAGTTACAGACCGAAGAGCGAAAAAAAAGCGAAAAAAGATGGTGAGTACGAGAGCCTTTGTGATAAATAGTTCGTGCTTTTCTATGCATCTCGCTATGCGTAACTACTTGTAGTATTTGCCGGATTTGATGCGATAGTAATTGAGCATTCTGTTCCCTGGAGAAATATCAATCCAGGGATAACATGAGAATCTACGGTGATCAATCTTGAATTACTTATGGGTTATGTATATTTAAATATCATTCATTCATACAAGTACGGTCTAGTTTTCTAGAGGTCATTTTAGGTGGTAAGTGTCAATAATGCGAATATTATTATATTAACGCAAATATAAGCTTGTTACATAAACTAATTAGATTTGATATGAGCTATAATTTACCTTATTCTACAATTATTCTCTCTACGTTTATATATATAAAAACGTTTCTTGTTTATATTCGTTGTGTTTGGATAAAACCATCGTAACATTAGATTTATTGGCAATGCCAAAGAAACCAAATGAGTGTTTCAGTCAGAATCGATAAATCAATGTTAATTTTATTCTTAACTAGCTGTACCCGCGACGTCGTTCGCGTGGCTATTGATTTAACGCCGATAAAAGTTTACAAAAAGTTTTTGTGAGTTTGTTAACATTGCATTGTTTTTTCAAAGTGCTCAGCATTATATTATTTACATTCCTATCTGATATTATCAAAATGTTGATTGTTAATAGTTGAACTATAACCTCTAATTATTAAATTAATGTAAATAACACAAATAACATTTCTTGTCAGTGTCATCTGATTAATTGTTGTCATGGTGATAAATCTCTGATGTCGTGTCCGTATTTTTTTGACAAAATTTTAAAAATTTAAATGAAATTACATTTTGAAGGAATATGTCACATATAACTCGGTCGAGCAGATATTGATAACCACTGTTACACCCGCGTGGTACCCGTTCCCATAGGAATATTGGGGTACAAAGTAGCCTATCTCCTTTCTCAGGCTCTAAAATCGGTTCAGTAGTTTTGACGTGCATGCAAGGAAGACAGACAGAGTTACTTTCGCATTTATAATATTACTATGGATTGCGGTAGTTACTACTAACTTTGGCACTAAACATTATTTTTAAATTTTTTATACAACGCAGGTATAAAACATAAAACTACAAACACAATTGCATTTCAACATTACAATTTATTTCAATTTTTTTTTTATACGATTGATTAATTACGACTTCAATCAGCTATACAAAATATACGTCGTCGTTTACGCAATAAATATAATATAAAGAGTTTAAAAGTGGGATATTTTTTATTTTAGCTGAATTTGTTTATTATTCTTAAAACAACCAAGAACTGTGAGAAATTTTATGGCGTGTTCGTTAAGAGTACGTTTTGCCTGTCGTGAAAACCATGAACATGAAATTTTATTTAAGAACCGTCTCGAGAACGTCGCTGTTTACTTTGAATAACAATAAAGTTTTTTCATTCATTCACATTTAACAGTCTTATATGAGTTACGGTGATAAGCACACGCAGACAAAAACAAAATAGGACTTCAAATTTAAATCAGTTTTTTTTTAATTGGGGTCGTTATATTACATACATGCATATTATTAAGCCTAGGATATCTCTGAAGGTGTAGGCAGAGGCGCACACACCCACTCTTTGCCAGTAATTCAATCAATCCGGTGATAAATGAAAAAAAAAATAGTTGCAACATTTTACTCTAACATACACACATACAATGCAAGTTAAGTAAAAGCTTGTCAAGAAGAGCAAAACTTATACCAATTTTATAAAATTAAATTATTTTATTTTGAATGAGCATAAAACAAGTATTTTGTAGTCTTATAATACCGAGTACTTTCTTAGAACAGAACAGAAACATGCAATAAATGGATTCTCTTCGAAACAGCAATGTAAAGAACTTTTTACAAAGTTTCCCTTGAAAATTCCTGTGCAAATTAGCAGTAAAATATTGCTCTATTCAGGACCTTATTTCCACTTCAACAAAAACAATACCTATACATTAGGTACTTATAATAACTGCTAAAATAGGACTATCTATGTGTATCTGAGGAGACTAATTTATAACAATAGGTTATAACAGTAATACTTATTTTAGTCACTGTAGATCTACTATTTATATAAAACACTCCTTGGATATAATTTATCTTTATTCCCCTCAAGTGTCTTACTGATTAAATTAAATTTTCTACTTGAAAATTAACAAATCAAACTAAAAATTTACAAAACATTCCAAACAGCTCAATGTTTCATGGAACTCAATTATGTGTATTAATTTCAAACTATGTATTTTAATTTGAATCGAATTAAATACTTTTCGATGGATAATTTTTTCAACATGTAGTATGTACAATATCGTATGTACAATATTTCTACTCATGACCTTTTTGACAATTTTAGAGGCTGAAGAAAAAACGCGGCCGATGCAATATAAGCCGTAATCACTTCCGCATTTAATTATTGCTACCGCAGCAATTTTTATAAGCCAAGAGGCAAATATTTAAACGATCGCTAAAATGATGTTTTTCATACACGTCTCGATGTTAACTTTGCGCTTTCGATGAGGTTTATGCGTGTTTTTACGGTTATTACACCGATTCCAATCTTCATAACAACTGAACCTTTCTGATTTAGTGTACGGTTTAACTTCTGAACGCTGGTTTTTTATTTGACACTGAGTTATGTTATAGGTCTGATCCGACCCTATATAAATAAATCGCGAAACTAAGCCTGGCACGGAATTAGGATTTTCGCAGTAAAGTAGACGGATTAACACCATTCCAGCTTTTCCGAAGAACGCAATAGTTTTTCGAAAGGAAAAATCAACAAACATTAATTTGATCGTGAATTATTTGGCGTTTGAGGAAAAATGTTTGGGGATGCTGATATTCTGCGATCGAAAGTTCCTGTAAAACAAAATATAGATTTAGAGTAGGTATTTACGTTTGCTGCTTCAGCAATAATGTGGCATTTATTATCCCAAATTGGAATATAAAAACATTGCCACTCCGAGCCTTGAAGGGGTTTTATCAGCACAGCAGGCTAGAATTATCAGTTTTACTTTAACTATACATTACGTACTCCTAATCTACCTAACCTGATGTTATGTATAACTTCATTATTTAGTCTAGGTTCCAATGTATTAAAGATGACGGAAGTACTTCTTATTGTTCATATTGTTATATGCTAAAGCTAAGCCGACAGAACCCCGCTGTACTGTTAAAAAAACCAAACAAATGCTCTATGCAATCATATCCAGGCGAGACATTAGAAACTAACCACCGCATTTGAAATGATATATAAATAAATAAATATCTTCAGACATTCACACCTATCGACTAGCCCCATTTTAAGCAACTAAAGCTACTTGTGTTACGGATACTACATGACGGGTAAATATGTTTAGTAGATAAATACATATAAATATTCAGAAAATATACAACACATTCAAGACTGAAGAACAAATGCCTGTATTCATCACACTTACATTGTCCCCCCACCGGAGATAGAACCCAGAACCTCTCGACATGGCGACGCCTTTAAACCAGCATACAGACCACTCGACCACGGAGGTACGTATGTATATTAACATATACATAGTCAATTGTCAAGTCTTTTACATAGATATAATCCATGTAACATTTTAAAATTATATAGTCTCATCTCATGATTAGGCTTAAAGAAGAAACTTTGTTAGCACAGTTCTCGAGCAACGATAACGCAATAAAATATCAGTACCGGCTGTGTGCGGCCACCGGTATTGCAAGCAAAACTTTAAATAAGGCAGCGAACACACTGCCTTGCACAAGGAAGATAGTTATGTCAACTCTGCTTGTTGTCTGAGTTTACTGGTTACAAGCAATGCTCACTTGTTTTGGAGTCTTTTTTTTTTAAGTTTTAGATAAATTTACATGTTAAGGAGTCTGCTTTTTTTTGGAAAAGATTTAGATAAATTTATAAAAAAAACAATCAAACAACATATCCTCATACCTAAGCAGACAGAGAGGCAGAGGGTAGAGAGCTGGGTAGGTAGAGTGAACCTTAATAATAATAATAATATCCTCAGACATTCACACCTATCTAGCCCCATTTTAAGCAACTAATGCTGCTTGTGTTACGGACACTAGATGACGGATAAATATATTTAATAGATCAATACATATAAATAACCTGAATATATAGAAATATATATAAACATCCAAGACTGGAGAACAAATGCCTGAAAATTCATCACCCAAACATTTGCCCCCAGGGGGTCGAACCCAGAACCTCTCGAGATGGCGACGCCTTGAGACCGGCATACAGACCACTCGACCACGGAGGTCGTCATTAATATTTCAACTAATATAAGAATAAAAGGAGCTCGATGGAGAAGTGGTCAGTACGCTTTGGCTTTCGATATCGAAAACAAAGCTACCTTCACCATGGTCAGGCCGAAGATTGGTGACCAAAACTTTGTGATCTCAAACTCCTAGCTTTGGTAGGCATGTTAAGCTGTTGGTCCCGTTTGCTAATCCAACTTTTTTTACCCATGGCCCAAACTCCTCATGTATTTGTTTCCATGAGTTAGGCCTCCGCCCAGCAGTGGGACGTATATAGGCTGAACACGACCCCTCGGGGAAAAGGCATTAATAGTGAACAGTCACAGATAAAATGCATATACTTTTGTTCTTACATTGATGCAATAAGGTTCATATTTTAATGAGATTGTATACATGTTAATGTACGTGACTGCAAAAATCAAAATATCTGAAACGTACAAAAGGTATACCTAGTTATTGTTATGATTACTTGGGGTAAAGTGTTATATTTTTGTTATAAATAAATCCGTGCAATATACATTAATTACTACACCTCAAATGTGGTTCCAACCTAAGATTTCCTTCTTGGGTGTAGGCGCCAGAAAATTATCAGCCGAGCGAGAAATTAAAGTAGCCGTGAACGGCATAAAATTAACTAAGACTTTTCTCGTGCAGTGTTAAGGTCTTAAGCAAGCGCGATGCTAAACTTATGGCATTATTCCCGGCGCGGTTTCTACGCCAATTGTTGTTGCTGTTCTCTTAATATATCCGCTAAAGCTGCTAAATGTGCTTTAAATATATCTGATTGTTTTGTGAATGTATTCTTGTCCTTACTGCACCCGTAAAGACATGGGACATGAATACTGATTGTTTATTATTAACTCTGTGGTGTGGAAGTCAAGTCATTCTGCTGGTGTCAGTTAGCATTGAATCCTACAAACTAACGTGCATTACGCCAGAGGTGATACTTCAAGTACCCCTCATGTGTTTCTCTATGTCGAAAGCCTTTGCCCAACTGTGGGACAACACTTAGGTGGGCTGGTTACACGCGCGCGCTTGCAATTACAACAGATACCTTACATCGTATCACAGCCACACGCACGCCGCACGCGCGCGCTTACGTCAAAATGTATGGTAATCTTGCCGACGCTGTAGCGTAGTGTATCTATAAAACGTCCCTCAAACTACATAAGAGGAGCTCGGTGGCGTAGTGGTTAGTATGCTTTGGCTTTCGATCGAAAACAAAGCTATCTTCGCCATGGTCAGGCCGTGGGTGATTCATCAAAACTCTGTGATCGCGAGCTCCTCCGTGCTTTGGAACGCACGTTAAGCCTATTGTGACCGTTTCTATCCACCAATCCGCATTATACCAGCGCGGTGGTGTTACGGCCCATACTCCTTATGTGTTTCTCTATGAGGAAGGCTTGTGCCCAGCAGTGGGACGGCTGAGGACTGAAGTGACTCGGTATGGAGTCGTCCCTACTTCTCATTTGTCTTTTTATCCCGCTAAGCAAAAGCACTTGCATAGTGTTCCAGCTTCAAGAGTAAGATATGAACTAGTGAACTTGATATCTTATGAGACAGGTTGTTATGGTACCTAATAACCCACTTAATGAGGAGTTCCAGTCATATGCCACTCTTATAATTAAGTATCACGTATATTCTAGGTGACTGTCTATGTCCAGTGAGAAAAATTATTAAGGTACTAAAAAAACCAATAAATAGTATCCCAAAAAAAGGTCTCGACTTCATTAACCGATATTGAACTCTAAATGAAGCAATAATAAGCACGCAAATAATTAAATTACAGCTCCCCGACAATGTCGCTGGCAGTCACTTGTAAAATAACTTCATATCCCCAGTTTCTGTGGTAAAACTCTAAGGTACGTACTCCCCAGTTAACCAACTTCCACCTCTTGCACCTGAATTTGCACAGCTAATCAAATTAAAAGTTCATCAACACCTATATTTCACCGTTACTTAAATTTGCAAGCTTAATTTGATTATCTTTTGTTTAATGTTATTGAAATTCAGGAATAAGATCGAAATGGAGGCTAATAATTAGCGGTTGACTTTCAACGAGATATTAAGCTGTAACGGTGATATTTAGCGTAGCTGTATTTGTATTAGGTCCTTACCAATGAAATGGTGTTTTGTATGGAGATTTTGGGGATGTCTGCATTTTACATACTAACATTTTATCAGTTTTCTTCACAACGACAAATCCAGAGATAATAATATTTGGCATGTCATTAGACAAGCTTTAGCAATATGTGTGTGAACACGCTTGATAAAAATTATTCATCGTTTTTATGTTAATGCAAATCAAATGATGTATTCGGGAGGCAGTTAAAAATAATTGTCTTTGCGTCTAATTTTAACATAATTAAACTTACAAAAAATTATTAAATTAAATAATACGAGCTCAAATATATGGTCTTTTTTTAGAAGTGGCAATTATTTTATAAGAATGTTATGAAACTTAATAGTTACGGACAAATTGCTAAGACAGAATAAAAACACCAATTTCATAGGTAAGGACCCAATATTTAAATTTATTTGTAATAATACGCCCCTTGATTGTCTTCAGTTTTTATTTGGATTAATGATGATGATTTGTAACTTTAAGCATACTATTGATATACAATACATATATAAACACCTAGTATTAGTATTACCCTATACCTTAGTATTTGTGTATAAAATTATTAATTACAAGAATTTATTTACACTGATTCTTAAGAGATTTTTCACACCGTCACGTTAAATTGAGAAAAAAGCTGGGAAATGATAATGATGATTGCTATTATAAGCAGAAAATAAATTGTGATAATTTGGAATATGGAAATACAGTAACATGCAATTATTATCTTAATTTATGGCGTAAAATTTCATTTTCATTGTAACGAACTCAACTTTCTTAGTTGTGTTAAGAATGTCAATTTCTATGGGAAACGTGATTTCAACTACTTTCCCATAAGGGCGCTTTTCACGTTACTGTTAGAAATTTACATTCTTAACGCAACTAATATAGTCTAGTTTTTTACAATGAAAACATACACTAGTTAGGGGTACAGAAGGGTAGAGAAAAAGCAGCTATTTAGCATTGTAAATAATAATGTCCTTCTCATTCAAGTTAAAATCCTGGAAGTCAAAGCATTTCGAACAGAAAACTATTTTCAGTAAAGAAACCTCAGTGAATTTTGAATACGCGAGTAGTTTGCATATAATTTTAAGCAGAAATCTAAATTTCTTTTGTTTTGTGATGGCAGTTGTCTCTCGTTGACTTTGCACAGAATTTATTCTTTTCCCAATTTAGGTCAGTTATATTTAGCTTGGCTGTTGACGTAGCGTATTTTAACGTTTAAAATTAAACTACTACTATCAGTTTTAGATTTGATTTTAGTATACTTTTGTAAGATCGCAATTTTAATAATGAAAGTAGTGAAGTATTGTTACACTACAATTCACTATGTGTCAGTGGCGTGGCGTGAAAAAAAAAGTTAGGCAAGCCGCAGTAAAAATTAACACCCACAAAAAAATGGGTAATTTGGTCTGTGTATGTAGTGCATGTGTTTGTGTTTGTGGACGGGTCTACAGTGTGCGATAAACAAAGAAAAAACATACCATTTACAATACTTTAAAAATACCACGATTATCCGAATGTATACTTTCGTCGTGCCCGCGAAACGCTAATTCTTGTTTACCTAAGAGAACAACTGTGTCTATGAAGCGTTTTAACAGATTTCGATTACGTTCGACTTTGCGGTTATTAGCCTCAAAATTATTGTTAAAATAGTTTTCTATTCAACTATTTCCAAATTCATGCAACGCTAAGCAACTACGTATATGTTTCTCACATTGAACATCTTTTTTAGCAGAGTTTGATAAATTATTAACATCAGAAAATCCCGTTCGATTCCAAACGCTGCTTGAATCAGAAAACAAAAGACACGGAAAACAAAACATTTTATTTAATAAATAACTGCCTGTAAGCCAACTATATTTATCATAAAGAGAACTGTGAAAATGCTTGAAAAAACCGTCTCTACGCTTGTAATCTATTGACATGTTTGGACGAGCTCGACCTAACTGTATGACATATTTTTTATTTTCAAAGGACAACTTTGAAAACTGCTTTCCTTCACTTAGCAAGAAATCGGTAAGACAACAATCTATGTGCATCAAAGCGGCCATTATTGTGCCGAGAGAGAATAAACCAAAATTAATTAAAAACTAAAACCTACCAATTAAATCCCTGCGGAGCTACACAATTCACAATACACCTTTAAAACAACAACACACAGCTTGTTAAATTTTACTATTTCACTGAATTACTGCTAAAAATACAATAAAACTAATTAATTACGTTAAGTTTATGTGAGTGCAAGCGAATTTCAAAACAAAATAAACTAATTGAGACGGTAATATACCGGCTAAGTAAGACAGAATATCTACAACTCGGCACGGCATCGGTATAAACCGCAATTTCATAGCGAGGCTAGAAAGAGTGATCATTATAAACCTGGCTGAGTTAGAAAGAGAAGGGCGATACAAGCCGGTCAGTGGCAGCATTTCAGGCGGCGAACGGTCGCGATATTTAATGAGTTTCACGAAAGAAATTCCGCACTTATGGCTATTGTCATAAGATAAAAAATTATTTACTTCTTAAATTTGCATTCGAAACGTATGTGAGAGTTTATTACTAACGTGTGCGTGTGTCGTAGTGTATCGATGGATAGGCTCGTAGGCCGCGAAAAGCCGGCATGTTAGGCAATCTTTAGGTACTATTTCTCTATTGCGTGCGCCTATGAGAGACCTACATAGACGTGACAAGAGAACGCTTGTCTGTGTGCGTGTTGTATCGCAGGCGTCCACAACTCGAGATTTTACGAGTTAATTGAAGGAATCTAGAGAGCGGGAGCGATGTGTGAGTGATTGGAACTTGTGCGTATTGTTTCGCGCGCGTGTTTTACTGTTACATGATAAGATTTTATTGATTTTTTTTGTTTATAAAATGGTTTTGTACCTGCATTATAGTAATGAAACAACACAAATTTGTTTATAGTTAGGTATTTTTTTTATGCTCGCTCGTTTGGTACGGCTGTTGGGAATCGGGTTATACGGACGCTCCGCCACTGCTATGTGTTACTATTGTTATTTTAATTTGGCCTTTGTTACTATATTGAAAAAAAAAAGAAACCCTGATTCTTAAACTTAAAGTAGGTTACACCACTAACGCAACCAAATGAAACTATCTACGCCGATGAATAAATAACATGAAGATGCATGAAGTCTGCAATAGCATCATGTATATTTTAAGGCCATGGAACTATGCCAGGGCGACAGCTTTTTTGTTTTATCTCGAGTGCGTTAACTCTTTCGTGGCGAATTTAGGAAGACGAGGAACCGATTGCATAAAAACAAAACGTGAAACTAGAACTAACAAAAGGCCGTCTCCATTTTCGATTCGATCTAGAACAGTGAAGTGAATGCCGATCCCATTCCAGCGTCCTTTGTTATATCGCTACTGTTTTTGTAAATGTCGTGGTAAGGACAAACAAGGAAACTTGGCGTTTTTTGCTTTAATAATAGGTTATATATATTTGAATGCATTTCACCTTATTTATGTCTAGTTGTTAAAATATCGAGGAATAGAGGAAATACATTTTAATGTGTATTTCGAAACAAACATTTAAAAAAAATAATGTATTGTTGCATTGAAATCGTTTCTTTTGTTCAAGGTATATTGGTGATATTATCAAATCAAATTCGTTTATTGCCTTCATGTTGTGTTTACAGATATTGAAATACATTATTTTTTTATGACTCAAACATTAACCCTGCAAGGGCACTGCAAAATTAGACTTATTCACAAAAAATAATAATAATAATTAAATTAACATTTTAAACAAAATTACAATGAACACAATTATTAACATAATCACCGTTTTATTAGAATTATTCCTGAAAAACTCTGACAGCGAGTAATAGCATTTGTTTATTAAATATTTTTTTAACGTGTTTCTAATTCTTTTGGAATATTTTTGAACACTTTCACACACATACCGAAAGACCCCGATAGTACCATTTTCTATCTTGCATTCGGGGCTGCTATTTTAGACCCTGATCTAAGATTTTGTGGACGCGAGTATTGAGCAAAAAGATCGGTGTTATTTTTCACTAATAGGCATATTTGAAATATATACATACATGTAAGTGTCAATATATTTTCTTTAACAAAGTAGGACGTGCAGCTGACCATAACGTCTATATTTGTTATTATTCTAAGACATCTCTTTTGTAACATAAATATTTTTCTACATCCAGACTATTACCCATAGGACGATGCCGTATTGTATCCATGCATGGGCGTAAGCATAGTAAGCACATTTGGCAGTTATTGCATCTGATGCCTTTTTTAGTTCATAAAGGGCATATGAATCTGGATAGTTTTATTAAGAGTTTTTTTTACATGTTCTTTCCAATTTATGCTTGAATCAATCATAATGCCCAGTAATGGATATGAGTCCACACACTGTATTTGATTATTTTCATACAAGTAGTATTTAATGGACACTTCTGATATGGTTTAAATTGCATGATTTTTGTTTTGGTTAAACATGTGGTAAAACATGTGATTCTATTAATAGTACCTATACCTTTGTCACCTTGTTAACCATGTTTTTATGCAAATAAACTAGTTTATTAAAATAAATTATTGAAGATATCTAAATCTTCTAGTCGTTGATCTATATTTTTATACGTGACCAATAAAGTGTTAGTCACCCATCAAAGACACAACCATGGTGAAAGTTACTTTGTTTCTATTTCTATATGTTTTAAATTTACGTTCTTCCTTTTTCATTATCAGTTATATTCAGTGATAGTTTTTATGCATGGGCAAACATTGATAACCCTAACGCGATCGCAGAGAGCAGGAATGAAAAGTCGTAAGTAACAGTAGATTGTTTTCTGGACATATCTATTTTGTGATAGTTGACACCTTTATTGCCAGGCAACAATATGATATATATGTATCTATATCTGTATACTCAATAAACAATCTAAAATTCTTTTTGCTGAGAGAGTTGACGTCGAGAATTTTTACGTCTACATGTACTAGAGCTCTGTGAATTTCACGTCCAATTGTAATTCAGTTTACGATCTATTCTGAGCAGCCTCACAATTTCATTCCATTGAAGTCTTTTTTATTGAATTAAGAGACTCAGAAAGGCCTAGCTTTTAAAATAATCTAGTTTTTAAATTATCTCACTTTTTCTTGCTTAACAAGGCTCATTTTGAACTGTAAGAGGTCTCATACTTTATAACTCTCTATAGGGATTATTTTAAATAATAGTTGCTGAGGGTACCATTTTATTATTTGTGTAATATAGGCATCTCCAAAGGACTTGGGAAGGCCTAAAGGTATCTAGCATATTCTAGACTAAGGGTGGTTTCATAGGTGGGCTTGCCGCCAGGGCTGGACACGCGGGCGTGTTTAAGGGTCACTCTCACGTCCCTTAAACAAGAGCCAAACTCGGGGCAGGGGAGGGGAGTGCTCTAAATTGCTTCCTAGATCGCCTCATCAACAACCTCTGCTCGTCTACTGCTGGACATAGGTCTCCCCTAATGCACGCTTTATGTGTTGCATTTAGGGGGTTTGGACCGTTAGCCCACCACGCAGGTCCAGTGCGAGTTGGTGGGGGATCACCAGAGCCACGATCGTTATATAGCAGGACGCACCGCGTGCAGGTGAGGTTGGCTCGGAACCCAAAAGGTGTAGTGTGGGTCCCCAAGATCGCCTCGTGTGTAGGCAAATCGTTACGATTTTTAGTGTGTAGAGTAACAGCCGATTGTAGGACCTAATTAAGAGCCGATTTGGGGGACGTGAGGACATAGACCCCTTTAAAGAGATACAAGAGATACCTAAGATCGTTTCACAGCTACACGTCAAAATGTACGGAATTCTCGCCGGCGCCGGCGCTGTTGGTCAGCGCCCTCATAAATGATGATCATACAATTTTATTTTACTGGTGACTTCAATTTTACTGGATATCATTATAATTGAGAATAAAAGTAAATATATTCGATTAGATAAAATATTTTCGATGTCCTTTTCAGTGGATGTTATTTTTGATTAACTAGCCTTCTGAATATTTTGTGCTATGTCAGTGTAATGAAACGGTTTGAGATGTCATCTTTAACTACAAAATATGCCGTGTTAAATCTATGTACAGTCGATTTCAAAAATATGTATGCAGCTTTGACAGGTGATAGTCTTTATTCCCTGCCAATAAGAGCCATTTACTGTCAAACGTGCATACATATTTTTGAACTCGACTGTACTATTAGAATCTTAATGTCACCACAGATGTGGTAATTACCATATAGAAAGAAGCACATAAGATATTATTTTTTTATAATTGTTATGAAAACAAAATTATCGAAAGCCAAAGCACACGACCTTATACGCCACCAAGCTTCTTTGTTGGAGCGTACTGGGTACCGGGTACTGGTTTTTTAACTATCCCACGGAAACCCTTTATTAATAAAAAGTATCTAAGGTGTTGACCAGGATATAAGATATCATCACCATGCAAAATTCTAAAATCGGGCCAGCCATTTCGGAAATTAACCCGTACTAACAGACAAACAGACAGAGAAACAACAAATATATTTTTTTTTGTATTTTCGCTCTTTTTACATCCCCCTGACTTGGTTTTAAGCATTTTTATTTTTTCTATGTACAGACATTCGACCTCTACTATTTTATTATATGTATAGATAATTTAATATTATTATTACTATGGCTAATATGTTACCATTCTAGCGTGTCAAAATAATCGCGCCAATAGTAAACAATAAGACCGTTCCTTTCCAAGAACGTATTTCCTCTCTTTCATTTGATTACTTCTAAATCATATTACCAGTAGCATCAAGTTCGTATTCCGCTCTTTTCCTCAATGATACCAGACCGTTCCACGATCCCGATCGAACTCTTGCATCAAAGGAATTCCACAGCGAGTAGACTCGTCGACACAAAACTATGTGCGTGTAATATTCATTCGTATTCACTGTCTATAAATGGAAAAATATTACTGTGAAACTTCCAAGTATGATTGAAGCGATGTATTATGTTCACTTGTCGTTTGCGCTCCGTAGAACCGTGTGTGAGTTGGGTTATTTGTGCACAATATGTGCGTATTATCTCAGAAAAATTTATTGCGCTCGAGTGTACTGAAATAGCGTGGAAAGTATTTTGTTGTTTTATTAAAAATAGTTCTACGACTACTGTGGTTGATGATTCCTAATCTACATTTCGCATTGGTATTTAAAATAGTCTAGCTTGCTTGACTATAATAAGAAGATTATCAACAAAAATGAAAGAATTATATATCTACGAGTATCTATCAAGCTATAGTATTATTATAAAAAAAAATATTATTATTATTATTTAATATGTATGGAAAGAAACACGTCCAAAATATTGCGAAGTGTGAAAAAAAAAATGACTTTAAGCATAAGTTTCTGCAGCAAGATATTTTTCAAACCATTCTCTTAAGCTCATAAAATAAAAACAAAGCGAATCAAGCCTTCGTCACTAGTTATAACTTTGTAGGTGCCTCGTTAAGTCGAAGGTGGGAAATTTAATTTCGAATAAGGGCTGTACTTAAAACGCCCGTGATAAAAGAATCTTATCTTGTTCTACCTTTTCACTCAGCTCACTTTATTGCGGTGAATCCGAGATTCTTTTACCAAGAGAGCTATTGTCTTCAGACTTATGCTCAAATGTTCAAGTTGGGAAATGTTTAGCAAAGATAATAGGGTGCGAACTTGGTCATTGCTGACGTTGCAGTTCCTTTTAGGCAAGTGGTAAGTTTGATTAAGCTATATTGAATACTAGTGGCTTCCCGCGGTTTCATCCACGTGGTACCCGTTCGGGATAAAAAGCCTATGTCCTGTCTCAGGCTCTAGACTATCTGTGTGCCAAGTTTCGATTAAATCGGTTCAGTAGTTTTGACGTGAAAGCGACAGACAGATAGACAGGCAGAATAACCTCTGCCCTTATAATATTAGTATGGATAAGTAAATGTGGAATTTTGTATATTTCTTTCACCAAGGTCACATCAATCATTAAGTATTTTTAGAATAATCACTTAGTCTAGAATATGTTAAGTCAATAAAAGCTATATGAGCTGAAAGTCCAAAGGTGGTGACTGTGGTCATGGTTCCTATGAAAATTCACGGACCTAGATCGGTATCAATATGGCATTTAATTTATCTGACCTTTATTCTTATAGAATGTTCTAACCATTTCAAGGTCTTAAATGTTCTGGATGGTTGTGTAACTACTGTAGGTCCATAATTATACATAATAAAATACATAAGTACCTATTAATGAAAATGTAAAATTATTTAAATTATCTCTTGGCCAATTCAAAAACAATATTTATTCTAAATTAAAACAATCATCAGTTTATAACATAATTAAGTAATGTAACAAGAATGTTTAGTAGTGTTAAAAAAAAGGGGAAAAGGAAAGGAAAAAAAAAGGGTTTAATTAAAGGTACCTACTTGGATTAATGTTTTATAAATTCAGTTGTTCTCAAATTGCATGCATGCTCGTAGAGTTTGCAATATAATGGACTTGGTAATATTGGGTCCTTACCTATGAAATTGGTGTTTTTTTTCTCTCTCTTAGTATTTTGTCTATAACTATTAAGATTCTGAGTATTCCTAAAAAATAATTACCTCGTCTAAAAATTTATTATATTTTTGAGCTCTTTTGATTTGTTTTGATAATTTTTTGTAAGTTTAATTGTGTTAAAATTGGACACGGATACAATTCTTTTTAAGCGCCTCCCGAATACATCATTTTATTTGCATTCACTTAAAAACGATAAATAATTTTTATGAAGTGTGATATTACACATATTACTAAAGCTTGTCTAATGATAGATGCCAAATATTATTATCTTTGGATTTGTCGTTGTGAAGAAAACTGAAAAAAATTTAGTATGGAAAATGCAGAATTCCCCAAAATCTCCATATAAAACACCAATTTCATAGGTAAGGACCTAATATTTAGTAGATAACGATAATTGCATGTTTTATGCTGTAATTTCTATTTTGTAACTCAGTGCTAGGCATATTTAAATTTTGTATTTGTTTACACTGCGGACAAAGTTGCTGGTTACATAATTAGTACTAAGTTATATATCAACTCATTTTGTAATTAACATTATGTAATTGTTTGTTGTTCCGAATAAAATAAAATAAATAAATGGTATAATTCAGAACTTTCCAGGTTATTGGATTGACGGACTATTAATAAACAATAAATTGTATCTACAGTCACCTATAATGAAATATATAAACTTATCTTCTTATTGTATGTAATAAAGTTCATATTTGAATGAGATTGTATTGCATTGGGACACATTAGACACACAACAGAGTGAAATAAAAGTATGTGTCCATAAGAACTGCGGTGTAATATCGTAAGGATCGTAGCAAGTGGAAGAAGTAACTTCTGTCAGAAGGAGAAAGGCGTGAACATATTTATTAACCTTTCCCAAAAAAAAACCAGTTAGAAGGAGACACTATCATGAATCGATCAGTTTCTCTAGAACAATAAGTAAGCCCTACCTTTTGTACTTTTGTCTTTTAATGTTCTCCTGTTCTGTATTTTGTGTACAATAAATTGTTTGAATAATAAATAAATAAATACTTTAGAAATAAGTTTGCAGCTTGTACCAAACCTTGCGGATTTATCGTAAGCGTGTTAAGGTGTGCTTGTTATTACAGTTTGTTTGCTAGAACGGTTGCAACCATTACTTGGCCCAGTTCAAGATTTTCTTTGTCCCTTGTGGTTGCTTCAAGCACAACTTTGTTATTAAATTATTTTTATTCCCCATTTTATGGTAGGTACACAAGAAAGGATTTCCACTTATTGTTCACTTTCGCTTGTAGATTGGGTCTAGTGTTTTTTATTTCTTTAATAGATAGATTTCACGTTAGTAAAGCTTTTGTCATTAAACATTTACATTGGAATTCCACTTTTGTGTTCTTTAATTACTGTTCAGTGTAATGAATTTTTATAGCATTCCATAAATTATGTTTTGTATTTGTTTTATTACTCATCATTTACTGTACAAAGTTATATTTTCATCCACAATTCATTATCTGGAATGGTTTCAAGTTATCAGCGTCTCTGAGATTTATTAGTACATAATTGATTGATTACTATCTAATTATGAATTGATTACTTTGTATCATAATTAACTGTATTTTATCTAAATCTATATTTCTTGGAGTGATGGGAGGTAATATGAAAGTGTGAGGGGAGGTAATATTAGGATCGCAGGTTGTGTGAGACTCTAAATTACTCACTAAAGCCCCCCATATATTAGGTCCTTACCTATGAAATTGGTGTATTTTTTCTCTCTTAGTATTTTGTCTGTAACTATGAAGATTCAGAGTATTCCTAAAATATAATTACCTCGTCTATAAATAGACTATATTTTTGAGCTCTTTTGATTTGTTTTGATAATTTGTTGTAAGTTTAATTGTGTTAAAATTGGACACGGAGACAACTCTTTTTAAGTGCCTCCCGAATACATCATTTTATTTGCATTCCCTTAAAAACAATAAATAATTTTTATGAAGTGTGATATCACACATATGACTAAAGCTTGTCTAATGATAGATGCCAAATATTATTATCTTTGGATTTGTCGTTGTGAAGAAAACTGAAAAAATTTTAAACATAAAAATTTAAAAATAAAAATTTAAAAACACCAATTTCATAGGTAAGGACCTAATGTTTGTGCACTGCCGCACACCGGGCACTCACGGGAAACGTAGTAGTTATCAACAAGAACTACATCTAACTCATCGTTTGTATCTACCTTGTTGGAATCTTATTATTAGATAACGTCGTAGGCCATTGTGAAAGTATAGTACGTCTCGATCCAAGTTGCCCTTTTTGGCAACTTGGATCGAGACGTACTATACGTACTAGACGTAAACAAAAAAGCCGACTTACCGAATTTGTTATTCAATAATCACACCTTTTACATGGATATTGGCACGTAAATATAATTAACGGTGACAATTGTTGTCCGTTTCAATTGATTTCAATTACCTACAGTCATCACAAAACATTTTAGAGATGAAACATTACCTTTGTTTTGTTTACCTTTTTGGCAATTTGGATTGAGACGTACTATAATTGATTTGATGTTATTAATTTTGAACAACTTTTATATTCAAAACCTCCATTGAATTACACTGTATTTCACGTGAGAAATATTTCTAGGGTAACTACAGTTTCACGACAATATTTTAATCCCTAGCTATTAGTTATTGGTTGGTTAAATTGGTTAAAATGAAAATTCGAAGCAATATACATCCAATTTACTAATCGCAGCATCGTGCTGTGGTTAGATTGTCTATGATTATTTAACTATACATATATATAATCACGTCAATTATCCCCTAAGGGTTAGTCAGAGACCATCGGTTTTTTAACTTTAGTTTGTACGTAATATTTGAAAATTGTACTAGTGGTCATTTATATATATCACGATATCATACGTTTACGCCATTGGTCAATATTTTAACCACTTGTTCAACCTGACCACCAATAAAATAAACGACCCTTGAAAATATGCAGGGTTGGCAACGCGCTGGTGATGCCCTCGGTGTTACAGGCGTCCATAGGCTACGGTGACCACTGCCCATCTGTGTGGGCCGTGTGCTTATTTGTGGTATTTAAAAAAAAATAACTAACATGAAATATTAACAAAAAAATGCACCATCATTTTAATATTAGGATTTTATTTTCATTAGTCTTATGAATAATACAAGATTTTTGTGGTTCCTGCTTAATACCATACGCCAACATCCTTACGCATTCAAATAACGTTCGACACCGCCATTAGTAGGGCCATTAAAATGCCGTTTCATGTCGTCAAATAAAGATTTTATAGCATTAAAGATCTATCCAAGCGATCAATAGGAATATGAAGCGGATATAAAATAAAATTGGTTGTAATAAAACGGATAATACCTGGTGGTCTGGCGAAGGCATATCGTACTCCTAGAGCTATAAGCAGTGGGCCATAAAAGCAACGATTTAAATTTAGCTCAATCTAACGATATTGCTTTCTTCAAATCTGTACAAAAGATAAGCCATAGAACTAACTACCTTTAGTGGTTATATAAACATCAATAAAACGTGACATAATAATTAATAAGATATTTATGTAAGTAAAACAATTTCACTACTGTGTATTTAGAAAATTCTTGAAAGGGTTTTTCGCAGATCACCTTGGGAAGCAACGAACTAAGAATGATATAGAATCAGAACTCCCATACAACGCTCTCAAATAACATGGTATCAAAATACTAATGCAATACACGCCCATACCGAACATATACTTTGCAAAATTTATTATCTGCTGATGATTTCTGCCACCCATACATTTGCTATGCAACTTCATTTAGTAGGATAATTTTAGAGTGTAAATGAAATATCAAACCAAGTAATTGCACACGCGCGATTGTGGTGACGAGGCTGGTGTAATGCAGGTAAATGCCAGTCATTTATTAAAAAGTCCGTTATTAGTTAATATTAGAATATTGTATGTGTGACAAGACTGTCTAAATAATTATTGGTATAAAAATCTACTTTGTTGTTTCAATATCTCTATTGACCAATACCATCGTTTTAATCCTCTCAGCTCTCTCCGCAGTAATGGACTGAAAGCCTAACGGCCGGCCATGACTTCGATCAACGAGCGGCGCAGCGAGCGAATCCGCTTTTCATTCTATGCTTAACCACATTGAGGCTTTGTTTCCACTACGGTATATATTTGCGCTGTTTTTTCGCAACTCTGGAACACATTAAATCATATGGAAGTGTTCGCACGATCATACCTATAATTATCCAACTCGATGCTATACGGATTTAATTTCGCGCGCACGGAAACAGAATCGCAGCACGGTCCCAACTCTACAACATTCGATTTCAATGCGTTATTACTAAGACTACTTTGATTTCTATCCCGAATCAAAATTAAGCGAATAACAAGCCGGAATGCGGACAAAGAGCGCAACGAACGAAAAGGGCGAAAAAGAACACCCGCTAACTATAGTGCGTCTCAATCCAAGTTGCCAAAAAGGTAAACAAAATAAAGGTAATGTTTCATCTCTAAAATGTTTTGTGATGACTTTAGGTAATTGTAATACAACAATTGTTACCGTTAATTATATTTACGTGGCAATGTCCATGTAAAAAGTGTGATTATTGAATAACAAATTCCGTAAGTCGGCTTTTTTGTTTACCTTTTTGGCAACTTGGATTGAGACGTACTATACATCGCTCGCTCGGACTTGTGTCCGGCTCATAAGAGGTCTCTTGTTTAGTAGCCCGCTTGTAACAAAGGCACAGAGATGTCGGCTATATCCATGGTCCCAGTTCCCAGGTTTATACAGTTAGGTGCGCTCTAGAGCATTATGCCCAATCCGAATGAAACGTTTTATTATGTGGATGTGTCTCTTTTACAAATATTAAGATAACTTTTTATATTATATTATATAATGTTATAAAAACGCTTTGTTATACATATACTACACTCGAGAGATCATTTATATGACTTAAGTGATTTAATATTCTCGTCTCGCAAAAAAGTGTTTCATTACTTTTAAATAAAAAAACCTGTTTGTTTTGTCATGAGAAAAAGTGAAGTCCGAGCGTGTAATAGCTTTTACTTTTGTTGGAACACCTAAGTATCTTCTTGTTACTTTGGACAGATGAAAAGACTAATGAAGAGGTGGTTAGTGTTAAACAGCAATTTTATATTATATTAGATCTGATTACATAAGGGCATTTGTGTCTTTTTAAGACCCCCTCTCATAATTTATTTTATTTTATTTTATTTATTTATTGCATCATAATGTAAATAATTTGGATAGCGATGTTCATAATTACCGAATTTCTGTACTTGAGTTACAAACTGCGGTACGGGTGGGGAGATACAGCGACCTCTTCGACAAGTGATGCTGTTTAAAAAATACACCACAGCGTAAAAAATCAAATTACTTGTGCTTTAAATATCAATTGATAATTTTCATTTTTAATAAAACAAAATAAAGATATTCTTAGGTAGTCCGCGTACTCCTTCCGCAATCATTGGCATAGATGGAAAATCGTTTGTGTTCATTTGAGTCTGTTAATTCGAAGTGCTCTGGTCAAATAGAATGGCCCTAAAGTGTCGAGATTGCCGCAGCCGAATTGTCTCTGCTCACTTGATTGCGATAGTGGACTTGACCGGCATTTGGCACTTCGATTAATTTAGTTCTTCGGTTACCTAACTATGTGTAATTTTGTTATTTTTAAAATATTTGATGCTAAATTGCCGATATTATGAAGTTCGGTGATTTCTTAATCTTCTTCTTCTTCGTGTCAATGGCTCAAATGTCATGAAGCCATTATTTGTTCAGAAATCTCTAAAAATATTAGCATTGCATCTTTTACTATGCTTGTTTATTTTTTATTTATTTTATAATTGTAAAGTATTTACGAAAAATACATGTACCCGTATTTAACAAACTTACTATCAAAATTTTTAATTCTTCATATTGTTTTTTTTTTTCAAATTAATTTATTTTTAACCTATCCAAGTGCTATAACTAAGACACTTTAAACGGAATTTTCTATATAAACTTTACTGCATTAAACATAAAGCTTAAAATGACATTACCAAAACCAGTCTTTAACGATTACCGCTTTAAAGACGACAATCGTTAGATAATAGCAACAGAATTTCAACGAGTAATTTCACTAGATTATAACATAGATGCTAATGATCTAAAGCGGCCCTTATCTTTCCGATTATATGCTAACGGACTTAGCAAAATCGTACGACTTTAAGTGAGTATGGTAAGTATGGTGAGTATGGGGAAATGTATACAGTTTTATAATAAAATCCCACCAAATATAACAAAACTGCCTTTTCATAAATTTAAACCTTATATTAAAAAAACTTTAATGAAAAAAGGCTATTACAAAATTCAAGATTATCTTGAAGATAAAATGGTGTGGAAATAGTTATGTAATAAATACTGTTATCTTATGCATGTTATTTTGATGGACTGATAGGAATTAAGAAATAATGTAAAAACATATTTAAAAGTGACAAAAATTTTTATGATTGGCTATTTAAAAAAGTGGCTCATGTATTTCTTGCCGGGTTCTTCTCATGAAAAGCCTTACTCTCGGAATCCGGCCGCTTGTATCGATTACAACCACAGTCAACGAAGTACCTGTACTGTCCTGTGGATGTACTTGCTACAAGCGCTCGCGGTAATGAAGTTAAATACAATAGTATAATTTAATACTGTAATTTAAAATAATTTACAATAAACTATTTATTTGTAAAATACATAATAGGTAAAATGTAAAATGTTGACGATTTTAAGTGCCGAACTTGGCCTATGAAATAAAATTATTTTTGATTTGATTTTGATTTGATTTTTGAGTCATGAACATTTCGATTATCTGAACGACCTCCGTGGAGTAGTGGTTTGTGCACCGGTTTCAAATCTCTGAGGCTCCGAGTTCGCGTTCCAGAGGGATGATAATACTGTCTGCGTGATAATACGAGTATTTGCATCTCGTACATAGTTGATAAGAAGATACGAGTAATTACGGTATATCTATAGCCGTAGATCTCTCAAATCACGCCAGTGCTTACTTTGGCCTTGGCTAATTCGTATGAGCATAAGAAAATATTTATTTTGTCCCCTCCTATGTGAGGTGGCTGTAATTAGCCGAAACAATTGATTTCCTGGTGAGTTAAAAGTGGTTATTCAGATATGATATTTTTTGTTCAATTATACATTACAGGTAACACATAACTGACAAACGGTTTTTTAACACTGTCAACACTAAAACATATACTAATAGATTTAATGAAAATCCTTACTGCCCATGATCTGCTGACCTACTCTGTAACGTCATGTTGACAAATTAATATTGAATTAACGCAACGTCAGATACCATGTCCTTTGATAATTTCACAAAAAAGTGTTCAAAATGACAGAAATCCAATTAATATCGAATGAAATTTGGTTAGAGAGTAGGGCAGCAGATCGTAAATAATGTAAAAAAATTAGGGGGGCAAATTTCAAATCATCAAAATTTTTCTAATAAAAGAAATGCAACTATCCCTCAAACAATTGCACTAGTCACTTTTCCTGCGCTGGTAAAACCGTGCAAATATTGGGTCCTTACCTATGAAATTGGTGTTTTTATTCTCTCTTAGTATTTTGTTCGTAACTATTAAGTTTCAGAGTATTCTTAAAAAATAATGACCTCCTCTAAAAATAGACCATATTTTCGAACTCTTTTGATTTGTTTTGATAATTCGTTGTAAGTTTTATTGTGTTTAAATTGGACACGGAGACAACTCCTTTTCAGTGCCTTCCGAATACATAATTTGATTTGCATTCACATAAAAAAGATAAATAATTTTTAAGAAGTGTGATATCACACATATAGCTAAAGCTTGTCTAATGATACATGCCAAATATTACCTTTGGATTTATCGTTGAGAAGAAAACTGAAAAAATGTTAGTATGGAAAATGCAGAGTTCCCCAAAATCTCCATACAAAACGCCAATTTCATATGTAAGGACCTAATATTTGAGTGGACGCAACCGCTCATCGCGTTTGCCACAAAATTGAACACTTCAATTACTAGTTCATTCACAACCTATATGCTGTACTTGAATTCGAAGTTAGAATGAAAAATGAAATATGTTTGTGTATGCGTCTTTTAGCGTGTCCCCTATTGAAGAAGATACATACTGTCATAAATCACATTCTAATAATGTTAGGTACAGTCGGGGAAGTTGGCGGTCGACAAGTAGAGCTTTTTAGAAAGCATTATTTTAAAAAATGATGGAGTCAAAGTAGTCATTTATGATTAAAATAAAACATCATTAATTGGTATATTAGGCCCTCACCTATGAAATTGATGTTTTGTATGGAGATTTTGGGGACTTCTGCATTTTCCATACTAAATTTTTTTCAGTTTTCTTCACAACGAAAAATCCAAAGATAATAATATTTGGCATCTATCATTCGACAAGCTTTAGTAATACGTGTAATATCACACTTCATAATTTTTTTTTGTAGTTTTTAAGTGAATGCAAATAAAATGATGTATTCGGGAAGCACTGAAAAGGAGTTGTCTCCGTGTCCAATTTAAACACAATAAAACTTACAACGAATTATCAAAACAAATCAAAAGAGTTCGAAAATATGGTCTATTTTTAGAGGTCATTATTTTTTAAGAATACTCTGAAACTTAATAGTTACGAACAAAATACTAAGAGAGAATAAAAACACCAATTTCATAGGTAAGGACCCAATATATTGCCAGATTACAAGATTACTAGTATGTAACAGATCAATCATGAAAATCGGTGTCTAGTATTAAGCCTCTTAGTATTTTACAGGCTACTATTATTCGATGGAATAGCATCAGTAAATTCCACCAGATTTGTACAAGGTCTCTATCCGTATGAGGTCGTAGTTGGATATTCCATGAAGTCGTACTAAAAGCTACGCATTAACATTTATTAAACGAATTGCCAAGGGATAAAACAAACTTTCTGGGTCATATGAGGGTTTTCTAGACAAGAGTGGACTGTCTGGCCACTATCATCGTCGACGTTAATCAGGCGCAGTTATGGTTAAACGCCCTCTAGAAAAAGAGAAAGACTTTAAACATATAAATTTTCCATTACAATTCCAAACAAATTCGATTTACTTACAATATATTAGACAATTAAAAAAATTAAATAGTTGCGTACCGAGATATCTTAACGAATTACGCGTTGACTTTCGCTCCAGGTGTCTGTTGCACTTGACAACAGCTTTCAGCATCACACACTCAACTGCAATTCGAATGTAAATTTGTTAAGCTTGAAGATGTATTTTATGAGACGATAACATGAGATTTTAACATACATACATAAATAATATAAATAAATAAAGTTGTATAGTTCGGTTCACGAAAGATGACCACAAAAGGCAGGCGTCTGCACTTTTACATTCATGGAGAAAAGAACTAAGACAAAATACTAAATTTGCTGCCCATAAGTTGCTGACCAATTATTAGTTATTTTTGCTGATCAATATAATTTTTTGCTGAGCGAAATTGGAATATTTTGTAACCGTATAAAAACACCCAAACAAAATTTGTAGACCGCCATTAAATAGCAGCGGCCGCTGGATTTACAATAAAACAGAATGTATTTGATTATATTGTCACCAGATCTCAAGTTGTGTACCGAATTTCAGATCAATCTGTCAACAGGAAGGGGGCAAATTTCAATTACTAGGTTTGAACCAAACAATTGAACAGGACAACTCACCTCACGAGTGACCGAATTCAAAACCTGAGCATCTTATTAAGCTTTCAGCTGAATAGGTTTGTATGCAACAGACGTACTGTCAGATAAATATGTGCATGAGCAGCATCATATACTTTACCTTGACCTTTTTTAAATGTCAGGTTCATGGCGCTATGGGTACTACATATTTTTGCCTTTCATGAATGATCATATATTTTTGAGTCATCGTAACATCAGAAATTTTTGTATTTATATCAAATGCAAATATTAATGCCCGCATCTGTACATGCATCATTTAATGTTTTAAATAATTTGTCGTCCCATCTTATGTTACACAAATAAGCTAAACCACATTACGGCGGGGCATTCCACGCGCTGTCAACATAATGGCTTCCCTCCCTTGCACGTTATTAATTTGCATATTTTTTGCTTATTTTGGAAAATGTACATGAAATTAAATATACGTTTTCTTGTCCTAGAGAATAAAGAGATACATTTAAGGATAAAACATTTAAATGCATTTGGTTAATGTCTCGTATCATTTGCAGCTACTTTAAATATTAAACAGAGCAATCTTTTGAATTTAAAATTCATACATACATACATACATAAATCACGCCTTTTTCCCCACAGGGGTAGGCAGAGATTACATCCTTCCACTTGCTACGATCCTTGCATATTTCTTTCGCTTCGTCAACTCTCATTACAGTCCTCATGCACGCTCCGCGATTTCGGGTACTTTTGACCTGGCCCTTCTCTAGAACGTCTTTAATTTGGTCGAGAAACGTTCGCCTAGGTCTGCCTCGTCCCGTATCTCCACTCACACCCGATTCATATATCCCTTTAGTCAATCTATTTTCATCCATCCTTTCCACATGTCCAAACCATCTTAGCATATCTTTCTCTATTCTTGTCACTACATCCTCTTTAAAACCACACTTCCTTCTAATCACATCATTATACATCCTGTCACTCAATTTTACTCAAGCCATGCTTCTCAAAGCTCTCATTTCTACCGCATTTATTCTACTTATGTCTCTTCTCCCATACCCAACATTCACTCCGGTACATCAGTGTTAGGACAAGCACACACATTTAAAATTTATGTCATTGAAATTATTCAACTACGGAAAAGCGCATAGGTATATTAGGTATTAAATACTGATCACCTGCCCTTCTCTCTATCCAAATTATAATGGATATGAACTGGACTTCTGTCATCTTGAACATTTTTTTTTTAATTTTCAAAGGACATTTGATGTTGCATTGCGCGTTGCTTTTTGTATGATTATATACTATATTAGTCTTAATATTTTATGTACAATGATTCCGTCCTTAGCTTATATACGTCCACTGCTGGACATTGATGTCCCCTAATTCACGCCACCGCTCTCGATTTTCGGGCTTTCTCATCCAGCCCATCCTAGACAACCTACGAATGTCGTGATATCATCTACAATCATGCAAATTATTAAGAGCGCAATGCCCTTATGATGTATAATCGTCTTTTAGAATCAATTTCATCACATACATTATTAAATTTATTCTCATTAGGGACTAAAGACTGGTGAGAGTGATTAAGACTCGCCCACCGTTTCCCTTCTTAGTAATTTGAGAAATTTCATGAATCTTAATTATCTCAATTCATAATCTGGAGTGACGACACATTTGCAACGTAATTATAATGTAATGTTAATTGCAGAAAATAAGACACCGAAATCTATCAAATTAAAACTGTTATAGATCATCCTTTATTTATTCTATTGTTTTATTTAAAATAAATAATTGTTTTCTTAAATCATGAAAAGAAGCAAAGATACTTATTAAGAGTAGGTCTTTTCCTCCGAGTACAAATACATTAACATCGTTAAGAGGTGTTCGCACCAATAAACAAATATTTACATGCACATACACTGAGTAGACAGCTTTACACATTCCTTCCTCTTAATTAAATATTTCATCACCCTTCAGCATGGCGCACCCCGAAATATAAAGTATTTGGCGAAAGACGTTTTGATCTCAAAAATATTTTTAACTTGCAAGGTTAATGCCCGGGTATCATTTACCACTAATGGGGAGAATAAACGATTGTTTTTACGACTGTAGCCTTGCAATAGAAGGCTTCCAAGAGATATACGATCGTCTCGACACAGACAGCAAAAAATGTAATCCTTAAAACAAAGAGCTCCCTGGAACTACTCATTCCTCACATTTCATTTGATATCAATCACAGCTTACAAAGTCTCGGCTCTCTTCGGCAAATATCGGCTAGCGTCGGGCGTGTAGTTCGTAGCAATATACTCCAGTGTGCCCACCGATCTACGAATGCCGCACGTGCCGTAGCTCGTAGCGCCGTAGCGGGAGGTTCGACGGCTACGAATCTTCGCTTCGTGTTGTGATAAGAACATTTTTAGTGTTAGAACGCAAAAGTGAAAGGTGATGGTGATCTAATTTTTTCAAGGATTTATCTGTATTGCACTTCAATTATTTTATCTGTTTTATGGTAAGTACTTTTGAAAACGATTATTTACCTAATTGCAAAATATTTCCTATAAAGTCAACTTTGGCAAAACTCGAGGAAGAAAATCCTTTTCTTAAAATAAACTCCTTTGAATTTTCTTGAGATTTTTCTCTCGAAAAGTTATTGTTTATGACATAGGAAGCGCTTGTTATGTTCGGGTTGACATATGATAAACCACTTATTTTACTCACGCGGTTTTCGAATTGACAATATTTTTCTGAGGAAAAAATAGAAATATCAATATCAGCGGGAGACTGACAATATTTCAATACTAAAATTTTTCTTAGAAATATTTTTTTTTTATCTTTCACCCGAAGGAAGGTATCGGTCAAATCCAAATACAAGATGTCGTTTTTCGGAGATGATTAGTTATTTGTGTACTTTAAACGAATTCAAAGCAAAAGATCCTTCGATCATATCAAAAGTATGGATTTAAAATTACATACATTTCTAACTTATAAAAATAACACTAATTATACTAATTATAGAACTTGCGTACATCTATTAATATAGTAAGCGGTTTGCTGAATGTTAGTAATAATCCTCATAATGGGCTAATTGGTGATTTGTAACTGAAATCGTATTTACGCAGTAGTATTAATTAATGTGTTAATGAGGGATTATTCAAAAACGTTTTTGGAACCACATACGAGTTAAAGGCGCGAGATAGTTGCACTGTCGATTTCTTGTAAATAATATGAACTTAACGAGGTAAAAAATTATTTCAGTTAAGTAATTACTAATCAAAAAATAATAATACTGCCAACCCATCTCTTCTCTTGGGTGTCGTAAAAGGCGACTAATGGACTTAGAACTGCACAACCATCCAATAGCTTATAGCGATGACGAGCTCAGCACCTGTCACGCTGAGCACATGTGCAGTCACTGCTTGGTGAAGCGCGGACTATGGCAGTGGACTGCTATTGCGGTGCTTTTGTCTAGTCTCTGACTATCCCATAAGGGATAATAGTCGTGATCATATGTATGTATGTAATTACTAATTATTAAATAACACAATGACATAATAACATATTAATCTGAGTACATACACGAGTCTTGTAACAAGGTAGTATCAGCGACTCTTTGATGTTATTGTGCCGTTCTCATGCAATTTTCTCTTTGTTTCTGTTTTTAAATTAAGCAACTCTCTTTTTTTATTGATTTTGGTTTCCAATTTTCATTCCTATCAGAGTCAGCGTCTGGATACTCGTCAGCGTCTCGACGCCTAAATATATAATATATAAATTGTTATGACTGTTGTAATATAATTGTAATATACACATTAGTGATAAACTATAACAGTAAATGTTCAATAACTTAAATAACTTTACCAAGGCACTATTGTAAATAGCCCTACCTTCTATAATTCTACAAGTTTTTTGTTAAGTGATATGTGTTATTACATTTTTATTAATTGCTCCAGTTGTGCCTTTTAATTACAATAACAAAACAAATAGAGTTAACCCGACCCGTCGTTTCAATAGACACCAACCAAACCACGTCACAGCCTTTTCCCCTAAAGGAAAGGCAAAGAAGTTAAACACCCACATTAATTTAAATGGTTGGGTAAATTGGCAAATAATAATTACAGATATTGTACAAGAATAGCACAGTCATCTCTATTAATTTTCATAAACTATTCACATCCAATCATGTTGAGAATTTCAGTGTTTTCGAGGAACAAACTCAAGAATTTCTTGGTAAACGGCTCAAAATCTATACATATAATAAAACTGTAGAGGTCGAATGTCTGTACATAGAAAAAAATGCTTACCAAGTCAGGGGGATGTAAATAGAGAGAAAAAAAAATTGGGTCTCTGTCTGTTTGTACGAGTTAATCTCCAAAATGGCTGGACCGATTTCAATGAAATTTTGCATTGTGATACCTTATATCCCTGGTCAACATCTTAGATACTTTTTATTCCGAAAAATTAAAGGGTTCCTTTGGGGCTAGTTAAAAAACCATAGTGACCGCGGACGAAGTCGCGGGCAGCAGCTAAATTTATAATCAATCTTGAAGAAAAGAGCGTACTTTCTAAACTTTCTAAAGGGACGACAACGCATTTGTGACCCCTCCGGTGTTGCAAATATTCATGGGCGACGGTTATCACTTCCCATCAGATGAACCGTCTGTTCAATTGCACCCTATTAATATAAATATATATATATATATATATATATATATATATATATATATATATATATATATATATATATATATTTTCCTAGCCCCTCGTCTGTGAGGTGGCTGAAATCAGCCGAGACACAATTGATTTCCAATTCTGTTTACAAAAGTCACAAGTCAAATTGGATATTAGTTTGGAACGTTGAAGTCAGCTGTCTACCAGTACAATTTAACACAAGACTAAGGCCCACTTGCAGGTCAATTTTTGACATTTCAATATTAGAATTGTCAAAAATATACTAAATCTAGTTTGAAATCTCGACATAAATTTCCTGCAAGACGCCCAAAATGTAATAGGTACACCTTTGCACACTGAGCCCAGTCATTCTTATTTTACTCATTGATCAATAGTATTTTATTTTTACACTAAATTACGATACATGATTATTTTACCCTTCAAATAACTGTTCTATTCTCTACTGGGCGACATCACCCTCACACCTCTAGCTTACATAATTCGCAATGTAAGGTTTTCAGGACATGAGTTCACAATAAGAAAACGAAATATCGTTTGGTCAAATAGTAACTGGTGTATTAAACTTTCCTTTTTAATTTCAACGCAATATAATTTTATTACATTCGTTTTAATTCTCAAACGCTTACGAAATTCGTAACTTCATTCTCAACTTCTAAGAATTCAGAATTCAATTTTATTAAATGAAGGCAATATAAACTTTTTTACTTTAGAAAAAGATATAATTTAAACTTCTTGGGAGCTATGTGCAATGAGTCGTAGAGTAGCAATATATTTGAATATCTTTCCGCTGAAACCAACGTTCACGAACGTCTACTGGAATACGACCATGATCAAATTACTTATGACCAATGCCAAGCGTTAGGTAACATGTGCTCTCAGCCAAAAATAATTTAGAAGCATTGTGAGTTAAATACATTTTATTAGACGCTCAGAGTTTTGCCTTTATACTCGGGAAGGTCTAATAGTACATTATGATATAAGTGCGGTAAGTTGAAAATTACAGCCGAGGCGATATTGCTAGCCCGAGCCGTAGGTGAGGGCTATAAGAAGGCAGAGGCTGTAATTATCAAACCGCACGTATGTCATACGACGTTTTATAACACATTTGCGAGGAAATAAATAATACTCAGACATTCTTAAACTAATAAATATCAATCACTTGCTAAAGCCGTTATAAAATTTTGAACAATTTGTAAATGAAATTAAAGAATTAAATGTTTATTTATATTTCATCTCCCAAAGGTGACAACTGACATGACATAAAAACTCTTTGCTAAGATTTAAAAAGTATCGTTCGTTTTTAGATGGAAAATCATAAACTGTGCGTTTTACATTACATTATCGCACAAGTACGTAATGTGATAGATTATGATATTGAAATTGGTGAAATAAGATACCCTTTCTGAGCAATTGTGTTTTAAAACATTTATTGTAACTTAACTACAATCAGAGCCAACTTACTGATCTCTTATTTATTCTAGTCCCTTCACCAGCCTTGATTACTTTTTGCCATAAAGGCGTAAGTATGGTATTAAATCAGTTGATATTAGAATTCATAAAAATACTGTTTTATGATTAAAGTTACGAGTACACTTACTTTTCGGTAGTATACATATCTTCTTACTCAGTTCTTGTATACGAATAAGAAAGAAAATTCTTTGCATTCACTTCTCGCAATTGTATATCAAAGGAGAGGAAAACAATCATGTGTCGCTCCGTGTAATGGCGACCAGGTAAATTATATACCGTATCATATCCGCCATGTTGCGAAAATAATACACAGAGGCCTGTAGCGTTGTATTTTCCACACAGACTTTTTTCAGACTGGCGGTAGTATACTATCTTATGGCTGATAGTTGCCTGCTAAAAAGAAAGCAGTCCACATTCACTCAGCTAAGAAAATAATGTAGATAAGAAGCTTGTAGCCGGAAATTGTTTCGTTTAATATGAGGTTTTTTATAAAGTAGCAAAGCTCTTTTGTATATATGTTTGATGAAACAGACCTTATTACAGCTTGTTGCTGTTCATTTTACTATGACCTTTAATCAATGGTTTATAATAAGCTTAAATTATATCGTGGAGCTTAATTTAGGAGGATTATATTACGGGTATACAGAGTGTCTCGATCTTCGCTATCCTACTAAAATTTCATGTATGTTTGTAGGTGTAACGGTAAAGGAATACGAGTATAACTATCTCATCCGTTCTATCGTTAGGACTCTAAGCGCTGTCCCAACATTCGTCACCACTTGGCGATATCTATTAAATTTCATAAGCATCATTACAGCTCGGTGGCGTAGTGGTCAGTGCGCTTTGGCTTCGATCGAAAACAAAGCTACCTTCGCCATGGTCAGGCCGTGGATGGGTGACCAAGACTTAGCGATCTCGAGCTCCTCCGTGCTTCGGAAGGCAGATTAAGCCGTTGGTCCCGGTCGCATTTGTGACCGTTTCCACCCACCAACCCGCATTGGGCCAGCGTGGTGGTGTTACGGCCCATACTCCTCATGTGTTTCTCCGTGAGGTAGGCCTGTCCCAGCAGTGGGACGTATATAGGCTGATGACAACATTACAGCCCAGGAATTTACTCTACGTATAAGACATTTATTTGTTCAAGGCACAAATAAATACTTTAGGTACTTACTATTGCTCAAAATGAATATATCCTGCATTTTCATTTCAAGCCTTTTATTGAAAAATTTCTATTATGTTGCTTAAAAAATTTACTTTACTTTAATATCAAAAAAAATAATTTAACATAATTTTCTAACTTATTTTGATGATTAATATCCATCGAACAGTTACGATTATTTTCTAAAAGATCCTCTTAGAAAATCCGTCAATACGTCAATTGTGGTTTCCATTTTATTTAGGCACTTCACGCTCGGTTAGATCGTTAACTTTGAGATTCAAGCCAACTCGGTTGATTTTTGGGCCGATTTACTCTAGTTCTGTGTCTGTGTTATTTTCTTTCAACCGATTCAAGTTATTAAATCTTTAATTTATCTTTCAAAACTTGAATTTATATAAAATACAACTTTAGTTATCTTGTTCGCGATCGTTGGACGTAGTTGAATAACCAAACTGATGTAGAATAATATATTTATTGTACCTAGAGCTCGGTGAAAGTGATATTTTATTACTCTTTATTGCACCAATAAACATAAATACAAGTCATTATTAACAAAAGTATGCAAAGTAGGACTTATCTCTAATAGAGATCTCTGCCAGCCAACCCACTACAGGTCTGTGAGATTTAGTATTGAAGGGAAAAGACACCAGTGCGAAAGAGAAAAAATTAAAGATATTAAAAACTTTAATTCAAATACATTATAATAAATAATAGATAAAATATAACATTAATGGAATACATATGTCAATATAAAAAAAAATATAAGTAGTGCAGAAAAAAAAAGTTAATACAAAGTAGTATTATTTATTAAATCAAATCAAATCAAAATCAAAAATAATTTTATTTCATAGGCTAAACGTAGCACTTAAAATCGTCAACATTCATACATAGTCACATTTATTATACATAAAGTAAATTTTAATAATAAAATTAATAATAATGAAATATTTTTTAATATTATTATTAATTGTGTATTAATTATCATTTATTTTTATTGTTTCTGTGGGTTTGAGACTATTTCTATGTAATTCAATCATCTTATCACATCTATTAGATAATCCGTAAGAGCGAAGGTTAATACTACATTTCACTTGATAACTTTAAAACTACCTTTATAAAAGGGAGCCAGCCTGTTACCATATACAGTGTAAAGCAAATGGTAACTATTTTATTCGATTAAGTGTTACTAGTTCAATATTGTACAGGTTTGTATACTAGGGAACTTTCGCACGAGTATAGCCATTCTTAACTCGGCTACCATAAGTATGAGGAAAAATCTTTTCACGTATCCCGGTCTAAGACCGATTTATTTCTTAGATTAGTGCTGTGTCTCCAGTGTGTGAGTTAATTCAGGTCTTATCTGCTAACTAGTCTAGATGGAATGTTGTGGTTTCGTGGCTAATAGTAATATACAAGGCGAATGTAACATTTATTTAACATTATTTATGTTATAATTACAACAACGTGCACTCAGTTAATTAATTTTTTACTTCGATCATCTATAAGTTTTAACGACATGGAAGAGCATTTTAATTTCCGTCCCTTAAAAAAATCCTTGTTAGAAAAAGCAGTGGCCCTACTCTGTAACGTGAAGTTGACAAATCAATATTGATTTAATGCAACGTCAAATGCCATGTCCTTTGGAAGTCTCACATAATTAAAAAAAAATCATATCCATTGGAATTTGCTTAGAGAGTAAGGCAGCAGAACATAAGTGACAATTTTTTGATATTTTTTTGACTGTTATTCTCATACTTATGTAATAACTGTTTATGTATTGTACTAATTTTTGAATTAATAAAGAAAGATATACTTTTTTCACTATATTATATTGGCTCCATGTCACTATATTATTCATATTTTTTTTTAATGCACGCATATGCAGTCATGTGCAAAAGCTATTCATATAAATTGTAATGATCATATCGAAGAATATGAAAAGAAATATTATTTAGTGTTTACTTAATAATCTTGAATTTACTTACCTCACAAATTATTGTTACCCATGATTGAACATCGATGTCGTTTCGCCAATACTGGATGTTAAAAACCGTTTTTCCTATTGCGAAAGCTATTATCCTTAATCAGATAAGAATGATCACCTCCCTCTCCCTTGTTCCCAATGTCACAGCGTTGGCTTACACAAATTGAGATATTTAGCCCAGTAACCACCCTCGCCACGCGTCGGTGACTATTGACCCGACTGTGTGCTTAGGAACTCGAAAAGCTCTTAATGAACCGCAACCCAGAGGTGCTGCCGAGAGAGAATAATGATAACAACGTTATTAGTTCTGTGTTTTTTGTAAAAGTATGGAGCCACGAGAGATATAAGTAAACCGGGCGCGTTATACTATAGTCTGAAATTAATTCAAACATCAATGACTTGGTCTGATCAAGAAGTAATGCTTGTTTTCATACATTATAAATAGTGTGTACAAAAATTATTGCTGTAGAAATTAACGAACCCCCTCTAGTGTTTTATATCTCACATGTCTAATCGAAATTCCTTTTCTATTCCAATGTCCCATGTCTCCATTAATATTAATCCAGCTATACTAATATTACAAATGCGAAAGTAACTCTGTCTGTCTATCAGTCTGTCTGTCGGTCTCGCTTTCACATCAAAACTACTGAACCGATTTATTCGAAATTAAGTACACATGTTTAGTACTCTAGAGAACGGGAACGGGTACCACACGAGTTAAGCCACTAGTTTAGTATAATTATCATATTAGTGTCAAACATCTCGATATTACCGATACTTGTTCATCTCCAATTCGATATCTTTATTATTACTGAAGGTCGTGACGTGTCTGAAATGTTTAGATGACTTGTAGGGAAGCTCTTACGTGTAATCCTACCCGCGGCCGTCATAATAACTTGTGTAAGACTGCCCACACACTTGTTTGGGGTCGGACCAAGTAGGTGTCGATGTTATATTGGGTCCTTACCTATGAAATTGGTGTTTTTATTCTGTCGTAGCAATTTGTCCGTAACTATTAAGTTTCAGAACATTCTTATAAAATAATTGCCCCTTCTAAAAATAGACCATATATTTGAGCTCGTATTATTTAATTTGAAAATTTTTTGGAAGTTTAATTGTGTTAAAATTAGACACAAAGACAATTATTTTTAACTGCCTCCCGAATACATCATTTGATTTGCATTAACATAAAAACGATGAATAATTTTTATCAAGCGTGTTCACACACATATTGTCTTGTCTAATGATATATGCCAAATATTATTATCTCTGGATTTGTCGTTGTGAAGAAAACTGATAAAATGTTAGTATATAAAATGCAGACATCCCCAAAATCTCCATACAAAACACCAATTTCATAGGAAAGGACCTAATAATAATGTTTTCGGTAGAGTTGACTGGTCCAATAATTATTTTACCTGATGTTGAGTAAGATTCAGATGCTTGTTAGCCAGCATGGTTCCTTTTCAGATATTGTTTGCTGAAATAGTATAATATAAATTGAATGTAAATCCTCGTTTACAAAAAATTTTAACATTTTACATCATTTCAATATGCATGAAAATCTATAATTTTGACTTTCTTGTATATTCTCCCTCGATGTTGACTGTAACAACAACAACATTCTTATGCACACCTTTTTGATATTATTTTTGATTTTATACTTTTTTATTAATGACATTGTATCTTTTGACTTTACTATTATTACACCATTTTTATTGTTCTGTGATTACAGCACTTGAACTTGTCACGGTCTTTTTCATTCTCTAGTTTTTCCCAATATTGGCTCATAATTAACATTTTTACAGTCAACTCCCTCACATTTCATATTGTATAATTTTTTAATTTTGTATAAATTACTATAATTTTGCACTTCAAATCACATTACCATAACTATGATTAATAAGGATATACACCTCAAATCGCCGTCAATGACAAGAGCGTAATGATGAAACTTAATTATAGATTCAACGCGGTATAATGAAGCTTATGAAATTTAGTAATTATTACGATGTAATCAAACCTTAATCACCATCACAAACAATCAACGTAACAACGTCAATTATATATGCAGCTTTATCTTTGCTTGTTCCCTTTCCTTTTGATAAAACATAAGTAAGAACATGTAAATACATATTGACACTGGAAAGGAAAAACTGCTATTACGCCAAAATGCTACTTGTAAGAAATGAATTAAAAAAAAATTGAGATAAAAATCATTTCTTTTTTTAGTGTGTTATAAGTTCTTTTTCACATATATAGATAAATGATTTTCGATCCAAATTTATAATTGGTTTACAGATAAAAAGCAATATCATTAAGCGAAAAACACGTGACAAGGATAAGTCAAAAAAGCTGATGAAATTGGTAATATTGAGTTACAACTTAGACTAGATAACTTATTACCAAGCAGCAATTTACACAAAAAATGTCGGCAGCGTAATGAGGCAAAATCTTTAATAGGTCTTTATTTCAGAACGAAATTACGAAATACAACGTTTCTAAAGGTAAAACAAGAAGCTGTTTTGAATGGTATGGATGCTAATAACATGTCTTTATCAAAAATTTAATACTTCAGTCCTCATATAAAACACTCAAGGATGGTTTTACAACAAGGTTCAATGGTGCTTAACCCTTTAAATCCTGGAATACTAACTGAAAACAAATACTTCAGTTAGATTTTATTATCCTAGTTTTTTTGGAAATTCAACGAAACTGCTAAATTGATAACGTGGCAAATGATCGAAAATTATTTTCAACAAAACTTGCTAAGAAACTTTAACTTAAATTTAATATTAATGTACGAAAAGGCTAAATTTCTAACATGTATTTTTCATTAAAATTCCTAAATTACAAAATTGCTAAAGTAATTAAATTTAACTAATGCCGTCAAGAAATCTCACGTAACTTTCATGTGGTGAAAAAAATGTACTACTAAAGCGATTTACCTTAAAAAACACTGCAATGAGGGCGCTTTAGATACCGTAGTCCATGATTTTCGTTTAAAATGTCGATTGCTAAAGCGCCATAAAAGTCATCGGATAGACGTGCGACCCACACCAAACGACGCAGAAAAAAAAGTACAATTCTACTATATATATAACTCATTTTGGCCTAAATGACGCTTTAGCAGTATTGCCTTTCCAGTGTCAAAATTCAAAATTCAATATCGTTTATTCAATTTAGATGCGTCTTTGCACATGCTTATGAACGTCAAAAGCTTTTTACAAATTTTCGTGAAAGCGATAAACTACGCCATCCGTTCACAAAACTACCAGGAGGCCTTGTTCTGAAAAGAACGGGCAAGAAACTCAGCAAGTTTCTATCCTCCCTTTACATTGTTTTTTTGTTTTAAATGTCATAAACGTCATTGAAGTTTTAGAAGAAAAAATAAATAAATATCTGTGTTAGATATTCTGCAGTTTACCACATTTTTCATTACAAATGCAAGTCGATATTATATGTCGATATTATATTATTATAACATACCACTCCTCTTTCCCTGAAGGGGTAGGCAGAAGTGTTAGTACCCCATGTTACAGGTGGTGAGCCTCTTGCCATGCACCGGGCACAGTGTGAGGCAAGCGATATTTAAAACCATGGTACTTAAGTTTTATTCAAACTCAATGGAACACGCGGTGGAATCGAACCCGCGACTACTGAACGAGTACTGGCGTCTTTCCCAACTCCGCTACCGCCGCCTGAAATAGTACACCTACATTTGTATATAAGTAATATGAGCGTGTGAAAGAACGCACCATGCCTAATGGATTTAAAATATTCACTGTAGGTAAGTCAAACAATAGCAGAACCATTTGAGCGTCACCTATCGGAAGCATATAGGAGGACAATGAAATGACAATCTGACTCCGTTGGGAGCTCGTATACGTTTATGGACCTCTATTATTTAACATGTGAAGGGAATTGTCCCTGCAAACTAATGTTCAGCATAGACGTAAGACCAAGATTGAACGTCATGCCTTTATAGTGGAGGAAATAATTGCACGATACGGGGAGAACAAAGTTGTATAGCTGGCACACGATATTAGTATACAGTATTTGATGGCGGAGTGATAAAAGATTGCACATGAAGAAAAATAACGCTTTATTCAAAGCCAGAAAGGCTACTCTGAAAAACAGCAAGCAGAAAATCCGGTACATACAATCGCGTCCGTTCTTCGTGTCGTTTCTTCCTTACTAATTACGAAAGCAGCTTTTTTACCCGCAAAGTATGGACAAAGTCTGTTTTCGGACAAAAATTCGTGACAAAAATTTAGTAAGGATAGTTTCATAGCTACGCTGGTGGTCGGCACTGTTGGCTCACGCGCGAGTTTACATTTTGATGTGCAAGCGTGCGTTTGGCCGGCACCGGCTACCCCGTGGCTCTGAAACCATCCTAAAGATCATGTTTTCCTCTTTTGTCACGAGTTACGAATGGTCGACTATGCACGTGCCTGAAGGGGTAGAAGAAGAAATATTAACAAAATATAAGTAAACCTTGTTATACTTTTACTTATCTTACTTTGAATGATAGTATATACAAGATATTTCTTTGCAGGTATTATCTAAGTCTTGGTTTATAATAAGCAACCAAGCAATTAGATTTTCTAATGTCTTGATTATGTATTTATTGTTTTTAACATATACATTATTGCCCACCTGTTGATAAATGTCTTCAATATATATATAGCTTAATTTTTTGTTCATCATGACCTTACCTATAGGATAGGGTATGACTGATATTCTGCTTCAGATTACGTGTGATTTCTAAAAGAATAGCAACTGCTTGTGTTTACTATAGAGAACATACTTGACATTGTCAATAGTGACATTTTTTATTGAATAGGGGACAAACGAGCATACCGATCATCTGATGTTATTCAATCTGATTCATCTGATCAAGTTATTCTTCTTTGTTTATTGTTCATGAACATGGATACAGAGTCCTTCAGTCGAATACATTGTGTGTAGTCTAGTCCTTAGTTCTATCAAGTCTTCATTTACATTGAAATACAAGTGTAATACATTTCAATGCATCCTGGGAGAGTTCGGCGCTAAATAGTCGATGGTAGACACTGTGGTACTACTTTGATGAGATGGATTACCACGATGAAAAACTCATCACATTTCACACCGCATGACGCTTATTTCAATGATCCTCTATATTGCATATCATCACAGACACTTATTGCACAAAAGTACACTGTTTTTACGTAACAATAATACAATCATTGAAATAAAAATCACGTCCGCCATAGTCAAATGGCGCCAAAACAAACCAGATTTTTTTTGTTTACTGTTTATGACCATGGATACAGAGTTCTACAGTCGTATACATTGTGTGTAGTCTAGTCTTTAGTAGTATTAAGTCTTCATTTGCATTGAAATGCAAGTGTAATACGTTTCAATGCATACTGGGAGAGTTTGGCGCCAAATGGTCGATGGTAGACACTGTGGTGCTACTTCGATGAGGTGGTTTACCACGATAAAAACTTATCACTTTTCACACCACTTGATGCTTATTTTAATCGTCCACATTTACAGAAAACTACACAGATTTTACGTAACAATATCCACTCTGAAGCAATACTGTAATCATCGAAATAAAAATCACGTCCGCCATAATCAAGTAACGCCAAAAAAAATCTGATGTTAAGATACAGACACAAAAAATTATGTTTAAATTATATTACAAAATTGAATATAGTGATAAATATAAATAATTACAATAATTACACGGTTAAACAAGCACTGCATTCTTTGACAAGAAAGGTCTACAATTCTATTGTTACTTTAATTACATTTAACTTTTTTTACTTTTTTACATTTAACAATAAATATTTAATATTCCAATAAAATAATAACCGTAAAAAAGACTCGTGTAAATCATATTTATACGACAAGCTCGTAACCTCTTTATATTTCTTTTGTTTTAAATTAATTTCAATTAAATTATCAGACACTAAAGTCTCGTAAAAATTAATCAAGGAATCCTTTCTTTGTGTTTTTATAATTTGGTTCAAAAAGGGAAAGAAGTTTTTCATTCAGCTTTGAGATTTCCCGCAATCTTTATTCGAAATCACAGTATCGCCCCGCGGCCGTGTAATATCCATGAAATATGCGTTTGTACGGACATAGGCCATGCTCGGCCGCCAATGTATTCAGAAGGAAATTCAAAACATTTCTATAGACCAAGATGTAAAATTATATTAAAACAGCTCGTAGGCTCACGATGCCTACCATTTTATTTTTCAATTTAAGTGTGCAATATGAGCGTTTCGGAAAGTACTTCCTTTTTTAATCTAAAATAATTGTAGACTGCTACTCCTTTTGATTGTACGAAACATCATGGAAAACAATTTAAATGTCCGGAAGAGTCCGGGTTAATAAGAATATTATTATTGTAAAGGTATCACTTATCTATTAAATTATACTCTTATAATTCGTATAACTAGTCATTATAATGTCTCAAGCATTATAGATCATAAAGAAGTACAAAAGTAAAACCCAAATAAGTCGTAGAAGTAGAACACACAAGAAAAGATGTCTGAGCTCGTCAGTACTTAATAAAAAGTTGGGAACAACTGCCAACCCTTGCTTTTAGTTAAGGGCTCGTTTAAGGAGACGCGGCGTGATAAGCGGCGCGGCACGCGAAGCGGGCCGCCAGAAAACAAACATACGGCGAGGTATTGGTGCGTTCAAGAGACGCGTTTTCGCAAGCTTTTGTTTGAGTTGTAGCATCACATGCGGCGAGCGATGCCGCGTCGGACGCGGCGGCTGAAGCGGCGGGTGATGCCGCGGCAAGTAAAAATTATTGAATGGCGGCGAGCGATGCCACGTCGGACGCGGCAGCTGAAGCGGCGGGTGATGCCGCGACGAGCAAGAAGGATTGATTGCTTTTGTGACAGTGATAGTGTTACGTATAAAACGCTACTTACTATGCGGCGGATGCAATGCCACTTGACGCGCCGTTTGACGCACTGCTTGACGCGCTGTCTGACGCGCCGCTTGACACGCCGCTTGACCCACCGCCTCGCCATAAACGATAAAAACGCACGCCGCGCCGCGGGAAGCTCATCCAACCGCTCCGCCTAACGCCCCGCATCTCCTTAAACGAGCCTTAAGTGAGTACGTCAACAAAAACAGCCGGCTATAATTTACATTACTTTTCGGTCCTTCAAAATACATTCGCAATATTTTAAATTAGAATGTTCTACCTGGGTGATGTCTATGGATTCATATACACCGATAAAGTCAACAGAAGGCGCGAACAAAGACAACAGGAGATCCATTTGGCTGAGTGTGTGCGAGCCAGGTAAAAGTGGATCTTGTTGCTAAATATTTGTGAAAGAAAAGTACCCTACAATATTTTCGTTTCCATGTCGATGGGATAATCCTTTGTTTTGCGGGAAAAACATTTACACCTTACATTACGTTTTTGTGTATATTCTTGGTATACGGTATCCACCTAAAATCCAAACGCGGAATACCTCTCATATGTCATGCAGGAGGGTAATTGAAATGCCCTTAGAGATCGAATTCGCCATGTCGACTGTCAACTTACAGAATCGTGGCGCTATTCTTGTGAATTCTACATTTTGAATTTATGTGTTATCTAAATTCAAGCATTTCTTTTTATTCTTCTTGATACTCGTATTTACAATAATGACGCTTCGATACATGTGGAAAATATTAAAAAGCAATCAAAAATTTTAATATAAATTATTACCTATTGGCACATTGTTAAACTTTTTAAGGCTAATATTAAATTAAATTAAATATCTTCAGACATTCACATCTATCAACTAGATCCATTTAAAGCAACTATTGCTGCTTGGGTTACGGATACTAGATGACGGATAATTATATTTAATAGATAAATACATATAACTATTCAGAATATATTCAAAACATATATAAACATCCAAGACTGGTGAATAAATGCCTATATTCACCACACAAGCATCTGCCCCCTTGATGGCGACGCCTTGAGACCGGCGTACCGACCACTCGACCTTGGAGAGGTCGTCAATATGCAAAATGGTTTCAATTCATCAATATAATAAGTCAATCCACTGAAACTAAATCTCAGACTCGATATTACACGAGTCTCGCGACATCAACAGTATGGCATTCAAGAAAATGTGCCTACTCACATGGAGGAAAATAAACTTACAAAGTGGGTCTTCATTATATTTACTGTAATCGGCTTTACAATAAACAACCATATTTCTGGAAGTCCTTATGAAAATATCTACAGATTATACTGAGCCCAAGAAAATTAAATTTGCATAAAGTTTGCTACCACTAAAAGTCTTCAAGTGGGGATACAAAACCTAAGGCGAAATTATTCATGACACTCATAGTTCTAAATTAGTTTTAAAGTTCAAATATTTTTTTATACATTATTATAACCTTAACTTTTTTAGACCAGGGTGTCATAGCTACCTCCATTTGTCGAAATCAAGCCAAGATTCGAAGAAAGACTTGAGATTTCAACAGACTCGAAAAGCAGCTTTAAATTAAAAGTAATTAACTCCTACTGAGAGAGAAACGAAGGATTGTAAAAGACCCGCAAAAAAATAGTTAATTATTTTTAATTTGCGCAAAGTAGGTCATGTAAATTAAAAATAAAAACGCTTTATAAGCACGAAGCCTGAAAATATGTCGACGGTGAAAAGGAGGAGAAATTCAGTTTATTATTATTTATTTAACTCAATTGCGACTCAAATACTCTTTCTGTTGTTTTTCCGTTTTTCTTTTTTATTGTTCATGTATCGAGTTCTTGAAATATAAAAATAAGAGTAAAATAATGAAGATATCATTTTTGGATTTGCGTGATTATACGTACAAAAAAATGCAATTAATATTAGCTAATGCTAAGAAGTAGTCTCTGCCTAGCTTTTGGACGAAAGGCGTGTGTTTATGTATTATATGTACTTAAGTAAGGGAAAAATTGGAAAAATATGGAATAATATTATGTGAAAATGATGTACATAAATAATTATTTCCTATTTTGTTATATAAAATTTTTAAAGTTTTTGTTTTATATGAAATGGCCATAATGATCAATAGATATTGTTTATGTGTTTGATTGACTCCACTTATGCCCATCAAATTTATATTGAACTTTAAGGCCCACTTGCAAGAAATTTCAATAAGCTCACTATGGTTGAAATGGCAAAAAAATTGCAAAAAACTCGAGATTTTAACTAGGTAAAAAAATTCCTGCACGACGCCCTTAATGTGCGAAGCCTTGTCACAATATATTTCAATAAATTAAATCTAGAGCTTCTCCCCGTTGCTTGTGATAACGGATAACAAATTAAGCTTTGAAGATTTTCAGTTTCCACACCGACACACATCGTTAACATTGAGTGGGCTAATACGCCTACCTCCCTTTACTTTGTAAATTTGTAACAATTTACTCTCATTCTTCAGGCTTTTACATGTGGAGGTTAAATAAACAGATATTTTTTTAATAAAAGGTCACGATTTAAACCTTGACCATAAATCCTTAGAAATGTTAGTGCACACGACTTAGAGACTGGTCTTAATTTATATGTATCACACAGTAAAATAAAACGTAAATAGTCTTGATTCGCGTAAGAGAAATTCACGTGATTGTAGTCGCTTCGACGAGATTAATAAACTAGCAATAAGGCCGTCTGTTTCTTTTTGTTTTGTCTGTTGTTATTCTTAATATTACTTGAAATAAATAAATAAATAATAATTAAAACTTCTACTCGAAACAAATAATAGAGTCATTGTCGACAAGGTCTTAGTATCCTGTAATTTCAATGCTAGTTCTACCTTATACTCCAATAAACAGCATCGCAAGGAAAGCAATGCTGTTTATTGGCAGAAATAACATTACATTTTATTACGTAAACATATGGCAATGGCAACTGTAGCAGAGTTGGGACGGACAGAGCACTACTCGTTCAAGAGGCCGGGAATCGCGGGTTCTATCCCACCATCTGTTCCTGCGTTTGAATAAAACTTATATACAGTTCATTGTATATCACTTGCCTCACATTGTGCCTGGTGCTGGGCAAAAGGCTCACCACCTGTCACATGGGGACTTATCATATCTAACAAAATGTGGGTGATAACACCTATACCTACCTCTTCGGGGAAAAAGGCGTAATGATATGGCAGAAAGAAAAAAGGAAAAATTAGGACGCAGAGAAATTTAGAAAGAGACAATTGATAAAATCATTTTGCGTTATTCACTTCCATCTAAAACATTAGTTCCCAAAGTGGTCCAGGTGGACTCCTAGGGGTCCACGGGAGACTCCACGGTGGTCTAGTTGTCTTCACATCTTTGTCGAGTTTTGGGAATATGGTAGAAATGTAGCTGCAGGGGGTCCACCCGAACCAGAAGAAATTTCAAAGTGGTCTATGAGAAAATAAGTCTGGGAACCTCTGATCTAAAACAATCTCATTATATTAGGAATCCGTCTTCTATCTTTATTCCCCTGTTATCTCTTATATTCACAGCTATTATAAGCATGCTCATTTTTCTCTAAATTATGCTCAAACCAATTAACTCGATTTTATATCACTGCGAAATCGCAGTATAAATATTTTAGTACCTGTTTACCACCCAAGAAACAAATATATAATGCACAACCACATAACATTTAGACCGAGTAGAATAGAAAGCATGAATGGTCTTGACGTGAATACAAAAGCCTGGCTTCAACAGAACTTTGCTACTGTACCGATAAGCATCTTACGTTGCTCTCTGTTGTATTGGTACTCGATAGTTTCACTTAGTTTTGCCTCAAAATAGGAAACAGACGTCGGGAGCTAAAATGGTGCTTAGTGGGAATGTCAGAACTACGAGACAGTACATTAATGATATTATGTTAATATGAATCGACTTCCTTCAGGTATTGTTTATTTAAAGTAGAATTCGTATTCTTTTGTTTTGCATTTTAACTGTTTTAGCTTTGGGCCCAATTGTGCGTTCAAGAGTTAGCACCTAACCCTGGGGCAAATAAATGGGCAAACCCTGGGTTAGGCGCTAACTCTCGATCGTGCGATTGGGCCTTAGAAGACAAATTTTACTTTTAATAACTGTATTGTAATTTAACTATCCCCTTGCTTATTATTTTCAGTAAGGAAATACTTGCTTGTATCATAAATAAGCGCATATTTTTTTATAAGTTCTTCCTTAACTAATATCTTATAAACTAAACTACATAGACACAAAAATATGGATAATTATGTACATAGATATAAATTAAACTTTTGTGATTTCGTGAAAATTTTTGTATTAGGGCGCATTAGACCAAATTCCGTGTTTCGGTACACGGGGTACACGGGGTTTCGGACATCAATAAATGCTTATAATTTATTTCATTGCTCGAATCCTGAAAACTACGAGTACACATCTAACAGTTCAAGCATTTATTGTATTACAGCAGTGTTCCTAATCGAAATTTGGTCGAATTCGCTCTTTATCACACAATAATGCTTCTACCGGTAGTTTAAATTTAGGGCCTCCTGATAATAATAGATAGATAAAATTCTTTATTGCAACTTAATAAAATCACAGAAATATAGTAAAACAAAAAAAAACAATGCAACACAGGCGGCCTTATAGCTAAAGCAATACCTCCAGGCAACATTTTGGCAGAGATAGAATGAAAGGCATATATAAGGTGCATATATAAACTACTATAAATAAACAACTTAATATATTATATACATAATATAATAAAATAACATACTATATCATAAATGCTATAAACCTGTTTAAATATTTTATTTTGCAATATATTCTTACATAAAAAGCAACACAGAAAAGGCGAAAACTGTAATGTGTGTTTGAGGGAGGGGTTTAAAATGAAGGAAATGAGATTATTAAAGGATGTTAAGGATTGGGATTTCTTGATTCGAAATGGAAGGTTGTTCCAGAGACGAATGGCTTGGACAGTAAAGGAATAATAATATTTATCAAACAGTCATCCGAAAGATCCTGAATTTAAAAATGTACTAACCTTTAGATATTAAGATTTTAAAATAATCGCAATGTTGAGATACAACGTCGGGATAGACTGCAACTAGGCAAACGTTGTGTAGGACACGCCCCAGTGTGATGGAGTGATGAGTTGCGAAACGTTGCTGGCTAGATGAGACAGGCCGAAGACAGGGTGGAATGGCGCACATGGGAGGCTTATGTGTAACAGTGGATTATATGTTGATAACGATGAAGGAATGTTAAAGTACATATCCATACTAATATTAACGCGAAAGTAACTCTGTCTGTCTGTCTCGCTTTCACGTCAAAACTACTGAACCAATTTAACCGAAATTGGGTTCACAGATAGTCTAGAGCATGAGAAAGGAAATAAGCTTTTTATCCCGATATTCCCATGGGAACGGGTGCCATGTGGGTGAATGTAAAAAAAATAACGCTTCCCAAAAAAATGAAGGACAAATTTACGGCACTATGAACTTTGCTTCTTATAATAGAGTAGGAGTAAATTTTCCACCAATTAAGGCTACTGTTCCAAATTGAAAAATATCTTTCAGTGTTGAATAACCTATATATAATGAGGCAGGCTATAGGCTACATACCATCACACTATCTCAAAGTAACTATTCTACGCGGGCGAAGTCGCGGGCAAAAGCTAGTAATACATATGTAAGGAATGTTAGACTAAATATAATAAATGTGAACCAAACACTAACGACATAACTTATTCGCTTAATTGATTTGTAATTGTTTGGATGTTAGTGGAACACGAACAACGTTATTCGTGCGAAGACTAACGGAAAAGTAATGATCCCTAGTGACGAAGGCAGAAGCTTAATTGGATTAGATTTCTTTTATTCAAAAACATGCTTTTTATTCCAACCTAAATCATTTTAGGCCTCAAATACATGTTTGTTACTGATAAGAGAAAAAATTTATGATTTATGAATGAGTGAAAATATTTAAATGTTATCGCTGGTTATCAATGAACGTTATCATTTTGCTAAAACGTTTATATAGGTTTAAGGATAGGTGTAAAGAAAATAATTACAAAGAAATAAAACCCATAAATCATTCTTATGTCCCTTCCCGTCGTCCTTCAAAAGAGGCGTGAAAAGGCACTATACATACTGATGTGCGACATAGTAAGGAGGTTATTTTGTCGCACCAGCAACCCATGCATCTGATACTCTACTGAGTTTGATTCATTTACCGGAGCGATATATGAAATATTTTAACTAATCTATATATAATTTATAATAAAACTCTAGAGGTTAAATGTCTGCACATAGAAAAAAAATGCTTAACACCAAGTCGAGGGGTTGTACGTCATCAGCCTATATACGTCACACTGCTGGGACAGGCCTTCCTCATGGGGAAACACATGAGGAGTATGGGCCGTAACACCACCACGCTGGCCCAATACGGGTTGGTGGGTAGAAACGGTCACAAATGCGACCGGGACCAACGGCTTAACGTGCCTTCCGAAGCACGGAGGAACTCGAGATCACAAAGTCTTGGTCACCCATCCACGGCCTGACCATGGCGAAGGTAGATTTGTTTTCGATCGAAGCTAAAGTGCATTGAGCACTACGCCACCGAGCTCCTCAGGGGGGAGGGGTTGTACGAAGTGGGAAAATACCAAATAACATTTTTTATTTATATTTTGTTTTCCTTTCTGTTGGTTTGTTTGTACGGGCTACTCTCCGATATGGCTGGACCGATTACAATAATTTTGCCTTTTGCATACTTTTTATTCCGGAAAATTAAAGGGTTCCCGTTGATTGATAATCATAGACGTAGAAAATGTGTATAATATGATAATTAGGATATATGATAATTAATAATAACGTGTATAAATAGACACAAACAAAATATACACAAGAGTTCTTTGGGTCCAGGACTTTATTGTCGAAGACGCATGATCGACGAAATGAATGTCGAAAAAATCTTAAATCGAAAAACTGTATTTCGAATAATCCATTTTTACTGTCTAGGACTTCATCGCGAAAGACGTTTGATCGACGAACTGAATATTGAAGAAAAACATAAATGTAAAACATATATTTCGAATAATTTAATTTGATATTTAGGACTTCATCGCGAAAGACGAAAGAGAATAACAAATAGTGACAGATCCATACCAAAGAAACTAAACTACTATAAATCAATCTACTCGGCCATATAATATACTCCAGCTACATACCCCCTACATGTTCAGATTTAATGTTTATGTGAACAAGGCCATCGTTGAAGGCGTTCACGAAATATTAAACCTGAAAGTTTCACCCATGTCCACGAAGCCGCTCATAGAATGTTAATAACAAGTAGGCGACTTTTCACAACATGCCGACCAACTCATTAAAAACTTTTAAAGAGCAATTCAAGTGGGGTTATATTATGGAATAGTCCTCCATATAATCAAAATTGACTTGCAAAATTTATCTCTAGGTAAAAAATTTATACACAAAAAGGAACCATGATTATAAATATTGTATAATAAGGGTTATGTTAAGTTATGAATATTGTTTTCTTTTTAAATTTTAATGAATATCCTACAGCATATGTTCTAAGAAGACAAGTTAAATGAACAAAGCCCTGTTGATAACATATTTTTATTTTTCCTTTTTATTAACTACGCTTTTAGCGCTTTATAATATATAATATATCGTGATGAACAATAAAAAGCTTGAGCGCCGAACATACACAAGCTTAAGTTATTTAACGTTGCTGCAGCCCTCGTTTTTTTATACGCAGCTATAAAAACATAAAGTTTGTTCTACCTCATGGATAGCTTCCATGCCCGCATTGCACTGGCTTCCACTATGGGGATCTACGAACATACACGGAAAATTTTCCTTTGGCGCATCCTCTGACCTAGTGCCTAAATAAATCCGAACGACCTAGGAGCGGCTTGGAAAATTGCTTCGGCAGAACCAGAGTTGTTCTCCTGCAAGGGTTCGAATAACTATACAAAGGTTCGATCTGCCATTCATACCTTTAAAACTGGAGTATGAAAGTAGACAGCCGGGCCATTTCAAGTCGGCTTGACCCCTTGGCGTTGCGTAGAGATGTGGCCTCCTTATGCATCCTCTATCGCATTTATTATGGGGAGTGTTCCGAGGAATTGTTCGATTTGATACCTGCCGCCACTTTTCGTCATCGTTCAGCGCAACATGACATCCACTCCCATCGCCTGGATGCTTGGTTATATTCCACTGTGCGCTTCTCCAGGAATTTCCTACCCCGCACAACTAAACTGTGGAATGAATTGTCGCCCGCGGTATTTCCGGACCAGTATGACATGAAAACCTTCAAGAAAAGAGCGTATTCCACTTAAAAGGCTGGCAACGCACTTGTGACCCCAGTTGCGAGTGTCCATGGGCGGCGGTAGTTGCTTAACATCAGGTGACCCGTCTGCTCGCTTGCCCCCTATCTCATAAAAAAATATATATATTGGGTCCTTACCTATGAAATTGGTGTTTTTATTCTGTCTTAGCAATTTGTCTGTAACTATTAAGATTCAGAGTATTCCTAAAAAATAATTACCTCGTATAAAAATAGACTATATTTTTGAGCTCTTTTGATTCGTTTTGATTATTTGTTGTAAGTTTAATTGTGTTAAAATTGGACACGGAGACAACTCTTTTTAAGTGCCTCCCGAATACATCATTTTATTTTCATTCACTTAACAACGATAAAAATTATTTTATGAAGTGTGATATTACACATATTGCTAAAGCTTGTTTAATGATAGATGCCAAATATTATTATCTTTGGATTTGTCGTGAAAAAAACTGAAAAAATGTTAGTATGGAAAATGCAGAATTCCCCAAAATCTTCATACAAAACGACAATTTCATAGGAAAGTAAAAGTACCTAATATATAAATGCAACAACTGCTGATTTGCCGAAACAAGTAAGGTAGACGGTAGACGACTCAGTAAAAAGTTTCCTAAAATGCCGTTGGCATTGCACGCGACGTTTCGCGTGTCTGCGCCTATATGAGCCCTTACACGGGTCAAAGCACACATTCACATATACAAGCGCTGAGTTGTAAATTTGAGACGATTACTCTTGTTGCTCTTATTATGTAAGGGAAGGTATTATCAGGTAAAATATGTGTCTCCATTCATGCGTGAAGTAAATGTATGTTTGGGTGCTTTATTTCTATACTGTTTAATTTTATGAGCTACTAGTGAATCCGGCGGTTTCACCAGCGTGGTACCTGTTCCCATAGGCAAATTGGGATAAAAAGTAGCTTAATTATGTTCTCAAGCTCTAGACTGTGTATCAAATTTCGATAAATTCGGTTCAGTTGTTTTGACGTAGCAAGACAAACTTTCGCATTTATAATATTCGTATAGATTTGAGATACGTAACACCTAATTCATATTTATGTTCTAGTAGCCTTGAAAAGATAGGGATATCACAAGACTATAAGAAATAGATACTATCAAATAAATATCAAACACTTTTACTACAATAGTAACGTTTACTACATTTGATATCACTCATCCAGTAACAGTAATTAGTTAATAATCGCAGTATTTTTCTGATACGGCATACTCCAGTATTTCCTTATTAAGCCAACCGCAGAGTATTTACTCGTAAATATATTCATAATACTCGTAAGTCAGGTGTTAAAAGTTATGTAACAAATGATTATTGATGTCCAGCAAATAATGACATTTACTATTCTCATGTCCTTATTCCATTAAGTGGGGTCAGCGAAAACGTATTTGCCGTCCATCGCTTTTATCAGTCATCTCTGCAACGACTTTCTTCACACTCGAGTCATTTCTCTCAGAATCCAACTATCGGATTCTTATCATCTTAATCTTGAAAGTTAATAATGACAGTAAATGCTAAGTTCTAGTGTTGAAAAAATAATCTGAGAATTTTGACAAAATAGTAGTTTATGTAACTGTCACATAATATAGGTTATTAAAACACGAGCGTGGTTTTAAAAAACGAGCCGTGGCGAGTTTTTTAATAGTATTACGCAATTGTTTTAATACCGAGTTATGTGCAGTTACGTACAATACTTTATCTACAGTCATTATTCAAATAAATAAAACAAAATATTTAATTAATTTTATTTATTGTTGGCTGTCTGGAAAACATTTGCCATAGTTTTTTTTCTTTTTCTTTTTTATCATCTGTGTTAAAAAGTATGTCATTATGTGTTCGAGTCTGAGTTCATTATTCGAACATTATAACATGAGTATAGATAAAAAAAACTTATATAACTTTTGCGTTTTTCATAATGTTTACATTATGCCTGCCTTTTGAAAATTTTGACTTAGTAGTGTGATTACGCATTTATTGACCTATCTCCAGCAGTGGGCGTCTTTCTGGCTTACGAACGTATATAGCGTCGAACTTATTTCAAGTTAACCCCTTGGCGGGCATCGCGAACACCGGTGTACGCAAACAATAGATGTTTCTATGTTTGTGCCCTTTGGCTAGCTATGAAGTGTTGTGGGTGAATTCAATTTCTTGTATTATCTGTCATGACATTGTTGCACTTAAACGGAGTGCCTGTCGACTTAAATGCAGCATTGTATCGCTGCCATTTCGCTTGTTGTCGCTAAATCGATTCCCCTGTGTGATTTTACGTACGTGGTAACGACTATTCACTTGGGAATTACTTTGATCACTTCTGTTTCAGAGTTCTCAGCGTTCTCACCCAGTTAAAGAAATGAGGTTAGATTCGATTTTAACGTTAAAGACATAAAGCTCATTCTCTTTTGTATTTTGTTTTGAGAAACTGTTTTAAAAATAACAGTTGATTTTTTTAACGATACAATGTTTGGCTGTCGAAAAATTCGGTCTGAATTATTTAAAATATTGGATAAATAAAAATGGTAAGCAGTAGCGTCAATATAATTGCAACATATGTTGCTTGAAATGAATTCTGGTGAATTTGGGAGAACGATGTTGGTAACTGTTATAACTGTGGGCGTTAATTCCTCTGACTACTCTCTTCGTATGTAGACATGATATTGATGTTTATGAATTTAAAAAACCCCATATGTGCTTTTACGCGATTCTGCTCATAACAAATGTTATTTTATATTTAAAGAAATTTATTCTCATAAGATTTACAAGATTTATTTTTTCACCTAGAATGCTATTATGACATTGATTTTTTTATAAAAAAAGTTTTCGATACAATTTTAAAGTTATTTCATAATTGTATTCTTCTGAAGAAAGTTTCTTTCATTACAGCGTTATTGTTAGTATCTCATTCATCTTCAAGATTAAGTATATTCCACAGGCACTGTAACAACACCGCATATATTCATATAATAAGTAAGGCTTAAGCCGAAAGGTCACATAAACAATCACAGCAAAGTACTTTACTTATTACTAATACTACCAAACTTTTGTTTCAACCAAAATGGTCTGGCATTAATTTAACGTTTAGTTTGTGTTAGGTTATGTAAGTAACCTACATGAGTGTCGACCTCCGTGGTCGTGTGGTCTGTACGCCGCTCTCAAGTCGTCGCCATCTCGAGTGGTTTTTTTGGGTTCGATCCCCGGTGGGCGCAAATGTGATAAATTCAGGCATTTGTTCTCCAGTCTTGGATGTTTATATATATTTATATATTTTAAGAATATTTAAATGTATTTATCTATTAAATATATTTATCCGTCATCTAGTATCCGTAACACAAGCAGCATTAGTTGCTTTAAAATGGAGCTATTTGATACGTGAATGTCTGAAGATATTTATTTATTTATGAGTTTAAATTCAAACGTAAATTCAAACTATAGTTTTTTTGCTACCCTAAAAGCTTTCTTCGAGCATAAATTGAGTGACTGATGCAATGTCATCCCTGTATACTGAAGGGGTAAATATAGTTTCACATATTTCACCAAATATGGGTATTTAGGTCAATCTATATAAGGGTACGGCATTGTTTCTGTTCCTGAAAAATCAACCTTTTAAAATTACTAGGTATTTATATACTAATTTCATATTAATAAACATAGTAAGGAAAAAAACAATCATAAAAACAACCATGCTTATTTGCATGTTTTTCTAATATTTTAACCATACAAATTAGCTTTATGAATAATTCACTGACTTCATTTGCTTATTCATGTTTTTTCCTTTTATACAGGAGATGTAGATTCGTTTTACCCTTACAAGATCAAGCTGCTATGTCAAATTGAAGAGTTGAAATAGAACACCGTGTCACATCAATCAAATTCGCCCTAATAAAACACTCTTCATCCATCAAAATGAGATTTCGATTATCGTTTATTTAAGAGGTAAATATCTTATGGAATATTTCTGAGCAGGATGCTTTAAGGTATCAAATTGATGTTGGATAAAATTAAGGTTGTCAAACTTTAATTAATGAACGAAATAAATAGCAGAAGACATGAGGCATATTTTACTGCACACTTTTTAAAATAATAATCTTAAAGTCAGTAGCTGCGTAGTAAATAGGGTATGTTTATAAGTTCATTTATATTGCAACATGTTTCATACCAATATCAGAATACGCAGTGAAAATACACATTTGCATTCAGCGCCTTTAATAAATTCACAATATTATGTGCAATGCGACTTCGTAAGCTACATTCAACAATCTAATGTGAAATATAGTTATGCAGTGTTTATATGTATAATTTTCAAGCCAAGAGAGGCATTACTTGCGTTTGCGTGCTCCACCTATGTGTAGTTTCAGACCACGTCGGCGGCAGCCGGCTCTGGCCAACAGTACCTGGCGATATTTCCATACATACATACAATCACGCCTGTAATCCCCGAAGGGGAAGGCAGAGTCCATAAAGCACTGTGTTACTTATGGCCACATTAAGCCGTACAAAAATAGGGTTTGCCAGATGAAAAAATCGTGAAGCAGTTGTAACAAGTGGCTAGCTCATCGCCTACATTTCGAAAATAAAGCTACCTTCGCTATGGTGAGGTTTGGATGGGTGACCAATACTTTGTGATCTCCCCCGTGCGTTAAGCTGTTTATACCAGTCGCTTTTGCAACCGATTTTACCCACCAACCCGCATTGGGCCAGCGTTTCTCCATGAGGAAGGCCTATGTCTGCTGTGGGAGGTACGAGTATAGGCTGGGGACGACTTACGTATAGACAATGCTATTAATTACTTTGCAACAATGTTTAAATACTTAACTCTATTTTAAATTTACCCTTCTTACTTGGATTTCTTTGTGTCTCATAAATATGCTTCACATATACTGTATTGTGTATCTCTAAAGTAGCTGTAATATTTATGTTATAGAAACCGCAGGAGCAGCCAGAATAATATTTATATTTATTCTTTCAAAGTTTCTCTGTGTAATATAGACAAGCTTAGGAGATTTCGCAGATCCCCAGGGATTGACAAAATAGTAAGACCGAAGCTTGGTAAAGTTAAAATAGTTTTTGAATTTATTATTTACGTCACCTGTCACTGTTGCTCGCGAAGATTTATTTAAATTGTACAGAGGAAAACAGAGAGATTTATTCTGTAGACACAGATACATGGATCTTATCTCTCTTTATTTTGAAGTCTTTCGCTTAGGTCTAAGAAACATCATCATCAGGTTTGCATATGTAGCAAATGATCTGCCTCCATGCATCGGCTCCTGTTCAGCGTGCCACTTACAACGTGTGGTTTGGATGAGAGTTATTATGAGATCTTTGGATAATCACAATCAGTTCAGATGACGACAGCATTTGCCGGACGCCTGACGGTCTTGTCAGATCAAAACGTAAACATATTAAAATACTCCGTGGCTTTCCTAAACAATTAATATTTCCCAATAAATGTCTATGTTGGCAACTTACTCGTATTGGATTATAAAATGTCATGACAAATATACTAGCAGTTAGTCATAATAGCGTTACAAACAAACTAAACTTCTTGTTGAAGTTATTAGGATTTACTCGCCTATAAAGTGAAACACAGATTGAAATGACTTGTCAAATTTGAATTCCCCGGTCGTAAATCACGAACTTGAAATGGAAATAAAGTGTCAAAGTTCCCAAACGGAAAATAAAAGAAAACAATTGAATATGTAACGATCAAGACTCACTCCGAACTTGTAATGTATGTGCCAAGCCAAGAAAAGCGTAAATCGAAAAAGAAGAATTCCTATCGTCACGCATCAATGCAGATTAGGTATCCATTCCGGCGACGAGTTCAAGAATGTATGGAAATGTGATAGAGACATATCGTTTTCTCCCTCGCTTCCGATCTTCGTTTAGGGATGTGAAACCAAAAAAAGTTCAACTAACCTCTTTTCATAACTTTGTACATTATAATATTTTTCAAAAATCGAATTTCCTGGCCACACATATTCAACATACAGAATTGCAAGTAATGAAAACGTGCAAAACAAGCACCACAGAGAACAGAGACATAGAACAATAACTTAAAAAGTAGGACTTGTCCTACTTAAGGCTAACACCTGGTAGCCCTGTAGTAAAGAGGTTACGCTGTCGCTAATGTAACCTCTGCGACGTTTAGTAAAGGGAGCATTGATGCTACTCTTTGGAAACTAAGTGCTCTCTATATTTTGTTTTGTATTCCGTCTTGTTCCTTATTTGATGCTTCTTACAGGGAAAACAATGGCGTTCATTTGGGCGAGTAGTGCTCGAGAATTGAGTTAGATACTATTGTGCGTATTTTCTAGAAATTCCGTACACAAAATGTTTGTCTTATTCTGTATTTGGAAGCTTTCCCGACTTTATTTACTTTTGAAATATATGTGTTGTATAACTTTTTTGTAATTATGTACTACAGTAACCTTTGTTTCATTTGACCAATGATATACGCATTTTTAACGAATAGGTAAATATCACAAATACATTTATTGGATAATTTATTTTCAGAGCAATCATCAATTAAATATACCTGCTGATTACTTCCTTCTTCGCACACGTATGCGTTCAGCATTATCGTTTCTGAATAGCATGATTTGAATCAGCCAAAGAAAATGTCGACCAAGTGCCTATACAATTAAATAAGGCTATCATTGTATCGTATGTAACAACATGTAATCACTGACGATATAAATAAAAAAAATTTGCAAAATATTTTTATGAGCGGTTAGTAAATGTTAACGATGATCGGGTAGTTTACACAGCTCATATCACATAGTAAGTTTTTTCGTATTTGATTACTAATGTAAAACATGATATACATAAGTACCATACCGCCACGGTTGTTTAAAGATACGACATACACTTTATATATTAACATAAAGAGTGTATATGGAACTACAACAACGAATCGTAAATAAAAGGCTGAATCTTATTTAGTTTTCAGTTGAATTTGTTTACGTTTATTCAAATAAAATACATTTTATGATTGTTCACTTGTCGTTAACAAGTAAGAGGGAACGGATTTATAAAAAAATTTATTAAATTTAATACTTTATTAGTTTTTAAAAAAGTGTACTTTCCTTTTTTATGTTCCAGTGGGTCCTATCAAACTGGATTCTACTCTCGTTTGTTTTTCACAGCGAAACAAATTAAAACGGTGAACTATTCCGCTTTTTAGGCGTGGTGACGAATTGTCGCCTGACACACGTTGTTTGGAACGACAAATGTCAATCAATCAAAACGCGAATGGGCTTTTTAAATCGCTAGATGTTGGTTTTCAAATTGCGTATCGGTCATTTTTCAAGCCTTTCATACAAAGAGACATACGACCTGAAAATTATTGAATTGAATAGAAATATTATTTATTCTGTCATTCATATCAAATTCAACATTCAGCTGTAACCACTGAATTGAATATTTATATGAAAGTCCCGTTTTAGTAGGTGTGTGAGGGATGAATGTCATAAGCTTGAAGAGTGCTTGTTATGGATCTAGATAGCCCTAGAAAGAGCTAATCACAGAATAATTTGGAAGACTAAGACATGCTGTGACGTCACCACTGAATCAGAATAAAAAGAATTGCTAAATCACCACTCACCGAGTTCCTCTAACACATAAATTATTAAAGTCTCAGAAGCAGGACGAATTTAATATCACAAAGATATCGTCACCAAATCTAGCCACTTTATTTTCAGTATCAGATCGCTCGTACCATTTACGATACTGAGTTCAACATGCTGTTCTCTTTGAGCATAAACAGCTGGATAAAAATGCAACGTCGCAAAGAAGGAATGCTCCAATATAAGCGCTAAAGATCTCAAGTCACCTTGTGCTCAAAATGCACAGGGAATACTCCATATTTCATTTTCGTCCGTCCCACGAATACACAATGAGTTTAGTACCATGAATACAAAGCAGTGAACAGTTTATTTCGTTAATCGTGCAAACAAGAACTTTCAGTTTGCACTGTTATCTGATGAATAACAGGTATTCTGAACTTAAACAAAACACGTAGCAGTGTTACGTTGTAAATACAGTGATCGAATTAACATTTAGAACGAAACCGGGCTATGATAACGAATGTAAAATCAATTTAAATTGCTTACTAGTTCTAAAGTAAATCTTTGGTGATGTTCCATTTGCATAAACCAACACATTTATTTGATCATACGCTTATATTTATTCAGCAGTGAATGTAAGTAAATGTAAACTAACACATATTTGTACGTAAATAATTGTATAACAGTGTTGTTAAAATTACTCTTACAAAAGATTTCTTCATGCAATTACAGTTTTTTTTATAAAAAAATGACTCAACGCCACATGTAGGTAAGAGAGTCCATTTGTTTGATTGAGAGCTAATTGTTGCTTGGAAGAAGTATCTACTCGTAGTTAATTGAAACACGAAACAATAACATTAAACTTATTACGAGTATGTGTCTAGGGACCATAAGGGATATAACAGGACAAAAAAGACAAGATGCACAACGAAAAAGGGCAGATTTTGCTATAACGGTAGGAAACAAGGAAAAAGAGTACTTGAGGAAAAGTTTAAAAGATTCATCCTATTAATTATCAAAAGCAATGCCCTTAAAACTTGGGAACAGGCCAGGGCATGAGTATAATATACTTAGTTACAGCACTTTCGTATAATCAACTTATTTGGCAATAAATTACATTTCAGCATATATGAAAGGCGCGTTTTAGCAATTGGCAACAAGCATTTACAGCTGAAAAAATAAAGCCTCTTACAAACCGTTTGTTATGGTTCGCTGAAAATGGCCAAAAAATAAATTAACGTAATGTACCTCGAGCGGTCGGCTAGTGTGTACTAAAAAGCGAAAATTACGTAAATCCTCTCACGGTACCAGCAAAAAAGTATTCTGGAATGATCTGGAAACGCCAGCGGCGCCGTTGGTAAACTCATTAGGGCGTATTACCACACATTTCATTGTGGCGTCAAGAGAAAGGTCGAAGAATTTATTTATCTTCATCACTTTTCTGAAAGCCGCCGGGCGACTAAATGAAAGTTTTATGGTCGAGACGTGGGGGGACGAGCTGTGCGTAATAGCCCTAACGATTTCTCAAGAGTCTTTGTTTTTCACAAACATGTATTAAATCGCAACGTTGCGGAAACCGTCTAGTTGTTACATCAACAACGACAAAGGATCATGTTGTTGACGTTGTGGTATTTGTAAAATCGAGTCAGGTTTATTTTAAGCTTTTACTTTATTTTATTTGCAACGATATTGAACAACTAACCGCGAGAGGAATCGTGGTGAAGTTATGTCCTTATGTTTTTCTCCTTGGTGCAAGGTTGGATTTTTAATATTTTTTCTTACGCCAAATTTCAATACACTACGATAAACAATATAAACACACACATTTTATTTATACAAAATTTTAAGCACTTGACTATATTTAATTATGTTTTTTTATTGCAATAAATTTAACTTAATTTTGTTCAAATAAAAATGTTAAAACTAAATTCAGAATTTACCGTGGAACACTATAATAGTTTGAAAAGAAATGGGAACCACATTTCTGTTTAAGTTCAACTTTATCACAATACTAAACATTCGCTGTCAAGAAAGACAATCGAAAAAACTGTTTGCAGAGAAAGAACAATAAAAAATGCTTGCAACTATAAACTTTATGGAACTTTTGTCTTAAGTCAACGTCATAGGCAGTCGGTGTCAAAGGGGTAGCAACCCCGTTATTCTCAACTGTCGGTCTCGGATTTGATTCGGCAAGTCTTCCCCCATCTCGCTCTGATTCGCCGCAATAAAAAGAGATAGGTATAAAGATTCCGTGATGTATTATGTTGAATCACATTTGAGAGTTTGATGTCATCAATGCTTTCTGTTGACATAGTATTCAAAACCACATTGTTCAAGCTTGCAATTTTTGATAAAGAAAGTCATATAAAATCAAGGAAACAATTAAAGAATTATTCTTCAAGGGTATAAAAATATTATTATATTGTATTCAGGCTCGAACAATTATATCAGTTATTCCAAAAAATATAGTAAAGATGATCTTAAAATCCAGTTTCGGTTGAATCTAACGATGATGATATGCTATGTAGGTAATTTATATCTAAATATGTAGGTACTTGAATTGTATCCCAAATATTACATACATACAAACCACGACTATCATCCCCTAAGGGTTAGTCAGAGACTAGGCAAAAGCACCACAAAAGCAGTTCATTCACATAGTCCGCGCTTCACCAAGCAGTGACTGACAGTTCTAAGTCCATTAGTCACTTTTTTCAACACCTAGGGGAAGAGATGGGTTCTTTTAATGAGCCGCTGCCACACGGCTAATTATTAAGTTACTTTTAATCAAGTGAAATTATTTTCTCATAATCAAAAAAGGCGTTGTTTTTGTCAAAAGTATTTTTTTTTTCAATCTCAATTAGTTAATCGAGCAGCTTATGTCTTGGCCTTATTGGTTAGATGGCAAAGAAATTGATGAAGGAGCGAATATTAGGAAAAAACTTTTTTTTGCCATTTTCCCACTTTAGGTGGGTTCGGCACAACATGTAATTTTCTTTCAATCTCCTGTGTCACTCGTCAACGCAGAATCCACTTAGTTTATTTAATATTAGCTGTTGCCCGTGACTTCGTCCGCGCTCACTATGGTTTTTTAACTATCCCCCGGGCACCCTTTAATCTTCCGGAATAAAAAGTATCTAAGATGTTGATCAGGGATATAAGGTATCACCATGCAAAATTCAATTGAAATCGGTCCAGCCATTTCGGAGATTAGCCCGTACTAATATACAAACAGACAGAGAAACGAAATAAAAAAAAATTGGTATTTTCCCTCTTGTTACATCCCTTGACTTGATTTTAAGCATTTCAAATACAGACATCTCAGTTTTATTGTATGTATAGATGTATAGATTATTCTTTACGCATTCAATTCATCGCTTCTTTGGTCTTTTTCTCAGTTTAGGTCAATTCTTATCAATGCTAAACTTTCTTCTTGTTACGTGACTTTCATTCTCTTTATCACATACTCATATCTTAGCCATGCTCACTTATTGCTCCACACATTGTATCACTAGCGTTAAATTCATAAAATAATAAAGTGTATAAACGATTCAGAATATTTTATATTAGGTCTTTACCTATGAAATTGGTGTTTTGTATGGAGATTTTGGGGAATTCTGCATTTTCCATACTAAATTTTTTTCAGTTTTCTTCACAACGACAAATCCAAAGATAATAATATTTGGCATCTATCATTAGACAAGCTTTAGTAATATGTGTAATATCACACTTCATAAAAAATATTTATCGTTTTTAAGTGAATGCAAATAAAATGATGTATTCGGGAGGCACTTAAAAAGAGTTGTCTCCGTGTCCAATTTTAACACAATTAAACTTACAACAAATAATCAAAACAAATCAAAAGAGCTTAAAAATATAGTCAATTTTTAGACGAGGTAATTATTTTTTAGGAATACTCTGAATCTTAATAGTTACAGACAAAATGCTAAGACAGAATAAAAACACCAATTTCATAGGTAAGGACCCAATATAATCGTTATAAATTTACAGCAACACAAGATCAGAACAGAAGCTCTTCCCTAATACGAGTACGATTTATTGGTTTCGAATACCACGTGGAAAATTTTATTTCACTTCAAAGAGAATTAAATACAATCGTTTCCATATGTAACGAAGCATGAACATAAAATCTTGATGTTGAGACCATTCACCGAACTTCCTCATATATTATTCAGAAATCTTGCTCACCGATACTTTGTTATAGACCCAAATAAATTAGAACGACGGAAAGTTTAAAAAAGCGTTGTCTATTTTACAAGTTTCCGGTAATATTGTTTTACGATAAGTTAAGGGTCGGACTTATTATCAAAGTTTGAATTAATTTTCCAGACAATAAGTTTTGATTTGAAAAATGTAGGTCATTTGGTTTGTTCAAGGTCCAGCTAAACGAAAACCCCTGTTTGAGGGGTATTGACTATAAATAGATCAATTATTGCTTATTAGCTTCTACGGATATTTCAAGGTCATGAAGCATTTTCGACTAATTTGTTCGATAGTTTTTGTTACTTTCATATTCATGTAAAATAAATCATATGAATGTCGAACTAGGTTAATAAAATACACGTATATTCTAAAAACATTTAACGTGAAATTAAAAATCATGCTGCGATTTAAAAGAAGTAATGAACTAACGAAAGTCCTTACAATATGGAAAATATTTATCACCAAATAGTGTTTTAATGCCATTCGAAAAGTATTAAAATGTGTTTTCTGTCGATAATATTTCTATCTTGTTAATATTATATCTTTATTCAGTAATTTATGTATATTAAGCGTTATTGGTCTTTAATGGCCCTCACATAAAGTCGACATTTATTTTATTACTTGCCGTCTCACCCGCCATCGAAATTTCCTAGCGACTTAAATACGTCATTGTTAGTGAGAGTTTCAACCACTTGATTGATGACAGAATCTGGTTAAAGAGCGCCACTTTCAGAATTTGCTTAAATAAAACCTTCCTCGGTCTCTTCATAAAATATTTTAATAATGGACATTTTGTTTTTCTAAATCTGGACTTGTAATTTTTACTAATTTCCGAGGCATTTTTGATGGCTGGGTTCTATTTTTGTAAAATCACGGTTACATTGAAATATTACCACTCAGAACAGAACTCTATGCTATTAACAAACGTTGTTAATGTACACTTATATGAATATTAGCGTTAGTTACATTACCGTGTACACTACACACATAACTACCACAAAGCACTATCATTCCTAAAAAGCTTATTGTATTTAACGAATACAATATAAAGTAATAAATATTAAAAGCGTTATTTAGAGCCGGGGAACCGTCTGATTTCCACCAGTTTCACCAGTGTGTACCACTGGTTTTAAGGAAGGTACTCAACTACCAAAACAACACCAAAATATTCTGCTTCAATTACACCAATAATTTAATTTGTAGGTCAAATTTCTGTCACGTATAACGTATGAGTGTCAAACAAGGTCGTGTATGCCTGCCATTACCAATATCACGTAAGACGTTATTGGATGCATTAAGTCGACATTTATTAGACGTCGGCTCGTTCGCTCATTTTCCGTCGATATTTCTGGAACATGTCATTGTTATTGCGAAGTAGAGGCTTGATCGATGTCCCGCCGTAAAGCAGGGCGCTACTGTCGACGATATAAAAATCGCTGTAATCCTCACCCAATTGCTTGATTATGGCTGTTAATCTCTCACCAAGATGGCAGCTTAGGCGTCTTAAGGCGTTTTTATCGCCCTTGTTTTATTCGACCCACCAAATTGTAGGCATTCAAGATTACTTAACAAAATTGAAACGGGATAGTATATCTGCGTAATATGTCTTGCTCTGGTTTAGGAGTCCATTTTAATGGAGTACTGTGGGAGCGGTGAAATCTCATTTACAAGATAGTTGTATATCTTCAGGCCCAATTGGGTTTTTTGTTGCCTCTGTTACTGAGTAATTTGAAACTTATGCTATTTTTAAAGTTACTGCTCTAATACTTTGATTGTTACTGCTCTAATACTTACCAAATTATTATTAATATTATAGTGTTCTTCAGCATTTAGTATCACAGAAGCATTTAGAAACATTATTGTGGACCTTGTATTAGTTTAAAATGTTTGCAATATTTAATACAAGAGCAAGAGATGGGCTTCGTTTGGAGGAATAAAACATATCTCTTAACAAGTAATACTTTGGGCATGGATGTGGAATGAGTGAAAGATCAAAGGTGCGAAGGATTGAATGCGTGAAGCATGATATGAAAATAAAAAGGACGATGAGCTGATGAATATCAGAAGATAATGGATGGAAGAGAATAACATTTAGGTAGAGCCAACTACAATACACAAGAGCCGTGTGGTATCGGCTCATTAAAAAATACTACCATCCCTTGGGTGTCGTAAAAGGCGACTAATGGACTTTATAACTGTACAACCATGCAATAGCTTATCGCGGCGACGGGCTCACCACCTTGTCACGTTGGGCACGTGTGCAATCACTGCTTGGTGAAGCGCGAACTATGGCAATGGACTGCTTTTGCGGTGATTTTTCCTAGTCTCTGACTAACCCTGATTATATGTATGTATCTATGTATGTACAATACAAAAGTGGGAAAAGGGCAGTGAGAATACATGAGTAGATTTCAGCTCCTTCCTTTGTTCGTATATTTAATGATTCAGGAAAATATTTCTACTCAATCTTAGTGTAGTATCTTAGTATATATATAAAACTCAAAGGTGACTGACTGACATAGTGATGTAACAACGCACAGCCCAAACCACTGGGCTAGATGTTATGACGTAGGCAACCGCTAAGAAAGGATTTTGATTAAATCTACCCCCAAAGGGATAAAATAGGGGATGAAAGTTTGTATGAAACTTTGCCAATTTTAAACCGATCGGGCTGAGACTTTGAGAGAAAATTAAAGGGTTCCCGTGGGATAGTTAAAAAACCATAGTAACCGCGGACGAAGTCGTGGGCAACAGCTAGTTCTTTGTGTAAAATATGACGGAGTACATTATACCAGTGTAATATGAGCTCGAGGCCATACACGTTTGCATAGGTCGGGCCGACAAGTTTGTCAGTAACATCCATCAAAGTTTGAGCTTAATCTCCTTACTGGTATCCTTATATGAGTTAGACAATAGACCCGAAGGGTCATTTTGAGCTTAAAGTTTTACGCAAGGGTATATTTTTGTAGTTCAAGAACAACAGTAATGAAACTTTAAGCTAACAGTGTGAAGTTGATTATATTTAAGTTAAGTAGATGGTTATTGGGCATTCTACTCCAAATTCCGCTTCGCTCCATTTGGAGTAGAATCCCAATAACCGCGAAGTGTTTCATTTCTTGTATTTCTCTTCGTAAAATATAAATTACCCAATGCCTATCAAATATCATAATACCGTATTTGATTGGATGGTAATTTTTAAAACACAAGCGTAGTTGTTTAAATAAGATGAGATTGCGATTTAACATCATTTTTATCAGTGCTATAGTTCAAAGAAGTTTATAAATGAAATTTATTAAACAAAAACCTCAATTAAATTTAGAACTAATTTGTGCGCCATCATCAGATGACCCAAAACGCCATGGTAGTTTACTACCTAATACTATCCGTTGTATTGTTTGTGGTCCGTCAAATTGCGGCAAAACCAACATGGTAATAAGCTTATTATTGCACAAGGATGGTCCTCGTTTTCAGAATCTTTATGTCTATTCGAAATCATTATATCAACCTAAATACATATTTCTAGAAAACGTGTTAGCTATGGTTCCGAACACCTCGTTTTTTAAATATAATCATAATAGTGAAATCATAAGCCCACACGAAGCTTTGCCTGACTCTATTATAATGTTTGATGACGTAGCCTGTGAAAATCAAAATAGCATTCGAGATTACTTTGCTATGGGACGACATAAAAATATTGATTGCTTTTATATAAATCAAACATATACAAAGATACCGAAACAACTTGTGCGAGATAATTCAAATCTGATTGTTTTATTCAAACAAGATGATGTAAATTTAAAACATGTTTATGACGAACATGTTGGTTCTGACATGTCGTGGTCTCAGTTTCGAGAAATGTGTTCAGTTGTGTGGGAAAAACCTTACAGCTATGTCGTGATAAATAAAGATTGTGAGCGGAACAATGGGTGTTATAGAATGATGTTTGACACCTTTATAAATATTGACAAATATTAAAAGTGATGATTTTGAGATAAAACATTACTCTCATTTCTGATTCAGAAGTGAATAGAATACTCCATAATGGAAAAAAATTAAAAGAACAAATAGTAAAGTCAGCAAATGCTGTGAAAAGAAAAGTTGAAATGATAAAAGATGCTAAAAATACCAGTAATTTAGTATTGGAAACTATATTCAAGCCAATAACAAACCCGTTAAACCAGTTAACGAAAAAAAATAATGAAGATGAACTACCGGATAATTTAGAGAATATAACTCCGCTGAAAAAAATTAAACACAATGAATCCGAATTCTCATTTTCTTCAAACGAAGCTTCAGATCGAACTATTACCGAAGAGGAGGACTCTGATAATGAAATTGATTTAAAATCTGATAAAAGACTTACTTTAATACCAGAAGATAAACATAACATAAGTGAAAATTCATTCAAATCGCTTCAATCGTCTCCAATTCCACAAGATAATAAATATTCTTCTTCAGATAACGTTAAATACAATATTCCATTTGGAATAAGATATGAACGCGGGAGACTAATGCTGGGAAAAACACGTGTTTATGATGAAGATGATTCTCTGAAAATTGGTAATCAAAATTTTGAAAAAACAAGAGGTCTGGTAGAATTGCTTTATAAAAAAACACCTCAGCTGGATGTAATAACAATTGACGACTTGAAAACCTACAAAATTCTTCTAGTGAATACAAATGCTCATAGACGAAATTATTGTGCTAAAAAACCAATTAACAGTAATAAAGGCTTTAAGTACATGAATATTATAAGACCGTTATTTAAATTAGATAAAAATATATGCACAAGTACCGAGAGTCTTTCAAAAGGAGAAGGCATTAGTCTTTTAAAAGAAGTTAAACAGAATACAGATTTGGTTTATTGGGATGATCCGAATGAGCTAGTAGAACGCTTACAAATACTTATTGCATCCAAAGATGCTGGTAACACAGGGTTAGAAAATGAGATTTTATCAATAATTGAGGAGCTTTATGAGGCTGGCATCGTGAAAAAGAAAAATATAAGGTCAATTTCATTATAAATGTATGCAGTCTATGTGTAGAACACAAAAGATCAACATCGCTATGAATATAGATAAATTTGGTCATCACGTTCATAAACGTTTGAGATTTTCTGAATTCCTTGATACACTAAACAACACACTGGTAAAATCAGAAACTGGAGACTTTGATTTCAACTCTTCAAGATTAATAGGATTGCCGGTTCCAGAAAGGGATGATGAAGCTGTAAATAAAGTTTACCTGGATCGACAAATTGAAGAATTGAATAAAGAAATAAAAAAAGTTGGAATTGATGTCAAAGTGTACCTAAAAGGTCTTGAAAAGGCTGTTTTAGATAGATTTGCTTTGACATACTACAACAAAAGTGAAATAGATCGTATCGTCAAAATAGCGCAAAACAAAAATGAGCAAACAAAACATAGTCAATGAACTTCATAAGGCAGCAAGAAGAAACTTTCAACGTCGTAAAACGATTATTAAAGGAATTGACGACTTGTGGCAAGGAGATCTTATAGACTTTCAAAAATACGCTAATTTTAATAAAGGTTATAAATACATCTTAGTAGTAATTGATGCTTTATCGAAATATGTGTGGGTAAAACCTTTAAAATCTAAAAATAAAAATGATGTGACTAGTGCTATGGAAAATATCTTAATAGAATCATTACGATGTCCATTTAATTTGCAAACGGATTCAGGAAAAGAATTTTATAATGATGTTTTTAAGAAAATGATGAACAAGTACAAAATTAACCATTACTCAACTTATTCTGTAAAAAAAGCAGCTATTGTTGAGAGGGTGATTAGAACATTAAAATCTAATCTATATAAGCTATTCAGTCTATATGGTAAATACGAATGGTTCGATAAACAACTGAGTTCAGTTGTACAAAGCTACAATAATACTATACATAGTATTACAAAATTCAAACCCGTAGATGTTAACGTATCAAATCAGATGATAGCAAGATCTAATATTTTAAATTCTCGATGCTACAAGACTATTCGAAAACCTGTACTGCATGTAGGCGATTTTGTTCGTATTAGTAAGTACAAAGGAGAGTTTACAAAAGGTTATACTCCTAACTGGTCATCTGAAATCTTTGTAATTAAAAAAGTTAATAACACTAACCCTCCAACATATCAAATAGAAGATAGACGTAAACAGTTAATTTTAGGTTGTTTTTACGAATATGAATTACAAAAAACTAAATTTCCTGATATATACCTCATTGAGAAAGTAATAAAGAGAAAAGGAAATAGACTTTTTGTGAAATGGTTAGGTTTAAGTAACGATGAAAATAGCTGGGTAAATAAAAGCCAACTCATATCTTAATATAAATAAACGTTAAACAATAATATATGAACCAGTACACAAATATCAATGAAAGAAGGAAGTGGTATAATAAACAGCTTAATAAACAAATTACCGGTCGAGCTGCATTTACCTGGATATCAATTTTGCGGCCCAGGAACGAAACTTGAGAAACGATTGCTTAGAGGCGATCGCGGTATTAATAAATTAGATCAGGCGTGTATGTACCACGATATAGCATATAATAACAAGGATATAAACGTTCGACATAAAGCAGATCTTGAACTATTAAATATGGCTAAAAGAAGATTAAAAGCGAAAGATAGTAAAAGAGGTGAAAAAATAGCATCTTGGATTGTTAAAAATGCAATGAAAGCAAAACTTAAAGCCGGTGCCGGTGTAAAATCTTTTATGAAGATTGTGAAAAAAATTCAGGCACAAGCAAAAAAATTAAATTGTAAAGACAATCAATCTGCAATAAAATATGCTCATTCTGCTGCGAAAAAACTTTTAAATAATAAGAAAGGAATACGATTGCCACGTGTTATTCCTGTTCCAAAGACCGGTGGGATTTTACCTTTGATTCCCATTTTTGCTGGATTATCAGCTTTGGGTTCATTAGCTGGAGGGGCAGCTGGCATAGCTAAAGCCGTCAATGATTACAAAGTGGGTCAAAAAAATCTTGAGGAGTCTAAACGACATAATAAAATGATGGAAGCTGTCGTTCTAGGAAAAGGATTATATCTTAAGTCTTATAAAAAAGGAAGAGGTTTATATTTAACACCTTCAAAAAACTAATTGATCGACTACCCAATCGAGCCCTAACTAATTTAGATATTTTGAAGTATGCGAGTGGCATTCCTTATTTTAGAGGAGTTTTTATGAGAGATACATTACCTGTAAAGCCAAGGAAGATTGAATGTGCAATATTAAATTTAGATACTTCTCAAAAGCCTGGAACACATTGGGTAGCATACGTTAAACAAGGAAAATATTGTGAATATTATAACAGTTTTGGTAATCTGAAACCACCTATAGAATTAATCAATTATTTAAGAGATTGTCATATTTACTATAATTTTGTGCAAGAACAGAAATTTAGCACTGTAAATTGCGGACATCTTTGTTTAAATTTTTTAAAAAAGTATTGGAAAAAAAAAAATGTTTAAATTAATCTTGAAATAAAAAAAAATATCAGTACAACAATGTCTTTCACTGTGTCAATAACTGGAAGGGGGTCCTGTTTAACGACTAACTACTCGCCTACTATAGAATTATCTGGAGATTATGAATGCGGACTTTTATGTTTTTCTACCTTCAATTCAATTCCTAATATAGACAAGAGGAATAACAAGTTCTATTATGGAGAAAATGAGACCATCGAAGTTGTAAGAGGGCTCCTATGAGTTACAAGAATTATGTGATTATTTAAAAACAAATATTAAAGGCACTACATTGAATATTAGTTGCAATAATAATACACTCAAAACTAAAATTTTTTGTTCTAAGGATATCCATTTTAACAAAATTAATTCACTGGGTAAGATATTAGGTTTTGGAATGGAATCACTAAAAGCCAATATAAATAACGAGAGTCAGTATCCAGTCAGCATTTTGTCAACAACTATTGTACGCATTGAATGTGATGTTGTAAGCGGATCATTTGTAAACGGTAAATCAAGTCATATCATTTATGAATTCGTGCCTAACGTACCACCAGGCTATCGAATAATTGAAATACCCTCTAACTTGATATATTTCCCAGTTAGTCAAACCTCTATTAGTTCTTTAAATATAAGACTATTAGACGGTGATAATAAAGAAATCAATTTGCGTGGTGAAGAAGTACAACTATATTTACATTTTAAAAAGAAATGCTAATTTTTCATAAAAACCTGTGTACAGCTCCTAAGCGAGTCAGTTCTACAAAAACTCTTAAAAAAGCAAGACCCATAAAAAAACAGTCAAGAAAAAAATTGACGGAAAAAAATAAAGCATTTCTCAAGTTAATTGGTTTGTTATAATGAGTATACTAAATGTATCCCAATCAACTGTGCATGACAACAGTGTTGAAAGTTTCGAATTTCATTCTTACAAACCTTACGTGACAAGTTTCAACAGGAATGATGAAATACGTATACCAATAAATCAACAAGACTTATACATTTTGCCTTCACAAAGTACGTTATATGTTGAAGGCAAAGTTGACGTGTACAAAACGACTGCTACTAATGCTAAGGAAAAAGTTTCAAATGTTAATTTCATAAATAATCCAATATTGTTTTTATTTCAAGATATCAGGTATGAATTAAACGGGGTAGAAATAGACAAAATAAAAAATGCTGGTATCACTACAACGATGAAATCCTATCTTTCCTTATGTGAAAATGAATCAAAAAGTGCTCGTGTTTGGGGATGGGCAACGAATGGAACTGTTAATGATGGAACCTTCTCTGTTTCTATCCCATTGAATAAAGTGTTGGGTTTTGCTGAAGACTATGAAAAAATTATATTGAACTGTAAACACGAGCTAGTGATCTTGAGGAATAATACAAATATCAATGCCCTGAAATTAAATAAAGGAGAAGTTGTGGAAGATATTAATATCACTAAAATTGTATGGCGAGTACCTCACGTAAGGGTTTCTGATCGAGAAAGAATAAATCTACTTAAGCTGTTAGAAAAAGATCGCCCCATTACATTAGCATTTCGAAACTGGGACCTTTACGAATATCCGCTTTTACCTAAAACTCGGAAACATACTTGGTCAATTAAAACTTCCTCTCAGATAGAAAAACCACGGTTTGTAGTAATCGGTTTCCAAACAAATCGAAAACATCAAGCAAATGAATCCATGGCTGAGTTCGATCATTGCAATATACGAGATATCAGAGTATTCTTAAATTCCGATTATTACCCATATGAGGGATTAAACATCAGTTTTTCAGAAGGGAGATTTTCTTTATTATACGAACAATATGCAAAATTTCAACAGTCGTATTACGGACGCCGACCAGAACCTTTGATGAGTTTAAAAGAATTTAAAGACGTTGCCCCTATGTTTGTTGTGGATTGTTCAAGACAGAAAGAAAGTTTAAAAGGGTCTATAGACGTTCGAGTTGAAATTGAAGCGGATCAAGAAATACCTGATCAGACAGCAGCGTATTGTCTTATTTTGAACGATTGCATATTTGAATATAAACCTTTAAGCAACATTGTTAAAAAAATATCATGAATAACGACATAGTTATTTTAGATCTACAAGGATTTAAGAATACAAAGAATGAATTTATTGTTAAAGAGCTAGTTATTGGTACAGGTGTACATACTCAAACCTTTTTAATAAAATCACCATACTCCTTTTCAACTCTCACACCTGAAGAAAGAAAACATGTTGGGTGGATAGAACGGAATCGAGGGATACGCTGGTCTGAAGGTCATGTTAACTATATAGAATTCAAAAGAATTATAAAAAAATATCTAAAAGATCGGAAAGTACTAGTCAAAGGTCAAGAAAAAGTGAAATGGGTGCAAGATTTATGTGGACACGAAAATATTTCAGATATATCTGAAAAAGGTGTACCTAATTTAAAATCATTGACAGAATTTTACTGTAAAGATATTTCTCAATATAATTGTTTTAACCACGTAAAATATTGTGCTCTGCGAAATGTTTTATGCATTAGAAAATGGTGTATCGACAATAATATAGTTCTTTAATTTCTAATAAATTATGTTTGTTTAAATTATGTTTTATTTTTACTTCAAAACTTAAAAGAAATATATTTAAATAAAACAGTATGCATTATGTTTTTGTGTTAATAATTTAAAGAAAAAAGTACTTCACCTTTTCTGATACTTTTTATATCACATCTGTATTTTTAATTTAATAAATCACTAAAGTTCTATACAAAATCTTACATCATAATCATTATTAATCATTAAGTAAATAATAGGGAAATTAATAAACTGCATTTTAAAATATACAATCCGTTTATTTAAAATTAGCATAATTACATTTTAATTAATTAAATCTAGGATATTTAACACGACAACTAACACGATTATACATTACAACATACAATAAATTTAATATGGTAAATTACATAAGTACAAAGAGTTGAGGTATGTTGAGAGTTTTGAAAATTATTACATAAATTAAAAAAATTTACTCCCCCTATCTGTCGGCGTCCGTCAGCTGAAAGACAGATGTGCGGTTATGCGTTACGGGCGATAGAATGCCCGGTCGACAGACAAGGGAAAATTACTTACATGCTTTAAGTCATATTTTAAAAACAACTTGTATAACTATATCCACATATTTTTTTTGATATGTTACTAATTATTCTCTCAGTTTGGTCCATTATTTCGTCACCAACGTCTTTCACTACGTATTGAGCATTTAACAAAATATTATAGTCATCTTGTACACAGTCACTAATTCGTTGCGTTGAGTCCAAATCAATAACTTGAAGTTTGATAAGTCGAATTCCTTTCTTGGGCGCACTGTTGATCACAAATGAATGTGTTGAGCATGAGCTACACAGTTTCGAAGATTTGGTTGCACTGCTCTTCCGTTTACACTTGGATTTTTGAATCCTTGTTGTTGGTTTTGTTGTACTTATTTGTTGTGTTATTTTTTTTTAATTAAGTTTACTTACAGTTGTCATGTTAAATATCCTTCGATAATTGAGACTAAAAATGTCCGAGCACGTCCGCTATCACACCGGGCTGTAGTCGTAATAAAAATAGATTTAAATTAATTACAATAATTGCGACACATTTATCGAGAACGCACGTCATGCAATCTGATACAGTGTAAACGAGAATCGTTCAAGTTTGAACTTGCACGCTTTAGACCATATGTTATTATTGAATAAAAGTGCCTACGTAGGTACTATGAACAACATCTTTCCTTATGTATGATTAATACAAATTGTTGTATACATTAATTTTTAGGGAATCTGTTCTATTTGGAATGTTCAATTAAACAATATTCAAATATGATTTACCAGTTTATTCTAAACTAAAGAAAAAGCATACAAATACAATGAAATACACTTTAATTATAGAACTCGTTACATAATAATAGCACAATTATATCTAAATTATTTAAAGATTAGTAAAAACAGATTTAAAATTTATGAATATATACATAGGTCACAGAGGGGAAAATTATTAAAAATTAAATAAACTAGTATGACCCCAAGCTCTTGTCGAAATTTTATCTTTGGATATTATTCTTTTGTCATCGTTTCCTGACAGGGCTATTTTATTTACAGCACATGTAAAAATTTCATGTTTAATGGATTTAAACAAAATATTTGTTTTTCTGACAATTTCATCTTCAAACAGACTTTTTTTATAATCTTTAATATTTAATTTATTTACAATATTTTTCTTTGTGCCCTTTGCTTTTTTAATTGTGCTACTTTCAGTTTTAACGCAATATAATTTGGAACGAAGACCTACGAATTCTGTTATAATTTTACCACCCATTTCATCCTTGAACAAACCTGGGATTTTTTTGTTTTGAATAGGTAAATTGAATTGATTATTTTCACAATAATTACTAGTATCAAAATATGATAAAAATTCAGTTTTTATGTCATCATAAAAATCACTAGTCTGTATATGATAAATAAAACTATCGGTATCCGTGTAACACATTCGTACATTTGTATCATAGAACGGCTTTACCACGGAATAATGAAAATTATACATATGGCTTTTTGATAATTCTAATACAGTGAAACCAATATATATGGGTTTATTTAAAACGACTCTCTCCGGATTTAATTGAACAGCGACTAAATTTTCTGTAAAAATTTTTGAGCTGTGAAAGTTTGGTCGAGCAATGAGCTTTTGTGCAGTTGTTCTTTTTTTAGTTTTATTACAACGATCCACCCATTGGTTTACAAGCCGAACGTCGACACGATTTTCATTATTTTCTAATGTTTTTCCGAAGACGCTATTATTCATTAATTTAAAAAAATCTTGCTCGAAAGTTGAAGAACTTTCCTGACGTAATTTAGTATTTAAATCGATATATTGCTTTAAAAACGGGCTTTGTCTAAATGCTATTACACGGTGAATTTTTTTTAGAATTAATCCGTGTTTCAAACAAGTTTTCAAATGAACATAATGTATAACATACGAGAATTTGTCATACAAGTTAGGTATGAGTTTACTACTCTTTCCGCCGGGAGGAATGCATTTCTCAGGACAAAACGGTAAATCGTTATGCAAATTGTGTAAATTTTTAGGATAACAAAGATCGACTTGTAAAATGTATCCCACATCTGCATTGTCAGGAATTCGTGGTATGTCTAAATTACTAATTTCGTGTTGTTCCAGAAATCGAAAGTTAGACAACGGTAAATATTGACACATACTATACCCATACAAGTTATTACAATCAATATATGCAAGATATGAATCCGGCTTAGACGGATCGTAATCTGACATATACACATTGTTCGCTTTAGCATATCTATTAGATAAAAGATTTACGCCGCCTCTGATTCCAGACTGGAGTATGCGTATCATTTCCAAATCATCAATTAATTCCAATTCCACTCCTGTTGAATACAACATCGCATCGTATGATAAGGCTGACGCTGTTAAATAATAGGCGGCATCTAATTGGTAATGTTGTTTACAAGTTTGTCTAAACTTTTCAAAAATATCAGTCAATAATAACACGTCTGTTTTCAAGTACAAATCTGTATAATTACCTAAATCGTAAATGTTAAATGTGGACCAAACCAAGCTCGCGTGGTTATAATCGTCTTCTGAAATATGCTGACCATTTAGAGCGCTATAAAAATATTTTTTTTCAGGTAGTGATTGTTCTTGGTACCGTTCCCATGAATTCATATATTCGTAGGGATAAACACCCTTACGAGTTAATAATTCAAACTTATGTTCATCAGGGAAGTATTTTTTTAAATGTTTAAATTCGTGGGGTTTTAAAGTATCAGCTAGTTTACTTAAACTTGTTCCTAAAAACTTGAATGAATCAACGAAACGTAGTTGAAAAAAATGGTCATTAGAAACTTTTACAAATTTTGTTAGCGAAATGTAGTTTTCTTTGGATTTTGGGATAATTTTAATATCTCCAGGAACATCACTTAACGCTTTAATAAATAAATGACAATCATAGCCTGACAAGTTATGGAAAAATATTGGTACAAATGATGTTCGTTTATATTGTAAATTGCAAAAGGGGTGAGCAGCGCCTCGGTATCGGCCTGTGAGGTGACAATGGTCGCGAACCTTATCAGAAAATACGAAGTTTTGACAAATGTAACAACGTGTAGCTCTAGAGAAATTAATTTTATCTTTTTCAGTAAAGATCATAGGCGTATTTGTTGTCAAAACATTGTAAATCTTTTTAACGTCTTCAATAATCAATTCAACAAAACGTTCGTCGCAATTAGGGCCTCTATACTTTACGTAACGATTATGATTCGAATTATCATTACAAACAATATAATACGCGAACGCAACCGGTAGATGACGTTGCAAAGTAGTCGTGTTATCACCGCTACTTGTATCAGACTGAGGTAGCAACATAGTTTCAAAGTCAGCATAAATGCAAAATGGTATAGTTTGTTTACGGTCGTAGTTCTTAAATTTAATTATCGAACCTTTTTCAGGCAACACTGTGACCACACCGCTGCACAAGTGATTATCTCGTTCTTTAACAGTATTAAAAAAGATAAGACACACTTCACAAAAATATATCTTACTATGATGCGAAGTAATTTGACTCCTAAAAAGTCTAGAACAATCCTTAATTAGACAGTAATGATTATTATCATCATTTTCCAAAAACAGCAAATGAATGATTCGGTCATTGTTACTTCTATCAAAGATAGATTTATATAATGGCCCAACTACAAGTTTATTATTTTTTAAGCCGTAAATTATAACTTTTATACGTGGATTATTCTTTTCAAAGACTTTAATATCGTTAAAACTAACAGGAAAGTTCATCTCAGATATATTAAATATTTTTCTAAAATCAGGATAAGATGAAACCCTTTCAGGATGATTTTTAGCGGGATACAGTGCGGCCGTGATACACCACAAAAAACAGCAATGATCATTATTCATAATATTCAAACAAGCCTTTTTAGATTTAATTAATTTAGGTAACTCAATGTAACTGGAACCCGATAGTGGTTGGTACTTATTTATATTAACCTCAAGATACGAATTATTTAAAAATGACCAACCACTGTCGCGATGCTGAAATTCTTCAACTTGTTTCATAAAACAATTTACTGTATCTTGAAATAATTTATCAAATTCGTAGTTATATAGTAGGATTTTATTTTTTGTTGTGAAAGATTTAATTTCTTGAGAGTTATTTTTAAATGACAAAAAGATTCCAAATAATTCAAAATTAATCTTCACACAAGTATGTTTAATAATGTTCTCATCTATGAGTGATTTTAATTTAATGCGCATTTCATCAAAAAAGGTATTTATTGACATCATTTGAGGCTCATTGGATGCAATGATTTTATAAGTTATGATACGATTACGAAACGCGGTTGTAACTATTTCTACACCATCACTATGTATTGTGGTGATAGTCTTTGTTTTATGCAAATTACTTCTTAAGTGTCCTATCCACGATTTACTAGAAATGCTTAAGTTACATGTAGCACAGAAAGGCATTTTATGTATCAGTTAAGCAAGAATAGGAATTTAAAAACGTATATATTCATATATCTGTGACCTATGTATGTACAAACGAAGTAAGAATAAACCAGAAATAAGATTAATATTAATATAATTATTTAGTAATTATGTTCACAATAAAAAATTCATCATAAATCACTATTTAAAATTAATTTTATCGGAGTAGTGGACAGGCTCGGAGTCTTGGAACACTGTCCACGAGGAGGCGAGTAACCCTTGAAGAGATTCCCAAGGGGGTGAATTTTCTTCGCACTGCAACTTTACAGTGAGAAGCGCCGTCTTGTACCTCACATCGCTGGGATTAGATGCGTAGTCTGAAGTTTTGTAGATTTTCAAATCTACAAAATATTCCCCCGATGTGTTGGCAGTGCGTCGAGTGGTGCCCGTCGACACCCTGCTGCTGAAGCTCGACGTCGCCGCGGTCCGCTTCTTGGAGCTGCTAGCAGCTTCCTCTGACCGCAGTATGTTGAATAGGTCGGTTTTCGTTCTGTAAATGAATAAAGTATGATTAGGTTAGTCATAAATCAAAAGATTTTGTGGATCAAAGCGCTACTTTACCTATATCGTATTTAGTGTATTACGACTTTAACTTATTAAAATTTTTAATAATTCATTATATACAGATAATCTAATTACATGTTATTTTTAAATCATAAAAAAATCAGAATTGAATAGATGTTAAAGTACTTCGAAAACATACTTGCGAGAACAGGTAGAGCCGAAGGCAGCCGACGATGGCACCGAAGTTACCTCTGCTTTTGACACTCGTTTTTTCGATGGTTGTTTTAGCTTCTTCTTCGGCGGCTCGGAAATGATAGATGCTTCGTATTCGGAGTCAGACCTGCTAAAAAGTTCAACATTTAAAATAACATATTTTTATCGTCAGACAAGTGTGACTGATGACAACAGTCAAGTCTGATGGCTAAAAAATACACATAATAAAAAATAATACTCACATTGTAAATTCTGTTCGAAGTCTCGGAGGAATTATTTGAATGAGTACTTTAGGTATAGCACTTTCAAATTATTGAAAATAATTAAAGAATAAATGTACCGATCGCGGTTTTTAAATAAAATTATTTCATCGTCATCATAAAATTTCGGCCAAGCCAAATTTGTTTTTGTGTTAATTTTAGTTTAAATTACGTTTGATCCTAATTACAAAGGAATAAGGTTCTACGGATATCACAATATTTAAATAATTATTTGCAACCCATTCCTAATTCGAAATATTTATCTTGCGTACATTATAATAATTCTAGTAATATCGAACGCGCATGTGCATTGCGAAACTGATGCGCCTGCATTTTTAAGCCTAGGGATGTGAACATTACTAAAATATGAGTTGTTAATCGATTAATTGAAAATGCATTTGATGTTCCGAATATTTTTGTCTATTAAAAATTACTATCAATAATTTAATTTTAACTTTTTGTTTACTCTATAATGGAAAAAAATACATAATTTTCTATACAATTAGCAATGGGCACCTTCACTTAAATATTGTGGTTCAACATTTTTTCGACCTCAACATTTATGCATCTCACTGCTGGGACAGGCCTTCCTCATGAACACTTCAGGAGATAAACAATTTTATATAAGATTTTCAAAATGATTTATTAAGTTATTATTACATCCATATTATTAGTAGGATTGATATTCTAAATTGTAAGTAATTATATTTTTACAGGGGATGGTATTCAAATAATACATGTTTTAAATTGTTTTAATATATGAAAATGTTGAGCAATTGATTTTATTCGGTTAAAAACAATAGTATTCAATCATATCAAATCATTCGCACATCACTTTTTTACGCAAATATCGTACGACACTGCGTTTGTCCCTTCCCACGCTCGCGTTCATTTGCCAACGCTTCGTTCTGCAAACAGGCTAACAGTAATAGTAAAAAAATAATGTTAAATTTTTTTTCATAAAAGTTTAGTGAAAACCTATTGATTTTATGGCGAACGGAAATCAAGTAAGTACTTAATTTTATTTACATATCTGTAAACACATTTTTTTCTTGTAAAAACACTGCATAATACATAAACCACGTGTTTTACATATATATATATATATATTTCCACCACGTGGTATTCATATTGCAGCATGCTTGTTTATTAATATCAAGAAAATCTAATCAAGACATTAAAATCAGCGTAATAATTGGTTGAAAAAATACATATTTTTTAAATTTTAATATTTACTATATAGAATATTTTATCGACATTACCGATAAATTTTATTAGATAAGCCACGTTTTTAATATATTTACATTTTTTTTTCATCTTTTACAGATTCATTTATTTTATCTCTTAAAAAATATTTTTATGTCCACATTACTATCAAATTTAAATAGATAATCCACGTGTTTGATTTATTTCCCCCCTTTTTTTTTTTTTTTTTTTTTTTTTTTTTTTTTTTCTTTTCCCTGGGAAATGCCCTCGCATACCTTCCACTCGGGGGGTGGGGGTTATGTGGGACTCGAACCCACTAAAACCCAGGGTGCTCGCCTCAGCCGCATCTGGTTCGCTCGGGGATCTCAAGTACGCGCCCGAGCAAACGCGGCGGTCCGTGTGGACTCCTCAATGGAAGGGAGGGTGTATACGGCCCCCCCTCTTTTCAACCTCCCCTACAGGGGACTGCCGAAGCCTGAGCAACGGGCTCGGCAGCCGACTGGATCACGACGTGCAGACACCCCTTCCTTCCCCCAGGACCCCCGTCCCGGTGTCTGCGATCCAGGGCTAGGGAGACACCTGCCGTTGGTACAGGCGTCTCCTTCGCCCGCCGCGGCGGCGTCGACGCGGGTCTGCCAGGGGATCAGCCTCCCTAGCCCGCTCCGACGCCTCCTTCTCCGACATGACAGTTTCGGCGAAGGATGCCACGACGTCCCAGCACCTCTCGCTCCCGATCATGGCTTTTACCAAGCTGGGGAGGGAGAGATCTGTCCCTACAGCACGCATAAGAACTGCGCGTGCTTGCCCAAAATAAGGGCAGTGCTCTATAGTATGCTGAGCACAATCGTCCACCTGCCCACACTGGGCACAGTCACTACTGACTTCCCTGCCTATTCGGTACAAATATCCCCCAAAGCAGCCATGGTCGCTGAGAAGCTGCACCATGTGGAATGTTAGCGAGCCGTGTTTCCTCCGCATCCATTTCCGAAGGGTGGGCTGGAGAGCCTCAAGGGTTCTCACCCCGTAGGTGGCATTCCTGAGTCTCTCCGCCCATTCCACCAGAAGTTGTTCCTTAGCGTTGCGCCTCACTCGCTCAATGTCAACTGGCACACCGGTAAGTCTCGCCCTGACCTTCCTCTCATACACTTTTGCCAACACTTTCGCCTCCATTTCCCACGGAGGGGTGGCTGCGAGGGCGCAGGCAGCGTCGAACCCGATTGTGCAGTACCCTCGAACAATGCGGGTAGCTGCGATACGCTGCGCCTGGCGCAGCTGGGTGCAATTGCGGGTTGACAGGGCATCTGCCCACACGGGACTCCCGTACAGGGCCATTGACCCGAGGACTCCCGCATAAAGTTTTCGGCAAGTATTGCTGGGACCACCAATGTTTGGCATAAGCCTCGCTAGTGACCCAGCCGTACCAACGAGCTTCTTCTTTAAGAGCCGAAAGTGTTCCTCAAAGTTAAGGGTGTCGTCTAACACTAAACCAAGATATTTTAAAGATGACCCTATCCCAATTTTTGTTCTTTCCACATCAATGGTCAGACCTGTCGTGCGTCGTGAACGCGGGGTCCGGAAATGGATAGCCTCCGTTTTGTGTGCCGCAATTGTAAGGCCTAATCTTTTGATTCGCCCCACGACTATGTACGTCGCCGCCGTTGCTAGAGCAGCCGCTCTGTGCGGGTCCCTGGCTGTGGCCGTTATGAGGGTGTCATCGGCATAGCAGATAACCCCCATCCCGGGCAGAGCAGCGCCCCGTAACGCCCAATCATATCCGATGTTCCACAGAAGAGGACCAAGCACCGACCCCTGTGGAACACCGCACATCATGCTTCGTCTCTGCAGAACTCCAGTTTGCCCCACGAATAAGACCTCCCGCATAGACAGATAGTCTTGCACCACTCTCCTCAAATATGACGGGATGCCAAAGGAGCGCATCGCCTCCAGTGGTGGTCATACAACACAATGTTTGGTAATTTAAATAGAAAAGAACTAGCTCAGTAATTAAAATCAAATTAAAAAAATATATATATTTTTAAATAATTTTTTATGTTTCACAAAACATTTTTTATGTTCACATTACATAATATCGATTATTTTTAATTTTCTTAAATTTAAGCATGTTTTATAGACCAAAACTTATTTGTGCAAATATGTACGAGTATAATAAAGTCTGTCTGTTAATTAATTATACGTGAATGTTACATTGAGAAATTGACACTTTTTTACAAAGTTTTTTTTAACAATAATACAATGATATGTTTATTTACCTTAGGTACCCAAATCATTGGTGAAGGACGCCGTGCATCGAGCATCATTAAACTCAAAATACGTGAAGAAGCAAGTAAGTAATTTATAGATTAGAGAGACCTGTTTTTAAGAAATTATTTGTCAAACTTGCTTTTCTAATCAAATTATATTTATTGTTTTAGTTGATCTACGGTCTACGTTATGCCGAGTTCGAGTTTCAAGACTTCATGAAAAATCGATGCCAACTCTACCCACACCAGCGTTCAGCTCTACCTCTAACTATCATAAGTTTTGATGTATTCGATGTATAAAAAAACATATCTTTATAAAATAAATAAACACCCTAAATTCCTTTCACAAAAAAAAAAAAAAAAAAAACAGGCATCACATACTTAGTTCACCTACTGGTATTTGATGTCTTCTAATTCTTATGTAGGCCTCGTTATTATGTACTATAATAACGAAAGCTGAGGTAATGGTAAAGGTTTTACTAAAGGTAACTTAAAGGTTTTGTAAAGGTAACTAACTGGTAAGCATTGCTTATTGATCTTATGTTTCAGATAAGAGAGAGTGATCAGATCTATAAAATTAGGTAGTTAGGAGTCTGTTCAGTGCGTGCTCGAACCATGGACTCGCAGAGGGATACTTACCACGGGTCTCTCAGCTGAACAGTTTAGGAGATGTTGGTGCGTGCTCTTACCATGGACTCGCAGAGGGATACTTACCATGGTTCTCTCAGCCGACATCAGTTAGGATTAGGAGTCTGTTCAGTGCATGCTCTTACCATGGACATGCAGAGAGATACTTACCACGGGTCTCTCAGCTGAACAGTTTAGGAGATGTCGGTGCGTGCTCTTACCATGGACTCGCAGAGGGATACTTACCATGGTTCTCTCAGCCAACATCGGTTAGGATTAGGAGTCTGTTCAGTGCATGCTCTTACCATGGACATGCAGAGAGATACTTACCACGGGTCTCTCAGCTGAACAGTTTAGGAGATGTCGGTGCGTGCTCTTACCATGGACTCGCAGAGGGATACTTACCATGGTTCTCTCAGCCGACATCGGTTAGGATTAGGAGTCTGTTCAGTGCATGCTCTTACCATGGACATGCAGAGGGATACTTACCACGGGTCTCTCAGCTGAACAGTTTAGGAGATGTCGGTGCGTACTCGAGCTATTGACTAACAGAGGGACACTTGTTATTTGTTATGTAGGCTACCATAATTATGCATTATATGATTATGATAGCTGAGGTATATGTACATTTTGTAGGCTACCATGATTATTACTTTAATAATGGGAGCCGAGGTAAAGGTTATGCAAAGGTAACTGGTAAGCATTGCTTATTGATCTTAAGTTTTAGATAGGAGATAGCGATAAGATATATCAAATTAGGTAGTTAGGAGTCTGTTCAGTGCGTGCTCGAACCATGGACTCGCAGAGGGATACTTACCACGGGTCTCTCAGCTGAACAGTTTAGGAGATGTCGGTGCGTGCTCTTACCATGGACTCGCAGAGGGATACTTACCATGGTTCTCTCAGCCGACATCGGTTAGGATTAGGAGTCTGTTCAGTGCATGCTCTTACCATGGACATGCAGAGAGATACTTACCACGGATCTCTCAGCTGAACAGTTTAGGAGATGTTGGTGCGTGCTCTTACCATGGACTCGCAGAGGGATACTTACCATGGTTCTCTCAGCCGACATCGGTTAGGATTAGGAGTCTGTTCAGTGCATGCTCTTACCATGGACATGCAGAGAGATACTTACCACGGGTCTCTCAGCTGAACAGTTTAGGAGATGTCGGTGCGTGCTCTTACCATGGACTCGCAGAGGGATACTTACCATGGTTCTCTCAGCCGACATCGGTTAGGATTAGGAGTCTGTTCAGTGCATGCTCTTACCATGGACATGCAGAGAGATACTTACCACGGGTCTCTCAGCTGAACAGTTTAGGAGATGTCGGTGCGTGCTCTTACCATGGACTCGCAGAGGGATACTTACCATGGTTCTCTCAGCCGACATCGGTTAGGATTAGGAGTCTGTTCAGTGCATGCTCTTACCATGGACATGCAGAGAGATACTTACCACGGGTCTCTCAGCTGAACAGTTTAGGAGATGTTGGTGCGTGCTCTTACCATGGACTCGCAGAGGGATACTTACCATGGTTCTCTCAGCCGATATCGGTTAGGATTAGGAGTCTGTTCAGTGCATGCTCTTACCATGGACATGCAGAGAGATACTTACCACAGGTCTCTCAGCTGAACAGTTTAGGAGATGTCGGTGCGTGCTCTTACCATGGACTCGCAGAGGGATACTTACCATGGTTCTCTCAGCCGACATCGGTTAGGATTAGGAGTCTGTTCAGTGCATGCTCTTACCATGGACATGCAGAGAGATACTTACCACGGGTCTCTCAGCTGAACAGTTTAGGAGATGTCGGTGCGTGCTCTTACCATGGACTCGCAGAGGGATACTTACCATGGTTCTCTCAGCCGACATCGGTTATTGGGATTTTACTCCAAATGGAGCGAAGCGGAATTTGGAGTAGAATGCCCAATAACCATCTACTAAGTTAAGCACATAATTTTGTGTATAACTGTCATATTTACCTTAGTTTCTACTTTGAATATACCCGAGATAAGCTAATTAGATTTTCCCGTAATTGATGACGTTATTTGAAATTTATTTCATTTAATTTTAAACCATGTTTACAATAGCCGCATTATCGTGATTGAGCTTTTCATATTGAACAATCTTCATAAATGGTTGGTGATTAACGTATACTCTTGTGCATAGAAAACACGTTTAGATATAAATAATAAATAAATAAATAAATATTCTCAGACATTCACACCTATCAACTAGTCCCATTTTAAGCAACTAAATGCTGCTTGTGTTACGGATACTAGATGACGGACAAATATATTTTATAGATAAATACATATAAATATCCTGAATATATATAAATATATATAAACATCCAAGACTGGAGAACAAATGTCTTGCCTCCACCGGGGATCGAACCCAGGACCTCTCGAGATGGCGACGCCTTGAGACCGGCGTACAGACCACTCGACCACGGAGGTCGTCAATATAATATATAATGTTATAATGTAATAGATAATGTTATAACATACGTTTCAACCTACTAATTCAGATTGGGCCAGTATGGCAGTGTTATAGCCCAAACTGCACATGATTTCTCCTTTTATCTAGCATCCTTTGCGTTGTTGTAGGTAAGAGATAAGGATAGTGAAAGGCAGTATTATTATAGCGTGAAGAAGTTACAAGTAGAATTCATATAGCAATCCCCCATGCGGCTTACATTTGCCGAACTAAATAGTCACATTCGTAAAAAAATATTGAATTATAATAATTTGTTACGAGTGAAACAAATTAATGATAATGTACGTTTTAAATATTTTCTCCTTACCAATTAACACTGATTATAATAATTTTAAGGAAACTTCATTGCTATACATTAAATGGAAAACTTACGATTAAGACGAAAAACATGAGATTCTTTCTCTTGTCTTGTTCTTCTCGCTCCTATCACTCTTTATGTCACCACTTACTCCTTCTTCATTCATCTTTTCTTTGGTCTTCCTCTCTGCCCAGAGGGGCAAAAGTTATGAACATGAAAGTGAACTTAAATCTCCAACTTGCATTGGGCCAGCATGGTGGCGTTATGGCCCATACTCCTATCGTGTTTCTTAATGAGGACGAGCACTCTCCTGGTGTAATAATCATTCTGTGACATGATTAAATATAAATATTTTTAACTAAATTTAAATTAATATAACTAAAGTACAAAATAAAATAGAAATTAATAAAAATATTACTTTATTTAACGGTCCCAAACAATGTAGTAAGTAAAAAATTGTAAGGTCATTTTTCCACTGTTTCTGTGCACAATGTCCACTCACTGTCAGATAATAGCACCACTTGAACCAATAAATCCATACGATATGTGAAACCTAATATGCTTGGACGAGTCAATGATGGGCTGAAAAATGGCTCTCACACTCGAAAATTGTTGTTGTCCCGTGCGTGACATGAGTTATATGTTTTCATTATTCCTACACAATTAAAAAATATGGTACATATTATCTCCTTGAACACGTTAACTTACTAAACTAAAATTTCGGTAGTTATAGAAAGATAAGTCGGTATATAGACTTCTCTGATAAATTTTAAGACATAAATTATAAATAAAATAAATTAAAAAATTCAAAAATAAATTTTTTAAAATGCTTTACATTTTTACTGGTTGAGTCTACTTTAAGCTTGGAAAATTTTATTGCCTGGAAAGAAAATATAGCCAAACCTTTTGGCTTCTGTTTACAATATTTTACGTCCATTAGAGTCCGCATTGTTGTATACTAGTAAACACAAGCGTCTAAAGAAAAGTCTTGAATTTTAACTCACGATGCAAGAGTATAAATAATAATAATAATTATTACTTATTCCGGACCATAATAAATCCATATTTATGTTTATAACAATGCACTTAAGATTATGTTTGTAAAAATTATAATTTTCTATATGTAAGTAACAACTTTGAAATATGTTAGAAGAATGAGTCCGAACAGCATCCTAAAAGCATTGTTATACTGTACGCGCAGAACCCTGAAAGCCCTTCGAGTATAATCAATCCACAGACTGCAGGTGTGAAAGCTTTGGTAATAAGACTTAAATAATGTTAAATAAGTCTTGTTTATTTCTATCGTGTGAGTAGAAACATTTTTCTCGATAAATTTACCGTGCATCTTTTCCTTCGTACTTTTATCAGAGTTTACTTTCAAAATCGGCCTCCGTAATGGGTATAATAATATTAATTTCCGTTTCGCAAAGTTAAATGTACTTTTAATAGACGGCAGGTAACTTTCCTGATAACTTTCACGTTGGAGTTTATTACTTTCATAATTGATGGATATGCAAACAGTTATTAAGAAAAGTCGCTTCAGTCAATAGTATTTTTGCGAACAAGCAAATATTGATTTAGGCCAACGTCAAGCATTTTCATCTTACTTAAAAGTGATTAAGAAATTAAGTACTACCCAGTACTTAATTTCTTAATCACTTTTATGACTTTAAGGGTCGGTTGCACGACCTTTGATAGCCGCTTTCCAATAGATAAATTAAAAAATATTAGAGAATCAGGATTGAATTTTAGCATGATTGTGATACTTGTGGAATGGCGAAAAATTGAGAAAGTGAATGCTTTTATTACTCTAACTTATTGTTGCTCTAAAGGTAATTTTATTTTGAAAAGCACAGTTGATACTATATAATTATATATGAAGCTACCGAACCAGCAGATATTATGCCACAAATGCCACATCCAATCTTGCAAGCTCTGTGATATACAGTGTAAACAAAAATTGAAATTTGCTCGGCATTGTCTTGTGCGCTGAGGGTAATTGAAAAAAAACATTACTGAGCATTAGTTTCATATAATTCCTACATTGATTTTACCGAACCAAACATAGATTTTCAACAAAATATTAATATAGGAGTAGATATGTCGTTATAGTTCACTTTAAAATATGTATTATGTATTTTCTTACGATAAGTGGATTAATTTCAAATTCTTTGTAAGAAATAAATGTCTTAAGCATAATGTATTATTCATCAATACCGCCGAGGTCAGAAACATGTGGTATATGGGGAGAACAAATAGAGAAGAGAAATATATTGATGTAAAGGGAGGACGGAACCCTTGCAGAGTTTCTTGCCTGTATCTTCTCTAGACAAGGCCTCCCGGTAGTGAACAGGCCGAAAAAAAAGTAGTGGTATTATCAATTTAAGGATACATAAAATTTATTTTGTTTGTTTTGACTTGTCAAAAGTGTATTTGATGATACCAATTTGATTAAATGACTTTGAGTTTGAGTTTGAACAATTCAAATCGAATACGATTTCTTCAACAAAATTCATTGCCTTCATGTACCCTAAATTCTATTCATTGTCTAGGTATTGTACCATAAAATACCTGTGTTATACAGATTAGTGGTAACATAGTATACAAGTGCCTATCAAATTAACATTTAACTCGCGTGATAAAGCTAGTTCTTGATTATTATTCATGTTAAAATAAATTTTATGAGGTATATAGTTATCTAACCTACGAAGTTTATGCACAGCAAAAATCATTCCACGAGCTGTGTCAAACACAGAAATCAGTCAGGTAATAGGCCCTTATACGTGCGTTTATCAAAAGCAGACGATTCCACGGAATATTTCTTTCACGTCAATAACACGCAACTTCTGGATATTATATCACATTTTGTCTTTATGCATGATCGACAGTATCTATATTATCACTATAAATAAGGCCAATAATAATATAGTATTTATTATTTTATATATACACTTAATAATATACCTGTTTGCTTGTTGTAATTAAATTCAATAATATATCCACTAACTAATATACTTATAATATACGTCTGTTTCCATAAACTGAATAATATATCTTTACCAAGGCACTGTTATAAGTACCCTACCATTTGTAATATTCTTTAAATTTTGTGTTCAGTGATTTGTGTTATTTACTTTTTATAAATTGTTCCAATTGTGCCTTTTGATTTTTAAATATACACTTAGTGATAAGCCGAAAGTCTTTTATTTTACATCACCACCCCACATGTCTCAAGTGGTATTGATCTAATTCTCAATTAGCCCAACTCGCTTTATTTGCAGTTAGTTCTACCAGTATATTTATTTGATGTTTGATTTGATTAAATGATATAATTAATTATACACTTCTAACAACCTCCGTGCCATATTTAGAAACGTTAAAGGGATTTATTGAGAATATTATGAATATTTATGTGTATACATTTTGGGTAAGAAATAATTATGTTAGGACCGTAACAAGTGGAAATTAGTAATCTCTGCCTACTCCTCTGGGAGAAAGCTTCCATATATGTATGTATAACACAAGAGGCTTAAGGAGCTTAAGTTGAGGTAAGTTTAGAAGTATGAACGTCTGAAGACATTCTTAAGCCTATTTTTTTTATTATTATTTCTCGAATTTCTTTCAGAACACTTGTGAAGGCTAACACGACTGCTCCTACGATGGAAAGAAGGTGGGATAGCTAAGAAAAGCTCTTCAGAACACTTGCTGTGGTCTAAGCGCTTAAAGCCGCAATATCACGACACACTGGGTTATTGCCAAGACAATAAACCCACCCGCCACCGCCTTTAGGTCAGACAAATGTAGTTGTCGCCTTTGAGATTTGTCGGACTAAAGCCACCTTTGTAGTGTCACACGTTTGCTCTCTCTACACTCCTTAAGATTTTTCAAATAGCCTGCAAGTCACGTTTCGCAAAATCCATAACATACATGCATACATATAATCACGACTATTATCCCTTAAGGGTTAGCCAGCGACTAGGCAAATGCAAAAGCAGTCCATTGCCATAATCCGCGCTTCACCAATCAGTGACTGCACGTGTGTTCTACATGACAGGCAGTGAGCCCGTCACCGATATACGCTAATGGATAGTTGTGCAGTTCTAAGTATATGAGTCGCCTAACAACAACAAACAACATCTAGGCAACATGATGAAAAGAGCTCCTAAAGAAGAACGTTGTGATTGTATTTTTCTTAGCAGTTTGTCATTTATTATTTTGTCCATATCAATAGTAACGAGAAGAGTTATGAATATGAGAGTGGATGGTAATGTAGGGAGAGGAAGACCAAAGAAGAGATGGATAGATTGTGTGACTGAGGACATGGCTAGAATGGGAGTGAATGTTGTTATGGCGTGTGATAGGGGAGAGTGGACAAGAAAGACTCGTTGCGCCGACCCCAAATGAAATTGGGAAAAGGGCAGGATAATGAAGATCAATAGTGAAATATTTACAAGGTAACAAGATATGTATGTTTCCCTTGAAAACAATAGATCACCAACGGGGTTATCCATGTCAAATGTTTTTGGGAAATGTTTTTATTATATAGGTTAAATAAACGATAGTTTAAAATGCTTTTTGTTTAGGGAGTCTGAGCGTGATCCAATGGTTCTTAAGAAATAATTGATATAGCTCCTAATTGGTTGCCAAGGATATTTGAAAAGGCTATTCAGAATGTTCAATAGAGTGAAGACGGTGCATGATTTCCATTTCAATGACAATTCTACATTCATTTTAAATATTGGAAAAATATTTTCCATTCTAAAGTGTTCATCAAACTCAATGATACGTGTGACGATTGAACTGGCAATCTTTTGCAGGAGCAGTTTTTTCTTCAGCCGGCTCCTTGGGCAGAGGCCCATCGGCACCTCCAGTTAGCTATTATCCAACAGATAATTACGAAAATTCATCAAAATTCGTACGAAATTATCTGTCAATTAATTTATCAGCTGATTCTCCGGAGGCGGTGTCTTTAAGTCCTTAAGTACCGTCTTTAAGTATCTCTACTAAAAATAAACAGAATTCCATTTGCGGTTACTAAATGGGCTATACGTTTGTTTAATATCTTCACTTATTTTTTACTTGTTTATAAAAAGTTGATGACGGATACATAGAATCTCGTAAACTTGATGTTAAGGGACGAACTTTTCAAAATTCTCCATACAAAGCAAGAGTGTTATTTAAATTATTCGGTTTTCTTCTTTGTCCTGTCTTTTCCCAATTCCATCATTTGGGGTTAACGAAACATTTCTTCTTCTTCCAATCTCTCCTATCACTCGCCAAGGCAACACTCACTCCCTTCTTCTTTCTATCATCAGTCATACAATCCATCCATCTTTTTCTCGCTTTTCCCTACACGCCCATCTTCTTTTTTCCTGGTGACATGATCGTTGTCCTTCCTTATTACATGTCCAGGAATGTAGTTTTTCTGTCAGTTTATCAGCAATCGGAGCAACTTTCAGATTTTCTCGAATACATATATTCATTGCCCACTTTATCCATTCTCGTCGCAGCACACGTCCACCACAATATTCGCATTTCAGCAATCAGAAGCATTAGAAGTTAGAAGTACGGAAGCCTGGTCCATTCGAGATCCTTTGATTTTATTCGGAGAGAACGTTGAAATACTCTGAATCATGTTATATGGCGTCTGAAAAATAGAGGCACTGATGAAAAAAACTCCATTTAAAAGGGCTGTTACAATCAAGGCAGGTAACGTAGGTACAAGCACGAACATGTAAACATTTCACTTTTGACAGAAAATGTCTTCTATTATAAGGGAATTTATTTATTTATTTATTTATTTAGAAAACCAACGGCGTATCTTAGAACAAATTAAAAAAAAAAAAACATCTTAAGCACTAGTAAAGCTAATTACAGGTTTTCCTATATTTATAGCAGTATATCACGAGGAACGAAAAGTTAAAGTTAGATAAAAAAAAAAAAAAAAAAGATGTGTTTAAATAATGATTGTTTAATAATGAATAAAGTTTAATAATGAATAAAGACGTTCATTGCTTAAAACTGTTAACATGTTCATGCACAGGACTGTATGTTAGTTAAGAGTAATTGCGTTTAAGCGTAGTTAGCAAACGAGCACACTTTACTACGACAACCATTGTAATCACTTTTTACTCGAACTCAGAACACACGAAAAGACACTCAATCCTATAGCAACTTAAGTTTAATTTCGCACTGGTACAATGTCTATATCTCATAAGGCCCAATTGCTTTATTCGAATAAGAAGATGAATGCGAATTGGATTTACTTTGTAAGATATTTTAATACGATTCGGAAATGCGATTCAATTGTGAGTTCCACGCTTTACATTTTCACATGAGCGGGTATTCGATTTACCTTCCTAAAAGACTGCCAGTCTACGGTACGTTAAATGAGAAACGTAAAGTAAATTAGCATCTTAGCACAATGACGTGGAAGCGAAGGGGATCTGACTACTGGGTTTAACCCAGTAGTAAAAGAAACGAAACAGAAGTATCATTAACAAGAAATTGTAACAACAAATTATGATAACATCGACATACTAAATAAAAAAAACCGAAGCCCCACAGTTTTAAAGAAAATCCAAAAACGATTAAAAAAACAAATTTATGGGTGCATTGCTTACAAGCTTGGAATCTTTCTTTATCTTTATCAAGTTATCATTTATGGTTGGACTTATTTCCTTGAAATAAAATTTAAATCCCTTGAATAACAATTATTGAATAATGTGTCTCTGTGTATGATGTCATACAAACTCTTTAAAACCAAATTAAAAAATTCAGATATTTCAACTTACAATTTTTACGTCCCGTGTTGGTCCGGGACGGAAAACGAATATGCCAACTGCTTTTCTTTCCTAGCATGTCGTAAAAGGCTACTAAGGGCGTATTGTGTATTGGGTCTGTGGTTGTGTAGGCGATGAGCTAGCCACTTGTTACTACTTTTTTACGATTTTCCATCTGACACAGTGGAACACAGTGCTGTAAGTATGTATTTTCACGTAAAAATAACATAGCAAAACACATGCGTCATCATCTCCAATAGAGTAAATGAGAAATAACGTTCAAATGGAACGTTATTTAAGATACAGTCTGTATGTTAATGGCTAAGCCTAGTCAAGACGTTGAAGATTCAGTTAGCTTAATCAATATAGCGAACTTCACATATTTCTATAGGTTGATATTAGTTCTAATGAAATAATACAATATTTTTACTTATTAACATCAAGCGTTGAAAATAAGTTTGCAAAAGGTCCATGTAAGTACTTAGTTCATCGTATATAAAAAGTTCGTGATAGAGACGTATAATCTAGCTAAAGGGATGTTATATTAGGAAACATAACGACCTCGTATCTTTATAGCCCAGCCCTTACCTCGTATGCAAAATCATGAATCCAACCCTTAAACGTTATGACATCTTTCTTTATTCTTAGCACAAAAGCATTAACCTACTTCATAAAAAGCGTCCACCCTTAATACGGTCTACGTAAAATGTTGACTAGCAACACTTGTACTGTATCCAAAACCATAGATCAAAGTCGGTTCGCACATTACTTACCACACAAATCCGAACAGTTTATTACTATCAACCACTCTATATTGGTACACATGTTTTGGCAAATTAAGTTTTTGTTTGCTTTGTTGTGATTGAGAAAGGGCGGTTTCTTTAATTCTATGGGATTTTTCGCGTTTGAGGGAAATACAATATTTTTTCATGATATTGATTTTTTATGAAGAAACAAAAATGAGAAGCCAATTAATAGCTTTAATGTGGTAAGGCATTATTTTGTACGTGTTGATACGGTACCTAAGTCATCTTGTGATTTATTCCCCTTCGTACTTCGGGAACAACGACCACTGACCCTGATTGATATTGCAACGTTTCACAGCTACATGTCCACATAACATTGCTTATACTCATCATAATGTGTTTCTCCATGTCGAATGATCTATTTAAGGGTTTCTCAAACTTATAAAAGTAACTATAACATCTTAAAGCTGAAATAATTTCAGTAATATCCTTTGTTTTCAGTTAAAAACATTATGCGTTCAAATGTCATCATTTCAATTCGTCAGATTCAATGGTTAAACAGTAAATTGAGTAGAAACCACTGTTCAGGCGGAACAGATTTGCAGTAAATATACAAAGTACATTACATCCTTCCAAGCTTTAATAATTTTATCAGACTTGTGATAGAATTCATAATTCACTTAAACAGCGATAAAATATTTGCATAAATTTTAGATTTAAATATTTTCCCAATACCGTTGGGGCGGAAGGGTATGAACTGCGTTGGCCTTCTCTCCCTACTTGTAACATTATAATAAGAGATTATGTAGGATAATGATGATATAGGGCGAATGATTGAGCCTTTTACAGGTATTGATTATCAACATCACTGTGTTGACTTCTTGTAGGAATTAGTTCCCTTTTAGGGCCTTTGATCTCGTAGTTTGATTGATGATACTCGTTGTGTAGGTTGTCTAAGAAATAATATAATATTGTTTATTATAATAAAAACGGCAAAGTTTACCTAATGAGCATTATTCTGTCCTAGTGTTTTATAGAAATAAACATAAAAAAGGGAACATCCACATACATCTAAGTGGGTCATTAAATAATAAGCCGCGTTCCATAAAAAAGTACTCAAGTATAAAAAGATACTGCACAAAGGGAAAGGCATTTCTTTTTTACGTGTACAGCTCTCATTACTTACAATATCAGCGAAATCGGAAAGGTCGTGGGAGGGGAATGGATCTGTAAAAATAAAAAACAAAGTACAGAAATTGGAATTCCTCTCGGTCGAGTAAATAGCAATACCGGACCGACAGCTTTACTGGCACTTCAATAATATGAAAATCGGGTAGTTATCTATCGAATACGTTACCCGTAAGTTTCAAAGAAACCATGTAGTCATAAATTCGGCTCCATATGCTCGTATTATATAAATTCATATCTGAAACAGATAATAATATGGAAATTGCTATTTATTGCTCGTTGGTCTCCGAGATTAGACTTTATCTTAAGGCATTAAGAGCGTGAACACGCGTAGTCATAAAATGTTACATCTGTAATAAAACATGATTCTGTGATATCGATGATTTATTTAATTAAAGAAACCCACGTGCTTAGAGTGTTAAAACGAAGCATGGAAAAGTTTCCCTTAACAATAAATTAAATCGATAATATAAAGAGAAATATCAAGTGAACAATTGTAAGTATTCAATTAAGTGAATGAATACAGCACCCTCAATTGAATCCTGATGAATCGATATTCGAGTATAATCAGTTAAAATTTTACGAACATGTTAAAGTAATCCGAATTCATTCCAAAAGTAAATAAAAAAATAAAATGAAACTTGACGTCTCCTTAATAAATATTTGGCCCTTACAGAAGGACTTGTAATATTTTCACAGCTATCTACTCTATTGCTTGTAAGAATAAAAAGCAAACACTACAAAACCAATCAAAACTAGATCCAAGCGCGGAGTCCTGTTCCAATAAAATCCGGATTTCCACATATCGCAAACAGAATTTTGTAACAACAACTTCGCTGAGGGACAGACCATAAAAGCGATTTTAATATGAAAGTTATAAATAAACATGGTAAGGTCCTTGACAAATAACGTGGCTCATAAACGTCCATCCTCAGGCTAAGGACTTGGAAAATAAACCAACAAACTACGCGTGGTTTCTTTAATAACCCGTTGGATTCAAACTGTTTTTGTTCCCTATTTCTATACATTTTATTACATCAAGATAATACTGCTTTATTATATTGTGATGTCTACAAATAAATTTTGTTGCGACTTTGACTTTTAAAAGTATGTGATGTATTGTCCTTTATTGAGTGAACAGTGTGGAGTTAGCTTTAAAATACTTAATAACAACATGAAAATAATAAACAAACAGAAGCTTTACTCTAGCTTTAAGAAAAGTTTTTATCACAAAGGCCTTTCATATTTATGGTAGTTTCATAGGTGGACTGGCGAGATTTCCATATATTTTGACGTAAAGCGCGAGCGCGTGGCTGGCGCGTGGATGTTAGTAGCTCAGTGTAATTGTGAGCGCGCGCGTGTGGCCGGCGCTGGCAGCTAGGCCACCTATGAAACCACCCTTATAGCAACTGCTAACATCGTAGACAACAAAAGTAGCAAAGAACGTTCAACCAGTTCCAACCAGTGCGACTAAAAAAACTAAAAATTACCATGTCAAACAACACAAAGCTTAAAACGCAAAATGATTCACTATTTCATTTCTTACAAACAATATTCAATCTTTCCCTTTGCGCTGAAAACTTAGCTGACCACATTACAACAACCAGTTAAGATTTCTGTTTTGTTTTAATTTCACTTCTAGATGAAGAAGTTGGGTTGAAGTGACCCGATCGTCTTTTTTCAGAAACTTCCACTCCGGGATAACTGCATCGTACAGATAATGGAATTTGTGAACTAAAAGTTTCCGAGGAACTGATTGATCACATAGAATGAACGCTGTACTTTTTACGAAGCTGCGTTCAATATTACGGTACTTAGGGCGAATTCAACCAAACTCTGTACACGGGAATTCGGAAACCAATTCGGAATTCGGAAACCAATAAATGTTTAAATTTCGCTGGTTGAATCCGCTATAGTGACGGAGTCCTACGTACACGGCTGATTTTTGTCTGAGTACGCCTCTGTCACCTGAAGCATTTTTGATATTACTACTCCAGTGTAGCTAATCGAAATTTTGTCGATTTCGCCCTTAGGGTTAGTTTTTTGATCCGTGGTTAGGTTGACCAGTACGTTAAAATATGTACCAAGAGCGAAAACGGATGATGTCATGATATGACAGCTTGTCCAATATAGTCGAATTTTCAAATATTATTACAACACAATGGTGCTTTAGGGAAAATGGCGGCTGGCAGCAGAGCTGATGTATATTGCTTCAAATTTTCATCGCAAATTCAACAATTTGTCAAGCTGACGTCACAATTTTTGGCGTTTCCATTGACGCTATTGGTCTAGACCTTAGCTATTGAGTTAACTATTACTACGAATCCAAAAACTCACTCTAAGTTCATTAATCAGCAGCGCCCATGAAATTGAGTGAAAAGTGCTTTGTGTTTTGCTGTCCTTAAATTTTTAGTGACGTAATTTTTAGGATTAGAAAGTACATTGAAGGAGCCGTTAGTTACTTTTATTTTTTATGTTGTATTGAATTAAAGAGGTGTGAGTTTTAAAGGGAAGACGCAGTTTGATCGGGACTATTGTATATTATATTATTCTTCAATACTTGTTACACTACACAAAATGTTATTTAGACTTATTTAGTTCGCAAGATTTGTATTAAACCAACATACAAGCAAGAATCATTGCATTTTCATTTGTCTTGGTTATGACCACTCCATTGCCAAAAACGAGACATAATAGAAACATAATTGTTCGCGAACGCCGGCGCTCGCGTGGCCTTCAAGGGTTTAAGTTGTATAAAAAGTAATTATTGTTTTTAATTACGTACCTACTAAGAGGTAACCAAAATAGAAATTGGGTCCCAAATGAATATCCATAATTTCCAATTCGTTATTCAGCATGAAAGCATCTCGACTACCATCGCATTGCCTAGTTGGATTAATGATTACAGTCATAAATCATAGGCATCAGATTCAATTTGAACATTGGGTCTGTTTCCCATACTATTAGCACTAATAGCATTTGTATTTTGATTGCCTCTGAAATTATGCAGCAATATGCAAATGACTTTTTTGGTAATACGGTTTCTTTGGTCATGATAGAAGATCACAGAGAAGAGACATCAATCGATGTATTACTGTCAAATGAAAAAAAATTACAAAACATTACACAACAAAGAACTTTAAATAGCTTATTGATATTTTTTAAATATATAAATAGTTGTGACAAAACAATGTTAAAATTTTTTCAGATTTCGCTTCCAAAACATACACACATGAACTTTTAATTTCCTTTACGTTTTTTGGTTTTTATATTTAGTTTTTATTTTTATGTATGCTTTTAAGCTATATTGGTATAAATCCGTAAGCTGCTTAATTCGTGCTTTATTATTTGAAAGTAAAATGAACTAAAAGATAACAATAAAGATAAAAATTATTAAAAAAATATAAAACAACCGAAATTATGACTACATTTTGTATTTATTGATTATATTGTTCTTTCAGTATCAAAGTAGGTAATCATATCGTTTTATTCTTAAAAAATTGGTAACATGAAATTGTAATATTTTCAAAATTTATTAGAGTAATTTATATGTTTGGCAGAATGTTAAGATTAGCAGATTACGAGTAGTAGTATAAGTTTAAGATATCCAGAATATACGGAATGAATTAATGAGCGCTTCCTCAGTACAAGTTGGCGAGACGTTAAATTTTATGTAAAGTGATGTATATTTTGGATAAATAAAAAAATAATAAAACAGCGAAAGAAAAACGCTATATAATAATAAATACAATAAATGTCTTCAATCATTCACACCTATGAACTAACCCCATTTTAAGCAAGTAATGCTGCTTGTGTTACGGGTACAAGATAAATATTTTTACCCCTTACTAATAAACGAGTTATAAGGAAGGAATAGTTATTCAGTGTTTTGTCACTTTCCGACAACTACTGTCTTCTGAATGTCTGATGAAGACAAAACACTGAATAACTATTTCAACCTTATACCTCGTTTATTAGTAAGGGTGTTAATATATACATAGGTACATATAAATATTCAGAATATATACAAGACATATATTAACATCCAAGACTGGAGAACAAATGACTGTATTCATTACACAAACATCTGCCCCCACCGGGGATCGAACCCAGAACTCTCGAGATGGCGACGTCTTGAGACCGGCGTACAGACCACTCAACCACGGAGGTTGTCAATACTATTAACTTTAACTACCTAAAAGTACAAGATAGAATGGTATCTTATCTAGATTTAGTGTTCATAAAAAGGAGAATTAATGAGATTTATTTGAAATAGAAACACTCGTCTTTAAGATAAGAACATCAGATAAGAAGGAACATTATTATTGTTTATTACAACAGACTGAGACGTTTCCTAAATGTTTAGTACATTTTATTTTGTTACGTCGTCTATTTATGTTTTTATATTAAATAAACTAATGTAAATTATAGAAGTAAATAATTTAAAAAGGAATACGTACCTAAAACATGGTATGGAATATTCTGTTTCCTTTGTATAAGACGAGCAGACAAAAGGCTTTATCAAACGTGGTTTGCTAAACTGAATTCCAGGCATAAAAAATAAACTGCATTACCTGAAGGTTTAAGTTAAATCTAAAGGGCTAGATTTTAAAATTATTTACTCTTTTATATACAAGAATCTTATTTCTAATGCATAAGCCCTATCATGGCGAAAGATTTAGTTTTTTTTATAAAATTCTACGGTCATCCGTATACGCGGCTATTTAGGCAGTTTTACCGACTTCTATTTAATGTTACTCTGTGGGTTCGTTATACATGTTTTTTCAGCCTGCCTGAAAATCTCAGCGGAAATTCATGGCAGTGAGTGGCGTAAGGATGCCGAAGCTGCGAAGCAGTGTCACTTAATAAAAGATCTCAAGAGGGGAAGTAAAGCAAACAGCTCAATAAGATGAGACGCTATCATCGCCCTGGGTAAAAAATGCCGTAAAGTCGGGCGGGCCACATTAAATAAATTGCGGCGACGACATCTGCGTTGTGACGCCTTTTTTGAATTAGGTAATTTTTGCTTTAATGCTTTTTATTTAATTTATCTACTTCGTTTTTAATAAAACACCTTTTTAAAAGTTCCTCTTTTAATATAACTTTTTATAAAGAATAATTTCCTAACCTTGTGTGATTATAATATCTTTAAGTTTGCTGTATCTCTTTGTCATCGTGGACAATGAATATTTTACTTATTTCAGTTTCGCATATCGATGGCATGGAATTCTTGACCGGCACGTATTTCCTCTTTTCTATAACATGAATTCGTTCTTAAAGTGTACAATAGGGAACCCTTTTCAGCAAAATGGAGCAAGTATTTTCGCATAATTATGGATCTGGTGATGGTTGCAAGAAGTCGCCGAATGGCTGCGCAGGATCAGTCGTTGTGGAGATCATTGGAAAATCCAGCAATGGACGACAATAGGAAGATAAATAGAAAGGTGAAATTTACTAGCAGATTGTAGCGAGTTGATTTCAACAATCACAATTGCTTACAAAAACAATTTCAAATATATTTTTTTGTTAGTACAAGTTTGTTAATATCTAAAATCTTGTAAATAATCAAGTAAAGGTAACTTGCTTAAAACTTATTTATGCCTGTTCTAATACGATTAAACTTATCCGACTTCCCCCTAGGAGTTCAAATACCTACGTTTTTAATTACAATTCAGATTTTCTTCTATCAAAGAAAAAGTAATTAAGCTAATGAAACCTTTAAGAATTACCGCTTACGCAGTATTAGGCAACACATTTTATTTTGTATTCTTACAAGATATAGATTAACATAATGAAAAGGTATCTCAGGTTTTTCTTTTACATTTAATAGTGCCTTGGATGATCTTGGATGTGTGACCACATTTTGTGTCTCGAGTTTTTCCATCATTTAGATGATACCTTAAAATTTTTGTCACGGTTGATATTACAGCAGTTTACTCACTAACTCACTCACTAACCAGAATTTTAGCAGCGAAATCTTTCTCTTCCACGTAAGAAGGCCTATATCCTACCATAGGATGTAAATTATATTTTATAACACATTTGCTCGTAAAGGGTCTCTTATTTCACCAATTTCAATATCATCTATCACATTACGTACTTGTGCGATAATGTTAAGTAAAACGCTGGCTTATTAGTAGCACTGGCTGTTATTTGTTCCTTTGCCTTAAAAAAGCGCATCGCTAATTTGTGAAAAAGTTAAAATTATTCCGCGCGCTTTTCTTTTCGCTGTATTGTTTTATTTTACAAATTGTTCAAATTTTTATAACTGCATTAACAAGTGATTAAAGATTTATTAGTTTAAGAATTTCTGAGTTTTATTTATTTCCTCGCAAATGTGTTATAATATATTATATAGGCTAGCGAGGAATGTAAAAGATAACTACAAATAAAATTAGAAAGAAAACCTAAACATGGCGCTCCATTTTATTTTTCAGCGCCACAATCGAATAAAAGTCCGTGTCAAATACGAAAACCTTTAGTTTGTGAGAAATGCAGCGTGTATTCTTCGCCAATACGATTTTTACAATACGTATTCTTAAAAGCGTAAGGCTGTAGGCATTGCGATGCGCCAGACCGCATTCGCCTCGGAAGCGAGTTGCCACATGTCAGATTTTATTGTAGAATACCACTTTCAGAAGTTTTCGAGAATTTAAAGAAAACTTTTATGGGCACAAAGTGACTGTTTCTAGGAAAAGTATTGTTTAGTTGTTTTGAATTTTGAAAGGTCAAGTATTTGAAGTTTTTAAAGAGTAATTATCAGTATCTTCAAGTGGGATCTGAAACATCTAAAGATCGCTTCGTCCATTTTACACATTTAATGAATGGGATCCAGGTAATAAAGTATGACTGACTTGATAAGAAATTGATATCCTTATATAAACTCTAGGGATAGGTTGAGTAGATTTCAACTTTGAAACTTTTACAGATGTTTGTTTTTGAGGAGCTTTAATTCTAAATTAAATTATCCATGGATGGAAAATTAACTAACTTATTTATGTACATTACATATATTTATATCATAATGTTCAATACAGAGTATGTGCAATAAATGAGCATGTATAATATTGTTATAGAATATGTATGGATTTTTATGAAGTTTTACAAAACTTAAGCTTGTAAAACAGGATGAAGCAGAGTTTCAATGAAAAGCTAAAAATAAACTAAAAAGCAAACACGAACCGAGCAAGCGTAAAATTATTTAACAGATTTCCTTTGTTTTCTTTGTTTTCATTAGCGAATGTATCCGGTTTTGTTGAGTAAATTCAATAACCAAACATTTTCTTTTTGCGACTACCGGTTTGACCGCACTCTATGAGATTACAGCCCACATACACCGGCCATTATTTGATCGCACATACCGTTGTTGTGTTTGGGATAATTTAGAAAAACAATAAACGACATTCCATTACAAGCTCTTTTTTGGATAAATTTTAAAAAACATAATGAAGGACTGTAATAAGATGAAACAAACATGTAAGAGTTGTAGCTCGTTTGTCAAAGACATTTATAATCGTCTGTATAGTAGTTTGTATCAAATCAAATCAGATCAAAAATATCTTTATTTTATAGGCTTGATATACAAACACTTAAAAACGTCAATTTATAAATTAGTGAATCTACCACTCGCTCGGAACGCAGACATCCCCGAGAAGAGCGAGCCAGAAACTCGAGGGTTGCTCTTTTTTACAATTTAATTTCAATTTAATTAATTTCATATTAAACTACTAGTTTGTTAAAGACATTTATAGTCGTCTGTAGATACGTTTCGTTTTACGAATATTGCGTATGGCTAGCCACTACAACATCTGGATAAGTCTGCAGGAGAAAGGCGTTATGCTCCGCGTGTATGTGATAAGTAAGTTATTCACAATTGTTGTGTGTTATATTTTGCGATCTAGTACATACGCGAAGAAATAATTTCTTACCTTCAGCAAATAAAAGTGAATTCGTTCATTCATTTTTACATCTATATCATTTATGGTGTAAAAATCTGCATATATTTATTTATATAACAAAGTTTTGAACTTTTTTCATCGATCGTGATATTTTCATAAAGCATCTGCAAATTTTTATACTCAAGCGTAATATTGCCGTATATAAAAAAAATACTGTAATTAGAATTCGTGTTCTAGCTGTTCTGCAATAAATAGGCTTTTCTAATATCTCTTTCATGTTCATAGAATATACTATTTTGATTTTGACAACGCGAGTATCGGATCCACTTAAAACATTTCATACATTTTACCTTTTAACAAGTCAAGTGTAAGATTTTACCGAACCTCATTTAATTGTTATTAAAATTTGAATTCGTATTTAAATGTGTGGACAGTCGTCCTTTATTAATTTCTATTAGGCCAACCCTCAAACAATGAAAATAATGTGATAGAATAAAGTATTGTAATATTTTTATGTGATATCTATTAAGAGATAAGATAATAGTCAAAGTCAAATAATTTATTCGGTTTAAGTATTAACATACTCTTAATCCCTTGTCAAATGCCAACCGTTCACTAGCTATCAGGAGGCCTTCTGAGAAGAACGGGCAAGAAACTCAGCAAGTTGTTTCCTCCCTTTACAATAAAATAATTGTTTTTGAAAGATTTTACAGTATGCATTCATTGTCAAGAAAACATAGAAATATGTTATTGCCAACATCATACACAGATTGTAACATATTTAATTATTAAATCGAGTGTAAACAAAAATAAGTATTAATATTCAAGACCAAACAGTTTAAACGCACTAAATGGTAGTTCCAGTACATTGTTCGAATATTGTTGTAATAAAGTATACCTTACCTTACCTACCATTTTATGTAACGTGAGGGCGATTTTCTCCTGACACAAATGTTTTTACACTTAAAAGGAGAAATTAAACTCAAAATTCTTGTAAACCCAAAAATGTTGCCAAATAAATAATTTTTCATTTTTTCATTTTGTCACCTTCGCCCTTTAAGTAATAAGTCTAATAAGTCTTTAAAACCTAAAATAGAGCTACACAATATACTTACCTTATTTAGAGTTCTCAATCTGGTGTGAACTTCTTATTTAGGTAACCCAAACACTTCCATTTGCCACCACCAGTTCAGCCGATATTATGTTTTATTTTGAAATACGGGTTTGGGGTTTCCAACAACATTCGGGAATATGTTTGAGAAACAGCGAAAAAAACAGTCGTTAAATCACAAATTTGAATAATAAAAAAAAATAAAAAAGCTTTTTCTGTTACATACCTACATTTGAAGCTATGTAACAATCGCATCCTTGGCATAGGCTTGGCTCCCCCATTTTCCTCCACATATCTTTGACCCTAGCTTCTGTGGTCCTGTAGGCCAATACTGCTGTTTTATTTTGATCTGAAACGCACGAGGAATGCTCTAACGTTATTGGTATTCTGCTAGCAAAACAACCGTGCGTTTCGGTTGCCTTCGGTTTCAGTCGGTTCCATTCGGTTTGCTATTTTATATAAATCAAAAAGGTTACATTTCAGTCATTATGTTTATTCTGCTAAGCATTCTTTCTCCAAACGCATTGGTTACGCAATTTTAACGATTCGGGAACGTCCGGTTAAATTTATAGTAGAATTAGGGTGCAGCTCTCTCTACGAATGTGAACGTCCGAGGAGAAGATAAGATCTATTCATAAATTTTAATATTATCCTTATAAAAAAAGGTATTTGACTCCTACCATGACTATTATATTCTTATTCAGCTATATCGCTTAATTTTCACCAGCTTGTCTTTGCTCACCCGTAATTATGTTAAATGAGAGCGTTTATCCTTTCCATTACTATTTGGAACTTTGTATTCGTCTTTCATTTGACCGCAGTTAGGACGAGTTATTATTACGATTAATCAGTTACACGCTTTTACTTCGTGAGAATATTTTGTCCAATTTTGTAGTCATAATATATTTTTTTAAATACAATGCGAGTTGGTGGGTAGAAATGGTTAACGTGCCTTTCGAAGCACGGAGGAGTTCGAGATAACAAAGTTTTGATCACCCGTCCAAGGCCTGACCATGGCGAAGGTAGCTTTGTTTTTGATATCGAAAGCAAAAGCGTAATAACCACTGCGCCACCGAGCTCTTCCTTATATTCCTCACTGGCCTATTTTACAAGCCTTTTAACAATGTGAGTATAGAGTACGAGTCGTGACACCTCACTTTGCCTAATGAGGGTTGGTTGCAAGAGGCGTAGCAATAGCAGGAACATACGACATAATTTATTTATTAAATCTTTATGTACGACGTACAAAGGCGGACTTAATGCCTTGAGACATTCTCTACCAGTCAACCGGGAAGCGGAGTGAGGAGAGCTAAAACGACGGTACAATAAGAGTTGAAAAACCAACAAAAATAGAATACTTAGAAATATACACTAATAAATACACTAAAAGATATAAATAACCATAATATTTATGAATATAGAATATAATATACCTACACACGATGTATGTTATATACAACATTAATATACATATACTACGGAGATAAAAAATACATAACAATAATAAATAATTATACTTAAATAAATTACTAAGACTTACACACGATAAATAATTCAATAAACATAATTATGATACAATATGTGCTTTTGATATGTCAGATAATAAGTGCTAGCGAACTAAGCGTTTGAATGGTAGTTTGTTGGACATAATGAACATAATGTTCCTTCCGATTCACGGAAGAACTCTAGATCCTATGTGAAAGAACCACTGCGTCACCGATCTCCTCATCTCTTTTATTGTCGATAAATTAAGAGAAAACCGATTATCCTGGTATGGACATGTAATGAGAACAGAATGAGCATATACAAGCAAATACGCGAACGCGAACGAAAATATGTTAGTGGGTAAGAGGAACTAAGAAAATATTACGAGACTGTAATCTTATAATAACTCTATCAATTGTAAACTATACATATAATAAAACTGTAGAGGTTGAATGTCTGTACATAGAAAAAATGCTTAAAATCAAGTCAGGGGGATGTAAAAAGAGGGAAAATAAAAAAAAATTAATTGCTTTTTTGTTTGTACGGGCTAATCTCCGAAACGTCTGGACCGATTTCAATGAAATTTTGCATGGTGATACCTTATATCCCTTGTCAACATCTTAGATACTTTTTATTCCGGAAAATTAAAGGGTTCCCGTGGGATAGTTAAACTGAAACGAAGCGAAGACGCGGGAAACAGCTAGTTAGATAATAATCATGATAAGTATGTTTTACTTATAAGTGTTGTATGTAATAATTACAAAGTTTTATGAATTTGAAAGAAGCTAATGTCACAGCTACTGTAACGAGCGTTGTAATTTCACATTTTCTAACTCTTAATTACTAGATAAAATATTACTAAAGCGGACACAGAATGTTTTTAGTTTCAAATCAGGTAGCAATTGATATTCAGCGCTCGTGCTGTGCGCTTACCGTCGAATTTTCTTAGCTAAGTCTATTTTGAAAGCGTAAGCTTGCATAATGCCTTGAAACCCTAAACCCACAATTCTAACCCGAGGACTTTCGTAATAAAATAAATTATTTTCTCCTTTAGTTGAGCTTGTTAGAACAGCACGCAAAAATACGGCTTCTAAGCGTTAACTGATATTATTGTTCATAGAATTATGATACATTTCATTGCTAGCTAGGGATTAAAATAATTCCAATGGACAGTTAATCGAGCTGAAAAATGTTTTTACGGAATTAATACTACGAAACCCATTTCTTTGCAATGACCAATAAAGATTAATATTACATTTGTTTCGTTGAGTGTGTATTGAAAAATAATCATTTCAATCCGTATATTTTGTAAGATTTATGACCGTATGATTCATTGATATAAATTTCATAGTAAATTCGTTTTCTATATTTGATTTTCTATTTGAAAAAAAAAATAAAGTCGTCCTCAGCCTAAACATATCCCATAGCTGAGCACAGGCCTTCCTCACGGAGAAACACATGAGGAGTATAGGCCGTAACACCACCACGCTGGCCCAATGCTGGTTGGTGGGTAGAAACGGTCGCAATAGTGACCGGGACCAACGGCTTAACGTGCCTTCCGAAGCACGGAGGAGCTCGAGATCACAAAGTTTTGGTCCACTCCACGGCTTGACAAAAGCAAAGGTAGCTTTGTCTTTAAAAAATGTAAAGTAGGTATTTGCGAGTAATTACACATCCAATAATATGAAAAATACAGGGTTACTAATTATTCATGTATTAAATGCACTTTCAGCAATAATGTTTGTTTAATTTATTTCCAATAATCATTAAACTTTCATTGTGAATATTTTAATTCTAAACAATACCTAACCGCTCTATAATAAGCGTCTATTTTGCTATCTGGGGATAGTTTTGCCGCGATACGTTTTATTGTAGCAAGCAAGAGGACCATGTTGGCTTACAAATAGCGGTACTTGGTTATTAGAGCTTTCCTGAAGTGAGAAGTAGGTAGTCGAATAACGCCAGTACCGTGATTTTTATTTAACAAACATTTCTAATAAAATTAAGACTACACGCCACCTGTTACATGGGGACTTATCAGGCCAAATGGCGGCAGGTTGTGTTCCGGCAATCAGAGGCAAGATAGTCAGTTCCTCAGTTCTTGAGGATTAGAGGTGAAGCCTTACCATCAGGTGAGATGAAGGCCAAGAGCTTACCTGTCAAAAAAATGGCGGTGTTCAACACCTCAGCCTACCCTCAGCTAGAGGCGAGGAATGTTTGTCATGTGATGTGATATCAAAATATATTTACGCAGTTAATGGTAAGATTACTTTAAAAAATACTTAATGCGAGATTAACAAATCAAAATATGCTGCACACCTCAGAATAGCCCAGATTTCAATAGTACGAGTATTTTGTCAGTAGTTCGATTTCCTCGTTACTGTTATGTAATTGTCGTTGTTAGTATTTCACCCGGTGAATTATGATTTCAGCGTTGAGCATTCAAATAAAAAAGCTAACCACGAAAACCATTACAACGTGTTATCCACAAATCTTTTTGACGAAATAATTAAATTATTCAGGAGTAGCGCAAATAGCTTTTACGGCGAAAGACGCTGGGAAAACGACCTTATGTATAAAGGAGATTTTTTCACAAAAAACCTCATTCGTGACTTATTAAAACCGCTCAACGTAGGCACTGCTTGACCTCAATTAAGGGCTAAAATTAAGGGAAATTGCGAAGCCAATGACGTAATTGTAAGTAAAAGGACCTATTTATATTTATTACCCCAACTACAGTAGAGAACCATATCTGATTACAGTTAACAATGTTGTTAAATGTTTTTGCGAGCTCAAAAAATAATTAGGCGCTCTCGGTCGAGTTACGGAGTTACGAAAGGAGCTTAATTACGTCGGCAGGGAGTTCACAAGAATTGTTCAGAGTTCTGGTTGAAGTGTAAGAATATTTTAATAATCTTAATTATTACCTGTTTGGTGCTAATCCGCGAGGAAATGACACCGCCTTATAGACGTCATTGTTACTCAGATTAACTTGAATAATATTTTTCATCTCGATTGAATTCATTTCTGTTTAAAGACTAAACACAATTATTTTTATACACGTAACATAAACACGATTTATGTGTGGAACTATAGAGTTTATAACTTGAAATAAAGTGACAATAAATTTTAATTAATAAATTTTAATTTTAATTTTAATTGTTATGGATATCCCATAAATGTTTTGTTGTGAATACATGAAACAATTAAGAAATAAATGTATATACCTAGTATAGATAGATAAATTAATGACGGAACAATGTTTCGTTGATATTATAGTAACAAAAGATAATAAAACTAATCCCATAAAATTGGGAACAGGAAACAATGAACAATGGCCTGTATATAGCCGATAATACCAGAAACATGAGAAATGTTTCAAATCAACAAAGCAATAAACCGTAATGCGTATCATTTGGGATAGACATCAATAACGTATCATGGATGACTAATTATCTATTAGGTAATGGCTGACATGCCCAGTGGCCCATGGACTCATTGCATAGATAGTATCATATTGAGGTGAATTGGGCGAATGCATGTGATAAATTATGTTTCTATACGAGTTACAAACATACGAATTTTGCGTGATTTCATATGTCATGAAAATTATCTAAATTACTTTATAGTCTTTAGAACTAAGTACGAGCGTGGTCTTACGTGAATAGCTTTTGGCTTTTCCAACTCGACTAGTACCGCTTTTTATAGATTTTAGAGCTCTTAATTATAGTAGAAAACGCATAATTTCAAAAAACAGCACCAAAATTTTAAATTGAATATAGCAAATTCTTAAAACTATGTTATACAATAATTAGGTTGTGTCGCTACTATCGCTAGGCGAGCAATATCTTCAGAAAAACTTTCAATCTGAGATGAGTAACAAAGAGATCAAATATTATGTGGAGAACAACATCGGATTAAATATTTTAAGGCATAAAATATAACATTTATGAATATAAATTCTGTTCAAGTGCTGTTACTTTTTTTAATGTTTATCAAATACTAGCTTTTGCTCGCGACTTCGTCCGCGTAGAATAGTTACTTTGATAAATCCTATTTAAGCTAACGTCTTCATTCTTTAATTTCAGTTCAATCAGTCGAAAATCTAAGGATATTTATACAAACCTTCATCCCCTATTTTATCCCCTTAGGGGTGGCTTTTATCAAAATCCGTTATTAGGGGATGCCTACGTCATTGTAGTTTTATGCATGCAAAGTCTCAGCCCGATCGGTTCAACGTTCAAGTTTAAGAGGGGATCAAATTTTGTATGAAACTTTGTCAATTTTATGAGAAAGTTTCATACAAACTTTGATCCCCTATTTTATCCCTTTGAGGGTAGAATTAATCAAAATCCTTTCTTTGCGGATGCCGACGTCATATAATCTACCTGCATGCCAAATTTCAGCCCGATCCGTTTAGTGGTATGGGCTGTGCGTTGATCGATCACTATGACAGTCCGTCACCTTTGACCTTCACCTATAACTAGGTATATATATAGATATCGGTGCAAGTACCAAAACATCAAAATGAGCCAACGACATATCAATATATGTGTGAAAACCAGTTATTCTTCGTTTTGACATACAATAGTCGTTGCTTACATCGAAATCAAATCTGCCTCGAATCTGGTAGTAAACACGCTCTGATATTTAGCGAACAGAAATCAGACCCCGAAGTGTAACGAGAGATTCTTAGCGAGATTAATATATACAACGAACACCATGAACACTTGAGATATCATTGAAAATGAACAGCTTTTTATGAGTTTCTTTTGAGTTCTCTTTCACGATATTTCCCGGGAGCTACGTTGAGTGTCACTTGATATTTATTTTTGTAACTCCTTTTAAAGAGCCTTTTGAAAAGTAGATTTACGTAGCACATACGAAGTGAAGCTAAAAAGTTTTCTTTGTCTTCCTAGGAGCGAAAGTTTTATATTGTGTTATGGAACTAACATATTTGCTACTTGTCTACGGAAGAAGCTGAGTATGTTAACGTGTTTTTATATGAACATAAAAGTTAAAGACATTTTAATGCTATGTTACTGAACTTGAAGAGTTTTTCAAAATTGTTCATTTTTTCTATTATATTTAAAGCTAGTGTTATATATTAGGTTGGGGAAAAAGTCTTTTCGCATTATAGTATGTATAAACTTGTAATAAAATCTCTTTGGCTATACTATTTGTATCTGGCTGGTTTTGGTATCATTGAAAGTTTAAATTTTAAAGAACATAATTCCAAATTCAAATTAGGAAAATGTGTGATTTTTATTTGTTTTTCGTACCGCCAAGATGAGTGAATCTAATGAAGAAATTCGATACATTTTAAAATTTTACTACAAAAAAGGTAAAAATACAACGCAAGCCGCGAAAAAATTTGCGATGTTTATGGACCTAGTGCAGTGTCTGTGAGAGTAGCACAAATTTGGTTTAAGCGTTTTCAATCCGGAAATTTTGATGTCAAAGTTGCACGTCGCTCTGGTCGCCCTATTACAGATAAAATGGATGCCATTTTTGAAAAAGTGGAGCAAGATCGGCATGTCAGTAGTTACGACGTAGCTGAAGAACTGGGAATTGACCACAAAACAGTTTTGGCGTATTTGAAAAATACTGGGTACACAAAAAAGCTCGACATTTGGGTACCTCACGAGCTCACTGAGAGAAACCTAATGAACCGTGTACTCATTTGTGATTCTTTATTACGACGTTATGAAACCGAACCATTTTTGAAGAAGCTGATAACTGGTGATGAAAAGTGGATCACGTACGACAAGAACGTGCGAAAAAGGTCGTGGTCAAAGGCCGGTCAGGCTTCACAGACTGTGGCGAATCCCGGGTTAACTCGCAACAAGGTGATGCTGTGTGTGTGGTGGGATTGGAAGGGCATTATTCATTATGAGCTGTTACCACCAGGCAGGACCATCGATTCTGAACTCTACTGCGAACAACTGATGAGATTAAAGCAAGAAGTTGAGAGAAAGCGGCCGGAATTAATCAACAGAAGGGATGTGGTTTTTCATCATGATAACGCTAGACCTCACACATCTTTAGCCACTCAGCAAAAATTAAGAGAGTTTGGCTGGGTGGTGTTAATGCATCCGCCGTATAGTCCTGACCTTGCACCTTCAGATTTCCACCTGTTTCGGTCTCTTCAGAATTCTTTAGGCAGTGTCAGGTTAACATCACGAGAGGACTGCCAAAACCACTTGTCGCGGTATTTTGACCAGAAGTCCCAAAATTTCTATAGCAATGGGATCATGTCCCTACAAGATGGCAAAAAGTTATCAAACAAAATGGTACCTACATACTTTCGTCATCAGCCTATATACGTCCCACTGCTGGGACAGGCCTTCCTCATGGAGAAACACATGCTTGCATGCTACATACTTTAGTTAAATGTAAATAAACTATATTAAAAAATGTTTTGAATTTTCTTAAAAAATGCGAAGAAACTTTTTCCCCAACCTATTATAACATTAAGTGTCCATCATACGATGTAATTTGCTCATTTCCTAAAATGTTTAATCACAGTATAAATAATTTCATAATTTCAATGCCTGTTGTAACAGGGGCCGATTCTCGTGCATTCGAAAAAAGTTCACATTCGTAAAAAATTCGAAGATCGAAATTTTTTCGAAGGAAACATTGTTTGTGTATTCTCAGGACTTTACAATCGAATAATTTCGAACGAACGTCGCTCGAACGCTTTGAGTGCTAAATACCAGTAGAAGTCGGAGTTCGTATACGAATCTACCTGTCAAACTTCCCGATATTGAGGTTAAGTGGTATTGTTGTGGTTGTTTGTTGTGGAGTTCATCGAGCATTTTCGACTGACGAAAGATCTTGTATTAGAGCAATTTTTTAATAGTTTAATTTTTCTTTTTCTTTTGAAAATTATTATCACTTCGCAGATGAAATATTGCTGACAATATCTTGACTGACAGATGCGACGTTCCGTTTATTTAAATGCACGCTACGAACTAAAAACTAAAAATTCGACCTTCTTTCATATTTTCTGTAATGATTATTACCTACCAATTTATACAATTTGTATAAAAACGTAAAAAATAAATGGACTTAGCATAAATTTTTTTCCTAAAAAAGCATAATTAAAAACATAAAAAAGCATAAAAAGCATAAAGTTCGAATGCACGAGAATTGGGCCCCGGAGTTGAAATTAGATAGTAATTTCAAACACAGTACTTCAAGTACCTGCTGCTGCTTTGTAATAGAACTTCAAGTAGGTAAGACTGAGGTGCTAAAGCAGACTGCTTAGGACGAAGTCACTGCTGCCGCCCGCCATCTATATTAAGAGATGTATACGTAGACGTATATATTGCCAATATTAGATGTGTTTTCCATGATAAATAATTATTAAATAGGTATTAAATAATAACAATCATGATATTTCATTACCAGCATATTTATAAATACGTCCAATTACCCAGTACCCAGCACGGGAATTAATGGATAGAGAAATGCATGAGGAGTATGGGCCGTAATACCACCACTCTGGCCCACTGCGGTTGCTGTGTAGAAAGGGTTGCAATACGGCCCGGGGCTTTACGTGCCTTCCGAAGCACGGAGTAGAAGATCACAAAAAATTGGTCTCTCATCCAAGTAGCTTTGTTTTCAATAACGAAAGCAACAGCCAACCACTACACCACCAAGCTCCTCTCATATTATTGCTTATACAAATATACAAATCTATATACATTCTACAACTAACATCTAACATCTGGCTCTAATAAATGTATTAGGATTAGTTCGCGTATATCTACGCCAACGCTAGGGCTAATATAGCCATCATTAGCTTTCTCTGGGTTACAATCTCCGGCTGGAGTAGCGCCGCCAAATTGGTTAATTAAGCTCACATGCGAATATTATCAGAAATGTTAATTAAAAATTATGTTGTTAGTTTGTTCTCTAGGAAAATCAGGAATGAGCGTTGTCGGCTATCAATTAGTTTTTATCACCATGCTCGCAATAAGAACAATGAAATATAGAAGCTTATTCGTTATGAATGTTTTATTTCGTACGTGTGTAGTATTCTATACAATAAAACATTACTACGTACATATCCCCGAAGGTACGCCTCTTTCCCCGAAGGGGTAGGCAGAGGTTTTAAACACCCACATTTCGTCAGATATGTTAGATCCCCATGTGGCAAGCCTGTTGCCATGCGCCGGGCACAATGTGAGGCAAGCGATATTCACAATGAACTGTTCATAAGTTTTATTCAAAGTCGTGGCACAGGCGGTAGGATTGAACCCGCGAGTCCTGCGGCCTCTGGAACAAGTCTGGAACAAAAAAGGGAGCGGTACACACTACTACATTAATATTATTATAAAACATTACATTACTACATACTATCTTTACTAATAATATATTTCAAGTATTCAAATTGAAATGCAACAGTAATTCATTTAATGAATCTCATTCCCCCATAATGATAAATAAGATATCGCCAAAACCTCCTGTTGGTGAGCTGGCGGGTAGTTAAGAGGATGATATGTATGTAGAAAATAATATCAGATACAAAATAACTTGTATTTTACTAGAACAAGACGGAAACTGAGGCAACAATCAACAGAATGATAGACAAAACATAGAGTAGGTTCGGTACAAAACAATCTTCAACACCTCCCTTGTATTTTTTGTCTTAGTTGCTCTAAAAAGAATAAGAGAATTGTTGAATGGCATAAGAAAAATAATATTTCGTACAAGGTCCTTATTTTTGTTAACAAGAGGATTCCATTTACGAACCTTATCTTACGCTGATATTTATATTTCAATATTTATTTATTTTATTAGGGTGACTTACGGCTTACATTAACATAATAGCATTAGTAGTATTAGTAAAAACCCAATTACAAGTCACCACAGATAGCCTTAAAAATAGAATACAAATTCATACTTAATACGAAAACAGCTAAAAAAAAATTTTTCATTTCCTGTTTATACTTATACATAACATAATTCATAAATTAATTTCCTTTTATTTGAACTGAATTGCCTTATGTTACAGTTACCTGTAATTTTAAAACAGTTCAGTATACTTATGTAACTTTATAACCAAAATGATTTAACTGGAGTATTCAAACTACTGTATGTAATGTAATTATTACCCAAGATTTGATTGCCTTTCACAAAGTCTGACAACCGAGACAATTTAATCGAGGTACATTATTATCTTGCTTACAGACTGTATCAACGAATAGATCCTCAGGCGACTTTAATTGGTCTAGTATTCTTGGGAACTAGGAGTAATTGAAACTAAAGCGGTTGTGTTACTATTTATGATGACACTGAATGTGTCTACTAAGCACTTTGTAGAGTGTTTGAAAATACTCGTATCACAATATTTTTTCCTACTATATTTTTTCATAAGCAAAATTTGCGGCAGTAAATGAACCGTAGGCCCCATTAGCAATATTAAAAACGAACAGGCCCAGCAGACAACTTCTCCACTTTGAATAATGAACACAATTTTAAAATACACAACATAAAACCTCAAGGGAACTATTGCTGTTAATTGTCGTTAAAATAGACGGATCAGTTATTTGTACAGTCCCAAGCTTCAGACTTTTCAATTTGCAACGAAATAATATTAAATTCTGAATTACCCTGCACAAATGAACATTCAAATTTGCATGCTCGGTTTGCAGTTGTAAACAACGCGGGACATAATAATTGTTTAATAGTCAGTTGTTTTTTCGCGTTTCATCTGGTAATTGTGAAAAGTAGGAACTGCAACGTTCCTATGCCTTTTGTTTATTTATTTGTTTTTGTTCGCCCACTGCTGCTATTTTATTTTTTGTTGCGTTGAAGCAAAATATTGTGTTAATTTTTAAAATAAGAATAATTTTATAAATCATTGAGCTACATAATGATTTTAGAATGAAGTTACACCATGTGAGTTTTACCGGCCACTGCATGTCAACAGGCTCGTCCTATTTTGTATGGGGTCTTAAACGTATTAAATTAAATGGGAGTGTTTAACCTCTGCCATTCATGTCACCGATACAAGCGTGATGATGTTTTATGTTATCTTTTAATTAAGATCAAAAGTGATTTCTTCTTCTATTTAATTTTAAACTATAAATAATTTGGTCAGCTTCGAGTGCATGATGTTATGATTGAGTTTGAATGTGTTTTATGTGGTATCGATACAGTTATGATTGTTTCATCAAACAGATCGCGTCCACAGCCCACCTCATTGACCAATATTCACAATTACATATTGTTTAAAATCAAATAGTGCTTAAAAATGTCTATAGGAAAACTAGTTCCGAAAGTCGCCAAAAGATGGCGCTGCATGGTGTTGCATCGCGCTAACGTTAGCGCGCGATGCAATACATATCTACCAATTAGAAGGTCACATTAATAAATTGTTACTGATTTAGAACAATTTCTTTGGTTTTATTTTGATGTATTTTGAACCTTATGAAACCCCATTAGTACAGAGTAACCACCCAGTACATTGGTCCAAAGTCCAAACATTAGTCCAATCACATATTAACAATTATGATACATAAAATATAAAATTAATGTAAATATTTTCTATAATCTCTCTAAAGCTATATGACTATTTCGCACGAAACAACTGAATGTCAGTGTGAGTTTAAGCAACTCATCGCGTACCCTGTTTTCTTTCTTTCGTGATGAAATGCTTTGTATATTCTTTGACTGTTTTACAATCAAATTACTACTCATTATCATTCCACCACTGACATTCCACCCCTTCAGCAACCACGCTTTGAAGCAATAATTCTATCGCGGTTCCCGCATCTAGCGTTTAACCGCGTCCTCAAAATTATTGAAATGAATATATAATCCTCAGTTTTTTTAATGTCCATTTATCTTTCCATCAAATTCACGAAATTTTTGGGTGATGAGTGCAAATTCATGCAGATAGACAAAATGTAAAAAATTGGTCATTTGATATCTATATCGATTACTTCTTACACACCGTTAAAAGTTTAAATTATATTTAATTTACAGACACGGGTTGGTTACAGTTTTATTATTTTTATAGATATACATTTTTTAGTGAGTGAAATATGTTTTACATTGTCTAAGAGTTTTTACGTGCAATGTGTATTGCAAACTTCACCGTGAAGATGGACATTTTGTATTGATGTCGTATCAATATCTCCCGGGACTTGTAATACTACATATTGCAATGAAATATCAGAAAACTTCAGTATACAGTATGTGTATTCTTAGCGTGTTCATACTATGAACGTGTGAGTTTTTCAAAGTAGAAATCCGTTACCAATAATATTATTTGTGAATGTTAAATTCTAACCCAAGAGGCTTGAATATAATTCAGAAATACTTTACGTATAACTCCTCTATTTATACCTTATCTGATAAGACGTCGAATTTGACGAAAAAGAATGTTACACCTTATGCCACTGATTTTCTTGTGTGGCTCAAAAATTTTAGTAAAGAAAAAAAATTGAAGTGTTTTTGATTCTTCCAAACTGGTGCAGTTAAGTAACAACACATAAAAGCGTCATTTCTTTAAAAATAAATACCAATTAAATTCAATGATTTATTTAATCAATTATTGTCACTATCTTAAATCAGGTAATAGAGTCAGATGGTGAGGTAATAGATATATAATTTGTACAGAAAATTTTAGCAATAATATTATAAAATTTTTAGAAACCTAACAATATTTTTTGCTGAGACTTATTCGACAGGATTTGTAGGTATCTATACAAAAATTTAGTAATATTCGTAAGATTCTACACAGTCACACAATGTAATTAATTTGAGCAACTTCGGCTTTCGTTTTAGGACCACTTTTACGCCAATCCACATTAAATACTAATTAGGACTAATGGGTTATGAACAAAAAAGCCAATGAACAATGAAGCCGATATCACAGACTCTTATTATGACGCCATTTCTTTGGGTATAATGATTATTATACCTGATTCTCGTATGGATTTTTGTAGGAGAGCAATTATCTCAATCTAGAATAAAAATACATCACGGGATATTATACCAAAATGGCGTATCGAATAATTTAATCGTTTTATCATTTTGTAACAAAAACGACATTTACATAAATTAACTACTAAAAGCAATTAATTATAATTTACGCATACATTTCAACCAAATTTTAGTATGCAGCTTATGTAATTAAATCAGTGTTGTCGAAGGATTAATTTATGACTGGCTCATTTTACGTAGAATAAAAAAATGGAGCATTTGGCACATAACCACATAAAATTTTTCACAAAATTAATATGCTTTTACTATATTTTATGGGTTGTTACTATATTGGGCAAATTTTTGGGTGATGAATTTTCAGGCATTTGTTCTCCAGTCTTGGATGTTTATATATTCAGGTTATTTATATGTATTTATCTATGAAATATATATTTATCCGTCATCTAGTGTCCGTAACACAAGCAGCATTAGTTGCCTAAAATGGGGCTAGTTGAATGTCTGAGGATATTATTATTATTATTATTATTCCTAAGAAAATTCAGACGTAATAATATCACAATATTCGATCCGACCGTCCGTCTTACAAAGATAATAATTTATGATAAGACTTTCTGCATGCATAATTTAGACATGTATGCAGATTCTGGTAGTAGCCTGCTATGTTCAAGATTATGGATTATAAACCAAAGGATATAGGGGCAATAAACCCTTACTTTTGATAGGATAACGTCCATATTTCATTGATATACTCGTATTATTGGTATTTGTAGTGCTATTTTGTTAGTCCTTATAATGGGTTGTAAAATAATAACAACTAGCTGTTGCCCGCAACTTCGTCTGTTTTTTGGTTTTGGTTTTTTACTATCCCACGAGAACCCTATAGTTTTTCGGAATAACGTTGACCAGGGATATAAGGTATCGTCATGGAAAAATTTATTGGAATCGGTGCAGCCATTTCGGAGATAAGCCCGTTCAAACAGATAAACAGACAAAGAAACAAGAAATAAAAAAAAAAGAAATTTGGTAGGTATTTTCCTTCTTTTTACATCCCCCTGACTTGATAATAAGCATTTTTCTTCTATGTACAGACATTCGACCTCTACAGTTTTATTATATGTATAGATTACGACAAAGGCGACCTTTGAAAACGGTGTTAAGATAACAAAGTTCTACAAATAAAATGTATACTAATAATTATTTATTCTACTACAATCATGTGCTGCAGCACCAAGTGACCCCATTTATTTCTTTAAAATCTGTTTTACGGCACTTTTAGGCACTTTTACGCCTTTAGGTACTATATTAAAATTTTTTTTTCGTGTTGGTATTTGGTGTCCAAAAAAAGATTTTTCTAATGATATTATTACTATAATAATCACGGAAAGTTTGTCTTGATTTCAGTGAAGCGGCAGGGAGGTATGTGGGGCGGGGGTGCGCAGTGCGTTCACGCATCGCTGCCGCGCGGCGCGCGCGCTCAGCCCGCGCCTACGCTGAGTGGAGCCATTGCTAGCCGCCGCCCGCCCAGGTGACGTTGTTTTTAATATACATAATATCATATGATCATGTCTTTTAACACGCAAATTTCGCCATATGTTAAGACCTCATATAGCCACTGGCGAGCCTGTTGCCATACTCCGGACATAATTTTTATATATAAAACGTAATTTTTATTCAAACTCAGTAGTATAGGCTATGTGATCGAACCCGCGAGTGCCGCGGCCTCTTGAACGAGTGCCCCGTCCGTCCCAACTCGGCTACCGCTGCTGCCGCTTTTAATACAATAAAAATATTTGAGCAAGTGAGCGTGCGAGTGATACCTCTGATGTGGAAGGGTTTTATAAAAATATATAGTGGCCAGCTTAGACCAGTCCGTAACACTCCTCATGTGTATCTCCTTGAAGAAGACCTTTGCTTAGCCGTGGATTGTATATCTATAGGCTGAGGACGATTCTATTTGTAAAAAAAAGTAGTTGCTTAGCAGCAAATAAACGTAGGCCTATCTCTGTGGGTAGAATATTGAAACCCGATGTAAATCAATACAGCTACCTTTTTAACTACAGCGACGGGACGGACGTGACTTGATATTACCTACGTTTTTAGATAACGTTTGATTTTTGTCAAAAGCTACAGGAAAAAAGCGAAGACATATTTCTATGATGGAAGACATCCGCGTCCTAGTTAGTTGATAACGACGGTAACCTTTTACGTGAATAAATATTATCAATGATAAATGGTAGACGTCTCTGTCCTCGGCCTATATACGTCCCACTACTGGGCATAGGTCTTCCTCATGGAGAAACACATGAGGAGTATGTATAGGCCGTCACACCACCAAGCTAAAGTAAACTAACCACGACGCCACCGAGCTTTCTGATGTCTTCGATAAAATAAAATATTGTCAGATCCTCTTTCCCTGGCAGATGTATTAAACAAAATATTTCATAAGAGTGCACCAAGCTTCTGGTGTTGGGGTAAGCGCAGCGGCTCTAACTAAGATGGATGGCCGCACGTTTAGGTATTTCTTTCGTATTATTGAAATAAATACGCATTTCGACAATATAGGCAGTAAACGTTATAGAAATCATATAGTTTTGTTATTATTCAAAAGCTGATTACTCTCCTGGTAGCACTTACGCCGTACTAAGAGCTTATATTTTTAGAGGTGTCTTTGGTATATTTCACTTTCGAGTCAACTACGAGTAATCGTGTTTCTAATCAGTATGATTTATAGAGCGAATCCTTAAATATCTTGCATAACAATACATAACAAGCCAACCAACGAACGCAAATATAGCGCTAAAAGCTCGGTGAACTCAAGGTCAAACTAATTTGGCCAGTCGAAAGTCACTTTTACCACCGTCAGACTACTGTATATGCATCTTACAAATACATAGAGAGTATTATGTATACAGCTCTGCTCCAGTCTGCTCTCAAACCAGAACCATACAAACGGCGGCACTTTTAGACTATTAGAATGTCCGACAAAAGATTGTAATCCCGAATTCGTTCTTGAATGTACGAAAAAACATTTTCTTCTCTTTTGTATATCGATGGAACCTAAATTGTGTCTGTTCAAAACTCTGTCACAGAACTGACATTAAGCGATTGATCAGTGCAGCAACATTTCTATCCACCCATCCGCGATCAGCGAAGTGGTGATATCGCCCAAACTCCTCATGTATTTTCCGCGTAGGAATGCCTATGTAATGAGTGGCATCTTTATAGTCTAATAATGATGAATATGAAAGGAAATCCCTTGTTAAATGCATGCAAGTTTTTTATATTACCGTGCCAGTACTCCCGATATATAATGTTTACGGGGCGCTGTGATTTACGATCGTAAAAATTGAGCTGCTAAACAATTTTTATGCAAATTTCTACCCACACCCGATAAGCAGTTTTTGACCGGGAGCCAGATAGTTGAGGTTCGATTTTATTTGCATTTTTTGATAGACCCAGTAACGAACGCTTGTTGTGGGAATATCGTGGCGCGTTTTCTCCTTTTTGTTCATCACACTTTTAACACTATTACAAAAACTGGACGTTGAACAGCTGTGGGCTAACCGTTTAGCGTCAGAATTTTCCTTCTTCGCTACCAATTATATTGAAATAGACACTCATAAAAACATCTTATCCAGTAAGACACCATCACTTTCTCGTCCATCACACCGGCCTAAGATGAAGCTAACAGCTTTTCTTCTCACTTTCAGGCCCACACCTCCGTCGCCAACTCTGATCGCCCAAATCGACTCCTCAGTAGCCTGCCTCTGGCTCCTGACTCCGTTATCGGCTGGCACTGCCGTGGTGGCAGTTCTAGTGGCAGTGACCACTAACAACTGGCTTCACACCGAAGAAAACATGCTGAACCCGGCTTTCAACGGAACAGGGAAACACAATCTAGTCGCAAAACACACAATCTCTGGTCTATGGAGGATATGTCATACTGACCGTTAGTACCTATATCATAATAATATACTAATTTTATCATATCTATAGTATGCACGTATGCCCTGCAGCTGGGGATCTACATGATGGAACATAAGCAAATATAAGGGCAAGTAAAGGATTGAAGAATTGGCAGTAATATCAATCAATGTCAAAGCCTTTTAGTGTGTTTTAAAGTACAAAAATTGAACTAGAATGGTTTTGTCAGTTCTGGGTCCAACTGTTTTTTTTTTGTAAGGTTGATTATGATTACCTCTTTCCATAATTATATTATTAAAATGAAATGAAGTAGACGTAAAAAAATGTGTGGGTCTGTTTTTACAGCAACAATTTTTTTAAATCATTTTATGATACTTGTAGTATTCACGAAAAAGTAATGCGTTGAGTTCATTAAAATCTTCACGCATGTCAACCACTAGAAATATGCTCAAGATTACTACTAGTCTCGAAATTTTACGCATCCGAATTTGCAGGCAAAAGCTTTATCAATATTTAGCTAAAGAGAAAAGAAAAACAAAGGACAGCGTACATTACCTACTAATAAAGTTGACTGCAGCCTTTGAATGGAATCAGAAAAACTCCGATGGACGCAGAGCTAGTTGAAACAATACGAAACTTCCTCGCGCGCTGGCTACAATGCGTCGCCTTCCGTCCCGTCGAGGAAGTGCATTGTGCAGGAGGCCGGCCCACTTCCATTCCATTTGCGGCCTCCGAGGCGGCCTCGCTGCCCATTCGTTTATGACTGGTCCATTTCCTTCATTAAATAGGAGCGCTTTTGTAACGGTTTGGCTCTTTTGAAAGTTTGTGCAACTCATATTGTTACATAACTATTATCATATTGTTACTCATATTGTTATGTTACTCATATTGTTACATATTATTACCGCCTCTCTGGTCTAGTGGTTCACACCACCGGGTGTTGATCGGGAGGTCCGGGTTCGATTCACCATGGGGGCAGAAGTTTTTCTGCTCGGTTTGGTTGGTGGTAGGGCTTCTAAGCCCGCCTGGCTAGCTACCACTGTCTTACCTAAATTTGTCGCCATAATAACGATGTATTAGGCATTGTTGAGTTCCGGAAATCAGAGGTAAGATAGCCAGTTCCTCAGTTGTTGAGGATTACAGGTGAAGCTCGCTTCCACCTTCGGCCTTATCGTCACTTACCATCAGGTGAGATGAAGGTCAAGAGCTTACCTGTCATATGTGAAAAAAAAAACTGCGAAACGAGTAACTGTTACCAATAATGAAGCTGACTCAGTTTATGCGTCTCAGAGTAGAATTTAGTATGTTTTGGGTTATTATTTATATTGCAATGTAATGTGGCTTTGCAATAAAGGTACTTGGCTCTAGCCTGGGTATCGACTAGGGCAGAGGTTCCCAGACTTATTTTTCTCATAGACCACTCTCAAAATTTATCTGGTTTCGGTGGACCCCTGCAGCTACATTTCTACCATATTCCTAAAAGCGACAAAATGTGAAGATGCGAAGACAACAAGACCCCCGTTGAGTCTCCTGTGGACCCCTATGAGTCCACCTGGACCACTTTGAGAACTAATGGGCTAGGGTAAGACTGGGATAGATGTCGCAGTGGGATAGATTTTCAAAATACCTTACTTCCCGAACTCCCGATAAAGATTTAGATTAGAACCATAAGTGGGAGCCGCCGTCGCCCCACACCTAAGTTGCCAAAGTAGGTAGTTAAAAATATAATGTTTTCCACAAATATATCGATACAACTATTCATTAGATAATCTGGCTGTATGATTAAGTTGCCCAATAAAACCTTTTGAAACTGCCGCCTCAATTTCATCATCTGATAACATATTGTGGGCAAGCGACATATATGTAAGTAATATGTCCTTTACTCAGAAACTTTGCCAGAGGGAAGTTCTGTGTCAAGATTAGATGGAACTTGCGCTATTTCAGACTATGAAGCAGCGTAAAGTTGCTTTCGGTTTACATTCATCCACCATGGATACGAACGTCTTGTAGTAGAAAATTAGGGTAGTCTAATGTTTCGAGCTTAAAGGAAGCTATCGCATTATTAAAATGGAAAATATTGTGGCAATATCGTCCTGAGTCTTTTTTTCCAAATATTAAGTCCTTACCTATGAAAGTGGTGTTTTGTATGGAGATTTTGGGGAATTCTGCATTTGCCATACTAATTTTTTTTAGTTTACTTCACTATGACAAATCCAAAGATAATATTATTTGGCATCTATCATTAGACAAGCTTTAGTAATATATGTAAATATCACACTTCATAAAAATTATTTATCGTTTTTAAGTGAATGCAAATAAAATGTTGTAATCGGGAGGCACTTAAAAAGAGTTGTCTCTGTGTCCAATTTTAACACAATTAAACTTACAACAAATTATCAAAACAAATCAAAAGAGCTCAAAAATATAGTCTATTTTTAGACGAGGTAATTATTTTTTAGGAATACTCTGAATCTTAATAGTTACAGACAAAATGCTAAAAGAGAAAAAAAAACACCAATTTCATAGGTAAGGACCCAATATAATATTGGGAATTTTTAAATGCAAGTACAAAAATAAGGGCAGACATACAAATAACTCCTCCGGTGTTGTAGATGTGTATGGGCGGCGGTAATCAATAACCATCAGGTGAGCCGTCTGCCCGTTTGCCCCCTCTTTACATAAAAAAATATATACTATTATTATTTTGCTTCTATTTCTTTCATAACTCATACAAACACCTATCGTCCCTTAACTGTGTTCTTTGATTCTTTAGTGTCGATATTAAACAAATTAACAGTCTACATGTCAAATTAATTGTTTTTTTTTTTCAGCGGGAAGTACAGTGTATCGATGTTTAGACATTCCATATTTTCCACTATCGCAGTATTCACCAGATCCAAGTGATTCCACAAACGCCATACCATGTAAGTAATTCACTACTTCAATCTACTCGTTATGAGCAGATGATTTCACTAAACATTCTTATCTAATTTGACGACCTCCGTGGTCGAGTGGTCTGTACGCCGGTCTCAAGGCGCCGCCATCTCGAGAGGTCCTGGGTTCGATCCCCAGTGGAGGCAAGTGTTTGGGTGATAAATTTTCAGACATTTGTTCTCCAGTCTTGGATGTCCATTATATATGTATAATATTATATATATTCTGCATAATTATGTGTATTTATCTATTAAATATATTTGTCCATCATCTAGTATCCGTAACACAAGCAGCATTTAGTTGCTTAAAATGGGACTAGTTGATAGGTATGAATGTCCGAGGATATTTATTTATATTTATTTATTTATTATTTATCTAAACATTGCAACCATAAATATAAAAAAAATATGTCTCATAACTCCAAAACCAGAAAACTTTTAATTTGCCAGTACCTAAAAAATGTATCTGACCAAATGCCCCTGACTACAGGAACAAATGGCCTAACGTATCTTCCGAACCGTGAAGGAACTCATTATAACAACTCGAGAACACCATTTATTAATTATTATTAATCATCCATAAGGGTGGTTTCATAGATGGGTGGACTGGCCGCCAGCGCTGACAGCGCACGCGCGCTCTCAATTACAAGGTATCCCTAATATCGTTTCACAGCCACACGCGCGCACATTACGTTAAGATGTATGGAAATCTTGCCAGCGCTGGCGGCCAGTCGACCAATGAAGCCACCACATATATTATATTTTTTGCTTTCGCCATAATATTGTTTGATGCATTTGGGTTGAACCACAGCGTGACCACGCGTCAATGGTCACGCACGTCCAGCAAATAGCAGACTTTAAAAATTGTGATTGTTCTATGCACGCAAACATAAGACGGTAAAAATTTTTATTTGGCCTGATTTCAGATGTAGTGACCAGATCAGCTGCGCCTCTCCTATTAGCAGTCTTTACGCAGGCTGTAGCTGCACTGTGCTGTGTCATAGGGCACTGTGTGAAGGGGCGACGGGTCTGCACATTCGTCGCTGGTGTACTCTTCATTATTTCTGGTAATTCTTCCTTTTTGTGCAAATAACTACACAAGATCACCTTCAAATTTCATTTTATCAAATCATTTTATAAAACTGTTTAGATGAAGATCTTTGGGTATTTTCTGTTGGGTTATAAATATTTAATCTTAATAACTTTAGCACGGGTCTCTCAATAACTAACTAAACTAGGAGATTAAACTCTTTGTGATAGCGGATCGGGGTTATTTGTATTATGAAAACTTTTTTCTTTTGGGTTAGTTACCTTAAAATTGTTGATACCCAAATATTTTGTTTACTTTCAGGTCTCATCATGTTAACCGGTATCGTGATGTACATATCTGTATTTAAGTCACAAGTGGGTCACAAACTGCGGTACATGACTGTCTTCGACATGCCACGCATGTCTTATAGCTACGGATATTCCTTTGGTTTGTACATAAGCGGTTTCATCGCTGTTGAGCTAGCAGGCACTTTTGCTATATTCCTCTTCCTACAATGGTATCAAAAAGACTGGATTACTGAACTAACTGAAAAAGCTAAAGCAGACTGTCGAGCTTGGGACAGAGAGTACGCTTTTACAGATTTTAGAGAAAACGAATCCACATTATTAGAAAGACGGATGTTGAAAAGAGATACCTACCCTCCAACGGGATCATCAGCAGCCACACCACGAGAAAGAAGAAGGTTCGTCTTTGACGGAGACGAAATGCCTCATTGCTCAATCCACAAAAACAGGAGGATTAATTTAAGCTCAGCGTCTTTAAAAGACCTGTCTTCATCTACTCTATATGGCTTCCCAGCAGCTCCTAGGCCGACGGCCTGTGACAACTACTTTGAAGAATTCAAAGAGATTCCTCAGAGCGCGAACACACTTAGCGGACTTAGGAGCGCTTCAATATTCCAGTCACAGGCATCCGTTGCTAGCGGGAGGTTTCTGGATACCTCGGCAGTAGAACCACCTCCTTCAAGGGAAGAGGAGCTGGTGACATTTGGTGCTGGAGCGCGAGCTTCTGCTTTGAATGAGGAACAGAACCCACCGCGGCACGACCGTGCTGTAGGCACTGACCCTTACCGCCGTACAACGCCCGTCTGATCTTCAACCTTGGGTAATCCCAAAATGTTTAAAAAGCATATCGAAAAGTGATAAAAGTGACGTCACTATTTCACGTACTATTAAAAACTAGACATATAATGACTAAAATGATTGTACTTAGTTAGGTACGGGTATAGTTAAGAAGTGTCTTTCGAATTTATGAACGTACAGAATATACGTGACTTGTGTTATTATGGAATTTTTAATTGTTACATTTCCTTAAATAAACACTGCCATTTGTCTAAGATGTTTATTTATTGTAATATCCAAATATAATGTTATCAAAACGACTTTGGAATTCATAATAACAAAGTATTTAACCTTTTTATAATTTACATTTCTCGATCAAGTGCGGCGACCCAGGCCCGACACGAAAGCCACCTATCTCATTTTTTTGTTACCAATGTTTTTTTTATATTTAATTTTTATATTTTATATTAGTGGCTAACATATAAATATGTTACTTTGTATTTTCTTCAGGCGTTGTGTGAACAATATTTTTTCTTGATTTTCTGAAGTGTGGATGTTTTGTGATGATGCCCCCCGCTAAGGAGTCATAACCTGGTACTCATATGACAGCTAAAACAACAAAAATTCGTTCGTATCATGTTTTTATCTGCGCATGGGGAAAGAACAGAACAACGGTTTTCCTCAGACCGGGGAACGCTTTTTCCTCAGGCGCAGTATGAAAAAGATGTGAAGAAACGAATTTTTGTTGGTTGGGCTATAATATGATTACCAGATGATAAGTTCTAATTGGGTGCATCATCCCAAATCACACACACTTAAAACAAACCGGGAAAAATTGTTTCCCTAAATCCTTCTCATACTGTGGCGGTAAAAAAGCAACATATTTATATGTTAGCTACCAATATTGAATATAAAAATTACATATTTATGTTACACTGAACATAGATAACAAAAAAAATTGTATGGGCTGTGACCATTCTCATTTCTTACAAATTTTGTGTAGGTATGGAGACACGAAGTAGTTTGATAGCCACGAAGTCGCATCATAAAATAAAAATAAAGGAGCCAGAAGCAATAATGTAATTGACTAAAGATGAGATGGGGTAATAATATTTTTGCATTTTTATATAATTTTCTTTTGCTTTTACTTTTCTTATTTTTTTTTTGATGGTCCATTCTATGCGCGTATCCTCGCAACCAAGCAACAAAAAATCTATGGTTCTTGATATAAAAAAATTAGTATTTGTATTTTGTATATTTCATGTAAGAAAGATATCATAAAAAGTAATTTTCTCCGTAATCCAAATATCTGAACAAAAAACACTATCATCGGAATAAATACAACTAGATTTTATTTAATATTCAGTTTTACGGCTCTGGCTGCAGGACCTTTTGAGCCACACGTTAACAGTAGAACACTTTTCTTCAGTAGTTTGAAATGCATTACACTAGCATTTCAATGCATCTTGGGAGAGTTTGGCGTCAAACGATCGGTGGTAGACACTGTGGTGTTACTTCGATGTGGTGGATTACCACGATAAAAATCCCCTCGTTTTTCACACCACTTGACGATTATTTCAATGAATCTCCATATTGCTCATCATTATTGACACTTACTACACAAAACTACACTGATTTTACGCAACAAGATCAACTCCGAAACAATATTACTATCACTGAAATAAAAATGACGTCCGCCATAGTTGGCTGCCGCCAAAAACTCCAATACAACTGGAGGCATCTAGTTTATACAGATAATACGAGTAGAAGGCATTTGTAGAGACTCTTGAAACAGCACAGCATGGAGTTCGTTCAAAAGGTTCATTACTGAAAAGATAGCAACCCCCGAAACAAAACAAAAGCACTCCGTTGTCGCAAAGGGTAGTTTAGCAAAAAGGCACGTTGAAATCCAACAGCAACCGGCTTCTGATGTACCAAAAAGTACAGAAAGCTGAACACAGATGGCGCCAGTAGTATGAAAAACATCAAAAATGCAAAAAAATAATAAAAGGACATGCTAAGATTCTAATGTAGTTAAATTGAGCAGGTGCTATAAGATATTGAGTGTGAAATATATCAGAATCGCATTCTGTAATTAGTTTTGAACTCAGAAAAGCTTTCAGATTCAGGTTCTTAATGTTGCCAGAAGATTTCTTAGCCCATTTTTTTATTCGATTCCCCTGGAATATCGAGTAAATTCAAATAAATTGATTTAAAACTTACCGCTATACTAACTTTTATTCAGTTAAATTGGAAGGTGGCCCCAAGATCTACACAAGGCGTATAACTCCTATGTTCAATAAACAATTACTCTGAATAGACTAAAATTTGCGCTATATTAAAACTAGGCGCTATATTAACTTTTAAAATACATTTCCAACGCATAGCCAAAGTCAAAGTCAAATTATTTATTGCATTATTTCTTGTACTATTGTGGTAGCGGCTCATTAAATGAACTAATGGACTAAGAACTGCACAATCGGCCATTAGCGGCTTATAGCGGCGAAGGGCGCACCACCTGTCACGCTGCGCACATGCCACTGCTGGGTGAGTCAAATCAAATCAAAAATATCTTTATTTTATAGGATTGATAAACAAACACTTAAAAACGTCAATTTATAAATAATTTAATCTCCCACTTGCTCGGAACGCTGACATCCCCGAGAAGAGCAAGCCAGAAACTCGAGGGTTGCTCTTTTTTTTCACATTTTTTATAATTCTTTTGTTTTTTTTTTAATGTTAGACTAGTACAATCAAGTGGGTGGATTATGAACATAGATTTGTGAAGGTAGAGCGCGGACTGCAGTGCGGCAGTGGACTGCTTTTGTGGTCCTATTGCCTAGTCTCTGACTAACCATTAAGGGGGTCGTGATTATATGTATGTATGTATTATACCCTACTATATGACAAAAAATTAACACTATGTAACTTCTTCTTTGTAAGAAAGTTATATTGTATCGTTATCGTTCAATCTTATTGTTGTTGTTACTGTTATTTATTAACGAACTATATGGCCAATTTATCATTGTGGTGCAGAAATTAGTTTTACGCATTCGCTCTCGGCGGGTGCGGGTGGAAATTAGTCATGGGGAAAGTTTTGCTTCACTTCGAGCATGAGGCTCGGTACTTTGTACATTAGTGTTTCTATCTCATACATTTTGTATGGGCCGAAAGGGTAAAACGGGTAAAACTAGATAGTGGAAGAAAATAAATTATTTTCGACAAAGACACGGTAGTTATTGAACACAAAAATAAATACATTATAAAATTATAATTAAAAAAGAATGACGTACCTAGAATAGGTAAAAACCAGGTAAAGAAAATACCATTATTAGTAAAATTTCTGATGAACCTAGTTCAACGACCACACAACGAGACAAAATAGAAACATACAATGTTATGGTTTGCAATAAAGTTATTGAGTTGTTCGCAAGCGCCGGCATTCACTTCGCCCTCAACTACATGGTGAAATCGAAAATAATTGACAAAGGAGAATGCCCATCGTAGTATAAACTTTGGTACCGCTAAAAATATTTTTGTACAGTGATGATTTTTCATGATTTGTACGTGCTTGAGTGTAGATTCAATAAATAAAGACAATTTTTCTCTAGCTCGCCGGGTTGAATAAGAAAATACATAATAACAACCGATTAAAATACGACTTTTCCCCTTCTCCATTTTACGTTTTTTATACATTATTAAGTTGTACATCATGTATGCAATTATTGTTTTAGATTGGTGGATAATTAAATGTACCTTAACAACTACTTTATGAAAACAGTAATTAAATATTTAAAGAATTTCTTATCCTAAAGAAATAAGATTGCTAAGATTTCATAAAACACTAGACTCAACTTGACGTAAAGAAAAATAGCAGGAAAATGTAAAAAAACATAAACACTTTATAACGCACCGAAATGAACGTAGATCGATGAGTAGGTGAGTTTAGTGTCAGTAATAATGAAAAAAATCATTGACATTTTGACAGTTCTACCCTCCCAATTGTTGCCAGTATTCTTTTTTACTATTCATAATCGACTTGATAGACCTTTACTCATTTCATAACAAATCGATATAATTAATAAATGCACTGGTTTTCTCGGTGGTAAATTGTCAGATCCGCCTACCAATTTATATATAAGACAATTACACTTATCTATCGCTATGTACCAGACGGCGTTCCGGCATGCCAACTCAATAGATTTTGCTATTGTATCTCGCCACCGTAAATTGAGCGGACCCAAAATGACATGGCAGTTGTCATAACGGAAACGATGAATGAGTAATGAATAAAACTAGAAGATTCTAAATTTCTAAAACTTAAATTCTAAAACTTAAATTCACAAGTATTGTTGCCATGCGATTACCCAAAAAGTCTTCCAGTATATTAAGATGAATGCTAAACTATTCGAACCGAATGTATCAAAGGAACAGAACTTAGGCAAGTAATCTTTTTATTTCTTGTTACATCCTATGAAGCACGGCTCATGTGCTTGCCCGCATTAAATCGTTCGGATCTGACAGAACTTACAAATTCTTGATTATTATTATTATTTGCAAGTGACAGTTTTTTTATATATGGACCGTGCTTTATGTTACCGAACACCACTTTCTATTAATGTTGAAAGAAAGATGAGATTTTTTTAAATCGATTACTTATAAAATAAATACTTTTCCTTATTAATTGTCATTTAGAGATCATTACTAAATATTTTACGTAAAATGTCCTATGCGAACTTAACACTCGAAAATAAATATTAAAGAATCGATAATATTCTGGTAAATCGATACGGTCGTCAGAAAATGGCAATACTGAGAAGACAAGCGACAAAAATAAAAAAAGCATAATATTATGGAATTGACATTTAATGAATTATAAATAAATACATTACTATTTACAACACAGAAATTTTATGACATAGGTATCACAAACAGAAATTTTATGTAAAATCATTTGTGTGCATTACCCTATTACCAAAGATTTGACTTTTATCTTTTGTAATTTTATTGTTACTCTGGTTATGGGTTACAATTAATTAAAGTATAAAATTGATTGTATGCTGTAATGGCAGAACACAGCAGAACTTTATTTTGTATAACTATCTTTGTTACCTGTGTTTCACAATAAATGATATTTGATTTGATTTGATTTGATTTGAAAATACTCGGAAAGTGAATTAATTACTAATTAATATGTGGATTCTTGGCCGGCTTAGTTATGGCTCATTATTTCACCACGTTTTGTAAAAAATATGAACTTAGTTTTTATATTAATTTGGTTTAGGCACAAGGACGTGAAAATGCGGTACCACAAATGGGCATTCTCCTTTAATGGGGGGGTTCTAGTGCTATAAACAATATATTTGTGAGGGAGAAAAAAACTAATTTTTAGTTGCTTTTACTCGAAACTGTTAAATATACATATTAAAAATATAAACCATAAAAAATTACATGTAATATTTATATAAGAAAAATATTACATTAAATTCGATACACAGTTTTGTTTACAAATGTACAGGTGTTTCATTCAATATCACAGCGCGACAGCTGCAACTAATAATTGCGTTATTGTATTTTCTTACATAATGTTTCATTACTATTTTAATTGTTACTATACTAATAATTATAACGTTTAAAATGTCCTGTAAAATATTTGGAATAATTTCAATTTCACCCTATAGATAAATTAATATCAAATAATTCTATATAAATAATAAATAAGCAACTAGCGAAATTGCAGTGATGGCAAAATAAAGATGATGATATTTAATCATAGTAAATTTATTAGACCTCTGAGAACCAAAAGTAACGAAATAAATATCAAAACAGTGTATAACGAAATAACAGTCAAAACCGGTTTTAAAATAGAACTCTAATTAGAATCTATAATCTTCGTCACGTATTTATAAGCCGCAAAGGTTGTTCCGAGATAGAAATAAACCCTTTAATTAAAGTAATCGTACTGATTACATCAGTAAGAGGAAATCACAGAACTAATTATCAAACTCCTACTCTGCGCTGTATGGGTATACTGAGAACATATTGTCCGTATATTCTTAACTCGTTCAGAGCTAAGCGAACGCCAGCGTTCGCAATCAATATTATGTTTGTTTTATGTCTTGTTTTGTGGCCGCCCCTAACCCCTCTGTTAATTAAATATTCAATTTAAATTATGTCATTTTACTGCAATATTATGTGTGTTTTTCAAATAACAGTATTGTAAACGAAAAACAAAGATTCAATTAGCACAATCTCGCCATGATCAAGAGAGATATTATTACGTTGGGATCCCACGAAAACCACTTTTTCACTGTTCTATAGCAATGTTTTTCTACCCGGGCCTAATTATTCATATTATATTCAGAGGATCACAATTTTCTAACCAAAGAAATTATTACTGTTATTATCATACTGTTTACTGAGGATCTAGTGATGTATAGGACTTGAGTCTTTAGGACTTAATGATAAGAATATATCAAGCGAACATCACCAAAATCAAGAGACACTCAATCAAGAGCTCTTTGACTTGCACTGAAGGAAAACCACTTGTAGGCGTTCACGGTGTATCAATTAGAGAAAATATTGTCATTGGATTCCTACTGTGCAGTACTTTCCCGTTCAAGATTTTTCCGTATAGAGGGATTTTCGAGATTTGTTGCAAATCAAATCATAAATTTTCAACTAACGTACAAATTTGTGTTATTAAGCTTCGATAGATTGCCCAAGTGTACTTCTCAAAACAAATTTATTACTTTTAGTACTATTAATTTATATAAATGAGATTCAAACCTTAAATAATCGCCTTGGAGTTAAAGCTATCTTTTAAAAAAATATAAAAATTATATAAATACCGTCACACATTCACACCTATCTACGAACCTCATATTTAGCAACGGATAAATGTATTTTATAAATACACACATAATCTTCAGAGTATACACAATACATATATAAACATCCAAGATTGGAGAACAAATGCCTGTATTCATCACACAAACATCCGCCCCACCGATCGAACCCAGAACCTCTCGAAATGGCGACGGCTTGAGACCGGCGTTCAGACCACAGAGATCGTCAAAGTAACGCTAAAAGTAAAGTAAAGTAAAGTAAGTAGTAGTATGCTGGTATGTTAATTTTGAGTCTGTTAAAAATTTCCTAACAAAGAATATTATATGATTTTTAAAGGACTCGTGGGACTCTCGTTTCTAACATACATATCTCTCTCATTTAAATAAATGCTAATGATGTAAACTAACCATCTTTAATGACAGTTTTACTTCAAAAGAGCTTGTTTTCGGAGTATTTAGACGTGGGATGTGGGAGTATGTTTGAGGTTACTTTACACTGAAATTGAAAAAGGTAATTCACCGAGGCTGTATTTAAGCTTTTAGAGGCGTTAGGGCCCATTAAATTAAGACCTTAATGTATGACGGTACTGAAATCTAAAATCTCTAAAATTATTACATTTAGTCTATGATTATGTCATAACGTTTTTCCTACATGACATGGCAAGCCTAACGTATACGTATAAATATTGGATTTTTCCAGAAAAGTGATATTTAAAAGTTGGGCGAGACTTAAACTATAGGCGAAATGTGAGGGTAACACCTCTGCCTACCCCTTCAGGGATAATTACATACATACATATAATCACGACTATTATTCCCTAAGGGTTAATCAGAGACTAGGCAAAAGCACCGCAATAGCAGTCCATTGCCATAGTCCGCGCTTCACCAAGCAGTGACTGCAGGGATAATTATGAATGTAAAATTCTGTAAAGTTATAAAGCATCTGAGTCTGTCTGTGAGTTATAAGCTATAGACTTTAATATTTTTTCAATAACTCTTTCCAAAGAAAACCCGTGAACTACCTCGACTGTACCAATTAGTATTCTAAATTTTAAATTTTTACATATTAAAATATACATGTCAGGGTATACAATTCCAATCATTTTATGTAACACCATGAGTAGACCTGACCCAAGTCGTTATCTCTAGATGATTGTTATTGCAAGCCGGGCGTTGAGTTGCCTGTAAAACAAATCTGGTTTTTTATACCTTCCTGCAAACACATGGTTATACATACATACATATAATCACGACTATTATCCCCAAAGGGTTAGTCAGAATCTAGGCAAAAGCAAAAAACAGTCTACTGCCATAGTCCACATGGTTACACCATGGTACACAGTACACATGGTAATTATTGAAGTTAATTAAGTTTTGTAGGAATAACATGAACTTGAAGAGCTCGGTGGCGTAATGGTTAGTATTCCTTGGCTTTCGAAATCGAAAAAAGCTACCTTCTCCATGGTCAGGCCGTGGATGGCTAACCAAAACTTTGTGATCTCTAACTCCTCCGTGCTTCGGAAGGCACGTTAAGCGGTTGGTTCCGTTTGTACGTAACCATTTCTACCCAGCAACCCGCATTGCGCCTGCATGGTGGTGTTACGGCCCATACTTCTCATGTGTTTTTATCCACGAGGAAGGCCTGTGCCCGGCAGTGGTATGTATATAGGCTGAGGATAACATGAACTATAGTGCGCGTCGAACTCGTTGGCCGCGCCTTAGGTAGCGAGTCATCTCACAATTTCAAACTTATGTGCGTTTTGTTTAAAGTAGCCGGAACTTTCAATGCGTGTTGCAACCGCCCCCGCCTCTGTGTCGTACCGCTCACATACCTTAGACGCGGCCAACAAGTTCCGCGCGCACTAAAAAAAATTAATATTATTTAATTAAAATTAATATAGGTAAGGAACCTATCAAATTGGTGTTTTGCAAGGAGATTTTGGGGAATTCTGCATTTTCCATACTAACATTTTATCAGTTTTCTTCACAACGACAAATCCAGAGATAATAATATTTGGCATGTATCATTAGACACGCTTTAGTAATATGTGTAATATCACACTTCATAAAAAATATTTATCGTTTTTAAGTGAATGCAAATAAAATGATGTATTCGGGAGGCACTTAAAAAGAGTTGTCTCCGTGTCCAATTTTAACACAAATAAACTTACAACAAATTATCAAAACAAATCAAAAGAGCTCAAAAATGTAGTCTATTTTTAGACGAAGTAATTATTTTTTAGGAATACTCTGAATCTTAATAGCTACAGACAAAATACTGAGAGAGAAAAAAAACACCAATTTCATAGGTAAGGACCCAATATTTGAGCTAGCTCCTTTCAAAAAAATAAACAATGTATTGTCAAGGGTAAAGAATAAACTAAAAAGGTTCTGTGTTCACCCAATCTAACAATTGGGACACTGTAAATTATAGATATCATTCACTGATTAAATCCGCATTGATATTGATTTTATCTTCATACCGTTGACGATGTTTCTGTGCTTTTTATTTTTGTATTGTTGCGTTGTTCAATTGTTTCTGTATTTGTGTGTGTATTTTTGGTAATATTTTTGTGTGTAAATGTATGAAATTTTAGTAATATATTTCATGATTCGAACTTGTAGTGAGGAAAGATGAATATCAAATCTAAAAAGAAGAATTTCTGTATGAATAAACCTAAAATGAGAGGAGACTCGAGAAGTAATGCTCTATGCGTGAATCAAAAAGAAGACAAATGAATGTTGATATAACAAGCGACTGAAGGGTTTGAAAGATGGCGACATGTTTTGGTGATTCTAAAGCCAGTATCTATTCCAGAATAAAACCTTATCTCTGCTTGAGCAGAGCTAGAAAAGGATGGCGATACGTGGGGTATAAATAGCGCCGGTTCTATCTAAAGGTTGAAGTTATTTCTAAAGGTTGAGTGTGATTCTGGAATACGGGCATGAGAGTCCAACGGGCAGAAATATGATGTTTTTTTATTTAACACATTACGCCCGGTTAGAATCAGTCAGTGGTAAATCAATAAAGTCCGACATAGCCTATGTAGCAGTATCTGCAGCAGGGATTTGTAGGTAGGGAATAGAACATACATACATACGTATAATCACGACTATTATCCCCTGAGAGTTAGTCCGAGACTGGGCAAAAGAACTGCAAAAGCAGACCTTAGCCATAGTTCGCGCTTCACCAAGCAGTGACTGCACTCAGCGTGCCAGATGGTAAGCCTATCGCCGCTTTCAAGTTGTGCAGTTCTAAGTCCATTAAATAAATAAATAAATATCCTCAGACATTCACACCTATCAACTAGTCCCATTTTAAGCAACTAAATGCTGCTTGTGTTACGGATACTAGATGACGGATAAATATATTTAATAGATGAATACACTTATATATTTAGAATATACATAATATTATACATATATAATGATCATTCAAGACTGGAGAACAAATGTCTGAAAATTCATCACCCAAACACTTGCCTCGACTGGGGATCGAACCCAGGACCTCTCGAGATGGCGACGCCTTGAGACCGGCGTACAGACCACTCGACCAAGGAGGTCATCCATTAGTCCATTAGTCGCCTAAAGAAAGAAAAGAATTATATTATAAAGAATATTTTGAAAGTTTATTAACCTCCTGCCTACATTTGTGCTACATATAGGACATTAAAACACAAATAACGAAAATGAATATTTTACCGGTTTTTCGAATGATAGCCCTACTAAACTTAAGTGGAAACATCTAATAAAGAACAAGGATTCTAAAGCGATTATAATGTTGAATGTCATGCGGTCCTCTGTTTTCAAAATGACGATGGAATGCAGACGTGTGTCGGCGCGTGCGCGTACGGGTAATTTAATCGATTCAAATCTTATTTAAATCTTCGCGATTAATTGATTTTTTGCTATAATTCACTAAATAAAAGTTTAAAATAATGATATACAGTAGTATTTGCACGAAATTATATAAAATGTGCAAGATATAATATTGTTATTTTTTATGTCCTTTGCAGAGGACAAATGTAGGTAATAAAAGTTTTGATGTATAGACTCCAATGTTACTTTATAAAGTACATAGATATATATTTTCTTATATTTACGAGTACATAATTATATTTGTTCTAGTTCTAACAGACAATGGCATAGCAGATGCTCTAAATGATTTATCTAAGTGATCATGACGAAGAAGGTAATGTTTATACTCGCAAAATACTCATCAAGCCGATACCGTCGAAGGAATGCCGTACAAAAGGTGCTGCACATCTCTCTGACTATGGTCCAACACAATCGCGGTGTAGAAAAAGCGGATGTGCTACAGTGTTTTGCAAAAAATACGACATATATCTTCGTTTTACGCTAAATAGGAATTGTTATTCAGATTTCTATCAAAACTTAGAGTAGGCAGTATGTAAGAGTATGTGTAGTAAGTTGATTAAAAAAATAATTGATATCTAAATTCCATGAGTTCCTAATTAACGACTGATAAATAAGTTCATAATGTTGATTGTTGATCTCTTAATGGGCTATTTGACTAGTTTTTGAAAACTAGCTCACATTGTTTAGTGAAGTATAAGGATTCTAAAGTGATATTTATTTTAAATAATTTTCAGTATTTCATTGAAAAAAATGATTTCAAAATACAATGTTTGAATTTCGTGGCCAAAACGCTTGCTCCAGCGATATGGCTATGGCGCCGAGTGACGTCATTAATCAATTTATAACTATCCTAAAAAAGGTTCAAGTGCGAAAAATGTGGTTTCAGCTGGCACGTCGAGAGCTCGAGATCCTGGAGATATTAAGGATAGTTCAGTTAGTTTATTGTGAGTAAGTATAGTAACAACTATTTACGCGTAAAATTGTAAGTAATTTTTATGTATTGACGAATGACGTCATAAACCGTTTGACTTCCGTTTACGATTGCGTCGTATCAACCTCAAATTACGTGAATTTATTTACGCGGTTTTGACAAAAATATTCAATATTTTTAATATATAATCATGTAAATTGCATTAAAAATCCTTAATTCACCGGGATGGCAATAAAAAACACTATTATTTCTATACTGTCAAATAGCCTATTACATAAGTTTCTAATTAACGATTGATTAATAAGTTCATTATGTTGATTAATTATAAGTTTAGATTGTTTTTATCGCAAGAAATGTTTATTTTATGTTTTGTTTGAATGAAATTTTCTTTTTGTTCTATTTTAAAAATATAAAGATACCTAAATATAATATGTAGGTTAAACAAAGTATTATTTGTGTTGTTTTGTTTCTATTCACAATTTTTATCCATAAACTCATCTAATGACCTACACAAAGCACATAGTAATATAGTCACATTGTCCTATTTAAAGGACATAATGAAAATCTGTTTTTCCAGATGAAGGATTTTTTTAACTATTTTTCTAGTATATCATAACCTTTTGCCAATATCATACCAAAATTTCAACAGCGTTCTTCAAAAAAAGCATCTCTGGTAGGCAGGAGGTTAAAACTTGCGGAGATACTATACCATAAGTAAGACTGTTACACGACAAAACAAATATATTTATTTTTAATACTGCGAGTCGTAACAACAATATACGCTAATGTCGAGTTCTAATTATACTATAATAATGATGACGTTTAAAATGTCCCTGTGATTTTCAAAATAGACTCATTTTCATAATTGCATGGTATGCAATAACCCAGTTTGAAAACTATAACTAGAATCTAAAGTTCACATAGCATTCGAGCATAATTAGCGAGCGGAGCGGTCTGAGCATAACTGTAATGGACGGTGTAATTAAATTATTTGCTTTGGGGTGTAATTTAATCTGTTTGATATTTTCTAATGAGGTTGTCTGATGTATGAAATTCATTTATTTTTGTGCACGATAACGAAAATATCAGTCAAGAACAATGTGATGTGAACTACACCAGAACTACAACAACTGTGAAACTACTTAATGGCGACACATTTTATTTATTTATTCATAGGATTAGGAAATATGTACCTTGCTGTGTAGAATTATAAGAACTGTATGAGAGTGACTCTCCACACAGATAAATCATAACGGTTTTTTATGTGGGGAAAAAAGAAATTTTGCAATGTATTTTAATTTGTATGTAAAAATAAATGAATAACTTAAGATACAGCATTACAATTGCATTACATGTTAATTTACAATTAGGAATTAAACTTAACGCACTTACAATAATGATAGGTAACCGTATCATATAACTCTTGTTATATAACTGTTATGTTATTGTTGTCACAAGTTGAATAATTTTTAAATTTATTAAAAAAAGAACAAGAAAATCTTGATATACTTAAAATAAAACAGAACAAATAAAAATCGCAGACTCGTATTTAAAGCCAGTCGGTCACGGAGACCGCTATACAATGGGACGGGTTGGTTGGAAGTCATTCTTATTAAAGATAAGACCTCCCTTGCTATTTGTATTTCTGTTTTGTTTATGGTGCAATAAATAGTTTAATTAATAATATTATACAAATTTTTACCTTTGGACTATTTGCCGACAGAACGATTCACAAATAAATGGTTCGCCGAAAACCTTTTACCTACGATCCATTTATTTGCCTAATTCACTATTTAATTGAGTTTTTTTGGCAAATACACTTACCATAGCGAAGAAGATCTGTCGTCGAACCACACATAAAGAATAAATAGTTCTATTGGCAAATGGACCGTAGGTGAAAAGGTTCATTGGCAAAACATCCCTAAAAAAAGTCTAAGTCGGAGAACAGTCCATCGGAGAAGCGGCTTCATCTAACTTATCAATACTCAAGATGTGAAAAGATCAAAGTTAATTAACTAATATTTTTATGCTTCTTATTATAATAATATTCTTACATTTTGCAATTCCAGGCAACGCTATATTAGAAATTATTCACTTTGATGGCGTCTAATACCTATTAAAGTTTTACTGTGTTTAATAGCTTGGCGAAAACCACGCTATCAACGTCGTCCCGAAGGAGGGCCGTGTACAGTCTCGAGCTTAAGATGTTACCGTTTATTATGATCTAGTATTTTGTCATTTTGCCATCACTAGGATTAAGTGCTACAGCCGCAAACATTTTGACTACTAACCTACTAACTACTAACTCTACCTAGGTACTAAAATGGTAACATAATTATGCCTGTGATTGTACCAACATTGGATGAAGCTAATGAGAATAGTTTGACTATAGGTTTCAGTCTATTTCCATCCCTTTCTTTTGATTGCAATTACGGTTGAACAGCGAGTGATCGCTAACTTTTCGTACTGGAATCTCTGTGAAACATTAATCTAACAACTGACCCACAATATCAGTTTTATTGTATTACTTTTGCCAGCGATTTCCACTTTTGCGCAAATAATACCGTTTGCCTAACCTGCAACCTAGTTAGCTTTCGCTGCTTACAAACAAACGGACAAAAATTTTAAATCTATTGTTTTTGCTTCTGCTACTCTAATACCTTCGTAATCATAGATATTTCATTATGCATACAAATATCTTCAAACATTCACACCTATCAACTAGCCCCATTTTAATAAACTTCAATTCAATTCAATTCATCACCCAAACATTTGCCCCCAGCGGGGATCGAACCCAGAACCTCTCGAGATGGCGACGCTTTGAGACCGGTGTACAGACCACTCGACCACGGAGGTCGTCAACCAAGCATACAAACCAAGTAGGTTTTTATAATAAATGTATAAGTTAAAATCATATTAAAAACTTATTACAATTTCATCGTTGCACAGATAACATGAGAACTGCAAAGTAATCTATGATTTGCATAATAAGTTGCCTTTGTTTAATTCGCCATTCAGGACCTAATAAAATCAAATACACCAGACGTTGAAACCATTTTTAGAACAGATTGATATTCTCACAGCTTTGATGAGTTATAAAATATGCTTTTTATGTTCAATTTACGACACTTTTATGGAGGTGAAACGTCTGTTGTCAGCAATTTTGGTGTGAACTCTACTGGTGTCACAGAAGCGATTACTATCGTAAATTTAATTTTCAGATACCTACCTAATACAGAAAATATTGGTTTTGTTACCCTATGGCTATGTACTACCCATTTTCTAATAAATTAATCAGAAATGGGCAAGAATAAAAAAGCAAGTAGGCAACCTCTCTAATACCATAAACAGTAGCAAACTTTTACAGTGTGTACTGTCTGCTTTTCTCCACGATGAAGCCGTGAGCGGCCATTTGCATGTGTACATACATACATATCAGCACCACTATTATCCCCTGAGCGTTAGTCAGAGACTACGCAAAAGCAGTCCACTGCCATGGTCCGCGTTACTGCACACGTGCTCTGCGTGACAGGTGGTGAGCCCATCACCTGCCATCACCGCTATAAGCTATTCGATGGTTGTGCAGTTTCTGCATATGTAGCATGAATGCAATGCAATTTCAAGAATAGCACTTTTTAAGGTCTTTAAAATAACAGGTTGTAGCGTGGTGAGGTTGTGTAGAAAAAACTGCACGGCTTGACACTATTTGTTTTTATTCTGAATTCTGAAAAAGGGCACATATTAATGCCTTGATAAGGTTATTTAAGTTATTTGAACATTTATTGTTATAGTTTATTACTGATATATATTATAGTTTTGTTACAACAGTACCCGTCATATATAAAGGCGTTGAGACAGCGGCTCCAGACGCTGGCTCTGAATGAAAATTGGAGACTGAATAAACCATGAACCACCCAAGGTACTTAATGGGGCTAATTATTCTTTAAGAAATAAAAGGCCTATTTAAAATATTTAAAATGACCCTAAAAGTATATATATCGCCTGCGAGACATCACAATAGCGCGATTCAGGTTTGTTTGCATTTTACTCTGTTTATACTACGATTGTTAACAGCGCCATCTAGTGGCGGACTCACGAACTAATAATTCTATACAAAGAGTTATACATATCGCCCACCAAGGACCTACCTGGGTCCTTAATAACAAACAGAATAAGTTACGTTAAGAACTAATTGAAAAAACATATAAATCAAAAACTTGCGAACACATCGCCCACCGTGAACCAATAAACTAATAGTTTTAACAACACATTATAAAACAAACATAACAACACTCAACAAAATACTTAACATACAATAACAATTTAGCAAACATTAGTCAGCAATGGGAAGAAGACCGTTTTTGACCTTTGATGGATCGACCTCAATCACTCTGCCATAAACTGACGACCCGCGGACAAATTGTCCTTTTACTAACCATAGTGGTTGTTATCAACTCTCAATATACCTTGTTATTATTCATATCAAGTAAAGGATTCAAAACAACTGATATTTCTGCGTTCTGGTAAGTATTTATTATTTATTTAACATTTTAATTCAATAAGATCATTTTTTTAACCGTCTCTTTTTAACATTATTAGTAACCGTTTACAATAAATAAACTATTACAATTTTAAATTTACCTAGTTACTGATAAAAACGCATTTAAAATTTCCAATGTATAATTTAATTTCAACAATTTCTGAATTACTTAGTTTTAACTTCTTAAATTCTTTTTTATTTCAGGTTTTGCTGTAAACTATGTCTGGACTCTGACACCACTAGCAATCTTTGACCAGATTTTATGGCGGTAAGTTTACCATTCATTTAATAAAACTGTTTCATCCTAACCTATTTGTCCTAACCATAGATAGCTCTTGAATACATATATTTTTTTTAAATTCCAAGTATTTAATATCCCTGCACATCCTAAGGGTTCATAAAATCAAGATATACTCGAAATAATTTTCTTTTTTATTGCAGGTTTGTCAAAGCTCGGCAAACCTGCCTTGTAGCGGAATACATCTTCACTACGGTCACAGGTAAGTTCAACCATTTTTATAATTTCATCACTAATAGGTAATCTTAAGCTTTCTTCAATATTTTTTTGTAGTTTCACATTCTTTCATTCGTTCGTTCACAACCAAGTCTGTCTTTCCTTACCCTCTTTGTGTCTTTGTCGTTGCGAATAACTGCCTGATATGGCGAGTATATTGCTCTAAAATTTTCAATTTCATCTGCTGGCACCTGTTTCATATGATCCATATTATTGTTATCATTATTAACCTTTTTGTATTTTTGTTTCAGGTCATAGCTCTTCAATCGCCGTTTTAAAGAACACAACCTTTTTCCAGATATCTGAAGTGAACTTGTCACATCAGAACCCTCACCTTTAAATGGAAGGTGTAGCATATACTTACCATTTTCATCCCTGCAAGAAGTATTACCACAGTATTTTTCGCAAGCCTTTTTATTTCTAGAGGACAACTTTTCCTTTGGAAGTGGAATATCTTGCAATGACACATAACAATGTGTTACATTAATTTTTCCAGAAGGTACCGTGGATGTATGTACAACACCAGAAAGAATCCATCCCAACGTCGTGCACTGTGCTAATAATGAACCGTGTGGTCCCTTCAAGACGCCAGTTTGTATTATCTGACTATATACTTCTGACCCTAACAACATATCTATACTATTGGAAGTATAATAGCTTGGATCTGCAAGAACTATTTCATCAAGCTCCTTCCATGCCTCCACCGTTATCTTATCAGTAGACAATAGCGAAGTTATGGATCCCAAAACATAAGCTTTCACAGTAGTATTAAACTTTTGATCAATTCTGGATGATATTTTTATTTCTACCATAGCCCTTGACGTTAGCCCGACATTACCACCTACGCCTATTATCTGCCCCTTCACTGGTATCTTTTTCAAACCTAACATTTTAACCATAGCCTCAGTAATAAATGATGACTGAGATCCCTGATCCAATAAAGCACGAATTGTGTACGTTTGACCATATTTAGATACAGTATTAACAAGAGCCGTTGCTAGTAAAACCTGGCTGCAAATAACATTATTTCTCGTAGACGCACAAGAGACTATTGTCTGTACCTCCTCGTGATCATCAGCCAAAACCTCCCCACTTTGGGGTTCCTGAGCAACAACATTAGTTGTAGGATGTAAGAGAACATTGTGTTTTCTCTTACATATGCGACACCTATAATTACTGTGGCAGAATTTGGCAGAATGATTGTTTCCGAGACAACAAAAACAAATATTATAAGATGCTACAAATTCGCGACGTACATCAATTAAACAATCTTTAAACCCCTTACAATTGCTGAGTTTATGCGCCTCTTTACAAAAAGGACAGTTCAAAGTTGTAATATGCAAAGTTTTTATTTTATTTACAGGTGACATAGCACTAACATTTTTATTATACATCGATTTGGAACCGGAATCCAAAAACTCTATAGCGCGATAACGATTTCGTAAGAAATCCTCAAATTGTTGATATGTAGGCAACTCATTAGACTTATTGTCCATAACGCTAAATTCCCACTGTCTTCTAGATTCCTGGTCCAATTTTAATGTTATAATATGTATTATTAAAACGTCCCACGTACTAGTTTCTATACCAATATTCGACAGAGCGGACAAACAGTCATTTGTAGTGTCCATCAATCCCTTTAAACCACTAGCCGATTCAAATGTAATACTCTTCTGACTTAGAAGTCTTTTCAAAATATGATGACAGATATAACGTTTATTGTTATATCTTTTATCAAGTAAATTCCAACACCGATCATAGTTATTATCAGTAATTGGAATGTTACACAATAGTTGCTCCGCTTCGCCCTGTAAATAGCCCTTTAAATAGAGTAATTTTTGTGCATTCCCCAGATTTTTATTAGAATGTATCAGAGAATTAAACAAGTCTCGAAATGTGTTCCATTCCGAGTACTGTCCCGAGAAGACCGGAATATTTACTTTTGGTAACTTTACATTAGCCGACTGCGGCTGTGAAATCGAAGCACTTGTACTAGCCTTTGGATCAGATGGTTTATCAATAAATTTATTTAATAAAGATTTAATTAATAACTTGTATTCAAAATATATTTCCTCAGTTTTACTATGAATGTCTTCTTTAGCGTATTTAGTTTCGGACAATATTTCTTCTCTACTAAAGGATGAACGCATTAAATCTTTGTGACCGGCAGAAAATTCGAACCATAACTGTTCCAAAAGCTCAAGTTTACCATCAAGATACTCTTTAGTTAAACGCTCTTTGGCACTCTTTTTAAAATTAATTTTAGCCTTATCAATTCTAGTATAAATATCTAATTGAAAATTCACTAATGCCTGCATTGTAAAAATAATTAAAATCTAACACCAATAAGTAAAGTACTTTACAGTACACAATATAAGAAACACAAGTTTCAAAATATCACATCAAAATTTTCTAAGTGTTTGAAATTACATATAAATCTGACTGAAATCGGGCATAGGTTCCCCGTAGCAACAGCTTTTTTAAAATTATTCTAAGTCCTAAAATATTACATCTAAATTATTCTAAGTGAATGTAAACAAACTAAAATTATTAAAAGTTAAATTACTAGTGTAAATAAAGTCCAAATTCCTTCACTTTTAAATGATACATAAATTACTCACAATTGACTGCTTCTCACTCACACACACCACTGCCTTGTCTCCAACACGAACCCGTTCGGTGTCAGTCGTCTCCTCCAGATGGCGCCACCTCAGCGCCCCGCGATCTCCTCCACCGGTTGGTTGCCCTGACAGCGCCAGTGCTGTCAGCTGATGTCTGCTTCTTGCTGAATCAGTTGTTAGTTGTTGCAGTCCTATTAACGGCAGCAATCCACTGCCTAGGACGTCACCTTTTCCTCCAAAAATACACTAGGTAGGTATCACAGTACCTGCACTAGTCAAAGTGCCCAATGAAAAAATAATAGGAATTTCCTATATCCGGCTCGAAGGACCATGAATAAACCATGAACCACCCAAGGTACTTAATGGGGCTAATTATTCTTTAAGAAATAAAAGGCCAAATTAGGTGACAAAATGTATATATTTAAAATGACCCTAAAAGTATATATATCGCCTGCGAGACATCACAATAGCGCGATTCAGGTTTGTTTGCATTTTACTCTGTTTATACTACGATTGTTAACAGCGCCATCTAGTGGCGGACTCACGAACTAATAATTCTATACAAAGAGTTATACAGAGACCAAAAGCAATGAAAAGAGACAGTTGCTTAATTTCAAAGCAGAAACCATTTAAATAGACCAGAGAATAGCCCAATAAGGGCAATGAGTCGATAATACTGATATAGCGCCTCTTACAAGGTAACGTGTCTGCTTACCCTTTCGAGGATATAAGCGTGATAATGTTTTGTGTTATAATTATGTGTAAATAGAATACATTTCTTGTAAATAGAGTGAGTTTCTGTGACTAACTACACGACTATTAAAAGCTTAAATAGTTAAATTTAAGAGCCAATTTAGGGTCGGGATTTTACACCTTGGTCAGGTTGAAAAGTTCACGAATTACTATAGTTACATAATCATAAACAATTTTACCACAACACGGTGCTGGGATTAGTAAAATGGCGGCTAGCGTTACAGCTGATTTAGATGCTTTGAAAATTCATAGCAAAGGTCATTGGGCGTTTCTTACCCGCTTTACAAAGAGTGTCAAAAATGATCCAAAATGGTTTCAAACTAAGGGGAATAATATGACCTTTCATCTTATTTTTTTCATTTTAATATACGGAGAAACGTGTACAATTTGAATAAAAGTGTGTGTTTCAATTTGAATAAAATCAATTGAATTGGTCAAGGAGCTCGGTGGCGTAGTGGTTCATCAGCTTAGATTTTATGATATTGAAAACAAAGTCACTTTCGCCATGGTCAGTCAAGGAATGGGTCGACAAAACAATGCGATCTCGAACTCTTTGGTGGCTTGGAAGGCATGTTATGGTTTTGATTCTGGTTAGCTATTGCAAATGGCAACCGTTTCTACCCCCTAACATGTACTGGGTCAGTGTGGTGGTGTTACGGCCCATAAGTACTTCTCATGTTTTTCGTCTAGTAGGAAGGTCTATGCCCAGAATTACGTATATAGACTTGAGATAATGAAGATTAATAAAAAATATTTTAACTAATTATTTTAGCATTTTATATTTTCCAGATATGGGCATATGGTACTTGAATTTCTCGAGATCCCAGTAGCTCACATTAATGCGACTAACGCCATGGTAAATCTGACTCATATATCAAAATTTTACAATATTTATTATGTCATATTAAGTTTGTGTTCGTAACAACATATCATCACGCCTCTTTCCCCGAAGGGGTAGGTAATGGTATTAAAACCCACATTTCGCCAAATATGTTAAGTCCCCGTGTAACAGGTGACTTTGAGGCAATTGATATACTAAATCAACTGTACTTATGTGTTATGGAAACTCAGTGTGAAACAAAAATTCTATCATCAAGGCGAAGACACTATAATTATGTTTTTTAATGAAAACATGCATAATACTCGTATTATCACAAATTAACTCCAGATGTATCACAGGACGAGCCTATTGCTACGCAGCAAGCACAGTGTGGGGAAGCAGTATTCGCAATGAACTGTACTTAATGTATTAACATACAAAAATATGTTTAAAACGTTACTGACTATTATAAATATTTTATTTGAATTATTTATTTTAAATAGATTTTATCTGTTCACCTTTGAACTCTTAATTTGCACATTAAAACACGTATATAGATAATTTCAAGTTTATGTATTAATTTTATTTCCCCATCGAGATAAAAGCATGAATTCCGTACAGTTTTCATGAAATACGATATATAGTATTATCAGTATCTTGCTGGTGGCATTAATAAAACTCTTGTTCTTTGTGCACTTGTTGTATTCGGTATTCCAGAGCTTTACATAAACACATTCGACTCATTTTACAGTCTATCCTGGAAACGATCTAAAATTCTCTATATTGTCAATGCAAGTCATTAATTATTTTTCTTTGCGGACCAAAAACTAGCAAAAACCGACGTGCTACGACGGATTACGCCCGGCCACAGTATCTTTCAATCAAAGCACAAAAGGTAAGCAAAAAGTCGAATCTTATTATTCAACAACACACTTTACACGGACATTTACACAGCACACAATATAAAATCACGACTATTATCCCCTAAGGGTTAGTCAGAGACTAGGCAAAAGCACAGCAAAAGCAGTCCACTGGTATAGTTCGCGCTTCACCAAGCAACGACTACACGTGTGCTCAGTGTGACAGGTGGTCAGCCTGTAGCCGTTATAAGCTATTGCATTGTTGCGCAGTTCTAAATCCATTAGACGCCTTTTATGACACCCAAGTGAAGAGATGGGTTGGTAGTATTCTTTTAATGGGCCGCTACCACACGGCTCCAGCTGCCCTACTCGGTAACGTAATGTTCAAATCAATTATTGATTTAATGCAACGTCAAATGTCACGTCCTTTGATAATTTCAAAAAGTGTTCGAAATCTCAGAAATCCAAATCATATCCATTGAAATTTAGGAGAGTAGGGCAGCAGGTGTGTGTGAATCTTCTGTGAAACTTTGGTTGGAAGATACTTTGAAAGTTTTATTATTAATTACGCAGCACAACACAGCTGCAATAGTATAATGTTATAACAACACAGTAAATTCAAATTTCCATTTCATAGATAAAGTTTCGCATATTACTTTCTGCGGAAGAATACATTTGAAATGCAGATTGTATCCGTCTTACTCTGTGGCAGAAGGAAAAGTTCGCATTACTTCAAATGGCCCTGGGAACGTGCGCGCATGAAATGCAAACTATAATTATCTATCAGTGAAACAGAATAAGGTTTATAATTGATTGTCATTCTTTGCTCTGGCAGAAAGATGATTTAGGTAAACTAGCTACGACGTGGCTCTGAATCCATCCTAATAAAGAAACGCTTTTTTGCGTTAGGAAGCTCAATTTCAATGGGACACGTGATTTTAGCTACGTTCCGCTAGGGGCGCTTTTCACGTTTCCCATGAAAATGGCGATCAAATCAAATCTAATCAATCTTTATTTACGAACATTGAACAGACAGTTGTTTCTTATAAATATAATATGTTTTCACATTCTACCGCATGTTTCGGCGTGTAAATATTATTATGTTTATTTATTAGTCTATCATTAAGTCATCATTTAGTCAATAGTTATTCCTTCAATGTTAAGTCACATGAGCATAAAGAATTATATAACATTAAATAAGCAAAACAAAACAAAATAAAATTAAACAAAACAAAACTTAAACATTACGCTTCTTATGAACGCCACATTATTTTATTTAACATTTTTAACGCAACTAAAAAAGTTTGTTTTTTTACAATGATAACTTATGCTAGGGGAACAGGTGAGGATTGGCCCTGACGATGACTTAAACACGGGGTGTCCCGGTTTCCCAAATCCCTAAAATAATTATAGCAGGTGAAATCCCGGTTATAATCATACTAAAATAATAACGCGCTATCTAAATTTCTCAGTAATTTATGACAAATATCTACTGTTGTGAGAGATAACGCAATTCAACGAACAGCATAATACTGGGCACAGTTCTGGATATTACACATTCTTTGAAGTAATATTAGGTACAGTTTAAGGATAACTATTATTTCGTTAAGAATAACGAACTTAAAGAGAAAAATAAATTGGTGAAATTACTTTTATGATTATTTACTTTGTCATGTATACATACCATCACGTTTATCTATGTGGTTTATTTTCTATTTATCCTAATGTCCGTTGTACAACTTCACTCAAAATCTCAACTTAGAATTGAATGAAGACAGAAAAATTTTTAAGGTGACTGTACATTTCAATGTAATGTTCACCTATATAAACCGGAACCGATATAATAAACCTACGTCAAACATAAAATTATCAATAAAAAAACAATTTTACTTATTTATAATATGTTTAGTATTAGGGTTCAGTGAAGACACCGTAAAAAAATCCTATAACCTCAATGGCCAGAAAACCAGACACAATAGAAAAATCTATTGTTTGCGAACACCAGTGTTCGCGTTTACTCTCGAAGGGGTTAACGGCTTTACTGATTGTTAATTTGACATTATAATATAAAGATAGCAACGTATTAGGAAAACAATTTTGATGTCCAACCAAGCTTCCCCTGATTAGTTATTTAATAGAATTGGTTAGTTTTCTAGAAAAATGCTCTGAATTAATTTTAAAGACGAACTTTTATAATTCTGTAACCATGTCGGTGACTCGTATTTAAATAAATAAATTCATTATGTAGAACCCTGGGCGTTCTAATTGACTCCGTCCAGTCTGGTTTTTTAAATACAACCACATGTGCAGACTTAAATAATATTTTATCTGAAGATGACGTCTTTACTTGAACTTAGGGTCAACGTGGTACGTAATAATATGGATAATGTCTCGCCGGGAATCAGTCTTTGCGCGAACTCTAAATCAACATGTCTAAAACAATTATTAGTGCCGTAGTAATTCTCTTAGCTTTTTATCAAGCTGAGAGCTTGCTCGAAGATTTTTTTAAGGAACAAGTGGACAAAGTGAATTCATTTTTCAAAGAGCAATTTAATAGGGTTGAGACAGCTGTCAACAATAGCTACGAGGAAGCTATAGAAACCCAACATAAAGTTACTGATTATATAGATAAACAACAACGGAAAATATCGAGCGATGTCAATAATTATGTAGACAGTGTAAAAGAAAGTGGTAGGAACTTCATTGATACATACACCTTTGTGCCAACTGAACATCCTGAATCAAAGTTAGAAAATCCAGAATTATATTTATCAGTGCCTTCAATTATAAAGAGCTATGGATACGACTGTGAAACTCACACAGTTCTTTCCGATGGCTTTTTGCTGAATGTTCACCGGATCCCTCGACCAAAACATAGTAATGTTACATCTAAGAAGACAGTACTCTTGCAACATGGATTATTCGCGAGTTCAGCGGATTGGATACTTAATGGAGCTCAAAAATCTTTAGCTTACAACTTAGCAGACGCCGGTTACGATGTGTGGATGACAAACATAAGAGGGAATAAATATTCAAAGGATAACTTTAAATATAAAGAGCACAGTAAAGAATATTGGAACTTTTCTTGGCATGAGGCTGCAGTATTTGATTTACCAGCAGTCATTGATTACATATACAAAGTGAAAAATCCCGATACCAAAATTGCTTTCATTGGACATTCAATGGGCACAACAATTCTATTTACTATGCTATCTGTTCGGCCAGAGTACAATAGTAAGCTTAGTGTGGGTATCGCATTAGCACCAGAGGTTTTCATATCTAATATGGAGTCCCCAATAAAATCATTAGCCAGTATTGCAAGCAATGTAGCTGTTACTGAAATGATGTATGGTTCCTATGAATTTGTACCAAAGAAATCATTTTTGGGTAGTATCAACAGAATGTGTGAAGCACAGCATATGGATTCATACATATGTAATAACATAATTTTCTACTTGTGCGGTGAAGATGCACATCAATTCAACAAAACCATTTTGCCTATTTTCTTATCAAATCTAGGTACAGGTACATCTTGGAAGACAGCTGTTCATATGTCGCAGATGATCCAGGCAGGAAAGTTTCAACAATTTGATTATGGCTACGAAGATACAAATCAGAGAGTGTACGGAAGGCCAAAGCCTCCGGAATATGATTTAAATAAAGTAACACTAAATATTACATTATTTTGGGCACAGAATGATTTGCTGTCCAACGAAAAAGATGTAATGAAACTTCACGAAACGTTACCAGCAACAACATCAATGTACTTAGTGCCGTTTGCTAAATTTAATCATTTAGATTACCTATGGGCAATCGACGCGCCAAGACTAGTGAACAATAAAATTTTTGAGATCTTAAAGGATACATTTTCTCCTCCGAAACCAGAGTTACATTTTAGTTTTACTTTCTCATAAAAGAGGCTAGACCTGTTTTGGAAAGATTTAAAGCAAGTTGTAAGTTATTCTGGAGTAACCGATTTTTTCGTGATTTTTTATCTGCTGTCTAAGCTTTGAAAAGATTTTATTCGAGGTTCTATTTTGCTTCATCCTTTAAGAACGGATTGTAATTCACAAAAAAATATGGTGTATTTCTAAATCATTTAGAAATATATTAGCAAAATGAAAATTGTTATATATCCTTTAAACTAGTTATAATTGTCAATCAGTATTATGTAGACAATGTTATAATGATATTTAAATTTTTAATAAAAAACATTAATAAAGAAGTTTATTTTATTATACTGCGGGCAACCCAAACGTGCATTCATTAAAAGGTCCAAAACAACAGGAAAGAAAATGTTACTGGAAAAAATTATCCTTGTAACCTTCTAGGTTTTTTATGGCTCATTCCAAAACTGTAAGGTTTTTTGTTTTATTTTAAAACTCAATTTGTTTAAGCATTCCATTCCAAATCTAATGACTATATTTAATTTAATCTACATGAAGCCATTATTTTGTAAACTGGTCAACATTGTCGTCAATCGAATGTAGGTATACGAAAACTATTTTCGGCCACTATTTTAGAGCGCATCAAAAATTCCGCCGCTCATGTCTTGTCGCGCCACTCTGAAATGTAAATGGAATTTTCTACAAGCACCTTTGAGGCTGTCGACTGGAGCGAAGCGGAGAGGAGAAACGGAACTTGATCTGTGTCAAAATTAACCAATAGCATCGCTTCAAATCTTCTCTTTGCTGATCCAATGTCTCGATTAACAATTAATAGAGTTTCTTGTAAACCCTCACTCCGCGTTGAGCGTTGAGGCAGCCAAAATGAGACGTAAAACGAATATCTTGGAATCACAGAATCATAGTCACCTATCATAGTGGTAAAAAAATACAATAGAGTAACCTATTATGCAAGCACAAAGCAATCGCAAACAAAACATTAATCGATACATGCTTTAGATAATTTGTCGTCAGTAAACATTGCATAATAATTATTTATTAATAATTATAATTAATAATTATTATTAATAATATTGCAATTAACCAGAGCCCCAACGTAGTGCTTATGTCAGGTTTTAATGATATGTGTGTAATAACTATTTATTATAAAGAGACATAACTATATTGACTTATATTAGATTTATATTAGATTCTTTGAAAAATTGTTGTGCCTTAACGAGGTTTATCACTTTGTCCACTTTGTTCAAAATGATACAATTATAAACATTTGTCAACTATGTAAATACTTCAGGGTTGCAATAAAGAATTTGAGTTTGAATTTGTTTTCTATTAAAAATAAATACAACAAGAGCAACCTATTTATGCTTTAATTAGAACATACCAAAAGTCATTAATTATATTATTATTTAGCTACCTTGTAAATTATTGTAATGTCGTTTGCTCCTCGTAATTGCAAGGAATTTGTGTCTGTTAATTTTAACCTGATCTATTTGGTAAGCAATCATGGCAGGTCTTTACGACGAAATAACTCATTTACAAAATAAAATAATAACTTCTCAATAATCTATAACAGTAGCACTGATACTGAACTGAATATTCCAATGGGTGGTGAAAATTACAAAAAACGGAGTATTACATGTTACATTTGTGGCAATTAATAACGACTATATAGGACAAATTATGTACAATGAAAATCATTACCATAAAAACAAACCATGACAATAATGAAATAAGAATGATAAAATGTTAGTGTAACAGGCGGTTTTAACCTAAAGGCTAGTAGTACCTACGTCATTTTTCAATATAATGGTACCGATCGATCACAACGCAGTTTTCTATGCTGAAAACAACTCTCCAGTTCTTTCCATTAATGCCTACTATTTATATAAGATTAATTAATCACTTATACTTTCTATTTATATAAGATGATAAATTAATCAGTACCACGTGTTTCTTGTAACTATATGATATATTGGAGCTCGTATTTTATTTCTTTACTAGCTGCTGCCCTCGACTTCGTCGGCATTACTGGTTTTTTAACTATCCCACGGGAACCCTTTGATTTTCCGGAATCAAAAGTATCAAAGATGTTAACCAGGTATATAAGGTATCACCGTGCAAAATTTCATTCAAATCGGTCTAGCTATTTCGGAGATTAGCCCGTACAAGCAGACAAACAGGCAAGGAGACACAGAAACAAAAGATAAAAATTTGGTATTTTCCTTCTTATTACATCCCCCGGACTTGATTTCAAGCATTGTTTTTCCATTTACAGTTTTATATATAGGTATAGATTTGTGAAGTTTGATTTCATTGTGTCTAGGATTATGACTTAGTTATGTGTACCCCTGGTACCCGGTAAATGGCTCAATTAAATACTTGAAAGGACACGAAAGTAATGATCTTGTTCATTCATCTGTAACTTAGAAGCGAGTTGTAAGCTGATAAGTTACTAAATAAGTTATCGGAGTTCTTTGAAGTAAGATCTTGTGATTTTGTAATATTCAATGAGTCAAAGACTATTTTGATACTTGAAAGAAATCAGATTAATACAATATACGTGTGCCTTACTGTACTAATTGAAATTAAAAGGGTCAAACATGTGCGATACGTATTACTAACAAGAGAAGGTTTTATTGGGGGTCAACTTGAATAAGGCCCTTACCAGACAAACAACGTTCCACTAAAAAAGGGTGGTTACATAGGTACGCTGGCTACCAGCGCCGGCTACGCGCGCGCGGGATATAACTAGGATGTACGTAAAACACGAAACCCCTATACGACCGCATTAAAGTGTAATCAAGATTGCTGAGTGCAAAATCTCTCCACAATAAAATTTATAAGAGCAAGTGGAAAGAAGTGGGCTGCCTATCCTATGGGGAAAGGGCGTGAATTTATGTGTTTATGATAATGAAATTAGTATAAAATATAATAGGTAAGAAGTCTGGAAAGTTAATAGTTATGAGATAGATTTTTCAATTCGTTATGTATAATATTGGGCTCATTATGGAAAGTGTTCTATGCGCGAGCGTTTAAATGCATAAATTTTTCTATTAGAAAGTTCTTATCAATTGCCCTCGCTGTAAAGTTTCTAAATACATCAATCATTTGTCATTGATACGTATATTATTTAATTAATCACTACAAGATTTTATACACAATATTAAGGGTTAAACTCCACACTTACCCAAACCTGACCTTGTGTATTTTTTTATCTGGTACTGATTTTGAGGCTTTTGGTGCTTTTGTCATGAGTCTGATGTCAAATCTTTTGATCGATGACTTCTGCCGTTAAACACATTTAACGGCTATCAATCATAAATATTATTATACCTTTTTTAAATGTTTATACGGGCATACATTGATGGTAGGGAAAATCCTGGAAACTGCTAGGCGTAATATTAAGTTGCTCGTGTACGTCACGCAAGAGGTGTGGCATGTCCCTGAAACTTTCAATCACTACAGTGTCATGAAATGTGCACGAATACATGTACGGATTCGATGTAATTCATTGGGCTCGGCTGTGGGGAGCCATCGGCTCTATCCCACATGTAGCTAGTTGGTAGAAGGAAAACAAACTCGAAGGCAGAAATGAACAATATTAATTGAGAAAATGTAAATAAATATATTTGCAATGAAACAAAAGAAACGATACAGAGTTTTTAAACGCCACAAGATTTTCACGATAGCGCTATGACAGAAGTGACCGCACCATGACTGATTATATTGATTATATAGCAAAGCGGTTAGAACGCCTCAGTACTCCGCGGAATACTCATGTAATGTTATTATACTGTACAATAATAAATGAATATTTTTTTCCTCCTCCAATTTATAAAGTAGTATATAAGTAGCAAGCTTAAAATTATTTGTGTATGCCTAAAAACTTACATATTCATTGCACATTCTCCGCCACAACCAAACGAGGTAACTTTGTTTTTTTATTACCCTATCTCAAAGGAACTTGCATATTACAGTAAAGAAATGTGTTTGCCACAAATTTCTAACCTAAAAAACTTTTCTCGGAAACTTCGCTTCATAACGAATAAAATTACATCTTTTTTTATTTGAGTTTATTTACGCCTGAATCTAAGCATTAAATGCAAAGAAAGGCGTACCCTTTCTCTTCTGCGAATTTTGTAAAAAGTTTTTTTGGACATTAATATGTATTCAATAAGCCTGAATAAAATTTAATTTAAATAGCCAAATGAGTCTAAATCAACAAGGTTCATACTAATTCCATAAGCTCTAAGCGATAAAAGTATCTTCAGTTAAAAGTCGATAAGTAGTGTGCATGAGCCCTAACAGTTACTCCGATTCTTAGTAATCGTATGATATTTATTATTTTCTTGAAATCATCCGTAGAAGCTTGTGACATTCGAAGAAACATTCCAAAAGTGCCGTTACTCCAAAATTCCATGAATGAAGCTTCACACCAAAACCACAGAGCTTCATTTTCGTGCGCTTTATGGAAAATGATAATGGATGGAAAAATTATATTAGGTATCGTTTTCCATTTTTCATACAATAGCATGATTGTGATAAAATTATTCATGCGTAAGGTTTCGAGGAATTGCGCATGATTCCTCGAAGCGCACCTATGTTTAACTTTTGAATAGAGATGGGGATACTTACTGACTCTATCGATAATGAACGATCTAAAAAAATTGTGAGATTTACTGAGTGGTAAAAAAAATGTGAGATTTAGTTAATCAGTGAGTGGTATTCGCTTTACATATAAACTCATATCATTTTGGTAACTCCGTACATGCATCTCAACATTCGCAGATGTAGCAAGTGAACGTATAATATCTACATTTCCAAAAAAGTACCAGGCTGTCATAACTATATAATCATAGAGAACTATTTTATTTAATAACAAAATATTTCAATGTGATTTTTGTAAATGTTCGTGATGAACAAACAACAACACTCTTAACTGCTCGTTCGAGACGCAACAGACAAAAAGATAAAGAGACAAAATTATTTCTCTCATGACAACTTCACAACAAAAATAAAGTTTTATTATGTCAAAATATCTATGTATTTGTGGCTTGACATGCTTTCAGTTGTTGCCGTTCTTCCAAAACAAGAACAACGGCAACGGCGCTTATTTTAGGATGAAATAAGATAAAATTTCAATTTTTCAATAAGCATCCATAGACCTTAAACCGCAATAATAATAATAAATATTTCTTGTAAATAATATTATGTATAGTTTGTTAGCCATTACCCAGATAGTCGAGAGATTGTGAATAAATTGAAAAAAATGCAAAATGTTAATATAGGAAACATACCAATCATGTGACCAATAAAAAAATAGTCGCCCTAACACAAACATTTGTCCACTCCAACGTCGGATTATCTCGTCATCGTCGCGTTGTAGTTTAGTCATAATTAAAATATAATCAATGAAAAATATACTTAGATCGTATTGTGCCACGCTATTGTGTGGACAAATATGTTGTTTTAAAGCCCCCACCCAGAATAGGGCTTACTTTGAAATTGTTAAATAATAAAAAATTTCATAGTTTATAGCATCAACATAGAATACTTGGGCTCATACAATTTTGCGGAGAAGATAGAGGCAATCCATTGTACTCGATTATTTGTTATCTATGTGACAACGTATGTCATTTCGAAGTGCGAAGCTGACATAAGATTTATGGCGGAATGAATAGATTATTTTTAATAATAATATAGGATTAACAAAAGAATGTGCAGTAAAATAATTTAAAATAAACATCATTAGATTTGAGTTACATAATATTTAATTGTGTACATAGTTAGGTAAATATTTTAATCTACACTCATTGTTATAATGAACTCAGACTCGAACTTATAATGACATACTTTTTAACACAGACGATAAATACGAAAATTTAAAAATGTTAACTGTAACATAATGACCATTATGCAACAGGTTGGACTCATTATGCAACACTTATTTTTCTTAAAAACGCACAAAACTATGGCAAATGTTTTCCAGACAGCCAACAATAAATAAAAATTAATTAAATTATTTGTTTTATTTCTTTGAATAATGAGTGTAGATAAAGTAGTGTATGTAACTGCGCATAACTCGGTAAACACGGGCGTGATACTATTAAAAAAATCCAAGGCTTGTTTTTTAAAACCACGCTCGGGTTTTAATAACCTATATTATGGGATAATTATATAAACTATAATTTTTTGTTATATTAATGTCAGTAAGTAGTGTTATAATGTTAATGTAGTCCATCAACATCTACTTCTTAAACTAAATCAGAAGAATACATTACTCCATCATGTTTATTGTGTATTTAAATATGTATGTATATATGTATTCATTATAATATAGGTATAATGAAGTAGTTTATCTAAATTATATTATTTTATTATTTATTTTATATTTGATGTGTATCGGTTATCGTTTTCTAAAATATTGTTTTAGGGGTCATATAAAATAGCTTCAACATAGGTATTATCTATATACTAGGATGAGGCTATTTTTCATGACCCCTAAAACAATATTTTAGAATATCTACTCAATTAAGACAAAGTGGTTATTGACTCAAATATTGTTTTTAAGGGTCATAAAAAATAACCTTAACCTAATTTATTTGAGATTATACATTTCCTATGAATTGTATACAACTCGTAGATTTTATACACGTATAGAGATAAGATGTATTTTCCTGTCTTCTAGGAAGGCATGAATCTTGTGGGTCTAAGGAAATACATTAATATTGCTAGTAGCAAATGTATGGAGAAAAAACGGTATACCTAATATCAAAACTGACACTATAACCCTAGTGTAAGTTATGACAGAAACATAACTTTTTCAGCTGCGTTAATAAGCTCAATTTCTATGGGAAACGTGAAAAGCATGTGTAATATTGAAAAAAAAATTCTGTGGTCTTCAACTTGTCGAATACTTTTATCACAAGATACAATATTAGGTACTCAAAAATATTAAATAAAAAAATATAAGACAATCTTGTTATCTACATTTTTTCTGCAATCGCACCTTAATCAAATTGGTAAGGAAAGTGGTTCCATAGAAAACAGGTTTCTGAAAGAAGTTATTCCTTTCGTACATAAATTAAAATTTTGTTGATTTTCTTAAAGATTTCATATAATTTCCTAAATTTTGCTGTAAAGCTAAAAAGTTTGTTTGTTTGGTCGAATGCGCTAATAAATTTTAAAAAATTGTTAGGAAGACTATATATATATATATAATTCAACATCACGCTATTCCAAAATAACTGTTCCATGCGGATGCGGTCGCGGGCAAGAGCTAGTTTATTTATAATATAAAAAAACTTCGATGAGTATCTATAATATTTCATTTCGATATTGAGTCGCATTCACAAGATAAAATCTAGATTTATCTTATCAATACAAGACTACCACACAAATGATATAAATGTCGGTGTCTTGATAAAACACTGCCAGAGGCAAAGATGGAGTTACATCATATTTTGTTATTTATCAGTATAGTTACGGTTGTGGAATCAAAATTAGTGCTAAAGCAATCAGAAAATGAGAAGGCATCATTAGAAGAATATATTAAAAATAAAAAAAATGATATTAACCAACGCTACAAACCTCACTACCATGTTACTCCACCAGTGGGCTGGATGAACGATCCCAATGGGTTTTCTTTTTATAAAAATGAATATCATCTCTTTTATCAGTTCTATCCCTACGAGAGTGCATGGGGACCAATGCATTGGGGCCATGTTTCCAGTACAGACTTGGTAAGCTGGACCCAACTACCAACTGCTCTGATTCCTGAAGATGAAATGTGTTTCTCTGGTGCCGCTGTCGTGGATGGCGATAACATGGTGCTCATGTACACTGGTCGTCGAAATACTGATACAGAACCATTCTTTAACGAAAGCCAGTACTTAGCTTTCAGCAACGACGGTATAAACTTTGAAAAGTACGAAGGAAACCCAATTCTGTCGTATACTCCGAACAATGCGCCAGATTTCAGAGATCCTAAACTTTGGAAGTATGGAGATTATTGGTACGTAATTATCGGTAGCAAAACGGAGGAGTATGGTAGAGTGCTACTATATAGATCTCTAGACTTAATAAACTGGGACTATTTAACTGTTATTGGGGAATCTACGGGTGAAATGGGATACATGTGGGAATGTCCTGATTTCTTTGAACTTAATGGCAAATTCGTACTTCTAATGTCTCCACAAGGAATGGAACCAAAAGGAGATAGATTTAAAAATATACACCAAACCGGTTACATAATAGGAAGCTTCAGCTACGAAACGTTTGAATTTGTACCTGAAGTAGAATTTCAAGAAATTGATTTCGGCCACGATTTTTACGCTTCTCAAACGATGGAAAGAGATGGGAAAAGATATTTGATTGCATGGTTTTCGTCTTGGGAAGTTCCAATTTATCCCGAAGCAGAAGATGGCTGGGCGGGTGTTTTAACCATAGTACGAGAACTGGAGCTTGTTGGTAATAAAATTCTAATGAGACCTGTGCAAGATATGGTAAAACTCAGAGAATATACAATTCTAGAAGGAGAATTCAAGCCAGAACAAGAAGTGAATTTTGAGAAGACTGGAGAAATAATTATTGAATTTGATTTGTCTGAAAAAGTTGAGTTCCTGCTTGAAGGTAATAGCGGAGGTGGCAAGGCTTGGATTAGATGGGACCCAGAAATAAAAAAAGTGGTCGTGGATAGGGGATCAGAGGATGTGCGTCAAGTCGAATGGGTTCCGATTGGCTCGCAGTCCTGGAGGATGTTCCTGGACAGTAGTTCTCTTGAGCTTTTCTGCGGAGAGGGCGAAGTAGTATTCAGTAGTAGGGTCTATCCGGACGGCAACTGGAAATTTACGAATCTAAGCCCCCAAAGTGTGACTATTGAGGCGTATCATCTAAGAAGGAGTGTGCCTGAATTAATTTAATGTAAAGAGACATTTCTACATGTGGTTTTTTTTCCCAGTCCACCAATATTATGGAGTATTTTAGTGACATAGTTTTGGAGTGTATATTAAAAAGGAAATTCGATATTTATTGTCAAAAAGAAATTATTTTTTTTTTAAATATGTTCTTTTATATGTAACTAGTTAAAAAGAAAAATTCTACGGTTATTTTGTAATTATTTATACTATTCTCCGATTCGCATTTTAATTATATTATGTTAAATCACATTTTATAGTTTTCTAGACAATTTCGCCTGCGAAAGCAAGGGTTTTAGTAATCGCTTTTAATTTAAGCCTGTAATACTCACGATATTAAATTACAATAATCTTTAAGCGACTTAAACCAGCTTCAGCTTAGCCCCGTACAATCCAGGGCTAATCGCTACGCGGTAAGCCCACCAATCTGCGATCTGTGATGGCAGGCTGTTTAGCATCTGGGGTTTATGGCGTTAATCTTGTTAAAACAATGTATTTCTCTAAAACTTCGGCTCCTAGTCCGTTTATGATGTTTGCTGGAAGCGACAGCAGAATCACGCAGAATCCTGTAGATTAGTAAGATTGTTAGTGAAATAGTTTTTCTATTTCTGTTTGTTTGAAAATATATTCAGAAAAAAAGAAGGCCCTGGTTTTGAGGTAATGATATTTAACAAATCAACTTAATCAATCAATCATCTTCATAAATTATTATTTACTACATGTTAATACTCGTATTTTATTCATGCTATTTGTAAATCAACTGAAAATACAAAATCGAGTGTCATAAAACATAATGAGTAAATTTCATGACCCCATTAAATGAAGATGTATCATTTTAACCCCTTGGCGGTCACCACGAACACCGGTGTTCGCAAGCAATATTTCTATTATGTTTCGTTTTCTGACCATGGGCTAGTTAAACAAATAGTTCTTACGCACATAGTAATCCTAGTTTCGAATAAGTGCTTATATTATATGTCTGCTATATTATATACTACCACTACTATTATATGTTACCGCTAAACAAACGGATATATATATTTTCAAAGACTATAATTGTGTGGCAAGCTACACTGACACACCAAGAGAACGAGGTCAAAACTCTAAAAGGCCATTGAATGTGTTTCTTACATGCTTTGAATAAGAAAATGCAGGGCATCAATCTGCTGAGGTTCATTTGAATCTTATTCAAGACGGCGTAAAAGCAAGGAAAGATCTTAGCAGCTTGAAATGAACTGGTTAATCTTAATACAACCATTAAATTTCACTTATTTGAGACATTATATGATACAAAATAGTAACATCTTATATTACACCAGTACTTTTACTTTTTTAAGTTTGTTCCTCCGTTCGACCGTTCATTATTGGGTCTGCTGTTATTGTTATACATGTGTGTAGGTGAAAGAAATTTAAATTGAGTGTCATCACTACGATGCTCCAGATACGGTCGAGCACACGCTTATCGATTGCCCGGCCTGGCGTCAGGAGCGCCGCGATCTTTGCGCAGCGCTTGGCGGAGGCTCTCTTTCGCTGCCAACTATGGTTAAAGCCATGGTTGGCAGCCGGGCGTGGGTGGCTGCTGCCTCCTTCTGCGAAACCGTGCTCTCGCAGAAGCAGGCAGCAGAGAGGGAGCGGGAAGAGAGTGCTCTGGCCGCTCCCCTACGGCGTAGACGGCTGGGCAGAAGAAGGGGGGCGCGATAAGTCTGTCATTCTACCTGCCCCGCGAGCAGCCGCGTGCGTTGGATGGCTTCCACGCAATTTACCGGCTACCACGTCAGGGGGATCCCCCAAACATACCCTTTGACGCATTCAATCGGAAAATCACTTCGGCAGAACCCGAGTCGTTCCAGTAATAGGGCTCGAATGGGTATATCTGGGAGTTTTAGTGAGTATTTTCAGCAGCAGCTGATCGAGTACCACATACGCCTACCACCTAGCCAGCGGCAGGTACGGTCCGTTCATTGGATGATGTCCCCGTAAACAAAAAAGGTTATTTACGTCCTCACAACCGTAAACTGTTACACGGCAAATTTGCCTTACAGTTAAAGTATGCGCATGAGAGAGTACCTATATGAAGAAAAATGTAAAAGATGGCCCTTAGATAATGTCAAGTATTTTAGGACTACCTTACGATAAAAAAAATCAAAATCCACCATGCCTACTATTTACTGTATTTAAATATAAGATGTAAAAGATATATAAGATTAGGCATAATAAAAGTTTCATAATTAAGTATTTCAGTGTAGACATGCCCACTGTTGAAGCAGATGATGATGGTGAAAAACCGCTATTTAAACATTTTATTGCATTAGGCATTTTTTATACAAACATACTTCCATACAATCATCCTTTTCATTTCTTTACAAAGTACTAAAAATATTACAGACATAAAAAATTTAAGGGAGAATTCCGAAACATGCGATGTTTTACATTAATAATTCTAAACGCCTGTCAAACGCATAAATTGTGTGTTGCCATAGAAGCAGCCGTCTTCATTAAGCAACGGGTCGTTAGCAAGATAACAAGGCTTGTTACTTTCAGTTCTATTAACAAACAACGCTGAATTATACTTGTATTTAACATGGGATATTAGATAACTCATCATCTGTTACGTTTGTAGACACAATAGGAATTCAATGAGTTCAGCCAATTCACAGACGGTGAATCTGTTTTTTCTACTACAAATAAGAGGTGTTATTTGAATTTCTTCATCCCGATTATATTAAGTAGGTTTATTTAAAATTATGATCGTCGTAATCGATAAAAAGGAGGCATTAGCTGTAATTTGCTTACTCTTTTCTGGTTATATAGAGTTCACACACGAAATTGACTTAGCAATTACTGCCTTGGTTGGGTTGGAATGGGTTTATGGGGAGTTTTATCGTATTCTGTCAGGAAGCATATTGTCGAGCACCTGAGCAAGTCCCACACACATCCAAAGCGTAGCCAGCGGTAAGAATGATCCATAAACAGAATCCTTCTTTAACAAAAAATACAATACAGTTTTTATTCGTAAAATAACTAAAGCACAATCATCACAACAACCGTTATCACTTTTTTACAATAAAAATAATAGAATATATAAAAATTGTGTAATTGTAATGTTTATTGAAGAGGGCGGTTTACTGGACAAGAATATAACGATTTTAATGAAGTACATAATTTTGTCCTACTTATCCACTATCTATCTATCAGCCTATTGTTGTTCACTGCTGGACATAAGCCTCACCCAATGATATCCACAACGACCAGTCCTGCCTGGAACTTCACCAGATCGGTGATCCACCTCGTTGGGGGCCTCTCTACGCTACGCCTCCCAGTACGTGGTCGCCATTCGAAAACCTTCTGCCCCAACGGCAGTCAGTTCTACGTGCAATGCGCAGTGTGTACAAATTGCAGTGAGCTATGTCGATGACCTTGGTTCTTATCCACTATATGCTATGAATTTTAAGAGCTCATGGACAATAATATACAGCCAGAAATCTTTGCGGAGACCATATTTTATCGTCAAACGGTCGTGTGCTTATATAATATGAAGATTGTCTTGCAGGAAACGAAGAGCTATTCATAAAAAATGTAACATAGCGACAAACCGTAGTTCTGAAATGTTGGCTTTTTCAAGTTTTAAAGTGAGTAGTCTTGCTTTCTGTTATCTACATATTTGTCCTTTTTTATTTTTATTTTGAGAGTGTATAAAATATAACTCTAGTATTTTTAAAATATTCAGAAGCATGGAAGCAGAAGGAGCTGAAAGCAGGTGCTTGCAGGAAATGAAGAGCAATTCGTTGAAACTGATCCTTTGCATTGAATCATGCAGTTCTGAAATGTTGACTTTTCCGTCCCGTTCTTAGTACATACCTTTTTTTAATTTGAGAATGTACTCAAAAATACAAAGGTGAAGCTAAAAATTTTCATTTTTCACGTTGATCCCCGTAAGACAAATTGAGAGACAATGAATATATGAATATATCAGAATAAATTTCGCAAGATTCAATAAACTATTTTATGGTTTTTAGTGAATCATAAATTTGAGCAAATTTCTATGCCTAAGGCCCAATTGCACAATCGAGAGTAAGCGCCTAACCCAGGGTTTGCCCATATATTTGCCCCAGGGTTAAGTGCTAACTCTAGACCGCACAAGTTGGCCTAAGTTATTTAAATAATTTATACAGTACCTGTATAAGTTATCTATTTCTCGAACGAAAGAGGTATTACGGCTTCATTATTAGGTATTAAAATACTAGTTTTATTGAATTTTGTTGAAATACTAGTTAAATTGAATATTTTGCTCTTTATCGTGTTTCACGTTATCGGGTATCTGTTGGTTTTATTTTATCATTCTTGGTATAGTAAAAATTAATCAGTGATTCAGATTCTATTGTGGAAAACGTTATTTTTGTGTCTGATTTACCGTATTAATTAAATAAGGTTTTTGTATATTATTATGCTATAATTTTCGGTCAAGTCACATCGTTTTTGTACAAAAAAAACCTTTCTGATAACTTTTAAAATGTGAGTAAATTGATCGTTAAGTTGGATTAAAACTATTCACTTTCTCGGAAAAGATTTGTCATGAGTTTAGAAGAAAATGTTGTACCAGCACAGATATTTAGTCAACGTCATTTACACATCTTTTCAGGAAACTGTTCCTGACGCTAACAAGACCCTGAAACTTTCGAGATTTATTTTCAAGTATTTATTTTGGAAGAAGTATGATCTCCTCATTTGTAACTGCTAGCTTTCTAAGTATTTTTAAGTAAAGTGACAATATTTAATAACTTTAATTATTTCTTTCTTCCGTAGGTGTCTAAACTAATGGAACACAAAGTCCTACTTATTGCTTGTAAAAAAATTGCCGTCAACCTATATACATGTCCCACTGCTGGGCACTGGCCTTCCTCATGGAGAAATACTTGAGGAGTATCGTATGGGCCGGACCACTACCACGTTGGCCCATTGCGGGTTGGTGGGTAAAAACGGTCGCAATAGCGACCGGGACCAACGGCATAACGTGCCTTCCGAAGCACGGAGGAGCATTATTTTTCGATCGATACCCAAAGTGTACTAACCAGTATGCCACCGAGCTCCTCCTCCTTGTAAAAAAATTTCAACTGGGAATTTTGAGTTACAAGTTGAAAAAGGTTAAAAAATTATGCACTAAGATGGTCCTAGTGATATTTTAATATGCACATAAACATATCTCCACGTCTCATTCCCTGAAGGTATAGTAGTAGAGCTATCAACCCCCATATTTCGCCAGATATGTGAAGTCCCAATGTAACAAGTGGCGAGCCTGTTGCCATGCACTGGGCACAATGTGAGGCGAGCGATATTCACAATTAACTGTAGGTACATAAGTTTTATTCAAACTCAGTGGTACAGGCGGTGGAATTGAACCCGCGACTATTGCGACCTCTTTAACGAGTTGTGCCCCGTCCGTCCCAACTCGGCTACTGCTATCTTTAATAACCAACCCTTATAATAATCAGTTCATTGTAATTTCACTAGTAATATTCCTGCAAAATACACAAACCAGTCAGGTCATAGCCTGCTATTACTTTTATTTTAACCTTGTTAACATATCTCGTCAGTGTAATAAAAAAACAAAATATAAAGTTAACGATTGATTGTCAAACACAATAATAATACAATCATCGTTGTTTACAGTCTTAATAAATTTGTTACTTAAATTGGACATTGTTTTTCTTCCGAAAAACAATGGTACTCCGTATAATAGATGAAAACATGTTAAATCGGATGGGTGAGCACGAGATATATGTTATACCCGGTGTCATACATAGCTTAGAAGATTTAAAAATAACTGATCGTTTATTTCACGTGCGCAGAACAAAAAGTACACCGAAGCGTCGTTAATTTGTTTATTTTTATTTGTTTAAGGTCAGATCATTAACAACTACTACAATCTTGTTCTTTCTTGTCAATTCTTGTTCGAATCAAAATGGAGAGTCCATTCATGAAAAATTGCACATGACATGACAATTATTAAAATTAACAATTCTTCTCGAATCTTCCTATTCCAAAATAGATTAAAAAGATTTCCAGTGCAATCAATGCAATAGGCCAAGGCCAAACCAATACATTTTCAAGCTCTTTTATTACATATCATCATTACGATTCTGTCCCCGAAGAGGTAGGCAGAGGTGTTACACCCACATTTCGTCAATGTTAAGTCCCCATGTAACAGGTGCTGAGCCTGTTGTCATGCACCGGACACAAAAGAGGCAAGCGATATTCACAATCAAATGTAGCTATATAAGTTTTATATAAACTCAGTTTCACAGGCGGTGTAATTGAACCTATGAGTCCCGCGACCTCTCGAACGAGTAGTGTCGGAAAATGGATATTAACCTCCTCTTTCTTCAGTCGCTTTAGTTCCAGAAATAACTTCAAATTTGAAAAAGATATTCATGTCAAAAAAAAGAAAAAAATAAAACACTGTTTTGTCAACCATTTATGCGAGCAGTTTAATTTGTTTAAATTTCACTTTAATATTCAATTTCGAGTCATTTAAATTATTTCCGAACAAGTAGTGCCCCGTCCGTCCCGACTCGGCTACCGCTGCCATTATTACAAAAGAAAGTAAAACTTCCAACACTGACAGCGTTTCTAACGCAAATCAGACTCCAAAACGTCACTTTCTCGCGCAGTGTATACACATACATACAATCACCCCTGTAATCCCCGAAGGAGTCCAAGGAGCACTGTGTTCTTTAAGACCACATTTAGCCGTACAAAAATGTATATAATACAAAAAATAATACAAAAATGTTCAGATGGAAAATCGTGAAAAAGTAGTAACAAGTGGCTAGCTCATCGCCTACACAATCAGAGACCCAGTACCCAATACGTATGCTAGGCAAGAAAAGCAGTTGGCACATTCTTTTACTTCTTTGGCTTCGTTGGCGCGGAGTGTATTTTGATTAAAAAGCTAAGGAGTCCTGCTATTTGTTTGTCTTCGTAGTACTAAAGTTGGTGTTTAGCTTAGAAAGCTTGCAATGCAATTAAAACCTTTCTGTGGTCTAATCAAGCTGTAGGCTATAAAGACTATTAGGTTTAACGCCGAAAAACAACCGCTGCAAAAAGCGGTTCAGCGATACTCAAGCAGATAAAAGATATAACTTAATAGCTGATGTTTATAAAATTGTTTGAATAGATTTAAAATCTTTAAAATGCCCAAGGACTAAGGAGAAATATAGTTGGTGTAAGGATACATTATTATTAACTCTTTATTACACATAAAAAAAAAATGTAAAAAGCAGAAGTATACAAGGGAGGACTTATCTCTAATAGGGATATCTTCCAGTCAACCCGTTACAGGTGTGTGAGATCTCAGGATGTGAGAAGCGACACCAGTGCACAAGACAAAACAGAAATCTATGCAAACATATACATTACTAAACAAATAAAATTAAATGATAATTAAACAATATATAAACTCAATAAAATATAAATACAAATAATATAAATAAATAGTAATAAATACATAATACTATGCCTAAACTGAGAAATTACTACAAATGAGAACAAAAGGTCGATAATGTAAAATGATAAAAAATTCACTTATATGCTACGTGCTAATGGTTCCTGTCATTTCATAATACATAATAATAAAGCCTAAATTAAACAGACCAACTAGATCAATTGATAGTCACTGTATCAAGAGTTAATGCAATTGTAATGGCGATTAGGTAGTTCTAGTCAGTCTTACAGTCCCGTCTCTATGTATAAAATAGAGACAACTTAGCAAAGAGCTAGTAGTCAGACAAGTCTTGAAAACCTTGGCAATCTAAGTTGAACTCAAATTAATTTCGTATCCGGCAACTGATGGCAAGAATTAAATGAACTGACTATTCCAGTGCTTTCGCATTCTTTGGTGCTTGTTCTATCTTACAAGATTTCATTAGATTTCTTTGGGGTTTTAATTCCGACTTTATAAATGAGTAAATGGTCATTTCTTTATCGAAATGTTTAAATACAATATTCTCTGTGCTGAGATTTATGATATTATTTTTTCTCTAAAGTTTCTCATTTTACATATTTTCATGTTTCTCTATAATAAAATATATCCTGAGGTTTTTTCTTTTCGCAATTAAATAATATAATATCAATGTGATTTTTTATAGGTTTATCTGTGATTCCGGGCCAGTGGAAACCATTAATCTTAAGGACATTTGATGGATTACTACGTTTTAAACCAAAACCATGAAAATTTTTATGTCCCTTTTTTCATTGAATATACATGGTGTGGATCCAAAACAAGAAGTCGGTCGGAAACATAGAGGATTATTCACTGATTGATTTCCTATATGGGATTAGACAAAAACAATCGACAGGTATTCTCAGTAAAAAGCGAAATTGTGAGACACAGCGTTATAAAGAGAGATAAATAAAAATGTAAATAAGATAAATGGAAACGCTTAAGCTGGGATATTAAGCCTTTGGGCGTTTCTTCTTAGCAAGAAAACTATATAATAGTATGTGCGACAACTTGGTGCCGGGCCACGCTATGAGCCAGCTTGCTACACAACCGCATACAAATTTTTAGTTCCATTGATATCGATGGCGGTCCCGCTCGGGTGGTGTCGATATTGGCCAATGAACTAACGCCCAATCGCTATAATAAAAGTTGAAACCATCTGTGTATAGAACATAGAGAAAAGTATTTTAAGCCCGAAAATTGTCTTAAATATTTATACCGAAATATTTATCATCATCAGACTACCTATACCTACATGTCTGACTCGCGAGCAAACCCTTTTATACCAGTTACTGTCGAGCCTTCATATCATCAAGCATAATGCTAGCCTGTTACATTTTGTAGGTAAAACGTTTTGCAAAACCAACCAGGACCAACCAACATTAAGAGCTTATTGACATAATTTGCGCAGAATGGCGCAAATTTCAATTTTTTCATGCTCATTTTTAAAGAAACTGTGCAATATTGAATTTTTCAAGATATAAAAAACGATAGTCCCTTTCTTGTTCTTGTTATGTCTGGTCATATTTTTTTATTTTTATATTCAAATAATTTATAATATATATTTTACAAACTTACATCGCAAGCAAATTTGGTGTCGATGGAAGTTTGACTCCGTAATTCACATCAAACAACCAATTCTAGTAATTTAAAAAAAATACTCAAGATATAATGCATACTTTACTAGTTATATCTGGTAACAGAATTTATTTAAATTCGTTCATTCTACGTCAAAAAAATCGCGAGGAAAGCCTATTTCAGACAAAAAACATCTTGAATCAGCGTCCATTAACAGCCAAATAACTACAATTAATCCAAATAAATTTATATATTATGAAACTTTAATTTACAGGGAATATTTTGGTATATTAAAATTTATTTTTAATTTGTAAATCGTAATTATAATGAATTATTAAAAATACTATATATTCCGCATCGAAGCTATGCGCTCTTCAGTATTGCGCGAGCGCTCATCAAGGTAAGACCTGTGTCACCCGTCCACGCGGCCGCATCATGAAACACGGGCAATAGGTAGGTAAAACATTAAATATGTACTAACCAAATTACAAAAAAAAATCATACTTAAAGAATCAAGATGATATCGCAGACTATATCTCACTTACGCTGTCAAATATGCACACAAACTTAAAACGTTAAAAACCTAAAGTCGAGCGCTTACGATCGGTGAACGAGCTCTTAAATGACACGAAAGAATCACATAGATAGATATCACTAAATGCCTATTTAATTATTTATACAATTTATTTAATATTCTGAATACTACTACGTACTACTGCTGCCCCATCATAATAAACTTTTTGATCAAGGTGAAGGGGTCTGTAAGATGGCAGGTAATAATAAACAAGGAAAGTTATAAGCGCAATCAACAACAACAATTAAAAACAAGAACATAATTAAAGATGATAATGACCAAACAATACCTAGTTATTTGTGTTACTAACAACAAAGACGTAATTCTGCCAATTATTTCTGTTGTGCCATAAATATACTGAAAGATTACTCTTAAAAAAAAGTTCCCAGCGGTTAACCAGCGGTAACACTAAGGCACTAACTATTAAGATTGCCGAAAAGGCCACAGATAATAATAGAGTATAAAATCTTAAAGTTTGAGAATTATCAGAATTTTCTTAAAACCATTCTAAGATTCATGATGTACCAAAATGTGTGACAACCAATATCAATTTGTGAACAATTTCTAAACATTGTGAATTTGTGACGGAAAGGACGTTAATGTTTAATAATCAGTATGTTGTTGATACAAGGTACGTGTATTCGTAATTAATCTGCATTTATATGTAAGATAAACAAAAACAATAAAGTGTATCCACACCGGGCTTAAGGCGTGAATTTGGGAATTTATTTAATAACAGAAATATCCTTCAACGTGCCATTGTCATTTGTAGCTGATGACAAAGGAAAAAAATTAACACTTTTCTCTAATTGTATCTCATTAGGCAAAAATACGTTTTTAGTTGCTTAAATCTAGCCTGTACAACCCGATCTTACAAAATAGGTACTTAATTATTACATTAACATAATATATTTTTAATTGAATGTGTAAAAAACATGTAATAAATAATATTGCTTATAATAGCGGACTTATCCCTAAAATAGATGTCTTCTAGTCAACCCATGAATGATTATTATAGTGTTGTATTGGGACGCTGATGCAAAAAAAAATACTATATTTCAGATACACATCAAATATATCAATAAAAAAATAGAAATTAAACTACATACGTATTTTCACGTGTGTGCTGTGAATCGCTACATCTTTCAATCGAATGGGAACACTAACTTCATTCATCATTAAATCTTATATAAATAAACAAAACTCAATTTTTAGGTTCCATAGACACCAATCTTCCATTCATAATCTTTGAATTATGTTGACATGGATATCTATTTATTTTTATTATTGGTAACAATAATATTACAAACGGAGTTGCAGTCTCGCAAAATTGTTTCTCATTTAAGATTGCTACGTTCAATAGGATTAACTAGAAACAATCAAAAAAGGGTCAGAGGGGCCGCTTTTGAAAAACCTTACTTCACAGTTCTATTGCGAGTTATATCGATTTCAGAATGGTACGAGTATCTCTCGCTATATAATTAAATTGCATGTAAACCATGGATTAGGTAAGAAATTTTCAAAAGTTCACAGAAGCATTTTAGGCGCTCGGCATCTGTAGGATTAGCTTGGTCTGAAGTCTCAAGGTAGCAGCAGATCAAAGAGAGAAAGAAATTCATAAAATTTTTGTAAATGTTTAAAATGTGATACTATTATTTTTTTGTTATGTTACAACAACAACAAAATATCATCATTCCTCTTTCCCCGAAGGGGTAGGAAGAGGGGTTTACAATCACATTTCGCCAGATATGTTAAGTCACCATGTGGCGAGCCTGTTGCTATGCACCGGGTACAACGTGAGGCAAACGATATTCACAAGCAACTGTCTATAAATTTTATTCTAACTCAGTGGTACATGCGGTGGGAACGAACCCGCGGGTCTGGCGACCACTCGAAATGCCTCGTCCATCCCAGCTCGGATGCCGCTGATGCGTAATATTAGGTCAATTTAAAGTTAGGAACTAGCTATCTAGACCTGCTACAAAATTAACAGCTGTGCAATAACGCACAAAAATATGCAATAACCCCATTTTAAGGGAAAATGTTGCTGTAAAACTTTTCTCCATCGAGTAAAGTTTAAGAACTGGCACATTTTCTTTATTGGCTAAAAGTGTCGCACGAAGCTAACGTCAAAGACACCCTTCTAAGATTCCAGAGCGGATATTTAGAAAACTTTACAGGGCGCATTTATTAAATTTAAAACTGTCGAGTGCCACGAGGATGCACACTTAACGTGAGGACACGATATAGTATTATTATAAATATCTAGACAACGTTACTTTAGTAAACACAGTATTCCAAGCATTGGAAAAGTTTGATTTAACCTTTTTAGATGAAAACACGATTACATAAAAATAATTAAAAAGATAAAATATTGGGTCCTTACCTATGAAATGGGTGTTTTTATTCTGTCTTAGCAATTTGTCCGTAACTATTAAGTTTCACTATTAATATTCTTATAAAATAATTGCCTCTTCTAAAAATAGACCATATAGGTATTTTAGCTCGTATTATTTAATTTGATAATTTTTTGTAAGTTTAATTGTGTTAAAATTAGACACAAAGACAATTATTTTTAACTGCCTCCCGAATACATCATTTGATTTGCATTAACATAAAAACGATGAATAATTTTTGTCAAGCGTGTTCGCACACATATTGCTAAAGCTTGTCTAATGATACATGCCAAATATTTTTATCTCTGGATTTGTCGTTGTGAAGAAAACTGACAAAATGTTAGTATGTAAAATGCAGACATCCCCAAAATCTCCATACATAACACTAATTTTATAGGTAAGGACCTAATATTTCCATTTCTTATTATATAGATCATCACTTTATGAGAAATTATCAGTTTAGATTAGCTTTCTAGATCCTTCTAGACCTATACATAATAAAATATTTTAAAATGATAAAATATTTCCATTTCTTATTACATAGATCAACACTAGAATTAAGATATATAACAGTTTTGAATTGTACGTTCTAGAACCTTCTAGACCTTAAGAATCTCTCCGCGTGTCACCTCGCACGTCGAATCGCAAATATATAAGCCCACACACACGCCGACTTTCTAGACGAGCCTTAAAGTTGAAGTAAATGGATTCATTCTTGAATGTCTTAGAAGCTACTTCAAATTCAATATTGTTACTTCTGCATCTGCAGAGTTATTAATGGGCTAGAATAAGCTTGGACATATTTACGTCGGCCACGGTCGGAAAGTGTATATTAGTTTTCCAACTACGTTATAATTATGTGCTATAGTAGAAATTTGAAGTAATTTTTCAGATACATTACCTGCCTATTTAAAATAAATATTTAGGGATTTTTAAATAATGTATGCAATAATCCATGCATATGCATGTATGTACTATAATATTATACATCACACATTACTGTTTATTCAGAAAAATACATTACTCCATCATGTTTATTGTGTATTTAAATATGTATGTATATATATTTATTTGAGTAGATATAAGTAGTAGTTTATTTTTTTTTTTATTTATATATTTGATGTGTATCTGTTATCCTCTTCTTTTTGCAATGAAATACTATAATCATCATTCATGGGTTGACTGGAAGACATCGCTTTTAGGGATAAGTCCGCCATTGCTAACAATATTACTAATTATATGTTTTGTATATTTTTTAGCAGTAAACAAAAAATAGTTAAGCAGGCACTCTACACTAAGCGCTAGCTAACATTTTATTTATCAACTACAAGTAGATAAACAAATAAATTAAATAACTCGATCCAAGTCTCCTGACAAGCTTTTATTCATATAAATTGTACCAGATCACAATAAATACACACTATAAATAGATAGTAAAACTTTTTAAGGAAAAGGTTTTTTTATTATTACAAGGGTGTATTAAAGAAAATTTTTGAGAATATTGTTTTTCTCACACTGTGCACTGTGCCCAACGCATAGCAACAAGCTCACCCCTGTTACATGGGTTATTTAACATATTAGTTGAAATGTGGGTGATAATTAATATAAGAGAGATAAGAGAAGCGATAATTACTTTTGTGTAATGTACTTGTTGTTCTGTGGTCTTTTTATGATATCATTGGACAAGTTTCTCAGTCGGTTCACCTCCCTCGCAATCGTGTTCCCAGATTTCCCAGCTATTCTTTTCATTTGATGCATTACAAGATCAATAGCGACGTGACTTGATTTATTTTATTAATGATCTTGCTAAATGCAAAATCATTAATGAACTTACAAGTCATAGCAACCTAAAAGCTGGAAAATGTTTCGTTGTTACTTTCTGGAATATTTAATTTTAATTCGGGTCATTTCTGTTTATTCCACGACATTTTGAGTAGTACTCCCGTCAAGCCTATTATTCTCGTTACTGTTCTCGAATTAGGTCTTGTATTTTAGAATGTAGTGTTTTTCTAACTTAAAACTGCTTTCGTGTTTATTTTCTTTTACATTCAGTGAGCTAACGATCTCTTTTTGACTCATTTTCATGTGTAAAATAATTACAGAGAATGAAAATAAACAATTTTGAATTAAGAAATTCAAAATTGTTTATTTTATAAATGTACAGATTAATAATACTAGCCCTTTAAGTTAATAATGGTTAAGCATGTATCGCAGTTTTACAGCCATTTTTATACATAAATTAATTACCTGGGCTAGTGAAATATTTATATTTACAAAACTGTTTTTTAAAAACTTACTTTTACTTAATTTTAGAAAATATATTTTTTTTTTTAATTTTATATTTTATGCCATATATAAGTATTCTAATATTCTTGGGAGATTCGGGTGAGCGGGTAAAATACTTTTTCCAGGCTCATTATATCTAATTTTAATGTTTGCCTCTAGCAGAAGAAGGCGCCTAACATTCAGTTAATTTTGAAAGTAAAAAAAGATGTTTTTCTTAAAACTCTTTCAAACATTTTGACAACGGCCTCGTTTGCAACTCCGCGAATTTAAATAATCATGAAGTTAGTCGTTAAATTCAAGCAACGTTATTTTTCAATTTTGATGAGAAAAATATATTTTTATTACAGGAGCAGCAATTACGTATGAAGCGCGAGTAATGGTAAGATTTCCAGCTTTATAAATTTTACCACAATTATAAATAATAAATTTAATGTGCGTACAATATTACAATACAATATGTTATCATACATCTTGTTGTCATATTTTATCGTATCCAAAAACCAGCAGCACAGGAACGGTAATTATTTAAATTGCTGTTTTTGTCTGTACTTGGTACTACGTAACAGGGGCAAACCTAACTGTCCCTATATATCTCTCACTCACTCTCTCTCTCTCTCTCTCTCTTCAGCCCACATTGGTCCACTGCTGGACATAGGCCTCCCCCAATTTGCGCCATTTTACCCTATTCCCGGTCTGCTGCACCCAGCATCTACCTGCAGCGCTTCGCAGATCATCACTCCATCTCGCCGGAGGGCGTCCCACACTACGCTTGCTGAGTCGCGGTCTCCACTCAAGAACACGTCTACCCCAACGGTTGTCGGTTCTCCGACACATATGCCCGCCCACTTCAGCTTGCTGATTCTGTGCGCTATCTCGATCACCCTGGTTCTCTATCGGATAACATCGTTGCGGATTTTATCCTTTAGAGATACTCCGAGCATAGCACGCTCCATAGCTCGCTGAGCAACTTTAAATAGGTGGACTAGAGGTACTGTCAGTGTCCACGTTTCGGCACCGTAGGTCATCACGGGTAGGACACACTGATTAAGCATTGCGGGATAGGTGACGAGAAGACCTGACGTAGTTTTCCAAATGCTGCCCAGCCCAGCTGAATCCTCTTAGCCTCCCACTCAGTTATTTTTACCTAATTGCAAAACCTGCCCCAGGTAGGTATACTCAGAAACAACTTCAAGAAGATGAGCAATAGGTCTCAATGCAATATGATCATTGAACATGACTTTGGTTTGAACTGTCTATATATTGAAACTACATTTGTCAAATAGTTGAAATGAAGAAATCAATGAAGAAAATATAAGCTTCTCGGGGCATTAAGCTTTTGGTTCGTTCGACTATGCTCGTACGTGCATATTAGAGCGAAGCGATATAGGTAAGCGGTAGCCAAGCAATGTGATTGGTTCATTTAGTTAGAGTGAATGAAAAGAGACACAATTCCATTGGTCTATGATGTACACATATTTCCTTGCACGATGTTTTGCCACTTTGCATAGTACTGATGAAAGCGTGGGCTTAGTGCTTATTTTTTCAAATTATTATACACAACAAAAATCGTGTTAATATCCTAACTGTTTATAAGGGTGAAGCGATAGACCGAAAGTTTTGAAAGAACGAGAGAACATTTCGTAATTTTGAAGCAAAAACATGTTTATACTTTTTATAAACTTTTCAGATTTTTTTGGTTCTTGCAAACCTTTTTACATTTTGTACTTTATCGTGATACTTAAAGCCTGGACATTTTGGTGTCTTTATTTGATTATCATTGAAGCTCATAATATATTTTAAAATAAGCTTATCACTTACTTGAAAACGTTTCAGAATATTCAGGACAGCGTCGTGTAGTGATTCGAACGTTCTTTATTTCGATAAAAAAAACATCAGTGACCTTGTTCTTTAAAAAACTCGATATTCAGTATACACTGCACCGACGTTACATCGAGTACACCGAAACGGTTCTCAGGGCTCGTCAAGTCTAAGAAAATCCCTTAAATGTACCTGCTGTCTCGAGATAAGACTGCCTGCGATACAAATGACGCGTCGGCTATTCCAAAGGTTGATCCGGTTGTTTTGTCAAATAAGCTAAGCAGTTCGCTGAAAATTGTTTAGTGGGAAGGGTTATGAAGACGGAAATAAACTTATAACTTGGACTGCACTACACAAAATCTTATTGAGAATATTGCTTACAACGTAGTGTATTTAAATAAGTGTCTAATGAATCGATAGTTTCAACATCAGCCCCGAGATGACCCTAACAAACGAAATGACGACCCTATGATAAGGCGGAATTAATAGTTGTTATAGTTACTGTTTGTAAAAACCCTGGGTGTAAGTTAATTAACAGGAGATTGGGAAATCGCGTTACCCATGAACACCATGAAAATGCATTTAATATTTTCATCTATTTGTGCGTAAAGTAGGTAATGCAGTATTAGCCTAAGCATTACTTTAGGAAGTATTTTAATACAATCGCAATATCAAGACGAACCGAGTGATGAAAATATCGGCTCAATAAAAGACTCAACAGGTCGCAATCCTGGTCTATTTTTTGACGACCTCCATGGTCGAGTGGTCTGTGCGCAGGCCTCAAGGCGTCGCCATCTCGAGAGATTCTGGGTTCAATCCCCAGTGGAGGCAGCTGATTGTGTGATGAATTGTTTCCATTTGTTGATGTTTATTCTCCAGTCTTGGATGTTTATATCTCTCTCTCTTGGACGAAAAAAATTTATTGTAACAAAATCAGCTACTTTATTTCGAGGCAACTTTTGTACGATAGCTCATACTTCTATCAAATCTGCATGTTCCTATCCGCAAATCCACAGTGCATTTACTTTCTGTTTATCAACGTGTCAAGGTGCTAATCAGCAACATTCGCCAATAAAATGAAATTATAGTTATCAAAGGTTTGTTTGTATATTATTATGTTGCTTCACATCCTAATAATCAATCGACATTCTCAATATTTTAGTAATTTGATAAACAACAACGGCAAACTATGCAAACATTAAAAAATAAAAACCGTAAAAATTATTTCAATATTTTTAAAGTCTGCGTAGTTAACCAGTTCGATATAGCATATCAAAAGTGCGCGTTGCTTATCACTTTTGGATTTCCGGTTTTCCTTACAACATGTTCATGATTCTTAGAAAAAAAATTTGATAACTTTAGTACCTACCTAATTAAAACTTAAACAAACATTCAACGTGGCGTTGCTTGTACATGTGCATCATAATGATATTAGAAACTCAATAACATTTAAAACGTTGGAATAATGTTTATCGTCATAATTTCTAACATCGTAATAGGTTATTTGATAATTTCTATAGCCCATTATAATATTGATTTATTCAAATGTGTAATCATAAAATTATAGATGTACAATTGTTAGTCCTCTTGAAAATACTTAGATGTCTACTTTCTTCCCTGTTGCAAAGTGTTGTTATACAAGTTTAAGGCACTCCTGAATTTTGTAGTAAACAACAAAACGTGCAATGCATTTTATACGTATTTATTAATATTATAAGTAAAGCTAATAATTTTAATTACATACACTTCAACGAGCGATAGGAACGCTTACGATATACAGGACGTCCTAAAGCTAGTCGAAGGGAAAGTTTTAAATATTGTACATACATACATACAATCACGCGTGTAATTCCCAAAGGGGTAATCAGAGTCCAAGGAGCACTGTGTTCCTTAAGACCAAATTTAGCCATACAAAAATTAGGTCCGTTCAGATAAAAAATCGTGGTTAGTGGCTAGCTCATCACTTACACGATCACAGACCCAGTACCCAATACGCCCTTAGTCGCCTTTTACGACATGCTAGGCAAGAAATGCAGTTGGTGCATTCTGTTTGTGTTAAATATTGTAGGTAGTAAGTTAAACTGCATAACTTCGCCTGGGAATTGAACCGAATCAAGTATAAAAAAAAAAAACGATAATCGAATGGACCACAATTATTGATTCCACCAAAGTAATGGTATCTTTGAGAAATCACTGGGATCTAATGTCCTAATGGCCTAATGTTGGGAGGCTTAATGTCTCTAGGCTGAGATGGATAGATGGCGCGACAAATAAAAAATTAATTTCAAACTATTTATGAACATACTTGAAACTGCAAAAGTTTTACGACCTCCGTGGTCGAGTGGTCTGTATGCCGGTCTCAAGGCGTCGCCATCTCGAGAGGTTCTGGGTTCGATCGTGGGGGCAAATGTTTGGGTGGTGAATTTTCAGGCATCCAGTCTTGGATGTTTATATATAGTTATATACATTTTGGATATTTATATGAATTTAGTCATCTAGTGTCTGTAACACAAGCAGCATTCGTTGCTTAAAAGGGGGCTAGTTTATAGGTGTAAATGTTTGAAGATATTTATTATTTTATTATTATTGGTTGCGTATTTTAAATCTTGATATTGTATTTTACACGTTTAGATATTTTTCTACTACAGAAGAACCGAATCCATGGTCGGCAAAATCTTCAGATCTAACACCGTTTGATTACTTTTTACGGAGATACTCGATGTTTTGGTGTTAAGAATACAATACGACAACAAGCAGTAGGGTAACCAAGGTATCTTACGGAATTCTCCATACATTTTAATCTGTTCCCAGACAAACTAAATAATTTTAGAAATTCTTTGGATGTAGTTTTTCGTCCTTTGGTCTAGGTCTAAATATTCTAAGTTCTAATATCTTAATATTCTATCTTATTTCATCGTAAGTGTTGACGAGATGTGTTATAGGAGAGAGTGGAAAACGACATGTTGCGTCGACCCCCAATAATAGAATTCGGAACAGGGCAGGACAAAGAATTGTTTACGTTGCATAGTCGTGAAACGTCCTGTATAATAAGGTTAGTCGTATATAAAAGCTCCGTCAAGGCGAATGCGAATAGAAGTGATTTCAAATTCTTTTTGTACACAGATTGAGACAAAATTATAATGTTCAATCTTAGTTTCTTCATTGGTTTAACTTTAACTGGGTGTATCTGTTTAAGTGGTAAGTATGTGTATTTATTGTATTTTTTCAAGTAAAAAATACTAGCTCATTGTACTCAAGAAGAAACTTAAATTGAAATTAACTGATTAAAATAATCACAGTGCGCACTGCAAGATATATTTCTGACAATTAAACAAATGTAAATGTGACAGCATACTAGAGAAAACAAAACTAAATACAAAAAAATTATTTATTTGTATTTATTTTTATATTCTATGAAAAACAGCCACGGTGTTATATTATAATAGAAAAGAGTTTGGTCGAACAAGTAAAATCTAGATAATAAAACTAAGTAAATTAGAAAAAATTTTGAAGAAAATTTTAGTGGTTGCAAATTAGAGTGTTTACGCTAAAGTCGTAATAGATGATATTATTAAATGCCAATTAATTTGTTTAGATGCGGCAAGCAGGACAGACAAATTGCCCGAGTTTTATCGAAGCGACTATACATATAATTTTGAAGCTAAGGGATGGCTGAAATACCACAGGATTCCAGCGACATGGCACGAAGCAAGGCTGCGGTGCAAATATGAGGGTAAGCATATCGACAGCTGTTAATTTGTTTATTTTTCGAACCCGAAACTCAAAATGAATTTAGTTCTATATGGTCCGTACGGACGTACATACTGAACTCTGCAGTACGAATCGTCCGCTGCAGACATTCAAGGCTCAGATACCGACATTTTCGAACTGGTTTGCTTCCTAATACATGTAAAAGAAATATAAAGGTTTCGTTAAAAATCGTTATATTTACCGATATTTTCAAAATAAAGTGCCCATAGTTATATTCAATAACCGCTATTGTACACTATTAATCGTTATTAAAAACTATTTCACACATTTAAACCAGGCTTTGAAAAGATACAGGCAGTGTAAATACGGAGTAATCACAGGTCAGGGACGGGGGTGGTATGTACTAACCGGTCAGTTTCGCTAATACATACATACATATGATCACGGCTATTATCTCCTAAAGGTTAGTTAAAGACTAAGCAAAAGCACCGCCAAAGCAGTCCCTTGCTAGAGTCCGCGCTTCACCAAGCAGTGATTGCACTCAGAGTTACAGGTGGTGAGCCCGTCGCCGCTACAAGTTATTCGATGGTTGCGCAGTTCTATGTCCATTAGTCGCTTTTTACGAGACCCAAGGGGAGAGACGGGTTGTTAATATTCTTTTATTTCGCTAATAGAAGGAAATATTTTCGGTTTCCTTCAAAACATACACGATTGGGCAAAACCGTTTTAAGCCAAATTTTGCTTTAATCTTTGAACCCGTTCCGAGCTTTGCCCTCTAATGCAATGCAGCACTAAACATAGTCTTAATGTTAACTCGAAAGTAAAGTCTGTTCGTCCTAACTTGTCGTCTTTGGTAAACAATCTTGGCACTACTTTTTATTGAAATATCACCATAGAAAATCAACTGTTATCTACATTCAAAAGGTTTTAGTCTGTAATAACATTTTTTTATAAAGCTTGTTGACTTTGTTTTTATATTTTTAAATGATCGATTTCGTAAAAAAGTAGTGCCGTGATTGTTTACCAAGTAGGACAAGTTAGGATGAACTGACTTTAGGAGGACTCATGCTTAAAACTCCATTCCCTAGCTGACTGCCTTATAAGACAGACATAGATATTAATATTTTTAACTCGGAAGACTCGCTTCGATTGAACCAGAGTCGTTCCCATGATAGGGCACGAAAGGTTATATCGGGGAGTTTTAGTGGGCAGCTGAGCGAGTCCCACACACGCCTACCGCCTAGCCAGTAGTAGGTACGGTCCGTAAATAGGATTCTGTTCCCGTAAACAAAAGTAAAAGTATTAATATCCTTACGTATTTCACTTGCAGGAGCGGTTCTTGCATCACCTTTAAATATTGGAATATTAAGGTCTATGTTAGAGACACTGGGTAATAGTACTTACTTAGAGACAGAAGTGATGTTCATTGGAGTTCACGCGACTTTTTCGAAAGGAGATTTTGTTTCAATTGAAGGTATGTGAAAATCACTAATAAACGCTTACCTAGACTGATTCGAGAGAATAGTATAGATAACAATAAACACGCATATTACATCCGTGGCATGCTTGGCTCAACGGCGTATTGGTTAGTACGCTTTAACTTTCGATATCGAAAACAAAGCTACCCTCTCCAAGTTGAGGCCTTGGATGTATGACCAAAACTTTGTGATCTCGAACTCCGTGCTTCGGAAGGCACGTGAAACCGTTGTTCCCGGTTGCTATTGCAACCGTTTCTACCCACCAACCAGCATAAAGCCAGGGTGGTGGGGTTATGGCCCATACTCTTCATGTGTGTCCCCATGGGGAAGGCCTGTGCCCAGCAGAGGACGTGTATAGGCTGAGGATGAGGTTCATCCGTACGAAGCCGGGGTGGGTCGTTAGTATTAACATTATGAATAATCATAAACATTACCAACAGCATTTAAGTAGAGCTTAGAAATTTTATTTGTCAAGTTTTTCAGTTTCAGAAACATCTCGAAAAATTTTAACCACAGTTGGTTGTTAAATATTTCCAACTGTAAGTACTGTAGAGAACGTCATCTGGCATATTGAAAAAAAGGTTTCTTGTTTTTATAATTTCAGTACACAAATCAAGTTGCACGTATACATAGGTATATTCAGTAACCGCAGAATATAATTTTTGGGACTAAAAATAATATAAAGAATATTCTCCAAGACACGGACGACAATTCTACCATACAAAAATAAATACCATTTTTTCAATTTGACAAAAGAACATGCTTCATAACGCTAATAGTTTATTTAACTTATATCATGTTCAATGTTCAAAATCCACACCAAGCATCAAACGATTTTTTTCCTGATTCATTGTCATATTTCTAATTGGTGATTTTTCTCATTCGATACTTTTCTAACTGGTCATATTCCTGAATCATTATATTCCTGATTCTTCATATTCCTAACTCGTCATATCAAGTACATTTACCTGCACAAATTAACGCATATGACTAAATTTTAAGAATGTAACTAATTAGGAAAATACTAATCAAGAACAAATCTTACAAACATCATCCACCATCGCAAAAATTAAACTTTTCGCAGGTATTCCAGTATCAGATATGTCTTTGTTGCGCTATAGTTCAGTATGCCATGAATTTGTAAACCACTTAAGAAATATACCGGAATGTCAGAAGGATTGTATGATGATGGGAAAAGCTGGCGGCGTTCATACCGCTGATTGCAATCTAATGTTGCCTTACATGTGCTATAAGGAAGATTCGCACATAGCTTTGTCTATTTGCGGTGCTAGTAATTTTGGTAAGTAAGGATTTATCCGAAATAAAATGTTGCCCAATAACTAAACATTAAACATATTATTTTAATTAAAATGAAGACAAAGGTACATTTAACGTGATTCACGTGGTCACCGAATGTGTCAAGTCCAAGCCAGCACTATGAAATTTTGTCACATCTCGAATACCACATTTAGTTAATGCAAAACTGTAGCATCCAAAAAATTAAAGACTCCTCCTTAAAGTCTCCAGCAGATCATTTCGCATAAGGTTTTCTAGTTTGAATTTTGTTATTATTTTTATGCATTCTTTGTAAGCTCCATAAATAAATAATCATTACCATAAAAACATAATTTCACAGGATACAAATACGAAGAACGGACTAACAGTTGTTATAAAGTTCATACAATTGGTAGAACGTGGTCAAGGGGGTTTATGACCTGTTTGGGTGAAGGAGCTCACCTGGCAATAATCAACAGTGAACTTGAAGCGCAGGTATTAAGTATAATGTTTTTAACTCCTTGGCGGGTACCGCGACTAACGAGATAGATGTTTCAATCGTGCTTCGTTTTGTGCCCGTTGACGAGTTAAGTATTTTGCTTTGCAGCGGCAAAAAGGCAGCGGTAGCCGAGTTAGGACGGATGGGGCACTACTCGTTCGAGAGGCTGCGAGAATCGCGGGTTCGATCCCACCGCCTAGCCCGTAGAACTGAGTTTGTTTAAAACTTATGTAGTTCATTGTGAATATCGCTTGCCTCACATTGTGCCCGATGCATGGCAACAGGCTCGCCATCTGTTACATGGAGACCTAACATATCTGGCAAAATGTGCGTGTTAACACCTCTGCCTACCCCTTTGGGGTTTATGCGTGATGATATGTTTTATTATGGCTTTGCTATATTTATCGAACTTCGGACCACTAACACTAATAATGAGTCGATTCATCGAATATATTCAAAGTAAAATAAATACTTATTTCTAAACTTAAACTATTTAACGTATAGTATAGACTTCCATTTTAATTTGTTTCAGGTGATTAAAGAACTACTAACCAAATACCCAGCCAACAAGATGCTAGCGGATCATACTTTCGTAGCTAGTATTGGGGCCTTGGATTGGGGAGAACGAGGCTCCTGGTGGACCATACATGGTTAGAATTTTGTTGTTTCTTGTATCAAAAAAATAACTAGTAAAAAATAGTTAATTCCATCCAACAAATTTTCAAGCACGCAGTTACAGCGAGGTCCTGAAAATAGTACACGACTACAAAAATCAGTCTTCATAATTCTAAAAGGAAAAATTGCAACAACGTCTAATATCTCAGTTCGGAGCAAAATCGAAGATCACCAATTCGTCAGAAATAATAACCTAATATATGCTTAAGTTTTTTTTATTCTAAAATAATAATGTCATATCATTTTTCAAAGGTGAAACATTAGAAGAGGCAGGATACTCGTCGTGGGAGAATGGGACGCCGGACAGCAAGGTTCAATACTGCCTAGGAGTGAACCGGTCCGGAAAGCTGAACGACATCTGGTGCAATAACTACACGTTCCCGTTAATTTGCGAGAAAAACCCTATAAATCTTTTTGAGCTTGAAGCGTTACAACAAGTACAATAGTGAACTTTTTTTTTATCCAATGAGTTTTTTTATTCCACCCTCATTCTTCGCCTGCCAAACATTAGAGATGGGACAAGCTCACCCTTGAACAGCCAGCGCCCCATTTACTTTATTCCCAGCATTCGCTCTTCTTTCAATATTACCCTCACATTTTACATCTCTGGTAAAAAAACATCCTATATACACAAAGTTCTCTACTTGCTCTGGCCCGACGGGACTTAAGAGGCCCACAATAAATATCTCGACGAAAGAACTGTCTACATATCTTCGCGCCATATTGCACTGCGTACCTTCCATACATTTTGATGTACAGCGCGCGCGTGGCCGTGCGGCTGAGAAACGATGTTATTCTTGTTGTTAGGTAGGTAAGTCAGAATCGCGTAGTCCACGCGAAAATTGCGGTCGATAAACAAGTACACTAATATAGAAAGGTCCACAAAACAGTTCATCATTAAACATAATTCAGAAGTTACGAAGTACTTGAAAAGTTCAAGATTTTTTGATAAAACTTCCTCGTGATGATTGATAAAACAATAATTTATGTAATTCAGCCTAACGCAAATTGGCTTGAGGATAATTAAGTTTTATTTTATATCAAACTTATTTTTTAAATATTTTACAGTAAAATTGCGATCATTAAATAATACAATGTAAAAAATAAAAAAAAAATGTTATTGACGTTTTTTGTTCATATTTTAAATCTGGGAATGTTTCAATCCAATTAAAAATAAATATTCACACGCGGACATTCAAGGCCTGTTGAGAAATTTCTGAACGATCGGTTGTTGGAAGCATCGAACAGTGCTTTGCAATTTATAGCGAGGATTCGACCATCCTTCTTGGCATAATTTTTTTTTGCAAGTGCTTGAAGATATGTGAACAAATATTATATTTAACTTACTAGGGTTAATGCAAATCGATTGTTCTCAGCCTATATATGTTCCACTACTGGGCACAGGCCTTCCTCATGAGGAAACACATGAGGAGTATGGGTCGTCTTCATCTAGTATCCGTACCAACCCGCATTGGGCCACCGACCACCCGTGGTAGTGTTACGGCCCATACTCCTCATGTGTTTCTCCATGAGGAAGGCCTGTGCCGAGGAGTGGGACGTATATAGGCTGAGAAAAAGTAGTATCCGTAACACAAGCAACATTAGTTACCTATAAATGGGGCTAGTTGATAGGTGTGAATGACTGAACATATTTTGTTTTATTTTTTTATTATAAAATTAAATATTTTGATCGTCATTTATTAAAGAGCAGTTAATACTATATTTTTTCTTGATTCATCGTCGTTACATAAAAACTCTCTTAGACGAAAAAATATTATTGTAACAGAATCAGCTAACAACTTCCTTATTTCGAGGCAGCTTTTGTACTATAGCACATACTTCTATCAAATCTGCAAGAGCCTATCCGCAAATCCACAGTGCAGTTACTTTTTGTTTATCAACGTGTCAAGGTGCTAATCAGCAACATTCGCCAACAAAATGAAATTAAATAAAAAATATGTTGCTTCACATCCTAATAATCAATCGACATTCTCAATATTCTAGTAATTTGATAAACAACAACGGCCAACTATGCAAAAATTAAAAAATAAAAACCGTATAAAGTATTTGAATATTTTTAAAATCTGCGTAGTTAACCAGTTCGATAAAGCATATCAAATGTGCGCGTTGCTTATCACTTTTGGGTATCTTGTTTTGCTTAAAACATGTTCATTTCATTATTCTTAGAAAAACTTAAGATTACTTTAGTATCTACCTAATTAAAACTTAAACAAACATTCAACGTGGCGTTGCTTGTACATGTGCATCATAATGATATTAGAAACTCAATAACACTTAAAACGTTGGAATAATGTTTATCGTCATAATTTCTATCATCGTAATAGGTTATTTGATAATTTCTATAGCCCATTATAATATTGATTTATTCAAATGTGTAATCCTAAAATTATAGATGTACAATTGTTAGTCCTCTTGAAAATACTTAGATGTCTACTTACTTCCCTGTTACAAGGTGTTGTTATACAAGTTTAAGGCACTCCTGAATTTTGTAGTAAACAACAAAACGTACAATGCATTTTATACGTATTCATTAATATTATAAGTAAAGCTAATAATTTTAATTACATACACATCAACGAGCGATAGGAACGCTTACGATATACAGGACGTCCTAAAGCTAGTCGAAAGGAAAATCTTAAGTATTGTACATACTTACAATCACGCCTGTAATCCCCGAAGGGGTGGGCAGAGGCCAAGGAGCACTGTGTTCCTTAAGACCAAATTTAGCGATACAAAAATTAGGTTCGGTCAGATGAAAAATCGTAAAAGAGTAGTAACAAGTGGCTAGCTCATCACCTACACGATCACAGACCCAGTACCCAATACGTCCTTAGTCGCCTTTTACGACATGCTAGGCAAGAAAAGCAGTTGGTGCATTTTTTTTGTGTTAAATATTGTAGGTAGTAAGTTAAACTGCATTACTTCGCCTGGGAATTGAACCGAATCAAGTATAAAAAAATAGACGATAATCGAATGGACCACAATTATTGATTCCACCAAAGTAATAGTATCTTTGAGAAATCACTGGGATCCTTTTTAAGGCTATAGATATACAAATACAGTAGTTCGATACATTGAATCCAGGCAGGAGGTGAACCGACATTCTGGGAAATGTCGCAGGAAATTATTGGATGCAGACAGTGCAGGACCGGACATCATGGAGATCATTGGGGGAGGGGGGAGGGGGGAGGCCTAATGTCCAACAGTGGACGTCTCTAGGCTGAGATGGATAGATGGCGCGACAAATAAAAAAATAATTTCAAACTATTTATGAAGATACTTGAAACTGCAAAAGTTGGTTGCGTATTTCAAATGTTTATATTGTATTTTACACGTTAGATATTTTTCTACTACAGAAGAACCGAATCCATGGTCGACAAAATCTTCAGATCTAACACCGTTTGATTACTTTTTACGGAGATACGCGACGTTTTGGTCTTTAGAATACAATACGACAACAAGCAGTAGGGTAACCAAGGTATCTTACGGAATTGTCCATACATTTTAATCTGTTCCCAGACAAACTAAATAATTTTAGAAAATCTTTGAATAAAGTTTTTCGTCCTTTAGTCTTTTTTCATCTTATTATATCGTAAGTGTTGATGAGATGAGTTATAGGAGAGAGTGGAAAACGATATGTTGCGTCGACTCCCAATAATATAATTCGGAACAGGGCAGGACAAAGAATTGTTTTATCAAAATTCAATATCGTTTATTCAATTTAGATGCGTCTTTGCACCTGCTTATGAACGTCAAAAGCAGTTTACAAATTTTCGTGAAAGCGATAAACTACGCCATCCGTTCACAAAACTACCAGGAGGCCTTGTTCTGAGAAGAACGGGCAAGAAACACAGCAAGTTTCTATTCTCCCTTTACATTGTTTTTCTTTTTTTAAAAAATGTCATAAACTACAACGTCATTGATGTTTTAGAAGAAAAAATAAATAAATTCTGCAGTTTACCACATTATTCATTACAAATGCAAGTAGTCTAAAATAATACATTAATAAAATAAAATTAAGAAATTGAAAAAGTAATATATACAAAACCAGGATAGGTTCACCACTTCACCACTTGCCGTACCATGCAGTCCCAAAGAAAACTTCATTGATTACGCCAATTCTACAAATCAGACAGGCATGAGTTTGACCAGACACCGACAGTGGCACCTGTTCACAGGCATGACACATGAATCAGTCATCGCTTCGCTCAACCATATTTTAGGGAACGTAACGACCCGACGCACGTGTCACCACAGCAGAGTCATTTTAGTGAGCATGACACACCCATGATTTCTGATTATTAAACAACAAAAATTCTAAAGTAATGAAATGATAACTTAGTTCAAAGTGACTGTAGGACACAGAATTTTAGAGCAAGAAAAACATAATTATTGCCACGCATTTTTATACAAACTAGAAACTTTATTAACAGAGCGAATGATACATGTACTAGTGTCTCACACTTTATAGTGGCCATAAACTTAAACGTGTGTCCACACATTCCTATCATCTATATAATCCTGTACTTTATAATATGCCTTTTTCATGAGGATTTTCTTAATATACGGTTTAAACTTGTGCAACGGCAGTTCAGTCACATGATGTGGAATTTTGTTTTAGATTTGTATGCATTTACCCATGAATGAGTGACTAGCTTTATGAAGTCTGAAACCTGGAACGGCAAGCCTATTCCTATGTCTTGTGTTTAAATTGTGATAATCACTGCATTTTAAAAATGTATTAATGTTTTTAAAAACGTACATAATGATCTCATACACATATTGGGACGCAACTGTCAAAATATTTATTTCTTTAAATAATTCCCGAAGGGAATTGCGTGGTTTTAATTTATAAATAAAACGTATTGCTCTTTTTTGTAATACGAAAATATCATGAATCAGCTGCTGTGCCCCATAACAGCAAACCATACGACATAACACTATGAAAGTAGCTAAAATATACAAGTCTCGCTGTTTTAACATCAGACAATAATCTAATCTTTTTTACAACAAAAGCAGCAGAACTGAGTCTTCCCGATAGGGTGTTAATATAAGGTCTCCATTGCAAACGAGAATCTAAGGTGATCCCTAAAAGCACCGTTGAATCCACACATTGTATTACCTCTTCATTAATTTTAATTTCTGTATTGACCTGCTTTACGTTGGGCGTTGGGCGTTACGTTTTATACATTTAGTTATTTTTGGAATTAAATAATAAGTTGTTATAACTAAACCAATACATTACTTTGGAAAGGGTATTGTTCACATCGTCAAAGTCTTCTTTGTTTCTATTTATTTGAAAAATTAGAGATGTATCATCTGCAAATAATACCGTCTCACATAAGTTGTTAACATAAGATGGAAGGTCGTTTATATAAATGAGAAAGAGTAGAGGTCCTAATATCGAACCTTGAGGTACGCCCATTAAAATTGGAGCCCCCGAAGACTCAGTTTTATGTATAATCACTTTTTGTATGTGTTTTTGTTTACGTTGCATAGTCGTGAAACGTCCTGTATAATAAGGTTAGTCGTATATATAAGCTACGTCAAGGCGAATGCGAATAAAAGTGATTTAAAATTCTTTTTGTACACAGATTGAGACAAAATTATAATGTTTGATCTTAGTTTCTTCATTGGTTTAACTATAACTGGATGTATCTGTTTAAGTGGTGAGTATGTGCGTTTATTGTATTTTTTCAGGTAAAAAGTACTAGCTCTTTGTACTCAAAAACTAACTTAAATTGAAATTAACTGATTAAAATAATCACAGTGCGCACTGCAAGATATATTTCTGACAATTAAAAAAATTTAAATGTGACAGCATACTAGAGAAAACAAAACTACAAAAAATGTATTTATTTTTATATTCTATGAAAAACAGCCACGGTGTTATATATTATTATAATAGAAAAGAGTTTGGTCGAACAAGTAATATCTAGATAATAAAACTAAGTAAATTAGAAAAAAAGTTGAATAAAATTTTAGTGTTTGTAAATTAGAGTGTTTACGCTAAAGTCGTAATAGATGACATTATTAAATGCCTATTAATTTGTTCAGATGCGACAAGCAGGACAGACGGATTGAACAAGTTGTATCGAAGCGACTATACATACAATTGTGAAGCTATGGGATGGCTGAAATACCACAGGATTCCAGCGACATGGCACGAAGCAAGGCTGCGGTGCAAATATGAGGGTAAGCATATCGACAGCTGTTAATTTGTTTATTTTTCGAACCCGAAACTCAAAATATTGTGTAATAAAAGCTGCATTTAGTTCTAAATGGTCCGTACGGACGTACATACGGAATTCTGCAGTACGAATCCACTGCAGACATTCAAGGCTCAGATACCGAAATTTTCGAACTGGTTTGCTTCCTAATACATGTAAAAGAAATATAAAGGTTTCGTTAAAAATCGTTATATTTACCGATATTTTCAAAATAAAGTGCCCATAGTTATATTCAATAACCGCTATTGTACACTATTAATCGTAATTAAAAACTATTTCACACATTTATACCAGGCTTAGAAAAGATACAGGCAGTGTAAATGTGTAAATACAGTGTAAATCACAGGCCAGGGACCGGGGTGGTATGTACTAACCGGTTAGTTTCGCTAATACATACATACATATGATCACGGCTATTATCTCCTAAAGGTTAGTTAAAGACTAAGCAAAAGCACCGCAAAAGCAGTCCGTTGCTCGGGTCCGGGCTTCACCAAGCAGTTAAGTCACAAATTAAAATTTGTAACCCCCCCCCTAATTTAATATTTTATTCCACTTTTGATTTGTGTTTTTTTTTGGCGTTATTAATATAAATATTTATTCAAAATTTCAGCTCTCTAGTGCTAACGGTCACCGAGATTATCCGCGGACGGTCAGACAGACAGACATGGCGAAACTATAAGGGTTCCTAGTTTACTACGGAACCCTAAACACAACACACCGTCAGTTCGTCACTGCGGCACAGTCACGACTGCTTACACCCGGAGCGCACCCCGAGGTCGAGGCGCGTAGGTATAACTCGAGTTTCGACCGTTTGTATGAAGTTAAAATTCTGTATATATAATATTACCTTGCCCAAGGGAAGAAACGGGTTGTTAGTATTATTTTATTTCGCTAATAGAAGGAAATATTTTCGGTTTCGTTCAAAACATACACGATTGCGCAAAACCGTTTTAGGCCAAATTTAGCTTTATTCTTTGAACCCGATACAAGCTTTGCCTTCTAATGCAAATATCACAATATAAAATCATTTGTTATCTACATTCAAAAGGTTTAAGTATGTAATAACTTTTTTTATAAAGCTTGTTGTTGTTGTTGACTTTGTTTTTATATTTTAAATGATCGATTTCGTAAAAAAGTAGTGCCGAGATTGTTTACCAAGTAGGACAAGTTAGGATGTCCTGACTTTAGGAGGACACATGCCAAAAACTCCATTCCCTAGCTGACTGCCTTATGAAACATAGATATTAATATGTTTAACTGGGAAGACTCGCATCGATAGAACCAGAGTCGTTCCCATGATAGGGCACGAAAGGTTATATCGGGGAGTTTTAGTAGGCAGCTGAGCGAGTCCCACACACGCCTACCGCCTAGCCAGTAGTACGTACGGTCCGTAAATAGGATTCTGTTCCCGTAAACAAAAGTAAAAGTATTAATATCCTTATATATTTCACTTGCAGGAGCGGTTCTTGCGTCACCATTAAATATTGGAATATTAAAGTCTATGTTAGAGACAATGGGTAATAGTACTTACTTAGAGACAGAAGTGATGTTCATTGGAGTTCACGCGACTTTTTCGAAAGGAGATTTTGTTTCAATTGAAGGTATGTGAAAATCACTAATAAACGCTTACCTAGACTGATTCGAGAGAATAGTATAGATAACAATAAACACGCATATTACATCCGTGGCATGCTTGGCTCAACGGCGTATTGGTTAGTACGCTTTAACTTTCGATATCGAAAACAAAGCTACCCTTTCCAATTTCAGGCCTTGGATGGGTGACCAAAACTTTGTGATCTCGAACTCCGTGCTTCGGAAGGCACGTGAAACCGTTGTTCCGTTCAATCGTTTCTACCCACCAACCTGCATAAAGCCAGGGTGGTGGGGTTATGGCCCATACTCTTCATGTGTGTCCCCATGGGGAAGGCCTGTGCCCAGAAAAGGACGTGTATAGGCTGAGGATGAGGTTCATCCGTACGAAGCCGGGGTGGGTCGTTAGTATTAACATTATGAATAATCATAAACATTACCAACAGCATTTAAGTAGAGCTTAGAAATTTTATTTGTCAAGTTTTTCAGTTTCAGAAACATCTCGAAAAATTTTAACCACAGTTGGTTGTTAAATATTTCCAACTGTAAGTACTGTAGAGAACGACATATGGCATATTGAAAAAAAGGTTTCTTGTTTTTATAATTTCAGTACACAAATCAAGTTGCACGTATACATAGGTATATTCAGTAACCGCAGAATATAATTTTTGGGACTAAAAATAATATAAAGAATATTCTCCAAGACACGGATGACAATTCTACCACACAAAAATAAATACCATTTTTTCAATTTGACAAAAGAACATGCTTCATAACGCTAATAGTTTATTTAACTTATATCATGTTCAATGTTCAAAATCCACACCAAGCATCAAACGATTTTTTCCTGATTCATTGTCATATTTCTAATTGGTGATGTTTCTCATTCGATACTTTTCTAACTGCTCATATTCCTGATTCTTCATATTCCTAACTCGTCATATCAAGTACATTTACCTGCACAAATTCACGTATATGTCTCAATTTTAAGAACGTAGCTAATTAGGAAAAGACGAATCAAGAACAAATCTTACAAACATCATCCACCATCACAAAAATTCAACTTTTCGCAGGTATTCCAGTATCAGATATGTCTTTGTTGCGCTATAGTTCAGTATGCCATGAATTTGTAAACTACTTAAGAAATATACCGGAATGTCAGAAGGATTGTATGATGATGGGAAAAGCTGGCGGCGTTCATACCGCTGATTGCAATCTAATGTTGCCTTACATGTGCTATAAGGAAGATTCGAACATAGTTTTCTCTATTTGCGGTGCTAGTAATTTTGGTGAGTAAGGATTTATCCGAAATAAAATGTTGCTCAATAAATAAATATTAAACATATAATATTATTTTAATTAAAATGAAGACAAAGGTACATTTAACGTGATTCACGTGGTCACCGAATGTGTCAAGTCCAAACCAGCACTAAGAAATTTTGTCACATCTCGAATACCACATTTAGTTAATGCAAAACTGTAGCATCCAAAAAATTTAAGACTCCTCCTTAAAGTCTCCAGCAGATCATTTCGCATAAGGTTTTCTAGTTTGAATTTCGTTATTATTTTTATGCATTCTTTGTAAGCTCCATAAATAAATAATCATTATCATAAAACATAATTTTACAGGATACAAATACGAAGAACGGACTAACAGTTGTTATAAAGTTCATACAATTGGTAGAACGTGGTCAAGGGGGTTTATGACCTGTTTGGGTGAAGGAGCTCACCTGGCAATAATCAACAGTGAACTTGAAGCGCAGGTATTAAGTATAAAGTTTTTAACTCCTTGGCGGGTACCGCGTTTAACGAGATAGATGTTTCAATCGTGCTTCGTTTTGTGCCCGTTGACGAGTTAAGTATTTTGTTTTGCAGCGGCAAAAAGGCAGCGGTAGCCGAGTTAGGACGGATGGGGCACTATTCGTTCGAGAGGCTGCGAGAATCGCGGGTTCGATCCCACCGCCTAGCCCGTAGAGCTGAGTTTGTCTAAAACTTATGTACAATTCATTGTGAATATCGCTTGCCTCACATTTGTGCCCGGTGCATGGCAACAGGCTCGCTATCTGTTACATGGAGGCCTACCCTTTAGGGTATTATGTGTGATGATATGTTTTATTATGTCTTTGCTATATTTATCAAACTTCGGACCACTAACACTAACAATGAATCCATTCATCGAATATATTCAAAACGAAGTTAAATACTTATTTCTAAACTTGGAAGGGTGATCTTTTGAGCTTTGTTAGCCTATTCAACGTATAGTATAGACTTTATTCCATTTTAATTTGTTTCAGGTGATTAAAGAACTACTTGCTAAATACCCAGCCAACAAGATGCTAGCGGATCATACCCACGTAGCTAGTATTGGGGCCTTGGATTGGGGAGAAAGAGGCTCCTGGTGGACCATACATGGTTAGAATTTTGCTGTTTCTAGTATCAAAAAAATAACTAGTAAAAAATGATTAGTTCCATCCAACAAATTTTCAAGCACGCAGTTAAAGCGAGGTCCTGAAAATAGTACACGACTTCAAAAACCAGTCTTCATTCAAGGAAAAATTGCAACAACGTCTAATATCTCAGTTCGGAGCAAAATCGAATATCACCAATTCGTCAGAAATAATAACGTAATATAAGCTTAAGTTTTTTTTATTCTTTAATAATAATGTCATATCATTTTTCAAAGGTGAAACATTAGAAGAGGCAGGATACTCGTCGTGGGAGAATGGGAAGCCGGATAGCAAGATTCAACACTGTGTAGGAGTGAACCGGTCCGGAAAGCTGAACGACATCTGGTGCAATAACTACACGTTCCCGTTAATTTGCGAGAAAATCCCTATAAATGTTCTTGAGCTTGCTGCTGAAGAGTTACAACAAGTACAATAGTGAACTTTTTTTTTATCCAATGAGATTTTTTATTCCACCCTCATTCTTCGCCTGCCAAACATTAGAGATGGGACAAGCTCACCCCTGAACAGCCAGCGCCCCATTTACTTTATTCCCAGCATTCGCTCTTCTTTCAATATTACCATCACATTTTACATCTCTGGTAAAAAAACAACCTATATACACAAAGTTCTCTACTTGCTCTGGCCCGACGGGACTTAAGAGGCCCACTATAAATATCTCGACGAAAGAACTCTCTACGTATCTTCTCGCCATATTTCCTTCCGTACCTTCCATACATTTTGATATAAAGCGCGCGCGTGGCCGTGCGGCTGTGAAACGATGTTATTCTTGATGTTAGGTAGGTGAGTCACGAAACAGTCAGAATCGCGTAGTCAACGCGAAAATTGCGCGATAAACAAGTACACTAATATAGAAAGGTCCACAGAACGGTTCATCATTAAACATAATTCCGAAGTTACGAAGTACTTGAAAAGTTCAAGATTTTTTAATAAAACTTCCTCGTGATGATTGATAACACAAGAATTGATGTAATTAAGCCGAACGCAGATTGGCTTGAGGATAATTAAGTTTTATTTTATATCAAACTTATTTTTTAAATATTTTACAGTTAAATTGCGATCATAAAATAATACAATGTAAAAAATAAAAAATAAATTATTGACGACCTCCGTGGTCGAGTGGTCTGTATGCCGGTCTCAAGGCCATCTCGAGAGGTTCTGGGTTCGATCCCCGGTGGGGGTAAATGTTTATGTGATGAATTTTCAGGCATTTCTTCTCCAGTCTTTTGGATGTTTATAAATATTTACATATTTTCAGGATATTTTTACGTATTTATCTATTAAATATATTTATCCGTCATCTAGTGTCCGTAACACAAGCAGCATTAGTTGCTTAAAATGGGGCTAGTTGATTTATTTATTACTTATTGAAGTTCTTTGTTCATGTTTTAAAAATGGGAATGTTTCAATCCAATTATAAATTAATATTTAACGTTGGGGGTGTCCGCGGACATTCAACGCCTGCCAAGAAACTTCTGAACGATTGGTTGTCGGAAGCATTGCAAGCAGGTTTTGCGAGTGCTTGAAGATAATTGTGAACAAATATTATATTTAACTTACTAGGTTTATTGCAAAAATCAGTATAACCCTCTTAATTTTATAATTTTCATGACATAGATCTGGGAAAGACATTTCCGGAGTTCCAATTTTCAGAATTGGATCTTTAGGTGAACTTTGACGCACCCGATGTTTACGTTTATGGAAGTGTTGTAGAACCCAATATTTGCCACCAACTTGATCGTTTTTTTTTCTATATACGAGTACGCTCAATCGCTTCCGAGATAAATGGACTATATTAGGTTTATGCATAAGGTGAAAAAAGTGTTAAAAAAGCTTGTATGCGTTTGACGATAAGTTAAATAAGTCAAAATCAATATTTAAAAAAATCTTTGCATAAAATTGCTTGAAGGTTGACCCTGTTAAGATGCAATTACTTAGTTCCATAGGAACTCTGGAAAAAAGAAATATTTGACGAGTCGAATCAAAAAATTTATTTATGAAAAAATTTTCCTCCTGATGTTGAAACATTATGTGCAGTAATATTTATTATCAAATGAGGAAAGTGGACCTATGGTTCTGGGGAGCAAATATAAAACACAAATAGTTAGTAAGTATTTATGGATAGATAGAAAATTCCAACTTGAATTGGTCACATTTCGTCATTCATTAAGAGAACGCGTTTGACAATAAGCTAATTATGTGAAAGCCAATCTTAAAAAAACTTTCTTTGCATAAATTTCCTTTGATACATTATTTCCCAAGGTGTTGGCTTTGTGAAGATGGATTTACTTAGTTCCAAATAAGCCTTGGAAAAAATAATTTGGCGAGTCTATTCAAAAATTTAATTTGATGAGAATTTTTTATATTGATATTCAAATAATATGTGGAGTAATAATCGAAGTTATATGAAATGGGAAAAGTTGATCGACAGTTCTAGAGATTAGTTATGGAAATCAAATTATGCTATTATTACGAGTCTGAGTTACGATTCTTCTTGGTTTTTCATCCTTGTCTAGCTTAACGCAGCCTTGAGTGCGCGTGTATCGCCCATGTTCCAACTGTATTCGCTATGTTTTGGATACATTTGCTTTCTGACAATGTTTACTGAGATATCGAGTGAATGTTGTGTTTTACTCAAGACCGTGTAAACGATATCAAGATTGCTTTATTGCTTATTTGTTTAAGCGTGTCTATATGAAATTTGTATAATGAGTGAATATATAGAGTAAATAAAGTTGTTAAAATTATGTTAAGGTCTTACCGTGTTATTCATAAAAATATTAAAGGCTTATTAAACCTATTTTAGTGAAAAAGTGATTTGTCACTTTCTTTCTAATTTAGATTTGTGTTCGGAGAAGAAAACAAAACACTCTGTAACTAAATAGGTTTATTAAGCCTTTAATATTTTTTATGAATGACACGGTTAATATTTTGAGATATTCCTCGAAGCGCACTTATGATTAACTTTTCAAAAGAGTAAAAGTGGTTAACTATTATTTGGCCCACCTTACCGAGAACACTGAGCGCTGTCAGTTAGCGTAGCTATAAAACATCCCAAAATGTGAATAGACTCATTCAGTATCTGAAGGCCTAGCACGGGCCGGAGAGAAAAAGTCCCCGGAGACAAAATTACTCATTGCCTCTCGCTTCCGCGCGAACGAAGAAGCGAGAGGCAATGACGATTTTTGTCTCTGGGGACTTTTTCTCTCCGGCCCGTGCTAGGCCTACTGCTCTCTCTATTAATATAACATAACATATCATTCGGTTATGTATATGTGTTAACGCCCACATTTCGCCAGATATGTTTAGAGTCCATTTAACAAGTGGCGAAACTGATGCCATGCACCGGGCACAATATGAGGCAAGCGATATTCATAAGTCTTATTCTAAGTCAGTGGTATTGGCGGTGGGACCAAACCCGCGAGTCCCGAGGCCTCTCGAACGAGTAGTGCCCCATTCATCCTGGTTTGGCCACATCTGCGTCTCTCCTTTACAATACTTAAAGTTCTTCGTTGTGCCTGGTGCATTCAACCCTATGTATTCATGATTTGAATAGAGACCGTCAAATAAAAGGCCAAACGGTATATATTGGTATAATAATATATTCACCGAAATTGCCCTCGACTCGAGTAAAATATAGGTACGCGTACCCCATTAATTTTATCTTTCAGCTACGAATGTAAAGAATAAAATTTATTTCAGTTTTTATGGTAAGAAAATGGCTAATAAATTCGTTTTTCAATGGTATATTGCTAGGTTATTAATAATATGCTTAATTCATATAACAATAAATAAACATTTTCAACACTAACAGCTGTCAACTACAATATATATATATATATATATATACAGCTACTTCTGTTGTTGATCTCTTGACATCCTTTTGGTCTTAATTTAACCTGCTCTAAATTTTTTTATAACATAATATATCATTGAGGGCCTGTTCCATAATCGTTATGTAAAGTTCTAATTAAGCTACTTAGAACATAACTGCAAAGTAAACACCCATCTTGCGTTTCATAATTTCTGAGTAAGGCTAATCACCACAATAACCGAAACGTACAGCACGCTATTGGAGGAATATAAATAAGTATCAATCACATAGTATTTAGTACAAGGGTCCGAAATATACCAAGTTCGATAAATATAAATAAGGTACTGCTGTAGAAATTCAATTTAAATATGTTTTATTTTTACTTTTTTTTCATCTGCTAAAAACGCTGTCTACCATGTTAGTGAAATTTGTTGAGTAACTATTCATGTAAACAATTACTACGCATGGACAAAATTATCCGTTAAACGCCAGTGGCAACCAATCATGCATAACTGTCGGCTATGTCACGCATGCGTATTGAATTTTTTACAATAATCGTGACGCTACGGCACAGATATTTCATAGACCATCAGGACCGAAGGCGTTTTTGACATTTCAGCAAAAACGGAATTTATAATTTATTGTGTTATAGGCTTCAGAAAAAAATTGTATTAATTTTTATGGTGATGGCTATCAATAACTAATACAATTTAAAAAAGGGTCAACTAGCCTATTATGACTTTACTTATCGATTGTGAAACAGGCCCTAAGTCTATATTCCCGTAGGGCTAAACAGAGATGTCAGCTCCCACATTTCGCTTTATAATAAAATTATGTTAGATCCTCGGGGCGAACTTCACCAGGGTATCGCCACCTCAGCCTGTTAATTATTATAAAGTGTAATTTCCAAGTCACAGCAATATTCATTAATTTGTCATTTATTGCATGGATAGGACTACTCATACTTAAAACAATGTCCATTTGGAAAAGCATGGCTAATGAAGGCAGTCGCGACATTTCCTGTAATAATAATTAGGTATTTAATAAATATTATGACTCCAGAGAAAATGCAATACATTTCGCAGTAACTCATTCTTAATTTATTATTGATAAAGCTTTCTAAGTACACAAAAATTAAATATATCTCCGAGCATATCCAGTCCCAGGTGAGTTGGAAGAAACCCATAGCAATTAGCCTTACCAGTTGTATTCTTTTCTTCCTGTGTTTATTGTATACAATAAATAATTAAATATCTAATTCTTTCCTTTACGAAAGATTGTGAAATCGGCACTTTTTCGTAAACACTAAAAGTGTTTTATCGTCCTCAGCCTATATACGCCCCACTGCTGGGACAGACCTTCATCATGGAGAAACACACATGAGGATATGGGCCGTAACACCACCACGCTGGCCCAATGCGGGTAGGTGTTTTATATGTTATGACAAAGATTTGACAAACGAGTTTAAAGTGAGTGAATCTCTTCCTCACACGCTATTCAAGCTCAACTGAATACATTTTAACGAAATCGTTTCAGTAAGTCGAATAAATTGTTACTGACAAGAGTAAAGAAATTTCAACAATAACCATAAATTTGCTCGTATTACTGTTCCTTATAAGGATATATCGTTATACCAAAAAATACGGGACCTCACAAATGGAGTTCATGGCTACACCTGAGTTGTTCTAAGTGATAAGAGCTTCCCATCTGTAAGAGAATCACCAGACGCTTGTTCTAAGTTAGATGAAGTTAGCGATAATGAACTCAAACAAGAGCTAAATTAATTTTGTAGAAAATATTGATGAAAAAAGAGAACAAGGTGTCATTAAGTAAGACTCTGTGAAATAGGGACTTTATTAGGTAATAGACAGGCATAAGCTTAATTTCGCTACTTTTAAAAATAAGTAAATGTTGAGCTGACTAGTGATAGAGGACAGCGGACGATGAAAACATTGTGATGATCTCTTTCTTAAAAGATTTTAATTAGACTTGTAAGTATTTGTGAAGAATACGAGTATGCCATAATTGATTTAGAGTACAGTGTTCTGGCAATGTCCTAAAAAACAGTTACATTACTTACTAATAGAGCAGGCGCTGAGGGATATTGAGTATGCAAAATATGAGGACCGCATTCTGTAAATAGATTTGTAAGTACTCGGAAATGCTTGCAGATTATGATTCTGGATGTCGTCAGGAGATTTCTTGGTCCATTTTTTATTGGATTCCAGGATATCGAGTAAATTCAAGTAAATCGATTCGAAACATAGCGCTATAGTTACTTATATTCAGTTAAAAAATACTTATTCAACGATATAACACACAGCTATTGGAAGGTGGCACCAGGATCACACAAGACGTATAAATTCTGTTTAATAAAGAATTACTCTGAACGGACTAAGATTGCTAGGAATTGCTATTTCGATAATCTTTTTTTTCCCCTACAGGACAGGCTGGACCTAGTGTGGGGGCTAGCTTATAGTTATGATGTATCTTTCCTTCCTGGTAATAATTTTTTATTTTTATTTTTGTATTTATTTTAGGCGCCAAAGATTTATCTATTTACAGAACGCGGCCCTCATATTTTGCACACTCAGTATCCTATGGCGCATGCTCTATAAACAGTGGAAAGACGTACAGTATGAAGGGAACAATTTTGTCGTTAGTTATTAAGTCCTTTTGCTCAATGCATGTATGAAAGTTGGGCAGGTGTTGATACGGACATTCTACTCAAACAGGAAAGTAAGTGGTACTATGTATCAGGCTTAGATTATACTGTAGCGAACTCTTTGCTACACACGCGCACACTTGGGACTGAGAAAAAAAAATATAATTTGAATTTAAATATTTTAACTATAAGCCACAAGAAGATCCCGTCGGTACCTTGGGCTTGTTTGTTCGTTCGTGTACCTATTATTAAAAAAAACCCTCTTATTTCAATCATTATATTTTTTTGACATTACCTACTGTTTTTAGTCAGAGACTAGGCAAAGGCACCGCAAAAGCAGTCCACTGCCATAGACCGCGCTTCACAAAGCAGTGACTGCGCATGTGCTCAGCGTGACAGGTGGTGAGTCCATCGCCGTTATAAGCTATCGGATGTTGTGTTCTATTTCCATTAGTCGCCTTTTACGACACCTAAGGGATGAGATGGGTTGGTGTTTTTTTTTTTTAATGAGCCGCTACCACACGACTCATTTCTGTTTTTACGCTCAAACATTATTATTAATTTTAGCTAAAAGCCTTATTATCATTGTCCGCTTCCTCCAAAGGAAAGTACCAAGCGATTAACTTAATTATTCATGGAATTTCGTAAGGTGCACGGGTTGTAGTTGTCAGGCGATCTTTGAAGATGGCAACACCAGATGGATAGGCAACTTCACGCTCGTTTTGTCAATTTACATTAAGCCAAGTTTCAAAAGCTAGTACAACCTTTGCCTCGTACAACGGTGTACCTAATACGTCTTGTCAATTGTAACAATTCAGGTGTTCAAGTTTACCACCCAGAAATAAAATTTTGAATCAAAAGTAAGTAAACATCTCATACCTCCTTTGTGGCTCAATAGATGGCGTTCAGCGCAATTACATCACGGTAGCGCTTGGTCACGCCCATAGATTTATAATGGGAAGTAATTATTTGGGCAGCCATTTAATTATTTGGTCAGCAACAAAATGGACAGCTGAAAAAACATTAGGGCAGGATACAAATATTTTGGCAGCAATATAATTATTTGGACAGCAAAATCATTATTTGGTAAGCAGAATAATTATTAGGTCAGGAAAATAATTAGTTGAGCTGCGAAATAATTATTTGGGGCGCTATTGTTACCGAAAATGTATAAAATCTTGGATCAATGAGAGATCAATTATCATTTCCTAGGAAATGCCTTCTGTTAGATATTATGTTGAGGATATTTTTTATGACTCTTAATAACAATGTTTGTGTCATCAAAATATAATATTAAACAATTCAGTAGCAGAGAAAACATTTGATTTGCTGACCAAATATTTATTTTGCTGTAAAATTTGAAATATCTTGCTGCTGCCCATAAGTTGCTGCCCAAATAGTTATTTTGATGACCAATTTATACATATTTGCTGCTCATAGGTTGCTGATCAAATAGTTATTTTAGCTGACCAATTGAATATTTTGCTGACTGTTTAAATAACAATCATTTAGAATTTATTTCACGCCCATGCAACTTCGCTGAGGTGGAGCATCAAGAATTCCGTGCACCTTGACACAGGTTCGCCGAGATTTATAAAAAACATCGACTACAAAATGTCTATGAATGAAAAGTTAAGGAAGAAAAATTTCCTCATTCGGATAACCAATCTGTTGTCACGCTCTTTTATTGAACTGATAAAGTTGTAAATGACATTTACAATTTTAATCATACATTTACATTTTACTCATAAAATTACATTTGTTTTAATATAAAAAAGTTGTGTGGAAATGTGTGGAGACCGCGACTCGGCAAACGCAGTGTGGGTCGCCTTGTGACAAGATGGGATGACGATATTGGTAGGTTGTCTGGAGTGGGCTGGATGAGAACGGCCGAGAGCGGTGGCGTGCATTAGCGGAGACCAATGTCTAGCAGTGGACGAGCAGAGGTTGTTGATGATGATGATAAAAAAGTATGCAGATATCACTAGAATTTGGAGGTTTTATTTAGCCAAAAGGAAAGAAGCCGACGAAAGAAGACTACTTGTCGCTCTGTTGTCGCCACGTTGTCGCTAACGCAATCAGTAGGACCTACAATTTCAGGTAAACCAATATGGACCCCAATTAACATCTAGTAAGAATTGTTTATACATACAACTGTAACATTTTAAAATATTTTATAAACTCTACTTTTTACACGTTAAAATTGGTCCAGCCATTTCGGAGATTAGGCCGTACAAACAACAGAGAAACAAAAGATATAATTTTTTTTTGTATTTTCCCTCTTTTACATCCCCTTGACTTGATTTTAAGCATTTTTTCTATGTACAGATATTCGAGCTCCACAGTTTTATTATATGTATAGATTGTTGTAAGTTTTGTGTTATTTATCGACAACTGTAGGTTGGTATCAAATTTCCACGTCAACCAATTTTCAGCACCTTGAAGTTTTTCAATGATATGACGGTCTTTTTTATAAAATAAACTAGCCATAATAATAGAAAACTAAGGCCCAATTGCACGATTAAGAGTTAGCGCCTAACCCAGGGTTAGGTGCTAACTCTAGACAGCGCAAGTGGGCCTAATAATATTAAAATGCCCATAACCTATTAAAACAAGGGCTGATGACAGAAGTACTTTTATTTATCAATCAAAATTTAAAAATTTACAGTAATTTAGATATACTACTTTAAAGAGTTTGCATATATTTAACAGATATAAATTATGTCATATTTGTTTATTAAAAGTTTCGACATGACCATTTTGTTCCACTATTTTTGAATCTCTTATAAAATGTATTAAGTTATAAAAATGGACCCATAAATTTAAGAGACGTCCCATCTATCCGTTCGTCGTAAGATATCATCGGAAACATAAAATGGCACCTATTACGCGTGATATCATGGACCGACTTTCACTGTGTATGAAAGGCTATAATAATAATATAACAAACAAACGATATTATATAAGAAATATCGTGTAATGTCCAACATTTTATTTTTACAGCACATGACCGGTAGTAAACAATGATAACTATCCGAAACTACACGTGTAACCCATATTGTAGGTCATAACAGAGTATCTATAACTATTATTTTCCTTACATTATCACATTATCTTTATCAGATATCTAAGACTAGGTATGCTTTTCATTAAAACACGACAGGAAATATTAGGTCCTTACATATGAAATTGGCGTTTAGTATGGAGATTTTGGGGAATTCTGAATTTTCCATACTAACATTTTTTCAGTTTTCTTCACAACGACAAATCCAAAGATAATAATATTTGGCATGTATCATTGGACAAGCTTTAGCTATATGTGCGATATCATACTTCTTAAAAAATATTTATCTTTTTTATGTGAATGCAAATCAAATTATGTATTCGGAAGGCACTGAAAAGGAGTTGTCTCCGTGTCCAATTTAACACAATAAAACTTACAACGAATTATCAAAACAAATCAAAAGAGTTCGAAAATATGGTCTATTTTTAGAGGAGGTAATTATTTTTTAAGAATACTCTGAAACTTAATAGTTACGAACAAAATACTAAGAGAGAAGAATAACACCAATTTCATAGGTAAGGATCCAATATAATACGTTTTCTTTTTGAGCTGTTTCTTAAGAAAAAGCTTAAATAAGCCAGCGATAGCTTAGTTGGGTAAACAGCAATGTACGTGCAAGAGGTCGTGAATATTACTTGCCTAACATTGTGAATTTGTGACCGGTGCAATTCATGATAAATAACACTTTGTAGGCACCTACAGTTGCGGCACGCTATGACGGCCGTTTTGACGTTTGCTCACTCATGAAGTTTCGTAATATTTACATTTGAAGAAGCGAATTCCTGTTCATTATTGTCAATAGTGACGTGCAGTTAGTCATAAAATTTATCGAAAATATAATTTTAGTATACAAAATGTATTTATTACATTGATTGCTAAACTATATACATAAGGGTCACGCGAACATTTATTAAGCTATTGCATAGCTTCTATCGCGGGCCTTGAGCGCGGGGACCGAATCCAGAAATTCCGTAACGAAAAAACCTCACGCTCCCCACTCCGATGCACAAGGAGGTGTGGCTTGAAGGCCGTGCATCGTCTAACGTCGTTTCAGTTCGGCAGTCTTCGACACGGCGTTGTGTGCGTGCGATTAGACGTATTGTACGACTCTACGAAACTCGCACGAATCGAGACGAGCTGCTCCGAAATCGGACGAATACATAAGCAGCTGATTATGAGAAAAAAAAATATATTAAAAAAAAATATTTTAAACAATATTAACTTTTTTTATTTATTTAATAATAGAAAAATTTGTTTTCTTATCGGTCACCACGCTCAAAAAGTGTAACTTGAATTAATATCAAAGAATAAGAAATACTGCATGAATAAAATAAATAAATAAAATTATAATTGCATAAGTTGATACAAAATGCTATGCAATAGCTTTACCGCGGCAGTCCCCGAGTGCCACACGTCTTTTTTTTTTATTACTTTTATAAGATTATAATTATTGGTGTACTTATTTACCATACAACTCGGCATTTGTTTTTCGAATATCAAAATTTTTAAAAATGAAATATAATACGATTGTCCCTTATGATCGCACAACTACTAGTTTCTTTCGAGAATAAATTGGCATTTCCCTTCACAATTGTTATATGTCAAAACGGCTATCATAGCGTGCCGCAACTATAATAGGCTAGTTGACTCATATCAAAAGTAATGAAAATAATGTGTCATTCATATAGTATTTAATACAAGGGTCCGAAATATACCAAGTTCTTATATAAATAAGGGATTGCTGCAGAAATTCAATTTAAATATGTTTTATTTTTACCTATGCCAAAAACGCTATCCACCATGTTCGTGATATTAGTTGAGTAACGCTTCATGTAAACAATTACTACGCATGGTCAAATCCGTCCAACGTCAGTCGCAACCAATCAACCATAACTGTCGGCTATGTTACGCATGCGTATTGAATTGTTTACAATAATCGTGATGCTCCGGCACAGATAATTTATAGACCATCGGACCTAATGCGTTTTTGACATTCAAGCAAAAACGTAATTTACAATTTAAAATTTATTGTGTTATAGGCTTCAGAAAAATATTGTATTATTTTTTTTTTTTTTATTATTTGCGGCCCAATAAAAAATGGGTCAACTAGCCTATTATACCATACCTACTATTATTTACATTTTAAAGATCTGCTGCCCCAGTCTGTAACGTAATGATGACATATCAATATTGATTTAACGCAACGTCAAATTTAATGTCTTTTGATAATAAAAAAATGTGTTTGAAATGACAGAAATCCAAGTCACATCCATTGAAATTTGGTTAGAGAGTAGGGCAGCAGATTATTAAAAAAAAAAACAGAAAAGGACACACTGAAATCAATGTTCTGCACCTCACTTGGAATACAGTGAGAAAACCCACCTATTTATCAGTTACATGATACCAACCGGCGCAAATATTACGCTGGGTTGCATTGATTTGTAGCACACTCTGTCTGTAATCCGAGCGTGAAGCATATACGTGGGATGTGAAATCTTTTCTTAACAGATAATGGACTTTTCTCCGAAGGGTGTAGGTCTACATTTCACGAATAGTATTTAGGTAATGTTTGTTGTCAATGTAAGGTATTATGATATGAGGTCCTTACCTATGAAATTGGTGTTTTGTATGGAGATTTTGGAGATGTCTGCATTTTACATACTAACATTTTATCAGTTTTCTTCATAACGACAAATCCCGAGATAATAATATTTGGCATGTATCATTAGACAAGCTTTAGCAATATGTGTGTGAACACGCTTGATAAAAATTATTCATCGTTTTTATGTTAATGCAAATCAAATGATGTATTCGGGAGGCAGTTAAAAATAATTGTCTTTGTGTCTAATTTTAACACAATTAAACTTACAAAAAATTATCAAATTAAATAATACGAGCTCAAATATATGGTCTATTTTTAGAAGAGGCAATTATTTTATAAGAATGTTCTGAAACTTAATAGTTACGGACAAATTGCTAAGACAGAATAAAAACACCAATTTCATAGGTAAGGACCCAATATTTTACATAAATCTTAACCTCTATGTTATCCTTATTTTCACCTGTGTGAAATTTACTGCGTTTATAACACTGTTTCATTTGATGAAAAGTTTTTTTTTAAAGTGAAACTAACTTACAAATTGCCTGCGACGCATACGTCCTCAGAATATATCCGTTTCACTGCTGGGCACAGTTCTTCCTCATGGAGAAACACATGAGCAGTATGGGCCCTAAAACCACCACGGGGGCACAATGCTGGTGGGTTGCAATAGCGACCGGGATCGGCCTAACGTGCCCTCCGAAACACAGAGGAGTTTGAGATCACAAAGATTAGGTCACTCATCCAAGGCCTGACCATGGCGATGGTACCTTTGTTTTCGATATCGAAAGCCAAACGTAACCACTACGCCACCGAGCTCCTCAACCGATAGATTTAATCAAAACCTAAAATTAAGTCCCTATAATATGTATTATCCTGTATGTATTGTCACGCCAAGGTATCATTATTTTAAGTGTGTTTAAAATTAATGTCCCGTAAAGGCAAACAGACTCAGATAAGTTTATTAGAGGAATCAATTACGTTTGTTCAGCATTTAAGGGACTTCTTGCTCCAGATTTCATGAGAAGACCTACAAATCTATTGTTGTTGTTACTTCAGTTATATTGTGTTGAGACTCGGTCACATTAGGTTTATTATGTTACTAATAGCAATAATTATGTGGCTGGGTAAGATGTGAAATTAATATTGGACCTTACGTCTTAAAAGATACGATTTCAAATTGTTTAGCTATCAATGGATAGAATGTTACTAACTACCCATCATAATTGAAAATACTTTATGGAAGGTCTAAAATGTTAAAGCTGAAATCATTCAACAATGGTGAGGGTTGAATGTTAAAAAATTTTTTAACTATATTTTTATTAGCTCACTTTCTTGTTTGTCCTTTTGTCTCTTTGTTTGTACGGTTGGTTGTTTATAACTAAATTTTGAGGCACTTCCGGACTAGCTATCGGGTTGAAACTTTGGGAATAGTTTAGAACCCGGTGACAAAGAAAGAAACTTGCAACTACTTTCAACTTTCTACGAAAGGTCAAAATTTCAGCTTTCAGGTTTTGTATACAGATTGGTGACTACGCACAGCACCATCTACGGATTGAAGTTAAATCGCCAATTAATAGATAGTGTTGTGATAGATCGCCATCTATTGATTGGTGTTTTAACACAGTGCTGTGCTTAGTGTAGTTTAAAAGGATAAAATTATAATATTGGATTAAAAATCTGAAAATACCAAGTTTTTAAACAGAGTAAAATAATGCATGCATTGTTCGTAAGTTGTAATTGCAAAGATGCGACCCCATGTTCTGAGTGACCCCTCATTCGGCCCCGTATGTTTATTTTTTTTCAATAAATTAGGTATTACGACGATTGATCGATCAAAAAACGACGTCATATGCTTCCATACTGGTAAAAGAACCTTCTTGTTCCTGAAAACTGCTATCACATTTACAAAACTTTTAATAATATTCCTAAAATAAATTTTGTTAAACGTTGAAATAAGGATACTAACATTCTGAAAAGTGCTAGGTGAAAGTATCTAATTACATTATCACGCTGACATCACATTCAAAATGTAAAATGGCTTGTTGTTTACGCTTATTAACTTTTAAAAATACCTCTAATGGTGCACGTTATCTCGCAGCACCACGAAGGTGTAATAATGAAAATTCCTCTAGATGATACGAATTTATAATTTCATCTAGTTTTACAGGATAAGTATAAAATTCACCGTTGAAGTGAGCGTTGGGTGGAATATTCTGTATTCTCTTTAATAAATTTGAATTGCATATTGAATTTGGACTTGTCGTCTGACTTTTTCTGAATTTCCAGGTTTCCAAGTCTGTAGCGGACACTGAAAAATTTTCATCGTCCACGATGCAAATTTTAAAACCAGCTTTTTATTTTAAGTGCAAGTGCAATGTAATTCTAGAATAAAATATATTTAGCTATCGCTTAAAACAGTAAATACATTCCTAGAAGCGTTAAAGCGGGTATTGATAAAGTCAAGCTATGATCGATTCCTAAATCAAGCAGGGCACGCAAACAAATCCTTAATAATTTCCCAATTATGAAGTTACCATGAATTACATGACTCAGAAAATTGTGAAGTGAGATTAAACATAATTGGAGAAAAGCACACCATAAAGAAGTAATACGTCAGACTGCGATGTATATCTAATAAAGTTATAATTATATACACATATAGATGTTAGATACCACGATGGCTATATCCCCGAAAGGGTTGGCAGAAATACATTTTTTTAGAAAGCGATCAAATACTTTTACTAATTTTCAGCGCTATTTACTACACTGAAAGCTAGCAAGATAAATATAATATTTATACTGTTTTTATTATTGTAATAATCTATTGTTTTGATTTTAATTGGGAAATCTTGTCTGTATTTGTATAAATATGTATATATATAAATACACACCCATATTTAAACCCAAGGACATATGTTATTCTTCCTGAGCCTATTACACATCGTACTGTTGGGCACAGGCCTTTCTCATGGAGAAACACATGAGGAGATTTCGATACAAATTTTGTCTTATTTAAATAAGAGTCAGGGTCTTCGATTATTATATTAAAGAAGACAAAATAAGTATCAAAAACAAATAATTAAAAAAAATATATTTTTTAAAGAAACAACCTGCCTGCCTGCAACAACAATACAAAGAAACGTGACATTTAATGATCATAATAAAAATAATTTAATAAACGTTTGGTTAAGTGCCGATTTGCGAAATTCGCTGACCTCACACTGTGCCCGGTGCATGGTAACAGAATCACCTTTTGTTACACGAGAAATTGTACATATTTAAATTAGGCGCTTACACTTATGCCTACCCCTTCGGGAAAAAGGGCGTGATTGTTACGTTTTGATTAAAATGTATGCAAATTTTAACTTTTCTCATGAAAAAGTATTTTCTCAATACACAGACATATATGCTATAGTTTTTCTTGCAGAGATGAGCCTTTATTTACGCCTTTTGTAATAAAGTATCGCCTTTTGTAATAAAGTAAAGTATTACGCTGTTTCACAAGATGGCGTCTATTCAAATACTGTTTATGGTTCGTAAATGTCCCTAGTCAATCCTGCTCGATAAATCATTGCGAGGGTACGTTAAAGAGCGGCTTTACAGCAAAATGAACCGTTCGCAATGGTTTAATCTTAAAATATAAAGAAAAGTTTTGTGTTGAACCACTATAGGCAGAACTATGAAATAATATATGTTCTCTAAAAATTTGATAGTAGTTATAACTATACTCGTCATCAGCCTATATACGTCCCACTGCTGGGACAGGCCTTCCTCATGGAGAAACACATGAAGATTATGGGCCGTAACACCACCACGCTGGCCCAATGCGGGTTGGTGGGTAGTGTAGCTTAGTTTGTGGGTAGGGTAGCTGTTACAAATGCGACCGAGACCAACGGCTTAACGTGCCTTCCGAAGCACGGAGGAGCTCGAGATCACAGAGTCTTGGTCACCCATTCACGGCCTGACCATGGCGAAGGTAGCTTTGTTTACGATTGAAGCCAAAGCGCACTGACCACTACGCCACCGAGCTCCTCCAACGAGTAAAAACTATAAGAACAACACAAAACAGCCCTATTTCTACATATAGTTTCTTAGAGAGAAGTGAAAACGATATGCACCTTCGGTCTGACTAGTAAAAGTCGTCGTTGTCATCAGCTTATCTTGTTATACTTCCCACTGGGCTCAGGCCTTCCTTTAAAGAGAAACATAAAAATATGTTATGAGGAGTATGAGCCGTAACACCACCACGCTGGCGAATATCTAACTCGAGCGCTAACACCTACAAGCGTAATGATTTTAACTATGTTATTTTTGTTAACTTCTAAAATGTTTATCAAAATATGTATACGTGTGTTTTCATCGCGCACGTCAATTCAAATAGTAAGCATGATTGATGGCTGTTAAAACCTGCCAATAAGAGGACATAGACTATGCTTAGCGTTTAAAAAAAATATCCGAAGGTACTGAACAAGGATCTATAATCAATTAGTGTAATTGATTACCATAGGCCTAAGAAATAGATGGTACAGAAATCGTACAATCACGTACTTGTTTCTATGTTAGAAAGTACCTTGTCACTTATACATCACTAATGTCTACTGGCACAAAAGCAAACATTTTACAAAAATGTTAAAATGACAAAGCATAGATATTGGGCGATTAAATCATTCGACTTTAGACTCTATCTTAAGGCGTTAAGAGCGAAGCTACTCGCCATCATAAAATGCAACAAGTATACTAAAACGGGTACATCTTATAGCTTGTGTATAATATGTCAATTGTCTTATATAACAACCTACCGTCTTGGTTAAAAAGTTAAGAGCGGAAAGAATTCAAAACGAAACTGACTAAATGGCTTATTGACAAATGTTATTACAATATTACTGAATTTCTTAACATGCAAACATAATTTTCTTTTCTGATTGATCAATAGATAATATATGCATGCAATGCTAAATTGTTCAATAAATGTTAGCAAGCGTGTATTCATTTTATTATCTGAAATTTTTTTTTTTGGAAATTTGCTTGCCAAGTTGGATACGCAGACCAGATGTAAATGTAAGACCTACTTGTTATCAAACTGTATCTATGCAAATAATAAATAAATAAATAAATATCTTCAAACATTCACACCTATCAACTAGCCCCGTTTTAAGCAACTAATGCTGCTTGTGTTACGGACACTAGATAACGGATAAATATATTTAATAGATATACATATAAATATCCTGAATATATATAAATATATATAAACATCCAAGACTGGAGAACAAATGCTTGAAAATTCATCAACCACATTTGCCCCCACCGGGGATCGAACCCAGAACCTCTCGAGATGGCGACTAATGTGCTTCTTTTAAAAGCGTGGTGATATGATATGTATGTATGATGTAATATTTATTTAGTAAGAAATATTAATAAGTAATTAGTAATGAAAAAATGTTAAAGCATCTCGTCTAGTTTTTCCCATAGATCAAAATTTTTTTATGATCAAATGATCAAAATGCTTTAAAATTTAATTAAAAAAATGTGTGTTAAAAAAAATATTTATTCATTGCTGTAGTGTATAATAATAACTCTATGGTAGATTTGCAATCAGTAACATGTGTGGTGTTGCGCAATACAAAACATTGGCCTGGATCGTTTTATCTTAACCAAGTATATACGGTTAGTTAGCTCGTGGCCACTCAGCGCTTAATACAAGTATTCCATGGTATCCATTCGACATTAATTGTTTCAGAAAATCCGGTCAGTAAAACATGGATAAGGCTGGGGAATATCGGGTGTATAAGAGGTTCGAGAGGACAAAACCAGATGGTACTATCGTCAAATTGCGATTACAGGACATGCCGGAAGAGAATCTTCCAGATGTTGTAGATTTGACTATGAACCACTTTCTCGTGGATGAGCCAGTTCACCGATCAACAGGTAACATAATCATGTTTATTTTATTAAGTACAAGCGACCTGCCCCTGCTTTGCAACGGGTGCAATGCCGATGAGTGTATTATAATTATATTACTAGCTGTTGCCCGCGACTTCGTCTGCGGTTACTATGGTCTTTTGACTATCCCACGGAACCCTTTAATTTTCTGCAATAAAGAGTATCTAAGATGTTGACAAGGGATATAAGGTATCACCATGCAAAATTTTCCTGACTTGGTTTTAAGCATTTTTTTCTACGTACATACCTCTACAGTTTTATTATATGTACGTATATTTTGCGTTGCTAAAACTCTCGTGTTGTTAAAAATATCAGGTATTTCATACAATCAGACCGCATTAGAGAAGACGTTCGTTTTGATGGTCTCCTTAAGTTTTATTGTAACCCCCAGATAGCCCATTACAGATTTGGCAAACGAGAATTTCTGAAAGCATTTATACCAACACGCAATATTACGCTTATTGGCATCATATTATTCTATTGACGTAGAATGTCGAACCATGAAATCCTACTGTGGCTGGGCGGTCTTCTGCCCTTGTCTTTACACTGGATTATCCGATGGACAAGTGCATATTGCATTTATAAGGGGTATTATTTAAACGGTTAGCAGAATATTCGAATTTTCTTTAGCAAAAAAATACTATTGGTCAGCTAAAATAACTAATTAAGCAGCAATTTATGGGCCGCAGATATTTCTAATTTGTCAGCAAATAAAACTAACTGGGCAGCCTCTCAAATATTTTCTCTGTTGCCAAATTGTTTAATATATGTTTTGATGACACAAATATTGTTTTTAAGAATCATAAAAAACAATAACCTTAACCTAATATCTATCAGAATACATTTCCTAGGAATTGATCCTTGATCCTTCATTGATCCTTTTCCTAGATATTATACATTTCCGGAAACATATATTGCTGTCTAAATAATTATTTTATAGATCAACTAATTATTCTGCTGCCCAATTATTTATTCTGCTAACAAAATAATAACTATGCTGACCAAAAAATTATTCTGGACAATTAATTCTTTTGCCGCCAAAATAATTATATTGCCGACATATTTGTTTGCTTCCCAAATGATTTTTCGGCTTTCCTTTTTGTGGCTGACCAAATAATTAAATGGCAGCCCAATTATTAACTTCCCATTTATAAGCATTGCATTGCATAAGCACAATAGCGCATAGTCCCGTTCCCACTGTAGGTACAGTAAGATTGTATCATTTACCTATCTATATAGATGATATACTGCTCTTTCGTTAGCTGCAAATGTTCACGGAAAAGTTATATCGCTTCTTATTTACTGCAGGCTAAAATAGTAATGGATATCGCTTTTGTTACGTACTATTTGATTGTTCCAGGTATTTATCTCAATGAAGAGGCAAAGGCTGAATATTACGAACTTTTATTAGGACTGATGGGTGAATATAAACCACTGATAGTTATATGCTGCGAAGATGAAGATCCAGTAGTAGTAAAAAAAGTAGCTGGAGCTTCTATTATGAAGAAAGCAACCGAAATGACTGATCTCTCATTATTTTCTGTAAGTTCTTTTTGTTGTTCATCGTTGAGACGTGTTTCAGGCGAAATAAATTGTGTTGTTTTATCAATTTAGCGCGAAAAGTTAAATCTAAATATTAAATCTCTTAAATTGAGTCTAACTTTATTAGGTAATTTTATTCTTGTTCAAATTTATACAGCTAGGTTAAAAAGAAATATCGTTATTTGAAGGGTATAAAATAAAGCAATATCTAAAGGCTTCAACGTTTCAAATAAAAAATGGGTATTAATATTAAACAAGGAAAAACATATTTCAACCTTGCTTTAATAACGAACCATTAAATTATGAGAGGTATAGGTATACCTCTATAGAAGAGCTACTGAGAACATGGCTTAGGGAAAGGAACCACTTATAAATCAATTTTAAAATATTTCCACCCTCAATATTACTAACTCGTACATCTTAAAATGTTTTAGCCGCAAACAAAAGAAGTTAAGAAGATATTGGAAATGGGCGTTGGTTCGTTCTACAACTTAGATCCAGTGAAGGAATTCAATGTAGATATGTTCTACGACGATGTGCTTATTGTAGTTCACCCGAACTATAGACGGCTCGGTATTGCATTTGAGTTAGTACATTCAAGGTACGTTTCTGACCTGCGGCCCTATTCCTAACCATATTTAAATGGATTGGAATCGGATTTCTCTCATTGAACACTATTGAAAGTAATAAAAGCGACACATTAATTCAATACTAAGCGGTTATTATGTGAACTTACTTCCTATTGTATATTTTATTAACAAATAGAAAATTGCTAAAATTCGCTACTCTCCGATGACAGTCGTTAGTCATGCAATCCAGTATTTAATATTAAGCGTCAAATTCAATGACATATAATCCGATTCCAATCTTGAAGTGTAGAACAGCTGTTATTACTAGGTGCAAGAACCTACCAAAACATGGTATTAAAATTAATGGCGCGTTCCAGTATTCTGAAAACGTCTTGCTTTAGCTACAGACAGTAGAGTATGTAATTTTTTTGTGTCAAAATCTCACTATCTGTTTTGAATATTGGAACGTGGCATAAGTATCAGAATGCTTCTATAAAACCAAGTGTATCTAGCCACGGAATTGTCACTCCGGCTGGCATCTTAACAGAATTATTTAAGGGAATTAATTAATTGGATAGCCATTTAATTATTATTTATTTGAGGAGCGAAATAATTATCTGGGCAGCAAAATAATCATTTGAGCTGCAAATTTATCACTTTAGCTGCAAAATATTTGGGCGTATGTGTAAAATCTAAGAAAAGGATCAAATTTAGGTAAAGGATCAACCTTTACCTAAATTTGATATTTTTTCTAGAAGGATCAATTGATTGGAAATGTATTCTGATAGGTTAAATACATATAAGGTTAAAGTTATTTTTTCATGACCCCTATAAACATTTGTTTCATCAAAACTTAAATTTAACGATTTGGCAGCAGAGAAAACATGTGAGTTGCTGCCCAATTACTTATTTTGCTGACAAATTAGTAAGCACAGTCCACTGCCATAGTCCGCGTTTCACCGAGAAGTGACTGAACTCAGCGTGACAGGTGGTGAGCCCATCGGCATCGCCGCTATAATCTATTGGATGTTGTGCAGTTCTAGGTCCATTAGTCGCCTTTTATGACACGCAAGGGCGGAGATGGGTTAGTAGTATTCTTTTAATAAGCCGCTACCACACGACACGCAATTTTTTTGCTGACCAAAATTCGACAAACGAGCATTGCCCATCATCGAGTACTTTTAAATAATCATTCTTAACGTGCTACTACATTATACCTAATTAAATCTCTGTTCTGTTAAAAATTACAGCCGGAGGATCGTTCGTGAATGTCTTTAATCATAGCATAATCATGGATTGTCTTTCAGACGAGTCATCTGCAAAGAAGATGGTGTTCCAGTAGCATTAGCTTGGATGTCGGCTATGGGCACCCAGAGAGCAGCAGAAGCAGACAACTGGGAGCTAGTCCGGGAAGTAAAATACGATGATTTAGCCAAGAAATATGACCTCGTATTCGATAACGCACCACCTACCTCTAAACTTATGTTAGGATGGCCTGATGATCTTTAATCAATTGTATTAGTAAAATTTTTGCCTGATTGATTTTTGACGGTTAATAATTGATAGATATTAATAACTTATTATTTAGGCTCACTAATTATTGTATAGATTTACTCGTTTGAAAAATTTTGCAATTATCCCACAATATTATATTTGGATTTCGGTTTACATCGAATTTCATGTCAAGATACATTTGTTATTAGTTTACTTTGCCATAAATATAAAATTTCTGCGGTTAATTAAATTAAAATTAGTTCTGTTAAATACTGGCCATTCGTAATAAAACCGTAGATTATTTAGAAAAGTCTGCACAAAGATTTTGCTGTAAATTATCCTGTTAAAAAACACAATGTTTCATTTAACTACCCTTATATTTCCATTACTACAATGTTTTTTGAATAATTTAGGTAACAAGGAAAAATTGTGAATCCAAATCTGGATTAACAGCATCCTCTGAATAATAAAAACCATTAGGTCCACATAATTTTTCCTCGTTATCCTCTCCGTTCTCAGAGATGGCTTGGTGTCTAAATTCTCAGAGAAATGGCGCACGATTTATTAAGAAGACATCTTACTAAATAAGTCAATAGTTTCGAAGGTTGAATATTTTGTTGTTTTTTCGAAACGATACAGTACCCCTCGTGTAAGTTTTCATTGTATAAAACTCAATATTTCAGTTGCGTCATAAATTTCAATTTCTGTGGGAATCTTAATTTTTGATAGGGGTACTTTCCGCTAGGGGTGCTTTTCACGTGTCCCGTAGAAAATGACAAGACCAGTGAAAACTTACACTAGGTGCACAGAATATGACATATTACCTTCCCAAATCACCAAAGTGGCAGAGGCAACAGCATCTCGAATACATGTGAACCTGAAGGTTCATAGCAAACTTTTACTTAAGGTATAAGTCACAGACACCAGTATTTTCAATGCTTGTTTTACTTGAATACAGCAATGTCAGCATTTGCGTTGCGGCCGAAAAAAGCCGACGAATTTTATTTTTGACGAAAAATATTATTGGGAAAAAAAAATTATATACGATATCCGCTTTAGTGACAAATTTTTCTCGTCCCGTGGCCACCGAATTGTGTAAAATGTAAATCAAAAACGCTATCGGGCGGAATACGCGATAAAAGAAAAAATCGTGTAAATGCTAATTTTACAACGGACAATTTATTAATAAGTCCCTGAAAATAATTTAAAAATCCACTGTATTATTATTTATTTTTTGCATAATGTCAAATGTATTCATTACTGGAAAATTATTTTGCATGAGATACAATTGTTAGTCTAAAAATTTTAATAACAATATAATATTCCGAGATTTACTGTTATGAAGTATTTCAATTTAGCTTGAAGTTTCAATAATTGGAATAGTTCTTCTTTTGCCATTGCCAAACCCGTATCTAGTCAACATGATAAGCGATATAATCAAATGGTGTATGTTCGACCCACTCAACCAAATCTTATTCGGTCTGTCGCTTCCAGCATCTGCCAACTTCTATTCATTACTAATCATCACGCCATAATTATGTTTTTCTACAATAAAGATTGCCTGATTTGATACTATGAAATATTAAAAGCTGGAGCTGGAATAAAATTAAATATTTTATTTCTAATACGAGAAAAGAAGCATTGGCCATATAAAAAAATATATTTATTTAACCAATATTGAAATTGTATACTGTTACAAAGTTTTTACCTTAGTCTATCGAACTATGACAAGAACAACTCAAGTTATCTTAAGACATAAAGTTTTTCTTCTTAGAAAACTTAACGCAGCTTCCAAGTTATAGCTACTTAAAAGCTTTCTTGAGTTTGATTATTTGCTTAACTGTTAAGAGGTTTTTCTTGAAAGAATACGGGTATTATAAGCAGCGGTTCTCAAAGGGCCAGTGTACGAGTTAGCACAACATATTATGTTTTCATAACCGCAATACTCAGTTTCATGTTTACTGCGTCCCCAGCCTACATACGTCCTACTGCTGGGCACAGACCTTCCACATGGAGAAACACATGAGGAGTATGGACCGTAACACCACCACGCTGGCCGAATCCGGGTTCGTGGGTAAGAACGGTGGCAATAGCGACCGGGACCAACGGCAGCACGTGCCTCCCGAAGCACGGAGGAGTTCGAGATCACAATGTTGATCACCCATCTACGGGCTGGCAAAGGCAAAGGTAGCTTGGTTTTCGATCGAAAGCCAAACGAAATTGAGTTTTATACACATACCGGAAACAGAAGCAAATGCGCATCTGCCAATATTTTTTGTACCACGCCTCATTATACACAAAAAAAATATTATTAATCTAATTGACATTAATAAAGTCACGGTATCTTCACAGGACATAACAAAGAATTTCGCACACGATTCTGCGCCTCACAGATTAAATACATGTATATATATATGTATTTATACGTATTTTATAACCACAATTTAAGTAATTGGTATTATTGTTATTCCGTCAACATTTGAAAATCGCAAGCTTCTAATTTGTTTTTTCCGTAAACTTTGCTTCAAAGGGATAATTTTAAACTTTTATTGTTTAGGTGCTTGCCCAGTAATATGAACTTTTTTTATAAAAGAGATATAATTATTAGTCGAATATTAAAAAGATAAGCAAAAATTAACAATGCTAATGAAATAGAAACTGATAATAAAAATAAGTTTGAATTGAATTTATAATTTTCACACCTTTTTCTACGCAAATAGCGTAGAAAAAGGTGTAAACTTAAATTAAAACTTAAATTGAAAAATAATAGTAATAGTTTGTGTTGCTAACACAAACTATTATTTTTCAATTGAAGTTTTAATCTCGTTGCGATGAATTAAGATTTAAGCATAATCTTTAATTAGGTAACACAATAATTGCATCCCTTTCATTTAATACAAGAAGCTAGAAGAGTAACTCCGATTGTTTTCCCATTTACGGCAATAAATCAAACGTAACGTAACGAGCTCAGAGATGATTGATTACGATAGCAAAATGGTATCCTGTCTCTTCAGAACTGGACCGATTATTACAGTCTGTACTACGGAGCAATTACTGCTTCAGTATTTGCTTAGCTCCGACCTTCAAACTCAATACTCTTTATCATTTATTAATCTTAGGCAAGATACAAAACTGTTATAAACATCTCTCTGATTGCTGTTTATCTCATCGGACTCACAGTTGATATGAGGACTTCGATGCGAGTTTTTCAGATGGTTGATGATGCTTGAGGTATCCAGATGACTACTTGAAAGTATTTGGTTCTAATACACACACGCCGAAAATGGTAACCAATTAGTGGAGTATATCCGAAATAAATATGCTGAGACACCTGCTTTTTGCTGGCTATAAATCATGTAGTTTTGCGTTTTACTGAAGGTACCTATTATTTTGAATCTGTGCAGCGGTCTTTGATAACTGAAATCCAGGAAGTAGATTAAGTATTTACACATACTACCAGGGTTTTTACACTTACACTTAAATATTTACACACACAAAAGCACTTTACGCTCGCAGTGTACACTCGACCCGGCAAATGTTGACCATTTGTCAACCGATCTTTCGCAGTGGTAAATGGAAGAAACTACACACGTTCCACGTAATATTTGTATTTTTGTGAAGTTTTATACAATAATAGAGTGACAAATAAGTGTTTTATGTCTTTGATAAAACATACGATAAGGTTTTAATAAAAAACTAGTATAGATAAAAATTATAAAATAAAACCCTTAATCCAAAAATGTTATATTAAATAAAGAGCCGTACTTAATGCAGCCTTACCACTTAGAGTGATTTCTATTTATACTAATAATGTTAGGATAAACAAATATTAAAATATGAAAAGTAAAAAAAAATAGGGCGTGAAAAGGCATCTTATAAGCCAGCAAGGTGGCTAGGCCAGCATCTTTTGATGCTGCTCTAGCATCTTTCGCGTATGGACTTATCTACTGCTTACCATCAGGTGGTGTTGATTCATTTGCTGGGCTGATTATAAAAAAGAAGAACAAGTAATATTATACAGTATGTTCCAATATAACAACAAAATTTCAATACAAACCTATCTCTGAAAAACGACACCACGTAATTCTAAAATTAACTACATAGCATAATAAAATAATTTCATACAAATTGTTTTCAATTTTTTGATATAGGTTTTCTTGAATAAGATGAAATCTCTGTTCTCTTGAAACGATTATGTCCCATAAAATTCTTATAATTTTAATCCATAGTAATATTATAAATGCAAAAGTAACTCTGTCTGTCTGTTTCGCTTTCAACCCAAAGCTTCTGAACTAATTTAACAGAAATTTGGTACACAGATAGTCTAGAGCCTGAGAAAGGACATACGCTACCTTTTATCCTGATATTCCCATGGGAACGGGTGCCATGCGGGTCCTCGTTCTCGGCCTATATACGTTCCACTGTTGGGCACAGATCTTTCTTATAGTGACACACATGAGGAGTAATGCCATGCGGGTCAATGTTAAAAAAAATATGTATTCGGAGTATATTTAAAATAGGTATTTTTATTAAAGTTACGAAATTTTAATCTTTCTTGGGGTTATAAGGGCTTGAAATATTTTTTTTTTCTGATGATGAATTTATAGATAATATTCAACGTTCTATGAACAAAATACATTTTTGTGTAAAAACAAAACTTTTAAAAGTAATAAATTCAACGTATAATGTGGGTATACGAAAATCTTTTTCGATACAGAAATTAAAAATGGCGATAGTTTTACTGACACTCGGAAGGATTGTCCTATTGAGTCTGTCAGACTTTATATAATAATATGTCCAGAATTTTAAAGATAATCGATTTGAGCTACGGAAGCGAAAACGCAATTTAATTTTGATCATATTTAAAATTGGGGAATAATTCGATTTGGACAATAGCAGTGCGGTTTTGCGAGTGATGTCAGCTGATATTTTGGAGTGGATTCAAGTGCTGTAATATCGTTTGTTTCTCGTGTGTTTATATGTGGCTCCTGCAGTGTACTGCGTTCCTGAAAGCTGGATCATCATCAGTCTGCCTCTTATTTATTGAGGTCCGGGATCTCCATGTTATCCTAATTATTAGAGATAGCTGGAGGTCCAAGATCGAGAAGACGGCGGAGGTTTGTGCAGTTTTATATAACTTGTTTGGTTTTATATAGCAGTTTCATATAACTCTACGACTACTTCGACAAATTACGAATGGTATGCCGTTTTCATAATCAAGGGGTTTGAAAATAGTCTATCAAACTATTTACCCTTGCAACTCACACCACAGACTGACATTGATGTCACTCACGTAAGTCAAGGTTGTGCTGAAAGAGCAGAGCGGCATGATGTTGTTTAACGCTTACATTCTTAAACTTGTATTTGCTTTGGAGCTCGGTGGCGTAGTGGTAAGTAAGCTTTGGCTTTCGATTAAAAACAAAGCTACCTTCGCCATGGTCAGACCGCGGATGGGTGACCAAACTTTGTGATCACCTCCTCTTTACGAGCTCCTCCGTGCTTCGGAAGGCACGTAAAGCTGTTGGTTCCGGTCGCTATTGCGACTGTTTCTACCCACCAACCCGCATTGGGCCAGCGTGGTGGTGTTACGGCCCATACTCCTCATGTGTTTCTCCATGAGGAAGGCCTGTGCCCAACAGTGGGACGTATATAGGCTGAGGACAGGTATTTGCTTACATAGTATAATTGTTTCGTGGGTAATCGTGGCCAGCCTATACTCGTAGTTGAATGTATATAGACCTAAATAGTGAGGAAAACAAAATAAGCAATGGATTAAATGTCTGAATGTTGATAACAGAAGAAAGCAAGAGGATGGTTTGTTGTCCGACCCTAATTACATTGGAAAAGGGCAGGAAGAAGAGTTTGAACTCCTCTTTAAGTTCTAGAATATAGGATTTTTAGTCTTACCACTTCTTCTGAACGGCTAAACAGCATACTCTTTATCGACAGGCCTTTTCACCTATGAGGTCTTACGAAGACTAAACTAACGTCCTGAAGCATTGTTTGCATGCAATATAATTATACCGCGCTGTTATGAATACGACGTTGTGCTAACAATTATCTTTTGTTGCCGGCTCGCATCGGGATGGCTGTTGTATTCTGTAATATTCTCATTAGTCTTTCAATTATGTTCTATACAAATTTTAGAGAAAACGGTTCTCTTAGAATTTGAATGTAACGAAGAATAGAAAGTTGCAAAGCGTATTACCACTTCTCACCAGCCAGTTGTACGTTAAATATTTCAATTCAAAAAATTTAAATGAAATATAACAATGTTTCTATCAAAACCATTTACTATTTATATTAAATACATTAAAGCAATTAATATAAATATCTTTCATACACCGTTAACAGATATTTTTGTATTCATGTTCATAACACTAAATTTGCATAAGCAATCTCTGGTCATCAATGACTTAATTGCAATATTTTCATACAGGATTTTAACTTCTTCGTAGTAAAGCTTGTCTCTTTGATACAAACATGAAACTTACCCTTAAATATACTTTCTACTACATAAACTTATATTTACCATATTATTTTCGATGTTTACCTTAAAACTATTAAACAGTTAGAGAAAAACTTTTTTTTTACAATATAACAACATTTTACAGATTTACAGATACGAAAATTCGTCAGCATTTCAGTATTTGGGCTCAAAATACCGAAACGTCAGACGAATAGTCGCCATTTTGACTAGCTAGCTATTTACAACGAATAAATTTTAAAGCATCACAACTTTTTATTCAAATACAGTATTTACATCACAGCGTTAAAGTCCCTTTTCGAACAAAACTTTTTACGAGTGCACGCAGTTAGACAGTTTAGACGATGGTTGCTTGGTCCGCGGAGGGGATGCGCGTGCGACTCCGCATTGAGTCTCAGACGATGTCGTGGCAGGAGTTCCCATTACCAGTCCGAGTCGTCTTGGTGGGCTGCGGCCGTCCAGACATGCCGTCGTTATACGGCGGGGGACAGTACATTAACTGTAAAAAATAATTTAACTTTAATAAAGAATAAATTATAGAATAAAATGACTCTTGCACGAATACCGTCCTTCCCAACACGATAAAAAAATTTATGATTGGCTATTTAAAAAAGTGGCTCATGAGTTTCTCGCCGGGTTCTTCTCATGAAAAGCCGTACTCTCGGAATCCGGCCGCTTGTATCGATTACAACCACAGTCAAAGATGTATTTGTACTGTGCTGTGGATGTACTTGCTACAAGCGCTCGCGGTAATGATCTTTAATACATGGTTAAATACTCTAATTTTAAAATAATTTATAATAAGCTATTATTTTGTAAAATGCATAATATGTAAAATGTTGACGATTTTAAGTGCCAAACTTGGCCTATGAAATAAAATTATTTTTGATTTTTGATTTGATTTGATATCGCTGTAAATTTTTAAGTCTACAAAATCAATACAGTAAAAGCCCTTTTCAGGTTGAATCGTTCTAAAGTTATTCGGTGACAGTGACAGGCGAGAGCTGGTACTGACTCAGCGATATGCGTTTACCGACTTGCGTTGACATCTAGCGTAAAGAAGCCGGGATATTTAGACCCATATCACAAAACCAAACCAGCGTAGATCTGCTTGCTAGAAAGGGATGGAGTTATGCAACCCACATAGCTCCATCCTTTTCTGTGCTCAAACAGACATACACTTGATTTTGGTGTTATAGTGGCCCTTTGTAAATAGTCAAGAACGTCTTTAGCGGAAGTCCCACGTCCTCTAAGACCGTAAAGATGGCGGGAAAATAAAATGGCCATGTTTACCAAGTGAGAGTTTTTTGAATGATGAATTTCTTTAATTGGGTACATAAAACATAGCACAATAAAGATCAGAAAAAAATCAACTTGTTTTATCCTGGTTAGACATGGTTTGTTATACGCGTCTAATATATTATTGCTATGTTTTCCAACTGTTGGTTGGGGCTTTTGTGAATATTTTGATTGTATCCCATAACCGAAGAGAATATGTTAAAAGCTAGCTATTATTAAACTAAAATGTCAGTTATTTGTGGTTATAATATAGTAGTATTGTTTCACTGAGCAAAATAATAAGCCAACCTCATTACTATTAACAGCACCAACACAGTTTGCTTATTAATATGATCATATTATTATTTGAAAAATAAATCAAACAACGACTTAACTAATATTTATTTAACCTTTGATACATGTTTAACTTGGCAAGTTAAAACAAGTTCAACTTATCGGGGGATCGTATTATGCAAAGACCAACCCCAATGGTACTAAAATTTTAGAAGGCTACGGGTAAACGACAATGGGCCTGATAGAGTAATAGGTTTTTGAACTGTTATCACGTCACTGCACTGTGCTGGATAGATTGTAACAGGTGAATCTATTAGTTGGTTGGTAATTCTGATATACATTTACATAGATTAAGGGCGAATTTGACTAAATTAAGATTAGCAACACGGGAATAGTAATACCAAACTGAGTTCACACGATTGGTCGAATCTGCCCTAAGGGCGGAGCCGCTAGCTTTACTAGTTTTTTCATGTTTGGCTACACGCGAATAATATTATTTTACATCTCTCATGTTCGGTAAGTAGGTCCTTAATACCCCCAGATGCGGTTTGTAAGTGACCAATTACCGCCCTAGGTTAATAATGTAGCTTGAAGCGCCCTAGGGCGGTAAGTAATTAAAAAAAAACTCTTTCAAAAAGTTCGCGTACATCTAACCATTTTACTGGCACTAGACATCATGCATTCAGCCCAATGACAAAAGAGGTCGCTTCGCTATTTTCATCAATTTTGAATATCGAACGGCGAAGCTAAATTTAGTTCTTGAAAATAAATTTATTTATTCTTGTAATGCCTTTTTTTCCACTTACCTCACAATCGAGATGTAAAGCAGAGTAGTTAGCTCGGGTGTAAGCATCAATTGCACCCTCGAACTATAAGCGCCCTCGCTGCGCTCGTGCGCCTAAATATCTCGGGCTGCAATTGATGCCTTACAGCCCCTGGCTACTAATCTACTATTAACGGAGTACGCAGTCTTTCGCGCACGAATGTGTCAATGTCTCGTTTGACACAGGGCAGATTCGACCAATGGTTTCGGCTCAGTTTGGTATTACTATTCCCGTGCTACTAATCTCAATTTGGTCGAATTTGCCCTAAGCAAATGCATGTACTGCGCGTGTTCAAAAACCCCGACAAAACGTCGGGGTTGGCTGCTGCCAGTCTGCACATCTCTGAAAGGCTGCAAAAACTATGCGTAATAATTGGCGCAGGGGCATCAGCGGCATCGGTGTTTTTCAATCAGCTTGAATCTCCCGTCTCAAAATTACGGTGACTTCACAGGAGACGTTAAAAAGTTGTCACGCTTGGTTTCAATACAAATCGTCAAACTTACGTTAACTATGTTAATGTACATCTGTGGCTAGAAACTCCAAAATCTTAGTTTTTTTATCGCCAATTAACAATACTGGCAATACTATGGTTCGAAGTGTAAGACAGACGGTGAATTTTATGGGTACTTTTCGTATGACTTTGTAACGAGCCGCCATAGCTATATTAGCGACTCGTTGCTGTCATTGCGCTCTTCTCTGGCCATTTTTCTCTTGGTTTCCGTTTTTAAATTTACTGTTTGTCTGTTTTTATTTGTTTTGTTCTCGAAGTTCATTCTTACCAGAGTCAGCGTGTAGAGCGGTTGACTCACTGCTAACAATTATTTTAATATATTTATAAAGTGATGATCAGTTTTAATAAGCTTAAACTAATAGTTACAGCAACCCAAAATATCAGCTCCTGATAAATAAAGTCTATAAGTCTCTTTAAGGCACTATTTTGTGCCTTAATTTCCATTATATAAATACATAAGTGACGACCCAGTGCCTTTCATTATCCCCAGCTTCACCCCGTCACAACTTTAAACCCTATATCAGAGTAAAGTACACTATAAGGATGTAATCAATCAGTTGTAAGTAGATGCAATTACCAATCACCACCTTTAACATGTATTTTACTCAGCTGTTTACACCTTTCCCTCCCCTTTTAGGGAAAGAGGCGTGGTGGTATGTTGGGGTCAGGGGGGCAGGCATCTCTGTATCATCAGGTTGGCATTTTGCCCACTAACAAGTTGAATAAAAAACTTTAAGAAACAAGACTATCTCTCTCAAGGAAACAGTGGTACACAACAAAATTACATGGAAACATGAATCTGCCTTAACAAGATAATGGTCTACAGAGATGGAAAATGTGTAGAAAGCAGCCAAGTTTTATTTTTCTCACAGGAATTGGAGATAAAGACAAAATCTCAGGTAATTACCGTGGGTGGTAACAAAGAGCCCATTTATTTTACAGTAAGCGATACTATGTAGTTATATAAAGCGATTCTATATTAGAAAGGGGAAGTGTAATATTTCAGACTAGAAAGGAAACCACAAGTAATTAAAGATAACGTTTTGGTTGTAAAAATCAAATTTTTGTAAACTTTTAAGAAGCCCGCCAACACATTTGTGATCCGTTTAGTCAAATGTCTTCTGTCAAATGTTTGGTCAAATGTCTTCTGTCAAATGTTTGGTCAAATGTCTTGAGTCACTTCCCATCAAGTGTCTTCTCCTATACTGTCTATACTGTCTGCCTATGAAATACTGTCTTCACCTATTCGCTACCTTGTTCACATGTTTTAAAAAAGCGTGTAACAATATTGGGAATCTTTTCAAAAATCTTACGTCAAAATATAGAAATTAACTTTAGTTATTTGAGTAAAGTTATCGACGGCTAAAATAAAACAAAGCCCCTTTGTGTAAAACATAATAATATAAAAGTTTGTTTTCATGATGTTTATATAAAGAATAAACAATTAACAGAATAATTTGCGATTCCAATTTCAAAAAGCATTTTTTATATTGGATTGGACAGAAAATCTCTTAATTAACGACCGAAGCCGAAGTGAATCTTCGAACTATATCGAAGAAACGATAAATAGAGTAGGAAACCAGGCCTCTTAGTATGTACACTTTCGGCTTGCTTTTTATCACCTTCAACTGTCAAAGTACTATGGAATTTCACAATATTAAATTAATCAATTTCGGACGAGTATATTGCGTATTTGTACATAGTTAAGGGGACATTTTGCAACGTTCAGTCATTCATTGCCATACATGTTGGGGGTAGCGGTGTTGAAATACGGGCAACGTAACGACAAGTAATTAGTTTTAGGAACAACTAAATAATCTATAGCAAAACTTGTTAACTAATGGTTTACCATAACTCATCAGCTGATACGTTTATAGACACAATAGAAAATCAATTGTGTCTCGTCCAAAACAGGTTTAGTGTCAGTTACTGCTAGATCTTGTAAGGCTAACTCGACGTTCTACCTTTTGTAAGATATGGAATTTTATTCTACCAAAGAATTAATAAATTAACATAATGATATTATTTTTTTTTTATAAAAAAATTATTATTTTACACTAAGTAATCATTTTTTATTATTATCGGGACCTTTTAAATTTTAATTCTCATAAGACAATTCGATGAAATCTATTATACCATCTGTATTTGACATTATTTAAATTACTATGAATTTTATTTTATAATATACATTTAAAGATCATTATTAATTATACATTTGACGAAAATTTTTTTCTAATTGAAAATTACATCATGTAATTGTGTCAAAATGAAAGAAATGAATATAATCTAATCTATATTATTATTACAAATGTAGGTGTTAGCACCTCTGCTTAAAAATATGCAATAGTGTCGAATTATTTTTTATTATACTGTAAAACTTATAGTATTATACGAAAATTAGTCTTCGCTTGACCCACAAAGGGTTAAAATTCAATTGACAAAGTCCTACACGAATTTTAAAATATCCATGCACTTACTTGCTTCGAGACTTTTCTTGTCTTAAAATAAAGTATAAAAGAAAAATAGGAGAGACTAGGCGCGCCACATTTTATGAAATACTGTGATATTTTATAAAACAATATGTATTACTCGTGTTAAATAAATAGAACGTAGATTTGAGACATCACAGAATCTCTGAGATTAGTTTTTAAATGTTTTGAAGTTTTCACTCAATTTTCCATTTGTTTCTGCAACCTGCCAGTTATGTAAATAAGTGTGTGATATATCTTAAACTCGCAATGGTGAGAAGACCAGCCTGTGTTATATATCTTAAGCTCGCAATGGTGAGAAGACCAGCCTGTATGATATATCTAAGGCTCGCAATGGTGAGAAGACCAGCCTGTATGATATATCTTAGGCTCGCAATGGTGAGAAGACCAGCCTGTGTGATATATCTTAAGCTCGCAATGGTGAGAAGAACCAGCCTGTGTGATATATCTTAGGCTTGCAATGGTGCAATACACAATAGAAACATCTATTGCTAGCGAACACCGGTATTCGCGCTGAGTCTCAAGGGATAAAAAGCTAAAAATTATTCAACTTGAGAAACAATTGATAGTGCAGTACACACATTGCCTTTATGCTTATTGGCGACAATTTCTTCACAATTTGATTTGAGTGTCCTATGTGCTGCCTTCATGTAGGAGTTTACAGCTTCTAATAGAATAAATAAATATCTTCAAACATTCAAAACATTATGACATTTTTTAAATGATGCTAATGTAGAAACATCCTGAGTTTCTTGCCCATTCTTCTCAGAACAAGGACTCCTGGTAGTTTTTGTGAACGGATGGCGTAATTTTTCTCTTTCACAAAATATTGCAAAATGTTTATGACATTCATAAACATGCGCTAAGACGCATCTAAACTGAATAAACGCTTTTGAATTTGAATTTGCCTATTGACTAGCGCCATTTTAAGCAACTAATGCTGCTTGTATTACGGACACTAGATGACGAATAAATATATTTAATAGATAAATACATATAAATATCCCGAATATATATAAACATTCAAGACTGGAGAACAAATGTATGAAAATTCATCACCCAAACATTTGCCCCCACCGGGGATCGAACCCAGAACCTCTCGAGATGGCGACGCCTTCAGACCGGCATACAGACCACTCGACCTCGGAGATCGTCTAAATAATGTAATAGGTTGGGGAAAAAGTTTCTTCGCATTTTTTAAGAAAATTCAAAACATTTTTAATATAGTTTATTTACATTTAACTAAAGTATGTAGGTACCATTTTGTTCGTTAACTTTTTGCCATCTTGTAGGTAGGGACATGATCCCATTGCTATAGAAATTTTGGGACTTCTGGTCAAAATACCGCGACAAGTGGTTTTGGCAGTCCTCTCGTGATGTTAACCTGACACTGCCTAAAGAATTCTGAAGAGACCGAAACAGGTGGAAATCTGAAGGTGCAAGGTCAGGACTATACGGCGGATGCATTAACACCTCCCAGCCAAACTCTCTTAATTTTTGCTGAGTGGCTAAAGATGTGTGAGGTCTAGCGTTATCATGATGAAAAACCACAGCCCTTCTGTTGATTAATTCCGGCCGCTTTCTCTCAACTTCTTGCTTTAATCTCATCAGTTGTTCGCAGTAGAGTTCAGAATCGATGGTCCTGCCTGGTGGTAACAGCTCATAATGAATAATGCCCTTCCAATCCCACCACACACACAGCATCACCTTGTTGCGAGTTAACCCGGGTTTCGCCACAGTCTGTGAAGCCTGACCGGCCTTTGACCACGACCTTTTTCGCACGTTCTTGTCGTACGTGATCCACTTTTCATCACCAGTTATCAGCTTCTTCAAAAACGGTTCGGTTTCATTACGTCGTAATAAAGAATAACAAATGAGTACACGGTTCATTAGGTTTCTTTCAGTGAGCTCGTGAGGTACCCAAATGTCGAGCTTTTTTGTGTACCCAGTTTTTTTCAAATGCGCCAAAACTGTTTTGTGGTCAATTCCCAGTTCTTCAGCTACGTCGTAACTACTGACATGCCGATCTTGCTTCACTTTTTCAAAAATGGCATCCATTTTATCTGTAATAGGGCGACCAGAGCGACGTGCATCTTTGACATCAAAATTTCCGGATTGAAAACGCTTAAACCAAATTTGTGCTACTCTCACAGACACTGCACTAGGTCCATAAACATCGCAAATTTTTTTCGCGGCTTGCGTTGCATTTTTACCTTTTTTGTAGTAAAATTTTAAAATGTATCGAATTTCTTCATTAGATTCACTCATCTTGGCGGTACGAAAAACAAATGAAAATCACACATTTTCCTAATTTGAATTTGGAATTATGTTCTTTAAAATTTAAACTTTCAATTATACCAAAACCAGCCAGATACAAATAGTATAGCCAATGAGATTTTATTACAAGTTTATACATACTATAATGCGAAAAGACTTTTTCCCCAACCTAATATTATTTTATTCCATCAAATATTGAGATTAATGAATTTATGGCGTCCAATTGATTTTCCATTCATTTCTCGTTTCGGAGACAAGAACGGTTAAATTTTTAATACACTATGGAACTCAATTGAGCTTTATTAATACTGCTGGTTCAATCGAGAATTTAATTGAGAATTTAACGATAATTTCGCCCATTGTAGCGACAAATTTTATTCTCCGTATCCATCGGATCCAACGGATTGTCTAACTTAAATTTATTTTAAGCTTTCTCATATATTCCTTGTTTTCAATTAACAAAATATATTATTTTCTTCGGTTTAAAATAAGAGAGGAGCTCGGTGGCGTAGTGTAGCTTTTGATTTCGATCGAAAAGAAAGCTACCGTAAAGTAAAGTGGATGGTGACCAAAACTTTGTGATCTCGAGCTCCTCCGTGCTTCGGAAGGCACGGATTGGTAAAGAAGGCAGAACTCGTTCAATAGGATGCCTGATCGATCTCCACCCCCTTTACAATGGAGTTTGAATAAAACTTAAGCCATATTAGTATTGTAGATATGGCGTTGCCCCACAACACCCACCCCATGGTAACAGGCTCACTCATTGCTGCAGGGAGATTTTATTCATACATACATACAAACACGGCTGTAATCCCCGAAGGGGAAGGCAGAGTCCAAGGAGCACCTTAAGATGTTGACACCTTGCGTTATTAATACCACATTTAGCCGTAAAAATTGGGTTTGGTCAGATGAAAAATCGAGAAAGAATATTAACAAGTGGCTAACTCATCGCCTACACAATCACAGACTTAGGCGTAAAGGCGACTAAGAGCGTATTGGGCACTGCCCAATACGCTCTTAGTCGCCTTTACGCCATGCTAGGCAAGAAACGCAGTTGGTACATTGTTTTTGTGTCCCGGACCACGCGGGATTTCATTCATATCAAGCGAAATGTGGGTTTGTTTGTTTAAAGTATACAGATATTTCTACACTTGCATGTAAGTTCGGATACGTACACCAACGCTTACTGTCTAGCGACTCCATTGTCACTGCGCCTATGATCCCGTGGGAAATACGGAAATGGTGCCTGTGGATATCACTTTAAGAATTCGATTTTAATACGAGATTTACTTGAAATCAAACGATGGCGCTGTTTGTTGCAGGCGCTTCCTATTTGTACAGACCTACCTCTCAGACAATAGTAGCACGGTCCGTAAATTGATTTCTTGACATCAAAAACATGTGAATTAGGTCCAAAAATATCGACCAAGTGTCTATATTATAATTACGGTATGGCCGTATCTTAGTAAAATCATTTCAAGTATCATTTAAAACTCATAATTTGACGCTTGCCTTGTATAAGAAAATCTCAAGATAACAGTGTATAATCGACATCAAATGAGGTGACGATGGATAGATGATTTTTGAAACACAGATGTTGGATAGCAGACTTACCACATAGTGAAATTACAAACAAAGGGACGCTGTCTTTCAACAGGTGAATGTAAGCTCATAATGATTAATCATTTTATTCTTCTTAAATATATTATTCTACAAAGAAATTTATGAACAAACTAGCTGTTGCCCGCGACTTCGTCCGCGGATACTATGGTTTTTCAACTATCAAACGGGAACCCTTTAATTTTTCGGAATGATAAATATCTAAGATGTTGACTAGAAATACAAGGTATCACCATGCGATATTTCATTGAAATCGGTCCAGCCATTTCGGAATAGCCCGTACAAACAGACATATCGATAAACACACAAAAACAAAAAAAAACAAAAAATGTTTTTTTTACATCCCCCTGGCTCGGCTTTCACCGTTTTTTTTCCATGTACAGTATGTACATTCTACCTCTACAGTTTTATTATATGTATAGATAGATAGATTGTATTAGGTTGTGTATTAGGTTTTAAACTAGGAACGGAACTGTGTTGAATCATCATAATTGACACAATTAACTTCACGATGTTCCGCTACTTAATAGATTCAAAGTCGGACTTTGAAACTAATATTGAATGGATTATTTTAGTTCATAACATAACACATCATCACGCCTCTTTCCCCGAAGGGGTAGGCAGAGGTGTTAAACACGCACATAACATATTTACCATACCAGCGCGTATTTAGTTCATACCATATTCATTTATCTAAAAATAGATTTAATATATTTGAACATTATTTCAATTTATCGCCACATATAAATGGTAATGGTATAATAGTACATTATGGTACAAGTGTGTAATGTTGGTGATTACCGCTGAGGCGCATTGAGGCCCGAGCCGTCAGGCGAGGGTCTTAAGGAGCCGAGGACGGTAATCATCAATACACACGTGTATCATACAACGTTTTTCAACACACTTCTGAATAATAGATATTTTTCCTTTGAGTTTTCTGGTAGTAAACTTTCCATAACGTTCTGGGCTTCACATCTTATATCGGGCGGTGTACAACATAAATCATTTTCTACATAAATTGTATTTGCAGACATCTTAATTAATAACTAACTAAATAACTTCAAAAGAGAAAACGAGACGAGTTGTGAAAAATGTTTCGTAATGGCGGGAAAAATTAATCAGTTTTCCTATGCGCGCGCATCGGCCATAGACTAATAAATTTCGTAATGGCGGGAAAAATTAATTAGTTTTCCTATGCGCGCGCATCGGCCATAGACTAAAAAATGAGGTTTCTTTTTTTTGGGCTTTTCGCGGATAGCTTTTTAGCGCAAATGTAACCGTAACTCAACCAATAATATTAAAAAAAACTATTACTCACTCGTGAATAATAGTAATGAAAAAGTCACAGTTTGATTATAGGTGTCATTATGTGCCTAATTGCCATGGGATTAGAGCCACTTTATAAGGAAGTGTGTTGAAAATTGATTTATACATTAATATCTAGTATCTAGCTAAAATTGGATTTTATTAATAAAAGAGATAACTTCCATAAATTTTCTTTCGCTAACAGGCGCTGATATGATCACCTATAAGTAAATCTCTAGCGCTTTGATCTATAAAACTCTCGAAGTTCATAATTTACCATTTATAATATTGGAGGCGTGGGTGAAGTTTTTTGTAAACCATTTTGTTATAATAACGTGGAAAGCTACTTAGAATAATCCTACGATGAACACCATGATATAATGTTGGTGTATTTTAGGCGTTTATCTCATTAATAATCATAATTAAGAGCCCCATTAGAACGTTTTATTTGCAGAGCTATCAATCAACATTATTCGTGCTTGATCATAATAAAATTTAAGCAGGTTAATGACTATTACTACATTATAATAAATAAACAATAAATTAATATATATCCTCAGACATTCACACATATCAACTGACTCCATTTTAAACAACTGCTGCTGCTTGTGTTACGGATACGAGATGACGGATAAATATATTTAATAGTATACGAGTATATTATATATATTACTTGTATGCATATAAATATTCAGAAAATATACAATACTTATATAAACATCCAAGAATGGTTAACAAATGCCTGTATTCATCACACAAACATCTGTTCCCACCAGGGATTGAACCCAGAACATCTAAAGAGGGCGACGACTTGAGATCGGCAGTCAGACCATTCCACCACAGGTCGTCGCATTATATAATATATACAGTAAAAACAAATCAAATTCACTTCTTTGTTAGAAAAACAGAATCCAAAACTACAATAACAGAATGCCTGCTAGCATATTTGTAGACACAAAAATAAAAAGAATTCTGCATAGAAATGAATTCAAATTTCACTAACGAATTGATAGAGGGGTAATTGAAATTTTTCTTTTTTTATACGTGTGGAATATCGAATAAAGTGATGATTTGATATTCTACACGTATGAAAAACCATTTCCAGGCCAAAATTACCTGAAATCACCGAGCAAGAAGGACTCTGATAATAAACGAAAATAAACCTACGGATCTTAGCAAGTAGAAATATATAAATTCTGTCTACCTACGGGAAAAGGCGTGACCGCATGACTTTGTGTATGTATAATATATGTATGAACATGTCACATTACAAGAAGGATGCTGAGCATGGATGTGGACGGACCTAGAGTTAGAGGAAGACCAAAGAAGCGATGGATTGAATGCGTGAAGAATGATATGAGGATAAAAGAAGTGGATGCTGAGCTGACGAGTGACAGAGGAGAATGGAAGAAGAAGACATGTTGTGCCGACCCCACCTAGAGTGGGAAAAGGGCAAGAACTTTTCCCACAATTTCAATACAAGAGAAAGGAGTCGCGCATATTGGATTTAGCCGTGAATTTTGATACTACTACCTTGTGGGTATTTTATTTATTAAAAACAATCACCTTTCTTCTTGTACCCTACTAATGTATTAAAGTAGCAAGCTCTTACAGTTATCTCCAAAGTTGGTTAAATATTTAAGCACTTCTACATTTACTTGAAAGCCTAGGACACAGGTGAATTGGCAATTTATGTGTTGCCACGTCGAGACTTAAGAGCCGTAAGTGCCTTAGGTTCGACTCTTAAATTGTTTTTACAAGAGTCAACATCCTCCCCATATTTAAAGTCCCTTGACAATGATTGATTTGGCATACCTATCTAATAGTACTTTTTTTAAGATGTTTATTAATGATATTCTAATCCGATCTGCTGTGTATTCACAAATAACATTTTATGTTCTAAGCTCGCACAAGTTAAAAAAGACAAGGTTTTCTTGTTACTTTAAACATAGGGGAAATATAGGTATTAACACATCTTCAGGAATACAAATTTGCTATTAAATGTTTCTGTTAAATTAACTCGAGTGGTTCTCTTCTCAGAGCAAATACATTCGAGCACGTTCACGTTGTTTGAGATTCTATGTTAATAGCTCTCAAAATAGAAGTTAAACAAAATATTATACCTCAATCTCCTTTTAAGTGTCCTATAATATAGATAAAATTTTTGAAACTCAAAACTGACTGTTCAGTGTTTAACCAACTTATGTAGCGGCGTTTTGAGGGCCCATCAAGGGACAAATGTTTTTATATTTAAATATCCTGACATTCACACGTATCAACTAGTCCCATTTTAAGCAACTAAGTGCTGCTTGTGTTACGGATACTAGATGACGGACAAATATATTTAATAGATAAATACACATAATTATTCAGAATATAATATATATAATATATATGTATATATATGTAATATATATGCTGTGCTGTTATGGGGCGGTGGAATCATCGGTCCATATTTCTTCAAAAACGAAGCCGGCCAGAACGTAACTGTCAATGGTGACCATGATAACGGACTATTTGTTTCCTGAAATGGAAGCTAGTGATCTTCAGGACTTTTCGTACCAACAAGACGACGCCACTTGCCACACAGCATTTGAAACCATGGCTTTGTTGCGAGGAAAATTTGGTGAACAGTTAATTTCGCGTTTCGCACCGGTAAGTTGGCCGCCTAGATCCTGTGATATCACACCCTTAGACTTTTTCTTGTGTTATGTAAAGTCAAAAGCTTATATGGATAAGCCGCGTATGATTGATCAACTGGAAGCCAAAATAACTCGCGTTATTCGCTAAATACCCCTGGAAATGCTCGGACGGGTCATGGAAAATTAGAACTGCAGAATGGACCACGTTAACCACAGTCACAGAAAACATTTGAAAGAAATAATCTTTAAAAAGTAAATGTAATAATTGGTTCTTTTGTATTACGAGTATTATAAAGATTACCCGATAAATTTGTTTTATTCGTATTTTTTTTAGTTTTGAAAAAGTTACTCGAAATGAATCACCCATTATAATAATATGCATTTTATATCTACTAAGGCGATGTTTGCATCTATTTAAGCATAAAATTACGTGTCATTATGTAAATTTTTAACATTGTCCTTTAGCTTATGTTATTACTTAGGTGTTGAGTTTGATTAAGGTAGCTCTACGGAAAGTCGATTACACTTTCCGAAAACTAACAAAAAATTTTTTGTTGTAAACTTTATAGTTGAAAAGAAAAATCATCATCATCGACTCGCGTTCGTCCACAGCTGGCCTGCCAAAGGCCTGCCATGCTCACCACCGCTCTCGATCTTCGGCCATCCTCAACCAGCCTACTCCAGTCTACCTTAGAAGAAGAAGAAGAATGCGTTTATTGGCTTACATATAGATACAAATACATAACCTTGATTGTCATCTTATTTTAACCAAGAACTTTACAACTCCAACAGTTCTACGGCTAGGTACTATGACTAGCTCACTACCACTTCAGCTTGCGGGTCCGGTGGGCTATGAGGGTGACTAGTTATTTCTGATATTATGGTCTTTTAGTGAAACTCCGAGCATAGTCATTTCCATATCTCGCTGAGCGACTTTGAACTGATGGATTAGTCGAGCTGCGGGTGGCCACGAAATGTAAAAAATATAAACCAGTATATATCGACCAGTATATTTCCAATAAGTGACACCAAATTCTTTTTTAACTCATTCTCAGTTCGCGCCGTGTTGCTGTGGAATGAATTGCCATCAGGGATAAAAAACACTCCTTCAAATATAATCAAAAAAACATTTTCTTGCGATTGGTAACAACAGGAACCATTTGCACGTAGCATTAAAGCGTATTTTTAATCATTTTATCTTATCGACTTTTTATTATGATCTGTATTAATTTCTCAGTTCAGGCAAAGTATTATGTATTAATTTTTATTTATTTATATCGTTTATATTTATATTTTATTGAGTTTATATATTGTTTAATTATATATATCATTTTTTTTGTTTTGTCTTATGCACTGGTGTCGCTTCTATCGCAACACGAGATCTCACACACCTGTGACGGTTTGACTGGAAGACATCCCTATTAGAGATAAGTCCTACCTTGTATACTTCTGCTTTTTATTTTGTATATTTTTGTTTCTGTGCAATAAAGAGTTGATTTATATGATATCAATGTTTGCTTTTTAATACATACATACACGACTCCTTCCCAGTAGGGTAGGCAGAGATTACAGATCTCTTCTCATAACATCTTTCGCTTCCTCCACTCTTCATACTTCTTCATTCTTCAAACTTCATACATGCTACTTCATAAATACACCCTTCGATTTGCGGTGGATTTAATCTGGCCTTTTTTCAGAACGTCGCCGATTTGGTCATGGTGCTTGCTAATAAGTTGTCCTCAGCCTATATACGACCCACTGCTGGGCACAGGCCTTGGAGAAACACATGAGGAGTATGGGCCATAACACCACCACGCTTGCCAAATACGTGTTGGTGGGTAACAGTCGCAATAGCGACCGGGACCAACGGCTTAACATGCCTTCCGAAGTACCGAGGAGCTCGAGATCACAAATTTTGGTCACCCATCCACGGCCTGACCATTGCGAAGATAGCTTTGTTTTCAATTGAAAGCCAAACCATACTACGCCACCGAGCTCCATCTAATTAGAATTTAAAAAAAAACTATGTGTAGTTGAATATTATCGGTGCTTGCCATAATTTGGCAAATGGTAGGCAACAGGCTCGATTTGAACATCTCTGCTAACCTTTTTTGAGCTGTATTTGAAATATGAATATAAATTGTAAAACGAAATCCGTGAAATATATAATAAGCCCATATTTTCTGAAACCGGCACGGTGAAAGTATTCTAATCAATTGAGCTTCGGGGTCAACAACAAGGTGCTCCTTAAGCAGGACTGCTTGTTATTCATGCTATGAGCCAGCGGAATTTCATCAAACGCTTTATTCTGTACCTAATATCTACGGATATTTCATATCAGTGCTAGAGAAAACAGAATGAAAATGACACGAAAAATTTGAGATTGTATGACCAAGAAAGATGCGAACGATAATAGCGACATGTTACTCATTAACAGAATAAAAATGTATTTTTAATTTCTATACATAATTTTGGTAAAAATACTTCAAAAACGTGATTATATATTTTTGTGATGCTGACAAGTGAATAAATTCAATGAATTTATCTCTAGGAACGTTGTTACAGTTCAATTTAATTTTTTTTAAAAAAAGGGATCCACCGAAGAACATGCATGCAGTTTGAAATGAGAAATTTGGAAAAAGGTTTATATGCATGTATCATCACAGGGTTTTGACCTTTTTTTGTTTTTTACGCTGGTAATATAAATTTACGCATACCCTAAAGGGTATCTTTTCCCTATCTTACACCAGGTTGTAACGAGACGCTATATCGGTATTAGTTAGTTAGTAAGTTTATCGGTTTTTGCTGTTATTGCGCTCTTGTCTGGCCATCGTGGCTATCGTGGTAAGGTTTATAATATTAGGTCCTTACCTATGAAATTGGTGTTTTGTATGGAGATTTTGGGGAATTCTGCATTTTCCATACTAAAATTTTTTCAGTTTTCTTCACAACGACAAATCCAAAGATTTTGCATCTATCATTAGACAAGCTTTAGTAATATGTGTAATATTTTCATAAAAATCTTCATAAAAATCTATCTTCATAAAAATTATTTATCGTTTTTAAGTGAATGCAAATAAAATTATGTATTGGGGAGGCACTTAAAAAGAGTTGTCTCCGTGTCCAATTTTAACACAATTAAACTTACAACAAATTATCAAAACAAATCAAAAGAGCTCAAAAATATAGTATATTTTTAGACGAGGTAATTATTTTTTAGGAATACTCTGAATCTTAATAGTTACAGACAAAATACTAAGAGAGAAAAAAAACACCAATTTCATAGGTAAGGACCCAATATTTATAATTCGTTGTGGCTATCGTGGTAAGGTTGATAATATATTTGACTTGTATTTTCAAAGAACTGAAATAACATTTCCAAGGCACTATTTTGTGCCTTATGTTTTAAAATATAACAAGCCGAAACAGTTTTAATTTCTACATCACCACCAACCACGTCACAAGGTGATGCCGAAGACCGGACAAAATGGAGAAGGTGTAGCAAGAAAGCGGACCCTGGCAAAAGGCCGGGAAAATGCTTGGCAGAAGCAGAAGAAGTAGATACTAAACAGGTTAGCGACCCCCCAAAGGTATATGCGTTCAGTAACAGTTCTCTGTTCAGTAACAGTTCTCGGATCGGCCTACCTACTAAACCTCTATTGGCACGCAATTTTTCCGCCATGCATGAAACTATGTAGACATATGAGTGGCAGCCATGTTTACTTCTGCAAAAGTAAGCAGTTAGTAAAATTACCTATTTCATATTTATCTTACTCTTCGATAATAATAATATATTTATTTCATCTGATGGAGTCACTGACTCCTATGATAGGTGTATAATAATAAACTTGGGTAACGGAAGTCAGTGCTCCACTATTCAATTATTATAACAAAAAGTTGTTTTATGACAAAACTACACATGTAAGTCACAAAACCTAAATTTCTAAAATTACATATAGGTAATTGAATGGAAACTTAAAATACGCACCTTCCTAAATGCGACCCTGAAGTTTTCTGAGAGGAACGCGTACAGAACAGGGTTCACGCAGCTGTTCATGTAGGCTAGCACATGAGACACTATCTGCGCTGTCACTGTGAAGTACGTAATATTGTACGCATCCAGGGCCTTCACCAGTAGGATAATCTGAAAGAAAAAAATTAACAATTATAAGAACTTTATACACTATTCAAAAACGATGTCCAGATAAACCCTAGGAGCTCAATAAAGATCAGAATACACCTAACAATTCGAATAATGTTTATGACAGACATACTCGAAATAAGACGCCGACATAAAATTTGTCGTTAATCTACTATTCTTGTGGGTAAAGTTAGGTTTTATTTGATGATCGCTTCAATACCAGACAGTAAAATCTGTAAGTTGATATTATGCTTTTATTATGGTTTAGTTGGTTTCTACTTTATTGGTTCTCCGCTTACCTGTGTTAAATGTTGAGGATTTACGGTACCTACGTAAATTTTTAGGTACACAAGACGCTGTGTTAGCTTTCTTTAATTGACATGTTTAGCTTTGTGCAAATTGATACTCAGAGCTATTTCGATAATATTGCATGATGATGTTAAATAATTTTGACATAAATAAGTGCAACAAGAAATTCCTAATTATTATTGTCATTTACGAATGAGCATTGCCAATGATTGTGATGTATTATGCTCGGAGATAATCTGTTAATTTAAGCCAATATACGCGTTCAAGTTGCTTGTATGCTTAGCCATTTATCTTTTATTTGAAATAAAAGATATTACAATTACTATGAATATTGTTTTACTGAAAATAAAACATCTCGCTCTGTTGAGATTTAGTCATACTTGGTTTCTTTCGGTAACTAGTTAAGCATGACTGAAGTGTACGGGAGCAAGTAAGACAACCGACGTGCGTGGTAACTCGTTTATTACTGACTGTTTTTACAGTGTTGCTACATTTATGTATGTATTCATAATGGCCACCGTATAGGTACCTTCACATACTCCATTCCTCCAACCTTACTTAGCAGTCCTGGAAACATTTAAAACACATTACAGACTTACAGTAATATATATCTAAAAATATGGCCTATAGTCTACTTGTTTTCGAGGTCTTCTCGAACGAGGTGCGAGTGGACCACTTTCAATTACATCGTTACTTCCATCCTTTTTTTTTGTTATTTTAGAAGTAGCCAACTCGGACTCGCTATCTACCAAGGCATCTTGTGCTTGGACATATTCATCCTCATCGTCATCATCACCCTCCCCCGTTCTTGACGCGGTATTGTCTTCGGCATTCTCGGGCTGCGCAGGCGCGTGCACGTCGGGCACGGAACCCGCACTCTCGCGGTCCGCGCCCGGCCCGCCCGCCTCACTATCTGACGTCGCAGCGCGCATTGAGGGTGTTGCTGACGGCGAAATACACGGTTGCATGTCTAAGTCTAATAAATAGCTGTCATCATAATTATTTACATCTGTTTTTGAACAAATTCCTTTACATTTCCTTATTTGATCGACATGTCGTCTCTGAACTGTATGATAATCTTGAAAATAAATGTCGTACATTCTTTTGCCTATTTTTTTAATTATTGTTCCTACTGACCAGATCGATCGTCTAGCAATATACCATTTTGCCCAAACTTTTTCGTCTTTTTGGAAACATTGCGATTTCTTACATTGACTGGTCACTTCCACAGACGCGTCACAATAGCGATTCGAGAATATTAAATCTAATCTAGATCTTAAATTTCGTCCAAACATTAATTTAGCCGGAGTGACCCCGGTTGAACAATGAACAGTGTTACGATATTCAAACAGGAATCCTAATAATTTTTCATTTGCAACATTTTGTGGCACATTTGAACTATCGAATATACACTTCAGCATTTTCTTACAAGTTTTTACAGAATTTTCTGCTTGACCATTGCTACTTGGGTGGTATATGGGCGATGTAATGTATTTTATTCCATTATTGGTACAAAATGAACTAAATTCGGCAGAGTGTATTTTTGGATCATTGTCGGACACTATTAATTGCGGTATACCAAATTGGGAGAATAAATTCTTTAGTTTCATAATCAAAGCCTTAGATGACGTGCCACTACTGTTCATATTAATACATTCTAACCATTTGCTGTAAGAATCAATTACAATTAGAAATGTGTTACCTCCTATAGTCATATAATCTATATGAATTCTATGCCATGGTGCGCCCGCACAGGGCCAGGGCGCGGGCGGCGCGCGGGGAGGGTCGCCCCGCGCTCGCGCGCATATAGCGCACGCGCCGACCCACCTATCTATATCACTATCTATACCGGGCCACCACATTCTGCTGCGGGCCGCGCATTTCGTTTTAACAATACCAAAATGTGCCGAATGCAGCTCTTCTAACATTCGTTCCCGAAATAGTGATGGTATAACTACCCTATGACCACGAAACAGACAACCGTTTGTTTCTTCCAAATCTGATTTACATTGAAAATAAGGCAAAATCTCTTTACATTTTATCTTACGCGGCCAGCCCGTGCGCATATACTTTAAAACAATTTTCATTATTTTATCTTTACCAACTGCTTCTTTGATATCATCTAAAACGACAGGTCTAACATTATCATCTAAAAATTTTAGTAATGTCAAATTATTTTCACACTTAATTTCGTCTCGACTGCGGCGTGTGTTGAGCACGGGAGCACGAGAAAAATAATCTGCAACTAAATTAGCCTGGCTATTGATATATTGCACCGTGTAGTTATACGCCGAAAGTATGAGTGCATAACGTTGCAGTCGGGACGCCGATGTTACGGAGATACCATTTTTATTTCCAAAAATCGAAAGCAATGGGCGATGGTCGGTCTTTAATATGAAAGGTTTTTGTCTACCATATAGATATTGATGAAAATGTTTAACCCCAAATATAATCGCCGTTGCTTCTTTCTGGATTTGGCTATAATTTCGTTCACTCGGTACCAACGATCGAGATGCAAACGCGATGGGCCTTTCTACGCCCGACGGCAGCCGGTGCGCCAGCACCGCCCCGAGGCCGGCCGGGCCCGCGTCTACCGTCAGCACCAGCGGCATGCTCGGCTCGAAATGCGCCAGTACGCGCTCTGATGCCAGCTCGGCCTTTACCCGCCGGAAGGCGGCCTCTTGCCGCGCTCCCCACTCCCAGGCCGCGCCTGTACGCAGCTGTTCATGCAAAGGCTCTAGTAAAGATGACGCATTCGGAATATAACTGCGATAATAATTTACGACACCTATAAATCTCTTTACTTCTAAAACGTTTGTCGGCGCTGGAGACCTTAATATTGCATCCACCTTGCTGGGGCTGGTTTTAAGACCTGTTTTATCGATCACATGACCTAAATATGTTACGCTGTCTTGGAAAAAAACACACTTATCTTTTTGTAACCTAAGGCCAGCGTCATGAAGTCTACTTAAGACTTCTGCGAGTCGTTGTATATGAGTTGCCCTATCGGGGCCAGTACAACAGACGTCGTCTAACCAGCAAGAAACTCCTTCGATGCCAGACAATAAAGTTTCCATTGCACGCTGAAATATAGCTGGTGCATTCGCTAGGCCATAAACTAAACGAGTGTATTTAAAAAGACCCTTGGGCGTATTTATAGTGGTGAGATCTTGTGACGAATCACTTAATAAAAATTCATTGTAGGCGTTGCTTAAATCAATCTTGGAGTAATGCTCTCCACCTCCTATTTTGGCAAAAACCTCTTCAATACGCGGTAGAGGGTATTTATCAATTTTTAGATTTTTATTTAATGTGCATGAATAGTCACCAGCTATTTTTACTTTTCCGTTCTCTTTAAGAACAGGAACTATTGGCGTAGCGTACTCTGAAAAACTTACTGGCACTAATATTCCTAAACCGACTAATCGCTTCAGCTCATCTTCAACTTTGTCTTTAAGGGCAAAGGGAATTGAGCGTGGTTTAAAAAATCTGGGTACAGAATTGTCCCTTAAATGAAGTTCCACTTTAAATTTATTAAAGGTTCCGAGTTCGTCTTTCCAGAGACCTGGGAAATTATTTAACAACTGCTGTACCTCTGAATCGACACAGATTTTATTGAGTGTGATGTTGTGATTGCAACATGTAAATCCAAAATCAAATAATGCCATAAAATCTCGGCCTAATAATGGTGGACCTCCGTTTTTAACAACAAACAATCTAAGCTCATTTGATTTATTCATGTAGGTTACTTTCGCCAGGAAGTAGCCAGCTGGTGTCACTTTATGACCATTATACAGACACATAGTTAAATCACTTTTTAATAATTTAAAGTTTGAAAAATGATCCAAATATACATCTTCCGAGATCACACTAGTGCCTGAACCTGAATCTAGTTCCATTTTCATTTTAACATTATTAACAACAACATAGATTTCAATTGGCTTATAATTTACATACCTAAGGTTAAAAAGTTGGCATTCCTTACAATCGATATGATGGCTATTGTCCATCTCCGTCTCCAAATTATGTAACCGCGATGAACCACTCTTTTGCACTTTACACACTTTTTTCAAATGCCCTTTTTGACCGCACATTTGGCATTTATAATTTTTATACCGGCACTTCACTGCCTCGTGATTTTTAAAACCGCACACAGCACACCGCGCCTCCACTACATCGTAACTGACACCAGGGGTCGATCCCTTGTACCTCCGGGCTCCCGGGGTCTCGCTGAACTGATACACCGGCTCCTCCTTGATGCAGGTCTCTGCTCCGACCCCGGCGCCGCTGCTGCATGCTTGTCGCGCACATTCTGCTTGTTGAGCTATCTCGAGCGCCCTCATCAGCGTTAGCGCAGTGGAGTCTTGTTCGAACAAACGATCACGTACTATTCCCGCCCTTAGACCGAGTATGAAGCGATCTCGTAGTAAAGTATCCAGCGCCGTTCCAAACTCGCAGTAGATAGCGAGCCCCCTCAGTCGCGCCAACCAATCTTCGATACTCTCACTCTCGAACCTTACCGCTTCATAAAATTTTGCCCTATCGGCAAATGTCGATCTCTTCGGCGTGAAATGGCTGCTCAGCACATCAATCAGCTCCTGATATCCGATCGTTTCTAGCTTGCGCGGGTGGACTAGGTTCCGCGCCAAACGATAGGATTCGTCCGATAGGTGTGTTAGCAACAACGCACTTGTATTTTCGGCTGCAACCTTATTTAACTTAACGAACTGTGTTAAGCGACTGTGAAATATCGACCATTCTTGATTTTTATGATCGAAAACACTTAAATTCCCGATAAAACTCGACATCGCTTTAGTAATTTGTGGGTAGATCCTCGTCGCCAATGAAGTGTACGGGAGCAAGTAAGACAACCGACGTGCGTGGTAACTCGTTTATTACTGACTGTTTTTACAGTGTTGCTACATTTATGTATGTATTCATAATGGCCACCGTATAGGTACCTTCACATACTCCAATGACCAACCTGTTTTCATCCTAATGCTAGGCAAAGTTTACATGAAAAACACGGGAGAAACGTGGATATTTATGGAAACACCGTACTGGCTTAATTTATGAGTAAAAACAGTTGCAACAACCGCAACCAAAGACTTGACGTGCCTTCCGAAACACGGGAGAACTTTAGATTACAATGTTTGTTTAAGATGCGTCCAGATTTATAAGTTATACGAGTATTACTTAGTTATACCACGAGTCCGCACATTCTGTAACATATTTTATATTGGGTCCTTACCTATGAAATTGGTGTTTTTTTTCTCTCTTAGTATTTTGTCTGTATGATCATGATGTGTGATATTACACATACTACTAAAGCTTGTAATATTATTATCTTTGGATTTGTCGTTGTGAAGAAAACTAAAAAAAATGTTGTATGGAAAATGCAGAATTCCCCAAAATCTCCATACAAAACACCAATTTCATAGATAAGGACCTAATATAACATACATACAAATTGACAAAACAATACTGAAATGCAATGTTATATTTCAGACTAGCTGTTGCCCGCGACTTCGTCCGCGGTTACTGGTTTTTTAACTATCCCACAGGAACCCTTTAATTTTCCGGAATAAAAAGTATTTAAGATGTTGACCAGGGATATAAGCTACTTCGTCCAGCCATTTCGGAGATTAGCCCGTTTTGGTAATTTTTACGTCCCTGGCTAGATTTTAAGCATTTTTTTGTATATACACACATACGACCTTTTTATTATACGTATAAAGATATGATAGATGACAAATTTACTATCTATTAAGTAACATCATTTATACCGTGTGTTAAACAAAATAAAGATTTATTTATTGTTTTTTTATTTATATACATACAAAGTTTAATTAAGGGATACAAAAACATACGGTGCATACATAATCGTAAGAAAGTTTTTCCGCACTCGAATATTCATGCGATCACTGTGTTGTGTACATGAGAGTGAATAAAACTACACCACTTGTCTCACACCGGTTATATCGGCGGATACTGTATTATTATTATTATTTAAAGTCGTCGTGTCGTCGAGTCATGTGGTAGCGGCTCCTTAAAAGAATACTACGAACCCTCCCTTGGGTGTATAAAAGGCGACTAATGGATTTAGAACTGCACAACATCCTATAGCTCATAGCGGCGATGAGCTCGCCTGACAGTCACTGCTTGGTGAAGCACGGACTATACCAGTGGACTGCTTTTGCGGTGCTTTTGCCTAGTCTCTGACTAACCCTTAGGGGATAATAGTCGTGATTATATGGATGTATTATTATTATAATTATTACACAATGTAAATGCGCGTAAAATAACATAGTTATCATGTTATCTCATGATGATCCACAGTGAAAGCTATTATGAATCAATGTTATGGGAAACAGAAGTTAAATTATAATCCTGAAAATGTTTTCGCTAGAATAATTCAAGAACATTTTGCCTTCAAAAGATTTTTTATTGGAAATGTCAACATAAAAACAATCGAAACTTGTCCAGTCAGTAACAAAGATTTAAAACAAACAAGTTGGAAGAATACAATTTACGGTCTTTAATTTGATTCTGAGCTCGTCTTCGTAATCAAACTGTTTTAATTTCAACAATATCTTTTCAATTTAAGGAAATATTCCAGTTGAATCCACAAAACACAATTTTGTTTAAGAAATCCCCCTTCGTAGAAACGGCAATCAAGCGAACTAAAAACAGGTCAAACGAAGATTTTACGGTTTTGGCAGAATAATGACATTAGAAGTTGAAAATTAAATTTCAATTGGAGAAAAATTGACACCAAAATTTTAAATTATCTTTAGAAGTTTTCGTTGTTTTGAGTGCCTTCAAAAATTACAAATAAAACGGTTAGAATCAACCGATAAGTCCAACAGTTATTCATAGATTTTGCAATGCAAAAATAAATAAGCTATGGAACTAATTTGCTTTTCATTTGACCTACTTTCTCCCAGTAAATTTACGTTTTGTTTAAAACTACAAAACCGAATCCTGAAAAGCGCTCAAAAACGGTCATTACGTTTTTACTTGTTTCGTCGAAATCAAATAGTTTAGTACTTTGTTGAATTGTTTGTACAGATAAATGGAAACCTTATGAACGCATTTGTTAGATGCTGTTTTAAATAATTAAGTAGGCGTGTTGACTGGGAAGACGGGAATTACCTGTAGAAATAAGAACGGTAGAATGTTGACAAAAAGCCGAAAATTAAACACTCCAAGAATTGGGCATCACAATTTTTAGACTTCTCGCAATCAGTGCTGAGTCCGTTTCATAATTACTAGTAATTAATTATTACAAACGCTTTCTCGTTGCTGTGAAGATGAAAAGGTTCTTAAGGAGACGACAAGGAGGCGCTACATATTTCTTTTTAATAAAACAAAAGCCTTTCAGAGTTTTAATTTGATTTTACGCAAATACAGAACGTATTTTAATTTGCTGGAGCAAAGATGCCATTATTATTCGAATGAGTCGAATGAATTCAACAATTGTGTCGGTAAATTACTTTTCTTTTGTACTGTTTTTTGAGTTTGGGTGGAATACCTCTTTTACAGAACATTGCAGTTAATGCTTGCTTAGTGAACATTCCCCTTTTGTGTTGTAACCTTCTGACGCGATCTGTACTAACTTTACGAACACGATTTCCAATTTATCCATCCAAATACAAAACTGGAAAGTTTAAGGAACTCCGTAGCCGTTTTAATTAGAATTTTCACAGAAATAAAACCTACCATTCGCTTTTCTCAGTTTTTATTTTTCCTATATATATAGCTATATTTACTCTGCTTTTAATTAGCTGTTTAACATAGCTTTGGCAAGTCTTCACAGAAATATTGCAAAAAAATGTTTTTTGTAATACAAGAGGAAGATTTATATGACAATACTACAATACTATACGCTATATTCTTACGATACAAAAGAACAGTGACACAGTTAATGTGTGGCATAATCAAACACGAAAAAACTTTAAAAAAACTGAACTGAAAAACATAAAATAACTTTTATTTATAAATAATGCTATTTTGATGTCGGTCTCAAGGTTGGTGTCGTTTATTTTTTTTTTTAATTTCTTCTTCAAATTGAAGTAGCAATTTTATGTTATTTTGTGATTCTCAGTAGTTCAGCTTATAAAAGGCGGTTCCCTTTTTTCAAAAAAGTATTTTTTTTAATCATCATATTTTTGTTTTTTTACTTCATACTTTTTAGTGGTAGTTGTTTGTATACCTTTGTAACAAATACTTTGGTGAAATCCGCATCAAAATCGGTTCATTCAATTACGAGATAATCGCGAACATACGTACAGGTCAAACTGAGAACATCCTTTTCTTAAGTCGGTTAAATATTATAGCAAACACTATGCAAGAGTGTACTTCGATATTATATACAAAAGTTACAATAAAGAATTGAGTTCATGGGGACTTAGGCGTATTTAGCGGAAAGTATCTTTATAGTAGGTACTTTTATTTAAAACAAAATAAATAATCATATTTAATCCTGCAACCAAACTCAAGCAAGAAAAAGATTAAAGGAACTCTCGAATGTTGAAATATTGTGTTAGACTAAGTTAATTATATAATCTCTTTGATATCTCAATGTTTCTAATAAAGTTTGCTACAAGCGGTATCAGTTCAAAGATATTTTGAATTGTTTGATATCCATATTACAGAGAATCAGTGAGTAGTGGGTGGAGTAATATCTAAATCATTAGGTATGCGTAATTAGTTTAAAATGTATGCCATTTGTAATATGAATAACGCAAAATATTAAGATAGCTCTAGTTATATCTGATATTTATTCAAATTTTATCAAGTATTTGCACATTATACATACAACAAAATTGTAGATTTATATGAAATAGGAAATTTTCTAGATCTGTTGGCCTTGATTAACAGTTTAATAATGTGGTAGGGATTCTCTATAAAGCTTTTAATTACAATGTTCGTGAATTCTTTACTGGTGATATCTTATATTTTTCTTGGCTTTTAGATAACTATTTATTATTAAAAACTACTATAAAAAAACTACTTGAAACTCTACCACAGGCTCATAAGCAAGCAGATACCCGATATCTATTTCGTTGGATAAATAAGAAATTCGAAATAAAGAATTTTAAATTTCAATTTAAATTGTATAATTAACCAAAACGATAAAACATTAAATTAAACAACCGTGAATTTATTTCGACAAACGTGAAAGCCATTTTCGCACAGCTTTTTGTATTTCTGTATTAAAACTTCAATGGAAAATATTTTATAATTATATTAAGAACCAAAAGTTTGCCTTGCCCATGCGTTGTACGTCATAATTTCACAACCAATGCACGTACTTCCTGATTTCGGGGCTTCTATAACGGGCACGTACTGCAATATAACAAAAGGGAATTTTAATCTTAAATGCAGTCTCATTGTAAAACGTGATGGATTTTTTACACGTCCGAGTAATACCATCATAACTCATGTACGTGTAAAAAAATCTGGATTTTTTTGTTATTAAGATTCAAGATCGTGTACGAATAGCGGTATTATTTATCTAGTATTGTATCTACATCTAAAGCTCGAATACAAAATCCAACAAATATAATCTGACTTTATAGTATATAAAATTATTGTAAGACATTAAAAAACATACCATCACGACTTTTCCCCCAAGGGATAGGCAGAGATGTTATCACCCACATTTCGCCAGATATGTTAAGTCCTCATGTAACAGGCTGGAGCCTGTTGCCATGCACCAGGCACAATGTGAGGTAAGCGATATTCACAAAGAACTGTATATAAGTTATATTCAAACTCTGTGGTACAGGCGGTGGGATCGAACATGCGATTCTCGCGTGATAACTCCGTAGGAAGATTACGCCGATTGTGGAGGTTTAAAATCTATTCTTGAGTGCATGTCTTTTTGAAAGTCATTAGAAATTGTATATTTTTGTTTTATAAAGTCTGTTAAAATATGTCGAACATAAGCCCTATCAGAGTCTGATATAAACATTGTTAAAAGTTTTATGTTTTGAAGCGATGTTGGAAATCAAGCCAATTGTCTTTTACAATATTGGAACTAAAAAGTATGTCATTTTTAACAAGGTTACCAACAAAAGAGTTTTAATAGAAAAAGTTTTAATTAATTCAATAACGAACATAAAGATTCATCTTTCGTTGTGTAAAGAGACGACTTACAAGGTGTTCGAAATAATACTCCAAAATTAATGTAGACACTTTTAGGCGTAGGTAATACAAATACAAGCGGACTGGTGCGAGCGCGGCTATGGTCCAACGCCGATGCGTTCTGGAAGAGCTTTTTTAATATAAATTCATGAATGTGGGATACATCTATTTGTCAAAATTTCATGTGCCATAATTTCATCTGCTATAATGGTCAACAAACATAATATTGTTTCTCATAATATCATATGCTTTACGCATTGTTTACTATAATAATAGTCACGTGATAGAAACATAGTTTCCCATAAAGTAAATTGCAATAACATCATTTGCTATCTTCATTGTAAGCCGTTGTTATCATATGCCATAACATCATTTGCCATCGAAGTTGCTTCTAGAAAAAAACATGAATCGGTTTAAACTAAACGATCAATACGGTTGGTTAAAATTAAAACCAATCAACTCACGACATCAAGGGTTAAGAAGAAGGAAAAATAAGTACGGCAAAAAATATAATTAAAATATAATTAGGATGATGTCAAAAAAGTTTAAGGTACTGCTGGACGGCTAACCGATAAGATAGATAATTATGAAATTTTTATAATGAAAAAAAATATATATATATATATATTATATTACAATTTCAAAGTTATATAAAACATAGGTATACCTACTTATAATAATATGTTAATATAATAAGTTGCATAACAACTATGATATTGTAATATTATTATTAATTTATAATTTCTTTATCTAAGTAAATAACAAATTATAATAAATATAATAATAAATAATTAATGCCTAAAAAGTTCACTGGGTTACTACTACAGAGCTGTTGGCTCCAATCAATACTAGATTTTGTCTAACGGCCAACGTGATAAAAGGTTCACTTACCTAACTTATCACTAGAATTTATTAATTAGTCATGGAATATTCATTAATTATCTATTAACTAGATAATATAATTTGAGTGAATGTACTATTGAAACTTGACATAAATGAACGCAATGGTTCCTATTTTATTAACTATTACGCATTTGTTATCTTTTCCCGCTTTACATATTGTTATTATGAAGTAGATTTTAGGGTAAATTTTGCAAACCACGAATGGTAAATGTGCTGGACCTACTTATAATACTACTTTGCAAATAAATGATTTGATTTGATTTTGTTCTAGCCCCTGAAGGATAGATTAGTACAGCGTAATGGTACGAACGCTCAAGTTTTGACATTGAAAGCAAAGCAACTTTCACCGTGATCAGAAATAGATAATCAAAAATTTTGTAATCTCGAAAAATCGCAACTTTGATACGTATTCAATTTGCATCATATTTTAACTTTTGCTAAGGTATTTTGTCTACCACTTTTTAAGCGTGGGTAGTGGTTGGACCACGGGTTGAAAACAAGCAAGCAAGGCTGCCTCATGGTAACCGGTTACCGTAACCTAAAATGGCTCATAGCACCTTGGAAACCACTTACGCTTTGCCTATCCTGTAATGTCAAGAGAAGCACAAGAGATGAGTTCCTCAGCTTTTGTGGTAAACTTACTGCAAGAATACAACTTTCTTTTATAGCACTGCTTATTTATTTGCTAGAAGAAAATCCAAGGAACTAAGCGTAAGAATTTTTTTTCGTATGTCTATTATTAGGTATTTTCTCATTATGATTTTTCTATTAAATTGAGAACTACTATTAAACAAATAATTAATTATGAAATTACCTGTATTGGGCACCAGCATACGGCGAAGACCACAACTACGACCACCACCATTCTGGTGACCTTTTTCCTGCCCCTCCTGCTTTCCGCTGATACCCTACCTCCCGGCGCGCTCTTCCACAACCTCGTTAGCATGCACATGTACAGCACACTAATCAGTGCAAGTGGAATCACATACGATGACAGGAAGAATGACATCTGGAATCCCAGCTTGCTATAACCCTGTTCCTCCAAAAATACACACGACGAATGGTTTCTATGGTAGTACGCATATTCTCTTTCTCCATGGCATATTCCAACAGGTATCGCTGTGGTCAGAATAATCACCCAGATAAATGCTATTGCTAATAACGCATTTTTCTCTGTTCTGATAGACATTGACGCTATCGGGTGTACCACAGCCATGAATCTGTCCAAAGACATTAAAACTAATGTGTATACAGAAGCATGTGCAGTAACGACTATAAAGTATTGGACTACCTTGCACCACCAATCACCGAAAGGCCATCTTGGCATGACGTAGTCTGTAGCAGTGAAGGGTACGCAAAAGATTACGAAGAGTAGATCAGCGACAGCAAGGTTGATTATGAGTAGGTTGGTAGTTGATCTCATGCCAGGGTTAGCTGCGACTACAAGGACAACGAGCGCATTGCCGACTAGACCGACGATGCCAATAAATCCGAAAAAAATTGGCACTACTCTTGAAACCACCTTCTCTAGCAACTCTCCATTTTCGTACTCGCTGCTGTAGTTGCAGCCTCCCAGGCTAGCTTCTTCGTTGGTCAAGTTTAAGCAGATGCTGTAGAATTCGTCTTCCGTAGAATCCATCTTGAGTTCTTTTACTGTTTCATGTTTTAATTCGTTTTCTGTAACAAAGAATACATTATATTAGTTTAGTGTTAATATGAGTTTTTGTTACATTAATATATCACAAAAGTAAAGAAGGGAATTATAAATAGAACAGACTAATAAGGGCTCCTTCCGCGGAAGGAAGAAAAGATTGAGGATAAAAATAAAAAACATCATTTATTTAGATTAGTCCTAAATTGTTGTAAAATACACAAAAAGCCCAAATCCTTTGGGCCTATGTAATATCTTATATTAAATTAATATCAAGATTTTAGTATTTTTGTGTTTGGTATTTTCATTCGTCATCTTGTCTGGTAAATAATCATAAGCATAATTATGTACTATGCAAAATTATTTCGATTTTGTTTTAAAATAAATTTAAACCAACACTTTGTGATCTCGAACTCCTCCGTGCTTCGAAAGGCACATTAAGCCGTTGGTCTCAGTCGCTATTGCAACCGATTCTACCCACCAACCCGAATTGGGCCAGCGTGATGGTGTTACGGCCCATACTCCTCATGTGTTGCTAGTAGGCCTGGGCCCAGCAGTGGGACGTATTATATTGGGTCCTTACCTATGAAATTGGTGTTTTTTTTTCTCTCTTAGTACTTTGTCTGTAACTATTAAGATTCAGAGTATTCCTTAAAAAATAATTACCTCGTCTAAAAATAGACTATATTTTTGAGCTCTTTTGATTTGTTCTAATAATTTGTTGTAAGTTTAATTGTGTTAAAATTGGACACGGAGACAACTCTTTTTAAGTGCCTCCCGAATACATAATTTTATTTGCATTCACTTAAAAACGATAAATAATTTTTATGAAGTGTGATATTACACATATTACTAAAGCTTGTCTAAAGATAGATGCCAAATATTATTATCTTTGGATTTGTTGTTGTGAAGAAAACTGAAATAATTTTAGTATGGAAAATGCAGAATTCCCCAAAATCTCCATACAAAACACCAATTTCATAGGTATGGACCTAATATTATTTTAATATAAAATGTCTTCCTCACCATCTGGTAGAAAGAGAGTTTAGTTAAATTTATATAAAGACTGTCAGCTATTATTAGCACAAAGCATCTAGACCTAACTTCTACTGACAGATAATGTTTATATATCTCTGTCGTGAAGATGTTCAGAGAAATATTACACAAACGGTTTATGTTAAAAATAGCTCATTGAATGAGTCTGTCTGGCATTCATATTACGAGGTACTTTATCGCTACTTTAGAACAATGAATTAGCCAGATAATGATATTAAAAGGTTCTTGACTTAATTATATGAATTGGTAAGTTGTTAGGGCTTATGCTTAGTAATGACACAAGATAAATTAGATTGTTTTATCATCAGTCTACATTATTCCACTACTGGACATAGGCTAAGCCTGATGGACGCTTTTACTCTTTAATCATAAATTTATTAATAAAATAAAAATAAAATAAAGTAAAATCTTCACACTTTCACACCAATCAACTAGCCCCATTTTAAGCAACTAATGCTGATTGTGTTACGGGCACTAGATGACGGATAAATTTATTTAACAGATAAATACATATAAATTTCCTGTATATATATAAATATATATAAACATCCAAGACTGGAGACCTCTCGAGATGGCGTCGCCTTGAGACCGGCATACAGACCATTTGACCACGGAGGTCATCATATGTACCTATATTTAATCATAGCCAAATTTTATATCAATTTTCTTCAATTATTAACAACATTTCTAAATTTTTATAGGTGGTTTGGGTTTTTATTGATTTCATTCTAGATGAAATGATATTACCTACATTTATGCAGAAATAGGTAGTGGCTCCATCATTAAAAAAGACATCGAAATCACACAAGTAAAGAAGAACATCCAATGAAAAGGAAAGTTCCGATTTCAAAACAGATTAAACACAAATATTTTGTTTCAAAACAGATTCAACACAAATATTTTGTATTTGTTTCAACATCTTGGGAATCGAAATTATAAAATTACAACAAGGAAAGATTTATGCCTAGAGCAAACATATTTGCTTTCATAAATAATTGCATGAAATTGCCTTTTCGTGTAACAGTATAAAATTTTAGATCAAAATGCTTTCTTAAATGTGATTTACAAGCAAACCTTTTCTAACTTTAACATCGTCAGGGTCTAAGAGTCTTTGTGTCATCGCTTTTCTGATTTAAACAGGTATTGAAAGCGTTATATGCGAAGCGGGCGTGTGATAATCAGACGATGCGACACATAAGAAGGATCGTGTAAAAACGTAATTTCCGGAATGAAATCGAGAAGGCAAATTCGCTGGGACAAACGTGAGAAATTTTGTTGAAATCACATCAAATACGGTTATTTGCTGGCTGATTGAATAAATATAATTACTTGAGACAATTTTGCAATATCCGTTAATGTGTTTTCTTTGAGAATGATAAATATATTTATGTAAACAAATTCGTTATGGTTAGTTAGGTTACTGTAGCGAACAATTTTTTTTACACGTAAACATTTTAATTTAGTTACATAAGTTACGTATTAGTGTAAAAACTATTTGGTTTGCCAATAGCAACACCCTGTCTAGTTTTGTGATCGACGTATATTTGTATTTAGATTGTTTATATTTTGATACAAATGTCTACCTTCACTTCATTGCTGTCATCCTAATAAACACCACTCTCTGCACTCCAAAACCCTGTTTAATTAGTATTAGTCGGTTGCATAATCTAAAAAGTCCACATGCAGTCCCTGCGGCAAAGCGGTAAAGTTGTGTGTTCGAGGAAAATTGACCAATTGGATTGCTTTGTCTCATGAGACTCGGAAAATCGTGCAATCCTATAGGCCTGAGGCCACAGGTGACGTAGTGGTGAGTACGTTCTATTTTCGATTTCGAAAACAAAGTAACCTTCGCCATGGGCAAGCCTTGGATAGGCGATCAAAACTTGGTGATCTCGAACTCCTCCGTGCTCCGGAAGACACATTAAGCAGTTGGTCTCGGTCGCTGTTGCAATTTTCTCTACCCACCAAACCACATTGGGTCAGCGCGATGGTGTTATGGCCCATAGTCCTCATGGGTTTCTCCACGAGGAAGGCCTGTGCCCAGCTAGCAGTAGGACGTTTATTTAGCTGTGGACGATACCATATTTATTCCCGTACGCCGCTTAGCTACCTCGTATATAGCTATTGTGGAAAGGCATCTTATGGCAAATAGTATAAATAGGTATTAGGTGTATCCTTCAATTAAATTCCCTACCTATCTTCGTCGGTTGTGATTATCTTCAGAAATTCCCTTCTAAATGGGCTCTGCGTGAACATATCTAATTTGTAAGAAGGTTATCGATCGCTACCTAATTTAAGGTTATTTTAAAAATAGCACGTAGGACTAATTGGGAGTTCACAAAATTCTTCTATATTTATTACTAGCTGTTGTATGTTAAATGTAGCTACTATGAATTTTTCGGAATAAAAAGTATGTAAGATGTTCACCAAGGATATAAGGTATCACCATGCAAAATTTCATTGAAATCGGTAAAGTCATTTCGGAGATTAGCCCGTACAAACAGACAGAGAAACAAAAAAAAATTTTTTTTTGGTATTTTTTTCTCTTATTACTGACTGGCTTGATTTTAAGCATTTTTTTTCTATGTACAGACATCCTACCTCAATTGTTTTATGATATTTTAATTTATTTTTTAACCGCCTCTCTGGTGTAGTTTTCTGCTCGATGTTTTAAGCATTGTTGTGTTCCGGCAATCAGAGGTAAGATAGCCAGTTCCTCAGTTGGTGAGGATTACAGGTGAAGCTCGCTTCCACCTTTAGCCTTATCGTCACTTACCATTAGGTGAGATGAAGGCCAAGAGCTTACCTGTCATATGTTAAAAAAAAATATAGATACATCATCTTATTTTACTTACGCAAACGAAATATTATAATGGTAGTTAGTGTATATTTTATTATCCATTATTAGCATTGGAAATTAGTTTTTTTAAAGAAAAACCGTACCTAGGTACCCACTTATTTGAATTTTTTAAGGCTACTCTCGACAAGTGAGTCCTATTGTTGAACCAAGGTATTAGAGTTAGTATAACATAGTGGTCTTTGAAATTACTAAATAAAGATTTTAAGCATAACGTTTCTTTATTATGAGAGAATGGATCCATTTGTTGTTCCGTGGTTGAGTGGGAAGGACGGACGCTCAAATCATTTATCACTATATTAAAGCGCCACCTTCGCAAAATGAAATTCATAGAAACCCTTAATCATAACAAATACAACCAAAAAAGATATTGTCGCTGAAAAAAGAGAGAGCACTTATACATACCTATAATTCTTTTTGTCTCTATTATAAAAACTTAGGGGATAATAGTAGTGATTATAAGTTTTTAGCTTTAGTTTTGCTACTAACGAGTACAACCAATAATACCTAAATTCAATAATAATTAAAAAATTAAAAAATTATTCTTCTCTGAAGTATTACAAAACCATCGTGTAGCAGAGCCTTAAATATACATTGAATAATATCAATTCACGCATTAAAAATCATTCATTACAATAACATCCGATGTACAAACAGTTCAAAAACTTTATCTAAAAACAGACAATATTTATAGTTACGTTGATTTATATTATAAAAACGTATTGTGTCTACATTCGAAAAATACCTTGGTGGATTCCATTATGATTCATGCTGAATAATCAAAGGAGCGTTTCGATGAGACCTTTGTTCGATTGGCTGTGTAATTTGAAATTCATCTTTTATCGCCAATATTTTTTTATATCAAAGACATGAATACGATTCTCTTTTTTCCCGGGTCAAAAAGGTTTTCCGTTTGACTTGTATGTTTGTGCGTTATTATCTCGCGTTTGGTTGAACAGATTTTGATGCGTAATTTCGTTGATCAAGTCAAAAAGAATGTACCAATTGCTTCCTTGCCTAGCATGTCGTAAAAGGCGACTAAGGGCATATTGGGTACTGGGTCTGCGATTGTGTAGGCGATGAGCTAGCCACTTGTTACTACTCTCACGATTTTTCATGTGACCAAACCCAATTTTTCTATGGCTAAATGTGTGTGTCTTAAGGTGTCTTAAGGCGAAGGTATAGGCAAATATTCATAAATGAGGTGTTTTTGGTACAGTAGTCTGGCAAAAATACAGCACATGGGATGATCAGATTAATTGATATTATGACATATATCATAAACTTGTTCGTGACGGTCCAAAATACAAGTAATTATTTATAGCAACATATGGAGAGCATTCAATTTATCATAATCTATTGAAATTTCTTTTCCACCTTTTTCTTTTAACGACGTTTCTGTTTATTATCAAACTCAGTTTACATATCCGTTACATTAATACCTAGTCTCCGACGGTGAGTTTTTTTAGAAATGACCACAAATTTATTAATTGCAATGATTTTCCTAGTAGCGCCTACTAAAATATTATAGTTGCATAATTGTACATTTGCTGACAAAATTTCGTAGGCGCTTTTGCAAAGAAATGACATCGTTGCTAAGCAACGGTTAATTATTAAACATGTACCTACAGATCTGTGTGCAACAAAAATCGGGCTACCAAAAATTACTTCTCACTACTAAAATGCACAGAGTAGTGGCCGATACAGAGTCTACGCACGGAAAGATTGTTTTATTAATAGAAATGGGTTTCTCTTATGTTTTTTTTAGACGTATTCTCTGCAATCGCTGCAATTGTGAAATCGTCACTTAATTTAGTTTTAAAATAAACGAAGAATGATGATACATTTTTACCACGTTTTTCTTAGCTTGCGTTCTTGTCCGTGGAGATCAAATCTGGCGATCGATTTTCGAAATTTTACATTCAGGCTTGTTTCCGGTGAAAATATAATATTAAATAAAAATATATATAAAAAAGGTTTAAATAAATACTATATAAGAAAGGCTTTTAAAAAACCACTTTTTACCAATGGATTTAAAAGGGGAAAATAAATATTTTGTTAAAAGAATTTTCGAAAATTTTACATAATATGATAAATAATTATATCAACAGGCAAATGACTGAAAAAGTGCACCACGTTTAAATTTTCGATAATTCTTTATATCACAATATTTATTTTCCCCTTTTTAATCCATTAGTAAAACGTGGTTTTTTAAAGTTTTTTTTAACAGTATTTTTATCCATTCAGGTGTGATTTGTGTTAGATTAATTAGCATTTGCAATTATAAATATTTGCTTATAGTGAATAAGTGAGTTTGCCAATAATGAAATTTATAATAGCTGCTAAAAATAATTACGCTAAATGTTACTTATTTCGCGAATTTATATAGTTGCGTTCTGCTGCTAATATATGAAATAAAGCGACTACGCTGTTTCACGCGGCGCTTGCTAATGCTAATGTCGTGAATGCGAAAACGAACTAACGCGATCGACACCGACTGGACAACTTTATTTCATACGCCAAACCTGGCACTAAAAAACGTCAATATTTAATAATTTATGAATTTAAAAAAATATGTAATTAAATAAGAAGTACATTCTAAATTAAGGTTCATTACCGCGAGCGCTTGTAGCAAGTACCACCACAGAGCACTGACTGTGTGGATACAAGCGGCTGGATTCCGAGTGTAAGGCTTTTCATGAGAAGAACCTGGCAAGAAACTCATAAGCCACTTTTTTTAAATAGCCAATCATATAATTATTGTCCGTATTGAATGTTTTACATAATTTCCATTAATCCATCAAAATAACATGCCTCTATGATGACGAACGATAGCAAATAACTATTTCACACCATTTTATCCTCCAGATAATCTTGGATTTTATAAAAACCTATTTTCATTAAAGTTTTTTAATATAAGGCTTAAATTTGTGAAAAGGCAATACTGTATATTTGGTGGGATTTTATTATAAAATTGTATACATTTCCCCATAAATGCACAGGCCCAGCAACTTTCTTTTGCTTCTAGTATTTAAATTAAGGCATTCATTAGTTTTTCTTAAATGTGTGGTTATGTTTATAAACGTAAACAATCTTTTCAAAGATGTATTGGGAGCCAACAGTTAATATATCAATTTTCTTGGATAACTCTCTGAGTGAGTCTCGTGGCTTAAGTTTGTAAATGGCTCGTACAGCTTTTCATATTCTCAATATCAGCTGTTGACCCCCATAGCAACAAGTCATACGACATCACACTATGAAAATAACTTATGTAGACAAGTCTTGCCGTTTCAACGTCAGACAAGGATCTATGTCTTTCTGACAAGGTCAGTATGTGTGGATTCCACTGTAGGCGTAAATCTATCGTTATTCCTAGAAATAATAATAATACAATAATTCATATAGTTTAGCCACAGTGACTGTTATTTAATTTAATTAGAATTTCACCGTTACAAAATGCTCTTTATTTGCTTATTGATATTAATCCTTATCAACATAAATATCTATAATATAGTTATGATGTTCAATACTGGTTCGGTTCCTTTATATACGATTTGAATTATTTAATTCGTACAGTCCGATCGATAGTTCTCGTGATTTTAAAAATGTATACCTATGTCCCAACCGACCTGCGCATACATGCAGACGTCACACGATGTTTCACGCTCGGAAGCGGAACTAAGACTTTTAGATAACTCTATAATCAAAAATACTGATTCGATACTATAGGCTTCAAAACTAGTATTCATACAACCTTTACTGTACAAAAATGTATTTACTTGAGACGTCATATTATTTAGGATTTTTATCTGTAAACATTTGTGTTTTTATTGACAAAAAATAAAAACAATTTCAGACAAAACATAATATAATGTTCATTTTTTTTCAGTTCTGATCCTACTTGCACAAACAATTACAGTAGTGACCATACAAAAAAAGAAGAGACACTAAAAATCTTTAAAAAGAAAACACATTTTAGAGACAGATCAGCAAAATACATTATCTAAAAGACAAAAAAGAGTCGCGTGGAGTTGTACATGTTTTTCTGGTTATGACTGTATAATCAAATTTTTGTACGGATAAGCAGCACATCAGACTACCAGAAAATAATTTATCGATAGACAATGAACTCTTTTCTTTTTTAACGAAACATTGATTTGGAAATAAATTGAGAAAACTTGATTTGATTTTTGATTGTCTGACATGCTGGAAACTGTATACATAATCTAAGGAATCCATTACTATCAGGTTATTTCATTTACGAAATATCAATCGTACATTTTAATTTTTAATAAAGCTTTAGTTTTCTCTGTCGATGAAATTACTCTGTGATAAACACTAGCCGTCATCTTTGCGACGAACCTCAAGTTTTCAATAGATGTCGCTGTCGCTTAATTTCGATTACGCCAAACGCTCAAAGTCATTTGCCTTACCTTTCGCCTTAAGGGACACAGTGCTCCCTGGACTCTGCCTACCCCTTCGGGGATTACAGGCGTGATTGTATGTATGTATGTAAGTCAAATCCCAAGCCTTTTGCCGTTACAGCACTATAATAATATTAAATCCATAACCACTCTTTGATTCAAACCAAAATTTCAACAGGACAGATGTTACACGTGCTTGATGTAACACCTATTTAAAAAAGGGATATTTAGAAGTGCCAATCCGGTTATTGGGTTTTTTTTTGTGTTGACAAAGCCAGGAACAAAATCAATAATCAGTAATAGTAGTATAAATAAAAAACCAATAATCAAAATCAATAAATCAGTGACAAAATCAGGTAACTCATTGTCGAAGGGGTATGCTGCGCCTACCTTTTGTACTGTCAACACGCTCTTAATTGTTTAATATTAGGTCCTTACCTATGAAATTGGTGTTTTGTGTGGAGATTTTGAGGAATTCTGCATTTTTCATACTAAATTTTTTTCAGTTTTCTTCACAACGACAAATCCAAAGATTATAATATTTGGCATCTATCATTAGACAAGGTTTAGTAATATGTGTAATATCACACTTCATAAAAATTTTTTATCGTTCTTAAGTTCGTTGTTAAGTTCGGGAGGCACTTAAAAAGAGTTGTCTCCGTGTCTAATTTTAACACATTTAAACTTACAACAAATTATCTAAACAAATCAAAAGAGCTCAAAAATATAATATATTTTTAGACGAGGTAATTATTTTTTAGGAATACTCTGAATCTTAATAGTTACAGACAAATTACTAATAGAGAAAAAAAACACAAATTTCATAGGTAAGGACCCAATATTAAGTGACCCTTGCTAAGCTTACAATTTGTAACATAGCTAGCCACAGACAACACCACGAGGCTCCTACCAACAAATTACTCCATAATATTAGGCATTATTAATGTCGAAGTTCTGGTCAACTGTCTGTCCCAAATTAACAAATTTGGCATGGAAAGTTTAGACTCTGGAAGGACATAAAATAGCTTTTAACCCGGAAATTATCTATTAACGTTGATAAATGCGTTTAAAGGTTTAAAAGATGAATCAATAATCCTTTATTTCCACACAAAAAAAAAATATTCCGAACTAAGCATATAAAAAATAATAATGGGTTTTCTCTCTGAGAAAATTCATGATACGCATGATTTTTTTATTTGGTTAGAAATAATGTAATTTATATTATATAAAATGAATATAAGAAATCATCAATATAAAAAAATAAAAATAAAAATTATGTATGTCTTGGGTCCTTACCTATGAAATTGGTGTTTTTTTCTCTCTTAGTATTTTGTCTGTAACTATTAAGATTCAGAGTATTCCTAAAAAATAATTACCTCGTCTAAAAATAGACTATATTTTTGAACTCTTTTGATTTGTTTTGATAATTTGTTGTAAGTTTAATTGTGTTAAAATTGGACACGGAGAGAACTCTTTTTAAGTGCCTCCCGAATACATCATTTTATTTGCATTCACTTAAAAATGATTAATAATTTTTATGAAGTGTGATATTACACATATTACTAAAGCTTGTCTAATGATAGATGCCAAATATTATTATCTTTGGATTTGTCGTTGTGAAGAAAACTGAAAAAAATTTTGTAATGAAAATGCATAATTCCCCAAAATCTCCATACAAAACACCAATTTCATAGGTAAGGATCTAATCTAAAAAAAGTCCTAAATTTAAACCTCTATCTCCATTTCATTCATTCATTCACTTTTCATTTTCTCCTATATTTTTTTTCTCTTTCTCCACATGTAATCTACTATACACTTTATTGATTTATCCCTCGGCCAAATATATCTGTGTATTTTAATTAAATATGACGTATTTTGTAGTTCTGTATAGATATAAGTACTCTGGTACTGTCACAGAAGACCTTTTTATGAATAAGATGCTCCTTTTTCACTGTCATGTTAGCTGGGAACGTATGATTGAATTTCTAGATTTCCTTTGATAACCACTCACAAAATCTTTGTGCGTAAAAAAAGGCCAAAACTGTGTATTCAATCTGATGTCGATGTATTTTTAAATATGATATTTTGTATTAAAAAATATTTGAGGTTAATAATTGGGGCCACTGAAAAAACAGTATGAAAATACGGTCAGTCGGGTAAAATAATAAATAATAAATATCCTCAGACATTCACACCTATCAACTAGTCCCATTTTAAGCTACTAAATGCTGCTTGTGTTATGGATACTAGATGACGGACAAATATATTTAATAGATGAATACATATAATATTCAGAATATACATAATTTCATACATATATAATGAACATCCAAGGCTGGAGAACAAATTCATCACCCAAACATTTGCCCCCACCGGGGAACCTCTCGAGATGGCGACGCTTTGAGAACTGCACACAGACCACTCGACCACGGAGCACTTACATATACTTATATATACCAATCCTTATATCCAATATACTTTTGCAAATCCTCATGATAGACAGACAGGCTCAGGGATACAGAGTATCATCATCATTCAGCCTTCTCCTGTCCACTGCTGGATATAGGCCTTCCCTAATGCACGCCACCGCTTGCGATTTTCGGTCGTCCTCATCCGGCCCACTCCAGTCAACCGACGAATATCCTAATTCCATCTGGTCGCAGGGCGTACACTACCGAGACGCGGTCTCCACTCGAGAACTTTACAGGCCTAACAGCCGTCAGTTCGGCGGCTAATACGACCAGCCCACTGCCACTTCAATTTGCTAATCCAGTGAGCTATGTCGGTGTTGAGAATCCATGACAAGCTTTTAGTATAATTAGTCTCCGTATCTTTTCTGGCTTTGGAGGATGTTGAGAACTCCTCTGTTTAGTGTCTATGTTTTAAATTGACTTTTTATAAAAATATCTGTACTGTTTGTCAATTCAAATTTACTTCAAAATTATTAATACACAAAATTGACATCGAAAGTTCTCTTTTTTTATTCGCCAAAAATCCCTGTATTTACAACATTTTCTGGCGAATAAAAAAAGAGAACTTTCGATGTCAATTTTGTGTATTAATAATTTTGAAGTAAATTTGAATTGACAAACAGTACAGATATTTTTATAAAAAGTCAATTTAAAACATAGACACTAAACAGAGGAGTTCTCAACATCCTCCAAAGCCAGAAAAGATACGGAGACTAATTATACTAAAAGCTTGTCATGGATTCTCAACATCCTCCAAAGCCAGAAAAGATATGGAGACTAATTATACTAAAAGCTTGTCATATAACGAATCCAGGGACAATGACTTGTCTCGAACCATGATCAACTGAAGAAGTCCTCAAATATAGTTTTCTATTAGCAAATCTTCTCTTACTAAGCGATCTTTTAACTGTTGGATAGCCTTTAAGTATTTCTTACCATAAGGCGGGAAGCTTTCTACTAGTTCTCTCGCCTTGGATCCTGCTACTGTGGCCTGTATTAAGTACTAATATTTATCACTGTCGTCAATGTCAGGATCACTGTGGATCTTCGAATATTGTCCCCAGAAAGAAATCCAGTTGCCATTTTCTCCATCGAACTTGCTTAGCTCTATTTTTGGTAGAGTAAAACGCTTTTGAGCTGACATCTCCGAGCAAGCAGTATTCATGTGCGAGCCCATTGAGGCAACGTCACATGCTACTTCAACATTACTCCGGAACTGACAATAATAGATAGTTCTCCGAGCAAGCAGTATTCATGTGCGAGCCCATGGAGGCAACGTCACACGCTACGTCAACATTACTCCGGAACTGACGATAATAGTTAGTACTTACAATTATCCAGCGTGACTTATATTATGATTCAGCCGTTTGCAGATCGGCAAAAATGATATCCTCACTTGCGTCAATGTCTGCAAACCACATATCGACTACGCTAAACAATTCCTCGGCCTATTTTTTCGCGATGGTAAATATCGCATGGACGTCTGAACTGGAACTGTCTCCAAGTGCATTCTCTAAGTCCCGCTCCACATTTGAATAGAATCGGCGTGAGATCGAACGCAACTATTTCATAGTTTCCATTTTTTCAAAATAAGTTCACATGTCCTGTCACGGTCGCCAGAAAATGTTGTAAATACAGGGATTTTTGGCGAATAAAAAAAGAGAACTTTCGATGTCAATTTTGTGTATTAATAATTTTGAAGTAAATTTGAATTGACAAACAGTACAGATATTTTTATAAAAAGTCAATTTAAAACATAGACACTAAACAGAGGAGTTCTCAACAGTCGGTGACTTTAGTTCTCTGTCGGATCTTATCATTTCTATTGCGGTCTTTCAGAGATTCTCCGAACCTTTTCCATAGCTCGCTGGGCAATTTTAAACTGGTGGACTAGTCGAGCCGTGAGTATCCACGTCTCTGCACCTAAATCATGACTTTCGACTTTAGACATTGAGGGATGGGTGACGAGAAAACTCCACGAAGTTATGAAATGCTGCCCCAGTACAGAGTATACCTCAGTCAAAGGAAATCCTATTTGCTTAGGTGTACATTTTTTTTTACATTTTAAATGAAACAGGTAATAAAGATTATATTTACCACCATCGTGTTTACTTTAAGATTGTAAAAATATGTGAAATCCAGCAAAATTTTGAAGCGCTCTAAAGATTTTTAGGGTAATAAGATTTTATTGGCGTCGAACTCGACGATAACGAAGTTACCTTGTCGCACCACGACAAAATGTGCTTAGGAATTATGTTTCTGATTTTCCTGGATTTTACTTGGAAACATTTACTGTGTTGTGCTTTAATGGCCATACACGTATTATTGATGTCATGTTCTGACCCGTCCTTCTTAGTAAAAGGGTCTTCCGGTATTATAACAAAGGGATTGTTATTTTCTTGCTGACATGTTTTATCCAGGAACATCAATAAATTCATAGCTTAAGGGTGGCAACTATAAGGCAGATTTTCCACAAAAACTCTGCGAGGTAGCTAATCGGCGTGTAAGAAAAACACACCAATGAGATTGCTCTATTTTCTGAGTCACTTGAAAGGAAGCAATCCAATGAGTCTAATATTCCTCGCCCACTGCATAGCTTCCTGTCATAGCATTGCCTGTGGTTATATTTAACTCTACTGCTCGGAACAGCATAGGTAGTCCAGGCAACATTGATTATATGCAGCTTACAAAATTAGTCTCGCAGTAAGGTTGTAACCTTATAACGTCACTATTGGACACATGCCTATATAAAGATTCAAAAGAGTATGTGTACCAGGCTACCATGCTGACCCGATGCTGCGTGATGGGTAGAAAGGAGTGCAATGGCAACAGGTTTAGCAACTCTTCGGAAGGAGAGAGGAACTCAATATTATTTTCGGTTAGCTATTCAAAGTCCAAATATAGCGAAAGTTGCTTTTTTATAGAAAACTTAAAAACACACCAAACCACTACACTACCAAGCTCCTAAGAAGAATAATCATTTGACTACAAATAAAAAACTACTTTTAAGCGAAGGCAAGATTCGCTTCTATTTCCCATTAACTTTCTATAAATAACATTTGCATTTGTGATCTTAAATTAATCTCCGCTTTAATATATGCACATAATTACTCGCTACTTTAATTATTAGGCCGTGATTAATGGGTACCAGAGTAAATAACGGTCTAAGTGTGGCTGTGGATAAATTAATTCATTGAAAATTTGGAACTAAAAGCTTCGAACGGATGCTTGAGGTCACAATTCGCTTCCTTGGCATTTTTATTTAATTTTCATTCTTATACAGAAAAGCTAAATTATTCCTTGAACGGTTTTTCCAATCCCGTCTAGATGGTGAGAATTTTACATTTCATAAAAGGGCTGTAACAGTTCGGCATGAACACATAATTTAGGTGTATCGAAACAATTTTTGGTTGGAATTTTCAAGCAACCTGGAATTTTAAAGCTGGAATTTTGATAGTCTGGCCACGGCATTGTATACTAGTACTGAGAAAGGTTTTTTTATTATTATAATTATTCTGTTAACTGTTTTGCAAAAAGTCTTTGCTTAGGGCAGAAATATTTATGCTCAACAATATTATTGCCTTAAGGAAGGAATGAATAAACTAATTATGGTATTTACTGGATAATGGTTATATAGATGTGACATTGGTTAAAAATGAACTCACTGTTTTAACATATTATCTATCTGCACTATCTGCACAAAAACGTAACATTTTAGTAAGTCTTATAAAAACTGTTACCGCCATACCGAATATTTATTACACTTTGACTTTGAATTGTAAGCACGTTTATATGACTTTGAATTTCAATTCAAAGTGTAATAAATCTTTAACTTTTTTTGTCGTAATAAGTCCTTCAGGACTACCCATTCATTAATCACTGAGCAAGTCTTTTTTGTAATTTTTTATAATTGTAGTATTTTAATGTGGCGATTGCAACCACTTTGTACAATATTATTTGGTAACATTAAAAATCATAAATTATAATTACTTCTTGTGCAATTAAAATGTTAAGAAAACATAAAACATACCATCGCGCCTCTATCCCCGTAGTGGTAGGCAGAGGTGTTAAGCACCCACATTTCTCCTTTTAGGTATGTGTTGAGATAGGTGGTAGAATTAAAAATGCAATTTTGAATTATGGTACTTATTTTAGCAACGTATAGAAGTCTTAAACGAGTCCTTAGTCCCTTATTTCTGCTGCTCAAATACAAAACGGAGCCATAATTTCCTTTAGCACGCAATCTCTTTTGTGTGCTCCTAATCGGCTTGTAGCAATCACACTCGAGATTCGTAGGAGGCGAATATTTTTTTCTATGGCAGGTAGTGTTGTATCAGGCATTGATTCTCTAAAAGTATTAAAATATTTTAATAGGAACCCTGACGTATTTTTGTGTATCTAGTATTGCCAATGTCAATGAACGTAGGCTTACAAATAAAAAAGGACTCTTCATAAGGTCATTCTAAATATTTTTTCGTCGTATTCATCGTATTTAACAATAGTAGAGCACAAAGAGTTGGACAGTAACCTATCTACTTGTCCAGACTCATTCTCCGGACCCACTTATTTGTATGACCAATGATTAAAATTGTTCCACATTTCTATCCACGCGGGATTAAGTCTTTTAGTCCAATTTCACACTTCGAGTAGGTACTAAACTCCTGTTAAGTTGACTTCAGTTGTACAACTTGATTTTAGTGTTGTCTCTTTCGTTTCTGGAGACGTATAGGAGTATTAAACACAGCACTAATATCAGGGTTTGATTGCAAACAAACCAAATAATGACGGAGAAACCGTATAATGAGTTTTGGCACATAATAGGAATCAGTATACTCTGTTAGATTTTTGCGAAGAAAATACCGATTGGATTTATTTCTGATCCGTCTTTAGATTACGTCTCACGTTTCGTTGATGACCCATTTCGCTTCACTTCCAGATATGTGGACGACTTTTAAAGTACGATTGGAACCACTATAAGGGCCGCCCTAGTTCTTTCGACGAGGCCATTAGGACGATGGTGTGAATTGCTCATGGCTTTATTGTAGCAGGAAACAATTTGATTCCGCGAACTTTCAAGTTACGCAATCCTTTATGAAGCTCTGAGAATTGCTTATAACATAAGTTCCGACTAATCAATAACACAAATAACAAATCGTTCTATAACACCGGCCGAGGAGGAAGTTGGAAACGAGTTTTAGATTGCTTTAGTCGTTAAGTCGACCTGAGATTGATTTGAGGACAACGACAAACATCAACCTAATACGCAGTCATTAGCGAAAACGGTTTAGACGGTAGGTTTCTACATACTGGCAAAATTTAGTTGATTAATGATAAAAAGTAATATAAAAATTATTTTTGAACTATGTTAAAAAAATCATCCAAACAGGGTAAGCGAAATGAACGTTCACCATCGCTTAATTTGCGCTACTTAATTTTCATTTGTGTGTCAAGTCGGAGTGATACCTTTTTTGATAATTTAACTGCCTCCCTGGTGGTCAACACAGCCGGGTGTTGATCGGGAGCTCCGGGGTTCGATTTTGCACGGGCGAGGAGTTTTTCTGCACGGTTTGGTTGCACCTAGCTAGCTGAAAGTGTGACGTGGTAAAGCCGGAGATAAATAAAAGCCTCAGGTTGCCATTTATTAGCATATTTAAATATAAAACTAAGGCACTCTGCAACATTTAATAAAAGGTAAATTACAAAAACACTACATATTAAACTTAAAGACATTATCAAAAGCAGGGCTACTTACAATAGTGCCTACTACTAACAAAGTTATTTAGATACTGATGCTCTTTTACAGCCAGCCTACTACGATAGTTGCAAGTTATAAAATATAGTAGATAAATTAAGAGGTAAGAGGTAAGATAGCCAGTTCCTTAGTTGTTGAGGAATACTGGTGAAAAGCTTTTCACCTGTATTCCTCACCGCTTCCACCTTCGGCCGTATCGTAACTTACCATCAGGTGAGATAAAGGCCAAGACCTTGTTTGTCATAAATAAAAAAAAATTGTCTACTGAAATATGAGCGGACCTCACACTGAGACACACAACGCAGCGGCGCACGTAAATATTGCGCCTCTTCTAACGTTTATATGTTTATGTAACAAAATCCGCAACTATGCTTCGTGCGTGGCAGGTTTAGAATCGCCTTTTAAAAAGTTTTACAGAAATACCACAAGGTTTAAATATTAAAAATATAAAATTTGATTATGTTATGTTAATACAATTATTAACAAGTAAATATTTAGCTGCGTAAACATTTTGATGGCTGCGTTTTGGCACAATTTTGTAGATTTCTAATGTTCTATTTTCTATCCAATTGACCTTTTTATGGTAACTTTACCATGAATCAGGTATAATTAGCCAATCTACAGCACAGGCATTCACCTTTCAACGTCTATGCCTCACTTTCGACACATCGTTTTGTGGAAACGTTTTTCTTTGCATTGTCAAGAATTCCTTTGAAAGCTAATAAACGGCTTATTCTTGTTGCTCCTAAATTGTGTGATTCATGGCATGATTTTGATAAAAGCGTGGAAGAAATTTTGTGATGCGACGAATGAATTCTTATTTTAAAAAAATAGGTACTTTTTAGTGCCATAAGTTAGTTTTCAACATTACTTCATTGTTGGTACTTTCAAAATAATAATTTAAATATTTATCCCCTTGCTCGCGAAAAAAACTTATAAAATGTGGAATTTTGTGTTAGAATTTTAAATATATTATATAGACCCATATAAAGTTAGTATCTATAAATGAGTTAATAATAATATTTTTAAAATTCTAACACACAACACCACACATTGGCGGAATTTTTATAAGTGTAATAATAATTGTATTATAATAGTACATTATGGTACAAGTGTGTAATGTTGGTGATTACCGCTGAGGCGCATTGAGGCCCGAGCCGTGAGGCGAGGGTCTTAAGGAGCCGAGGACGGTAATCATCAATACACACGTGTATCATACAACGTTTTTCAACACACTTCTGAATAAAATAATACTTAAATAAAAAACCATTTTACATAGTAGATAAAAAGTTTATTTAGAAAACAATTAGTAAATGTGCAGTTAGTAAAATTATAATTAACTATTTTTTCCTTTGAGTTTTCTGGTAGTAAACTTTCCATAACGTTCTGGGCTTCACATCTTATATCGGGCGGTGTACAACATAAATCATTTTCTTCATAAATTGTATTTGCAGACATCTTAATTAATAAGTAACTAAATAACTTCAAAAGAGAAAACGAGACGAGTTGTGAAAAATGTTTCGTAATGGCGGGAAAAATTAATCAGTTTTCCTATGCGCGCGCATCGGCCATAGACTAAAAAATGAGGTTTCTTTTTTTTGGGCTTTTCGCGGATAGCTTTTTAGCGCAAATGTAACCGTAACTCAACCAATAATATTAAAAAAAAACTATTACTCACTCGTGAATAATAGTAATGAAAAAGTCACAGTTTGATTATAGGTGTCATTATGTGCCTAATTGCCATGGGATTAGAGCCACTTTATAAGGAAGTGTGTTGAAAATTATATTATGTAAATGTTGCAAAGACAGATGATTTTCTGCGCCCGCATATTATGTTCCCTAAATGTTCTAAATTATTCCCGCGTTCAGATTCATTACATCACTTCGTAAAAATATTAACTCTTTAGATATAATATCTAACATGAATGTTTGCAGATTTGCTGATCTTAAAGTGTTTAGGATTAGGATTAGGTTACTAGTATAACTTATCCATTGAATTTTTCGAGATGTCTAGACTAGAGTAACAACAACGCATTGGCCACATTTTCACTCTGGGTTTATAAAACCTGTTGCGGAAATAATAGGCGCTTTGAAAAATTAAAATTAATTTATTTTTAAAGGCGTTGCACATAGGTGCAACTCAGAAGACAAAAGGGCAGGATGTTGCCATAGAGTAAAAATATTAAAATTACAAATAGTTGCAATTACAAATAAAACATTTTAGATAGTAAAATTAATGAAATAACATATAATAAATTTACAATTAATATTTTAATAATTTAAATATTATTTATATATTCAGTGCTAATGTTGTACTGAACAAAACCTAAGTAGATGCGGCTCATGTATACTGTATACTCGATTACATTTTTGAACCTAGTGAGTTGTACAAGCTCAGGAAACTCGTGTAAGCATAATGTATCCTACTAATATACACATACAGGAGTATATTTTCAGGTGGGCCTTCAAGGCCAAATCCTTGTGCCGATAAGGATGCCGATGTTAAATAAACCCAGGATTTTGTCACATATGGTTTATTTTAGAACTTAAGGCACATGTGGGACCATTTATAAATAGGTAAATATCACAAATCACTGAATAAAAAACTTAGGTTATTATTAACAATTAAATTTTATAATTTATTGGAGACAACTGCTCCAGACGCTGACTCTGATAGACATTAAATTAGAGACCGAAAACAATGAAAAAATAGGACAGATGGTTAGTTTCAACGACAACCAATGAGTAAGTCATTTACTAAATGCGAATTGACGTTACGAGTAAGGACCCCACTATAGCACCTATATGGGCTTTTTTAGATATTGCCACTTCCGAATTTATTGTATCGTTTATGAGGGTACAAGTAGTAAATACACTTTTATGGTGGGCCCAGCTAATTAACTACCGTTTCTAAAGGTATATAAAATATATTTATTTTAGTAATTCATCAACTGAAAAAGCCAGTCATAATCTCAGGAATGAATATCCCGTCTCCAGTACTTTCTGATATAGTTGAAATAATTTGTAGACCACAACATAATATCTACGGATCCGTTATTGAAATGGTGATTTAGTGGATAGAAACCTTATCTCAGTGCTTTCAAGGAAGGAAGATAAAAAATAAATAAAAAACATGATTCAGGGTGTATCCATGGTGAATATTGCTTTATTTTAAATAAGACACCCGAAGTGCTCGAAGATTTTTCCACTTTGCACCCCTACGGATAAGTGTGTGATATTACCACCAGGTGTGATGATACTATATATGCGTAATCGATTTCTATTGACTGGTTTTCTATAATATTGCAATATAGACTATATAGGCGTCTATATTGCAAGGAAACGCAAAAATACCTGATATATATCTTGGGTACTGCAGTGATCAATAAAAACTTTTACCAAATTAGATTTGTTGACCAACGAAAAATCCATTTTGGCGCCCAGGAACTGGATATTAATTTTCTCAGCTCCATTTTTTATTCCTTATAAAATTCCAATAGATACTTCGGTTTATATTGATTTAATTATAAAGACACGGAGGAAAGAAGGTAGGAACGACAATCTAATAAAATATGTCAAGTACCTACCCAAATTAACGCTTTCTGAACTAGTATCGTATATAAAACATAAAATTTTAGTGGTATTGTAACAAAGTTTGAGCGATTAAGTGGTATAATCTCATATGATAGTTTGCCTAAAATGTATCTGTAGACGAACAAATAGAGACTAAAACTTTTCGTGAACGACTCTTTAAGTGAACTATTGATAACACTGAAGCCCTATTAAGCACGTCCCTCAATTTGCAGCAACAAACCCTATCTCAACAACTAGATGTTATTTGATAAACACTTTATGACATCTTCTAATTGTATAAATAATAATGAAAAGGGAGAATTAATCTTGTTATATTTCTTGCCCGCTCTACGTCTACACCACAATCATTCACAAAACGCCTCTCAGATATAATATTTATAGGCAAAAACTTACATTTATTTAAAATATTACTTTAAATATCGCCGTGTCAATCTTCACCCACTTTATTTTGTCTACAAGAACATGCATATTTAAATAAAAATGTTTACAGAAACTAATGTGTGTAACGTAAATCACCAAATGCTTTGCGAAGATCAACAAGACTGACAGTAAGATTAATTTTAAATACTGGCGAAGAAAAATGTATGCGTAAATTGAATTTTACAGTAAAATTGATCTAGGCGTCATTTGGTATAATCATTCTGTTTTGATAGCAATCTTATCTAATTTCTATTAGAATGTGTTTAATTTGGTATTAAAAACGAGAGCGATATCATAATTATAAGTAAAGTATTATTATTCCTTATAAATGAATTCATATTACTTATTTTAATCAATGGAAAGCTTAAAAGTGGAATATGAGGGTGACCGACCAATTGAACACTTAACATAAAAATAAAAGATCCCATAAAATGAGTTTTTTTGCTTATAATTTGGATTACTTTTAAATCATATTAAATACCTGATGAGTTACAATCTAGTACGACCTCATTTTTTTTCTGGCCACTTTTAAAAATGACTTGTTTTTTTATTTATAGAATGCTTTTGTTTGTATTATACGAATATAGAGTAAGATATAATATGTTTTGATTAATAAATCTGTCGGAAAGCGACTTAAACGGATTACCAATGTGTAACGCCCTATGTGTAATCTCCAGTAGGTGTATCATAGTAAAAAAATAGCCCGAATTGCATTATGATCATTTTCATCTTGGATTAAAAAAAATTTTTTTGCACATTTTGTGTTCTAGGTCATGTGGAAAGGATGGACGATAATATATTGACTAAAAGGATACATGAATCGGGAATGAGTGTGAGGTCAGGTCAAAGGTACCCGAAATCGCCGAGCATGAATAAGGACTGTGATGAGAGCGGATGATGCGAGAAATATTTGTAAGTATCGTAGCGAGTGGAAGGAAAAAAAATCTACCTCTAAGGGAAGGAAAGGAAGGGAAAAAGGCGTGACTTTATGTATTACAAGGAAAGGAAATATAAAAATGTGTTTGGCAAGCTCTAGCCGTTTTTTGGTTAACATAAAGTATTGTGTTACTATGTTTTCACTTGAAAGTAATATGACTAGCAGAACATTATACTCAAAAATTATACAAACGTTTCGGTACGATAATATCTATCGTTTCGGTACGATAGATCACATACATATCATGCCTCTTTCCCCGAAGAGGAGAAAATAAAATTGGGGGGGGGGGGGGGGCAGAAATACATTTCACACCCACATCTTAACAGTGATTTTATTGGTTCCAAAGGGGCAAGCCATAAGTAATTTTTTATTCCATTTATTCCATTTTTTTTATACATACATATAATTACGAATATTATTATACAGGTTAATCAGAGACTAGGCAAAAGCATCGCAAAAGCAGTCCATTGCCAAAGTCCACGCTTCACCAAGCAGAGACTGCACTCAGCGTGACAGATGGTGAGCCCGTCGCCGCTTTATGCAATTTGATTTATTTTATTAGTACTGCAATTAAACCTCTTTTTATATTGTCTGGTGTCGATTTATTTTCTGTATCTCAATGTCATAATTGTAAAAAATGTTACTTCATTCCTTATAATTTGGTTTCATAATGTGATACCTATGCAGATAATTGAGTACCTAATAAAAACTCGATGTAGAGATAGAGAGTAGAAGTATTTTTGTACCTAACAAGCAAATATTTCTATTTTCCCCTTTGATATTGTTATTATTCTGAAAACAAAGGCTTTGATAAAAAAATAGATTTCTATAGCAATTCTTGAGGACCCACCAAAATTTCTCGCCTTCTTTAAAATAATCCGGTGATAGGTGAGTAGCCGACAGAGGCATGAGTTTAGGGTTTCTTTTTTATTGTTCATGACTATGGATGCAGAGTCCTTCAGTCGTATACAGTGAATTTAGTCTAGTTTTTAGTAGTATTAGTAGTAGTAGTCTTCATTTGCATTGAAGTGCAAGTGTAATACATTTTGAGAGTTTGGCGCCGAATGGTCGATGGTAGACACTGTTATCCTACTTTGATGAGGTGGATTACCACGATAAAAAACTCACTCACTTTTCACACCACTTGACGCTTATTTCAACGCACATCATCATAGACACTTATTACACAAAACTACATTGATTTTACGTAACAATATATTTAATAATTACGTCCGCCATAGTCAAATTCCGCAAAAGACCTTATCAGTTTAGGTCAATCAAAAAAATTTGACTAATAATTATATCCTTTGAAGCTGACAAAGCATAGTATGCACGAAGATTATTTAGTAAGGCACCACTACAAAGATATTTAACTCTAATAGGCCCATAATTCTAACTACTTTGATAGTCAATTTATTCAAAGGCCGTTTCGCAGAACTTTTAGTAATTCACTTATAATAGCCAGAGTCCGGATTACGTATGTGGCGAACTTTACCGTATTCTGACCAGACAGACTCGATACATGTTCTCTCTAGAGTAACTTTTCGGGGTTCGTTAATATCTAATAGTAATTTCGTTTATTAGTTTCTGAGAACGTTCGATGCGGTCAAGATTCTGATTGTAATTATGTACCAGGGAACAGTATGTCCTTACTAGTATTAAAGTACCTACTAAGTATATCAAATAATATCGATAGATACATAACATACGTCTTATATCGAAGTAGCAGGCAGAATTTTGACACCGACATATCTTCGGATATTATGTTAAGTCCCCATGTAACAGGGGACGAACCTGTAACCATGCACCGGGCTCTGTGTGAGTGATATTCAAACGCCAACGATAGATAGATATGTTACTAAAATACTGTATGTTGTAGGAGTTTCATTAGGGTGGTTTTAGAGCTACGCATTTTCGTGGCGGCCGGCGCCAGCCACCGGTGCGCGCATACTCGTATATATCAAAGTGTGTGGAAATCTCACGCGTGTGCCTATGTGTCCGGTCACACAGAGCATTCTCTAATCACGTTTAAAACTATTTTGGATCAATGCAATAACGTTTATTTTTACGTTTCACTTCTTTTGTTATTGGGAATGCTGGAACAAAAGATGTGAAAGCGAATTTTTACACAGACCGACTCGGAGATGAGATCTCCGAAAGGACGCTGTTCTTGAAATTGTATGGAAATCTCGCTGGCGCTGTTGGCTGACGTCGCTCTGAAACCACCCTTAATCATTAAGTGTTAAAGTTCTGAATGGTAACCCGTAATTGATTTGATTTGATACGCTTAATGGTCAAGGGATGACCTGTTTTGGTTTTCTGATTGATGGTCGAATTGACAAGTTACAAAGCTATTTAAAAGCTTCCCGAGCGGAAATTTGCTTATCGGGTATTATTTGCTTAAGTGATTATTTAACATGCTAATAACAAAATCTAATTTTAGGTTTACACTTCACCGAATATTAGCTGTTATTTGAGTCGTGGCCTGCCTATAAATGATATCTCAAAGTATTATATGTACCTGTTTGAAATACTTTCAGAAAAGATTGGCTCTTTTTTCAACCATTAAATATTATAAAATTAAATGGATATTTCTTTATATCGGCTTCAATTAAAGAAATGGCGAATAGGATAATTAATATTACATTAGATTAGGTACCTAAAAATCTTTCTAATTATTGAAAATATGGTATGTATTCCACTATAAGTAATTTGTTCAGATTACATGGCAATTTTGTCTGATAAAACTATTACGAAGAGCTTATCTTTTTGGGTGTTTGGCCCATGATAGTATCGTATCACCCTTTAATGGCAACATTTTATGAACGAGGGTGAATATAGAATGTCATAAACTAAACTAATAGGCACCCTCGAATTATGTTAGAAGTCGGTTATGATATGATAAGACGAAATTACTAACGATATAGGCGTACACACTGTCGGACAACCATGAGGTCATCCACATATTCCTTTACTCTGTAATAAAAATAATGCGATTAGGAGTTAATAAAAGCGTCCCCAGTCTTCTTTGTCATTATTCGCGTTTAATCAAGCTCCAACTAGTCTAAGTTTTATAAGGACGTAATGAATTCCGAAAATTTGACACATCGATTACGTTTTTCCTTTACTTTCGAGGTAATGTTTGCTTTTAATTAAAATTATTTATGTGTAATGCTATATTGATAAAGCTTTTAAATGAATAATAGTTAATGGTTCATGATGAGCCACGTTGTAAAAATTAATGACATATCAAATAGATGATATATCAATGTAAGCATCCGTAATTTTTACAATGTAATACATGTCCTTAACGTTGTCAAGCAAATTGGAATTTTACAAGAGGCTGAAACGAAGCTTGTTGAAAAACAAAAAGAAAAAATGTTTCCCAAAATAAGAATTCGAGAAGTCATTTTCTTACAAAGATATGCCAAATGAACTCGGGGTACGTATTTAGGAGTTTTCGAAGCCCATTCGCGTGATACGGATTCAGTAGAGCATGAAAGCCTTAGAAAAAGTACCAAATGATGTATCAAATAACCTACAAAGGCATATAAATTCCTGATAAAATGGGGAACATGCTTTCAAGTGTTTCCGCTGCTGAACTGGAATTTATTATTAAAACACAAAGCGAATCTGATAGAGATTTGTCTGATATTTATAGCTGCTAATTGATGTTTCAGCTGTTTTGAAAAACTATATGAAAAAGATGAAATTATTATTTTTATATAAATGGGTTCCTCGATAAACCAATCTGGTTCTTCTTGTAAGTATTTTTCAGACAGAACCACGTAAAAAGTATGGTCGATTTCAGAAACCGTTGCAATTGTAACCAGGAGCAACGGCTTAACGTGTGTTTCCAAAATACGGAAAAACACAAGATGATAAGACCCGATTATCTCATCCTCTTCAACTCAAACTTGTATATAAAATAACTGCTATCAAAATATTCAACAGAGACTCAAATACTCGTAAAATGATATCGTTATTTAAGTCTTATTATGCAGTCTGAGACGCAATATCTTTCATCAGTCTATCCATCGCTTGCTTGAAAGCGGCCACACGAAATTGATATTCATTATGGTGGCCATGCATGCACATGGATTGATGTGTGTTAAATTAAAGTGGCCGCTCGTTACAAATCCGTTTAAAGCACTCACTATTTTGTGCAGCAGACTGCTCTTTTACCACCCTCAAATTAGCGACGGTAATTTCTGGACACAAAAGGATACTCGTATTGCATTTATTCATTTGTAGGTTTTCGATTGAAATTGCCAAGAGAGAGTTGAAGAGTAGAATAACTTTTAGATAGGTTGCACAAGCAGACTTCCTTCTACAATTAGACCATCATTAGTATATTTCTATTTAGCGTCTTTGTTGCCAGCTACAAAGACGCTAAACAGAACTACCTATTCATGATTAGTTTAAAGCTCTTGATAATTGTTTGGAACTACCATTTTTCAAGAACCAAAAGCACCAAGAAGCAATTGATATTTAAGGGTTATTGTGTATAAGTTAAGGTATAAAAAAAATTGTTTTATTTAGTTTGTAATCTATCATTTGGTAAAATGAAGAAAAATATTAAATGAAATAGTTTATTTCAGCAATTCGTTTACAGTTTCCCTAATAACATGTTCAAAAAACTTAAAGTTAGGGTTGGTTTTGACGTGTATGGTGTTTTCACATCCATTGTGTTAAGAAAGAGCTGTCCATCCTTTCGGCAAATAAAAAAATAATGAAGCCTCTTACCCGTTCTTCTGATAACAAGACCTCCAGGTGGCTAGAAGTTGCCAGTGAATTTAGCTAGTGAGGAAACGGTAGATAAACGGTAAATTATAAAACGAAGAAAAGATTTTTACATTCAAGCTGTAAGTTTTTTTCTGTATTCTTACCACAATTCTACTAAATCAAACAATTCAACGGCAATAACAGTGTACAACGGTAGTGAAAATTTGCGACAAAATCGCGTTTTCGCGGTATTGTCTCGAATTCTTACAGCATAATGTCACGATACATATTTGTTTTTATTGCCGCCTTATTCTGGATATTCACGATGACAGAAAATCCCCTGTATATGTTGCACGTGCAAACATTTATAACGAGATTGTGAAATAAAGCCAATGGAATTTCTCGCGCTGCTTTTCCGAACTTCGGATATTATCCTGCAAAGCTACGGTAAGAAAGAAAGAGGACTATAAAAATATTTTAAGTGTTGGTTTCTTAAACATTTTCACATAAGTTACAGTACAATAAAAACGCATTAAAAAAAATGTACATACTTACACAGACATATAATGACGACAATAATCCCCAAAAGGTTAGTCAGAGACTAGGCAAAAGCACCGCAAAAGCAGTCCACAACCATAGTTCGCGCTTCAGTGAGCAGTGACTGCACATGTGCTAAGCGTGACAGGTGGTGAGCCCGTCGTATACCACCTATAGGTTATTTCCTATTCCCTACCAGTACACAATAACAGGCTCCCTACCTCAATTATAATCCATACTAATATTATAAATGCAAAAGTAACTCTGTCTAGTACACAGATAGTTTAGAGCCTGAGAAATAGGCTACATTCTATCCCGATATTATCGGGAATATCGGGATGGAACGTTAAAAAAACTTTAATATAACGTCTCGCAGGAAAATTAAGGACAAATTTACGCCACTTTCAACTTTGCTTCTAATAATAGAGTAGGAGTAAATTTTCAATTCTACCAATTGAGGCTACTGTTCCAATTTGAAAAAAAAAACAGTGTTGAATAGCTTATTTATTGAGGAAGGCTATAGGCTACATACCATTACACTATTCTACACGGACGAAGTCGTGGGCAAACTAGTATTTACTTTACTATAAGAACTTTAATGAAGCCTATTTTTAAATAAGATAAATAATTCTAAAAAAGGGGCAAACGTTTATGCGGCTCACTTGATTGAAAGTGATCACCGTCGTTCATAGACATCTACAACACCGCAGGAATTGCAAATTCGATACTGGCATTTAAGAAAGCTTGCTCTATTCATGAAAGACTGAGTGTCGCTTTAAAGACAACTTTCTAAGTTAATATAACCGCTGAGGGATACATTTGTGCTGATACCGTATAGCATAAGTACAAGTAGAAAGCCAGTTTAACCAGGAAGAGTTAATCGAACATTGTTAATATCAACTTATTTTTTAATTATCAAGTAATATATCGCAATAAGATACCATTTGGTGATAACTATAAATGTTAACGAAACCCTCAATTATATTTGCCTCTAATTACTCAAAATAGGATCTAAGAATAAAATACGAAAGATAGGTACTTTGAAGATCTATTTTTGACTTTAATTTCATACCCTAGTAAGCGTTATATTTTCTGTTTTATTGCAAATCATAAAATTTACGAGCAAACCGGCTGTGACATACAGGAATATTTCGTGCTTCTCTTTTTTATTATTAATGTTTTTTTTGTGTTTGGCATCTAAAGAAAGGACTTTTCTCTTTCAGTAGGTATATTACATATTCTTAAAAAGTAGCAATATTTTAACACATTCATTGTAAATATTCAACACATTTCGTTCTCAGCGTTCACCGATTTATAGCCCTTCCTTTGAAAAAATATCTTGAAAAACAAAGTACTTGAGGTTACTATTTTAAATTAAAAGCTCGGTTAGGAGATATGAAAATTATTGTTAGAAATATTTCGAAGTGTATTATTGCAAATCAGTTAGCCTCATCATTTAGACCTGTGTTGGTCCGGGACACAAAAAGAATGTACAACTGCTTTTCTTGCCTGGCATGTCGTAAAAGGCGACTAAGGTCGTATTTCGCACTGTGATTGTGTAGGCGATGGGCTAGCCACTTGTTACTACTCTTTCACGATTTTTCATCAGACCAAACCCAATTTGTGTATGGCTAAATGTGGTCTTAAGGAACACAGTGCTCCTTGGACTTTGCCTACCCCTTCGGGGATTGCAGGCGTGATTGTATGTATGTATTTAGCCTCATCTTGTTAGACGAACCCAAGCAATTTTATCTTATTCATTATCATATCTGCCGGGAGTCGTTCTCTGCTGGATTAACATCGCAAGCGAATTGTCTCCTGTCCACTGGAACTTAGGGCTAGGATCCGTATTGAAGACCTTAATTCTCCTTCAGTTCTCCTTCTCCATAATTGTAAAGACACTCCGAGCATGACTTTCTCATTTTCTGATTCTGAGCCTATAGATTACAATGACCCATTTAATTGATAGTGACTGAGAAATCACTACGGTTGTCACAAATGGAAAATGTGAAAAATATGACAATACGTTCTATAGCTTCTCAGCCAAGTACAATTATATCGAAAACAACATTTATTCACTGCCAATTAGTATGATTGCTGACTAAAAGGCTTCAGGGTATTCAAAAATATTTTACTACGTAAGTACTAAAAATTCAATATTGTTGAATCAGAGTTTTTTAATTACACAACAATCAAAACAATTACATCGTACAATTGAAAACTAAATCAATTTTGAAAAATTCCCGTGAAAACGATGGCTGCTAATGGCCACACTAAGATAATTAACTTTTGCCCGCCGTCATTCAACATACGCATCGGCTGTTCAATTTAAATCTTAACTCTTCGACTAAAGGGCGAATATTGCTAGCACGTTGACTTCGATTGCAGAGGGCTTGTTAATTGGAGACAATTGATTGATAACGTAATTGGGTCATGAATGGACCCCAAACAATGTCGACAGTGTAAATCAAAATGCAAGTTACAGAGATGAAGATCTTTTAATTGAAATAAGGTCAATGTTTGCAACTGTAAAATTGGTAATTAATACGTTTATTGTATAAATAAACACTCCTATTTAAAGATTCATATTCCTGCAATAATTACCGTTCGCATTGGCGTTATGATCCTAGTATTCTCAGTGCCGTCTATACTGGCAATCGTCTAATTTGTTATAGTAGTAACAGCAGATATCGGTAAGGAAGTTTAGCGTCAGAGCCAAGGAAACTCCATAATATAATTATTCGACACATACTACTGCTTAGACCCTATTTGTACAAACCCATGTCTATCGCCAGTGAAACTTTAACAGCTTGTATCTAGCTGCCATAATGCGCTAGTAATTTAGTCATTAGTCGCGAGGAGGTACTTAGCTGCTTTTCTAATGTTTCTTCTAAGAAAGCCAATGGCGTGATAGGCTTTTCTGTCAACTGAGTGCACTCATTCAGGTAGGTCATCTAAAGCATTTGTTAGTTACCTCGAAATCATAACATCTTTGTAGCGTTTCCACACTACAAGGATGTTTTGTTTTCGAGGTATACGAATAACAAACGATCTAAAGTTCTATAAGTCTTGCAACCAAAACCTTTCTTAAAATATTATTAATCAGTATAAAATAACATTGAGTTTAATGATAAAACTTTAACTCCGTAGGTATTTCGATATTGCTGTGTTAACCTTTCAAAGTTATTAGTGTTAGCAATGTTTTAGTTTTAAGCTAGTTGGAAAACTTATCAGAGTCAGTGTCTGGAGCGGTTGGCTCCTGTATAAATATAATTGTTGTAATAAAATCATAATATAAATATCAACTAAGACTAAAACGATAAATATTCATATATCTTTCTATAATATATTCATCCGTCATCTAGTATCCGTAACACAAGCAGCATTAGTTGTTAAAAACTTGGGCTAGTTGATAGGTGTGAGTGTGTGAAGATATTTATTTATTTATTATTACCAAGGCACTATTGTAAGTAGCCCCTTAGTATCTAGCACCTTTCATGATATTTTTTAAGTTTTGTGTTCACTGAACCGAAGGAACGGAAGAAAAAGCCGAACCGAAAAATTGATTTTGTTATACATTGAGGACCGTTTTCACCACTTATAGATAATAATGTATTATTCAAAAGCGGCGGACTGACATTCTGTCTGTTATATATTCCGTTTTATTTTTTGATTTTAGGGTATGAAAATACCAATATGACTGTTGGGAATCCGACCTTTTTAAAGGTTTTAATTAATTATAATTTTATATTCTTTTTTAATATTTGATTGATGTTTTTGATATGACGATGTCTCTTTTTTTTTCCATAGTTCTGCGAATACATCTTTTCGTGCAAATATTAGTTTATTTTAATTTCTAGCCAAACAGTCCACAAGTTTCCTACAATGACAACACCCTTGAAATATTAATTGCATACAGTTCTCATTCACAAACGTTTCCAATAGCACAATATATTTGAGAATGTGACATTATAGCATATGTGTGAGTGATGATTATGACACTACGCTTAAATTTCAGGATGGTTTCGCAAATTAGATTTGGAATTAAACGTTACAGGTGTTATAAGCATGAGATCATGATCATTCAAATAAAACACGTCTTTAATAATATACCTAAGTAAAAATAGAAGCCGGAGAAAGATCAAACTTCAATTCAATCGAAATAGTAGTTCATTATTTTATCCCGTCAACTCAAATTAAAGCATATCTACTCTCAAGAGTGCCATCATTATAATCTAGTATTTTATAATACTCAATGAACTAAGGAAAATCCTAAAAAAAACCGTAGAATATTCACCTATCAAAACCGACTGGGTAATGGTTTTTCAAATAAACTGGAACGAAAGAGATGTAATAACACTTATAAGAACGCTTTTACGATACAATCACTTTTGTGATGACTCTGACTTCAATAGGGAAAATTATTACCGTTTCATTCTACGGAATACCTATTGGCAAATATTAGCAAAGCGTATGTGACATCTTATGTCAGCAAACCCTCACGGTAAACTATCATAGCGCCATTTTCTATTGCCCGATCGTTCAATTATATTATTTGTTAGTGAAGACGTTAGTATCAGTCATCATTTTTTTGTTCAGTCCCTGAAATACATATTCTTCTATATTTCGTGGATGCTTGATTATAAGTATGTATACATATGCCCCGAAGGGATAGGTTGAGGAACATTACACGCCAACACTTAGTCAGTAAAACCTATTTACGTTACCGAACTCTAGAACTGAACCAAAATTTTGACAGCCAGGGCAGAAGTTACATATCACTAAATAGAATCGCTGCAATCCGAGTATTATATTGTTTATACGCAACTAAAGTGGGGCATATTTGATGGTATTTAAGAAAAACTAAGACAGGAAAATTGAGAAAAAATCTACCCATGCAAATACGAGATTTCGGTTTCGTGATACACAGTGATGTTTTCACAAAATATTCGTATGTGAAAATTTTCGGTGTACGATAAGTTACCTAGCTCGAGCCGCCTATATCAACAAGAACCCCGAATAAAAGGTTCGCAATCTATTCATCTACGAGAGACTTCTCAAATACGTGCTGAGAATTTCTGCTCCATAGAAGCTTAGGTTTTTTCACATCACACCCTCATTTTGATCGTCATTCACCTTAATTTTCGCTAGGGTATGAGTTAGTTAATAGATTTCTAACTTCTTAATAATTTATCTGGTTTTGCTCGTTGGTTGCCAGTTTATAATGGGTCAAAAGATATTAGGCACTCATAAATAAACCCTTCTCTATTTAAACCACTTCAGGCAAAATTTCAAACCACTTCGGGATTCTTTAAAAACTTTAAAAATATTAACGATTAAAATATTTTGCTTTATAGTGTTCTCGGTAAATGGCCAAATAGGTTCGCCTTCTGTTACATAGAGACTTGCAAATTTGGCAATTTATGGATGTTTACACCTTTGCCTACGATTTCAGGGCAATTTAAAAGAAGTATAAGGGGAGTTTTTGGCGGCATTCAACTATGGCGGACGTGATTTTTATTTCGATGGTTGTAATATTGTACGGAGTGGATATTGTTACGTAAAATCAGTGTAGTTTTGTGTAATAAGTGTCTGTGATGATGTGCAATATGGAGGATTATCGAAATAAACGTCAAGTGGTGTGAAAAGTGATGAGTTTTTTATCGTGGTAATCCACCTCATCCAAGTAGCACCACAGTGTCTGCCATCGATCATTTGACGCCAAACTCTCCCAAGATGCATTGAAATGCATTACACTAGCATTTCAATGCAAACTACTGAAGAAATATATACTGAAGACTTGGCTGTATGGGCTCCGTTCCCTTTGCCTTCCCTACATGGGAGAATTTTACAACAAGAAGTATAAGGGGGAGTTTTTGGCGGCATTCAACTATGGCGGACGTGATTTTTATTTCGATGATTGTAATATTGTACGGAGTGGATATTGTTACGTAAAATCAGTGTAGTTTTGTGTAATAAGTGTCTGTGATGATGTGCAATATGGAGGATTAGCGAAATAAACGTCAAGTGGTATGAAAAGTGATGAGTTTTTTATCGTGGTAATCCACCTCATCCAAGTAGCACCACAGTGTCTGCCATCGATCGTTTGACGCCAAACTCTCCCAAGATGCATTGAAATGCATTACACTAGCATTTCAATGCAAACTATTGAAGATATATATATATATATATATTGCAGACATGGCTGTATGGGCTTCGTTCCCTTTGCCTTCCCTACGGGAGAATTTTACAAAAAAAAAAAAAAGAAGTATAATGGGGGGTTTTTGGCGGCATTCAACTATGGCGGACGTGAATTTTATTTCGATAATTGTAATATTGTTTCGGAGTGGATATTGTTACGTAAAATCAGTGTAGTTTTGTGTAATAAGTGTCTGTGATGATGTGCAATGTTGAGGATTATCGAAATAAGCGTCAAGTGGTGTGAAAAGTGATGAGTTTTTTATCGTGGTAATCCACCTCATCCAAGTAGCACCACAGTGTCTGCCATCGATCGTTTGACGCCAAACTCTCCCAAGATGCATTGAAATGCATTACACTAGCATTTCAATGCAAACTACTGAAGAAATATATACTGAAGACTTGGCTGTATGGGCTCTGTTCCCTTTGCCTTCCCTACATGGGAGAATTTTACAACACAAGAAGTATAATGGGGTTTTTGGCGGCATTCAACTATGGCGGACGTGATTTTTATTTCGATGATTGTAATATTGTACGGAGTGGATATTGTTACGTAAAATCAGTGTAGTTTTGTGTAATAAGTGTCTGTGATGATGTGCAATATGGAGGATTATCGAAATAAACGTCAAGTGGTGTGAAAAGTGATGAGTTTTTTATCGTGGTAATCCACCTCATCGAAGTAGCACCACAGTGTCTGCCATCGATCGTTTGACGCCAAACTCTCCCAAGATGCATTGAAATGCATTACACTAGCGTTCCAATGCAAACTACTGAAGATATAAAATACTGAGGACTTGGCTGTATGGGCTTCGTTCCCTTTGCCTTCCCAACATGGGAGAATTTTACAAAAAAAAATGAAGTATAATATAAATTAGTGTAAAGACAGAGTAGCTCTAGTGTAATATTGTGAGTGATCTGTGTCTCTTTTCAACAACCATCGTAACAAGCAACAACCAATAAGCAAAAATTTTCATCAGCAAAAAGTACTGCTATCGCTATTGTAGCTACGAGTATTTAGAGATTGTACGTAAAGATCTAAATATTCAGCCAGACAAGGAGTAGTTGTTTATTACAAGTTGGAAGTGTTGCTTTCAAACGTTACATAACCTTTGTAGTCCAGTGTGATGTTATCGGTCCAGCGACTTTCACTGGACATGTAATGTTGGAACTTTTGAATGGCTTCAAGTTGGATATAAAATAGTTTCCGATGCATATCACAGAATTGTTACTATTTCAACTGAAATTGATTTGTACAGGCGTTAAGTGGTAGCCTGACAACAAAAATATATGTTTATCAAATGATATTCTATGTACACGTGCGTTGTTAGTATTATGTCCTTACCTATGAAATTGGTGTTTTATATGGAGATTTTGGGGAATTCTGCATTTTCCATACTAACATTTTATCAGTTTTCTTCACAACGACAAATCCAGAGATAACAATATTTGGTATGTATCATAAGACAAGCTTTAGTAATATATGTAATATCACACTTCATAAAAATTATTTATCGTTTTTAAGTGAATGCAAATAAAATGATGTAATCGGGAGGCACTTAAAAAGATTTGTCTCCGTGTCCAATTTTAACACAATTAAACTTACAACAAATTATCAAAACAAATCAAAAGAGTTCAAAAATATAGTCTATTTTTAGACGAGGTAATTATTTTTTAGGAATACTCTGAATCTTAATAGTTACAGACAAAATACTAAGACAGAATAAAAACACCAATTTCATAGGTAAGGACCCAATATAATAGTATCATTGTCTTGTCTTGTCAAAAAAATTGTTTTGTAACTTTTTTGTAATTAATAATAGAATTTACTTTATCAATCAGCAACCAAATATTTCTTCTCTATTACTTCTAGTTATTTACTAAAGGTTTTCACACATTTGCGTTCAATGTATGACCAACACTGAGTTGTATATTTTTTGTATTTGTGTATAAAAATTGGCTTTGAACTGCTGCCGTGTCGGTTGCAAACAGCTCTGGGGGTTTTCTAACTGGCGTAAACTTAGTAACTTAGTAATAGCTTAGTAGTAGCTTAGTAAACATCAATCAGATTAACGCTCGTGTAAATCCTTAGTTTCTTTAGCAGGATATAAATATTGGGTCCTTACCTATGAAATTGGTGTTTTTCTTCTCTCTTAGTATTTTGTCTGTAAGTATTAAGATTCAGAGTATTCCTAAAAATAATTACCTCGTCTAAAAATAGACTATATTTTTGAGCTCTTTTGATTTGTTTTGATAATTTGTTGTAAGTTTCATTGTGTTAAAATTGGACACGGAGACAACTCTTTTTAAGTGCCTCCCGAATACATCATTTTATTTGCATTCACTTAAAAACGATAAATAATTTTTATGATGTGTGATATTACACGTATTTCTAAAGCTTGTCTAATGATAGATGCCAAATATTATCATCTTTGGATTTGAAAAAAAAATGTTGTATGGAAAATGCAGAATTCCCCAAAATCTCCATACAAAACACCAATTTCATAGGTAAGGACCTAATATTATGTAGTATCGAGTATGACAAAAACACAATGTTTACTATTTATGTTGGATTTAAAACATTATTTTGATTAATGATGTAAAACTTAGATGTATTTCCCGCGAGTTGTAGAAAAATAATATAATTATATAGTATTTTAGACCTGTGTCTAACTAGTCGAATATTCTCCATTAAACGTGAAGTTATTGTTATAATGTAAGTAGCTATGAAAAAGTACAAAAGTATAATTAGCTGTTTTTGTCGTTGATTACCAAGTAACAGAATCAACAGTAATGGTCTCTAATTAGACAGTTGGCGTAAATGTACCACCTTCATGATATTAAATTGAGATCATAAGATCTAACCGTGTCAGTTTTAACAAGAATTGCGCTTGAAATATTTCAAAAGCGCTTGCTACCTACGCTTCTTCTTCTCAGCTCAAATATATTAAATTTTAAATTTAATTCGCTCTCGCTAGAACTCAATAACTAAGGCCAGTCAGCTTTCAACAGTGATTTAGATTCATTACTCATACTAGTTTATTGCCTCTATTGTTCTTGCAAAAGATGTTTGCAATTGGACATGAATGCTAGCACTTCACGACACACATTAATTATTTTTCTTGCTCGTTTTCGTAAGGATCTCGGTCGTCTTCATCATCGCAATTCAGACTGTGAAATAAAGTTATCGGTTATGATGTTCGTAATGACCTATTGTTCCTGATGATATCATTACAGAATATGTTACACACTAGTCGAATGTATCTAATGGCCAACTATGAAAAATTCCTCAACATATTCACAAATAAAAACCTCCATAAATATTTGCAAAAATCAAGGAATTTTCTTTGTTTTTAAACAATTGAAGGACGTTAATTTCATGGTATGCTACAATAATTTTATGTTAAGCCTACATACTTCTTAAGTATCAAGCGGTTCCCTGGTTTAGTTATAATCTCTTACTACATTTCAGCGTTTCTTTATAGCTATCTGGATACCCATCTCAAGGCAATAAAATTATACCATGTGCCTCTAACCACGCCGCCGCGCCGGAGTGATTCTTAAAAGCTTTATAGAAAATATAGTGTCTTATAAGGGAAAAGATATCTCCGTTAGAGATTCCAGTTTTAAGCTCTTATAAGGAATTTCAATGGAATCGATGATTCTGTTCACTGGAGCACAGCATTCCATCCACGATCAGAAATGCCATTGCATTTCTGATCGTGGATGGAATGCTATTATTCATTGGGTATTGCATATTCGCAATGCAATGTTTAATATTTTTTATTAAACAAAAATCTTAAATTTTTCTTGTGAAAAAGAAACTACGCCATCAATTTACAAATCAACCAGGAGACCTTATTCTATAGGAGAGTCCTGATCATGTAACATTTATATATTTTTTTAAATATATATATGTTACATAAAATGCCTAACCGCATTCTTTAGTAGGTAGTATTTGGTGGAACAACTGTAAAATACGTTTATTTGTCGCTGCATTTATACAAAACGTTGAATGTAGAATGCGGTTTAGTTTAAGCAATGTTTTGCGCTTAGCATCGCACACTCCGTTTAAACAATAATGTAAATTCACATCTTCGGTGAGATCGGATCAGCTCAGCGTGGCTTTAATTGTCACTTAAACTTTTAGGCCCGTTTTACGGAACTAAACTCAAGCGAAGATCTCAGCTTGAGCACTGTTAGAGAGGGATGGCGCTATAGATCCCACATAGCGCCATCCCTTTTTAACTGCGCTCAAGCAGAGATCTACGCTTGAGTTTGGTTCTGTAATACGGGCCTTAGACACTTTAAAAGACTAGTACACGTACGTGTACGTTCGTTCGCCATTCAGTCTAAATGCTCACTTTTTATCACAAGCTTTTTACAAACTTTAATTTAACTTGCAATGTATTATTTTGAAGCAGATATATTTAAATGATTGAGCTTAAATTTAGCACGCATGTGTAAATTGGATGACAACCCAAAATTATAATGACTTGGAGCTGATTTGATGATGGAGCTGCCAGGTGGTCATAAGAACTCAGTAATTAAACAACACAACCCCATCGAGTTTCGGCTCGTTTGGTTCGTCTTGAAAAGTATTATCACTATATGGTAACCAGGGTCTGATGATGGAGCTGGAAGGTGGCTCTAGGAAATCAATAACTAAGCGACGACGAATCAAACGAGCCCAAGCTCGATGGGGTCATCGAGCTTGGGCTCGTTTGATTCGTCTTAACGAGTATTTTAGTGTGATATGGTGGCGCTGGAAGTGGCGAGTTTGATTATGTACTACGGACTACATAACGGAGAAATACTGCTGCACACTACGAACTAGTGAATCTCGCAACAAAAACTCTCGCATCAAAAAGACTTAAAAGTCAAAAATAAAATTAAAATTTTACTTTTAACTTCCCAGTGTTTCTCTTCCATGACCAAGAACACAATTTCAAGAAACGTTGTCTTCAACCATACTTGATATCACCAACACGGATGGGGCCGGTGTGGTGGTGTTGCGGCACATACTCCTCAAGTGTTTCTCCATGAGGAAGGCCTGTGCCCAGCAGTAGGACGTATATAGGCTAAGGGCTAAGGACATGCTTGAATTATTATAATAGGTAGTCTTCGAGGCGCTCGGTGGCGTAGTGGTCAGTGCGCTTTGGCTTTGATCGAAAACAAAGCTACCTTCGCCATGGTCACGCCGTGGATGGGTGACCAAGACTGTGATCTCGAGCTCCTCCGTGCTTCGGAAGGCACGTTAAGCCGTTGGTCCCGGTCGCATTTGTGACCGTTTCTACCCACCAACCCGCATTGGGCCAGCGTGGTGGTGTTTCGACCCATACTCCTCATGTGTTTCTCCATGAGCTAGGCCTGTGCCCAGCAGTGAGACGTATATAGGCTGATGACAAGATAGTCTTCTATATAGAAATTAATAACACAAAAAGATGAATTCCTTGATAATGCAATTTTCCAGGAAATTTATCTTTTTTGTGTTTCACAAAAGTGGACCATTGTAAATCACGGAAATTCTTTAGATATTTCATTCAGTTCAGTCGGGTTGTATCTGGGACAGCGTTCGCAGGCAAATATTTGAACGGTGAAATAAAGTCTGAGGTTCAGAGCCAAACAAAGGGTTAGCTCCTCTTCGCAAACTTTACTCCTGTGTCCATTGGGGTATTCCTAATTTATCTGTTCATATTTTACACAGTGCTTTGATTTCCAGCTTGTTTTGAGAAGAAAAATATTTCCAATGCAAAATATTTATATTCTATAATGGAATCATTGTTATGCTGTAGTGAGAGGTTATGTATATCCGTTATCAATATTGAATGTTGTCCTAGCTGAAATAGTGTGTAAGGTGATGATTAATATGTTTGCAGATCTCACTTAGAATAAAATCTCTAATAGAATACGGTGCTACGGTGATTTTTGACTGATTTTGATTCCTTAGAGAGAATGAAGAGGTAAGCAAACTAGTCGGTTCTGAAAAATTGGTTCTCGAAATCAGTCAAGAGTTGAAGGAAGCATTTGGAGAAGAGATAGATCCTGGAGTGCTCGCATGCTCTTATGACTGATCGGATTAGAACTCAAAGAATTAAACATCATTAAATAATAAAAAGCATCTTAATATACCCAACAACCATTTTATCAATTAATATTAAGATTTGTAATTAGAACGTTGAGCTAGTAGGATATAATTATTCTCAATTAAGGATATCACAAAGAACCAACCTCGACTTAACGTCGAAACTAAATCTTGTATAGATCACAATACAATCACAATCTTTTAGTACATTCATTGGTCGCAGTGGACACTAATCTTAATAAATCAAAAAAGATAATGTCTAATGAAGAAGCATTCATACAAACCATTAGCTTTATTTCCCTGTTCTATTGGAGAATAATTGAAAGACCAAAAACCGGATAGGAAAACTTCAGCCCATTCTATCCTCGTAAAGATAGCGTATAAAATTAGCATTCCATTTACGATTATAGCTACAGCATCGTCAAATCGACGTCAGAAAGACGTGTAACTGAAACTGTTTTATTGTCTTTTGATGTGCTTCAATGAAATAAAATGCTCCCATAGCATGATGTTCCGTCTTTATAAAGTTGATTTCGAGTACGAATCGAATACGCTGATTATAAGTTGTGATTATGATGGTTGGTAGTTCCGTAACGCGTTTTCTAGCATTAGCATAAAGCACTTTTTTGTATTATATATTATTGTAAATTTTATTTTTATGTACAATAAATACTTAAATAAAAAAGCTTAATTTTAAGCAATATGATTCAGTCCAGTAAGTCAAGATATCCGAAATATTTTGAGTTTTTTCTTTCATTATTTTAACAAGATTGCATCATATTAACAACAAGCAACAACGAAATTTTCTCTCCGCTGCCGCGCAGCGCCAGTTGGATTTGCAATACCATAACTTACAAATATTATTAAAGCAATCTATGGAAGAAGCATTTTAAATTCCAAAAAAAAATCTTCTATATACACCAAATAGCATAATCCACGTTTAGTCATTTTGATTTTTTTTTACTATCAGGGGTCATTAAGGTTAATTTTGTTTATCAGTCAGTGTTGCTCAACTGTAAAAACCGAAAACCGACTACTCGGTTTATAGGGCGACAAATTCAATTGGTTCCATTCAAGACATGTTTATTTGTCACTTTCCTCCTACAAAGGAGACACGAGCAAAAATATGTCCCTATTTTAATATCTGGTCATTTGAATGTCGATACCGAATCCACAACATATAATTTACTTAAATGACAGAGTACTAAAATCAATACATCTTTTTGTCTGTAACCGTTTTCCCAATCGACTAGACTGCAATTTTAATCTTATAATCTTAAGTCGTGTGTGATTTCGAACCTCAGAGTAAACAGAACTGGAGTAGCCATAAGTCAATTTCTCAAACATTTTTTTCTGCCATTTCTTGCGGGGTGTGAGGTTACCACTACACTCAAAGCCAGCACACATAAACAATAACTTTTACCGTTTTTACAAACGCACACATGCATAATTCGACACACAAATTTAAATTTCACGCACACACACGCTTAAAATAGTCACGTGGGGTGTGCGTTTTGACAACGTCACAGCCGCACTCCCCATGAGACTAGCGTTCGGAATTTGAAATCGTAGAATTCTAAAACATGAAATAATGAAGTAAATAATCATGAAATCTTAAAAATTATAATTACAAATAAAAGGTGACACCATCTTTTAGCATACTCGATGTTTTCTATTTATTTTTACAACAAAAAACAGCACAGGCAGGCATTTTTGCGGGGGCTCTGTTCGCCGCAATGCTAACAATGTTATGGCTGTCAAAATGGCGGCTCAACTAGTTTTATTAAACGTGCAAGCATCCGATGCTTGTGCATTTGGCAGAGGGGAATGTTAGACAAAGGCTACTCCAGTTCTGTTTACTCTGAGTTTCGAACTCACGAAATCACAACTTTGAAAGAATTTAATAAGAATATTCTGTCCCAATACCCCGTTCTATAAGATTTTGTTACTTAAATAAATTCAGTTCCGAAGATAATTTACGGACAAAATCTTTACAAGAATCTACCGTGACAGAGTTATTCATGGTATAATAAACACACTTTATTATTGTTTCAGACTACCTTGGTGCACCGATCCAAGACAAAACACGACTGAGACCTTAGTTCTCACAGAATCCTGAAAACAACTTTGCTTTTTTGTGTAAATTAAAATTAAGTGATCTTATTTTGTAAAGTTTACGAACTCATGTTTTCTGATGCATACAGTCCTTTTCTGTCTTAGGACCTTGTTCTAAAAAGCTAGCTATAACTTTGAATGTTCTCTGGTATTAATGTCAGAGAGTTAAACTCTGTTGTATTTAGAAATTGTGTAAGGACCAAATGTCACGAACAAAATTTTCGCGAAACTTTGCCGAAAATGTCGAGGGTTGACGACAGCGGTGTTTGTCAAATTATCTTTATTCAAGTAGTCATTCAAGCACATCCAATAAGTACAACCTATGTTTTTCACTTATGAAACAATGCAATTTGAATGCAAAACAATTTAAAGTATGATTTAAAGTGCTTTATAGTGGGGCATCTATTTTTTATGCTTGATCAAGGAATTCAATTATTTTATAGATAAACTACAAAAATGGAATTGTTTGCACTTAGATCCACACTTAATGAACCAGCACATATACATGATAAAGAATATAATAGATTTTTTTCAATAATGATAAAGTTATACAATGGCAAATACTGGCTGTTAAAACTTTTACGTCTTGGAGAAGTTCGCGTAGGAGATAATGACGCACACGAAAAAACGTATCCTCAAATCACGATAGCCTTTGGCAACTTATGTGTGGGGCGACGGAGGCTCCCACTTATGCTATTAATTGTAAATTGCGAGTTCGGGAAGTAAGGTATTTTGAAAATAGGCATCTATCTCACTTTTTACCCCGGTTTTACCCTAAATTTTAAATTAGGGTAGATAGTTCATGGACAATTATGGCCTTCGGTCATGATACTCTATGAACTATGAATCTGCGCCAAAGGTCACGATTTTGGTAAGCCAGCTGACATAGGCGACAGACATGCTTGATTGGTTGCGACTGGCGTTTGATGGCTTTTGACCATGCGTAGTAATTTTACATAGCGCGTTACTTCACCAATTTCACGGTATGTAACGGAACCTTGTACTAAATACTATGTAAATTATACATTATTTTCATTAGTTTTCATATTAGTCAACTAGCCTATTCTCTACGATAGTTTTATTCAATGATTTCCATTTTTAAATCTCTTATCCTCAAATTTGTATGAAAAAAGAAACATTTATACTTAAATTAATAATAAAACACTAGCATTATTTTACCTGAAAACTGACACTTTCTCATTTTTCGTGGAAAAGCGACACTATTTTTCGGACAAACAACTAAACATTTTTTAATATTACGATTATTTGAAAGTTAATTGTATTCTTGTAAAAAAAAGCCAGCCACTACCAAACTTTAATAAAAAACAAATCATTTATTTTAAATTTGCACAAGAACTTTAATTGCTCATCCTGAAACATCTACTTTTTTTTCTTTTCTTTTCTGATTTGTAAAATTGTAGCCATTTTCCTTGATGCATAGTCTAACTGCCTTGGGTAACGAGTATAAAATTAAGTTGTACAGTTTTACAGGCGGATATCAGCGATTTCTATAGGAGAAGGAATGTTTGCCTTTTCCGGCTGACGTACGTTAAAAAACTAAATAAGTATTTGTTTAGTTCCTTATTATTAGGGTGTCTTTCTACCAAAGCTTTGCTAGGTATTCGATTGATAGATTCAGGACTGAATGCAGATGAAAATAGGCAAAAATAAATTCAAGTATCACGGTTTCTTTATCTGTAACGGTTGCCTTACTGTGTACTTTTTCCATTTTCTTTTCTTTGTTTATAGATATAAAAAATATTGTGCTTGAAAAAAATGAGGTAAAATTGTATTTATTTTATTAATAGTACCTATTTAAAGAGCTTCAACAATGGGTCACATTCATTACCCATTCGTTATAATTTCACTTGGAAAATCCAATAACTCTTAAGTTAACAATAGACTCTCGCAGAAAACCAGAAAAAGCTCTCATTGGATTTATATTGAATTGAGAGGTTCTTACTTTGAAGATAGAGAAAATTAATTAAATCTTATCGGAAAAAGCAATATGTGGTATAATACTATCCTTACCGTTTGAGTGAACACTCAACAATTATATTTTTGTACATTTCGCAGAATATTGGCATGTTTTCGGAGCAGATCAGTATGCTGTCACAAACATAATATTAAAGAAACATCTGCCAATACAACTACGCCTCCTCCAAAGATCCCAAAAGTGACCGTGCCTGCTCTACCGTATTCAGCGAACTTCGCCAGTCGCCAGATCGTCGGTGTCCACTTCATGATGCACCATTCAATACTAGTCCAGTCAAAATAATTTAAAAGTCACATTAAATCCTACACACAAAATTTATTTTTCTGAGCATTTTTTGCGGAATTTGGAAGTCCACCTTTCAGTTTTCCCCCCTCCCCCTGTTGAGCGTTGTAAGGAAACGGGCTCAAAACCCTCGTTCCCTATAACTCCTGCTGATAAAATTCTACAGTGGAGATTTAAGTAGGATTTAATTTGTTTAACTATCCTTAGCTTTAGACTCAAAAATCACCATAAAATTTTTGGAGCTTTCGGAGAAAAACAATTTTGAACGTTTTTTTTTCTTTAAGCTCCTAAAATGCAAGTTAAAAAATCGTACTTTTGGTGAAAATTTCAGAATATATTCCTAATGTATATCCGAATGCCTTAGTAAGTTTTCACCCCGGTGACTAAAGAAAAACTAATTATTTTTTTGTTTTTTCTCTTTTTTATGCTGTACATAATTGGTACATTAATTCTACACAAATTTTTTTTGGGTTTCTACAATTATCACCTTAATAAGCATGCGCCACAAAAAAGTCACCATTTTTTATGAAGAGCTTTCCATGAAATTTTACTTTATGCAAATTTCATAGGTGTTACTCGTTCCCCGTCGCCCGCATCTCACTGAGTTTGAATATGTTATAAATATCGCTTGACTCTCAATGCGCTCTTTGTATGCAAAAGTCTCGCCCTTGTTAATATTTTTGGCGAAATGTGAGTGACACCTCTGCCTATCCCCTCGGGGATAGAGGCCTGATGGTATGTGAATTGCTTAGAATTATTTAAAAATACTTCGATTACGCGAACTCAGAGTAAATCAAGTAAAAACAACTATCCAGACCATATTTTTAAAGTATTTTTAAAAATTATTATTATTATTTTATTACTTACTTACTTATTTTCGCACTTCTTAAGTAAAAAATGGGTATAAAGACAAAAATCTGATCGTTACCGATTACTGGTGTTGACAGAAAATGCCCTGTATAATATATATAATATTTGCCTGTGCATAATTTTAAATAAAATTTTAATTTTAGTTTATGAAATTTTACAATAAATAAAACTTCGAAAATTAAATTTGAAGATATTGCAATTTACGAGTACGCTACAATCATTTGAATTAATATTCTATCTTAGGGCAATAAGAGCGAAGCCAACCGCAGTGATAAAATGCAACAATATGACATAAAAGTTTATGCACAGGATTTCAGTGAGTCGCCTACATGCTAATTTTTTTTATTATATTGAATTTAATGTATTGGTCATTAGTTTCTTTATCGCAATCACGTATACAGGGCCGTGTCAATAAACACGTTTATTGTATAAAAAAAACAATAAAACTAACAACAAATTATATAACGATAGAACTATACATACATACATACAATCACGCCAGTAATCCCCCCGCCTGTATCTATATTACGGCTTTATCCATCTTACTGCAACATATATACAGCAACGATATTTATGTCTTAATAATGATTCCTGCCCGTTTTGTAAAAATAGTATTTTAAACAATTGCAAACAAATTCGGAAATCTTAAAGCTCTTTGATTCTGATAAACCCGTTTGTTATAATTTGGAGAATCTACTTTGAAATATAGGTGTTTCGTTTTTTTTATTATACACATTAAAGTATCTTATATTGTCAACAATTGAGAAAATATAGAAAAACAAAAAAATTTTCATGTTCCATAAAAATTCTAAATCGTAATAAATATGGATAATAAAACGCTGGAAATATCGACACTGTACCAGTTACCGTATTTTTTTAGAAAACAATGTACATATTTTTTTCTTCCAATAGCAAAATTTTAATTTTTAATATTTACTTATAATATTGGGCCCTTACCTATGAAATTGGTGTTTTTATTATGTCTTAACAATTTGTCCGTAACTATTAAGTTTCAGAACATTCTTATAAAATAATTGCCTCTTCTAAAAATATACCATATATTTGAGATCGTATTATCTAATTTGATAATTTTTTATAAGTTTAATTGTGTTAAAATTAGACACAAAGACAATTATTTTTAACTGCCTCCCGAATACATCATTTGATTTGCATTAACATAAAAACAATGAATAATTTTTATCAAGCGTGTTCACACACACATTGCTAAAGCTTGTCTAATGATACATGCCAAATATTATTATCTCTGGATTTGTCGTTGTGAAGAAAACTGATAAAATGCAGACATCCCCAAAATCTCCATACAAAACACCAATTTCATAGGTAAGAACCTAATATTAAAGGTACGAACTTTTAATATAAAAATAATAAAATAAAACTTGAAGCGGCTTTTGCTTGATTTTGATTGATGACCATAAAAAATAGGTAATTTTAATATTTATTATATGGCAATAGTAACACAGTTAGAAATGTTCAAAGTATTTCCAGTTTATTAATTCTATAATATACAATGACGGACTCATAAACTGTATCAAAATTCAGGATTAATTTGAAATGAATTTTTATAATAAGTATACAAACTTTTTAGATTAAATTATATAACAATGGAAAGACTGGCTCTTAATCTCAAAAAAAAGGAAAATTTAAAAATTGAACTGCAGTAAAACAAATGAATATAGGCGGGAAAAGAAAATTTACTCGTAGTATCAGATCTCGTATTTATAGCAAAGTTTTAAATTGATTCTCATTGATTTTTTATTCTTTTGACAATTTAATTATAGTTACCAGCAGAATTATTTAGTTTGTTTTTTAACTCATCGAGAGTTTTTGAATCATAATATGGATGCTTTGTCCGAACAAGCGGCTCAAATTGTAGCATTGGTGCGGGAGGGCTTGGATCAACGAACGATTGGTAGAAATTTAAATTTAAACCAGTCTACGGTTTCTAGAATATACAGAAGGTTTGTGGAGACAGGTTCTTACAGAAGGAGACGTGGTACAGGTAGGACTCGAGCAACCACAGGTCGTGATGACCGATTTATTGTTATAACTTCCCTGCGAAATCGTTTTCTCACGTCAGTTTAAATAAAAAACAGAGCTTAATGAAGTGCGTGGAGTAAACGTGAGTGCACGAACAATAAGAAGAAGGTTAAAGGAAGCGGATATCACCCCTTTTAGACCAGCAAATGGTCCAAAGTTGTCTGTAGTTCACAGACAAGGTCGCTTAAGATTTGCGCATGATCACCTGAATTGGACAGAAGAGCAATGGGCCTCCGTATTGTTCACGGACGAGTGTAGAATATGTTTATATGGTGCAGATGGTCGCAGAAGAGTCTATCGTCGACGCGGGGAGCGATATGCTCAAAGTTGCATTGAGGAGCGTGTTCCTTTTGGAGGCGGTTCCTGTATGGTCTGGGGTGGCATATCGATGAACGGGCAACCAGAACTTGTGTTCATAGACATGGTCCGTCAAAACGGTAATAGAGGGGGTTTGACTGCTACATAACAGAGATCTTAGAAGATCACGTGGTGCCTTACATGGGATTCATAGGCGAAAATTTTGCTTTAATGCAGGATAATGCCCGGCCGCACGGTGCTGCACAAGTTCAACAATATTGCGAAGAGGTTGGGATACGTACAATGAATTGGCCAGCACGCAGCTCGGATCTTAATCTCATTGAGCATGTTTGGGACAATTTGAAAAGAGCTGTATATGCGAGAAACCCTTTGTCACGACAGACAGCACTTTCAGAAGATTGGGACAATATTCCGCAAGATCTTTTAATAACCCTTATAAAATCTATGCGGAACCGATAAGAATCCGTAATAAGGTGAAGGTAATACACCTTATTAAAACACAAATAAACCCTTCCATAAACTTTGTGTTTATTGTTAAAACCAATTTCCAAAAAAAAATTCTTTAAATTTTTGTATTTTCTTCAAAAAGTCTTAAGGTCCTTTCCAGTACCCAAACTTAAACTTAAGGATATGACCCTACGCTGTTTTAAAGTTCACGAACCAATCTAGGGCTTTCAATTTAAATCTGTATAGAAAGTTTGCATACATGGGAAAAAATAGTTATTTCAAAGTCGTCTATTACATTGATGCAGTTCATGTGTCCGTCAGTTTATATTGAAAACATCCAAAGTTGCTGGTAATTTTGGAAGTTATTAAGAAAACTTCCGATAGTTTTCCTGACATATTTAAAAAATTAGGAAACATTCCAATGTTTTCACATCTAATTATAATCGTCATTATAAGAATATTGTTTTCATAATAATAATAATAAAATCTTTAAACTGCTCCATTCATCCTGTGTGATTTTCCTGATGTTATATGAAAAGTATGAGCGCAAAATACTAAATGTGTAGAAATATATTAAAATTGTCACAAAACTTTTTTGAAGTATTCGCTGTAGTAGGCGGGGGGCCATCTAAAAAGATTTTTTTGACAGCCGGGTCTTAAGAAATCGGTTGGACCCTAGATGTGTGTATCAGCTTTCGATGTTTTTGTATTAAACTTGTAATTTCTCGGTAAAATTATTAATTAATTTCTGTTACTAAAATACACACTTACTTTACCTTAAACTGAAAAAATATTTTATATTTATCCACTAAGCTAAATATCTAACTCATTTTGAGAAAAATTAAATTTATTTGTACATACAAAATTCTTTATTTCGTATTTTTTTATTTGAAATAATGCACACATAAACCTGGTTATTGGATCCGCAACAATATTTACATTTTATCACATGTCTTATAAGTAGTCGCGCCATTCCCCGCCCACCCATTGAATTTTGCATATTAGAAAAAATGCTCCAATAATTCCTTGGGGAATTTTAAAAATTTAATATCTAATAAATTAAGACAATACATGCCGAAAAACTCTTTAGTGTAGAATTAATGCGCGGGGTCCAAAAACACAAAAATGTTCTTAAAAAAAACTATTGAAGTCACCATGGTGAATATTTCTATTAATACTTGTAGACATATAAGTCATATTATAATGTAAAATCACCCTTTGTTTATTTTTTGTTTTGTTGTTATTCTTGTTTTTTCTTTACATATTTTTTTTTCCAAACCCTTTGCCACCACGGGGGTGACTTTTTAAATATCGTGTTTATTGAATAAAAGGAACACTTACATAAAAAATCACCCATGTAGAATTTAATGTTTTTATGATAGACGTGCTATAAGTTTAAAACCTTTTTTTTTTAATAAGCTCCAATAAAATTTGGGGAAAACTAAAAAGTTATTATTGCATTCTTATTTCTAATCAATAATTAAAATAAATTTCACTGTAGGAATTAATGTGATTTTTTGGAACAAACGAATTTTCCTTGCCTAGACTATACGTGGCCGAGAATCTATATATATAAGCTACTAGCTTTTTCCCAGGTAGAATAATTACTTTGAGATAGTGTGATGGTATGTAGCCTATATCCTTCCTCAATAAATAGTCTATTCAACACTGAAAGTTTATTTCAAATTAGAACAGTAGCCTCAATTGGTGGAATTGAAAATTTACTCCGACTCTATTACTAGAAAGCAAAGTTCGTAGTGGCGTAAATTTGTCCTTGATTTTTCTGGCAGTTGTTATTAAAAAAATTTAACATTCACGCGCATGGCACCTGTTCCTATGGGAATATCGGGAAGGTAGCTTTGTCTTTTCTCAGGCTCTGGACTATCTGTGTACCAAATTCGGTAAATTGGTTCAGTAGTTTTGACGTGAAAGCGATACAGACAAACAGTTACGTCCGCATTAATAATATTATTATGGATAAAGATAATAAATAGTAGGTGTATTTATGTTTATTCAAACTAAGAACTGCCGAGCTCAGGCCTTCCTCATGCAGAAAAAACACGTGAGGTATGCGCCGAAACACCACCACGCTACTGGTCCGATGCGGGTTGGTGAGCAGAAACGTTTGCAATAGTGACTGGGACTAACGTGACTTCCAAAGCACGAAGGAGTTCGATAACACAAAGTTTGGTCACCCATCCAAGGCCTGACCATAGCGAAGGTAGTCAAAGCTACCTATAAGCTATTCGATATACCCAAAGCACATTAAACACTACGTCACCGAGGTACTCTATGTAATTCAAAATAAGAAGCGAGTTGATTACATTATTCTTATTTTTAGAAGCGAACAACAGACAATATATTTAATTTTCATATCCCTTCAGCTCCAAATGGTGTTTTTCGTTGCAACGAAATGCTTTTCACAGATTCGACGCATTGTCTAAAATGATAACGAAACAAAAGACCAACTGTATTGTCCTAGTCGCAAGCCTCGTTTACTCTTATAATATATTTTTAACTCCTATAAAGAATTTCTTCAGGAGTCGACTGAGAAAAAACAAAAATAAACTGAAACACGTGCAAATATTGTTCCAAATTAGGTTCGGTTAACTGCATTTAAAAAAAATATATTTTCACTAATAATTTATTATAAGCTTACCGAAAAGTATTACTTTGTGCCGCTAACGACACGCTCTAATTAGACTGGAGCCTCTTGCGCTACAACTAAGGGGGCGTTTGATTGAGCTCACAATTTGCTTCATACCGAAAAAAACACGCCCCAATTAACCTTATTAGCGTCTATACGATTGCTGCGTACTTACTATACCGCTTTTCATTAAACAATAAAAAGGCTCTTGTAGTATATTGTACCCAGTAATTCGGAGCCATCGATGAATTTTGTACTTACATTGGTAATTATTTTTAAAGGTTTTTATTGTAGTAAAGTTAATTTGTATTAATATTTCAAATGCTCTGCAAAACTTAAGTAAGTAATTAAACAAGTAAACATCTGCGGAAAATACTATTCAATTTAAAATCTTGAGTTTGCAGTTTCCATTTACAAATATTTTCGATTTTATCTCCGAATCTGTAAGCCTTTTTCTTGGTGAATGTTATTTCGGTATTTAGTGAAACGCCCAGTTTCAGAGCCATTAGACACCCACAAGTACGATTCCGAGCACTTGTCTGAGCTTAGTGAAATATTGCTGATAGTATATTATTTTAGAAGAACGAAGACGTGCAGCAATTTGTCTTTTGGCAGCTTATTCTCACACGGAAACATTTTCCTTTACGGGATTCAATCTCGTTTGTTTCATGTAATGAAAAAAGTGGATTTTCCTAAATGAGAAAGTGTGAATGCTTTATGCAATGTTACTCTATTTTTATTTTGTATTTGCATTTCATAACTAGTATATAATGACGACTTGTTACATCAAAAGACATATTTTCATAGCTCTTTTTATGTTGCGCTAGCTGAAGACAGAATTTTGAACACGTTTGTCAATGAATTGGCCTATATTGATATCTGGGACGGAAAGTTTTAATTTATAATATGAATTTCAATAGCACCTAAGTAACATATTTCGTACAATTTCGAATATGTTTCACTTGTAAGGCGAAAGATCAATTTCAGAAGGAAGAGCACCAAAGTACGTCATAAATAACTATTCGACGTTACAGTAGGCTTGCGATGAAAATAGACTACCTAATTATATTGCGTAATTTTCAAAACGGAGCAATCTTATTGGTGAACTTTACTTGCAAATCATTTTACAAATCAATCTCGCATATGTGTGGCGGAAAAATAAATATCTGGTATGTCAAGTATATATAGTATGTGGTATGTTAAGTATATATAGTATTTAATGTATTTATAGTGTACACGCGACAATTATGTTCCATGCCACACTGTCTCCTATCGCAGGTGGGCTGGTAGAGATTTCTTAAGGAATAAGCCACACCCTTTGTACTTTCTATTTTATTTAAGTGTGGTTTCTGTTTAATTGTTGTGTACAATAAACTATTAAAATAAATAAATAAATATCTTCACACATATCAACTAGCCCATATCAAGCAACTAATGCTGCTTGAGTTAAAGATACTAGATGAAGGATAAATATGTTCAATAGATAAATACATTAAATGTTCAGGAAATGTACAAATCAAACCAAAAATAATTTTAATTCATAGCTTGGCACATAAAATTGTCAACATTATACATAATATTTATCTTACAAAATAAATCAATAAATATTAGAACAGTACAGTATTAAAGTCCGTTACCGCGAGCTCTTGTAGCAAGTACATCCACAGCGCTTCGACAGTGGTTGGAATCGATTCAAGCGGTCGGATTCCGAGAGTAAGGCTTTTCATGAGAAGAACCCTGCAAGAAACTCATGCATTGGTCACTGAAAAAACGACCTATCTTTTTTTTCTAAATATCCAAGACTTGATAACAAATGCCTGTATTCACCCCTCCACCCCCACCGGGGGTCGAACCCAGAACCTCTCGAGATGGCGACGCCTTATACCGACGTAATGACCTCGAAGGCTGATATGACGAACAATCTAAAACCTTAGTAATGAACTCTCTACAAAAAAAGTAGCTTATGCTATAACTTCTAAAACTAAAATTATAACTAAACAAACTTTGATTCAATCTATCATTAAGCACCATCTGCTTCAAAAGCTGTTCACAATTCTTTCTTCATCTTCTCAAATTTTGATGAGCCTATATACGTATATCGACTTAGCAACCATTGTTTTCCTGATTTTATTTTATTGCCACAGCAGCCTATAGGCCCATTTCCTAAAATTGGGAACCCGGACTCGTTGTTAAATGTAATTAGGTTTGGTCAAAAGGTTTGGATTTATATCTTGGAAAAAATGAGAGACAATAATGTTTTGTTGTCACAAAATAATCTAGATAAATTTATATTACTAATTCTGCCCCATTAATACAATCTTATTATATTATATTATTTTTGCCTTTTGTTATCATGGCTTTTATTAGGGATGTTTCAGATACTTTAGACGACCTCCGTGGTCGAGTGGCCTGTACACCGGTCTCAAAGCGTCGCCATCGCGAGAGGTTCTGGGTGATCCCCGGCGGGAGCAAATGCTTAGGTGATGAATTTTCAGGCATTTGGTCTCCAGTCTAGGATGTTTATGTACATTTATATATATTCAGGAAATTTATATGTATTTATCTATTAAATATATTTATCTGTCATCTAGTGTCCGTAATACAAGCAGCATTAGTTGCTTAAAATTGAGTTCATAGGTGTGAATTTTTGAAGATATTTACATTTGTTTATATTTATTTATTTATAATCTCGCAATAGCAACCGGAACCAACGGCTTAACGTGCCTTTTGAAGCACGGAGTAGCTCGAGATCACAAAGATTGGTCACCCATCCACGGCCTTGGCGAAGGTAGCTTTATTTTCAATCGAAAGCCAAAGTGTACTTACCACTACGCCACCGAGCTCCTCACTTTCACTTTAGACTTATACCTGTAAATACCACTTTTTTCTTTAAACTAGATCACTATCGGATGGCCTTGTTTTGAAAAGAGGCAGACAAGAAACACAGCATTCCTTATTAAACTTGTTGTTTTGAAAGAACAAGTGTGGAAATTATTTAGCATAATGCCGCTTCTCAAGTGTTCTAAGTTTGTTTACAATATTATTCCAATAAAAACCATATTTAAGCCAGTAAGCGTCGATATCTGACACTTCTTTGGTATTGGATAAGTGTTTTCAGAAAGCAAAGGCCAACGTTCAATATCTTGTTTCGGCATTAACTAGTCAACAGACATAAAACGAGACACATTAGAAACATTGCGAACACCTGTGTTCGCAGTGCCCACTAAGGAATTAAACTTTATAGTTACATTTGTAAATTGCAAGTTAAGACTCAATAAAAATGTATGTACACGGGATATACACATTTAAGGCGAAATTTTAGTGGTGATGCCTCTCCCTGCCCCTTCGGTAAAAAATGCTTGATAGTATGCTACGTTATTTCCTTCACAATCATATACACTATCATACTGAACATGTATATCTAGTAGTATTATGTAGCCTTTGTCAATTCGCATGTCCTGGATGAAGGCCGTCCCACGGTGCGTTTTCCGGAATATGGCTTCCGTTCGTAAACTTGATTGCCTTATCAGCCAATGCTGCCTATAATACCTATAGCAGCACTTTTTTGCCCTGAGTAATAGCAGAGCACAATTTTCCCTCCACTTTACCCAGGTTGCTGCCACTATTCCCGTCCCGTGTTGGTCCGGGACACGAAAAGAATGTACCAACTGCTTTTCTTGCCTAGCATGTCGTAAAAGGCGACTAAGGGCGTATTGGCTACTGGGTCTGTGATTGTGTAGGCGATGAGCTAGCCACTTTTTGTATAGCTTAATGTGGTCTTAAGGAACACAGTGCTCCTTGGACTCTGCCTACCCCTTCGGGGATTGCAGGCGTGATTGTATGTATGTATGTGCTGCCACTATTCACCCTGCGGTTAAATATTACTGGTACGTCATAAATCTTAGGAATTTGCCACTTTTAATCATCGGCGTAGTGTATTCAGTGACGCAGATAAAAAATTCGTAAAAATTTAACAACAAACGAACCAACATTTATATCAAAGATTAATGGCCGACTTATATTTGCGCATATGTATGTATGTATGAATATACGAAAATATATTAAAATGTGTTTAATTTTATTTAAATGTAAATCTACTGTGTATACAATAATGAAATTTCCTTCATTCTTAAGCAAGCATTCACTTAAATTAGAAAGTATTCATATTTATGTAAACTATTTTTAACTTGTACTTTAATCTGCTGTATTTTTGTCAACCTTCTAATTGTTAAACGTTCGTATTAAAATCTGTGATGAACAAGAAACTTGTTATTTGCTTTATAATTTTGTATGCCATTGTAAGTATTACTCACAATTGTAACATAACCTGATTAGCTGTTGGTTTTTCTTATAATAAATGAATAAATAAAATAAAAATATAAAGATCATGACATCAAGAACATCTTTTGATATATTATGTCAAAAGTAATATCAATTGGATTGAATTGTATTTTTAAATAATAATTAAAGTAAAAAAACATAATATTACAATTCAGTACTGTGTTGTTGCATGTTGCAATGATATAAAAAAACACTATCAACGGTAAAATAATTTATGAGAAATAATTATTTCAAAGCAATAATATCGAATAGTTAATAATAATCGAATATCTTTAGCTAGATTCTTTTGAAATTAATATTTGACTAGATTAGATATACCATTTTAATGAAACGACACTAATGTGTATATATTCAATAATATGAGAAAAAAATACCTATTTCTTTGACAACTTTTGGCGTATCTTATAACATTTATTTCGATGCTTCTCTGAATAGACTATTTATGTGAAAGTTTTAAAGTATACACTAATTCTTGTTACTCAATTACTATAAACAACGAATTTCAATAAAAAGTAATACCTTAATAACGATAAAACTGTCTTTAGTGATGAACAAAATAATAATAATAATTCTTTATTTCCATAACATTATACAATCTTTAATATATGCCGTGGCCAGAATCTCCCAGGAAGCATGTAATATAAGTAAAATATAAGTCAAAAATGGAATAGAGATCAAGTGGAGCAAAAGAGGATTTTAAATTAACGTGTAAAATCATTTCTGAAAATACAAATCTGCTTTTCTGCTCAACTTCAGTTATTCTATTGAGTTTAGAATTCTAATTCGAACTAAAACAATAACATAAGTATAAAACTGTCAAAAGTTTGAAGTTAGTAAAGATTACCAAGCAAAATCATCTAACTATAACAAAAACTTGGGAACCAAATTCTTAAGGTAAATTTAAGATAAGGAAAACAAAATTTCGCCTTTTTAGTAAAATATTCGGTTTTGCTGACTGAGACAGTTAAAAATTCACCGTAACTCTTCAGGCTTCGTTGGAGCTACGAGAGGCACTTCAATTTAACAAAATTCTGAAGGGAATCAATGTCACTGAGATACTTGTGGAAGATTTTTCCAACCCTGTAAAAAAATCTTCACTTCATCATTAAATTTTGCGATCATATTTTTGTTTATCAACAGGTATTGAAAAGATTTACAAGATCTGAAATAATCATTCTGGATTCGTTTTATAAGCCTCCAATATGAACCCAACTAGTTGCATAAAAAAGGCTCAAAATTTCATCCTCTTGTCAGCCAATAATCCCTTGGGTGACTACCAATCAGCAAGTTTGTGTTCTCCTTGTCAAAGATATTCCCAAGGGTGGGTACCCTCAAAATTCGTTGACTTGTAGGTATTCAAGAAAGGGACATGAAGGATACAATCTTTTTTTCTTAAAAGCAGACCATTTGTATATTTTGACATATTGGCAATATGCGAGAAACATTGGCTGTTTATCACACTTCTGAGTGTATAAACATAGATATAAAGATTTACCAGAAGCGATATAATTTTAACTGTGCATATTAAAACTTTTGTAGCTATATCCTATACATCACAGATTTGAAGCAAGAGGTTTTTATAAGATATTTATTTGACCAACATGAGCCAAAACAACGAGTTTAAACTTTTAGCCTGTAAGTAATACACTGTCACACCTACTTAATACGTTCTTAAAACTTACTTTTTACTTAAGTTTTTCTTTATGTCGTATGTAAAAGTAATTTTTACATAGCTAATATGTATACAAAGATACAGTTGTTGTTTTTTTACTTCACAGCATTATTAGGTACAATACTTTGACAAAGTATCACGCAGTTTACACACGGCGATTAGTCGATTTCCGGGTTTTATGTCAGACATGACGTTCTATTAGAATAATACAATCTTGAATAATACATCAAAACAACAGAAGATCTTTCTTTGTTTGCGTTTAAAGTGAGTTACTAGCCATTTATATCACTCGTACGTTTAATACTAAAGAACCCGTTTCTGTAGTACATCATTTTGTTTGCTCAAATACAAAATGTAAATACGCTCTGTCATTTTGTTTTACGAATGTAATTATTATGTACATAACATTATGGTAATTCGCTTGCCTGCGCAAGCATCGCTGCTACGAGCATCTGACATGAAAAGTGAAAAATATTATTCAAATACGAACAATATTAAGTGAGTTTTGGGCAAATCGATTACGTGGTAAACTTTAAATCATAGCGGAACATTGACATAGTACATCGGATTTTTACAGGTTTTACAGCAATGTGGTCTTAGCTTAAAATCTAAAATTATGTATATGTACATTATGTTTGTGAATTCTGTATTGTGTATAAATGTTTTAACCACGTATCGAGGGTTGAATGACTCGTAGCTCAGTCAAACCTAAATTGGTTTTTGTTTATTGTGTATCTATTATTATAAATAAACCTAAATTGGTGTATGTATTATTATAAATAAATAAATAAAATAAATAGTTATAATGATTTTACATGAACAGAGATGGATGGTGAGTATAAAATTTCAACTAACATCATATTTACTTGATGCCTTGCAGTTTAGCATTTGTTATAAAACAGTCAACGTTATTCTTTGTTTATTTTGTCTACCTCATTGTTTTTTAAATATTGAATTTTTACCTTTTTAAATTTTTTTGTTTTATTGCTAATATTTTGGTTGCATTTAAATACACCACCTTTAACAGTTTCATTTTTTACTTTGGCAGCGTTTAAAAAGTTTGTTCCACTTCTAGCTTAGAAAGAAACCAATGAACTATTTGTTCATAATGCGGTAATAATTATCTTGCTATTATTTATTTATTCTTTATGCACGACGTACAACGGCGGACTTAATGATCCTCAGCCTATATACTAAATGACTTATGAGTCAGTCAGAGACTTAGCAAAAGCACTGCAAATCAGTCCAATGCCATAGTCCGCGCTTCATCAAGCAGAGAGTGAACATGTGCTCAGCGTGATAGGTGGTGGCCCGTCGCCGCTATAAGCTATAGGATGTTGTACAGTTGCCTTTTACGACACCCAAAGGAAGAGATGGGTTGGTAGTATTCTTTTAATGAGCCACTACTACACGATTCTTTATAATATTTATTTATTCTCAATGTAAAAGATTTTAAACGCAAATGGTTCCCACCTGGCAACTTGTATGTTAAAGACCGTAGCGATAACAAAAACACAATACTGTCCGTGCTAAAGTTAGTTTGATTCATCTATGATTAATGATGACAGATAAAAGCAATACATATTTTACATTCCTGTCAGTCATAAGCTAGTACACAAGGTAATAGTGAGTAGGCATTTTTACATATTCAATAGATATTTGCCCTTGAACCTTGATATAATTTAAGTACCTACCTCCGCAATCCAAGCAATAAATTTTCTAAGGTTGGTCTACTGACTAGTACTTACATTTGATATTAAATTTTTTAACACGTTTTTCTGAACTCACTTTTAACGTTTCAAGTTATCACTGCATACAATAAAACAAAATCGCTTCCCGCTGTTTGTTTTTCTGTCCCTATGTATGCTACCCAACGGATTTTGTTGCAGTTTTTACATTTTTATAAACGGGTGAGTCACTTTTACAAAGATGTTCTTCAATGTTTCAAGTACTAAAATAATATATGTATAAATAAAAATGGAGTTCCGAAACGTGTACAACTACCGATCTAAGGGACTATTCACACATATTCAGCTCCATTCAGCGTTTGTCCCAGGTTTGTCCACGGAAAACGCCAGTTTTGTATGGAGCTTTTTCTGCTTTCCACGTCTCTTCAGCAGCGTAAGCATCTCTCAGAAAATCGTAGTTTTACATAGCGTGCATAGTCCCTAATGCACCAAATTTAAAGATATTTTTTTGTGTTATCAGGTTTGTATGAAAAAAAAAGATATGAAAATTGCTAGAAAATTAGAAAACTTCAGAATATATAGCGGTTATACCATATTTCTAATATAACCTGTTTAATTTGACGATATTGACAATTAAAAATACTTTTAAAATGTAGCCCATACACGTAATAAATGCTTAAAACGTGGCTACTGCACCATAATGTTATTTGACCCGGATGGCCAAAATCGTCGCCATTATGACTGTATTATCAATGTCAAGTTATATTATTGTTTTAGAGTGGTTTGTCGCGACTAAATTCGACTACAGCGACCCTTGCCACTGGGTCAGCGCTACGAGCATAAAACTTTCGATAAGCCAAATTTGACGTCTAAGATCGACAATTGTAGAAAAATTCGATAAATTTGACAGATAAACCTAAGGAGTGAAAAAGACGGATGCTTTTGTCGATCAAATATGGTGAAGTTCTATGCTCGCACTGCAGATAAGTTTGTAGGACTGTACATGGCGTTATTGGCGTTTGACTTGTCCTTATCAGACAATCAGAGATATTTTCATAACGTTGATAGAATGCGTGCGTAAATATCGTCAAATATGATGTCAACAATATCATTTAAAACAGACGCTTCGATCAGAGTTATACACGAGAAAAGAAAAGAAATAGAAAGCAAAAATATAAGAAATAGAGAAGAAAGAAGGAAGGAGTAGAAGAAATAGAGATGTAAAAAGTTAAGACACGAGAAAGTCTGTCGGATCCGCCAGTATGAAATATTGGGTCCTTACCTATGAAATTGGTGTTTTTATTCTATCTTAGCAATTTGTCCGTAACTATTAAGATTCAGAGTATTCCTAAAAAATAATTACCTCGTCTAAAAATAGACTATATTTTTGAGCTCTTTTGATTTGTTTTGATAATTTGTTGTAAGTTTAACTGTGTTAAAATTGGACACGGAGACAACTCTTTTTAAGTGCCTCCCGAATACATCATTTTATTTGCATTCACTTAAAAACGATAAATAATTTTTATGAAGTGTGATATTTCACATATTACTAAAGCTTGTCTAATGATAGTTGCCAAATATTATTATCTTTGGATTTGTCGTTGTGAAGAAAACTAAAAAAAAATTAGTATGGAAAATGCAGAATTCCCCAAAATCTCCATACAAAACGACAATTTCATAGGTAAGGACCTAATAAAAACACAAGGTATTATTTAACAAAGTAAACCTATTAGTTTAAACACCTCGTTTAACATACAAAACCTATATTCTTTTTTTCATGATGAAAATACGGTAACTGGAAACTATACTCAGAGTGGATTTATGAGGATGAAACGTTTACCTGAAAGTTATTGAGTTTCAGGTCATCTCGAGTCCTTTGAGAATTGATATCAAAGCAATATGTGTTCATATGGGACTGCTGAATCTTAAAATAGGTTTAACTGTTCGCTGGAGGTTTCAACCCCTACAAAAAGTTCTCACGATTTTTAGTATGCATGTATTGTGTGCCTATTTAACAAAAATATTTTCTCCCGATTTGTTCGATGCTTTCATGTTGTTGGAAATTATGTTCATTTTTCTATTCATAGACGCAACTCATTAATACTCTTAGGCCCACTTGCAGGAAATTCAAATCGAGACTTAAAACTAGATTTAGTAATTTTTTAACAATTCTAATTCGGCTATTTGTCAAAAAATGACAAAATCGAGTTTTAAATCTAGATTTAGGCCCACATGCAGGAAATTTTAAATCTAGTTTAAATCTCGATTTAGTCATTTTTTGACATAAAAACCATAGTTAAAATGTTAAAAACTGACAAAATCGAGTTATAAATCTCGATTTAAATTTTCTGCAAGTGGACCTTAGATTTTAAGAATTAAATTATTTTTGGAACCTTTTAGCCGTTTTGGACCATGACCATATGTTTTTATGACCATAAACTATGAATAGGTACATAATGTAAAATTATTATCATGCTGTCGATTGTGTATGAAAAATTAAATAAATAAAATAAACCATAGGGCGATGCAACATAGGGTGAGGAGCTTCATGAGGTCATCTATAAAAAAAAAATATACAACTGTAGAATAAATATAGCTGAATTAGTTCGTTCAAATGCACTTAAGTAGGAGGAATTCTCTTCTATTTCTTTATTATAGAAATTAACTCTATTTATTTATTTATTTAATAGTTGTACACAAAAAAAAACATTGAAAAGACAAATAACAAAAATCAGTACAAAGGGTGTGGCTTATTCCTAAAAGAAATATCTACCAGCTCACCTGCGAGAGGAGATATGGCATGAATCGAAAATGTCGTGTGTACACTGCTTATAACATTTGAACTAAAAACGTAACTGATAACTCTATGAACTTCAAACTTCAATCTACAAGTATATTATTAGTTATTTTTCCTAAATAGACTTACTACTACTTCATTGCTTAGTCTCACAATCAAAATAGAACTTTTCTTTGAAATGTACCACACAAGGGAATTTATCTCTCGTACCGTGGTACGGGCTTGATTGTTTGCTGGAAACCGAGTTCAGCTTATTGAATAACTCCGGTCGGTTCTTGTGGAAACTAAGTTTTTTATCGGCGCCGGCTCGGCGTAAGATGCGGCTGTTTTATTTGAAAGTCATATCGATGTTATAAAAATCTATCATGAACAGATTCCGGTATACTTGGGGTGTTGAAAAGGGTTTTTAAATTGATTTTATTTTATGACAGGCCTTTCATAAAAAATGGTAATTAAATATTAGGTCCTTACCTATGAAATTGGTGTTTTGTATGGAGATTTTGGGGATGTCTGCATTTTCCATACTAAAATTTTTTCAGTTTTCTTCACAACGACAAATCCAAAGATAATAATATTTGGCGTGTATCATAAGACAACCTTAAGCGATATGTGTGATATCAAACTTCATAAAAATTATTTATCGTTTTTAAGTGAATGCAAATCAAATAATGTATTCGGGAGGGACTTAAAAAGAGTTGTCTCCGTGTCCAATTTTAACACAATTAAACTTAGAACAATTTATCAAAATAAATCAAAAGAGCTCAAAAATATGGTCTTTTTTAAGAGGAGGTAATTATTTTTTAAGAATACTCTGAAACTTGATAGATACAGACAAAATACTAAGAGAGAAAAAAAACACCAATTTCATAGGTAAGGACCCAATATAAGTGATTAAAAGTAAGGACCCAATATAAGTGATTTACTAATTAAAAATCTAAAAATACCACTTCAAAAAGAGCAAAATAATAATTAACAAACTTACAGTAACGATTTATGCATGCATTATATTATTGGGATTAATGGAACTAGCTGTTGCCCACGACTTCGTCCGCGGTTACCATGGATTTTTAACTATCCCTCGGGAACCATTTAATTTTCTCTCGAAGTCTCAGCACCCACGTTTTGAGCGACCCCACATGTCTGATAATTATTATTTTGCTCTTTTTAAAAACGAGGTATTTTTAAATTTTTAATCTAATAATATTACTTTTTTAATTGTCACCGGGTTCTGAACTATTCCCAAAGTTTCAGCCCGATAGCTCGTCCGGAAGTGCCTTAAAATTGAGTTACAAAAATCCAACCGGACAAAAAAATAGACAAAAAAATAAGTGAGTTAATAAAAACGTGGTAAAAATAATGGGCTGCATGATGGATGTATTTTAAGAAAAACTTGAAATTAAATTTAAAATTAAAATTTTATTCAAGTCAAATCAAAATCAAAAATAATTTTATTTCATAGGCTAAACATAGCACTTAAAATCGTCAACATTCATAAATAGTCACATTTATTATACATAAAGTAAATTTTCACTGCCGCGAGCGCTTGTAGCAAGTACATCCACACAGCGCTTTGACTGTGGTTGTAATCGATACAAGCGACCGGATTCCGAGAGTAAGGCATTTCATGAGAAGAACCCGGTAAGAAACTCATGAGCCACTTTTTTAAAATAGCCAATCATACAATCTATTAGTCACAGTGTTACATTTTTTAGATTAGAATAAGATTAAACATTGTTATCTCTTATTACATTAACTTGTATGAATGATACATGTATTAACGTCTCATTACTTTAATGTGGCAAATTTAACTAAACATTATTAAGATTAAGCAACGGATGTCCACACATTCCTATCATCTAAATAATCCTAAACTTTGTAATATGCCTTTCCCATGAGGGTTTTCTTAATATGCGGTTTAAACCTGTGCAACGGCAGTTCAGTTACATGTTGTGGAATTTTGTTATATATTTGTATGCACTTTCCCATAAATGAGTGACTAGTTTTACGTAGTCTGAAACCTGGAACAGCAAGCCTGTTCCTGTGTCTTGTGTTTAGACTGTGACCGTCGCTGCATTTTAAAAATGTTTTTATATTTTTATAAACGTACATAATGTTTTCATACACATATTGGGATGCAACTGTCAAAATATTTATTTCTTTAAATAATTCCCGTAGTGAATCACGAGGTTTAAGTTTATAAATAGAACGTATTGCTCTTTTTTGTAATACAAAAATGTCGTGAATATCGGCTGCTGTGCCCCATAACAGAAGACCATACGACATGACACTATGGAAGTAACTAAAATATACAAGTCTCGCCGTTTTAACATCCGACAACAATCTAATCTTTTTTACGGCATAAGCAGCCGAACTGAGCCTTGCCGATAGGGTGTTAATATGAGATCTCCACTGCAAACGAGAATCCAGGGTGATCCCTAAAAATACCGTTGTAAAAGTACTACGAGTATATAAACTGAGAGCATCATAAGTATTTTAATGTGCGAGTTCATAATTTGATAACCAAAAATAACTTAATGACTAGTTAACCAAACAGCGTTTCAAAATGTAGGAACGTAGGTAAAGAAAAAAAGATTACAAAACTGTCTATCAATAAACAGCTCAATGCTGCTTTCTTCCATATATTTTTAACTGAAGTTTTCGTCATCCCGTATCTCAACTCACTTTATATAAATACATTAATTCTTTGTCAATAATATACTTTCACCCTTCCTTTCTGACCAAATCATTTGAGCATCACTTTATCTATTCTTGACACAAAATCTTCCTTAATAGTGTAATGCTGAAATAAAATTCCTTGTATCAATCGCTCATTGACGACGCTTGAACTAGATTATGTCGTGGACCTAATAATTGGACAAGATTGGCATGAAATTTTAGCTAATATTTAGTACTCACAAAACTGATGAATGTTTGATCAAGAGGGTGCTTAATTGATTTATGATCCAATAAATTTTGATCATATTTATTTTATGGTTAGAGCAATTCTGGGTTCTTTAAGATTAAGCTTGTAATATGTCTGATAATAATTATCTACACGCCTAAAATAGCTGCATTGCAAGAATAATTATAATTACATAATTAAGATCTTCTTGTATCTTATAAATTTATAATTTCCATACTTACGTAATTCCCAAGTTTAATATCGTTTGCTAGATATAGGGAGATTTTTTCTAAAAAGATCGACCAAGCAATCTATTATGTGCTAACACTATGAGATCCACCACTTAAATTCATAAGTTTGTAGCATCTTTGTCTTGTCTTGTCTTGTCTTGTATGTTTAGTACAATTAATCAATAAGTATTACAGGAATAGGGGTTGACTTATTATAATCCCCCATCTTCAATTATAAACCATACAACTTGTTGGGGTATAGGTAATGATGTTGCATAGAGTGACGGAGAAGGTAGAAGCATCAAACGCCACCCTAGTGGAGGCCAGCGGCTGGTTTTATGCAGGGCGAGAACCACTCGCAATCACAGATCTCTAGGACGCGGAGGATGTCCTTGAATTAGGCACTCTCTATGCCTCTGACAGTGCTGGGCCGCGCTTCATTCCTACCTGAGCATCGGTGCGAGCGTATGACCCGTTCATATGGCGGGCGGCGCAAAACACGCCAAGTTCGAAACCCCCTTTCCAACTCTCTGGGCAAACAAGGAATTCAAGGGTTTGGTTTATGTGTCTATTTGGTTATGATTTTGCATAAACGATAACTATGTATTTGTGACCTAGTCTAGAATTATTTTTTAGATGAAACTAGAATATTTTATTAAGCCCTCATTTGTTAGCGTCAAAGCGATGATTTACGACACCGTTACTTCTCTTTAATGTTGAATGAACCGTTTTATGCAAATTTATTCGATTGTCGCAAATGTCGACATGGATCCACTCTGTGACTGTTATTTGAACAAGAGGAACCTTCTTTTTCTTATGTACTTGTTCCATTGTAAGACTTAAAATATAATTTCAACGTTTTTCAAGTACTAAAAGTTTATTCTTTCTTCTTCATGAAGTACATGTCACTATCACCAAAGCTTATGAGTCAACAGTACAGAAAAATTAAACAAATTGCCTCGGCAGGACATGAGTCCTTCCGAGCTTGGGTTCAAGTGTATATCGGAGAGTTTTAGTGGGTAGTGTCAGCATTGCTGGCGGAACCTCGCCTCGAATAAGTGGATTCTGCTTCGTTAAAATAACGGCTTAAAAAAACTATAATTATGAACGCTTATGGAAATTTTATAATGAAACAAATTTCCCACCAAACGTTAATCAAATAAGAAGCGGATTTTCAGTTCCAGAATATAAGGACATCTAAAATTATAAAGAGACTATTAAGCAATTATATCTAAAATATATTTTTATACCATAGATATAATTTTCTATTTAATAAATTCACTTATTATTAAAATGTACACAATTTTGAGATTGAAATATATATATAAAAGAAATGCAACTGTTTTTGTTCGAGTATGTATATGCAAAGCATTCTTAGACGTGTTGTTTTTGTAATGTGCCATATTTATTGAAATATTTTTTTTAATGGAAACACTCTCTAAGTGTTGCCATGCCCAATCCGGGTCCATAATATTCATTTATCCTTTTATGTACCAACTTGTATACTGATTGTACTTGACTGAACTTGTATGAATAATTGTTATCCAGTTCTGACGACGAAGCTTAGGTAAAATTTTATAATATTTTTGTTATGAGAAAAATGAAAAAACAGTATTATAAGCTTGTTCTCAATTTAAAATCTTTGCAAGTCGCTTGACAAGATTATGTTCTGATTGATTATAAGTGGTTAGGCTTCGAACACTTAAACGTAGCGTATGCCATTGTCTTTTAATGGAGTAAATATTTAGACAGTTATTTGATTAGGGTACGACGGAGCTAACATGTCCAATAGGGACCAAAATAAAGGACCCTCTATCAAGAAAAAGGGAAAACAGCTGAATTGGAAACCACATTCTTTTCGAACTATAAAATGAATAAAGAAAACTCAAAAGAAAAACGAAAAAATCAACTCTGTTTGAGTTGTGGATTTGGTTTTTTTTTATTTTTCAGGCCACGCTCTAAACATTTTTATCCAAATCATATATCCAAAGTCTGATCTAGGCGAACGTTGTTTTGTTTTCGATATCGAATGCCAGAGTGTACTAACCACTACGCCATCGCCACCGAGAATTAGGTTTTTATTTTCCATATGACAATAGCCTTCATTTTACCTGATGCTACCTAAGTGACGAAAAGGCCGAAGGTGGAAACGAGCTTCACCTTTAAATCCTCAACAACTGAGGAATTGACTATCTTTTCTTTGATTGCTGGAACACAACAAATGCTTATAACATTGTTATTATGGCGACAAATTTAGGTAAGACGGTGGTAGCTGGCCAGGCTAGGGCTTGGAAGCCCTACCATCAACAAACCGAGCAGAAAAACTTCCGAATTCCCTATATTTACAAAAGTAAATCGCGATGAACTAGAAATAAAAGTTAAATAAAAAAAAAACAATAGACATCATTCAAATCACTGCGTCTCAAAGGCACGCACAATCTCAGCAAACAAATAGCAAGTACACACATTATGACTCGTAAATGACTCCAAAAATCACTCATATAAACAAAATTTATGTCCAGTATCACTGTTTTTTTATGAATATTTTTTATGAATTCTTATTTTTAATTGTTATTTAATTCTATTTATATAATAAGTAATTATAAATATCTTTTGGTGCGCTTGTCTCGACTTTTGATTCCAACTAAGACTATTTCACTATGCTCTACGATTTTTGTTCTACTGATCAAACAAATAAGCTGGTTATGGTTAGTAGAGGAGAATTCATCTAAATTAAGGTCGGCCACTTGCCAGTAATACCCCTTAAGACATAAACCCTCTTGAGAACCACGTTCGCGATAATTGTGTTAAGCGTAAAACTTGTTTTCTTTGCTATGTCTTGTTAAATAAAACAATTCCTACAAATTTCAGTTGAAATTAGTTTTCTACACGACCAGTTAAAATACATCCATCTCGATTCGTTGTTTTATGTTCTTAGTGGGATGCCCGAAAAGCATATGAGGTTCATTGTTGGTGTGGCTAACTTCATTTCTTAAGCTTAGTGATACGTGCATGGATATAAAAATAAAATGAGTCACCACGGGATGGATTGCCAAATAACATTATTTTCTAAGGGAACTGCCCGCGCCAATCTTGCGGGGAGAGACGCAGGGGGTAAATCTGAAGTCCTTAATTTGCGGCTCTGTCACTCAGATCGCAAAAGTACCTACGTATATTAGAAAGAGATGACATTGTTTTGGTAAAGTACGTCATGATTTTCTTCTTACATGCCAATAAAAAATTTTGTTAATTTGAAAAAAGAAAATTACTAAAAACTGAATTTGTTAATCATTAGCAGTCCATTGGGGGGCGTTGCTTCATGGATAGGTGAGAGATCCAAATTAGTTTTAACAATACAGTTTTTCATGACGTAGCATAGGCAAAAATTTTGCCTCAAATATTGCGTATTGTTTTTTCAAGATTCGTGAGAAATAGCCTCTATTAAGGAACAACTATTTTGATCCTTGTAGCATAAAATATAAAAAAGACCAAGGGGAAGACCACAAATGCGATGGAGGGACGACGTCAAGAGACTTGCAGGGACGAAATGGATGGAGGTGGCACAAGATCGATACAGATGGCGCAGCCTGAAGGAGGCCTTCACCAATATGGTTGAAAATGGCTAACGAGAGAGAGAGCATAAAATATACCGACATAGTTCACCGAATTAGCAAACTGAAATGGCATTGGGCTGGTCATATTAGCTGTAGAACTGACGGCCGTTGGGGCCGTGGCTGGAGTGGGCTGGATGAGAACGGCCGAGAATCGCGAGCGGTGGCGTGCATTAGGGGAGGCCTATGTCCAGCAGTGGACAGGAGTAGGCTGAAAATGATGATGATGAGTATAAAATATCGCATAATTAAAGCCTTATTTGTTAAAAGTACCAAAGTACGGTGAAACTGTTATAAAAACCTTTAAGATCTACTACAGTAAACTGGATGAATTATTATATTACAATACCTATGTAATTTCACTCATGTTTTCACAAATAAATCTTATCTTATCTTATCTTATCTTATCTTAAGACGAGCACGCAATTTATGCAAACCAATTTGTGTTTATTGTGAAAGTTCAGCCGTAAAATGTTGAGGCCCAACACTACTATTCTTTTAAAAGTGCTCTCTAGTGTCCCATAGCCACAGAATTCTTAGAATAGCAAAATATTCACAAGCCTTAGAAGCCGTTCCGATTAATATTAAGAGAGGATTATCTGAATAGATATGGGCTTTATATCATCATCTTCAAATTAAATACGGTAAGTATTTCCAGAATTATCTTGAATGAATTTTAACGTTACCAAATACTTTAACATGCTAATAAAATCAAAAGATTGTAATGTATTTGAGAATAGCCTGTCATCTATACATATAATAAAACTGTGGAGGTTGAATGTCTGCCCATAGAAAAAAAAGCTTAAAACCAAATCAGAGGGAATGTAAAAAGAGGGAAAATACCAAAAATACCTTTTTTTCAATTTTTCTTTCTCTGTCTGTTTGTACAGGCTAATCTCCGAAATGTCTGGACCGTTTTCAATGAAATTTTGCATGGTGATACCTTAACAATATCCCTGGTCAAAATCACATTAAAGATAATTTTTATTCCCGAAAATTTAAAGGTTACCGTGAGATAGTTAAAAACCATAGTAACCGCGGACGAAGTCGCGGGCAACAGCTAGTTCTTTATAATTTCATTATATTTAAGAAGACACTTTGGGTGGTTTCATAGATACGCTGGCCGCCAGCGCCGGCCATTCGCGCGCTCTTTTAATCACACGGAGTTACTAACATCGTTTCACAGCCACACTCGCGCCTACATGTCAAAATGTATGGAAATATTGCTGGCGGCCGGCGTATCTATAAAACGTCCCTGAAACAAAAGCCTGCAGTTTATTTATCTATAAAATCGTGACATATTTCCTATTATAGTGAATTATATTACTAATAATTTAATTTACGTAACAAACCTTTGACTAACGTTTTCAGAATACAAGAAAACTGGACAATACCAAACAACCATGTTCTCGATTTCATCATTATTCAACATATCAGCTTACATTTTATTTGTCCAAGATAAATAAGCCGATATTCTCTGTAAACGATCGTAAGTACGTATTTTTCTCATATTTTGTGATATAAAACAAACAATTTACGTATAAACAAGTATTAAATGCTTACATAATATGTGTTTCGGAGTAAACATTATATTATGTTTTTTTACTATCATAATACTATTCGGTAGTTGTTGTTTACTCAAATTTTCTGATCATATATTAACAATGTCGTTTCATGATATTTACGATTAAATAATATGTAATTAATTAATGATGATTTCCAATATTAAATCGCGGGTTCTGTTGAAAATTTCTAAGCTTTTAATAGTCAATTACAAGCAGAAGGCAACGTTGATGCCTTCAGTGTTAATTAGTTCTAGATTTTAAGTCCCCAAGATCCCAAATTTGACATTACTTTAATTTGGAAGTAGTCGAACTCATTTAAGCAACGACACCGATCCTTGAATACTAAACAGATACATTATCATCACTTCCTCCGAAGGGGAAGGCAGAAGTTCTAAACACCCACTTCTCACCAGGTATGTCAGGTCCCCATGTAACAGGTGGCGAGCCTGTTGCCATGCGCCGGGCACAATGTTTTTTTTAATCTAATGATGTCAATTACTCACTAGTACCCACTCGGAAATATTGACACTCTGCTAGTACTTTATTAAAGATTATATGTATACACTATGACAATTTACTACAGCAATTTGTAACAAATAAATTAGCAAAATAACATAAAAGCATTTAATTTTATGTCAAAAACATGATAGATGGATACAAGTAAACAGTCCGTTTTACGCAACGCAATGCAAATTTTTTTATATCAATAGAAACAATGAATCGATTTTAAATACATTTTTCAATAAGAAACTAAAATAAATTGATTAAAAATACAAATCAAAAGGTGTTACGGCCCATACCCCTCATGTGTTTCTCTATGAGGAAGGCCTGTGCCCAGCAGTGGGACGTATATAGGCTGAGGTCGAACATTCAGAAACATACTTACTTGATGGTTTGGAAAGTGCATCTACAACCTAAACACTAATATTTCTTTTGAAACAGCATACATACATACATACAATCACGCCGGCAATCCCCGAAGGGGTAGGCAGAGTTCAAGGAGCACTGTGTTTCTTAAGACCACATTTAGCCATACAAAAATTGGGTTTGGTCAGATGAAAAATCGTGTAAGAGTAGTGACAAGTGGCTAGCTCATCGCCTACACAATCACAGACCTAGTACCCAATACGCCCTTAGTCGCCTTATACGACATGCTAGGCAAGAAAAGCAGTTGGTATATTATTTTTGTGTCCCGGACCAACACAGGTCCCCGGACCAACACGGGACTTTTCAAACAGTCTTGACAAAATTGGTAATTATAGTGTTAGAATCTATTAGTGCCTGGGCTTATCCAACCTAAGACATTTCATTTTGTCATTATTCCGTCCGTAGTCCCAACGTATAGTTTTGGAATGTAAAAGCCTAGCATAAAAACCAAACGGCCAAATCTAATCTAATGTAATTCCATGTGCATATATCAAGTTGTCAGCAATAAGCTCCGAAAATCCCCAATATGTCGTCGTAAGCGAACCACCAGCACAGGCAAGTCTTGAAAACACAATCACATTGACTAAGATAGATGAGCCGCAAACTCATATTTGCGTTTTATGATTAATAGCTGATGGTAACCTCTCAGTGATATCAGTATAATGGAAAGAGAATTAATTACTTTTCAGAGTGCCGTTGTCATGAGAACCTTAACTTCGTCATTACGAATGTACATGAACATTCCATTCTGTCATAGTTACAGAATAGGAGACTGATGGTGTCCCCAGTCTATGTTCATTTGCATTTATGACGAAATCTCGCAAAACTTTGAGTATTGTAAGTTCCATTAAATTTCCAAACAATATTTTACAAAAGCCTACTGAATTCTCTAGGGATTCGTTGTTTTTGAAGTCTTAAGTTTATAATAAATTGTCAACTCGGTCATATTTATTCAGTAGATAATTCATTAAATTATGCTGATGGTGTATTCGTTAAATTTTAATATTCAATAAAATCTAGCCGAGTTTAAGACGTATGAAGTCGTGCAGAAGGTTTAAGAATTAAATACTAAATACCTAAATAAGAAGATCAACAATAAGTAATTACTATTAGGGCATTATCAACTCCTCACTTCACTAGAGGTATTCGTATAAAGGTTTTATATACGAAAACGTTCTATCGGCTGCTAAGCCTGATCAACTGGCGCTGTCAGAGTAATCTCCTCAAGTATATATATGTGGATTTGCGATAGTGAATGTTTCTAGTAAATAATTATAGTCCCAAATAAGGTTTACGTACGCTTCTGAAGATACTGAGTTCCGGATATCGACTTAGACGTCTGCTGATTATACAGGATGTAACAAAAAATATCAGAGACTTATAAAGAAAGAATATCCAATCAAAGACCTGTCTCCGTTGGAACTTTGAATAATAATCTGCTTCATTGTACAACATTGTAGTATGAATACCTACTTAACATTGAACAGTTTGTATTATTTTTACAACTTCAGAATTGATCAGTAAAGGGCACATCTTTATTGATTCACTCACATTTTTTTTTCTCTTTATACTGAATATATCAATATTCTATTGTATTCCAATTCATCTTATTACAAAGTTATAAAATGTGGTAGCTCATACTGAAACTATCAGCAAACAAATTACGTTACCCTCTGATTCATGGAGTAGAGTTAAGAATACTATTACACATGGGGCTTCGTGATTGATTAAGTTATTAAGAGCGCTATGTTGCTAAATCTTAAAAGAAAATTGAATAACAAGCATCGCTTGCGAGCGGTGTTATAAAAGCACCGATCATGGCATCTTGCATACGAATAGAGAACTAATAACTTTTTGTGAAATCAAAATTTCCTTGATTTTAATATTAAGAGCAATTGAAAAATCTCACGTTTAGGTGGCTAAAGAGATTTTCTTGTCCATTTAAGATATCTCCTACACAACCCGCAGTAATATGATTGTATTAATATCATGCTTAATATATACGGTGACTCCGTGGTCGAGTGGTCCGTACGCGCCGGTCTCAAGGCGTCACCAGCTCGAAAAGTTCTGAGTTCGATCCCTGGTGGGGTTAAATATTTGGGGTGATGAATACAATTTGATCTCCAGTCTTGGACGTTTATTTGTGTATTGCATATTTTCAAAATATTTATATTTATTTATCTATTAAATATATTCAACCTTCATCTAATCGGATATTAGACATAAGCAGCATTAGTTGCTTTAATTGGGACTAGTTGATAGGTGTGAATGTCTGACGATATCTATTTATTTATTTATAAATATTATTAAGAATACCTGACAATTCTTTCATCAAATAACCTTTTTATTGTCAAGAATTATAATAAATTATAATAATCAAAGGGAAAACCCCAGATAAATGCCGATTGGCTGCTGAACTGAATATTTGAAATGCATAAACTCAGTGCTCTTGTCCAACCCGTGAATACAGTAATCATTCTCTCGCAAGCTATTATAAACTAATTCTGCTGTCCCAAAAATTCAATATTGTTCAATTTCCTTTGAGGGATTTATTTTTAACTCCACTCCTTCAAAATGTGACATTCTTTTATTGCGGCAGTGAATTTAAACGAAGCTTGACGTTCAAGGCAGTAAATTCGAGATTAGACCCAAGGAATTTGGTGGAAATCAGAATATTTTCATCATCGGAATTGTTAAATCATCAGGGATTTGAAAATCCTTCGCGAAATTGATATTGCGGTTTATTATACTTAAATACTATAGTTTCACTTAAAAGATATTAAGCTTTATAACATTATAAGATGTTCAATCTGTAAGCTATCCTTAGCCTATAATACATTACATTAGCCTATATTTTCAAGTATAACGATTTGTATTGAAACCAAGCGTGCCAACTTTTTAACGTCTACTGTGACGTCACAGCCGTTATTTTGAGACGGGAGATCCAAAGTGATTGAAAGATACTGATGCAGCCGATGCTCCTCCGCCAATTATCACACAACAAGGCTTTTTTTAGTTTTTGCAGCCCTTCGGACGCGCAGTATGTTTGGGACTCGGTTCCATTGTTATGGTCCGATTGAACTAATGCTTGGACCAATGTATTGACCAATGTACTGGGTGGTTAGTAGTGGTTACTCTGTACTAATGGGGTTTCATAAGGTTCAAAATAAAACCAAAGAAATTGTTCTTAATCAGTAACAACTTTAATATTGACCTCAAATAATATATATGCGTTGCATCGCGGGCAAACGTTATCGCGATGCAACACCGTGCAGAGCCATCTATTGGCAGCTTTCGGTACTAACATTACTATAAATAACACAGGGATTTTCGACCTCAACACAGTACATGCATTTGCGTCATCTATGTAAATGTATATATGTGGAAATGGCACATAACATAACCTCACATAACGCCACATCCATCCCGACATAACGCCATCTCTTTCTAGCTGTACTCAGTCATAGATCTGCGCATGAGATTGATTCTGGAATAAGGGCCTTAGTATAGGGACAGAAGTTTCGTACTCCGTGAGTTGGAATCCTAAGTTAGAACATAACTGAATAGAACGGGAATCACAAAAGGAAACGCAAGAATACCTCGAATAAGATAAGATCATCTTAAGGCCTTTCAAAGCTTCACCCAGTACCGAATCTTGAATTGAAATCGTTCCTGCGAGTTCGTAATCAAAGCAAACAATACCCAAATTATGCCTTACTCCTTTCAAATACAGTTCAGAATCAGAGATAGTCATCATTAAATCACGTCTCGCTTTCAATCTACTTTCATTCGTTCCATTCGGTCTTTGTCACATGGCTAGTCAATCGTTCATTCTTTTGACGCCTGGAGCAAAATCCCTTTTATATCGAAGAGGGCTCGGGGCTTCGTTAGCGATAACGATATTATACAAAAGATATGTAGGCTTACTAATTTTTACAAAATGATGAAGCAATGGTTCAAAAATCTAGAAAAAATAAATAAAAAATAAAATATATCTTTATTATAAACTTCAAAACCGGTATTAGAGGAGACCCCTCTCTTTGTACTATGCCTTATTTTATTGTAGTTACATAAGTAGCATAAGCAATTAAATAATATATAAATATAAAGCATATTAAGGTACTTATCTGAATTTTTGTCAACTAGTATAGAAATTATATTTATATCTATGTCGCCTATTAGTATAACATTTTTATTGAGGTGTGGGTTATTTAGATGTGCATCAAGGGAGTTGATAAACTGTTCAAGATTCGCTTCGAAATAAGTTCTATAAATACGTAAAACTGTACAAAAGGGCGTAGTGATCTCGAGAGAAAACCCTCAGTGTATATTAATTTCTTTGGCGGTGTGTGGTATGGATTTCTTTATGAAGATTACCACTCCGTCATTTTGTTTTTTCTTTTTTGTAGAACTGTGGTATTTAACATGGAAGTGTTTTATCAAGGTTCACAATAAGCTAGTTGACCTTTTTTTAATTGGGCCCCAAATGATTAATTACTGATAGCCGTCGCCATAAAAAATAAAACAATTTTTTTTTTCTGAAGCTTATAACACAATAAATTTTAAATTATAAATTACGTTTTTGCTCAAATGTCAAAAACGCTTTCGGTTCGGTTATCGGTGCCGTAGCGTCACGATTATTGTAAACAATTCAATACGCATGCGTGACATAGCCGACAGTTATGCTTGATTGGTTGCGACTGGCGTTTGACGGATTTGGATAATGCGTAGTAATTGTTACATGAAGCGTTAGTCAACTAATTTCACGAACATGGTGGACAGTGTTTTTGGTAAATGAAAAAAAAAGTAAAAATAAAATATTTAAATTGAATTTCTACAGCAATCCCTTATTTGTATTTATAGAACTTGGTATATTTCGGACCCGGATACTATGTGAATGACACATTATTTTCATTACGCAAACTAAGGTTCATTTCTAACCCCCGAATACATAAACGCTACTCAAAGTTTGAGTCCTACCTAACATTTAAGTATTGTCTAAATTGAAGTTTTTCCATACAAATTCTGAAAGGTATTTTTCTGATATGTAAGCAGTGCTCAAAATTTGAGTAGCGTTTCTGTATTCGGGGGTAAATTAATTCGTTTTTGTTTCTATATGTTGCTTTTTTTTGCTTAAACTATAACTTATAACATTAGGATACTTTGAAAATCTATACTCCGAAAAGATTTCATCGTTGTTTCTCTTTATTGTTGGGGCGTTAGAGCCTTCGAGAAAGATAATTAAACTTGTTTTGGTTATTACTGTAAGGGTCTGTAAAACCTACCTTAGATCTGCCACGATGGTGTATAAGATTCCTTGCGTCGTTACATTTGAGGCTATTCTTGTGCGGTACCACTTCTGTAAAGACACGAAAAATGCATTTAACTACAAAGGTCAAGGAAACTGCATTAAACAACTTCATTATTATTTAATATTATTATTATTTTGACGATGTTAATGTCACCGTTAAATTTATTATTATTTACAATTTTCGGTGACATTAACAACACTCCAAGCCCAGATTAATGTATAACTGTTGATGACCTCCGTGGTCGAGTGGTCTGTACGCCGTCTCAAGGCGTCGCCATCTCGAGAGGTTCTGTGTTCTAGCCCTGTGGGGGCTGTTTGTGTGATGAATACAGGCGTTTGTTCTCTAGTCTTGAATGTTTATAAAATGTTTTGTATTTTCTGAATATTTATATGTATTTTATTTATCTCTTAAATATATTTATCTGTCATTTAGTAACCGTATCACAAGCAGCATTAGTTGCTTAAAATGGGGCTATTTGGTGGCTATGAATGTCTGAAGTTTTTTATTTATTTATTTACTTTCAAGATTCCATGAAGATATTCTCCTTTCATAAGACATTAAGTTAATTTCTAAACTTTATTAGATCATAAATATCCATAACTGCTTAAAATTAACGTTTTCCGTAATAAATTTTTGTGACAATTAAATCGCAATAATTTTAAAAATATGAAATATATACCTCTAGATAAGTTATGTACAATTGAATAACTAATCATTAGTTTCCATACAATACAGAGTATATGAGAATTTCAATTCATTCGAAACTTCTGTAGAATGCTATAATACAACGCTCGATAACAGGCTTAACTAGCGGTATTTGCTGTGAGGTATTACACAATTTAGTAATATTGCCACTACCAGATATGTGAACATTAGTTATTTCTATTGTATTATGGCAAGAGGATATAAATAGAGAAATACTTTGCGAAATAGGTTACGTATATTAATATAACTATATAATATCTGAAAAAAACTCTATGGGCTCAATATGATCGGACTTTGAGTGGAAAGCTGAAATTTGAGACCTGACAACCTGACAAGGTGGTAAAATAAAATGTGGAAAAAAAATATTAGGGTACCTCACACGTAAAGTGGAGAGCGATTTTATTTTCATTTCGCCCCTAACACGTGATATGTTTTTGGATAGGTATTTTATTAATATAAAATAAGAAGGGGTTTACCTACTGGAATTTTTTTTGGTTAAATAAATATTTTGGTTAAATACCCCCATACCACACCATACCACACAAAAAAATATGAAAAAACTCTAAAATAGAACTTTATAAAGACAATCTAGGAAAATCATTTATAAATTGTTGGGTTGAACAATTTTTGAAAAATTGTACAAAGTAATTTCTGAACTAAGTTTGTAATTTCATCGTATATGCAATTTTTTTATGTTGGTTTTCATATTAATTTTTACATTATTATTAATTATACACATTTATAACTAGTTCAATAGTAGGTAAGTAAGTAATCAATAGTAAGCGCGGACTATGACAGTGGACTGTTTATGCGGTGCTTTTGTCTAGTCTCTGACTAACCCTTAGGAGATAATAGTCGTGATTATATGTTTGTGTGTACAATATCAAAACTTACAAACGATCCAGCGTTAGCTATCGAATGTTCAATTTCGAAACTGTACGCGGAGACGGACAAAACTGCCACTTCTGTTGCTATACCTCACGCCCCGCTCTCCGCTTTACTTCACTCATAGTTTTGAATCGTTTTGCTTTTATAAAAAGAAATGCTTTATATATTAGGTCCTTACCTATGAAATTGGTGTTTTGTATGGAGATTTTGGGGAATTCTGCATTTTCCATACAATTTTTTTTTTTCAGTTTTCTTCACAACGACAAATCCAAAGATAATAATATTTGGCATCTATCATTAGACAAGCTTTAGTAATATATGTCATATCACACTTCATAAAAATTATTTATCGCTTAAAGTAAATGCAAATAAAATAATGAATACGGGAGGCACTTAAAAAGAGTTGTCTCCGTGTCCAATTTTAACACAATTAAACTTACATCAAATTATCAAAACAAATCAAAAGAGCTCAAAAATATAGTCTATTTTTAGACGAGGTAATTTTTTTTAGGAATACTCTGAATCTTAATAGTTACAAACAAAATAATAAGAAAGAAAAAATAACAATTTCATAGGTAAGGACCCAATATTAACTAAATAATCACTGACTCTTTGTTTACTATCGAAAGTCCCAGTTTCGATTTTATGCATCAATAATATTTTTAATTAGGGTATCGACAATGTGTGATTCGATATTATTCTCTGGTGTTATTTTTATTTGCATAATCAAATCGGCCACAGGGTTAGAGCAGTAAGTCGGAAATCTCAAAGTTGAGAAAATGGCGGTCAAAGTTTTCGATTCAATTTTTACTCACTTCTATTTTAGCTTATAAGTCTTAGTAGGTCCGATTTTTAAATTTAAATTTTTAATTATAGCCTATATGGAGTTTTTTCATGATACATACTTAATAATTGCTATTTATTAAATATAATCTATTTAATTGACGAAAACTCCTATTATGTCTGGTACGAGTTAAATCTATTTGTACTGATTGCTTAGAATAACCGCTGGAAGTACCCTAGTTACTGCTACTAAATACCATTTATGGTAGGTTCATTTAGAATAATTTTTATTTTTTGTTTTATTTCGATACTTGTTAAAGAACAAACAAACTAGTAAAATGAAATGCAGTTGTCTTGCTTATTTGAATATGTTAAAATAACGCTATTAGGCTACGATCAGCGCCGTGAAAATGTTAACGATCGGTATTTGTTTTCGCTGGACATTCTTGTCGCCTCCAAATCCGCGCGCCATCTTTTGTAAATTCTTATGTTTTATTAATTTACTCCTAAAGTCTGTGCAATATATTGTTAAAAAATTTAAGTGAACAATCTATAAATAGTGTTCTGAGTTTTCATTCAATCAGTGGCACATGCAACTCTTACAATGTCATTATAGTGTTAGGCATAACACTTATGTTGGCAAATCTTTTCACAGTTACTGCTTTATATTCTTGAGTGTCGCCATTTATGAATATTGATGTACTTTTTAAGCTTATTATATGGTAAAAATAGTGCCTGGAATCTTATATAGTAAGCTTTCGCCCATAAAACTCTTGAAAACTTTAAGACAGTAGCAGTTTGATCTAGTTTCTCGTATCAAAAGTTTGGATGGTTTTACGATTCAAACAATTACTAATTTATAACAATTTAACATATAATAATATATTAAAATACGTTAAGTAGTCTACACAGTACTTTTAATATACCTACGTATTTTCCTTACAGAAGAAAGTGAGAGCACTCAGACAGTAAATTAAATTCTTATGTATATATTCCATTAGTATCAAAGATAAGACTCCTCTTAGCGCGTCTCTTTAATAACGTTTGTCATCTGCGTATTATGTAACAGGTGTGAGTAGAGTACTTTTGAATATTTATTCGTTCGACAACGTAAAAGTAATGAGTTTTGTACGCCGTGACAAGCGTCAATATCTTAGCCGTTGATTGAAAGGGAGTGGGTGTAGCAATACATAAAAAGCGATTACTCATTTTTGACGGCTAAAGAATAATCTATTTTGTGTGTGTAAACTAGAGTTGAAATCTCCACAAATCGAATTTATCCTTGCAGTGAATAAACGAACAACGAATCTAGCAAATTCATTAGTTGGGTACCTGTGTGCGCAAATTGGGTTAAATTAAAAAAAAATATATTAAATTTTTGCTACGAAGTCTAGCAAAGGGAATTGTATTACCATAAAGTTGGATGGAAGAACAAAATAATATAACAACATATTACAAAACTTGTTTGTTATGAATTAAACACTCAGTTTCTTTCTGCTGACAATAGTTGTGTAACTCTGAACACCAACTGAGTTGAATTGAGTCGTGTATTTACCCGAGTAGGCACATCTCTTGGCAATCACGCGCGAAGAGAAGTGACGCAGCTAGTGTTGCGAACTTTAACTTTGACTTGGTCGAACGTCGAGGCAGCGAGACACGCCTGAACATTTTCCCGCTGTAACTTGTAAGGTTTATGGGTGATAAATACCTAGCGTTAGGGGTTTGGTCATGGTTTCGTTGCGTCGTTAACAAAAACTATAGTAGCGTTAATTAATTGCTATTTAAAATTATTAATATTTTGGGGAGTTTGGTCACATTTATGTTTATTTAATGTATTTCTTTCTTATATTTACATAGTTTGTTGGCTGTACAATATTATAAGAGCAAATCTACAAACAGGGAAAGGCCGAGACGAGATGACACTACATACATCTATAAAAGTTAAAAACTGTGACGAAACAAAACCATGACGCCTGTAACTCGTAAATAAAAGCGGCGACCCTACGTGGGCATTATTATCGCTACAGCTACGGCTAGTTCTCTTCTATAGACTAGCTTGCTTCTAGTATCACCTTCTTTAGATTCTGTTCTAGAACCTCCACTTTAGATTTCTCTGCTCCAGTAAAGATAAAATAATATGGGACCCGTTTAGTCTAGTTTAAATGTATCACGTGGACATTGATAGTTTCACTGACACAGTAGATACGTTTAAAGTGTATGTCATGTCATTGGGTATGCTTATTTGTTTGTAGAATATTAATGTATTTTAGCTTCTCAATGGTCAGAATACTATACACAATAGAATCATTTACTGTTTGCGAATACCAGTGTTCGCGCTGACCTTCGAGGGGTTAAGGAAATATACACAAATATATTCAGTTCAAAACAATATATACACAAACTAATAAAGTAAGTCGTTATCATTATTCATCTAGCGAAATGCGAAATGAGATGTTTATACCTCAACCAATACCTTCAGAGATAGAGGCGTGATATGTAAAGGTTGGACCATTCTCAATGGTGGCTTCAATACTGCTTCTGTCATATTTGTTAACAATGAACTGAATTCATCACACCATGTACAGCCACGAGCATGCAAAAAAATACTTTTTGACATCTATTACAATCGAATAAAGACGTTTATTGTGTAAAAGTGAATACATGTTCATGCTCGTGACTGTACCGCTATCACCCCTGCACGCCTTGTGGCTGTTTTCCTTTCATTCCTGATTTCGATTTGGATCATTTATAAGGATTTCCTTTTGTATTTTTTGCTGTTCAACTCATTATTTTGATTGAACGTTTCTATTTGTACGTTTGTTGCTGAGTAATTTTCAATGTAGATTTATGAGCAGGCTATAGGCTCCATAAGCGGAGATCAATTTCAAAATAAAATATAACAATATTCAAAATAATCTTTGTTTGAAGTGCAATAGAGATATTAAAAGTATAATTATATTCTATTTATTCAAAAAATTTTAAAACTATAAGAACTTTTCACATATTAATGGGTAGATAAATAACTCAGCACTACAAGATCTAATTCTATTTTTAATCTAATTTTCGGTAAAATGTGAAACGCAGGATTACAAATAGTTCAGGGTAAATGTGCGACTCAAATAAATTAACACTCCAAAGGAATATTGTAAGCTCTTTTATCCAAATGTGCTTGAAGATTCCACAAAGGACAAACAATTAATTAAAATACCATTTAAGCTTCTCATAATTATTAATATCAATAGGAATCTGGAAATAACAAAGCTTTTGAAAGTGGCTATATAACTACAGTCAAGAGCTTTTTATTTAATTACGAGCGGAATATTAAATTTTCTTACAATTATATTTTAATTTCCACTCACGGACTTAACAAGAAAATTTGTGACGACCCTGCTCCTGATTTTCAGCCGCTTTCGTCCAGCTCGCTCCAGCCATTTCACGAATATCGTCGCAGGCGCGTACTCATTATGTTCTGTATGTAAATGCAATTTAAATTTATGGTAAGAAAAAATTCTTACATCTGGCAGCTAACCAATTATGCAAACTCAATAAGAGAAAAAATATTCATTGCATTTTACCCGAGATAATCAGACAGATACAGAAGCCATTATGATTATGTCCGTTCTTCTGAGACCTACGCAATTTACATGAATATTAAGATATCATGATTCTGAACAAAATCAATCTTCTATAACGTGTATTTCTCATAGAAATGGGCGAGTATAAATCATTTTTAAAGCATATCAGCGCCCCGATAACCCCAAAAGCTCCCGACCTCCCAGAATATTCCTCTTAGCCCCGCTTTTTATGACAGCGATGTGTTAAGCTTGTAAAATATTGTAGATATATGAATTAGGGTAGCCACACTTTATCGTAGTTTCGCAGAAGTGATAATATAATTATTAAAATGGTTCAATAATTAAATTAATTGATAAATAGTAATAGGTGATGTGAATATCAATAATCTGGGTGATTCCTGCATCATAAGCAAATTATTCGTTCCATTTTTGAGAGCAAACCAAAACAGATTTGTTTTCACATTTTCGAAAGGCACCATCATCTTAGTTACTTTCCGGGCCTTTTTACTATATTTTCATTGTAAGTAGAGTACATATACAAGGCTAGCCATATCCTATGAAAAGTGCGCTACCTACACGACAAATGTGAGAAAAAAACGAGCGACTCACGGCACTCAGAGACGTCATATAACCTCATATTTATTATCGAATTTTAAAATCGTCTTTATGTGTATTGAAATAAATGTTTAATTTTTGTTCTAAATAACCAAAGCTTATGAAGGACTCTGAGTGCGGCAGTAAAAGTCTAAGTTCGAGCTGAAATTAAATAGTAGCCATAGTGAAGCGCAGGCCAATAGTTGACTGGTAGAAGACGTTCGTAGTTATTATGTCCGCCATATGTATTGTGTGCTCATGAAAGCAAGGAATAAATAAGTTCAGCACGAGTGGTCCTGTCCTATAAGTGCTATCATGGAAGGGATTTATGGTGGGTTAGAGGGGAATCTCTTCAGAGCAATCGCCATGGTTTTAGCCGTAGTGGGCATTGAGGACCGCTATCGAAGCGATTGTAGTGGCTTAAGATACTTATAGCTCATGGGTGGCGAGTCGCTGAAACCGTTACCAGTATCTTTAATGGACGCTCCTTTGCGGAATACAAAAATTGCTATCGCTAAGAATGTCTTTGAAGCTTTTTCATATATTTTGCAGAATAAAGGGTCTTGTGTAATTTACTGAAAGGGACCTCTACAAGGAAGTAATTAAAGTTATTTATGTTCCTTTTCCAAGAATAGGTCTAGACGTTTATAAACATTTTCGTATACACGACGGAAATGGTTTCAATTCTGACGTCAAGGAATGTTGCATCTAAACAAACGTTCGAGTATGTTGAATTCGAAATAGGCGGATTAATTGGGCTCATGGCGCTGTGATACAGTTCTGGGAACTCGTCACTGTCACGTAGTTAAAAAACTGGTATGCATTATTCTTAAAGATACATATTGCACGTGGTGACTTTTGATTATTTACATATTTAATAAACGCGGACTACTACAGATCAAATTTATACTAATATGCCAAACTCTTTTATAGCTAAGCAATTTTAAAACTTTGTAACTTTATTGCCATGCACGCGATTTGCGTACGTCTTACTTTCGAAAATGTTTTGACGAAAACCAGCATTTTTAGAGTCACGCCAAATATAAAATTTTGTTAATAGAATATGTTTTTGCTCACTCAAATGCTGGAACGTTAGAATTTTTTTAGCTCCTAGCTGCTCCTAACTAGCGTTGTGGTTCTTGCAAGATTAGAAAAATGTCAGTTTCTGGAGACATTATTCTTCACACGCAAAAAGCTACTTATTGCTCCAACGCAAAAAAATTGTTACTTTGCCTATCTCATGTTGATGGACAGACACAGAATGTCCTATAATGTATATTATTTGAGACTGTTGGGCAGACCCACCGTAAAGAAGAAGATACAGAACAGTTGAGAAGAAATATTGGAGAAATATCACTTTTCTTTTTACTTTTGTATATAGCCTAGATTTGTTTTTACGCTTCTAAAATAAACAAGTTCGAATTTCATTACTATTAGGTCTTTACCTATGAAATTGGTGTTTTGTATGGAGATTTTGGGAATTCTGCATTTTCCATACTAATTTTTTTTTAGTTTTCTTCACAACGATAAATCCAAAGATAATAATATTTGGCAACTATCATTAGACAAGCTTTAGTAATATGTGTAATATCACACTTCATAAAAATTATTTATCGTTTTTAAGTAAAAAAAGTTGTCTCCGTGTCCAATTTTAACACAATTAAACTTACAACAAATTATCAAAACAAATCAAACGAGCTCAAAAATATAGTCTATTTTTAGACGAGGTAATTGTTTTTTTAGGAATACTCTGAATCTTAATAGTTATTGACGAAATACTAAGAGAGAAAAAAAACACCAATTGCATAGGTAAGGACCCAATATTTTCCACACAAGTGATAATTGTTGGTATGTCCTCGTAAATATAGACATAACAAATAACAGACAGTATATATCCCATAATCAACAAGATAAATAATCATGGTTTCCATATTCCGTACGGTAACATAACTCCACCAGAATTTGCTTTGAATCCGATTAATAATAGTCTTGCGGTGGATTTAAATCCCGCAGTTTGATTTTCGCACACGTTCATGCATTGGCCACTCCAAACTCTATGAGCTATTGAGTTTTTAAATAATTCGATTTAAAATATTGATTTTTAATTCACCATCACAAAGATTTTTATCATTATTTCTTATTCAAATTAATAAACGAGTAATTTAAACCTGACCATTTCGTGGTTTCATTATTGCATTCCAGCTAGCTATATGGTTATCAATTTATTTTAAAATTTATTCTTATTATCCTTTATTAAAAAATCCACGTTATTATGTACATTGGAACTATGAAATCAAAACTGTTTTATAACTGTAGACTATGGCCGTGTACTGTTTTTGCGGTGCTTTTGCCTAGTCTCAGACTAACCCTTAGAGGTCGATAAAAATAAAGTCCAACGAGTCCATGCCACTCTTTGAGAATACAACAACACGGGGTAAGACGGGCCTGCCGGCTCGCTTGACTAAAATCCAATAGAGCACGCGTGGGATGCTTTTAGGCGAGCTGAGCGGCCAGAGCTAAGGGAAGAATCTGACAGCTTACTCCTAGAAATGCTGAATAACTTCATTTTCAGCATGCAGGAGGATCTCAACATGTGTTCGAGCTAGAAAAAGTGTGATGTTAATAATTTGTTATAAATACTACTCAAAACAAAATAAGGTCCTCTGGTTTATTTACATTTAAGTGCACAATGGGAAAAATGTTTGCAAATGAGAGTTCTATATATAAAATAATAATAAAAATTGATCCCCGCGACTTCATTTCTTTTTGTAGCGTTTTATCTTTATAGGAACTGTTTTAGCGCGAATTTAAAATTATACTCAAATTCCAAAGTCCATGGATGACAGTGAGCGTATCCCTTTTGAAAAGACAAATCTATGAGGTATCATCTTAATGGCTTATAACAGTAATAAAGTATTTGAAAAGTCATGAAGATACCAAAAAGCTTTAATCCTAAATGGTTAATAAAATTACGAGTCTATTAAATTAATATTAAACCGCTACTTAACTCAGCATGTTTTCTAGACATCAAAAAGGAAGGTTTCGAAATTTATCGCGGCCATTGTCTCTTTTGAACGTACAATCTAAAGGAATTATGGCGCCGAGAATTCTCACCTCTACGAGATTGCTTCGGTGGAAATTTATAGCTTCCCAAGGAAGATGTCGTTATAAACTTTTTATTTTTGTAGGGATCCAACTTTTCCGGTATTGTTTACTGGTAAGCTGCACGAATTCATTAACAGTATTTACAGTGTATTGATTTCGTGTAGAAGAAACACAAAACCTTGACATTGACAGTTGAGAAGTTAGTAAGTGATAAGAAAATCGAAAATAGATGTTGTATTTTTTTCGTACTTAGATAATTATGTTATTTTTTGTTTAAGTTGTTTTCCTAATGCATATTGCATTTTGGTAGTTACTATTAATTGTGACTAAGCCTGGTTCCATCAAAAGAAATGGTCCAGATTGTTTCAGTTGTTCATAAAATTACATATTTTCAAAGCACTCCTTAGCTTGCTTGCTTGCGTTCAGTTCAGTTTTCATTCAAAATAATCTATGATATTTTTTTTTCCATCCCGCTTATATGAGAGTCAGTCTAAATATTAAACCAATGTTTTTTTACTTATGACAGGCAAGCTCTTGGCCTTTATATCACCTGATGTTATGTAACGATAAGGCCGATGGTGGAAGAAAGTTTCACCCATATTTCTCAACAACTGAGGGACTGGCTATACTACCTCTAAATGCCGGAACACAACAATGCTTATACATTGTTACTATAACAACAGATTAAGGTAAAACAATGGTAGCTACCCAGACGCACTTTGTAAATCTACCACTAACCAAACCGAGCAGTAAAACTCCTGCCCCCGTGGGTAATCAAACCTCGGACTTTCCGATCAACACATGGCGTTGTCAACCACTACACCAGAGAGGTAGTTAAATTTGTTTGTAAAATTGTAACTGTAGCTTTTAATCCCGGTGAGATAAATTGCTTGCGTCATGTATTTAAATATTTGTTTGTTATATACATGGTAACACTAGTTGATAAAAAAACATTGATTTAAAATTTGGACATAACAACGGCCTCCAATTATAAATTGGTTTATGTATTCAATAAGTTAATCAACTGGAGAAAACTACAGCCGTAAATTACCTTAATACTCGTACATTCAGTTAAGTAGCGGTTGGATTATGGGTGACGAAAAATGCCATTTCGGTTTATATCGTAGTCCAAAATCATGTTATACCGATAGCTACAGCAACTATCAAAAGATCAAAGTCGTTAAAACTTTACTATGATGTCAGAAGAAGAACTATCTTAGGAGCTGTTGCAAACTTTTGTGCTTATCCTATAATCAAGTGTCGCCATTTCAGAGGACATGAGGACATTTGAGAGGATTTTGGAGACTGTATATGACCAATTAATAAAATAGTTTTGGTTTTAGGGAAAAGGAGTATAGTACTTCAGATCTTATTATAGATATATTCTCCCTAACAACTAAAGATATATTCTCGATAACAGCTTCGCAAATAAAACCCAAATCTGGGATGAAGATAAGACCATAATATTCATAAAAGAAAGAACACATTTCCTGGATTTAGTCTTTGGCAATTCTTTTGCTTTGAACCGAAAAGAAATAAACGTTATCGTCGAAGTGACACTGTAGAAATAAAATGAAGTAATCTTTTTGTAGAAGCTCTGAACAGTTGGAATCCGGAAAGCCCAAGATCGATAAAATTGAGACATTTTGGAACTACATAAGATTTCACCCAGACTTGGTTTTACATACAAATTTCCTTGTGTATTCTATTCGATATCCACTCGCCAATATTGTTAGACAATGAGACTCGAAAGTGTATGTAACAATTTGTAATAAAATCTTACTCTTACTTCCTACTGGTCTCGAATGAAAGGAGTACCGCTATAGAAAACTTCAAGCAATTCCGCCAAACGGAGAAAACAAATAAATTTTATTACAAGATTCATGGTTAAAGTGGTAACCCAAGCGTCAACAAAATTTGAATATTGGATAATTTGCAGAAACTGTGCAGCCATTTTTGTTTAAACACCCGGAATGCATCGCTATTTATTTCAAATTTGATTAGTATGCCTATGCTTCATGGCAATAATTTTCCAAATTAAAATCATATATAATTACTAGCTGTTGCCCGCGACTTCCTTCGCGGTTGCTATGGTTTTTTTAACTATCCCAGAAAATTAAAGGGATTCCCCTTTAATTTTCTGGAATAAAAAGTATCTAAGATGTTGACCAGGGATGTAAGATGTCACCGTGCAAAATTTTATTAATATCCGTCCAGCCATTTCGGAGATCTACCCGTACAAACAAACGAACAGGCAGAGAAACAAAAATTAAAAAAAAATGTTTTTTGGTATTTTTCCTCTTTTTACATCCCCCTGACTTGATTTTAAGCATTTTCCATGTACATTTGACTTCCTTATCCTTCCGGTCCTTACCTATGAAATCAGTGTTTTTTTTTCTCTCTTAGTATTTTGTCTGTAAATTAAGCTTCAGAGTATTCCTAAAAAATAATTACCTCGTCTAAAAATAGACTATATTTTTGAGCTCTTTTCATTTGTTTTGATAATTTGTTGTAAGTTTAATTGTATTAAAATTGGACACGGAGACAACTCTTTTTAAGTGCCTCCCGAATACATCATTTTGTTTGCATTCACTTAAAAACGATAAATAATTTTTATGAAGTGTGATATTACACATATTACTAAAGCTTGTCTAATGATAGATGCCAAATATTATTATCTTTGGATTTGTCGTTGTGAAGAAAACTAAAAAAATTTTAGTATGAAAATGCAGAATTCCCCAAAATCTCCATACAAAACACCAATATAATATGAATAGATTATGGTCTAAAACATATAAAATTTGGAATAAAATGTAAAGCTTATTGGAATCAGGTTAAAACTGTATGCAATATAAATTTACTGTTTTAATCAGAACTTAAGACATTGTCATTTACTCATTTATCCTTGTTTTAGAAGACCCATCCAACGTGGGATTTTCACCTGTCGATTTTCACGCACAAAGCTCACCACTAAATCGTCGAGCGCAAATCCCATATTGATGTTTACCTATCTCGAAAACTGGGTTAATGCATCGAGTTTTCGTGGACGGAAGATGGTATAAAAGGTGAGTACTCTTGGAATGTGCACGCCATTTTCTCATCCCATGCACGTTTCTCATCCCATGCAAGATTCCGTGCACTTAAAATGTAAGTCATGCAGGCTGCTACACAAAAATGATATTGGACTACTATGACAGTTCTGTTGAAGACGTGCGTGAGGCCTCTTGGGAATAATATAAGATACGTTTTTATAGTTGGTGTAAATAAGCATATTGTATGGCAGGTTTTGTGATGTTTGTATGCCTACTTTCTTCTTTGCTGACTACAAAGCGAAGGTGTAAATATACATAGTACGGTTTACATTTTTTTTTGCTTTTCGTTGCAAACTATAGTATCTATATCCTCCAGTTTTCAGATTTACGCCTCTTAAGTGTCTTATGGTTTAGTTTTGAACAGACTTTATCGGAATTCAACTGGAACAAAAAAGTTGACAGCAAACAGGGCGCCATGTTCATATTAGTTTCTATTATTGGGCTCGACCAGCTAACATATTGGACTGGATTTCCCCAACCGTACTCGTATTAATACCGAGCTACCTATTTGCCATGATGGCGTAAATCTTTACATAGGCTTCCGATTCTATTTCCAAACGGGTTCAAATGTCAAGAGAGGAAACTGATACATTTCTGGACACTTCGTGATTTCTATTGAGTACATAAGGCGCTTTGACGTGGGCTTAGTTAGAGTTACTTCAAATGATATTCACAGCCGAAACTTTAAGCAACATATTTATTTTCGATTTGTAAAACAAACAAAAGAAACTTGAATGTTTTTTGATAAAAATCCGCAAAGATAGTCAATGTTGTTATTGTTAAATGTTGTTAATGCCTGTCGCAATAGCCACTAAGTTCAATTATGTTTGATCATTATAAACGTATTATAAACATTTGTGTGCTAGGAGCTCGGTGCCGTCGTGGTTAGTACGTTTTGGCTTTTGATATTGAAATTTATATCACACTATAGCATATCGTTAATAATAATAGACGAACCCAAATCTCAGTAATAATATATTCACATCTCTTTCTACTTAAAATAGCGATACGGCTACGATAGCTCTTTCTACTTAAAATGGTTGAAGAGTGGCGCGACGTCACTCTTCAACCTATTTAAAGCATCGAGTATGTACTTGGCGAAGCTATCTTACGGGTGTGTCATTATACCAGCAATAATACACGTGTATGGTAAGATTGGCTTGCATAGCGTTCTTTCCAGTACACTCACGAGCATGAACATGCATACACTTTTCATTGATCTCTGTAACGAGGCGCTATAGCAGTCTTAGCAACTCCTTGCTGTTATTGCGCTCTTTTTTTAGCCATTTTCTTTTTTGTTTCTTTTTTTAATTTACCGTCTGTCTCTTTTTATTTTTTATTGTTCTGTTCGCGAATTTTATTCCTTTCAGAATCAGCATCTGGAGCGGATGGCTCAGCGTAAATTATTATAAATATTATAATATTATATCTATAAAAGTGATGATGATAATAAAATTATAAACCTGTATTGACTGATACGATAATAGTGAAAGTATATTAGTCAAAAGTTAGAGAATATTGAATTGATCAAGTTTATAAATTTACCAAAGTAACTATTTGAGCGTTAGTTTTCTAAATAAAATTTACAATAAGTGGCGTCAAGGAAGACTTTTATTTTACCACCGGGTCCATCCCGTCATACCTCTATTACAAGGGAGAAAAGACGTTAATTGTACAAAACTATTGATATGTTCATGCTTGTGACTGTACACGCCAGTAAATTTTCCACTTAGTACTTTAATGTTCAAAAATTTTCATGAAACTTACGTAAAATTACATTAACTTATTCTGTGATTAAGGCAAAAATAATGTACAAAGACTGTAGATTAAAAAGGTAAATAGAAACTGAATGCTAACTAATGTAGCGAGTGCGTAGTACTTCAGCAAAAAATTTCATTTTGCGTCCTTTCAATTCAATGATGACAAAATAACTTTCAATGTATCGTGAATAATAAAATTGCTAGTATAATTTTACATTTGTTCGCAACACAAAATTACTCTATGAACTAAGTTATTACTGCAACGACAACAGTCTAACTAGTTTGCTATTCTCCAAGTTTTCACTTCGGACTCCGGAACGTATCGCATCTTTTACTTTGCGGAAGTTTAATAGTTTCCGTAGTAAATTTAAACTAAATGTAAACTAATGCAGGAACGCGTCTAGTGCAGGTTGTGGCGTTCCGGTGGGTTTCTAAATATTGGCACTCCCACACTTATAAGCCATCTATATAGAAACATATACTTGCTTATACTTAACATATGTTTATTTAATAAGTCACATAATAACTTTGATATTACAATATGTATACACCTATATTGTTTAATATTTCTTTACCTAAAGAAATTATCAATTTTTGTACCTAGCAATATTATTACATATTAAATAATCATTATTGATTACCATTTCTTTACATGATATTTATTTAACTCTCAATTATCAATTAAACCAGTAAAATGGAAAAAAAAACCTTCATTAAACATTCATTGAGATAAAATATGCTTAATTATTAGTAATTAATTATCTGATCTTCATAAACTGAATGAATTGTTGTGAGGTTTTTTAGTCCACGAGTATTTGATTGGAGGCATTACTCTGTACCCATGAGAGTAGATTTTGGTATAGGAGTTAAGATAATTCTGAGGACATGGTCGGTGCTAATACGATAAGCTTATATACCCTATAAGAAAGGCGTTAACACAAAGTATCATCACTTTACATTCTCCAAGACCTTAGAGGTGATCATCTGTATTGAGGATTCCTGGCGAGACATTGAAGCTAACGATTGTTATTGTCTAAGCTTGGTTAGTTTGTTGAGATTGTACGGGAGGATAAAATTCAGAAGATGCGACAGCACAGACTTGACTCAGAACCAAGTCGTTCTTGTGCATTCCATCTTTATTTTGGTCAATATAGATCTTAGACTGAAGTGTTGGAATTTGGCAAACTTAATACTGTGTGTTTGACGACCTCCGTGGTTGAGTGGTATGTACGCCGGTCTCAAGGCGTCGCCATATCGCCAGAGGTTCTGGGTTCGATCCCCGGGGAAGCAGATGTTTGTGTGATGAATACAGGCATTCGTTCTCCAGTCTTGTATGCTTATATGTATTATATGAAATCAAGTCAGGGGGGTTTAAAAAGAGAAAAAAAATGTATTTTTTATTTCTCTGTCTATTCGTCTGTTTCTACGGGCTAATCTCCAATATGGCTGGACCGATTTAAATGAAATTTTGCATTTTAGATACTTTTTATTCCGGAAAATTAAAGGGTTCCCGTGGTATTATTAAAAAACCGCGGAGAAAGTCGCGGGCAACAGCTTGAATATATTTGTTAATATTTTATTTCTACTTATTATGTAATATGACGCCTGCTCTGAGTGGTTGAGCATTAAGTACTTTGAACCGTTACCGAAACACAAAACAAAGGCTTCAAAATACCAGTTCAAGTATCCTTGACGCCGTCTCGCCATGTTCAGGATTTGAAAATCCACGTTTTATACGAAATAGGAAATTCTTAAGTATTCAGTATTGGCAGAAAGTGAAAGTAAGTGTATTATTATAGAGGTACAGTCAGTAGTATGTACTAGATCAGTTCGTTCAGACATTTTAAAGGGCCAGACAAAAGCACCTTTAACCTTTGACGACCTCCGTGATCGAGCGGTTTATATGCCGGTCTCAAGGCGTCGCCATCTCTAGAGGTTTTGGATTCGATCCCCGGTGGGAGCAAATGGATGTTTATATCTTTTTTTTTTTTGTTTAATCTTGGATGTTTATATATATATATATATTCAAGATATTTATATGTATTTATCTATTAAATATATTTTTCCGTCATCAAGCGTCCGTAACACAAGCAGCATTAGTTGCTTAAAATGGGGCTAGTTGATAGGTGTGAATGTTTTTCATACATGGTACGAGTATATCTATGTTTTTGTACACTTATAAAGACTGCCCATTATTAATAGTAGTATCAGACTAGAGGTAGAGAAAGATGTGTGCCAGGATCATAGCAAGTGTAGATCTGTAATCTCCGTCTACCCCACTGGAAAAAAGCGTGATATTATATATGTATGTATAATTAATAGTATAGGAAGCTAAAGTGCTAGGATAAAAGCAAATGGAAGGATATTATTTCTGGTAATCCCACCAGGATAAACGTGTGTATATCGTGTATTTCACACAATTATAATACACAGTACGAGTAAACCCACTGATAGCGACACTATATTTCAGTATTTTTTGGTGAATTATTGTTTGCAACGTTAGCAATAAATCCTTTGATTTACACAAAAATTTGCATGTTGACATTTTTTCGTTGCAATCTTTTCCATGTGTCAACTATGAAAATTTTACTCTGAATAGTAAAAATAAATTGTTGTCTGCTCCACTAAATACGATTTTTTTATTACGATTGAAAGGTTGAAAATGACTTTTTATGTTTATTGCGTGTGTCGTTATTTTATAAGAAATGATAATGAGAACTGAGGTCATTAAAAGTATTAAGCAAATACTGAACATATAAATATATATCCAACTATAAAAAATGGTGGCTAAAGAGCATTTAATTATTTTAAATTACATACATACATTCACGCCTGTAATCCCCGAAGGGGTCTGCAGAGTCCAAGGAGCACTGTGTTCCTTAAGACCACATTTAGCCATATAAAAATTGGGTTTGGTCAGATGGAAAATCGCGAAAAAATTTCAAATTTCAAATTAAAATACTTAAATTACATTTGTTTTTTTTTTGTCGACTCAAGTGAGTATTGGATAAAAACTGACGGTGTTCCTCATATAAGAGACAACAAGTTTAACTTCAGTATTGGATGAACAAATTACAACAAATTTCACTGCTTCAACAAATTTTTTGGCACATTCATACTTAGCCCGATATTTCCCAGCCATGCTTCAGTTCGAACCACAAATCATCCTAGATTCACGTTATCGACGTGAAAATTATTATACTTTCGTTGTTCCAAAACAACATCTGAAGAGTTCTGCAGACCATAATTTATATACATATATAAATATATATATTATTATTATTACATATTATTATTATTATTACATATTTAATAATTTATTGTACACAATAAAGAAAGAAATATACAACGAAGAAATAAAATTACAATAGGTAGGGCTTGGGCTTGGCTTGCTAGGTAATTGTCGTCTCTGAAAGATCATATGAAAGTTTTCACTTTTGTTGACACTTGCTTCTTTTGGTTTACAGCTTTAGCTACGAATGTGACAATAAATATAAGCAAATATTATTTTTGTTGGTTTATTCATGATAGTCATAATCAATTTAGAATTATAATGTTTAGTTGACAACATGCATAAATTGAGCAATCCATTGGGTGCAATCAGAAAATAAAATATTTGGAAAAGGTCTATTTATTTATTCTGTAATTTGATCATTACATGATCAAATTACAGAATAATGATGATTAATGTTTGATTTGTTCTGTAATGAGCATGTAACGAGAAGAGTTATGAATCTGAGAGTGGATGGTAATGCAGGGAGAAGAAGACCAAAGAACGGATGGATAGATTGTGTGAATGAGGACATGGCTAGAATGGGAGTGAATGTTGATATGGCGTGTGATAGGGGAGAGTGGAGGAGAAAGACTCGTTGCGCCGACCCCAAATGAAATTGGGAAAAGGGCAGGATAATGATGATGATGATCTCAAGAGTAGGAGAGAGAGGGCCTCGAGAGTGTTCTTAGGCTGTCTTTCCAAAAACGATCGTAAAATTTTCGAATCAATGTCCAATATTATCGCCAGCAGCCTCTACACATCCCACTAAACACAGATCTCAAAAGGACGAACACGAAATCGCAAATATTGGTCAACCGGACTGAGTACATACGAGAACCAAAGCGATGGAATATTCATAGTTGATATCCATTATTCAAATTAAGTTCTTACGTCCTTACTCTTACGTAGGGGACGTGTTGCAAATGAGCAAGATTTCACATCAGAACTCAAAATTAAATTTTAAGTAATACGAGTAAAGAGTTCACAAACATTACTTAACTTTAAACTTGGTTATGGAGTCAAGAATCCTAATAAAGTTGTTCTTTGAAACTTTCAAGTCTTAAAACTAAACGGCAGATTTGAACTAAAGTAAGACATTAACATAGTGGTGGGTTAAAATTTCGCGAAATGGAAGTTTCTACAACTTCTATTTACAATAGCATAATAAAATAATTACGCATTACAAGATTATTTGCGTTTTCAACCGTTTTGTCTATAACATTAAATTCTATTGAATATTCATTCATTTTTATTATAAAAGACATGACAGGATAATAAAAATGCAAACTGTACGCGCGTTATAATTTAATGAAATAAATCTGTCATTTTGGGACCGTTCGCAAAAAGGTACCTTACGTTGATGAGGGACAAGTCTTTTTTTTTCAAACTCAAACTCAAGTCATTTATTCCGTTTTAGTATATATAATACTCTTATAAATGTAAAATTATGCCAACCGTTTTTTTTGGAAGATTTTACTTAGTGCAATTACCAAGAAAGCAATAAAATTGCTACTGTCAACAACAAACGTAGACTTTTACAGACAGTAATATATATTCTATTACATCATGAAAAAAACACAAATTTACATTTACTTAAGTCTAGACAGTTTCGCCATTTAAATAATTATTTAAACAATAAAAACCTTTTGAGATTAATGTATCTTTGATTCGCTTTTAGAACATGTTGAAAGGTAGTTCCAATATAGTCTTTGAAACCTTGTTGTAATAAATAGTATGCTTTCGCCCATAAAAGTCTTATAAACCTTACGTAATCTTATGTTTGGTAGTAACGGATTGTTCCGGTTTATACTCGTATTATAAATATTTACATCTTTTCTTTTAGAATATATATCAACATATTTTTGTGTGTGAATTAAACAATTGTAAATGTATTGTGAAACTACTCTTATTATCCCGATTTCTTTGAATAAGCCTCTCAGAGACGTACGAGCACCTAGACAGTAAATTGATTTTAAGGTTCGTTTTTGTAAAATGAAAACTGTTTCAATGTTAGCAGCTTTACCCCACAAAAGTAGATCATATGCCATAACACTATATAAGAAACTAAAATATGCTAATCTAGCAGTGGCAACCTCACTAATTTATATTTAAAAGATAAATACATATAAATATCCTAAACATTGTGGACTATGAAAAAACTTTCGATTCCCTTGAGACCATTAGCGATACATCGAAGTATTGAGATGTCTCTAAAATGCTGCTAGTATATCCTTCGTCATCGAGAATGGGCAAACCGAGCCTGTCCCCCTTCATCGCGGTGTGAGACAAGGGGACGTTATATCCCCGAAACTGTTCTCCGCTGCGCTGCAGGATTTATTCGGTACGCTCGATTGCATGAGACGCGGCATCAATATAAATGGCGAGTACATCTCACATTTACGATTCTCTGATGATATCGTCATCTTGTCTGAAACGCTGCAAAACCTACAAGAGATAGTGAACAGCCTGGCCAAATCTTCCCAACCCATTGGTCTCTGGATGAACTTGGATAAAACCAAAATCATAATCAACGAGCACGGGACCAGTCGCTGTAAATGGACTATCTCTCGAAGTAGTCCAAAAATATGTCTACCTGGGACAAATTCTCCAACTAGGCAAAAACAACTTGGAGAGTGAAGCCAACAGAAGAATTCAGCTAGGCTGGGCAGCATTTGGTAAACTTTGTCAGGTCTTCTCATCATTCAATGTCTCAAGACAAAAGTCTTCGACCAGTGCGTCCTCCCAGTCATGACCTACGGTGCCGAGAAGTGGACACTCACGGCTAGACTAGTCCACCTGATTAAAGTCGCTCAGCGAGCTATGGAAAGGGCGATGCTTGGAGTAAATCTGAAGGATCGTCTTAGGAATTATGTGATCTGACAGAGAACTAGAGTCACCGACATAGCCTACCGTATTAGCAAACTGAAGTGGCAGTGGGCTGGTCACATTAGCCATAGAACTGACGACCATTGGAGTCGTAAAGTTCTTGAGTGGAGACCGCGACTCGGTAAACACAGTGTGGGACGCCCTGTGACAAGATGGGATGACGATATTCGTATGTTGGCTGGAGTGGGCTGGATGAGAACGGCTGAAAATTGAGAGCGGTGGCGTGCGAGAGGGGAGACCTTTTTCCAGCAGTGGACGCGTAGAGGTTGTTGATTGATCCTGAATATGTATAAATATATAAAAACAAAACCCATAAAAACAATATTTGTGTCATCAAAATAATATACATATATTAAACATTTTGGCAGCAGATAAAACATTAAAGTTGTTGACAAATTGTCATGATTGATTGAGTTGACAAATTTAAAAATATCTGCTGCTAGTTAGTGACCAATTCGTTATTTTAGCTGATCAGTTGTATTTTTTTGCTGACCAAAATTCGAGTAATTCGCTAACCGTTTAAATAACACCCAACGAATATTGTCAAACAAACATAACTCGCAAGATAAAAACATTTTTGCTGAAAATATTCGTGACTTCTAAGGATTCTTATTGATAAGCAGTTCGCGTGTTGAATGATACAAAATGCTAGTCATGGCAAAAGATACGAGCAATTGAGTTGACAACGTGCATGTCATAAAGTATTCACAAACAAACATAACATTTTATTTTATGCTGTTTTTTGAATCTTTGTTCTCGTCACAGATATGTATATGTATAAAATAGATGTTATAGACAGTCTAAGTATATACGTAGCAGTGGTAATTTGAATTAAAAAAATATATCTTTGGATCCATTCAACAGTGGAAAAGGGTAAAATGTTACCTACGACACATAAGTGTTCAGGGATTTTCTGATCTAGATCAATACACAAAATTAACATTCTCTCAGTACCGTACTTATTAAAGACCAACTCTGTTCAAAGTTTATATAAGTTTATCAGGAGAAAATAACCTTCTTAATTTTCAACTCTTCCTACTCCTGGTAGCTAGTACTAGGTGGTCCTTAAAATTAATTTTATGGGGTGAGTTTTGAAATGTTTGCATATTTATTGAACGAATTATTTTGCTTATTAACACAGCAAGTGTAAGCGTTTATAATCCAATGTCTTATATTTGAATATTCTGATATACCTAGCAAACTTGTTATACGGCGGACAAGTAAAAGTTTGACTTAACTCCGCAAGATACACACGAAAAGTTAAAAACAGTTCCACAAGACGAGAACAGCTTGACGGTAAACATAATATTATGTGAACAGAAATTATGTTATATGTTAATCACAATATGATAATACTTCATGAATGTTTTCGTAGTCCTATAAAGAATCTGAAGAAAGAGGCAGATGTACTTGTCGCTTTTTTAAATAAACATTTGTCATTATAATTAACATCGAAGCAACATGAGGTACTATGATCAACCGGCATTGGGCCAGAATGGTGGTGTACTACGGCCCATTACTACTCATGTTTCTACATATATAGCCCAATATAGTGGTACGTAACATGAGAGAGTGTCCCTCAAGTACATTCATACAATTACGCCCTTTTCAACATGGAGTCCATTCCATCTGAAATAATAAATTAAGCACACAATTTAATTATCTTCTTTTTGTTCGCAAGCACTTCATTTAGCTGATGTCGAGGCTTGTAAATTAATGTTGTTTTTAGGAGGTACTAGACAGCTTGTCGTATTTGTAGTCGTGCACTATAATCTCTAGTTGCAAGGAGATTAATCTCTTTCATGTTTAATAAGTACCTTTCAATCAAAGTTGCTCAAAAGGTAAACAAAACGAAGATAGTGTTTGATTCTTAGTGTTTTGTGATGACAGTAGGTAACTGAAATCAATTGAAACGAAACAGCAATTGATGCACTATTTTATATTTATGTCCACGTATAAAGTGTGATTATTGAATAACAATTCGGTGAGTCGGCTTTTTTTAAGCCTTTTGGGCAACTTTGATTGACATTAATAATACAATCCGAGTAGGTACTCTTACCATAGCAACCCATTCCCCTGATGTAAAAATTGGTAAATAGATCAATCAAGGACTATTCTCAAATTATATAATTTCAAAATTTGTTGAATTAAAGTAAATTTTTACTGCCAACAATCATTAAGAAATGGCATTATGCGTCAGCAGAGCGAAAGTTTCCTTTTCCGCCAATTCGGAAGAAAAGAAACACAAAGCCCTTTTAATCACAAGAAATTTGCGTCCGTTGTGTAGCGCTTAAGTCTGTGCAATTTGTTTGAAAGGACATATAACAAAAGCCATAAGACGAGCATAAAGCTAATGGATAGTAATGCTTTCAACCCCTGGAAAAATGTGAAACGTCAGACGGTCGATTCTATAAAGACAAACTCGCTAAAAACAAACCACTGGGTTAATTTTACAAGTCTAGTTTATGAGGAGTCTGTATCAAACTTCGTTGAGAGTTTAGATATCCAGATCTTAATAAAAAAATTGAGTTAAACAAAATACTCCAATATTTTTATTTAAGTCTTAAAAGTTATCCATACTAATATTATAAATGCGAAAGTAGCTCTGTCTGTCAGTCTTGCTTTCACGTAAAAACTACTGAGCCGATTTCATCGAAATTTGGTACACAGATAGTCAAGAGCTTGAGAAAGGACATAGGCTATAGGCTTTTTATCCCGATATTCACTTGGGAACGGGTAAAGCGTGGGTGAAACCGCGGGAAGCTACGAGTTAATAATATATTTGACTATTGTACACTTTTAATAGTTTTAAATAAAATTTTAAGCACGGGAGAATTTTTCCGGCAAAGAGAAACTCATCACCTTAGCGAAAAGATTTGTTAACTTAAAATATATTTTAAAGACGATATTACCGTTTCAAAAACAGCAGAAATCTCCACATGATAAGTATCGTAAGTATCATTACACCAATGACATTTTACCGGCCTCACAGTAAGTAACAACTTCAAATGTATAAAACATTCATTATTAAAATAACTATTATTATTTTTTCGATAATTTAAAAACATCAAATATAATCTTATCTGGGATAAAAATTGAGCAATATTTTCATCGAAAACATGTTCTTAGTTCAAAACGAATTATGACATTTAAAATAAGATGAACTATTTCATTCCGCCACTTCATTTACCAGAGAGTAAAAATAGAAAGAATGCCGCATTATCGCGAATGCTGCAAAAAATTAAAAGTATTTACAAACGGAATTATGAAATTTAATAGAAAATGTCCATAAAATTATGCTGCATATGCTTGCATAGAAATGCCTATGAATGTATGCTACAGATATATAATACATCCTCCTTTAAAAAAATACAACTTTTCAATACATATTAAAAAGCAGCTGGGCAGTTGATTTTAATTAGGATATGTAGCCTTCTGAGCAATGCAGTTTTAGGACACATTTTTGATAGGTGATTTACGAGTTTTGTTACTACAGGTATTGTAACATGTAAAACCTGGATAGAATTTAAATAAGTACACTTCTGTTATATTAAGCTCCTTCATTACTACTATTTCTTCTAACTATTTCAAACATTAATATGAGAGTGTGTGTCAATGTCGGGGAAGGCACTGTAGCCTGTAACTCAGTTCTTAACTTTCACGGGCTACAGGGTTTTCATATATACTGTGAACTCTGTTATGTTGAATAAATAAAAATTATTATTATTATTATTATTATTCATTACAATTAATTATTAGTAGTAATGTTGTATATGTGGAATGGCCGCTGGCTGGAGCCGCAGGGTTACGCATTAGGCGATCGTTACAATTAAAGTTAATATAAATAACAGGTTGTGGCGCATATGGTCGATAACGCTTCCTTTATGGATTCGAAGATAACGATAGGATAAATCTAATATAGGGTAATAATATATCAAAATGTATAGTTGTCTGGACACAGGGCTGGCCGGTGGAGTTCCACAGAGCACAGGCAGTCTTCGGGTCTTCCGTGCGATCGACTAGTACACCCACGATGAATTAGCCTGTACTATGAATTGTGCCTGCACCATGAAATTAGGGTTACAGTATATAGGTATTTATTAAATATATTGAAATGAAATATAAAAAGAATTTGTTTTTTTAATGTAACAATTTAAAACAACGTGCCTTAGTGTGAGTCTTACTAGTATGTATCAAACTCATCCGTTGGAGTATTAAACTACTCCGTAAATTATAAATAAACTAAAATTATTTAACTTGGTTCTACTTTTTATTCAATTGAAAATGTAATGTACTAGATCTAGAATCCCTTCAGACAAAAAGTGGGTTCGGCCATTGCTGCTTACCCGTTAGGGTTTAAGCTATCGTGGCCACTGAGGCTTTCAGGAAAAACAACCTTATGTGTATACCTTATAATATACCGGTTTAAGCCAAAAAGCTTAAACCGAAGGGATGATATTTATTTATTTCATTCTACTTAATACTATGATATGTTATGTGTAATTACTCGGAGTATGTGTATCACAGATCACTGAGAGCCGTTTCATATGTATAGTCGTGAAGCGAATCATTTGATTCAAGTTTGAATTAGCCTATTCAAGCCGTTGCTGCTTGCTGCTTAGCACTTAGAATGTGAAATTAAAATGCACAATTTGTACGATCGGTTTTTAACATCTATCGGCAGGAAACAAGACACAATAGGCAGAAATATATATTGCTTGCTAATACCAGTGTTCGCTACACCCTCAAGGGTTTGAGTAATCCATGCTTTGCATGCCAAGTTATAGAAACCGCTTTGAGCAAGCTCAGCGAGCGAAGCGAGTGTACCAGCATCGAACAATGAGTACCATAAACGTTTCAACTCATAAGTAGTTGCGGTGAGTAATTACATTTTATGCTCGTCGGTGTGATATTCGTTGCGTCATTCGAGCATTAATATCAAAGTGCACTTTGAAATTACGAAATTCAGTTTTAAAACTCTCTCTAAAATTGTTCAAGTATTTACTCATTGCAACAGCGTTAAACCAATTTGCTTAAAAGCAAAGGTCATTGTTCTTAGAATTTGTTTGACTTTCAAAAAAGTTTGATGTTTATAGTAAAATAATACTATTTCACAGCATTATCTATAAAACACATTTATATTTATGAATACGTGACTGTCATCCTAATGTATATTAAATCGAACACTTATCTCATTGAAACGTAATGCACGTAGGTATTACGCGAAGCGAAGTCTTTACACAAAATGTTATTATTCAAACGATGTTTTTCCACATTACACCTATTAAAACCCTCCCCAAATCCCACCCTAATAGTAGCTACATACTGACTACATAATTATGTAATAAATTATACTGTTATTATTTATTTACTTTGATACCGTTATTAGCCCCCGACGCCAAAGGGGGATTTGTGTGTGTATATTGACCAAAAAAAATCATTGTCTTGTCAGGAGACCGCTCTACAAGGGCATACCAAGGTACCTAGCGGACCCCCGACTAGACAACACTTTTTTTTTAGTCGGGGGTTTTCAAATTCTCTATTTTTTTTTGTCACTAAGTACCTACAAGCAAGAAAAAACTGATTCAATTTCCCTTTAGCAAAGTTACAGTTCATTGTATTCAGTCACAAAGTCATTTAATTCGCTTTTCCATTTAAATAAAATTTGATGTAGTGCAACAGTAATCATAATTTTTGAATCTAGAACAAAATAATTTTATCGGTGAAAGCACTTGAGGCTGTGATCGAGTTTAGAATCTCTCATCTACATTTATCACACTAATATTGCTACCGAAATTGAGTACAATTGGTTTCCTAGCCTACAAAGTCTGCGTTAAGCGTTATACTGGGCTCTTTAACATTAATTTATCATATTTTAATGTAAGTATATATACAATTTTCAATTAAAAGCTGTCAAATTGGTTAATAACTACAAATAAAATTTTCGTTAAACATCACAAAATGACTACCACTCAATGTTTTGCAAAATTCAAAAAAGGAATTGCAAATGTCCCATTTTAAACCCTCTGTACAAAAAGGGACACCCTAATATCTGTATAGGTTTCACATAAACATAAATTTTAAAACCCTATTAGTTGTTTATTTATTTGAGGATACGGTTTTGTCCTTGATTACCTATATCATTTACTGTCTGACATAAATTTTGTACCTATTTACTGAAGTATTCCCAGCTACCAGTGGCTTAAATTATAAAGCAAGTACGTTGTATATTAAGAACTAGAAAATAAATGATTTTAATTAAAAATTCGCTTCCAACTCAATCGTCGTTGTATAATCGACCTAAACCTCGCTAAAGTTCATCAGCCTGTACATTCTGTGGGAAATTTAAAAGTATTTTATAAAGCTTCAGCAATATTTTGTGTTATTTTCTGTGGTGGAAAGTTAATGGCTTTTAGCACATCTGAGAATTATTACGATAATGTACTTTTTTGTTTCTTATGGTTTTATAAAGTGATTAAATAACCTTTTAAGAATACACCGTTATATTATACGGCCCTATTTATAACAGTTAGTACTCGTGTAACAACTTTTTTCGTGAAAATTGTTTATATAATACGTAACTATTCTTATGTGATGATAATTTTTATTACACCTTGACTGTTCCATTCTATATGAAGGTGTGGTATCTGTTTTTGATGAAGTTCTGAAAATGGACTGTGTTTTAAAGCTATATGTATAATTTACTTTGGTTTGTAAAACAAAAGATGTGGACTACGCGAGTGTAGTGCGCGTGGACAACCTCTAACATTTAGGTACTTCTTGTAGCCCCTTTATCGTCACGTGAGTTAGAATTTATATGGAGAAAAGCATTTTCCCTGTATTATTCTTTCATTACAGTCGCATCTAACCCTTAAAGAGACATTCAAACTAACCCCAAAGGTAGGTTGTTCTACAAGATTTGTTCCTGATTACACACAAGTGCCCTTTTACAACCCTTTAAACCCTTCTTAGACACCCGCATGACATACCACTTAAACATTCAAAGCCCTCAAGGTATACAGAGGTCGTTTCTTGTGTATCATAACGTGTAAACCTACCTCAATGAATAATTTTGGAACTTAAGGGCCTATTACAAAAAAAAAACGCGAGTTTTATAAATAACAATTACATGATTTGAAAAGTTCCTTAGAGAATAAATTTTGATGAATAAATAAACATGATAACTTATATATACATCAGTAATAATTTTAGAAGAGGAAAAGAAATTTTAGAAGAGGAAAAGAATTATTATGTTTTAGTTAATAACGTAAAGTATATAATTGTGTCGATGAAAACCCGATTTCGCTATTTTGTACACTCTTAATATTGTAAAGTCCCACGTCCACGAAGAAAGAAAGAGATAGACGATGTGAGGAGTAAAGTAAATAGGTATTCTCTCAGTAGACGAGATTAATTAAACAAATAACACGTGTTGCGCTGACCTTGTACGAGCTGGATTAAGTAGGACATTGTAGATGATTTGAGACCTCGAAATTCAAATCATTATTAAAGAATAGATTGGTCTCGTTGTAGATTACCCCATGAGAACGTGAAAATCGACAGGTGAAAATCCCACGTTGGATGGGTCTCCTAAAACAAGGATAAACGAGTAAATGAAAATGTCTTAAGTTCTGATTAAAACAGTACATTTATATTGCATACAGTTATAACCTGATTCCAATAAGCTTTACATTTTATTCTAAATTTTATATGTTTTAGACCATAATCTATTCATATTAAATTGGTGTTTTGTATGAAGATTTTGGGGAATTCTGCATTTTCCATACTAAAATTGTTTCAGTTTTCTTCACGACGACAAATCCAAAGATAATATTTGGCATCTATCATTAGACAAGCTTTAGTAATATGTGTAATATCACACTTTATAAAAAATATTTATCGTTTTTAAGTGAATGCAAATAAAATGATGTATTCGGGAGGCACTTAAAAAGAGTTGTCTCCGTGTCTAATTTTAACACAATTAAACTTAAAACAAATTATCAAAACAAATCAAAAGAGCTCAAAAATATAGTTTATTTTTAGACGAGGTATTTATTTTTTAGGAATACTCTGAATCTTAATAGTTACAGACAAAATACTAAGAGAGAAAAAAAACACCAATTTCATAGGTAAGGACCCAATATATCGTAAACGAGACAAAGAAGCGTAACATTAGGCACTTATTGAGAGATTAGATTCAATAAAAACGTTCTGCAAGTACCAAAATAAGTAGGTAGTTTCTGCCTAAAGAAATGTTATAATCAAATTGCAGAAGTAATAATAGTATACCCAAGGGTTTTTTAATTGCTTCATTCGTGAATCAGACTTTAAAGTACCGTGATAAGCACGTGAAACTATACAAAACTGTCAAAATTAAATTTCAGATTTTCTACCTTTTCACGTTCACTTTAAAGTGCAAAAATGGTTGAGGATTCTGTACAGTCTGCAGCAGTCGCAATTTGTATGTAATCAGACTCAAAACAATTACACACACTACATTAGCTACGTTAATTATATGGTGAAGCGATTATTCTCGGTGAAGCGCAGACTATGGCAATGGACTGCTTTTGCGGTGTTTTTGCCTAGTCTCTGACTATCCCTTAGAGGATAATAGTCGTGATTGTATGTATATATGTATGTTTATATTATATGGCTATTTCTATTTCTCACACATATTTTACTCTCACACATTTTTTTGTGTCAAATTACAGGTAATTTATATAAAACCTATGTAACTGTACTGATGTTTAAATAAACTGTTATTGTGAATATAGCTTCCCTCTCATTGAACTTAAACATAGCAAAAAAAAGGTGGATGTTGGCACTTCTGTCTATCCCTTCGGGGATAGAGGCGTGATGATATTATGTATTAACTAACATCGTTTTTGTCAATTTAGATTTTTTTTTTATTTTACGATATAAGAAAGATCACTTAAATAGATTTTTTATAAAGGGTGAGTACATGAAACTTTAAAAAGTTGTCAATGACAAAAAAAGAAAATATCTATATTGAGGTCTTTGCAAAAAGTTTATGGAAAAGGGATGACACATTTTATTTATAGTGTATAATTCCGTATCCGATTGAAGTAAAGAGGAAGATGATCAATATTCGTCAAACGTTCTCTGAAATGTTAAAAAAATGAAATGAAACGTAATTACATTTATTCGTGACATAGGTAAAAACTTTGTGTGTATACTTTGTGTATAATTTTGTAAATATATGCAAACAAATTTATTCATACATTATATATAAAAACTCAGACCAAGAGAAATAAAAATTGAGACAAATATTTGCTTTGTGTAGGGATCAATGAATACCTACCTATACAGGTGCTAAGCTGGGATAGAATATAAACGATTTTTTTTTTAAAGAGAGACAGTGAGCCAATAAAAAGCACACAAAAGTTGACGGTTTTAACACTCAATTGAGATCTGATATCACCGTTATGGATCCAAAATCTCTCTCAAAAATCTCAGAACATAGATGGTTCAAGGTGGTGGTTTTATTCGCTCTTTTGGGGCCATATTTTGTATCTGCCCAGGATTTCACAAACTAGACACAATTTCGCTACTATGAGTTATGAAAGCCAAGCTCAAAGTGATATTTAACCTTTTGAGGGTCAAGCGGAAGCGAATAATAAGTATATGTTTCTAATGTGTCTCTTTTTCTGACCATTGAGTGGTTTAAACAAATATTGTACAGAAAATTATTGGGATCATATGAGAAAATAGTGACATAAGTTGTCTGCTGTTGCTGTTGTCTGCAGTTGTCTTGTTAAGCTTAAAAAAATTCTAGCTTTTTAATCCAGTGACGTACTCGCACGTAAGCTGGTTATATGTGACCATTATTTTGTTATGATAGCCCTAATTGAGTTACAAAATTTCCCATAAAGACATTAGTTCTATTTACTTGGGGGTTAGCACCCCGTAACTTTACATAGGTACATTAAAGTGAATATCCAAAGCCATAATCCTATGTTTACCATATTCATTAGCACGAGGCATTAGTTTTATAGCCGTTCGTTAGCGAAACCGCGGGTCGGCCCTTGCTGCGAATATAGCGTCGATGAACATGACGTAATTTCGTCACTAAAATAAAATTACTTTCGACTTCGTTAGGAATGATTACATTTTCAATGAAACTGTTCGTTTCATTGAAAATGTAATCAATCACCAAATTAATAGCTTTGGGTATAAATAATACCGAAATAGCTTCCAGTGTGCTTAAAAAATTTGAAAAGTCTCCGCGATTTCTCCAGGATTTCATCATCAGATCCTATCCAGGAGAACATGGGACCACCTGTGAAATACCCTTTAAAAAATATAATTTTCCCAATCGGTTCAGGCGTCTTCGAGTAATCGGGGAAAATGCATAAAAAAGATTCCTACGAATTGAGAACTTTTTTGAAACCGGTTAAAAGTGATGCTTTATTTTTGTATTTTTAATTTGTAATGCTTTTAGAGCTCCGTGGCGTAGTGGCTCCTATGCCTTGGCTTTCGATATTGAAAACCATGCTAAACTTCACCATGGTGCTTGGACGGGTGACCAAAACTGAGATCTTGAGTTCATTCAAGCTCCCGCAACCATTCCTGTCCACAAATAGCCACGCAATTTATAGCTTCCCCCAGAAGGTAAGAAGCTTAGTCAGTCTTCTGGCTATATCTGTCCCTAGGTATCAAACTTATCAGTTTATAACGAACACTATTTTATAGACGATCTATTCCTTTTTAGAATCCAAAGATATTAGGCAACCATTTATTATAAAAAAATCATGGATGTCTTTTTGAAAATTAGTATCAAAAGCATTATATTATTAATATTTTTATTTCGTTTTGTATGTGTATTGTGTTTGGTTACGCGTGAAACAAAACAGCTTTACATAATTATTATAATGTTGACCTTTTAAGCATGTTCAGTGCGGTCCGGATAGGACATAATGTCCTACAAACTGTGCTTAGTTAAAACTAAAAAGCTAAATCCTACTAGTTAAAGTCCATCCTAGATTAATAGGTAATCGTGCTCTCTATCTAGATTAGTATTAATCCACATGGAGGGCATGAAATAAAGAAGGGATATTAATTGTAAATCCGTTACTATTGAATAGACATTACTTCTTCATTATTTAATTTGTAAATCAAATTCATGTTATTACTTAGTCTCGGATAGTCTTTTGTATTTTGTCTTGACACAGCTGGAAATATGGAGATACAAAAATACTTTTAACACCATTACATGTTCTACTAACTAAAATTTTTCAAACAATATAATTATTGAGAGAACACTACCAACCCACTACCAACACGAACGACGAAACGATTCGAAATCCGAAACGGAAGAACCTTCATCATTATTAAAGAGCGATTCTTGCGTTCAAAGATGAGAACATCTTCATTTTTGCGTTTAGGCCACACGGTTCCCCGAATCAACTCAACCGAAAAGATTCCGTCCATTCTTTTTTCAGTAAATAAAGCTCACTTCGTTGGTCAGTCTCAGTTCTTTTATACTTCTAAGAAACACGTTTAAATATTTTTTGTGAACTATTTGTTATAGTTAAGACCCGTTCTTAAATCGAATGCGATATTCCTATTCCTAGTTAGAACTAGTTTTTTTTATATATACTTTTGTAAAAACTGGAAGTCAGAACTATAACTTACAATTGATATATTTGATTTTCAGATACAACTAGTTGTCGGTAAATTTTATAAAACCTATTCTTGTTTGTAGTGACTAATGAATAAAGCTTACTGTAAGGTATCCAGTAGGAACGACGACGAGCGAATCGAGTAGGAATGTTAGGTAGAACTGTGACTAATTCGCACGAACCGAGCGAGCGTAGCGAGCGTACCGCGGCAGCGGTCGCCGAAGCGCCAGAACCGAAAATAATTTTTAACTAATATGTAATTAACGATGAACCATTCGTTACTATTCAAATGGCAAGGTAAAGGACAAATATATCACAAAATCTGCAGACTATCTAGTGAAGGTGCACATTAACGTAATCTGCATTTTAACGGTATCAGAGTAACGTACGATCTTTACCCTAGCTCGGAAATTTACTGAATCGCTTCGTAAAATACTTCTAACTAGATTCATCTTTCGTAAAACTAGAAATATCTGGCATACCACTGAATAAAAAAAATGGTGTTAGGAACTCAGTCTAACCCTTTGATTCCTCCAGACGAGATAGGGTTTCACTGTGCCGGGCAGCGCCGGTCACACGCGCGCGCTTTCAAGCATCGTTTCAGATTTGTTTCAAAGTCACGCCTCTCGCGAGTCTGCGGCCGGCTCTCAAGGCCGCACACGCGCAAGAGTTCCATTTTCCACACATTTTAACGAAACGCGCGTGGGGAAACTACCCTAATGCAGTTTAAACGCGCGTGTTCGTGTATTACTCGCGTACTGTTTACGCGTTTGGCTCGCGTTGGCCAACGGCGCTGGCCACCAGCGTCACAGCGAAACCGCCCTTATGAATTTTGTCCGTCAAACAGCGTGATTGATATGAAGAACTTATTTCTAGAAAACAAATCAAGCCCCTTCAGATACAACCAGATTCCCAAAACTTGTTTGCTTGCTAACAAAATTCCGAACTTCAGAAGTTGACCCATCTCAAGCTTTTCTCGCGACTCACCTCAAGATTTCCTTTCAAAATTGAGTATTGATTTTACTTCCTAAGGGGGACTACGGTAGACGAAACTCATACTAATGCATAGTAATAAATAAGTAAACTAATGCGTAGAAATCAAGTAAATTCATTATTAATAAAATCTTCATGTAACTAAATTGGTATACAATAATAGTAAATTATACGAACAGATCCCTGTATTTTATGTCAAGGGCGGCATATTGAATCCAGAGCGTAATAAAGAAAACAAATAAGTCCCAAGTAAAAAAAAATAATTGACGATTCAATACCGACAATTCGATACGATTCAAAACCGTGAAACAGAAAATTAGAAAGGGAAGGAAAAATCTATAAATTCGACAATGGTTTTCATACAGTTAATTTTGTTTAATATTTGCAAAATCAGTACAAATATTTTTAAGACAAAAATAGTTGAGATTTATTCAAGATGAAAAAAATTTAAATTTAAACCGTGTTTCGTATAAAGCGGATATTATTGTTGATATTTTGAGATTCAAATTACTTTATTTCCTGTGAGCATAATATCTTGCTTTACGGAAATAACATGACAAATAAAGAGTGCCTTTACTGGTGGCTTAAAAAGGTTAATTTAATTGCCATAGACAATAACAAGCAATTTTGCTGTCTATCTTTAATGATTCTGTTTCTAACAAAATTATTTAAAATATATTTAAATGAAGTATTCAATTTCTCTTTTTGAAGGCTATAACAAAGCTCTGAGAATCATATTAACCTCTGCATCAAGGGAAATCGCAACAAATTTGAACCTTTTCTTTAGTAAAAAAATCGTGAAATTTTTGTTTTTTTACATATGACAAGTAAGCTCTTGGCCTTCACCTCACCTGATGGTAAGTAAAGATAAAGCCGAAAGTAGATGCGCGCATCACCTGGAAATCCTCAAAAACTAAGGAACGGGCTGTCTTACCTCTGATTGCCGGAACACAACAAATGCTTATAACATTGTTATTATGCCGACAAATTTAGGTAAGACGGTGGTTAGCTAGCCAGACGGGCTTGGAAGCCTTCCCACTAACCAAACCGAGCAGAAAAACTTCTGCCCCCATGGGAAATTGAACCCGGACCTCCCGATCAACACCCGGTGGTGTGAACGACTAGACCAGAAAGGCGGTTTTTTAATTATTTAACCGGAATTTATTTAAAACTAGCTTTTGCCCTCGAATTCGTCCGCGTAGAATAGTTACTTTGAGATAGTGTGATGGTATGCAGCCTATAGCCTTCCTCAATAAATAGGCTATTCAACACTGAAAGATTTATTCAAATTGGAACAGTAGCCTCAATTGTGGAATTGGAAATTTACTCCTACTCTATTATTAGAAGCAAATTTCATACTGGCGTAAATTTGTCCTTCATTTTTCTGGGAAGCGTTATTTAAATTTAATAACTTTCACCCGCAAGGTACCCGTTCCCATGGGAATATCAGGATAAAAGGTATCCTATGTCCTTTCTCAGGTAGACTATCTGTGTACCAATTTCGGTTAATTTGGTTCAGTAGTTTTGACGTGAAAACTTGACAGACAGACAGAGTTACATCCGCATTTATAATATTAGTATAGATTTGTTCCTTGTGACTTATGATTCAGACCAACAACAATACTAATAACAAGTACACTGAATTATTGAAATTAGAACAGCTCATTTACTAAAAGCACCCAACATATTACAGCTCTATTTATATCCAGTCCAATAATGCTAGTAATAATCAGCAAACTGTTATCGGCATTAACAACTTTAATCCGCTGCAGTAATTGAAGTTTATCATAATTACACAAGATAGCCCTGTGTCCACACTGCACTGATAGGATTCGCCCACAATCTCTAATATTAAAGCTGTCTAGTGGACTTAGGTAATAAATTAATAATGGCTAGATGTGATGGAACCACATACTGATTGTGACTGGTTCGATTGCAAATTGAAAATTGTCACATGAGCCCAGTCAATAATGTAGGGGTGTTTTATAAACGATTGGCAAAATATTCGAATTTTGTTCGGCAAAAAAATATTAATGGTGAACTAACATAAATAATTGAGCAGCAACAACTAATTGGGGCAAATAATTAAATGGCTGCCCAATTAATTACTTCCCATAATGTCGTTGTAGAGTGCGTGAGCTAATCTTGACGATTTCTCCAGAGAATTGTTCTAAAATTCTTTACAACTTCGATTCTACACTATTTTTGTATAATCCTATCAAAGTTCGTACTACACGCTCTGAACAAATGAAAAATTTGAGAAATTTGGTGGTATCAATATACGATTTCCAACTCAGCCGTTATAGTTTGCTGGTTTTGGCATTTGATACAACACAGAGTATGAGATATTCGTAGAAAAATTCGTAGAAAAAGGCTTCCCTCCATACATTCAGAAACTAGCGACCTGCTCGGGCTTCTTACGGGTTCACGTGATCTAAGAAACTATAAGTAGGACTAAAATTTTAATCTAAGGACTTTTAATATGTTTTCTTCCTAAGCAACCAGAAAAGGTTTCTGAAGACACCGATTATGTTCCCGATCATGCACTCTTTACTCTTTTTTAGTCACTCCTTGACTGGTCTACATACACACACAAAACATTCAAAGTTACTACATAACATTGTGTAAGCCTTCGAATGTTTTGTGCGTAAGCCGGAGCTTGATTTGACATTGTCAAAGTTCTGAGAAGGTTCATAGAAAATTTTATTTTGGTTGAAATTGGGCCACATTTATTACATTTAATATGTAATAAATGTGTATAGAAACAGAATTGCCACAACGAAAATCTTATGCCATTCGTAAATTGTGTTTTAAATTTCATTTAAATTATTACTCTTCCAAATTCTACTCAGAATTTCCAAATATAGAAGGTATGAAATGAAAATCATACTAATAACATTAACAAACGCTTCGCTTATGCACGTAGTCCGTGTTTCGTACGTTAGCTGCGTACAAAAGTGACCCAAAACCTTGTTGTTGTAAATAGAAACCACTTAAAACAATATTAATATTTTCGTACAAAGATATTGTGAACATCTGTTTTTATTCGACCATAAAATTAACAAAGGAAAACCAACAAAGTTCTTACAAAGCACAGAGAAAGATCAAAATGCGTTATAATTACGTCTCTTTTTAATAATAATATTCCATATAACCCTGCAAATTCTGGGACAAAATGATCAAAGAGTCGTATTTATATTGACGTAAAAGAAAACATTTTGTATTCACTGCTTTCACAGTATTTCTTTCCGTTTGCCGTATTTCATTTCAGATGTCGAAGTTTGGAAGATTCAGATAGGGTTAACCTATGAAGAAGTATCGTTCGTTAATAAGGAATCTATTTAACCCTACGTGTTATCAAATACTTTGATAATGAGAATTGAGTAGTCAAGTGGAATCAGTTTTCATAAATAGGACTAAGCTAAAAAAGGCTCAAAAGCCGGCAACACATTTGCAGTTCCTCAGGAGCAACAGATGCCTATGGGCCACGGTGATCACTTGAATGTGATCAGGTGAACCGTCTGTCCGTGTGCCTCATCTCAAATAAAAAAAAAATTTAAAAGAAAATTTCAAGCTTGTTAAAAAAAGTTCTGAGTTTTCAAAAACTTTTTTCTTAATGAGGTGTTAAAAGATCATCTACTTTTACGCTGCCTTAAAAATTTCTAGATGAATTCAGGGAACGAATAGACTTGATGAAAGTTTCAATTGATGTTGAGGTAATAGTAGAAAATTAACATAGTTACTTTTTTTTTAATGGACACATTTACATAATGTAGTATACAGATAAAATCCTAAATCAAAGTAGTTTCTACAATAACTGTTCTCTTTGTTCTTGCCCCTCTTCTACCATGAAATTTCCAATTTTATTTCCGTCACATAAACTAGGGAGCGAAAACTTGCGTAATTTGGGCACAAAAGTTTCTGACGCAGCTGACAGTTTTGAAACAGTTTCTTGGGAAGAAAAAAGCTATAATTAATTGTCTTAGATGTCTCATCTTTCTCGGAAACCAATGAGCCCTGTCAATCAAGATAGTGCAATAAATTTTGTACTTTGCAAGAATAACGAATTCTATAACTACTTATAAGGTACTCAAATTAGCGGTTTTGATAAAACTAGCAAATATTCAGATTTGTAATTACATTTATCATCCTCCAGACTAACGAATGTTCTGTAAACGTATTAAATAGGGAATACAATTTCAAATTATTTTATTGTGTTCATATAAAGGAACTTAAACCAATAAAATTTTAATCTGTGTCAACTACAAAATCCGGGTTAAATCGAGATGAACAGTGCGTATTCATATTTGACCCTCTTCACATACGGGCCGGGTCCCCGATAAGTTTTCAACCGTTCGACCACTTAGTTTAAAACTAAAACAGACATGTGGGTATAAACGACCCAAGGCTGTCCCGGGACGGTGACGAGTTAACACTGCCCCTGGGACAAATATACTGAGAGTGTAAACAACAACTGGCAGGTGGTTGATGGGTTATCTAGACATTTAAATTATGGGACAAATTTGTGGGAATTTGTGAACTCAAATCGGCCAGTCCTCTAGGGTACTCCAATTATTTCTGTTTGTGTTCTGACTCGTGTATTGCAGATATAAATATGAAATATACACTTTATAAGTGTTTATTTAAGTAATAGGTTTTTTGTATTTATATAAGCTTTTGTTCTAGCCGTTGCTTAATTAAAAAAGAACGTAACAAGATTTATCGTAGCATACGTGACTTTATTCATGACTATATGTGAGTATGTAAGTGAGGTTACTTAGTTAATCCGCAATCTCAAGAACAGAAACAGTTTCAGCAAGGAGGAATAACTAGTTCCTAGTTATCCTTAGGGTAATGTTCCCGATGTATTAAAAATATTTATCGTAAAACCTCTAAACAAGAAAGGCGATAAAACTGACCGCAATTATCGCCCAATAGCATTTTTACCAACCTTTTCTAAAATATTTGAAGGGGCCATGTCAATATTCCTATATTCGTACTACGTAATGTACAATATATTCAATGAAAGACAGTACGGTTTCCGAAAGAAAAGATCTACAACACTGGCTGTTTTTAATTATTAGGCGACGTATTGAATAAAATTTAATCAAAAAAATTACGCAGTGGATCTTCTTCAGGACATGACCACGGCATATGACAGGTCCAGGATCACTTACTGCTTGAAAAATTATTTGCCACAGACGTGCGCGGTCTGGCCTATAACTGGTTTGTTTCCTACCTAGATAATCGTGTGCAGTATGTTGAAATAGATCATGTTAACATTACATCGGGATACATAACCCAGGTAAGATCAGAACCCATTGATATCTCAATCAATATTAAATCAATAGCCACGACAACTGCGTCGCGGGCAAAGTTAGTATAATAAATAGAAGAAATAACAAATAAATTTAAAAACAAACACACATAAATAATACAAGTGAGCATCAAATTATAGCTAAAATGCTATACACTATTCCAATTTCTTCACCTCTTTAGTAATAGGTATTTTTTTGGAGTAGGAATCTATTTACGGACTGTTGGTGCCGCCGAAGCGTGTGTGGGAGGGTCGCCCTCGTTATTAATTGTGACACTTCCCACTAAAACTCCCCGATATACCCATTCGAACCCTTCCGTGGGAAACGACTCAGGTTCTACCGAGGCAGTTCTTCGAACCATTCCCAGGGCATCCTGGTTTAGTTTAGCTCTAAGTCTGGATATGCGCCAATATATTCTGGAGATCCCCTGAAATGGCCGCTTATGCATATTCCCCGGTATATTCTGCAGATCCCCAGACGTGGCAGCTTATGCAAGGCGTGCGTGGCAGCCACCCAGGTGGGCAGCTTGCGGGGCAGGTAAAAGGGACGGACTTAGGTTCCCGTCTTATCCTGCCCACGTCCACGCTGAAGGTGAGGGGCTAGAGCATCAGCATCCCACTCTCTGTCCGCCTCCTTTTACGATAAGTAAAAGGAAGCAGCGAAGAGAGAGTGAGAAGCAGATGCTCTAAGCTATGCTCCATCTTAGCAGACGCTATATACTATGCTCTATAATAATATAAGCAGATACTCTTACGGTTGTTGTCCGCCTTAAAGTTGTTATTTATACGTGTTTCATATTAATAGACTGAAACCTAATATTTAGTAAGGAAACTACTGTATTTTACACAAAATCTAAGTCTAAGTGGGTCAGTATTTCATTTACATCGAGGTTGAAGCATAAAATAATAAATTAGCAATGATTTCGTATGTGGGTGTAAAAAGATAATAAATAGAGTTAAAGGCTTATATCCACATTAATTATAGACACGTGGGTAGAAAATTAAAGAGCTCTTAATTGTTACGAGTTGTTTGTACAACTTTGTATAGGAACTAATTAAATGTATTTTAACTCCGAATTAAAAATTTAAGGCGAGGGGTTTTGCGAGGAATTTAATCTTTTGAATACCAGCAGGCCGGGCAGGTAATACTTCAGCACCGAAACAAGAATTAAACAATTTGTCGCTGTAAAATGTCAAAATACACACAAAAGGAACTTTCAGATGCCTCCGTACGTAAGGCATTCTTGACACATTAATTTTTAATTTAAAGTGATTTATATCATAATATTGTCATAATATTGCTTTATCTTTGCGGGTTTATCAATATCTTCGAGAGACACGAAGTGGACGAATTTTTAATACAAACATCACTTACGATAACGATACGTTAAATGGTTCGTCTATCCCGCTCAGCATTGAGATATAAATAAATAGGCTGATGTTAATCGATTTTCATATTTTTTACCTACAAATCCACACAGAGACTTTTCTTTTAGTATATAAGTCCCAGTAATGAGGTTGTCTCTTTATTTTGAATTTAAAATCAGAGCTCCAAACTGAACATCTGAAGTTGTTTTGCCCGAAGGGTTTTAACCGCTTGTGGCTTTTCCAAACTCTGTTGTAAATTACACTTTGTGAAAGTTAAGACCTACAGAATATTCCAGTTATTTCTAAATTCTAAAATGGTGGTCTTAATATTGTAAGTCACAATAAACACTGGTCATATTACTTTAAATGGAAAAAAAAATGTTATATTTAACCTGGCGTCAGGGGGGTGAGGTCACTGATACCGTGTGACATTGTCGCTCCTCTCAGTAGCTGAAGCTGTTGAACTGTTCTATGTGTAGCAAGGAATACAATCGTGGTACGATTGCAGTGGGTGAGACCCATACACGAAGATGGAAAAGGTATCTGAGACCCATCCCTGGAGTAATTTTGTGCAATTTTGTGCTTTTTATACATATCATTTTAATTCCAACATATTTTTTCTTTAATTTCGACTTTTGTTGTTGTTTGTAATTTAAATTGATAGGTATATAGATAGGTATATAGGTGTGCCTCGGTTTTTTCATGAAACATCTAAAACTTCAACAAAACGTATCAGTCCTTCCACTCGAGTTGCGGCAAAAAATTTGAAAATTTGCTGGAAAGTCATGAGGAAAACGCCCGGCAAAAAAAAACCTTATGTTCGCAAAAAGGTGCCGAGTACTAATGTTCGCAAAAGGTGCCAAGTCTTCCCAGCAAAGAAAAACAGGAAAACAAATTACACTTGCAAAAAATATTTGCTTAGAACATGTTGCAACATTCTGTGCTGACTGTACCAAGATAATGATTCGGAATAATTAATTTATATATTATTCAAAGATAATTTAGTTTCCTAAAAAAAGTGCTATTAAATTGTGATTTTCAATAATAGTTCAAGGAAATATTTTTGTTAATATTTGTCGTTTGTTTTTCATCACGCACCCTGACGTCCTGGTATCTCTTTTCCACCCCCATGGCACCGGGTTAAGATCTTCTCCGTCCTTTGCCCATAATAATATAAACTTGACTGCTGGGCACAGGCCTTCCTCGTGGACATATATATAACCGCCTCTCTGGTCTAGTGGTTCACACCACCGGATGTTGATCGGGAGGTCCGGGTTCGATCCCCCATGGGGGCAGAAGTTTTTCTGCTCGGTTTGGTTGGTGGTAGGGCTCCTAAGCCCACCTGGCTAGCTACCACCGTCTTACTTAAATCTGTCGCCATAATAACAATGTTATAAGCATTGTTGTGTTCCGGCAATCAAAGGTAAGATAGCCAGTTCCTCTGTTGTTGAGGATTACAGGTGAAGCTCGCTTCCACCTTCGGCCTTACCGTCACTTACCATCAGGTGAGATAAAGGCCAAAAGCTTACCTGTCATAAGTAAAAAAAAAAATATGAGGAGTGGGGGCCGTACTCCCACCACAGTGGTTCAATGGGGGTTGGGTAAGATATATCAGAACGATAAAAAAAAACTTTTTTATCTGCATTCAGTCATTTAACATAGCGTTTGTAATAATTTTTAGTTTTTTTATAGTGAAAAGAACTTATTACAATTACATTTTTGTGTATAACTAATGTTTTAAAGTGGTGATCAGAAGAAACATATTTAACGATATGTTGGATTTAAAACTGATTTGAAAAAATCCATAACAAAAGGGTGTCTATTAGAACACAGTTTTTTTATAGAATTTCAGTTCATCGAAGGCTTTTACACGATTCTCAATATCTTTTTTCAGTTCATCGAATAATTATATTAACTATCGGTTGAAAATCAGAGCTCCTGACTTTTAAACCTGACCTTACTTTTTAAAGTTTATTTATTGCATAAACCTTAAATGAAAACTTCATTAAAATCACATTTATGGACGGCTTAAGCTGTTACCAAAGAAATTATAAAGAAACCAACATCTTACATACAGTTGTTTTACAACGTCATTCAAATAATTATTAGGAAGCCATAATAATAACAAAATAATGTCCTCATCACCTGTCATATTATTTAATGGACATGCTCGTCATTAAAGAAAATCTAAAAAAAACACGATTGGAAAAACGATTATCACGCTGTAATTTGTTGTTGTTTGACTGAATCCAATTTCAAAAGGTCATTAGTACTAACTCCGCAAGTCATAAACCAATTTGTCTCAGTGACCAATGACCCCTAATATTTTATAACATGACGCGTCTTTATAAATATCAAGCAAATTAATATGACCCAACACTATATTGTTATGTGACCTTTCATATCCGTATTAAGCTTTATCAGTAATTGTCAAGGATCAACGGTAAATTTTGTTCATTTCCAGTTTCAGTTATTAGTTACAATTCACGAGGTCGCTGGTCAAGGCCTGTCATTTTATTTTAGACTATTTTAAGGCAATATGAGCGTAGCAAAACACCGTCATAAAATGCAACAACCACCTATAAAATAAAGCTTCATGCCTAATAAGTAGGTACGTACACTTAAACACAATCACACAGAACATCACCAGAGCCAGGGTATGGCATTCCCTGTCGGCAAAAGTGCTCCCTCCAAGCCACTACAAAGAAGCATCTTACGAACCAGCAATGTATAGCTCGGCCTTCTTTTCATTATATCGCCCATCACACATCTACCATATAGAGGAGGCGCCAAAGGAAGTTGAGTTTGCAATATACGAGGACCCGTTCTATAAATCGTTTTGAACTCAGAAAAACTTCCAGATTATGACTCTGAATGTTGTTAGGAGATTTCTTGGTTCTTTTTTTATCCAACCTCCTTGAGATATCGAGGAAATTGGAAGAAATTCGATTTGATAAGCTACCAGTCTAAGTGTCGTTATTTCCTGGGTTGTTCATTAAACAACAAACACGAATTGCGATAAGGCAGCGGATTGTCTCAATCATGATGTTTTCTTTGATGTCACCATTGTGTTCTTTGTGGTGCTTCAATAAAGAATTCATTCATCAATTCTCTAACAAAAGCCAATCGATTTTTTAACTTCGAATGACAACGCTCTTGAATATGAGCCAGTGGTACTTAAAATTTGCGATGGAGCGCGACTTTTCCGAAAGGCGCCTACTTAACGTCAGATTTATTCAAATTGTGAGTTTGTAGGCCGTCACAAACACTAACGCGAATAGTGCATTCCACTCAGTACCCATGCGATACGATGCGACGAAACGCTTGCTATGAAGTCAGTTATATTGTGGAGATTTGTTTCTCTGCCTACCTCATCGAAATAAAGACGTAATTGTAATGTGCATTACATGATTTTAATGGCAAATGTTATAATTTCCATACCTTTTTAGATATACGTTTGGTTCATTCTTGGCCATCGTTATCATTTTCTTCAATTAGCCGGAGGTATTCATTTATTAGGCACTAAAACTTGTATCTTGAGTCCTAGAGTAATCGTAAACATAAATAATAATTAAAGTAAAAACTCAATTATCGTCATCATCCTCTTCAACTGAAGAAAGAAATGATGTGGAGACTTTGGAATATAATACGTAATCGTAAACCAACTAATTTGAAAAACAAGTTTTCTTTATCAGTATAACTACTTTAGACTAAATTAATTAAGCCAAACAGATAAAGGCTATTGTAGTATCGACAACAATTGGAATCCAATATATTTCTAAGCACGACGGATCCAGAAACGCTTAATTGTCCCCGGAGATTTCGACACAATTTAAAAGAGACACGAAATTAATTGAAGCCCTGAACGTTTTTCCGGGGGAGACCACCGTCTTTTATTAGGTATCTTTACAATTGCCGATACGATCATAGATATGAACCCTGATATCGGGCGTATGTATAAGGAGCTCGGTGGCGTAGTGGTCAGTGCGCTTTGGTTTCGATCGAAAACAAAGCTACCTTCGCCATGGTCAGGTTGTGGATGGGTGACCAAGAATTTGTGATCTCGAGCTCCTCCGTGCTTCGGAAGGCACGTTAAGCCGTTGGTCCCTGTCGCATTGTAACCGTTTCTACCAACCAACCCGCATTGGGCCAGTGTGGTGGTGTTACGGCCCATACTCCTCATGTGTTTCTCCATGAGGAAGGCCTGGCCCAGCAGTGGGACGAGGCTGATGACGACAATTGCCGATACGGTCATAGATATTAACCCTGATATCGGGCGTATGTATATTTTAAAAAATTAATCATGAAAGAATCAAGGTGTTTTTTTTGTATTATATTGTACCACTGAAGGTTTTAATTATCAAACATCTATTTGTTTTTGTATACTAAAAAAAATAACAAGTACTAAGAACAACATGTATTTTCGTATTCATAACAACGCAGAGATAAATAACATCTGTATTGTACATATATCCATCTCTCTGTAATCACTAGAGATTCATTGCACATATCAAATTAAACAATTAAACATTATGACTCCTACACACATGCGCGGCATTGCCACCGGTTTTTGTTCAGCGGCACGCTCGGCCATGCCGATGCCTTCACCTTTGTTTGCACCAGGACCGGCGACCGTGCCGGCCGAGAAAAATTATCACGTAGAATCGGCACGTCTAACACCTGTTTTCTTAGTCATAATTTTCACTCCACTTGTCCTTAGGGAACCTCAAGTATAATAAATTGCGTGTTTCAATAATTGATAATGTGTTTCATTGAGTTGAAACAATTTTATTGATTGGCGCCATCTCGTCAAGACCACTTGAACATCATCATCGAATATCAAATATTAGGTATACCGTTTTAGTAATGTGTAAAACTATATTGTTTTTAGGTACCAATATCGGTTCTTCCCCTGTTACATAATGACATAAAGATATATTAGGACAAATGTAGGGTTAATTACTATGCGTGAATATAATATGTCATCATAGATTGATATATCCGTTATAACACACAGGACAGGCCTCCTATCATGAAAGAACATTATTTTAACGACCTTGGTGGTCGAGTGGTTTGTACGCTGGTCTCAAGGCGTCGCCATCTCGAGTGATTCTGGGTTTGATCCCTTGTGGAGGCAGATGTTTGTGTGATGAATACAGGCATTTATTCCTCAGTCTTGGATGTTTAAAATATATGTATTGTATGTAGGTACCTATTCTGAATAATTAAATGTATATATATATTTATCGGTCATTTATTACCCGTAACACAAGCAACATTAGTTACTTAAAATGGGGCTAGTTGATAGGTGTGAATATTTTAAGATATTTATTTATTATTTATCAAAAAAAAATGTCTGATACAATGTAATACACAATAGATTTTATTTTCAACAGAAGTTAAGCCAGCCCTGGAACACATAATTATATAAGTTATATGATTATAAAACATCTATGGATACCACGCAGTTGGAAACAGGCATCATTAATCTAACTACTATTACAAGGTGTGGTGGCAATAAACTTCATTACAATTATTACTGGGAGCTCGTAACAAATATCTTATTTCGATATCATGTAGAAAGTTTTGAACCCACGACACATTGTCATGTACAAACATATTGTGTTTCGTGTTATTTGGTTCAAATTGCACCCATCTCTACACCAATTCTGTAACGGGATTCATCAAAGGAAAAAATAGTTAATTTAAAGTAAGAAATTTGTAGTTGGCCGAAAAAATAACGGATAGTTTTCGTGTACTCAGTATAACAAACGTTAATTTAGGAAATATCAATAATACAATTACATGCATTTACAATGCATAATGTTACTAATAAACAAAACTAAAAATTTCATGCTATTGTGAATATTAAAATTAAATGAATGTTCAAATTTTCTCGTGTATTTTTGCGAAGCTGCAACAAATGTTTTTTTTTTATTTGATTTTTTAAATTTTAATTTATATGTAATTTTTTTTATTTTAAAGTGATATTGTAAAATTTTCATGCTATTCGTGACGGTAGAAGCATGTAAGGACACTGTATTATTTACAAGACGTGCATTAAACTTCCATTATGCAAACTTATGTTTGTTGCAAATAAGGATACTTTCTCTTTTAGGATTTACGGTCTACAAAGCCCGTTGAGGCCTAGAGTGTTTCTACCCAACAGTCGTATCCGAGTCGTGTCGAAATCGCACAGGCGTAAACACTTCATTTACATTTTAAATGAGTACGAAGTAACAAGAGCTTAATAGGCTTTAAAATCTAATGAAACTGACATTATAAGACAATACCAGACAACAGAATGAGCACGAGGGATTGCTTTATAATGCACTTTATATCAAAGGCACAATGGGTGCACAGTTGTCTGATATTCTATTTCATTAAACAATCTCAAAGAAAACAAGTGCTTACGGAACATAGGATTTAAAACACTGGAGCAAGGGACACCCGTTGATTCAATATCAGTAGATGGCAGAAAAATGCATTATCTGCTGGGCACAAACCTGTTCGGAAGAACACATGAGATGTTCCACAAAAACAAGCATAAATTTTATATGTTGCTCGAAAATATACATATGAAATTCAGCACTCAAACTTCTGCCTGCAGTAGGACTCAAATTAACGCGATCTTAGGACCTTTTTAACAGGCTATGTCATAAAACTGTAATCAAAATTTGACCAAAACTCTAAATTATTATTATTTATTTCTTAAAATTAAGATTGATGACTGTTCATGCAGCGATGCTGTGGAACGCCTTACCGTCACCGATAAGGGACATCCCTTGTCTTCCTTTGTTTACGAAAAAAGGCAAAGAATTCTATCTTACCTTTACCTGACCCTACTACTGTTTTAAATACTAAACTATCAATGGTTCTTTTGTGTTCATATATTTATTGTATGTATATATTGAATTTACATGTATTTATAGTGTACACGCGACAATTATGTTTCATGCCATAGTATCTCCTATCGCAGGTGGGCTGGTAGAGATTTCTTTAGGAATAAGCCACACCCTTTGTTCTTTCTATTTAATTTATGTGTTCTGTGTAATTGTTCTGTGTACAAATAACTATTAAATAAATAAATAAATTGATATTAGGTGTAATATTTTCTGCTCCAGTCCCATTTATTCAATTTGGACAAGCAACCTCGCTCACTCACGAATGAAAGAAAATGTAATATATATTTTTCCAATATCCTCTTTAATGACAATAATATAAGAAGGTGCCAGGAAATATTTGGAAATGTACGTATATAAGACGAAATAGCGAAATAGGAAGTAAATTCATGTTCATATTTTCCTCAAACTCCTACTCGTATTACAAGTATTGTAATACTTTCTTGCGCAATTTTCTTGTCTATTTTAATTTTCTTGTATGACCCAACATTGTTATTACGTCCAATAACCCAGGAAGTTTAACACATCATACGAATACGCAATATTAGGTATATCAAAACAATAATATTAGGTTAGGGAAAAAGTCTTTTCGCATTATAGTATGTATAAACTTGTAATAAAATCTCTTTGGCTATACTATTTGTATCTGGCTGGTTTTGGTATCATTGAAAGTTTACATTTTAAAGAACATAATACCAAATTCAAATTAGGAAAATGTGTGATTTTCATTTGTTTTTCGTACCGCCAAGATGAGTGAATCTAATGAAGAAATTCGAAACATTTTAAAATTTTACAAAAAAAAAGGTAAAAATGCAACGCAAGCCGCGAAAAAAATTTGCGATGTTTATGGACCTAGTTCAGTGTCTGTGAGAGTAGCACAAATTTGGTTTAAGCGTTTTCAATCCGGAAATTTTGATGTCACAGATGCACGTCGCTCTGGTCGCCCTATTACAGATAAAATGGATGCCATTTTTGAAAAAGTGGAGCAAGATCGGCATGTCAGTAGTTACGACGTAGCTGAAGAACTGGGAATTGACCACAAAACAGTTTTGGCGCATTTGAAAAAAACTGGGTACACAAAAAAGCTCGACATTTGGGTACCTCACGAGCTCACTGAAAGAAACCTAATGAACCGTGTACTCATTTGTGATTCTTTATTACGACGTAATGAAAGCGAACCATTTTTGAAGAAGCTGATAACTGGTGATGAAAAGTGGATCACGTACGACAAGAACGTGCGAAAAAGGTCGTGGTCAAAGGCCGGTCAGGCTTCACAGACTGTGGCGAAACCCGGGTTAACTCGCAACAAGGTGATGCTGTGTGTGTGGTGGGATTGGAAGGGCATTATTCATTATGAGCTGTTAACACCAGGCAGGACCATCGATTCTGAACTCTACTGCGAACAACTGATGAGATTAAAGCAAGAAGTTGAGAGAAAGCGGCCGGAATTAATCAACAGAAGGGGTGTGGTTTTTCATCATGATAACGCTAGACCTCACACATCTTTAGCCACTCAGCAAAAATTAAGAGAGTTTGGCTGGGAGGTGTCAATGCATCCGCCGTATAGTCCTGACCTTGCACCTTCAGATTTCCACCTGTTTCGGTCTCTTCAGAATTCTTTAGGCAGTGTCAGGTTAACATCACGAGAGGACTGCCAAAACCACTTGTCGCGGTATTTTGACCAGAAGTCCCAAAATTTCTATAGCAATGGGATCATGTCCCTACCTACAAGATGGCAAAAAGTTATCGAACAAAATGGTACCTACATACTTTAGTTAAATGTAAATCAACTATATTAAAAAATGTTTTGAATTTTCTTAAAAAATGCGAAGAAACTTTTTCCCCAACCTATTATTATTATTTGCTCTATTGTATTTTACATAAAATATGCTTGCTATTTCAGTCAAAGGATAGGCAAAATATTATGTCAATATCATCTAATGGTAATTAATATTCCAATATCAGAAAAACGCGTAATAAAAATAATATTTAAAATAATTTATTGCGAACTAAGTCAGGAGCTCGGTGGCGTATTGATTATTACACTTTTGCTTCCGATATCGAAAACAAAGCTACCTGCGCTATGTTCAGGCCGTGGGTGGGACCAAAACTTTGTGATCTCGAACTCCTCCGTGATTCTGAAGGCACGTTAAACCGTTGGTCCCAGTTGCTATTGCTACGATTTTTACCCACCAACCCGCATTGGGCCAGTGTGGTGGTGTTACGGCCCATGCTCTTCATGTTTTGTTTCCATGAGGAATGCCTGTGCCCAGCAGTGGGATGTATATTGGCTGAGGACAGCAAAGTTTCGATATCAACCCCAATTCATGATCACAGCTCCAAAAATCAAGACACACACACACACAGATTTTAACATCATCTTGATGTCTAGTCTAATGGTTGCAGGAAAAAAATTAAAACAGTAACTAATAGTTCAACTAATAGTGCCTTGAAAGCACAGTAGAACTCGTGACCACATAGTTTTGGTCATAAACTAAGATAATATATATACATAATGCCGAAAGTGGTTTTGTATAGCATTCTAACATTAGTATCTGAGTCATGGCTGTTAATATTTATATTAGGTCCTTACCTATGAAATTGGTGTTTTGTATGGAGATTTTGGGGAATTCTGCATTTGCCATACTAAATTTTTTTCAGTTTTCTTCACAACGACAAATCCAAAGATTGACAGACAGACAGTTTATCATGATATTCTTCTGGCGCTCTTGTTTCATATTGGTGTTTCACCGTCTGCGGGTAAATGGTTTGAGTCCTACCTACGAGGACGTAGACAAGCGGTCAAAATTGATAGTGCGTTTTCGGATTGGTGTGACTTGGAAACAGGTGTACCGCAAGGTGGTATTTTATCACCTCTGCTATTTTCTATTTTTATTAATTTCATAACCACTGGACTTGACTGCTCGTATCATCTGTACGCAGACGACCTTCAATTGTATGCCCAGGCAACGCCCGATTCTATAGATGAGGCAATAAGCCTACTATACAAGAATCTTGCCCACATTTCCAATTGGTCCTGTCGCTACGGGGTGTCGGTTAATCCGGGAAAGTGTCAGGCAGTTATAATTGGTGGTCTTAGACGTGTCCGTAATCTTTCTGCTACTAATTGTCCTCCGATTTTATTTAATAATAGCATTATACCATTTAGTAAGCAAGTCAGAAATTTGGGTCTCATTATGGACAGTGTTATGAGTTGGGACGGGTACATAACGGATGTTAGTCGTAAGGTGTCCTTCACGTTAAGGTCCCTGTATAGACTAAAAAATTTCCTACCCATCTCCACTAAAACTCTTCTGATACAATCACTGGTTCTGCCACTTTTGGACTATGCTGATGTGTGCTGCTCCGGGATGCGTGGGGAATTACTGAATAAGCTGGATCGCCTGCTTAACAATGGAATACGTTTCATTTTGGGGTTCGTAAGTACGACCACATTTCCCCTTATCGTGAGCGTCTTAAGTGGCTTCCAGTGAGATACCGTAGGAGTCTTAGAATGCTTTGCACGCTTTTTTCTGTTCTCTTTGAGCCCAGCTCTCCTGACTATCTTAAATCTAAGTTTAGGTTTTGCACTGATGTCAGTAACCGCAATCTCCGGCCTTCGAGACAACTTATTCTCCATGTTCTTTCCCATCATTCCGGTTTTATGGCTGACTCCTCCGTACAAGCGGTCATCCTGTGGAATTCTTTGCCGCTGGACATTCGATCTGCCACCAAGAAAGCTACTTTTAAATTGAGGGTTCGGGAACACTTTTTGCGGTTGTGTAATGTGAGCTCATCTGATGTTACATAATATAATATTAATTATGTTATTTATTGTTATAATTATATGTATAGTATTAAATTATTTATTGTAATAATATATTTAAGTATGTGTGTATAATTATTTAAGTATTCTGTTTGTATAGACTATTTATAGGTATAATAATATATATATATATATATATATATATATATTTAAGGTTTTTACTTTAATGGTACCGCCACCAAATCTCATCTTAACCTATGGTTGACTGGTAGAGAACGATATTTGTCGTTAAGTCCGCCATATGTACCTTGTTTAGGACATTAAAGTCCAAAAAAAATAAAATCATAAAAAAAATAAAAGTCATAAATAAATAAATAAAGATAATAATATTTTGCATCTATCATTAGACAAGCTTTAGTAATATTCGTAATATCACACTTCATAAAAATTACTTATCGTTTTTAAGTGAATGCAAATAAAATGATGTATTCGGGAGGCACTTAAAAAGGGTTGTCTCCGTGTCCAATTTTAATACAATTAAACTTACAACAAATTATCAAAATAAATCAAAAGAGCTCAAAACTATAGTATATTTTTAGACGAGGTAATTATTTTTTTAGGAATACTCTGAATACAGATAAAATACTAAGAGAGAAAAAAAACACCAATTTTATAGGTAAGGACCCAATATTATGCATATGTATGGGCGTAATATGTATGTCTAATAACCCTAAATTCTATATTTGGGCTGGGTTCATCGGTGTGAAAGTTTAAATACATGTTATAACTCTTTAATAATAATAATTTATTGCACATAAACAAAAAGATACAATGTTAAAAGCAGAAGTATGCAAGGGAGGACTTATCTCTAATAGGGATATCGATAACTTATCTTTATAAGCAATCAATACGCGTAGCCGAGTTGGGAGAGACGTAACGGAGAGACGTTCGAGAGGCCGCAAGAAATGCATGTTCGATGCCACCACCTGTATAAGTTTGAATAAAACTTATGTACAGTTCATTGTGAATATCGCGTGCCTCACATTGTGCCCGGTGCATGGCAACAGACTCGTCACCTGTTACGTGTGCTTAACACCTCTGCCTACCCTTTCGGGGAAAGAGGCGTGAAGATATGATATGTTATGTTATCATCAGCCTATATACGTCCCACTGCTGGGGCAGGCCTTCCTCATGGAGAAACACTTGATGGGCCGTAACACCACCACGCTGACCCAATGCGGGTTGGTGGGTAGAAACAGTCACAAATGCGACCGGGACCAACGTCTTAACGTGCCTTCCGAAGCACGGAGGAGCTCGAGATCACAAAGTCTTGGTCACCCATCCACGGCCTGACCATGGCGAAGGTAGCTTTGTTTTAGATTGAAGCCAAAACGCACTGACCACTACGCCACCAAGCTCCTCCACCATGTTATGTTATGCTATACTATTATTGAAGCTGAAGAGTTTGTTTGGTTGAACGCGCTAATCTCAGGAAGTACAGGTCTGATTTGAAAAATTATTTCAGTGATAGATAGCCCATATGTTGAGGCTATAGGCTATATAACATCATGCTTAGACCAAAGTGACTATTCCACACGGACGAAGTCGTTCGCAAAAGCTAGTAGTATCAAAGTCGTTTACTTTAGAGCTTGTTGGTGTACACGCAGTTATTGATTTATTAACTGAAAATAGATAATATATCAAGCAATTAGATTCAAGAAGAATCGTTTTTGTGGCCTCCTTTTAACCGCACAAATAGATATTGTTCTTAGAATTGGATCCTTTTCTTTAAAATATGTCAATTCTTATGTACGCTTTAGGTATTTTAGCTTTGTTCGGCCCGATTTATACTCAGGGTCTCCTCACCAAGGTTTTTTGTTCTATTCTCTTCTGTCATTCGCCAATTCACCTCATATAACCTCTCTTATTTTTATATGCTTAGTAACAAATAAAGAGAAAATCATTACGATACTAGTTTTTTAATTTCATCATCATCAACAACCTCTGCTCGTCCACTGGACATAGGTCTCCCCTAATGCACGTTACCGCTCCCGATCTTCGGCCGTTCTCATCCAGCCCACTCCAACCTCCTCAAGTTGGGCTAGATGAGAGTCGAGCCGCAACCATTGTACGTCGCCAAGTTCAGTTTGTTTTGGCGGCCTCTCGTAACCCAGAGATTCGTCGCACCTCCTGCCCTGCCATAACCTAGACCGCCGCCTTGGCCTGGAATAGCAGAGCTGCCGGGAACTGGGGGCCGGGGCAAATTTATGTGTTGTATTAAGGGGTTTGGACCGTTAGCCCACCACGCTAGTCCAGTGCGGGTTGGTGGGGGATCGCCATAGCCTCGTTCGTTATATAGCAGGACGCACCGCGTGCAGGTGAGGTAAGCTTGGAACCCGAGGTGTAGGGTGGGACCCATACGTCCCAGTCTTTTAATTTAGATCAGTAATTTCTACTTACCCCATCGGGAAACACGGATGGTTGTTAGTCACTTAGACAATATAACTTTCTTAAGCTATTGTTTTGTGTGTTAAATCTCTTCTGCGAAAAAATAGGGATCCTTACTAAAACTCCAATGATGTACCCCAGGGTGTGAAAAACTCACCAAAAATATTCTTTACATCACATGCGCTGCAAAAACGTATAATGCTGGAATCAAAATTTTGTACTACGATTTTGTATAACTAAACAAAATTTCCAAAAAATGTCGCGACAGTATATGTCTAACTACGAGTATTACAAATTAGCAACAAAGAGTTTTTTTTTGTGTTTTTGTTTATTTCGGTAATTTAAATTTCGCCGCTTAGCTAGAAAAGACTTTTTATGTGTATCTTGGTATTAATCCTTTTCAAAATAAATTAATTCATGCCTCTGGACATTTACTGGGTAGGGTTGAATGGAGCACTGTTGAATGGAGGAGCCTCTCATAACTCTAGGGAGTTCAACCTCTAGGGTATGCGTAAATGCACCAGCGTTAGAAATTGTATTTAATTTTTTTTTTTTTAAATAGGGGCTTGATGATAATACCTTATGTTAAACCTACCTATATATCCCAACGAAGTGAGCACGGGTCACCTAGTAATATATAAAGATCCTTCGTCAAATCGTTACGTCTGAGAGAGTCAGACATGAGCCTACTGCTTACGCGGGGTCAAAGTCATGAAATCATAATAACATTGGTACACGAGGTACTCGTCGTCATAAATAATTCATTTGGAGGTGGTCTACCCAACACTTACATAAAATTATCCTAGCTTGAGTGAAACAGTAAACTCAGTTATTGAATATAATATTGTTATCTATCTGAATAAATAGACACAGCTTTAGGTTTCTATTACTCTAACTGCGTAAAAAGTTATTATATTGTGCAAAATGAATTTATTATTACTTGATAAATGATTATGCTAATACAATCAGATTGCTAATAACAAAGTTACCAACCTCAATAATTGTCATTTTGTAAGAACGTTATTACGGTTTTAAAACGATTTTCTACGCCTTGTGCATTTTTTTTATTTCGGTAAGTATAATACATCATTTGTTGTTCTTTCAGAGTTTAAAACTTTAAAGATTAAAAACATTATTGATTATTTTCATGATTATGATTATTGAGTATAGAATATTTGCTCTGCTTTATTATTTTATATGTTGGAGTAAAATGACGCACATACATACTAAATTGGTGTACAATAAAGAATATTTTCATTTCATTTCATGGTAAACGGTCGAATTGACATGGGTATATCATTCTGTCCCTAGAAATAAATAAAACGAATTTACTAAGATTGTGTTTTTTTTTGTGCAGATAACCAAAGAAGCCTCGTTATTATTAGCGGACTATGGAATTGCGAACTTTGTGTCTAAATGTTATTTATTTTTATGCATGTCATATGGTTCTTACCATTTTACTCTTTTAGGGCGCAAACTTTTTTTTATGTGTATGTACTTTCGTTGCCAAGGAAGTAAAGATTTGTGAACAAAATATTATAACATTGTTAATTATCATTAACATTTTATGAAGAAAAGCGGCAAAGTATGTTATTTTGTACTTCCCCTAAAGATTGACTTAATTCAAATTATTCTAGATAAGAATAAAACGTACATCAAGTTAACAATATATCTGTCATCTCTGTCTATTTATCTTTCCTTGTTTGTGTTTGTGTGTGTATTTTGGTGTACAATATAGTCTTAAATAAATAAAAACACTTGCGATTGAAACCTCAAAGAGTTATGACAATGTGCCAGTTTCTTAAGTTTGAATATTGTTTATAAAAAGATACTAATATCAATAATTGAATAAGTTTTCATAATCCTATGCGAATTATTGTCAATGATTATAGCCACTCGAAGGACAGAATTATCCACACTACACGCACAACTTTACCTAGACGAGTTTTTTCGAGCATTATTTAAATGGGAAGTAATTAATTGGAGTTTGAAGAAAGCCATTTCATTATTTGGTCAGCAACAAAAAGGTCAGCCGAAAAATCATTTGGGCAGCTGACAAATATTTTGTCAGGAATATAATTATTTAAGCGACAAAATAATTAATTGGGCAGCAAAATAACTAGTTGAGTTGCAAAATAATTATTAGAGCAGCAGTATATAATATGCCATCGGAAATGTATAAAATCTACGAAAAGGATCAATGAAGGATGAAATGTATTCTGATAGACATTTAAGGTTATGTTTTTATGACCCTTAAAAACAATAATTGTGTCATCAAAACATAATTATTAAGCATCTAGCCAACAGAGAAAACATTCAAGTTGCTTCCCAAACAGTTATTTTGCTGTCAAATTAGAAATATCTGCTACCCATAAGTTGCCGCGCAATTACTCATTTTGCTGACCAGTTTAGAAATATTTGCTGCCCATAAGTTGCTGATGAATATTTTGCTAAGCGTTTAAATAACACCCTTATTCAATTTCTATTTCTAAGCCAGCTATAGAATTACTATGGTATGTTCTATTATGAAAGTTATTTATATTAATAATTGTATATCATGCTCGGTAACCCAATAGTAGCTTTGTTTTCGATAATGAACATGAAGTCATTTTTGCCATGTTTATACCAAATATGTGATCAAAACTGTGATCGCAGTTTCTCCGTGCTTCGGCACCCGTAGTGTAAGTTATAATTGTTCAAAACTTTACTTCTTAGTTGCGATAAGAATGTATTTCTATCTCATTAGAAGATCTCATGATTTTCTATCTCCTGATTTCGACTACTTTCCGCTAGGGGCGCTTATCCCTACAAATTGACATTATGAATGTCAATTTGTAAGGGACGTTTCCCTTACAAATTGACATTCATAAAGCACCTTAAAAGATTAGTTTTTTATAATGATAACATACTGTAGGACTGCTGAAGGCATGGTGAGCTGGTGGACGATTCGATTTTCTGTGTATGTGAATTCGTAGCATGCGGGCGAACAATTGCTACGCGCGTAGGCTACGCCAGCCGCGTAGCACGTAGCTTACTACGTTTACACTTAACTGCAAATATTTAAGTGTATTATTAAGTTTGTTAAGGTTCCGTAGTCAACTAGAGCCCTTATAGTTTTGCCAAGTCTGTCGCCGTCCGCGAATAATCTCAGTGACCGTTAGCACTACAAAGCTGATATTTGGTACCAATATGATATGATATGATATTTAGTATCGATCACGCCGACAAAGTGGTAAAATAAAAAGTGGAAAAAGTTTTATTGGGTTACCTCTCCTACACGTAAAATGGAGTTTTTTTTTTCATTTCTACCCTAAAGTGTGATATATTTTTGGATAGGTATTTCAAAATAAATAAGGGTTTACTAAAATAATTTATTGATTAAGTTAATATTTTCGGAAATAATCACTCCAAAAGAAATAAAAATGTGTCCACCCCCCTCTAACTATTTACAACAGGGTTTGGAAAGTTTTAGAAAAATTGTACAAAATAATTTCTGAACTAAGTTTGTAATTTAATAATATATGCAACCTTTTTTTTATCTTACTTTACAGTTTTTATTATGGGGAACGTATCTTCTATCAAATAAAAAAAAAGAATGATTAAAATCGGTTTACGCAAAATTTCCGCAAACCCAACATACATAAACCGTTTAGTTTGTATCAAGAGATGGCGCTGTACTTTGGGCTGTTTTATTTTAACCATTAAGTGGGGGACACTTAATGGGACGGACTGAAAACTACGGAACCCTACACTGATTGTGGCCCGACACGCTCTTGGCCGATTTTCTTTATTTAGGTCAACGTGGAATAATAATCATGTTTTACAAAATACGACGACAAGGCAGCGATGTAAGATATATTCTGTTTTAGTGCTACAAAAACCTAACAAAACACAACTGTCAACATACTAAAAAGAGAATAATCTAACATTGTTTCATTGCAGTGTTGATTCAAGACTTCGGGTACCTTATGTTTTCTTAATAGCGTTATTGTTATATATTATTTTTATTTGTATTCCATAGAAATACCCTCCACTTGACGTCAAAACAAGTTTACGCAACTTAAGCATATTGTGAGAAGTTGAATCAATATTGACTATTCTATTGAAATAAATATCTTTTAGCTCACAAAATTATTTGTACAGGCGTACGTGTCACATCAAGGGTATTTTTGACATTGTCTACTTTTGCAAAATAAATATCGTGAAAGGCGCATATAAATAAATATCTTTAGACTTTCAACACCTATCAACTAGTACTGCTTGTGTTACGGGTACTAGATGACGGATAAATATATTTAATAAATAAATATTCAGAATAAATACAATATATAAACATCCAAGGCTTTTTTACCACATTGGTCCGTCATCTAGTATCCATAACACAAGCAGCATTTAGTTGCTTAAAATGGGACTAGTTGATAGGTGTAAATGTGTGAAGATATTTATTATTTTATTTTTATTTTAAGACTGGAGAAGAAATGCCTGTATTCATCACACAAATATGTACCCCCAACCGGGGATTGAACCCAGAACCTCTCAAGATGGCGACGCCCTGAGACCGGCGTACAGAACACTCGATCACGGAGGTCGTCGGCATATTTGAAGTAGTTTGCTACAATAATTCTTGTAACGGCTTATAAACAAATTATGATGTAATAGATAATATGTCGATTCCAAACGCCTTAGTTCTGACATTGCAAATAAAACAAGTTTCACTATAGCTAGAACTTTGGATGCGTGACCAAGGAATTGCGATCATGAAGTTTATTTGTGTTTGAAGTTACCGTAAGCCGTTAGCCCTGATTGCTATTTCAAAGGTTTCTCCTCATCAATCAGAGCAGTGTACTAACGAGCAAACTAACACTATCATATAAGAATTTCGGTGTTATTACATTATCTTATCTTATGATGGGTTTGAGATTAATCATATCTTTTGTACTTCTGATACTTATTAAAACACTAGCTGTTGCCCGCGACTTCATCCACGGTTACTGGTTGAAGATAAGCCCGTACAAACAGACAAACAAACAGAGAAACAAAAATATAAAAAAATATATGTTTTGGTATTTTTCCTCCTTTTATATCCCCCTGACTTGGTTTTAAACATTTTTTTTCTATGTACAGACATTATATATGTATAGATTATAGACCGCTTGAGGGACGTTTCAGAGCAACGCTGGTGGCCGCCGCCAGCTACACCCGCACGCTTACTCGTCAATGTTTCACTACAATGACGTACAAGCGCGTGCTCGTAGACAGCGCCGCGTCGCCAGAGCTGGCCACACGAGCTAGCTTATACGTTAGAATGTATGGCAGTCTCGTGGGCGCTATTGGCCAGCACCGGCCACCGGCGATGCTCTGAAAACAATTAAAATGTGGAAAAATGTCTGTTCAAATGGGTACGATTCGAGTTCCATAATACTTTTGTAAAAAATCCCTCAAAATAAAAGGTCTTCATTCAAATCCATTATATCAATAACACCATCAATATTGTCTCATGTAATATGATGACCGAAAATATTATTGGACCGGGATCCATGTTGACTTCCTGAATTTGTATCTCCGAAACTGTTACTCCTACCGATTTGTAGTCCGAAACTTTTTGTTGTCCGAAAGTTTTTATTCATATAATTTGTATTACTACAGACCATGCTCATTGCACTCTTGTGCCCGAAAATTTTAATTTATTTACTTAAAACAAATTTATATATAGACATTGTAACGGATTCCGTTACAATGTCTACTCAATTGATTATTGACAATAATATTATAAAAAAATTACCTTTTCCTAACCCTTTAAGATAAATAATATAAATTATGACTGAATGATAGAGTAAAAGACGATTATGTTGAGAAAAAATAGGAAAACAAGTAAAAGGACAATAGATGTTTATTGCTACCGGTTATTATGAAGTTGAATTATTCGGAATAATAACATTAGGAACAGAGTATAGTTAGGAATTGTGATTGTTAGTTGTGAATATGAATGGAATGTAATTTAACGCATGAACTCAAAATTGTAACCATATTCATACAAAATAAATTATTCTTATTCTTATTTATATTCCTATTCTTATGCTTAGGATGCAATATTTTAGGAAGAACATTTTCGGAGTTCCAATTTTCAGATTTAAAATGCTGCTGCTGCTCACATCTGCTGACAGAGGAATTCAAGATGATAATACGAGTATTTCAATTTTGACTAAATTTTGTTTCACTATTCCTTCATATTATACATACTCAATATCAAATTGCATCGACTTAAAAAAGTATCGATACTTCCAATTATGTAATTCATCTTACTCACCTCACTGTCATGCGATGACGTAGATTTTTTCACCTGTGTGCTATTAAGCGTCGCATCACGCCATTATAGAAACTCACGCATCACCGGCGTTATGAAAATTATGAGGGAACTGATTCAGCATAAAAAGACTTATATCTAGGTCAATGCGATACAAATTAAAACAGCCACAACCTTTCCTCACACATTTAAAACCTGAATTTCTCCTTAATATGGACAAGCCTTTTGCCATGTGATGCTCCAAGCACAATACGTTAAATGAAAGAAAGAAAGAAAAATATATTTATTTCCATAAAATTGTGAAACTAAGGTTGAAACAAAAGAACTTAACCTTAGTGATCATTAAGAAAAAAAAGCCCCACAACTGCATCGATTGTGAGACCCAATTCAGCATTACGCGAGAACAAAATGTTCTGACGCTGATTTTCAATAGGCACCCGTTAGGTCTGACAGAGGATGCCAACTGCTATACATACGATAGAAATATATACAAATACATAGAATAGATTTTAATTATAATATAATAATGCAAAAATAAAAATAAATAAACACGAATATGTATGGTCGACAACATAATCATGTCTACCTGTTTAATTCTCCTCTGTCATATTAACTCAACCGACATTCAACACATTATTATATTTATTTCCTTCTCATTAATGGCTCATAACACAAAATTTATAATTTACCATTGTTCTGACACTTCCATGGTTTCGCCTTTCAAAATAACATTAAATTGTTTACTGTCATTAAACTCTCGTACATTATGCACATGCTTTCCGATGCTCGCATATTTACGCGACATATTCAACATGGCGATAAATCTAAAATGTAATATAACAGGCATTAGAAGAAGAAGTTTACATCTGTTTATAATGTTTTCTATATACATATAACTTTGAACTGTGTTAGATTTTCGATCCACCTAAATAGAATGGTTTACTTATTAGTTTTGTCATTTGTTTTTGTTTTTTGACATTGTCAAGGCCTTAATACATATCTTGCTGCTGCAATAAACACTGGTATTGACGAACTGTCGGCTTTGTCACGCATGCGTATTGAATTATTAACAATAATCGTGACGCTACGGCACAGATAATTCATAGACCATAAGGACCGAAGGCGTTTTTGACCTTTAAGCAAAAACTTAATTCTATCTGTCTATCTATCAGCCTATTGTCGTCCACTGCTGGACATAGGCCTCCCCCAATGATTCGCAAAATTTGATTCGAATTGCGAACCTTCGGTCGGTCATTCGGAACATTCGGTCGGTCGGTGACCTTGGTTCTCCTGCGTTCTCCTGAGAAGACTGAAGAGTATAATTTGCCATTGTGCTTAGCTTTTGTGTACTATGAGAAAGCCTTCGATTCTGTTGAAACCTGGGCCGTGCTACAGTCGTTCCAGAGGTGCCAAATAAACTATCGATACATCCAAGCGTTGTAGTCATTGTACGAAAACGCCACTATGTCTGTTCGTCTTCAGGACCAGTACTCAAAACCAATTCCACTCCAGCGAGGTGTGAGACAGGGCGACGTCATATCGCCGAAACTGTTCAGAACTGCGTTGGAGGACGTGTTTAAGCTTCTGGACTGGGAAGGACATGGCATTAACATAACCGGTGAGTACATAACTCACCTTCAATTTGGTGATGATATTGTGGTCATCGCTGAGACCCTGGAAGATCTTGGCACAATGCTCGACGACCTATTTAGAGCTTCTCAACAAGTGGGCCTGAAAATGAACATGGATAAGACAAAGATCATGTAAAATCCCATGTTGGTCCCACTCCTGTGAAGGTTGGAAGCTCTACACTGGAAATTGTTGACGAGTAGGTATACCTGGGACAAGTAGTCCAAGAAGCTACGCAGCGTATTCTCGGCTCATCTACCGCAGTGTCTCAAGACAAAAGTCTTCAATTCGTGCGTGTTGCCAGTGATGACTTTGTAGACAGTCGTTAACGATTTTAAGTGCCAAACTTGGTCTATGAAATAAATTTTTTTTTGATTTTGATTTTTGTTTATTTTACGGTACTGAGACGTGGCCGCTTACAATGGGCCTCATAAGAAGGCTCAAGGTCACTCAAAGGGCAATGGAGAGGGCTATGCTTGGAGTTTCTCTGCGTGATCGATCAAAACGTTATTGATAATTTAAAATTGATTGTGTTATAGACTTCAGAAAAAAATTGCATTATTTTTCAGGTGATGGCTATCAGTAATTAATCATTTGGGGTCTACTAGCCTATTATTGATAAAAAAATTATACTCATAAATAGAGCCAATCATTTTTTACTGATATTCGTAGGGTTACATAAGATTTTTTTCTCTATTTCCCTTAACGAAATATTTGAAAAAACCATCGACCACCATTACGTCAGTTCCATAAGTCGCGTGGTAGCGCCTTCACACGTCAGACCTACATCAGTTGTCCTTGTGATAGCTCGGCATCAAAATATAATATTTTATGAATTAAAATGGAAAATAAACGGGGAGAAGTAAAGAATAACCGTTATGGGACCTTAAAAGGAATAACTAGCCACAATACTCTAGAATTAATACGTGTAATGTTAAAATTTCACTACTCCTTTACTCACCAACTAAAGATTTATGAAAAACAAATAATACAACAAATTACCAAAAATACTTATTATTTATTACATTTACAAATTTTGCATTTACTAAATATTCTAGCTTTACAATATATAACAACAATAAATACAAGGGCAGGTTGGTTCTGGTCCTGTTTGATCAATCTCGGTATGTAAAGGTACTAAACAGGTATAACAAAAATAAAGAGGTAACTCTTAATTCTTATAATTATTTATAATTATTATTAATATCTCCCTTTCCCGTTGGTTAGTACTGCATACCTTGCAGGTCCGGATACTGTATTTTAAATTTTAACTCTGTCTTTTCTCCAATATTCAAATGTCTTGATATACTATTTATTATCGTTCTTCTTTGGTACTGTATGTAGTATGGTTATACCATACACTACCACCAGGTAGTTTTTGCCCTGTTACATGTCAAAAGAAACGCTATATTATCATTGTTATGGACTAAATAAGGGTATAACCCATGCTAACAAAAGATTTGATTAACTAAAATTACTCTCCTTCATACTATTCACTTTTGACAACTAAGCAATAAAGAAAGATTATAAAAACATATGATTTCAGGAGAGTGGAAGATATACACAATTTAATTACTAACTTATGACAAACTTTCATCAAGTACTATTAATTTAGATCATAAACATGATGATTCTACATTTATTGTTTTACACAAATACCAATTACCTTGAAATATATGTAATTAACAGGGATAAAGGATTTTTAGTATGAGTTTATTGAAGTTATGGAGAGGATAAGCTTTGTATCCACCCACCAATGACAAATCTCGACAATTCTTACTGAAAGACTATTATTTATAGAAACACAAGTATTAAAGCTTTACAATCGGTTGAATTAATAAGAAAGTTATCTTTAACTGACCTTTTTCTCGGGCTTTTATTAATATTTCATAGGTTTTTATATAAGTGCTGCCGGTAACCTATAAACCAGCCGGCATGTACAATTTTATACGCTCTTCAGCCAATATACTCGAACTTCGAGCTAATTAAATTTAATAATCCCCTGATTATAGTATTCCTGAAATAAATTCGAGGACTTCTCTTTTCGAGATCTCAGTAAATTCGCAAAATCAGAACCAGCGCGTGAGACTTTTCAGATATCGATCCACAGATTCGAGAGAAATCCGTCTCGACCGTAGCTCCCATAGACGAGGCAAAGACACACTCGTCCATACATCCAAGAATATGAGTAATGTTTGTTTGTTTATATTATTTACTAAAAATACTGAAAGGGCCCCTTTTCATTTGAAATTACGTTGATTCATTGCAAAATAACTTGTATTTGAATATAAACATGCAAGTGCATTTATACTCAACGAGGAATTTATTAATTTACGAGGAATTTGTCAACATTATTATTATTACATTTTTTAAAGAGGATTTTACAAGAAACCGACATCGGAAACATTAAAATTGCCCAAAAAAACTTATTCGAGAAGGACGCCGGTCGTTTGATAAAGAGACTATCTTTGTATATACTGACTAGCCTGTTTTGATACGCTAAACTCTATGGTTTTGTCTATGAACCACGATCAAGGTGAGTCAAACTAGCATTTTAAAAACAAATTAAAAGTTAAAATGACATAAGGAATTGACATATGTCATTATGACGATGTAAACAACATGAAACAAACAAACATTAGTGATTTTACTTAACTCTGATGCCTTTATGTGTAATTAAGACGGTAATAAGTGATAATAAGAAAAAAGAGTGTTACAGTATCCCCCCAACCACGATAGAATTCACGTAGAGAATTCGTCTGTCGTCCTCGACAGTCTTACAACAATTTAACAAATATAATATATCTATTTTGAAACTTTGCTAAAGGAAAATTTACCAAAGTCAAAAGACGCTATCGTCCAGTAATGATTATAACACATTAACATGTAAAAGAGTACACTTGTACATGCTAAGATTTAAAATAAAAAAACAATAAGATAATGTCCTACACAATACCATAGAACTATTATGCATGCATGCACACTAATCTAAACAGATATTCTGAAAAATATCACGTGAAAAGAATAAATACTATTATAATTGGTGTCTTCTCACCAATGAAAACAAAACAAAAAATGCTTACTAAGAAACCATGGTAATTCTTAGTATGTAAAGAAAAAAATAAACTAAAAAATATATGGCTGTATGAGCCAGAACATTTTGTTCTCTCCGCAACGGGAAAACACCCATAACCAAAGAAAATTAAAGGAAAATAATAATAGGACGTTGGGAACCACACCCAAGAGCCTATAATAAAGAACAAAAAAAAATAATTCTAAATGCTAAGGTGTTGATGATGTCTTCGCGAGGTGTTGGGTGCATAAGACATATCAACCCTTCTATTGTGCTGCATGTACCTGCGCCCCCCATCAATTGTCATTAATTTACCTTACATTTCTAGATGTTTTTTTTTTCTCTCTCTCTCTCTCTCTCTTTTTTTTACATATGAATATAGCAAAGGCTTATTTTGAGAGTTGCAAACCGCTCCTGGGAGAGTTTCAACCTCATTGCACTGTAAAAGGAAACGTTATTAAATACACAATATAATGAACAAAGACACGTTTAATTTTGTGTTTTTGATCTTTATGTACTGTCATAACTGACCAACAATACAATTTAAAGGATAAGATGTTATCAAAATGGGACATTAGTATCAGGGGAAAATTAATGAACAACAAATGATGAGAAGGAACATGTACATGCAACAGCAATGGCACCTAAAAGTTTTTTTAATAGTGCCTATCCCACACTCGACTTCTACGAGACGCCAGGAAGAAAGGCGGGGTAGGTATTCGTGAACCGCCACACCCACGGTCAAATTAAATGCTTATGTAAATGCTTACTAAATATGTAGGTAAATTTTTTTTTTTTTTAATAAGAGGTTATTTTATTTTAAATAATGTAAATTAATTTAATCACCAGAGGTGTCTAAGTTTTTAAAATCTTTTATATGCCATTTGCCTATATATTTGCTGTTTTCGTCTTCGAGCTCATAGACTAAACGGGAAATTTTACGTATTATTTTACAACGTTCATATTTGGGAGCAAGCTTTGCTGAAAAATATTTGTGAGCAGCACTCTGCTTATACGTACGTCTCCACACATAATCACCAACGTTAAAAGATATATCCCTACGCTTGTTGTTGTAATATTTTACGTTTCTTTCGTGAGCCTTCCGTAATGATTCTCTAACTTTAACAAAAATGTCAGCTAGATGACCAAGGTTAGAAGCATGAGTATCGCGTGGTACTATAACCAACTCTTGGATGTCTTCGAAATCTCGATAAATATTGCCATCCGTAACCGCTTCCCTACCGTGTACCAACATGAAAGGGGTGTAAGATGTGGATTCGTTCACCGCAGTGTTCATGGCGAATTGGATTTTATGGATATTCACATCCCACGTCCTATGGTCGTCCTCAACGAAAGAGGAAACAGCTGTGATTATTGTTCGATTATATCTTTCCACGGTATTAACTTGTGGACAGTAAACGGGGCCCATGTGTACCTGTGGGATATTGTATTTTTCGTAAAGCGCCTGAACTTCGTGGCTTATAAATTGTGGACCATTATCTGAAATTACTGTTTGTGGAATCCCGTGAACGAGGAACACATGATCCTCCAATCTTTGTGCTATCACTTTGCCCGTCGCACGACGTAATGGAAACAATAAGCAATACTTAGTAAAGCAACACACAACCACTAGTAAATAAGTATTTTGCTGACGAGACATGGGCAGTGGACCAACTAAATCAATGCTGATGCACTGGAATGGTCGACAACAAACTTTGGGTTCCCCCATAAAGCCTGGCGGCGCTAGTGAGCTATGCTTATATGAATTACACGTATTACAATTTTTAATAAAATCCGCAGTATCTTTATACATACCGGGCCAAAAATATCTTAATTTTAATTTTTTATATGTTTTAGCAACACCTAGATGTGCAGCTAGAGGTACAGAATGGTTATTTTTAATAATGTCTTCTCTATGCTCAATAGGAACAACTTCCTTCCACTGGTAGTCACCACAGAGTTTGTTACTGTTTTTAGTAAATCTGAAAAGTCTGCCATTAATAATTTGAAAATTTGGACACGCTCGTGGGCGTTCGGTACAACGTTTTAGTATGTTATTATACCACGCATCGCCAGATGCATCAGTGTTTACGGCTGCCACTGGTACAGAACGGGACAGTGCATCCGGAACGACATTCTGCGATCCGCTACGGTGCTCGACTACAAAATTATACGCAGACAACCTACAACCCCAACGTGCCAGTCTACCTGTTGGGTTTTTTAGATTTAAGAACCACTTTAAACTCGCGTGATCAGTTATAACACGAAACGGTCGACCACCCTCGAGGTAGGGACGAAAATGTTCAACAACGTGTACCACAGCTAAGGCCTCGCGTTCTGTGGCGGAATAGTTGCGCTCTGCTGGTGTTAGTGAACGGCTACAGTAAGCGACGGGATGTTCTTCTCCGTCTAACACTTGTGTTAGTGTACCACCAATGCCAAAATCCGAGGCATCACAGTGAACGGCAAAGTCCTTAGAAAAATCTGGACATACAAGAACAGGAGACGTAGATAGCGCAATTTTAAGGTCATTGAACGCTTGATCTGCTTCTATTGTCCATTTAAAAGGGGGCGCGCCTTTACGAGTAGATGTAAGAGCATTCAGGGAACTTGCCCTGTGACTAAAATTTTTTATAAACCGCCTATAATACGATGCAGTACCTAAGAAACGTTTGACATCTTTTCTACATGCGGGAGTAGGAAAGTCTACTATGGCCCTTACTTTGTCTGGGTCCGTGCGTAGCCCGTATTCATCAATTACATGACCTAAGAATTTTAGTTGTCTCCTAAAGAACTGACATTTACTCATATTTATTGTCAAATTAGCGAACCTAAGCCTTTCTTTAACCTTTAGTAAGAGCTGTAAATGGTCATGGAAAGCATCAGGACCTGGTGGTGTAATCAAGATAAGGTCATCGATGTAAACAAATACCCTACTGTCAAATTCAGGTCCAAACAGTCTATCCATCAATCTCTGTTGGGTAGCTGGAGCCGCAGTAAGGCCAAAGCACATTACTTTGAAATGAAATAACCCTCTACATGGTATGGTGAACGCAGTTTTCTCTCTAGACTCTAAAGAGTCTAGTGGGACCTGGTAGTATGAAGACTTGAGATCAATGGAGGACAAATACTTAGCATTGTTTAGCTGATCTAGGATCTGACTAATATACGGCATAGGGTAGGCGTCGTGCTTTGATACCGAGTTGAGTTTACGGCTGTCTAGGCAGAAACGTGAAGTACCATCAGATTTGACAGCTAAGGTGACGGGGTTATTCCATGGGCTATTACTTGGTTCTACAACGTCATCCTTGAGCATCTGATCTAAGTGTTTATTTAACTCTGCTAGCTTCGCGGGAGAGACGACATAGTATCGCTGTTTAATCGGTGGGTGGTCACCGGTATCAATTGTATGACTAACTAAATGAGTCCTACCTAATCCTACTCTCTCTGCCGATATTTCCTCGAACTGGCGGATTACATCATCTGCCTTAACTCGCTCATTGTGAGATAAACTTTCAAAATCATGTATAACACGGTTTGCCGTGATAATAGAATTTACTTGATTATTCATATAAAAATGTTCATTGCCCTGTACTAATGATAAAACTTCAGGTGCAATGTTAAACTCCTTCCAAAAATTCAAACCAAATAGTAACTCTGTGGCAACCCCAGGGACGACAAAAAATTTTATTACACGAATTTTATTCTTTAATGATACTGGTAAGAATAGGTAACCGATGACTCTCGAAGTGGAATCATTTGCTGTTCTTATAAATTCTAATTCCCTAGATTTATGTATTGTAGCAAAATCTTTAAAATATTTATATGCTTGCCCGCCCACAATGGAAATCTGGGAACCTGAATCTAGCAACCCTCTAAATTCAACATCAAAAATTGTCACTTTTAAATAAGCGCGGGTATCATTGTTATAAATAGAGTGAACCGGCGTTATATGTGAAACGCATAAAGTTTTGTTATGTAAAGAGAAGTTAATGTTTTCGGGTCTTGATTCATTATTATCAAGCCCATTATTATTAATATGTTTATATTTATTGTTAAAATATACCCTGCTCTGCCACCGGTTCACTTTCTGGAGTTTTTTGAAACCTCAGTTGAAACATGCTTTGAAGATGAACATTTAGGGCAATTATTAGCATTGAACCCCTTCTCCCCACAGCGATAACAAACTAGAAGCCATGGTGCCTTGCAAACCTTCAGACTGTGACCATTCACTCTACAACGGACACAGAAGAGACCATTTGTAGCTTGAATAGCGCAGACCCTAGGTGGAGATTTATGATTTTTATAACCTAAGTCTGGAGCTAGTGAAGAAGTTGTCACCTTAGGGGGCTCACTAAAATGTACTGTACGCTCCCTTGCATTCTCCAAAAACCTACATTTTCTTTTCAAGTCATTCCAGGATTCCACAGGGCTTAAAGCAAGTTGTGTAGTATAGAATGGTCTGATATTAAACATGACAATATTCAATTTCTCTTCCTCAGAGATCGGTTTTGATAATCGAGAAAAATAATTTTGCATTATGCTTAAATAATTGACTATGCTTTCATCAGTACCCTGAGTGCGACCTCTAATCTCCTGCAACAACCTATGGTCATAATCAGATGGCAAATATTCATCAAGAAGTAATGTTTTAAGTTCTACCCAATTATGAACATCAGACTTGACTCCACGATACCAGCAAAGTGCTTCATCTGTAAAAAGCTCTGCTGCCGAGCAGAACAGCTTTGAATCTGGAAGGCCACGAGATAAACATAGTTCCTCAAGACGTTGTAAGAATGCTTTAATGCAAGATTTGCCATTAAAGCGTAAATTAAGTTTATGTACTGAAGAATCATTATTTGTACTCTGTGTTGCTAAATTGGTACTTACTATGGGTTGTTCAAGTGTTAAGCTACTTTTAAAGTTATGAAATATATTGTCAATTTTACTAAGAATGCTTTCTAGTCGATTTTGAAGAGAAAGTAATAAAGAATTGAGATTATTGTCATCATCCTCAATAGGAGACAAGCGACCCATTCTATGGAATAAATGGTGTGCAAGATTTTGAATTCTATTTAACACCTTAAGTGAGGAAGGTTTACTGGCAGAACTAGTGATAAGTTTGTCAAGTTCATCTAATTTCTTTTGTATTACCTTTAATTCAATATTGCTCTCAAGATCACATGTTAGAATCTCATCTGAAGGCATGTCTTTGTTGAGTGAACGGATCTGTGCTTTTAAAGCCACCACAGTATCCGCGGGTTTTGCACCCCTGATTTTCACCTCATATTCGAGTTCATCCTTGTTAAGCAAGTTAAAAGTAATTGGTCTTTGTTCCATTGTTACAAAAATATAATGTAATGTTATGTTTCTCAAGAGATACTATTATTGCTATGTTTATATTTTATAATAACAACAAAAAAATATATATCAATTTATAGAAAGAAATCTTGATATTCTATCCACGTATATTGTTGAACCAATTCTGCCACAAATACTCACTTAATAAATATGTTATAATTACTTAATAAATGACAATGTTTACTTCACTTGTTTCTCTCAAATTTCTCTTATACAGTACTATAACCCTTCAATAAAATTATATGAAAAAATACCTACCGAGATGGATCAACATTATCTGAGCATTAGACCAGAATAATGGGCCACCAAAAAGTCACAGAACCTCCTGTATATTCGGGCGCCAAATGTAATGTTAAAATTTCACTACTCCTTTACTCACCAACTAAAGATTTATGAAAAACAAATAATACAACAAATTACCAAAAATACTTATTATTTATTACATTTACAAATTTTGCATTTACTAAATATTCTAGCTTTACAATATATAACAACAATAAATACAAGGGCAGGTTGGTTCTGGTCCTGTTTGATCAATCTCGGTATGTAAAGGTACTAAACAGGTATAACAAAAATAAAGAGGTAACTCTTAATTCTTATAATTATTTATAATTATTATTAATATCTCCCTTTCCCGTTGGTTAGTACTGCATACCTTGCAGGTCCGGATACTGTATTTTAAATTTTAACTCTGTCTTTTCTCCAATATTCAAATGTCTTGATATACTATTTATTATCGTTCTTCTTTGGTACTGTATGTAGTATGGTTATACCATACACTACCACCAGGTAGTTTTTGCCCTGTTACATGTCAAAAGAAACGCTATATTATCATTGTTATGGACTAAATAAGGGTATAACCCATGCTAACAAAAGATTTGATTAACTAAAATTACTCTCCTTCATACTATTCACTTTTGACAACTAAGCAATAAAGAAAGATTATAAAAACATATGATTTCAGGAGAGTGGAAGATATACACAATTTAATTACTAACTTATGACAAACTTTCATCAAGTACTATTAATTTAGATCATAAACATGATGATTCTACATTTATTGTTTTACACAAATACCAATTACCTTGAAATATATGTAATTAACAGGGATAAAGGATTTTTAGTATGAGTTTATTGAAGTTATGGAGAGGATAAGCTTTGTATCCACCCACCAATGACAAATCTCGACAATTCTTACTGAAAGACTATTATTTATAGAAACACAAGTATTAAAGCTTTACAATCGGTTGAATTAATAAGAAAGTTATCTTTAACTGACCTTTTTCTCGGGCTTTTATTAATATTTCATAGGTTTTTATATAAGTGCTGCCGGTAACCTATAAACCAGCCGGCATGTACAATTTTATACGCTCTTCAGCCAATATACTCGAACTTCGAGCTAATTAAATTTAATAATCCCCTGATTATAGTATTCCTGAAATAAATTCGAGGACTTCTCTTTTCGAGATCTCAGTAAATTCGCAAAATCAGAACCAGCGCGTGAGACTTTTCAGATATCGATCCACAGATTCGAGAGAAATCCGTCTCGACCGTAGCTCCCATAGACGAGGCAAAGACACACTCGTCCATACATCCAAGAATATGAGTAATGTTTGTTTGTTTATATTATTTACTAAAAATACTGAAAGGGCCCCTTTTCATTTGAAATTACGTTGATTCATTGCAAAATAACTTGTATTTGAATATAAACATGCAAGTGCATTTATACTCAACGAGGAATTTATTAATTTACGAGGAATTTGTCAACATTATTATTATTACATTTTTTAAAGAGGATTTTACAAGAAACCGACATCGGAAACATTAAAATTGCCCAAAAAAACTTATTCGAGAAGGACGCCGGTCGTTTGATAAAGAGACTATCTTTGTATATACTGACTAGCCTGTTTTGATACGCTAAACTCTATGGTTTTGTCTATGAACCACGATCAAGGTGAGTCAAACTAGCATTTTAAAAACAAATTAAAAGTTAAAATGACATAAGGAATTGACATATGTCATTATGACGATGTAAACAACATGAAACAAACAAACATTAGTGATTTTACTTAACTCTGATGCCTTTATGTGTAATTAAGACGGTAATAAGTGATAATAAGAAAAAAGAGTGTTACATACGAAAATGTAAGTTAATGTTCACTTTTATTGGAACCACAGTATAGTGAAATTACAAGTAGGTATGTATATGCAAATGATTCGTCCTATCAGATCTTGTTAATGGATTTCTCGCTAATATAGTACATACGGGCGACATGTTCTAACATTCACGATTTATAATAAGTCTATGGATTTTTCACGACACGAATTAAATCTACTACTACAATTTATAGTTAACATATATTTAACATCCTGGGGGCTTACTTTAGGTATATGACGGAATATTTTATTTTTTAATTATTAACACAAAATGTTTTCAATTTTTTCAAAAAAATTTTGCAACTATCTTAGGCCCACTTGCAGCAAATTTTAATAAACCCAGCTAAAAATCCGATTTTGTAATTTTTTTACATAAAAAAAAGTTTTAACAACGGGACTACACACGACGCACATTATGTAGTATATAGATACTACTTACTGCTCGACGTTACGGCTGGGTTACACCAACCGTGGTCACGAGCTGACACATAACCGTTGTTAAAACTTTCTTATACAAGGCGACGGGAAAGTTTAAAATCTTATAATTTTTGACATTTCAGCCATAATAGACATGTCAAAAAATTACTAAATCTAGTTTTAAATCTCGATTAAAATTTCCTGCAAGTGGGCCTAACTGTTTAGACAACAATAATAACGTATGATTTAATATATTCTATTGGATTACTTTGTGACGTGGTGAACCGATGATGAAAGAAAAGGCGCAGGTTGTCACTTTTGGTATATATTTATATATAAAAAGGCACTCTGCAACAATTTATAAAAGGTAAATAACAAAAACACTGCATATAAGACTTAAAGACATTACCAAAAGTAGGGCTACTTACAATAGTGCCTATGAAAACAAAGTTATTTAGATACTGATGCTCTTTTACAGCCTACTACGATAGTTGCAAGTTATAAAATGTAGTAGGTATATTGATTATAATGATATTTTGGAGTTGGACTGTTGGAGACCAAAAAACAATGAAGAGACAGGACAGACAGACAGATGGGACGTTTTTTTTAAAAAACAAAAAGGTAAATGGCCAGATGAGAGCGCAATAACAGCGGAGTCGTTAATATTGCTATAGCGCCTCATTACTTACAATCAACTCAACTTTACAATCATTTCAAAATATACAATATTAGTTATTAGATATTTTGTTTCGGTTTTCTTGAGGTACAATTGATTAATGAGATAATTTGTAAATTGTCTCTAGTCTAGATGTTCAAAGTTGTGATCTGGTACTCATAGTAGGTACTTATTGAAAAAAGCCTACAATATGACCACCAAGTCCTGCAAAAGGGCTTTAATCAGAGTAGATGCCTAGCGCGTTGCACAAGTTGGCCAAGAATTGCTGTCACACTCTACCTGCCGCCTGGCCATAGCCGTGCAAAGTAACTTCTGCCAACCTTCGCCGCCACCACTTAGATGTCCTGACAAATCACTAGCTCACAAGCTGCAAAAGAAAGCCGAACTCCTTTGCTGACCACTCCCGAATCGATGACCGTAGTGCACAGTCACTTACTCCCACCCCTTGTGGCTCCACAATGCTCAATATTCGTATCGGGTATTGTGATATATTGACGAGCGGAACTGCCTTATCGATGCCCGTAAAACGAGTGGACCGGATGACATCCCGGGGACAGTATTACAGAAATGAAAATGCGCTGCGGAGTTGTCCCCCGTCCTGACATACTTATGGGGCAAATATGACCCGACCCACTATCGTCCGATAGCTATCACCTCATTTTTGTTCAAGGTCATGAAACCGGTATAAGCTAGCAGCTGATCCGATACCTGGAACTCAATAAGTTTTAGCGAACAAGCTGACAGCAGACGAAGACCGGTGCAAGTGAACAATAGATTTTTATATTGCGTCTGGCGTATGAACTTTGATAGATTAATGCACAACGGTCAGTACGGTTAGTACTTGTGATATTTTTACGCATATCTGGGGTGAAGCAGGCAGGTATGGTGAGTTCTTGGCAATCACTTTCAACATCGCTGAAGCCTTAATATGAATTTGGCTTAAGGCTTTTCTCTCTAAGCTACCAATACATGGACTACCCGCTCAGCTCTATAACTAGATTGATGACTTCCTTTACGAGCTTTTAAATACCCATTTACTATATTATGATTATTTAAAAGATATTTTATTCGTTACATAGCACCCATAATAATCAACGTAGGCTGCTTAATTTGAGTAAGTTGGTAGGTGCGAGTCTTAAAATTTATTTATAAAACGACTTACCTGAGCAGACAAAATGTTTATTAAAACAAAATTATATTTTATTCAATATTTATCTATCGGAATACTTTCTTCGTTCGTTTTAACATGTTTTGTTCGAAATATTTTTTTTTAAATTTTACTTCAATTTCGAAGACCATTAGAGAAATAAATATAGGTCAACTTAGGGTTAACTTAATATGGATCAATGGCGAGAACATAGTATGATATCGTGGTATAACAGTTTGTCCAATAGTCGAATTTTCAAATGTAACTAAGTTATATAATCATAGACAATTTAACCACAACACGATGCTGGGATTAGCAAAATGGCGGTTAGCGGCACAGCTGATGTATATTGCTTGGAATTTTCATCACAAATTCAACAATTTGTCAAAGTGACGTCATTCATTTTGGCGTTTCCGATAACGCTATTGGGCTTATACATAGTAACTATTAAGGTAATAATTACTACGGATCAAAAAACTCACCCTTAGTGACTAATATTTTTATACTAGTGAGTAGTAGTGAGTAGTAGTGAGTCAATTGGAATTAGTTAATATAAAATAATGATTACTGCCGAATATACTACAAGATGTGACATGCGGAAAGGAAGTAGGCTTTACCGCACTAAATACTTTCAAATCTACACTCTTAAATATAATAATATCACATATGGATTCCTAAGTTCTGTAAATTATAAGAAATAGTATTGAGATGCTTATGCTATGAAAATTATTTAAATTTTCATTGACATTAATTGTTCGTGAAAAATATAGTTCTACGATTTTTCTCTACTCTAACACGTTCGTATCTCACATTGTAACAAACATTCATACACCCTGCCATTTAGAAAAAGTATCTGGAAAAAGGACCAATGTATTGTCTTGAAATTACAAGTAAACAATTTCTTCCGATACATGGAGAAACTCGAGATTACAAACATTTTGGTCACCCATCCTATGGCTGACCATTGCGAACGTAGCACTGTTTTCAATATCGAAAGTCGAAGCGTACGAATCACTGCGCAAACGAGCTTCCTACTCAGTATGAAAAAATATATTTAAATAAATATAAATAAAGAAATAAATTTTGTGAGATTTATTGAGTGCAAGAGTAGGCAGCTGGCTTCAAAAAATGTCATGACCCACTATTTGACGTTAAGACACTATTGAGCCGCTATTATGCTTTCATGAATAACGTTTTTGCCTAAATTGGGTTTACCAGAGGTTTGTTAAACGACAAATAGTTGTCAATCTTATTGCACTGTCATTTATGGTTTATAGTGTTTATGTATAGAAATTTTTTATCAGAGTGCTATAGCAAGCTTATAAAGCCTCCATAACTCTTTATAAATACGGCTGTACATTTAGCGTTAATCCATTCCCGAATGTATAATTAAAACGTATCATTAATCAAAACAACGCTCTTAATGTAGCATAATTAATATAAAGCTAAGCACAATTAGTTTGGTTAATATACAATTACAATGGATTAATGTGTTGTTATTCAAGGTATTATCATTGTTCGATGTATTAGATACTAGCTTTTGCCCGCGACTTCGTCCGCGTAGAATTTTCAAATAATATTGCCACGTGTAATATTGTTTGCCACCCTAGTTGTATAAAAAAAAAAAAATTCACTTTGAGATAGTGGTATGTAGCCTATAGTCTTCCTTAATAATTAGGCTATTCAACACTGAAAGATTTTTCAAATTGGAACAGTAGCCTCAATTGGTGGAATTGAAAATTTACTCCTACTCTATTATTAGAAGCAAAGTTCACAGTGGCGTAAATTTGTCCCTGAACCAATTTAACCGAAATTTGGTACCATCTGTGTACCAAGTTTCGGTTAAATTGTTTCAGTATTTTTGACGTGAAAGCGAGACAGAAAGACAGACAGAGTTACTTTCGCATTTACAATAACAGTATGGATTGTTTGAAAGATTATACACCTGCTTATAGAGTTCTCAAGACTAGGTATAGTGAGTCAATTGTAAGTTGGCAGTGGCGAAAAGAGAACTTTTTACTGCTCTCCGATTGGTTGACTTGGAAGCATTGAGCTGAGTCTGTGTATAATGTATTATAAGTGGCGCCACCACTGAACTGCAACGCATGAACGTATTAAAATACTTATCTGTCACGTTAGGTCTCTTTGACCTCTTATAATCTATACCTACACTTAATATTTTTCAATATAACTGATCGTCTTTAGCTGTACTGTATGTCATATTGCCTCAATATAATGTAAATTTGAGAGTGTTTGCCTCGCGTCAATTTGTATTTAACTAATAAACAGCAATATCTGAGGAACGGAACTATTACAACATCTATATACTATACATATAATAAAACTGTAGAGGTCGAACGTCTGTACATAGAAAAAAAATCTTAAAACCAAGTCAGGAGGATGTAAAAATGTAACAAAAACAAAACGGACCAAAAAAAAATATATTTTTTAAATTTTTAGTTCCTCTGTCTGTTTGTACGGGCTAATTTTCGTAATGACTGGACCGATTTCAATGAAATTTTTTAAGGTATACTTTATACCCCTGGTCAACATCTTAGATTTTTATTCCGGAAAATAAAGGGTTCCCGTGGTTTGGTTTGAAAAACCATAGTAATTGCGAACGAAGTCGCGAGCAATAGCTAGTAAACTATATAACAATTACCATAAAGTATATAAATCCAGGCAAAGCGGCCGTCAACTTCCCGGACCGATTTTCTCCTTTCTTTTCTTCACTTTAATGCCTAACATGTTGAAGTTGAAATTCTGTTAAGGAGATCACTTTTGACTAGCAATAAAACTCTTTGATGTGTTGTAAAAATTACTGACAATGTTAATGTGTGGATGCCAAATAATTGTTAAATCACCTCTGCCTGCCTATCGTATGTATATTGTGTTGCTGACTGTACAAACACTGAAATCTACGTATCAGCATTGTTCTAAGTTTTTGATGAGCTATCAATCTTAGCGTTTCATATTAGGTCCTTACCTATGAAATTGGTGTTTTGTATGTATTTTGGGGAGTTCTGCATTTTCCATACTAAAATTTTTTCAGTTTTCTTCACAACGACAAATCCGAAGATAATAATATTTTGCATCTATCATTAGACAAGCTTTAGTAATATGTGTAATATCACACTTCATAAAAATTATTTATCGTTTTTAAGTGAATGCAAATAAAATGATGTATTCGGGAGGCACTTAAAAAGAGTTGTCTTCGTTTCTAATTTTAACACAATTAAACTTACAACAAATTATCAAAACAAATTAAAAGAGCTCAAAAATATAGTCTTTTTTTAGACGAGGTAATTATTTTTTAGGAATACTCTGAATCTTAACAGTTACAGACAAAATACTAAGAAAGAAAAAAAGCACCAATTTCATAGACGAGGTATAATTTCTCTTCTTACGATAATTTTCTTCCATTCGGTTGTTATTATTTTACTTCAATATTTAATCAATTTTAAATAGACCTGCCTATAAATGTGGGTTCCTCAACTGGCAAGAATACTCTTCTACAAGAATATAACATAAGTACGATAAGTACCGAAACACCACCACAATGGCCTGGATGCGCACTCGGATTGGTGGTAGCCGACACCGACGAACTAACGAGCTTCACGAAGCACGAGCGAACTCAATATCTTTGGGTGTTATTTAAACGGTCAGCAAAATATTCGAATTTTGGTCAGCAAAAAATTACTATTGTTCAGCAAAATAAGTGCAGCAAATATTTATAAATTGGATAGCAAAATAACTAATTGGGCAGCAACTCGAATATTTTATCTGCTGCCAAATTTTTTAATATAATATATGTTTTGATGACAAAGAATTTTGTTCATAAGGCATAAAAAAATTTTTATTAACCTAATATCTATCAAAAAACATGTCTTAGGAATCGATCCTTGATCTTTGATTGATCCTTTTCCTAGATTTTATACATTTCCGGCATCTATGAGCTACTATTGCTGCCCAAATAATCATTTTGCAGCTCAACTAATTATTTTCCGCCGACATAATTATCATGCTGCTTATTATTTATCGTGCTGACCAAATAATTATTTTGCTGATAAAAAAATTGTTTGCTGCCGAAATTATTTTTCGGCTGACTTTTTTTGGTTGCTGACCAAATAATTAAATGGCTGCGCAATTAATTACTTCCCAATATCTTTCATTTGGTTACCCATCCAAGGTAGAACCATGGCGAATGTGTCCCTGGTTTTAACATGAGTACCAAAGCTCACGTAGAACTACCGGATACCCTAACCTTATCAAAAACATTTCGACGACATTATTTCTACTACGATAAGACATTATTGGGTCATCTTATCTACAAAATATTATTCTTCAGGCTGCTTATATTATTCAACATATTTATTATCTTATTAACATAATAGTATTTACAGTTAAAAACTGTCAGGAACTACTTATGATAAAACGATCATTCTACTGGAAAAAATAAGGGTTGACATAAATTGTGGCGGAAAATTGTAGCTGGATATTAAATTAGATCTTTATCTAGTATAGGTATATTTCTCGATTCTGCAATCGGTAGAAAAAACTATGATGTGAATTTCTTTATGCCTCCTGTTCAAGCTTCCTGATTTTTTTTCTTGTAAATATAGACATATTGTCTATATTCCTATTTTTTTAAAGATAAAAAGGATTCAAAGCACATATTCTAAGCCGTGGTTTTTGAAACATTTTTACGGTTAATTGGAAATTTAATGGTAAATCTTATTCTATTTAAAACATTCATAAAAAATCTATAAATTTAAAACGGTGATATTTTAAGTTTTATATAAACATTTTTTAAATTCTTCATTATTATAATTCAAGAACAAGACTCCCATGGTCTCATCCTTTTTAAAAATTACTGGGTGAGCGAAAATAGGTATATAAGGAAAATAATTTAAGAAATCATTAGTTAAAATTGTGTTTGTACCCAATAAAATGTACGAATTTAATAATATAATATTATTCTAGATTCTAATGTTTCACGACAAAGTTTGTATCGTGAAACTTTGGAACTTTCACAATTTCCCTGACCATATACATAACAAGTAACTGGCAGGAAGAAATGAAAATACTAAGTTAATTAAAAAGTCTAGAATTACTCACATTACATCTTGCCGCACCTCCTCAGGAACATGAATTGGTTCTAAAAACTACTTTTTCTCCATAAAGTCACTCACTGCACACTACTGTTTCTTTACATCCAACAGAAAAGGGGAGAAACTCTTTGTTGCACTTATAAAAAAAGTAAAAATAGCTATGAAAGACAGCTGTTGTTTCGAAACGTTCGAAATTCGAAAACCAAAAATGGTAGGATGACGTGCGAAAGTTACGCAGTAAAGAGACGCGAGCGCTCGCGTCGGGAACTCTAGATCGACTGCTGTCCCAAGCGCTCCATACGGGAGGCTGTTTAGAAAATTATTCCGTTGGGGATCAAGAAATCATGGTGTTCGTGACAAATATTGGAGGAGCCGGCCCACTAATGAAATATTGTTTACAGCTAAGAAAACAATAAAATAATACAGGCGTGTAATGAAGCGGGCGTTCGCGTGAACCGAACCCCGTTTCAAGAACACCTTTCAATTGTCTTAGCAAGAAATCGTAATGTTTATGTTTAATACGAAACCTTTTGTTCTGCTGACTCCAGAAGTTTTTGGTTTAGAATTTTAATTACACTTCTCTTTTATTTCTCGGTTCTTCTTTGTACCAGGATTTTTTCACAACCACGAAAATCTCTCATTATTCTGTACAAGATAAGAACCGCTTTACAGCGGTTCTTATTCTTGTGTTCTGGCTTGTAGACAGATAGTAATATTACTGAGTAGTTCGTAAACAACTTATGACATGTTTGCTCTAAGCAATGCGAACAGATGCATCTCTTACAAATAAACTCGCTATGACATGGGTAGACTTGTCGACTAGTGAGGTAAGATGAAATACATATAAACATCTTATTTATAATCGCGCATATCACGATTTTTTATGACTATTATATTACTTCCAGTTTGTGTCTCTTTAACCTGTCAATTATCTGAAAAACAGACACAATAGAAACATCTATCGTTTGCGAAAACCGGTGTTCGCGCTGACCTTCAAAGGGTGTAACATAATTATATTTTTTTTTTATGTTAATGTTAATTGTTTATGTTAATGGTGATAATATTAGGTTACGATGGGGCTGGCATGTTCTTGTTCATTAAAAACCATAATGATTAGGTATCATATTACAAAACCAACAACACAGAATATGGTATACCTACCTACCTTGATATTTGAATTCTTACTGCAATCAACGACTACGACTAACGACGACGTCCGATTTAACGACCTCCGTGGTCGACCTCCGATGGTCTGTCGTTGCCGTCTCGAGAGATTCTGGATTAGATTCCCAATAGGAGCAAATGTTTAGAGGATATGCGATAGAGGATTTTTGTCTCCAGTCAGTCAGTGTCAGTTCATACCCTCGTCTTCGAGGTGACTGGAATCAGCCGAGACACAATTGATTCCCGATTATGTCTACAACCATCGCAGATGATGAGTTATATGTATATTTTTAAGTTTATTGTTTTAAAATAAGCCAAACATTTAGCTATAAAAAGTAAATTCTTATTTGGTTCTAAAGAAAAGTCAAAATAAGTATATCAAATATATTTTTTTAATATATTACAATAACATTACTTAAAGTGAGACATCTGTCTTATTTACCTGCTGCTACGGTAATCTATACTTATTTATATAAAGTAACTCTGTCTGTCTGTCTCGCTTTCGGGTCAAAACAACTGAACCAATTTAACCGAAATTTGGGACACAGATAGTCCAGAGCCTAAGAAAGGACATAAGCTACATTTCATCCCGATATTCCCATGGGAACGGGCGCCATATGGGTGAATGTTAAAATTTTTATAACGCCCTTCAGAAAAATGAAGAACAAATTTACGCCACTATGAACTTTGCTTCTAATAATAGATTAGGAGTACATTTCTAATTCCACCAATTAAGACTACTGTTCCAATTTGAATAAATCTATCAGTGTTGAATAGCCTATTTATTGAGGAAGGCTATATGCTACACACCATCACACTATCTCAGAGTACCTATTCTACGCGGACAAGGTCGCGGGCTAAAGCTTGTAATTTATATAATATCTAAAACATTTTGAAGCAATAAATCATCTCTTATTAGAAATGTGTTCATTGGACAAGACAAACTGACACTATTTATTTTATTCCAAATGGCTTTCTCACATTTTTTTCCATTCATTACATTTAAGAGCTCGATACTTAATGAAACACGTTACAATTAAATTCTTATTGCTGGCTTTGTTTGAGTTTTACTAAAAGGATTAAATCGCTCCGGCATTTGTTTGCTACTTTGAACGTGTGGAATTTAGATTAAAGTTATAAAATGGAGCCTATATTTTATGTCTGACCCTTCCTTAGAAACAATCAATCAGCAGTTTTTACGTAATACGCTTACAAAAGGTCTAAACACAATTGCTGTGATAGAGATTGTTTGTTTTTAATTCACACAGACACCATCCTCAGCCTATATATGTCCCCCTGCTGGGACAGGCCTTCTTCATGGAGAAACACATGAGGAGTATGGGCCGTAACACCACCACGCTGGCCCAATGCGGGTTGGTGGGTAGAAACGGTCAAAAATGCGACGGTGCCAACGGCTTAACGTGCCTTCTGAAGCACGGTGGAGCTCGAGATCACAAAATCTTGGTCACCCATCCACGGCCTGACCATGGTGAAGGTAGCTTTGTTTTCGATTGAATCCAAAGTGCACTGACCACTACGCTACGCCCCCGAGCTCCACACAGACACCAGTCTATTACATATTCAATAAGTGTGTACTCTTATAATAAAAAGATATCACGCCTCTATCCCCGAGGGGGTATGCGGAGGTTGTGATAACCAAGTTTAATTATTATTGGAATGAAATAGAATTCCAGTAATCTTACTTAAATTTCAATTAAATTACTACTGGCAATTTCGTAAATTAATTTAAGATAAATAAAAAGATAATTTTATTTTTAAGGATTCAAGGTTTAATATTTTCATTTACGAATTAAAAACGGCTTTATCATAGACAGCTTATTGTGTAATCTTTTTTTTCCTTCTAAAAACAAAACGATGAATTCTTTACAAAACCACATGAATAAAAGTACAACATTCGTACCGTGTCATTCAGTAATTATTATCCCCATACATAACAATTTAGAAGAATCAGAGATGTTTATGAATAGTTGAGTGTTTCTCTTCAAAATATTATAAACAGCATAAAAAGGAGCTGTTAATTGACGTACAGATTCAAATACGAGGCATGACAGCTCAAGATGTATGTTATAGAGGAGCATTTAACTAGGAAGATATTTATACTAACATGAATTTCTACATCTGTGTGGGAAGAGGAAAATACAAGGAAAAAAGACGGTAAATTGTAATCGAATTTACCTTTCTCATTAATGGACAAAATTTAAGTACTTTGAAATTTTCCCACTTTCCTTATTTAACCTTATTTCAAATGAAAATAATGTTTTCAAATATAAATTAAAAACATATTTTTCATATAACGCAAAATAATATTATATGATGATAATAAATAGAAAAGCTAGGTATAAAAAGCGCATTAGATACTGGAAGTCCTCCTCGTGGAGAAATTTCAGTCCGGAAATTGCAACCAACCAACAGGCGAACATGGTAAAGAAAATCCACACGAAGCAGGAATGATTGCTCCCTGTCACTGGACGCTGAGGAGTCCCACGATATCTCCTTCAAACCCATTTTCCAAACTGCATAACCATGTGAACCACGAAGGGGAGAACGACCAGGTTATACACCCAACAGAAAGTTGTTGGAGCCTAGCAGAAGAAGTAGTAACACCTAGTAAAACGTACTGGGTGGTCAACAGCTTCTCACCTTTCAAGACAGTAAAAGGATCTTTACGGTGCTGCTATAGTAGAGGTAACAAGCTAGTCATCATACTCATTTCGCTGTTTCGAGCCTGCCTGGCCCACCAATACACACCACTGTTATGGAGGGAGGTGAGGGTAATCTTTATACGAAAGCCGCCTTAAAAATTAGCCGCCTCTCGCCCTCAAAATTTAACCGCCTCTCTGTTCTAGTGGTTCACATCACCGGGTGTTGATTGGGAAGTCCGGGTTCGATTCCTCATGGGGGCAGAAATTTTTCTGCTCGGTTTGGTTGGTTGGGCTTCTGAGCCCGCCTGGCTAGCTACCACTGTCTTACTTAAATCTGTCACCATAATAACAATGTTATAAGCATTGTTGTGTTCCGGCAATCAGACGTAAGATAGCCAGTTCCTAAGTTGTTGAGGATTATAGGTGAAGCTCGCTTCCACCTTCTGCCTTATCGTCACTTACCATCAGGTGAGATGAAGGCCAAGAGCTTACCTGTCATATGTAAAAAAAAAAGAAAGGAAGGTAACACAGACTACACAAACATCAGTCTCATCATCAGTCTCTCATCTTGCTTATTGAAAACACTAGAAAGGCTGTGCGACAACCTCCAATCCTAATCCTCAAAAACCAGCATACCTACAGCACAGGCAAGTGAACACAATCGGCACTACATCAAGTAGTAGGTAAGATCGAATATGCCATTCACAACAAACTAATTTGTCTGGGGTGTTTCATCGACATCTAAGAAGCCTTTGCCAAATCTAACTTCTCCAGTTTGAAGCAGCACTTAGGGAAAATGAAACCCCTAACACCCTCATAGCCTGGATCGTAAACATGCTCTGCAACAGGTTTGTAAAGACAGATGGAGACTGCAGCCGAGGGACAAGGGTTAGAGGGGGTTCCCACAAAGAGGGTTAAGGAGGCGTGGTTCTGATTTTGATATTGATAACCATTTTGAACATGGTAAGATGATTATATGAGTGACTCGAACTTCGTGCTCTACAGTTCCTAGGTGCTGAGGAAGGCATATAACGGCACTACAACAATTGGTCCCGATTGCACTATTACTCACCTATTCGCATGGGACCACCGTAGTTGTGTTTATTTTAGTTTATTTTCTTTTGTTATGGTTCATATGGACTTATCATCAATGGGACGTATTTAAACTGATAATGAATGTAGAACGTTTATATCACTTTTTTGTAATTAATACATTAGTTTTTTACATATGACAGGTAAGCTCTTGGCCTTCATCTCACCTGATAATAAGTGATGATAAGGCCGAAGGTGGAAGCGAGCTTCACCTGTATTCCTCAGCAACTAGGGAACCAGCTATCTTACCTCTAATTGCCCACAACAATCAAATGCTTGTAACATTGTTATTATGGTGGCAAATTTAGGTAAGACGGTGGTAGCTAACCTTCGTATACCCGCGCCAAATTTTGTGACACCTATACTCGCGTACGGTCTCACAGACCGAACTTTCGGGACCCTATTTTTTGTTTTTTTACTGAATTAACCTATCTTCTTCTTCTTCTTCTTCATCGATACGGGCGGTTTCCGCAACTCGACGTCCAATGTGCGCCTGTTTTGCGTCGGAGGGTGAATGCTGGATTACTCCAGCCATCCAAGCTCCGCCAGGAAGTCACCCAGCGCCTTCACGTCGCCGATGGCCTCCCGGATGGTACCCGGTGTGCCCAGGTACTTAGCCCGGCATTCTGCTACCTCGTCACATTCCACCATGACGTGGGAAGCTGTTTCTTCTGTCGCCATGCACGCCCTGCACAGCGGACTGTCTGTGACACCTATGTTGAAAAGATGTTTGTTAAAAAGGCTGTGTCCTGTTATTGCACCTGTTACAAGGCGCAGTCTACATTTATCCAGCCGCATTAATTTCCTGGATAGGCGTGGCTCAACTCGTGGTAGTGCAAGTCTAGCCTGCCTGCAGTCGTCCAGGTTGTTCCAGTATTCATTGTGTAAGAATAATGTGTGCTGTTGGATTCTACCTTTAAACCAACTCATGGGAATGGGTATGATCGGTTCTGGACCTATGGGTGGCATCGTCGAGCCCCTCCGCGCTAGCTCATCCGCCGCCTCATTACCTCTATCCCCACTGTGGCCCTTGATCCATGCAAGGTTTAAATCGTTATTGTCCCCTACCTTGTTGAGGGTGTCGTGACATTCCTTGATGAGGCTGGAGACTGTCATCTTGCTGCACAGAGTCTGCAAGACCGACCTGCTGTCTGAGAGGATTGTAATGTTGTGTTCTGTGACTCCCCTTGTAAGAATGGCTTTGGCGGCCAGCAGTATGCCGGCACATTCTGCTAGGTATACGGTTGTTGTGTTTCCCAGCGGAGTGGCCAGGTGTATGTTGAGGTCATCAGAGAAGACTCCAGTGCCCGTTCCCGTGCCTGTTTTGGATCCATCTGTGTAGATGATCAATGATCTGTGGTGTATTCCCTCGCCCTCATATTTCGACAAGTGTATCTTGTACTTCTTGTCGAAGATGAAGGCTGGTTCCACCTTGTCGCAGATTGCATCTACCAGTGGAGTGTTAACCCAGGATTGTAGTAGGTTATCAAAGTGCCTTACCTTTTCGAACCTTACCAACTTGAGTTGTTTTAGTCTAAGTGCTGCCTGCGCAGCCTCTTGTTGTATATAGATGTGCAGTGGTGTGATGTTGAGCATCGCTTCCATAGCTGCTGTGGGAGTTGTCCTCATGCAACCTGTAATGGCGCAGCAGACTAGTCTTTGAAAACCTTTCAACTTATTTATGCATGTTGTTAGGTTTGTTCTGGGCCACCAGACTAGTGAGCCGTAGCTTACCATGGGTCTGATGACGGTCATGTAGAGCCATCTGATGATCTTTGGGTTGAGGCCCCAGCGCTTACCTATCATCCTACGGCATTGCCATAAGACGATGCTCGCCGATTTCAGTTTCTGCTCCACATGGCTGTTCCATAGTAGCTTACTGTCTAGTATAACCCCCAGATACTTGACTTCGCTTACCACTCTCAGTGTTGTGCCGAATAGTTTCGGTGGTGCTGGGTCTCCGATGATTCGTTTGTTTGTAAACAGCACCAGTTCCGTCTTAGTGGGGTTGACGGATAAGTCGTGTTTAGCGCACCAGCGCTCCACGTGTTTTAGTGCTGCCTGTAAAGTGTCACATACTAGTTGTGCATAGTTACCCGTCGTTATGATGGTAATGTCGTCTGCATATCCCACTGTAAAGTAGTACCTGCTGTTTAACAGCGTGATGAGGCTGTCGACGACTAGATTCCAGAGGAGAGGGGACAGCACGCCACCTTGAGGGCAGCCTTTTACCACTAGGGCGCCCAGTCCCTCCCCCTCCGGCCTCACCATTCTGTTTTGTAGCATGTTCACTATCCATCCTATGAGCAGGTCCTCCACCCCATGACTCTCCAGGGCCGCTCTGATGCTCGTGAAGCTGGTCCTGTCAAAAGCGCCCTCAATGTCTATGAAGGCTCCAATGCAGGTCTGTTTGTTTTGAAGGGCTGTCTCTATCTTACCTACTACTTGATGTAGAGCCGATTCTGTGCTTCGTCCAGCACTATACGCGTGCTGTTGTGGATGCAGAGGTAACTTGCGGAGCGGGCCGTCTCGGATTTCTCTGTCACAGATCCTTTCTAACGTCTTAAATAGGAACGACGTTAGACTGATCGGTCTGTACGCTTTGGGATTTGAGTAGTCGGTTTTTCCCGGTTTCGGAATGAACACAACCTTCACTTCCCTCCACGCTTTCGGAATGTATCGTAGTGCGAGACTTGCCTGTAAAATCTGTGTCAGTACCTCTATAATGGTGTCGCCACCCCACTGCAGTAGTGCAGGGAAGATGTTGTCCCGACCGCTTGCCTTGAATGGCGCGAAGCCACTGATAGCCCATTGCACCTTTTGCTGCGTGACCATCCTTATGGCTTTCGCCCAGTCTTCCTGGGACGGAGTTACCGTGTGTTCTTGCCATGTTACCTGATTAGTTTTCCTGCTTCCTGGGAAGTGCGTTTCGATAAGGATGTCGAGGGCCTCACCCGTGGTTCTGGACTTCGAGCCATCGGGTCTGCTAAGACTTCCAACGTTGTTGGCACCTTGTTTGGCCATAATTTTCCTTACCCGGTTAGCCTGTGTACTGCTGCTTATGTCACTACTGAAATTCCGCCAGGTGGCAGTTTTCCAGTACCTGATACGCTTTTTGTATTCAGACTTAACCTTTTTGTAGTAGTCCCAGTCGTTCTCACTGTTTGTGTTCATAGCTCTGTTGAACCTCTTCCTGACTTGTCCCCGGAGCCGTTCCAGCTCGGGTCCCCACCAGTGGTTTTTTCCGGAACCGGAAGTCCTTGGGTACATCAGAGGACAGGAACAATTGAAGCTGTTAATTATGGTATCGCTGAAAGCTGTTACCTTTTGTTCTAGTGAGTGAGCGTCGGTGATTCCCTCCGCGTCACTAGCCTTAAGACCTTCCGCCGTCAGTCGTGCGAAACGTTGTCTGTCAGTTTTCCTTGGGTACCTCCTGGGAACAAGTGCCTTAGTGGTTACCTGCATATCAAACCTTATCCAGCGGTGATCCGAGCATGACGCCTCTTGGGAGACATGCCAGTCGGATATCTGACTCACCGCTGCAGGCGTTGCGAGCGTCAGGTCAATGATCGTCCGACATCTTCTTCCAACGAACGTTGGTTCATTGCCTGTGTTGACTATTTCAAGGTTAGTAGTAAATAGAAATTCAACTAATTGATTACCTCGAGTATTGCTTCTTTCCATGCCCCACAGCGGATGGTGGGCATTGGAGTCGGTGCATACAATCAGCTCCAGTCCCTCGTTTTCACAGAAACGGACAAGCTGCGCCAACTCTTCTGGTGGCGCTAACTCGCCCTCCGGCATGTATGCTGATGCTATGATGACCTCTTGGTTGTCGTTTAGGTTGCGTGTCAGCCTTATGGCAGAGAGGTCTCTGGAACAGAAATCTGTTAGAGGCTGTGTGTGGATGTCATTAGATGTGTAGATACATGCTCTTACGTCGCCAGTGTGGGCACTTACAAGCTTACCTCCTAAATTGGAGAGTCCTCTTATTGTCCCTCCTCTGATCCACGGCTCCTGGATCAGGGCGACCGCTGTGTTGTTGACCTCCAGCCACCTTCTGAGTTGAGCCGTTGCAGCAGTGCTGTGGTGGAGGTTGCACTGGACGAGCCTAGCACTATTGGCGGGGGGGGGCGAGGTCAAGCTGGACGCCATCTCGACTGATCTCCTCCTCCCCCTCCAACATCAGGCCCCCGATGGACAGTAGCGCCTCCTCTTCCGCGTCCTCCATCGTCACGCCCGGTGCAGGCATCGCCGCCGGTGGTCCCCCGCTCGGCCCTGGCACAGGTTCCACGTCGCACGCGCCGCCCAAGGACTGCATAGGATGGTCGAACTGTGGTAACACAGTTACAAACTTTCCCCTGCAGTCCCTGAACTTCACGTACGCCGTGCCGACTAGATAGCACAGCCGCCTTTGGTGCTTGAGGTTCTCAGGTATGATATCCTCTGGGATGCTAAACTCCACAAATGTGGAGTCATTTCGCTCCTGCACGTGGACGGCATGTACGAGCCAGCGGTGCACCTGTGCCCAGGGGTTCTGTGCGTGTAAGCACCTACCCAGTCTTAAGGCATCCGCCTCAATCCTGGGTATGAGCACCCCGCATCGAACCCTTTTCGGAACCTCGCGAGGCCGCATAATGACCAGCTCCAGTCCTTGACTCTGCTGGTACTGATCCAGAGTCGTTCGGGTCCAGTTGTTGGTGTACAGGTCCATACACTTCATCCGCAGCGCTCCGTCCGCGAGTGTAGGTCTGGCTGTGTAGGTTGGGATGTTCGGAGAGGAGCCCTCGTCAATGTGCTCAATTATTTTGAGCGCCACGAATTCCCTGAGCTCTTTTGCGGCCTCCTCCGTCAAGTTTCCACCTTTCGTGGTGACCGCCAGGTGATGCTCCTCATCCCTCTCCGCAGTGACCGCTGCGGCATAGGATGCCGGTCGGGAACCGCGGGATTGGTCCAGCTTTGGCCTTTTCGGGTCCGTTTTCGGAGACGGTGTCTCCTCCGGTCTTGCCCTTTTGGCTTTGGCCTTTCCTTTCCCAGCGTTCCCCCGGAATTTCCCGCCGCTGTGTCCGGTGCTGCGCTCGCTGCTGGGTCCTGGCCTCACTTCTTGGTGCCCTCCTCTTTCCGCACCTTTCGGTTTAGCCAGCTGCTGTGGTGGTGCCGCCGCAGACGTCATCGCCGTCGACGTAGACCTTGCCGCTGGCACAGTCGTGGTCTTCGGTGTTGATGCCGTCGCTGGCGTAGACTCCGCCGGTGGCGTTGTCGACACAGTCGTTTGAGGGGCAGCTGTCCGAAGCTGCTGCCTACGCTGGAGCCGCTTCATCTTCAGCTTCGCCTGCTTCCTCTTCTGTCTGCTGGACTTAGCAGCTCCACTGGCCTGCGGTTGGCTTTCACCCGTTGCCGGGTTTCCGCTTACCGGCCGACCAGTTTTGCCGACTAGAGTCCAGCCCAGAGCGGTGGTGGGTCTCTGCATCGCTGAAGATGGACCTGTGGGTGAAACAGAGATGGCGTTAGCTTTCCCTTGTTCCGCTTGAGGGATGGCTTCTGCTTTCCCTGGCAGAAAGGAAGTTCCAGAGGCCTTCGGTTTCCCGCCGGTCTCCTTCTTTCCCTTGTTTGCCGGGATGGCATCCGCTTTCCCTGGCGTGTTTTGCGTGAGTGAGGACGCTGGGATGGCTTTCGCTTTCCCAGACGCTGTGGCCTCGGGTTTCCCCTCGGTAGTGGTACGGGTGTTCTGGATATCCATATTCCACGTAGTAAAAATAATTTCATCTGCCCGGCCTCCCACCCTCCATGGAGCCCGCACATCTGGGAGTGCCCTGCAACAGGTGCACTAGGATTACCAGACAGATATAGGAGTGGAAAAGTTGGTGATTGGGTGCGACATCAGGTGCAAGAGAATGCTCAGGTGAACAAGCCCGCACATCTCGAGCTCCGTCAGCATGACCGTCACCAAGCCCCCCCACCCCTAGCCAGCGGCCCTCTGACGGGACGCGGAGCCGTTCCCCCTTACTTGGCTCTAGTAAGAGGATACCGTTTAGGTTGAAATCCGGACCGAAGGGGTGTGTTGCATTGCGGAGGTAACTACCACCGACCTCCACGCTGCTCAGCCTCCCAGGACTCCTTCATCCCTCCGTACGGCGTTCGACTGCGCAGGCTCTGGCGCAGGAAGAGCTGAGTAATCCGGCATGCCGCTCTTCACTACATGCCGGAAATCGGACGCCTTCGGGCATTGAAGCCCCAACAGGGCACATCTGGGTGTGTGCACGCTGTCCCCGTCACCTCGCGTGTCAGACCTTTAGCCCACCGCTGGAAAACTAGAGTGGAGGAAATCCTCACAAAAACACTCCGTTGTCCATCGTTGGTTGCCCAGGGTGCGCCACGAGGAGGCATTCTGACCTGGCACCCCCACCAATTAACCTATGTAGATATTATTCTTTCCTAAAAATATAGGATGTAATGAAACGATACATATTCATGAATTGCTTATTTATTAATTAATTCACATTCATTCTGTGAATTAAACAACAGTCTTTAAAATAGTCTTTTTTTCTTATGTACTACAAAAACGGAACTACTTTTTTTTCTTCTCCGTGACAAAAATAAACTTCTAAATATTAAAGGATCACATTCAAAATCACATGAAAATTACATTTTCATTTAGTTATCGCTAGCATCGTGACAGTCAGGGCATATCATCACTGCATGTTCTAAAAAGAAGTGTTTTTGTGTTTAGCGCTGGTGTAACGGGCTTTATCATATTCTAACTTATCCACCTCTTCACTATCACCTCCTTGCTCAGCATTCGAATCTTCATCGAGTTTCTCAATAAATTCTTCCACCTCGTTATCATTTCCATCATTATAATTCAAAATTTCGTCTTCTTCCTCCAAAATCTATCTAATTTGCTCTTCGTTCATCTTAATATGTAGTAATAGGACCTGTAAGATGATAAATTAGTAGTAATAAACATAATGACATAACAAATTTGAAAAAATAAGGAAAACGATGAAGTAATAAATACTTACACAAATATTGGGTCCTTACCTATGAAATTGGTGTTTTTTCTCTCTCTTAGTGTTTTGTCTGTAACTATTAAGATTCAGAGTATTCCTAAAAAATAATTACCTCGTCTAAAAATAGACTATATTTTTGAGCTCTTTTGATTTGTTTTGATAATTTGTTGTAAGTTTAATTGTGTTAAAATTGGACACGGAGACAACTCTTTTTAAGTGCCTCCCGAATACATCATTTTATTTGCATTCACTTAAAAACGATAAATAATTTTTATGAAGTGTGATATACACATATTACTAAAGCTTGTCTAATGATAGATGCCAAATATAATTATCTTTGGATTTGTCGTTGTGGAGAAAACTGTAAAAAGTATGGAAAATGCAGAATTCCCCAAAATCTCCATACAAAACACCAATTTCATAGGTAAGGACCTAATAGTTGCACCTATACCCGCATCGGTCTCACAGACCGATTGTCGCCAATTATGACCACTTTTGCGTATCGCACGACCGCTCAAGTTGTATAGAGGTAAAGTTAGCACTTAATCAGACAGCTAGCAAAATACTTAAATGAACAGCGTTTCTAGTTTAAAAATAAATCACATGAAAGTGTTTCGTTGGTCTCACAGACCAATGCGCGGGTATAGGAAGGCTAGGCAGGCGCGTTTAGAAACCCCACCACCAACCAAACCATGCAGAAAAACTTCTGCCCCCATGGGGAATCGAACCCCGGATCTCCCGATCAACACCCAGTGGTGTGTACCACTAGACCAGGGAGGCGGTGATAATGATGATAACGGATGATAACAAAATTCATAATTCTGACATTGATACAAATCATAAAATAAGAAAGATAAAATAAAAAAAGAATTGTTTTATTTTATCTTTCTTATGTTTTGTTCGCTGTAAATTATTTTCTTGTCACATTTTTTATTCATGTAAAATGAGGTTATTGGACTCTTATCTAATCATACTGAAATCGAATTGAAGATTCAATATGTACTTTAGTAAAAGCGCTCACAATATTTTAATTGGCATAGATCTCGCTACATAATTTCCCTGGCATGTAATTAAAAATGGATGAATGTTAATAAAGAAATAATTATACCAACATAATAAACCTTTAGTGGTTAAAATATTAATTAAAATGTTTTTGCAATCAATTTGAATCAGATCGAAATACTGGCAATAGTTATTAATGTTTTCAGCTTCATACAGTTGTTTCGTATATTATAGTCGGGATCCCTTACAGAAATAATAAGTATTCATTATCTAATAGAAAGATTATTATTTAATTAAATAATATAAAGTTTTTGTAATGAATTTTTTAAATGTTTTGATTGGACCCCAGCAGCTGTGTAAAAGTTGGGATACTTTGGAGTGGTGAACTTTTGAGACATTATTTAACTAAAAAAACACTCAAAATAGAACGGTGATAATATAATATTATTCATGTTTCCTTGTGGCGAGTGCACAACCCGATAGATGGTCCCCAACTTTGTATGGGTACCTATCTATATATTTATCTATCTATTTACTATCAGCCTATTGTCATCCACTGCTGGACATAGGCCGCCCCCAATCATTGTATTTACAATAACGGAGCTACTTAAATCGTTTCCAGCCACACGCGCGCGCTTGTTCGTCAAAATGTATGGAAATCTTGTCGGCGCACTGTGATTCGAGTAGAACAAGCTAGCTGGACAAAAAATTTTTTTGGATTTTTAGCTCTATACTTGTTTATCTAATACAATGGACACTGTTTTAAGTATTGAACAAGATTTGTTTTGAAATGGTAGATATTAAAATCATTTTTGTATAAAAATATGTCAATCTAAAAGAAGGCACAGTTTTTAATATTTTTATTTAATTAGCATATACAAAATTACATGCTAATTACATACATATTACGTTATAATTACTTAATAATCAAATGACATAACACAAATCTCTAGCAAGTAATAATCGTAAAAAAATATATCCCTGAAAAAGTTATTATTTAATTAAATTTTAATTCACTCGTAAACGTTATCATCATCCTAGGCATCATTTTCTATTGAATAGTCATGATCACATAAGACATTTGTTGACGAGTGATAGTGAAACTGTAATGAAACGCTGGATTAGTGAATTATGGGTTTTATAATATTTAAAGAAAACAGTACAGAAAAATGGAAAGAAAATCAATGACAGAACTATTAACCAAAGACAATTACAACCAGAATATAAAAAAGATATAGAAAAGAGGACGGCTCTTGCCTGGTCCGTAACATGGTCCACCTTTTAAAGAAGCGGAACTAATTTCTTTAATGGCCTTTTAAATAGCCCTGCTACTGTGTCTACTTCAGCCACGCGCGCTATGCCATCATGGCCTGAAAAAATACGGGACACTCTGCCCTTGGGCCAAACACCTCTAGGTAATTGACCATCGACAACCAGCACTACATCTCCTTCCTTGATCTGCGGAACTTCACCACCACCTCGTCGTGGAACAAGAGTGGGGAGGTATTCTCGTACCCATCTACTCCAAAAGGAGTCTAAGAGTCTTACTGATTTTCTCCACCCGGTTCTACCGATGAGATCTCTGTCAGTAGCGATCACTGGGATGGCTCGTCCAGACGATGAGCCGATAAGAAAATGGAATGGCGTCAAAGCCTCTGGGCAATCAGGATCGGCCGGGACATGTGTCAAAGGACGACTGTTCACGAGGCTCTCTGCTTCCGCCAGTAAGGTCGCTAAAACTTCTTCAGATGGAGACCGTTCTTTTAATGTGACCTTGAGGGCGGCCTTGATCGATCTCACAAGCCTTTCCCATGCTCCTCCCATGAAGGGTGAAAGTGGGGGAGTGAACTTCCATGTAATCATCTCGTTGGTAGCGAAGTTAGTAACCGCTTCACCGTAGAGTTCTCGTAGTACTCTGTCTGCCCCTACGAAGGCAGTGCCGTTATCCGACCAAATCTCAGACGGTGTTCCTCGGCGAGCGCAGAAACGACGTAAACTCATCAGGGCGGCGTCCGCTGTGAGGCTGTGCACTACCTCCAAGTGAACAGCTCGTACGACAAGGCAAGTATACAGAGCAACATAACGCTTCTCTTTACGCCGACCGATGGTGATGCTAATGGGTCCAAAATAGTCCAGGCCAGTGAAGCTAAACGGTCGCTTGTGGTGGTTCAACCGAGCTAGTGGAAGGTCGCCCATTGGTGGATTCCAAGCTTGGGCTCGTCTCGCCTTGCAAATTCCACAGTTGCGTGCCGTAGATCGTGCGGCGCTACGAAGGTTGATGATCCAGTATCGCTGTCGTATTTCGTTTACCACAGTTTCAGTATTACCGTGGGCGGCTCGTCTATGGTGGTGATGGATGAGCAGTTTCACGATTTCGTGCTTAGGGTCGAGAACGATCGGGTGTGTCATGGCTTGATCGACTCCGAGGATACGGTCTATTCTACCACTTAATCTTATCAGGTGGTTCTCGTAGAGTTCAAGAGACAGGTTGTACAGCCTACTCTTTTTGAAGATGGGTTGTCGGTTTGTGAGGCAAGAAATCTCTTCAGCGAAGGAATCCATCTGGCATTGACGCAGGACGTGTATTTCAGCCGTACACAAATCTTCAGCGCTAAGGTCTTTCTGACCGTTCCGATCTTTTAGTAGCTTTATAAATTTGTGGGCTATAGCTGTGGATCTTAGTAATTTGAGGTATGAATTTAATCTACATGGGTCTACGACTAAGATGCCTGGTGATGTCCGTAATGAAATGAGGTGACATAAGGTCTTCTGAGGTGACTTCAACTCTAAAGTACATGCAGCGTTATCGGCCATGGAAATAGATGAAGTTGGCCAGTTCTCTTTAGAAGCATACAAGAATGAAGGACCTACTATCCAACGTGACTCTGGAGTGATTAAGACCCGTTTAGGACGAGTAGCGTCGTCGGCAACGTTCTCGAGTGTGGGAACCCAACGCCACTCGTGGGCTTCACTGAGCTCCAGGATTTCGCCAATCCTATGAGCAACAAAGGGTTTATAAGAGCGCGCGTCTCTCCACAGCCAACCGAGGACATTAAGTGAGTCACACCAAAATACTCGACGTGTGGGTTTATATTTATGAGAGTTACATATGAATGATGCAAAGCGTGCGGCGATGAGGGCTGCCTGCAGTTCTAGGCGGGGTATGGATTGTGGCTTTAATGGAGCTACCCTACTTTTGCTACCAATGAGCGAAAGTTTTACCGTCCCGTCGGGGAAGACGTACCGCCAATACGCCACAGCGCAGTAAGCCATTTCGCTCGCGTCGGAAAACAAGTGTAATTTGCGTACTGACGGATCGACCTTACTCAAGCTGTAGCACCTTGGAAGTTGAAGGTGTGAGGTGGCTATGAGGTCCTTGAACCAATCATTCCATACCTTTTGATCAGTTTGGGTAAGTTCGTCGTCCCATTTGATTCCCTATCGCCAAATGGACTGAAACATGACGCGCCCTCGTGACACAATGGGTCCTAGAATACCCAAAGGGTCATAAATACGCATCAAGTGTGAGAGAGCGTCGCGCTTCGTAAGTCGATTTGGCGGATCAGATTTTCCTAGTCCATGATTGAAGCTAATGACGTCTCGTAATGGTTGCCACTTCAGGCCAAGCACTCGAGATGCCGTTTCGGTGTTAGAACCTAACTCTATGTCCTGATGTTTCTGTGAGCGCAATGCCACAGGCAGTAGGCGCAGAGCCTGTGGATCGTTCGATATCCAGTCTCTCATTTCGAAGTTCGCTTTCCTATTGAGTGACACTATATCAAGAGCTAGTTTCGCGGCCTGGTCTACTTCTGCGAGGGAGCTGATATAGTCATCCATATAGACATCGTGAATAGTTGCGCGAGCAGCCTCGGGAAACTCGTGTTCGAAGTCGCGTGCATTTAAATTTTTAACAAAGAGAGCGGTACATGGGCTCGAGCATGCGCCAAATATCATGGAGCTCATGCGATAGTGACCCAAAGGTTCATGGGGGTAGTCGCGCCATATGAAACGTTGAGCATCCCGATCCTGCTCTCTAATGCGCACTTGGGGGAACATTTCCCTAATATCCGCTGTCAATGCTATACGGTCCTCTCGGAAACGCATGAGAATAGACAGGAGCGGCTGCAATAGGTCCGGGCCGGGCAGGAGGAGTGAATTAAGGCTTACTCCTTCGCATTTTGCAGCCGCGTCGTGCACTATTCTCAGTTTACCGGGCTTGTGTTCGTGAGTGACCCCAAAGTGAGGAAGGTACCACGTTTTACCTACCGGGGGTGAAGTGCATTTTTCCGCGTAACCTTTGTCAATAGTTGCATGTATATTTAGTCTGTACAGATCAGCGTAATTCTTGTCACCTTTCATCTTGTTTTCAAGTGATAAAAAACGAGAAAGGGCCAATTTAAAATTGTCGGGTATTTCAGAAACATCAGGCCGCCATAATAGACCGGTTTCGAACTGACCGGTTGGTAAGCGGCGTGTTGTTTTATTCAAGATCTTAAGAGCGTGAGTATCAGAGGCACCGCGATAGTCTTTTTTACATATTCCTATTGATTCCAACCTAAAGTATTCTCTTATTGCCTCGTCCATGGATGAAGTACTACCATCAGTTTCATGAATGCTGATGTGATTAATAAAATGAAGTTGTGTGGTCTTGCTAGAATAAAATCCGTACAAAACCCATCCTAAAGCTGTATACACGGCTACAGGTTCGGATGATTTACCGGCACGTGTCGAAGTGGAAATATTGAGATACCAGTAATCAACTCCAATGATCATCATAGGTTGTACGTCGTCGTAGCACAATGTCTCGGATATATCTTTAAGGTAACTATACTGACTGATATCTTGTTTATTTACAGCTCGGCGGCGACTTACTCCTAAATTATCTACAGAACGAACACCACTTAACTTATAAGACTTTGTACAATGTTCGCCTTTAATCTCTAAATCTACGTACTCTACGCTGCACTGTCGTGAAAGACCTCCTACACAATCAATTCGAACGGGTTTTGTAGGACCTACAGCACCGATTTGCTTGGATATCTCAGAGTCGATAAAGGTAGCCGTGCAACCATCATCCAGCAATGCATGAGTGTTGATGCTGCCTTTAGGACCTGTCACTGTGACCGATACGACTTTCAAAAGAGGTCTGGGCGAAGATACCGAAGGATTGCTAGACGGTGTGTTCGCGGCGGTGTGAGCTGATGTCTCGCACTTGAGATCATCCTGGAGCTGACCGTCAACGTTGAAACCATCGTCGCATTCGTTAGAATGGGGAATCTCGCTTCCTGAGTCATATTGTAAATCTGTGTGTGCTAGAATGTTTTGTTCCGTATTAGAGTTGTGTAGAAGTTTATGGTGTCTGTATGTGCAACCATTTTCACCACATAGTGTTTTGACTTTGCAAAAATTAAATCTATGGGTATTGTTCGACAGACATCTATGACAAACTTTATTATTTTTGACCCACTGCCATCTGTCACTTACTGACAATGACGCGAATTTGTCACATTTGTTTACGTTGTGAAAATTGTTGCAAAATATACATTTATCTACATTATTATTTACATGAAATCGTTTTTCAGCCACTACATTACACTGCATTGAGGTTTTATTTGGACGCCAGCTTGAAGTAGACGGCGCGTCGTAATTAAGTGCCCCGAATTTTGTTTGCAGCTCTACTTCCTTTAGGAGGAATTCGGCAAGCATCTCTAAACGACTGCGCCCGTCTACATGGTCGGCGGCGTAGCGATACCAGTGTGTGCGAATAAGTGGTGACAGCTTACCTACGAGAACGTTGAAAAGTTCGGGTGATCGTAGATAGTCAGTGTGGTCTAATAAACGAATGATTTCTATACAGTTTTTTACTTTACACGCAAAATTAGCTAGATCTTTTCCCTCGGGACTGACCCTAGGCAAGGCACGTACGGAGTTGATCTCCTGTAATACTATATTTTCGACGTGCCCATACTTCATGTCGAGAACATCAACGACTTCCATCGGATCCCGTGCGGCTATGAGTAACCTGTACACGGCCTCCCGTGCTGCTCCGAGGAGCGAGGCGTTTAGGCGAGCTAGGTTCTCAGTAGCTGTGTAAGATGAACGAGTGTCAAGAAAGGAACGTTTATATGCTAACCATTCTGTAGGTGACTTTCCATCAAATGTTGGTAGCTGTATGTTGGAACTTCTCGGCTTATTCACAAGGGCTTCTAATGCTTGAATAAGACGACTGTCATCGCTCGACGCTTTATGAGCATTGGGTGCAAACTGTTCATGAAAATTAGAACGAGCATGAGATAAGTTGTTTTCGGGTGGGTTCCGCGTAACTTGATTAGGCGTTGGTACGTTATGTAGCCATTTCACAAGACGACGTTGTGTCCCACTGTGGTCACTTGATTTCAAACTACTAATGGGGCTAGCCCGTGTGCTGTTGTTAGCTTTAATTTCTGCGAGCTTAGCCTGTAGCTCTATTTCTGCTGTTTGTCTCTTCATCTCAAAGATCCGACGAGCGTGTTCGGCTTCAGCGGCAAGCAATTGTGCTTTCACCAATGAAAATCGCCCTGTGCGTGAAGACCTCTGTGAGCGCCTTTCCTCAGAATGTGCTGGTGCAGGAGCTGCGTCTACGATTGTATCACCGCTGATGTTCGTAGGGGACGCCTGGAGCTCCTGTTGAGCTGGATTCTGCGTGAGGTCAGGTGCGGCCGACGTTTGGGGCACACTTTTGTTCGCGGACTTTGAACGAGTTTCGTAACCCATATTTCACTAAATTGAAAACGCGGAGAAGGACCAAAAAATGTTGACGAGTGATAGTGAAACTGTAATGAAACGCTGGATTAGTGAATTATGGGTTTTATAATATTTAAAGAAAACAGTACAGAAAAATGGAAAGAAAATCAATGACAGAACAATTAACCAAAGACAATTACAACCAGAATATAAAAAAGATATAGAAAAGAGGACGGCTCTTGCCTGGTCCGTAACAACATTATTATGATAACTAGAATCTACACAATTTTGTAATTTTTATTTGTATTTGCTGTGACCAGAAGTTCTAACAGAACCCCATTTACTTGTTATTTTAAATGACGAATAAGTAAGGTTATGACAGAAAGATGTCGTCAATAACATTTTTCTGTTCTAAAATTACCCGTACAGCAGTTTTATCTAAAAAGCCATAATTGAGATATCAGCACGCGTTTGAGTTACCGATAAAAAAAAATCAAAATTCAAAATCATTTATTCAGTTTAGATGCGTCTTAGCGCATGCTTATGAATGTCATAAACATTTTACAATATTACGTGAAAGAGAAAAAACTACGCCATCCGTTCACAAAAACTAACAGGAGGCCTTGTTCTGAGAAGAACGGGCAAGAAACTCAGCAAGTTACAACCCTCCCTTTACATTAGCATCATATTAAAAATGTCATAAACTACAACGTCAATGAAGTATAAAAGAAAAATAAGTTTTTAAAATAATATTCTGCAGTTTACCACATTTTCCATCACAAACATGGACACAAACATAAAAAAGCAGTATCTACATATCGATAAATAACTATCTTAACTCCTTGCCGCGCCATTGTCCCGAAGCAAATATTATTAATTGGACAATTTCTACCAATCAGACAAACATGAGTTGACCAGACACCGACAGTGGCACCTGTTCACAGGCATGACGCATGAATCAGCCATCGCTTCACTCAACCATATTTGAGGGATAAATACTATACTATCGACATAATATGTCAATGCTTCTTCATTCGTTGAACACCTAACTTCAATCCTTTTCTCACACATAACGTTCTTGTCGTCGACATTATTTAGAACAGTTGCTACATTCATCTTGCCTGACAAATGTGCTGACACCTCAGCAGCGTACAATATTTCAATGGCATCATCATCTCTGTTTTGTTTTGAGACTTGATTCAGTGAATTCTTTTATTGGTAGTCTGCCAAAGAATTGCAGAAATTTCTGAATAAGTTGAAGGTCCTGGTGCACCTGAATAAGTAAAGACATTCTAGGGTCAGCACTGTTTATACCCAATCAAAATTCTTAACCACCCATGAGGTATATTTTGTATACTTTTCTGCAATTTTTGATGACACAATAATTTAGAGCTTTTTAATTCTTCAAAAAAATCATTTTTCGATATGGTGAAAATGTGATCTGGAAAATTTTTTTGCTAAAATGTTGCAAAGAAAGTTTTTAAAATACATTATTACACGATATGAGCTCCTAAGAAAAAAATTTTACGGAGGTCAATAAAATCAAAATACACAGTATGCTTTCAAGTAAAATACAAATATTCAAATGAATACAATTAAAATATTACATTTTCTTATATACTTTCTTGTATTACTCGTCAATGGAGGATCATTGGAAAAAACAATGAATGTAATCGTTATCACTTAGGGGTCATTAATAAGACATCAAATTTCAACAAATTAGAATGTGACTTTTGTTCTTGAATCACAGTGTAGCGCTGTTGGCCAGAGCTGGTGGCCAGTGACCAGTCACTTGCACTTTATTTAAGAAAACAGTTCAAATATTCCTGTAAATATTACATATCTTCAGTGGAACACAAGCTCTTACGCGAAGCCTTAAGAAACCCAATAGCTTCCGAGGCTCTTCGGGTTTCGCGGCGTTTATGTATTGGAAAACAATTTTTTACTTTTCTTTTCATTCGCCTTACATTCTTTATATAAGTAACTATAACGTTGGAAAATTGGAAAATAAAAACCGACACGATGCGAACCAGATTCTCTTTAGATACAAATATAACACGTAAAAAACATATTAGAATATGAAATAAAAAACAATGGAAGCTTACATATTTCTGTAATGTACATACACACACTCCCGGTCGCTATTGCGACAGTTTCTACCCACCAACCCGTATTGGGCCAGTGTGGTGGTGTTACGGCCCATATTCACATAAAAAAAGAATAATAATATAGAAAACGAAATGACACACTTTAAAGCAAGTTACATAAACTATGAATTAAGTCATTTTGAGTAATATTTAAAAACGTTTCTTACATCCAATTAAAAACATGGCTTTGAAAAAGAAATGTTTTCAATTAAAATGTTGATGATTGTTAATTTTCGTGTAGTTCATTCTTAGGGTAGAAGAAAGGTAATTAAGACTGGTAATACAAGTTTTTTTCTAATTTCATTTGCTTGTTTTACTAAACACGATACCCACTCATATGTTGAGAACTAAACTTATGAACTTCCGAGACTGTTAAAATACTGTACGTTGCGTAGAAACAGTTTCATTTTTAGCCTCCGTCTTTACGAAAAGTGGCCAGTAATGACATGTCAATAGTCACACGTTTGAGCTCATTTCGCGTAATGACGTCATCCCCGTTACACCCGACTTGGGATAAAAGTGCTTAGAGCTCAAAGCCTTCAAATTTATGTAAATATAACTCATGTTCGAATTGTATATTTAATTCTGATCGTCAAAGGCTCAATTATAGCATTTTTAAGCGACATCACAAAACGGCCATCATCCTTTAAATGTTTTGAAAAGGAAGGTTAAAGAAATTTTACCTCGCAGATAAAAAGGATCAAAGAATTTTATATAATAAAAACACTCTGTCGGTTGATGTTTTCCAACATCCTTTTTAGCTATCTGTGTTGGTACGTTTATTTAATTTTTTTTAGATACCTAGGATAAAATAAATTTACGCCCGGTTCCTAAATAATATTTTGATGATTAATACAGTCCGTTACATTGGTGTTTAATACACACTCATATACTATACATAAGAAATTTTATCGGTAACTAGATCCATCCAAATTTTTGTTCATTATAAGTTAATAATCCAAATAGAACATCATAGAAGTCAAATGTCTATTATATTATATATTTTGTGTGATTAAGAATACTTTTTTAAACGACCTAAAAAGAAGAAAATTATTTGATTAGTTGTCGTATATTATTGTGATTCCTTTATTGGAAAACTAAACATAATGCAAACACTTTAATCGTCACTTAATAATTACATACTATAAATATTTTTTATTTTACGTAATTAATAATTGTCCCTCATAAATATGTAACAGGCTTAGAGTGAACTGCTATGACAAATGAAGTTAGGAAGTAAATGTGAGCTAAATGAAAAGAATATTCGCCTTTACGGCGAAATAGCGAGCAGCACTCATCACCACTTTTCCGGTCTATTAAGTGCTCTTTCAAGGAAATATCACTAAATATTTATGCTAAAATTTTCGACCTTATTTGGTTCGTATTAAGATGCACGAGTGAAGCATTATGTTTTAGTATTCTACGTTTATGATGTTCTTTCATTTTTTTTATTCGTTGTCAATATTTCAACTTGGTAGCGTAGTAGTTGAAACGCTTTGTTTTCTAAAACAGCAAATTGAGTGATGTAAAATGTGTGGGTTTACAGTTGTTTCGGAAGGTACGCTATCAGCTAACACAGTTTTTTAAATAATTACTGTTTACACCCCTGAACTATACAAATTAAGCAGCATAAAAAACAATATCATCACGCCTCTATCCCGGAAAGGGTAGGCAGACGTGATAATGTGCCACGGATGCTAGATAACGGACAAATATTAAAAAAGTAAAGACTCTGCTGTGGTGTCACGTGCGTCGGGTCGTTGCGTTCCCTAAAATATGGTTGAGTCAAGCGATGGCTGATTCATGTGTCATGCCTGTGAACAGGTGCCACTGTCGGTGTCTGGTCAAAATCATGCCTGTCTGATATGTAGAATTGGCGTAATCACTGAAGTTATCTTTGGGACTGTATGGTACGGCAAGTGGTGAAGATACCTATCCTGGTTTTGTATATACTACTTTTTCAATTTCTTTAATTAATCAACGGAATCTTTATTTTATTTTATTAATTTAATATTTTAGACTACTTGCATTTGTAATGAAAAATGTGGTAAACTGCAGAATATATAACACAGATATTTATTTATTTTTTCTTCTAAAACTTCAATGACGTTGTAGTTTATGACATTTGAGAAACTTTCTGAGTTTCTTGCCCGTTCTTCTCAGAACAAGGCCTCCTGGTAGTTTCGTGAACAGATGTCGTAGTTTATCGCTTTCACGAAAATTTGTAAAATGCTTTTGACGTTCATAAGCATGTGCAAAGACGCATCTAAATTGAATAAACGATATTGAATTTTGAATATTTTTGAAAAAGTAAATACATAATTATAAACATTCAGAAAGTTCTTGTCTTTATGCAATTTTTCTATCCACTGATCTGCATTTGGCCAGCGTGGTAGTTTTCGGCACAAACTACTTACATGGACACGGTGGCGCAGTGGTTAGTACGCTTTGGCTTTCGATCGAAATAAAGCTACCTTCGCCATGGTCAGGCCGTGGATGGGTGAACAAAACTTTGTATTGTCGAGCTCCTCCATGCTTCGGAAGGCACGTCAAGACGTTAGGAACGGTCGCAATAGCGGCCGGGACCACCAACCGCATTGGGCCAGCGTGGTGGTGTTACGACCCATACTCCTCATGTGTTTCTCCATGAGGAAGGCCTGTGCCTAACAGTGGGACGTATACAGGCTGAGGACGAAGACTTCTTTCATGCCATTATGATATTCCAGAAGACAAAATAGATATTCCAGCAATTTAAACTAAACGAGTGATTGGAATTCTAAATCATACTCATGCCAAGGTGTGAATAATATGAAAATTTCTTCTCCAGTCGCACGAAGATGTTCAACACTGTGAAGTATTTTAATCTCCGAGTTCTTGGTCTCCAATAAGCGCAGTCTTATTACACGGTGCCGTATACAATCGTGTTCATGAATAAACTATCGATATCGACTCGATTAGTCGCTGCTGTAATCGAGAACTCAGGAATTGCTGATTTTATTTAAAGCTCGATAGAGCAGACTTTTCGTTTGGAAACTATCTATTGCAGCTTTTAAAAGGAAGGTATTTTTATAATTGCTGTAATTGAAAGGTAATACAGGTTTTTCTTTGCATTCAACAACAATTAATCTTATTAATTATGTATGTAGGGGTAAAGGGACAAATTGTTCACCAGTACCTATAGTACGAGTTAGCATCGAATTGTTTCTCGACAATCGCAAACGTTTTTCTCTATACATTTACGTCAGTTCTTAGGGACATAAGATTTTAAATATTTGCTTTGCATTGTATATAAAAGTTATTCTAACGAGACTACACGCGACGTACATTATCAATTATATAGATACTTGTGTACATAAACAGGATTATTTTTAAATAAAAAAACTTTTAATAATTTGATACATTTTACTTTCATACAAAAATAAATATATTCTAAATATTCTTAGCTCTATGCGCGGGGCGTCGAGCGTCGCGCGTGTCGTCTTTTCGTATGAACAGAACATTATAAGTTTGTAAAGTCATTTTTAATTAATTGAGTTATGGTAAAACTCGAAGAATTAATGTTGTTATTTACGATGCTAACTACCAAGTCTAGCGGGGTTGTTGATTCATTAAAAATATCCCTATAGAAAGCTAATCCTAGAAAACATGCAACAAGTTAGGTCATGTATAATGCATGGGAAAGTTATACATTTAATGTTTTCAGGTAAAGATCATAATTTATTTTTCTATTCTTTTTAAAATTGATTTTTAAATTCCATTTTTCTTTTGTCATACACAGACAAATGGGTAATAGTTTATCCATAAAAACTTAAAATGTATTGTGTATGAATGTAAATAACATTATTTGCGAGTATTGAGGCATGTTAGAGACTCTTTAAAGGCACATAAAGAAAAGCAGGGATACTCTTACAATGACTCTGTTTAAAGCAAAACAGAAAAAGAAAACACTTTATAAATAAAACTAGTATATTTTACAATTCATATTTCATTCGCACTTTTCATAATTCGGTGATAATTTTAGAAATAAATTTATCATTCAATATTTATAACAGATTTAAAAATTCACAGTGTCTTATCTCTAGCTTTACATGCAGTGTCTTTGAATAAAAAAAAACAAATATATGAACCAGCAGTCTTTATGTCTCCTTTACCCCCAAAAATTTTGATCAGACTTCAAAATTAATAAATATACCTATCGACATTACGTGCATATATACATTTTTAATGAGCAAAATAATGTAAATAGTTTGGTGGAAATTTGGTAATGTTGAAAACAAAGGAAATTTTGAATAGATGGGAAATAAAAGTATACATGCAGACTTGCAAAGGAAAGACACGACACGACGACACATTTTACCACGTTTTTCTTTTTTTACTAACTTACGTTAAATGTATACATGTCCTACTGTCATTGAGCTCATTACTATGAAGATGTGATGTACTTCTAGAACGATCCACATTCGTATAAGAATTTATTGAAGTTTCAATTAAAAATGAAAGTCGACCGTAAAGCCTATATTCATAAGGCTTAAAAGGCCTCGGTATGGCACGTCTGGTTTTCACTTTTTGTACTTTGTTAATATTAAACATTTTAAAAGTCGTTGACGTTTGGTCTTCTCATTGGGGTAGTCTCCTTTGATTCTCCACAGGAATGGAGATCTCTGGCGTTCTTCCGATGGTAACAAAGGAGGACGATGACACAGATCAAGCAGAGAAGAATCAAGAAGCCCAGCATAAACAGAAGATAGATCTGAAAATAATGGATTTAGTTAGAATACTCGAAAAAATTCTAGTGGCTTTACAAATTTTTACGTCCGTCAAGGAATTTCTTGACAGCCGCCTCATACACACAAGACCAACTCATACTCTGCTGTATACATATAATATATATTACGCAAGCATTCAATTATACCCACATTGTAAATGACTACGGCTACACAAAACATTCTGCTGCAGCCGTCCCTACTTTTAAAAGTGCCAGTCTAGTGACATAATGCTGTATTTTTAACTCGACACTAACCTGTTTTGGTATCACAAAGGGTAAGTGTTTTTTAAATGCCTTATGAAACATGAAGGAAAATGGGTCACCGTCATTTAGATAATAGTAATTTTGTGGACTTTATAGGAATTAGACTAACACGGTACGCAGTACTATACACAAGTCATAGACTCTAACTAGGAATACGTTAATTTTAAGCAGTTACGGATATTTTAATGACATTATAAAGTCTATAAATTAACTTAATGCCATATGGAAAGAGAATATTTTCATGAAATCTTGAAAGTAAATAAATAAATATCTTCAGAACACACTTATTTTAAGCAAATAAATAGGTGCTGTTTGTGTAACGGATACTTCCTATAAGACGGATAAACATATTTAATATATATATAAACATATAATTATTCAGAAAATATACTTTACATAGAGAACAAATGCCTGTATTCGTCACACAAACATTTGCCCCAGATCGAACCCAGAACATCTCGAGATGGCGACGCCTTAAGCGGCGTACAGACTACTCGGCCACGGAGGTCGTCTAAACGAAGAAGAATATCATAGTAAAATGTAGTATTGTTCAAAGTCCAAAAACGGTAACAATTAGTACGGAATATACTTTTAAGTTCAGTACTTAATGGATTTTTTGACGAACTTCAAAAGAAGTAAATACAGGTGATCATCATCATATGAGAAATAGAGAAAGGGAATATTGTCCAAACTTAACAAACGGAAACAGTACTTATACTAGTCCAGTAAGGGACGAATTTTGCTCGCTCCTCTTGAACTTGAAATAAAACGAAGAAGAATATTATAATGCTAAGGGAAATTAAGGCAATATTGTCCAAAATCCAAAATCGGTAATCAATCAGTTAGTACTATATATCCAGTACTTGGATAAACATAATGAATTCTTCCTCGCACTTCTTGACCTTGAAACTGAAAGAGAAACATATTCGGGAGACACAGTAACAATTACAAAACATCCACTTGTAAAATGGTCCAAAATGAACTGGTGTCCCAGAAAACGTGAGTTGGACAAAAACCGTTTGAAATTCTTAATTACGGAATACCACCTCGAACAACAGCCTTAATTTAAATACGTCACGAAACTTGAGGCTTCTCAATTGGATACATTTATTTTGTTCTGCCGTACCTCACTTTGTGAAGGGAATCGGCTTTAATTGAAGTCTTCGTAGCCCATTGTTTCGAGCAAGTCCGAAACGCCATTATATAAAATTGGAAAGGTATTTTTATTGTACCTGCAATAAGTTGCCTAACACCCAGTTGCAGAAACGAACTTTAAAATTTAATGTCGGCATTATCCCTAATGCTCCATTAAATTTATTTAATGAAGTGTCAAAAGAACACCTTAGCGTAGTTTTTACGTTGCACAAAACGACATTAGCACCCTATCAATGCTAAAGAGACATTAGCTAGAACTATTTTGTGTTCCAATTTAAAATTTAATGAACTTTAAAGTTTTAATGTCTCAATAACAAATGTCGTCTTTAAAAAATCTTTGTGCAACTGAGTGTAAGTCTACTAGTTGATGTTGGGAATGTGCTTGGGTTGATCAAGAAGTAATCTGTAGATAAAATTAGACTGCTTTGAAGTCGCTAAAAATTAAGCATTATATCTATTTTTACTGTGGCAAGCGTTTACCTGTTTATAGGATAAGGTAACTGTTATTAATCGTATTTTATTGTAATGTATATTATATCGAACAGTCTATAAAATAATTTGGTACATTACAACAAATTCATTGCTATTGTATAACTTTATTGGTTTCAAAGTATTTTGAAACGGGGTTTTAACTTTAAAATGCTACAAGTATTGGGTCATTACCTATGAAATTGGTGTTTTTATTCTGTCTTAGCAATTTGTCCGCAACTATTAAGTTTGAGAACATTCTTATAAAATAATTGCCTCTTCTAAAAATAGACCATATATTTGAGCTTGTATTATTTAATTTGATAATTTTTTGTAAGTTTAATTGTGTTAAAATTAGACACAAAGACAATTATTTTGTACTGCCTCCCGAAAACATCATTTGATTTGCATTAACATAAAAACGATGAATAATTTTTATCAAGCGTGTTCACACACATATTGCTAAAGCTTGTCTAATGATACATGCCAAATCTTTGGAATTGTCTTTGTGAAGAAAACTCAAAAAATGTTAGTATGTAAAATGCAGACATCCCCAAAATCTCCATACAAAACACCAATGTCATAGGTAAGGACCTAATATTTTAAACGCTTTTCTCAAATCCTGAGACGTTTCTGGGACCCATACTGCTCATACTCTCAGATGGAATATTAAGTGCCTACTGATTACTTGCAAACGTTCTTCGAACAATTCGCAATGGCCAGCATGATAGATGTTCCTTCCAAAGTTCTGACTTGGCCACGACTTCTCTCACCATTACTAAAGTAGTTCTAATGTGTTAGAAACCAGCTCGTTATTATACTAAGATCTAGTTTTAGATGAGTTAGACCCAGTTACATAAGTGGTTTTTGAATGAGGATTCAAGGATATATTTTAACACAGTACACACACTACCTTTAACTTATCTTTATAATAAATACACTATGTATGAAAAAATTAACTTGAAAAGCCGCGTAGAAAAATTCCTCAGAATTTTCCCTACTTGCCAACGTTATCCGATATTAGAATGACATCATCCTTTGCAAAACAGCGATTACGCATGCGTCACTAAATCAAACACCACAGGCTTTGATTTTATCACAGATTGCTTTTAAAAATGCTTAAAGCCTTCTTTGTAAATCACTAACCCACCACCAAAGTAGTTAAAGCACCGTCCAATCAATACTCACTCCGAAATATGCAAAAAGTGTGTAATATGGCGAAGGAGACATGGTGTTTTTATTGTTACCGACGGGACACTGGCTTAGTGGCAAGGGATTGAGGCATTCTGCCAACTTTTTATTACGGGTGTCTAGTTCTGCGTCTGGAGTCGTGTAGGATTATCGCAGGAATCACTTTGATGAAATATTAGTTATTTTACTAATATTTCATCAAAGTGATTCCTAGCATATTAATGAAAAATTACACGTACATTAAAAACACCGTAAGAAAAACTTAATTTATTTAAACTAGAAAACTAGTTTTGCTTTTAAAAAAGTTAACGCCGCCAATTTCAATATTTCACGCTATATGAAAAGATTACGTAAATAAAAAAAAGAATATCAAGAGTTCACAATGCATGACGTTATTAAATTATTCGTTATTCGCAGTTTTAAAGCTATTTCGAGCAAATGCAATCAGATCGTCGTGTAATAAGCATAATTCATAGACTTCAGAAACTGGAAATTTTATTAGGTATATAATATCTCATTCATTTTATTTATTTTATATACACATTTTATTTATTTTATATACACAGGTTTATTTTATGAGCTTGCGTTTATTAAGGTAATTAAGTTTTGAAACTTATAAACAAAAAACATAAATATTTAATCAAATAAACTTTATAATATAATTATAAAGGATCAATGAAATACCGTATTTCTTGATCAAATTGATCTTACAAATTCAGTTAAAACGTTCCTATGAATTCGTAAGTAAAAGGAGATGTTCATGATAAATTTATTCATATTAAATTATCTCTGAACTATTATTATGAATAGAAGGTAATTATTACAAAATCTTAAACTGAATGTTCAATTTAATTGAATTCTCCATTTAGAATTAAGAATTAACTTTTTATAACTTCATATATTTCTTTGCAAAAGTTACTAAAAAACTATAAACTTGCCAGTCGAAATTTTTGAAAAGGTAAGTTTTTTGATCAGTAGTAACAGTTACCTCAATAGTAAAAATCTAGACCAATATCGTCAATAGAAACACCAAAATGTATGACGTCAGCTTGACAAATTGTTAAATTTGCGATGAATATTCATCAGCAGTGCCGCCCGCCGCCTTCTCTTATCTCAGCATCGTGTTGTAGTTAAATAGTCTGTGATTATTTAACTTTAGTTAAATTTGAAAATTCGACTCTTGGACAAGCTGTCATATCACGACATAATACGTTTACGTCATTGGTCCATATTTGAACCTACTGGTCAACTTGACCACGAATCAAAAAACTGACCTTAATTAGTTACGGATCGATTCAAGCAACTACAAGCAGTTAAGTAAAGACAGCAGTCTCTTTCAGCTCTTTCATTTAAATTAAGGTAACAATTTAAGATATTTTTACTTTTATTTTTAACCGACTTCAAGAAAAGGAGGAGGGTCTCAATTCGAATGTTTGTTCTTTTTTATGTTTGTTACCTCAGAACTTTGGACTGGGTGAACCGACATTGATGATTTTTTTTTAATTTAAAGGTGGTGCTTGTCGTGTGGTCCCATTATAATTTGGTCCACTTCTGTCAATGGAATCCATGAGAAAACAATTGGTATGTGCGCGACATATGAAATGAACTCAACCGATTTCGATGATTCAATTTTATTGAATCATCAATGAAATGATGTATTTCAAGGGTGTTTGATGAGAGTTTGGTTGGTTTCTGATCCCCATGATCATGAAATCCATGACAAACGGAACTCTTCAATTCCTAGGAGCAAATTAACGATACTCGGCTGATTCTTATATAGGCTATCCGGATCTTTGAGTACCGTAACGTCGGTATGGTCGGGTGCGACCTGTGGCAGAATTTCTAACTGTCGGTAATCAAATTGCAATGCGCTTACGTTCGTTACCTATAAAATTTAATAAAAAAAAATGCCTAGCCAATAAAAAATACAGTTATACCTACTTACAATCACAAACGAAAATTTCACGATTAAAATGAACAAAAAAAAATTACAAGTTTAGTTAGTTAATCTAAGAAACGAGAGTAAAAATACAGTATAAGAGAAAGACTAAACAAAAATAAACAATGAATGACGAGGAAAGTAATAAACTAAAAGAGCATACTAAGAAAATAAACAATGAATTATATCATAAACTCTGAAGATTGAAATGAATTTTCATCAAATAAACGATACTGTTAAGTTAAGAATAAGATATTCACAGCTGTCGGCTGGGCACCGACTTTATAAATTGCTAAATTTAAATATCTATTTTCCCAATTTTATTTTTATTAATTATACCAATAGCAAAGTTACTTACGTATTAACGAAGGCAAAAATCATTATTTTCTTTTGAGTGCTTTTTTTTTTTTTTGAGTCAGTTTTATATTTTGTATTAAAATCTTTATTTCAAAAAAAATATATAACACTCCCCGTAAATAAAATACTTATGACGACCTCCGTGATCGAGTGGTCTGTACGCCGGTCTCAAGGCGCCACCAGTTCGAGAGGTTCTGGGTTCGATCCCCGGTGGGGTCAAATGTTTGGGTGATGAATTCAGACGTTGTTCTCCAGTCTTGGATGTTTATATATATTCAGGATATTTATATGCATTTATCTATTAAATATATTTATCCGTCATCTAGTGTCCATAACACAAACAGCATTATTTGCTTAAAAAAGGGGCTAGTTTAAAGGAAGAAAGAAAGAAAAACTGTTTATTTGGCTCTAAAACTATAAATACATTTTTAGGACATTAAAATGGTCGCATAAAATTTGTACCAAAAAGGTCTCCGCTCAGCAAAATGTCGGGGCTAGAAGCCTCGACGCTGGGTTTATGCGGATGCCTTCGAAAATACGCAAATTACAAACAATAAAAATCATTAAAATAGACGACGGTAAAGTACAGAGTATAAAGATAAGAATATATCCAAAGTCAATTTAAACACAACAATACACTCACAGTAATGAAATTCATATAATAATAATAAATTAATTAATTATATATTATATAAAAAGGGCATAATTATAATATAGAAAAATATATGTAAATAGTTGATAAGTATGTGTCTGAAGATATTTATATTTATATATGTAGTCACGTATCATTCCTACTAACACGAATCATATTATCTTCAATGAGACGTTAACATCATAAAACATCGTCAGCAACGCGAAACGTGGTAAGGAATAAAATCATAAAAATTGCTGCAATAAATAAATTCTGTTTCAGATTCAACGCAGATTTACGGCACGAAGCGAAGGTGGTACGCGGTTTTAATTACAGCGATGTAGAGTGCTTAAATAATTAACATAACATATTATTATGCCTTTTTCTCCGAAGGGGTAGACAGAGGTGTTTACACCCACATCTCGCCAGATATGTATGCACATTGTGAGGCAAGCGATTTTCATAATCAACTACACATAAATTCAATTCACTCCGTGGTACATGCGGTAGTGCCCTGTCCGTCCCAACTAAATGGCTAAATAATTATTATCATCAAAATGGCAACAGCGTGGTGGCATTTGCTTGTGTAGGTGAGGTCTCAGAAATTTCAAATAATTATCATAGTTTTTGCGTTAGCTACACGGGCTTATTTTTATTTATATTAATGTTGAAAATGTTATCCAATTGTTTTGAATGACGAAATATATATCCGTCTTTTTTTTCAAGCAAAATACTTCTCGAAACACTGTAGCATACGTTCATTCGACTTTTCTCTTATATAAATTTATATTTAAATGTAAATTCCAAAACAAAATTTTAAAGCCGTATTATAGGGCCTCACTCTATGGCGCCACCTGGTGAGGCAAAATACGATTGACTCCATAGCGCCTACTCGTGCATTGGATTGTTCGTTGGAAGAAAGGAAAAGCTGTCATAAAATTGTGCTATTCCGCATAGAATACTGAAAAACAGCAGTAAAAAAATAATTCTACAGAGCAATATACTTTTGCATTCCACTAATCTATGGTCAAGAATTGATGATTTTTTATTGGACAATTTTAAAGAAACATTTTGCTAGTAAAGTATCATGTCATTCCTTTTTCATCCTAAAGATCTAAAAGAAAAAATTTATTTAGATTTAATTATAATCCAGCTTTACCGTTATCCGCTATATTCAAAACACAGCCCTAAGAACCCTATAGACATTAGCATTCAATCCAAACCTCGGTCAAACGCTAATAAATTTTAAATGTCTCAAGATAAAAAATTCAGGTGGGATCCATCGGTATTCCTACAAGTTTTATATCTGAGCTAAAATTGGAATATTTCTAAGAGGATATTGAGAAAATCATTTCAGATATTCTAGTCTCATGTATTACCTTGATGTAACTTAAATCATATAAGTGAAACCATATAACAAAAAACTCGACGAAGGTACACAAAAATTTATGGTGTATGAGAAAAACTAGTGATAATAATGTCATTCCAGTATAAAAAAAGGTCAGTAAACAAACAAACATTAAAATAGTATATATTTTTAAATTGTTACTGTAACTCGTAGTGAATTAGTTAATGCATAGTTGAAATTTAAGTTCAATGGCACGTTGATAAAGATATTATGTATCATTTATTGTCACTAACAAACAACCTTACCTTACCTTACTGTCTCCTATCTCAGGTGGGCTAGTAGAGATTTCTTTAGGAATAAGCCACACCCTTTGTACTTTCTATTTTATTTATGTGTTGTTTCTGTTTAATTGTTGTGTACAATAAACTATTAAATAAATAAATAAATAACCTTATGCTATAAAAACTTATGTAAAAGCACTTAAAAAAGACATAGAATGGAATAATAATAAAAAAAAGCGTAACTTTATTACTTTTCATTAAATGTTTATACCGCTTAATATGGAATCAAAACCAATATGTCTAAAGGTTACTGTTAATGATTACCTAGAAGACAAAAATGCGTGGCAATAGTTTTCATTATGTTATCCTATTGTAATGCAGGTACTATTTTTTAGGTTATACTTTAGACTATCTCCGTACATGTTTGTAATGACAAATGTGGTAAACTGCAGAATATTACTCAAATTAGATATCTATTTTTTTTTTAACTTCAATGAACTTGAAGTTACTGACTTTTTAAAAATGTTGTTATGTAAAGGGAGGGTAGAAAATTTCTGAGTTTCTTGCACGTTCTTCTCAGAATAAGGCCTCCTGGTAGTTTTGTGAACGGATGGCGTAGTTTTTCTTTTTAACGAAATATTTTAAAATGTTTATGCCATTCGTAAGCATGTGCTAAGACGCATCTAAGCTGAATAAATGCTTTTGATTTTGATTTTGAATAAGGATTCTTGATCCTTATTCATTTTCTTTCAAATATTCTTTAAGGTAGGTAGTTTTATCATATTCTAAGGCCCGTATTACGGAACTAAACTCAAGCGTAGATCTCTGCTTGAGCACTGTTAGAGAGGGATGGCGCTATTAATCCCAAACAGCGCCATCCCTTTTTAACTGCGCTCAAGCAGAGATCTACGATTGAGTTTGGTTCCGTAATACAGGCCTAAAATTGTTCTTTTAAATGCATACGCGCAATATCATTTACAACACTAGGGAATATGGTTAAATGTGAAAATAGATATTATTATAATAGTAAGCATTATATCTAGTATTCCTTTTACGTTGTAATCTGACAATGTACAGAAATCTTGAAACTATGTTTAATAATATTGAATACGCTTGTTATGTGGCGGTAACATGAGAACTATCTACGTATGATCCTTAGGCGATGAATAATCTATGTAGGGCGTAAACGGTAGATACAGGTGTCAACGATAGAATTCAGGGCTACCTGTAAAGAAGGTTACAAACGACTAAAATATTTTTTTTTTAAGAGCTTCTGTCCTTTCCACTACAGGAAAGGAGTACCATCCCACTTTTTTATTAGGGCAGTTTGGATTGGGTAGTTTGTATATTCTGCGGTTAAGTTAACAAAATTAAGTCATATTTTATTAAAATTATATTTCTATACATTTAAAACTTTAATTTACCAATTTCTACTATGATATTAGGTCCTTACCTATGAAATTGGTGTTTTGTATGGAGATCTTGGGGAATTCTGCATTTTCCATACTAAAATTTTTTCAGTATCCTTCACAAGAATCCAAAGAAAATAATATTTGGCATCTATCGTTAGACAAGCTTTAGTAATATGTGTAATATCACACTTCATAAAAATTATTTATCGTTTTTAAGTGAATGCAAGTAAAATGATGTATTCGGGAGGCACTTAAAAAGAGTTATCTCCGTGTCCAATTTTAACACAATTAAACTTACAACAAATTATCAAAACAAATCAAAAGAGGTCAAAAATATAGTCTATTTTTAGACGAGGTATTTATTTTTTAGGAATACTCTGAATCTTAATAGTTACAGACAAAATACTAAGAGAGATAAAAAAACACCAGTTTCATAGGTAAGGACCCAATATTTAGGTCCAATTGTAGGAAAATGAAATCTAGATTGTAATCTCATTTTATTATTATTGATTATCAGGCAGGTAGTTGGTGCAACTAATATATTTAGATACAGGCATTGTATCTAAATATACTTTATTAATTTTCTTTATTGTTCTCAATGTACCTGCCCAGCCTGTTTTCAAATTTGAGTGGTGTTTCAGCCGACACTATATCTTGTGGGAGTCTATTCCATTGCTTTATTTTGTAATTTTTTGACATTTTAGACATAGTACAAATGCTAAAAAAAATTCAATCTAATTTCAATGACTAGATTTAACTTTACTGCATTTAACTTTGAGCAGTAATAGACTTATAAGTCAATTACTAGCCGTGTAAATGTAATAGTAGATTATTAACCAAGGGGATAAAGCAGTGTCTTCTGTCGCGGGTGACGATTTAAATCGCGAGCGTAACGAAGGACTCAAGGTTTACTCCCAAGCGTAACGAGGGATTCAAGTTCACCCAAGACTAAGACAGCTTTATCACCGAGGAAAATACTCTACTTTTCGTACCATTTGCGAAAAAATTTACACAATAATAATATGAGATAAGCATTTATTAAAAATAATGATAATTAAAAGTAAAAGTTAACATTAAAACATTGGTCCAATTATTGATAGAGATATTTACATTTTTCTTTGGTACATTTATTGTTGATGAGTTGATTTGAGTATTTCTCTGTTCTTTTTGTGTGAGCACGTTTTTTAATCATGTGTTACATAATTTGGTTGGATATGTTTAGACATTGTAAATTAAATCTTTATTACCTACTACATTTCACATAACAAATTTAAAGGATTCCAAGGATTTCTATCACCATTTGCAAATTACCAGACATGTAACGGCACAAATTAGTGCCTTGGAAAAGTTATTTGAACATTAAACGTTATAGTTTTAATAACTGTAATATATATAATATATAATAATTTTAAGATCAACAATGAAATATTATTAGGTGTCGAGACAACCGCTCCGGACGCTGACTCTGGTACGAAAGAATTGGAGACCAAAAACAATGAAAAAAGAGACAGGTGGTTAGTTTAAAAACAGAAACAAAGAGAAAAAAGCCAGATAAGAGCGCAATAACAGCAAAAAGTCGCTTATACTGATATAGCGCCTCGTTACAATACAACTCTTATAAAGAGAGAGAGAGAGATCGACCCCTCATAACTAAGCAAATCACATCTGTGTTAGTCCGTTGTTGTGTTTATCTTTGCATAATACGCATATGCAGACCATCTCGCTTTTCCCGATGGTCATACCATTTCTAAATACATAAGTGAGGTTTGAAATTAAATATATCAATATCCAGAGATTATTTTAAAACCTGTAACCTCAATATAATACATATTTAAATATAAATTAAAAAAAAATTAATTTTCAAAATATTAGTTCGCCGAAGTGCCCGTACATTCATACGAATTCATCAATGAGATTTCCAATAAACCTTTTATCGCCTTTTAAAATGCTCCGTCACGCAACCACCTATTTGAACCTATATTTGATATAGAGATGATCGATATAACTACATATCGATATTTGAATTTTATTTGATACGTAACAGTATTTTGTCGCAATGAGAGTGCATGTTTCCCAGCACAAATGTTTCACAGGACGCATCAACATATATCTAATTTATCCAGAAGTTAAAAGTAGATATAATAATAGTTTAAGAATTTATATGCATATTATCTGTATGTATTGCGTGTAATGTAATAACCATCCACGAGGACAACTGCTACAGCTACACGGACTATGAATGAGCATGTTAACGCATTGTATCTTATTGGAATTAATAAATAAAAAAACAGTAAGTTTTTGTTTGCAAACCTTTTTATACGCATTATATAATATAACAACAACTAACATAAAATACATAACAGCAACAACCGATGTCACAACAATTTAAATACCAGTCACTTAACATGTTTGTAATGAAAAATGTGGTAAACTGCAGAATATTACTCAAATTAGATATCTATCATTTTTTTATTTTTAAACTTCATGCCGTTGTTTTTTATGACATTTTTTAAATGTTATGTAATGGGAGGATAGAAACTTGCTGAGATTCTTGCCCGTTCTTCTCAGAACAAGGCCTCCTGGTAGTTTTGTGAACGGATGGCGTAGTTTTTCTTTTTCACGAAATATTGTAAAATAGAGATTCATAAGCATGCGCTAATACGCATTTTGATCTCTTGTAGACCTACAAGTTGCTTAACCCATTGGCGGGCACCGCAAACACCGGTGTTCGCAAACATTAGATGTTTCAATTGTGTCTAGTTTTGTTCCCGTTTACTAGTTAAATAAATCATTTGCAAATGCAAATGATTATGATGATTATGATTGAAAACAAATGTTTTCAATTGAAATCTATATCGATATCAAAATCGACGTCAATTGATAGTTTCTTCCAGACCTATCAATCAACCGTGGATCGATGACGGATCGATGGTAAATGGATTAATCAACGTCGATCGATAGCTATAGATAGCTATATATTTAAAGCTACCTGACCTGTCGATCAACGTCCACGGATAGAATCGATCGATTGGTTAGTCGTACGATTCCCGTCGATTAATGAAGGCTACCTACCAGACCAGTCAATCAACATCAATTGACGTTGATCGATGCCTTCGATCGACGATCGATTGGTTAAGTATCATCCTAAATGTAAATCAAATTTAATTAATGCTCAGAAATATAGTTGAGTATACACTCGATTTGTTCGCCATTGATTTTAATACATTTTTTTTTACATTTCTTACATTTGGTAGTGAAGATTTCACTTTTTTTTATTTAACTAACTAATTAGCCTATTATAACTTGATTTAAAAACATTCACGTAAGTGTATTTAAACCATATATTATAATCCTCTAACGATAAATTCAGGATGCGACAAACACGCTTATAGGCTTGTTTGTACCTAATAACGAATTTCAATCACGTATTCCATTATCTGACATGAAATATTAACTCAAAGCGGTTCACGCACGACAGATTTTCACAATCTCTCCTAGATAAGTTTCCAACCAATAATGTTTGTAGTTCATATCACAAAAACCAATCTCGATAGCGCTATGGGTATATGTAGGACATTCACGAAGGCTCGGGGTTATCGCGGATATATTGTATAACGACCTACAAGAAACAATATCGTATTTACCGCAATTAGATTTGCTTTTTGAAAACACTTCTTAATGCCACAGTAAGAAACCTTCATTTTGGTTTTATTCTGGATGCTTTGTAATGTAGGCCTAAAGGGGTCTACTCACGTGCCTTAAATCAGCCGTTAAAACCGACCATAAAATAGGGTCCAAATCTACACACTAAAAATCGTAATAATTTGCTTACACACGGGGCAATCTAGGAGGCGATTTAGGGCGCTCCCCTTCACTGCCCCGTGGTTGCTCCGACATCACCTACACACGGGGCTATCTAAGAGGCCATTGACGGCGCTTCCCTCCACACTGCCCCGACGTTGCCCCGACATTGACTACACACGAGGCGATTTTAGGCGCTCCCTTTCACTGCCCCGTTTTTGCTCCGAGAGTAAGAGAAGAGACGTGAGTAGACCCCTTAAGGGCTATGGCCTCCTGGTAGTTTTGTAAATCCATTGCGTTGTTTTTCTCTTTTACGAAATTCAGTGAAATGTTTTTACATACGCACTTAAGGCGCAACTAAACTTATTCCGTTAAAGCGACCATAAAATCGGTTCCAAATCTACACACTAAAAATCGTAACAATTTGCTTACACACGGGGCGATCTAAGAGGTGATTTAGGGCGCTCCCCTTCACTGCCCCGTGGTTGCCCCGACATTACCTACACACGAGGCTATCTAGGAGACGACTTAGAGCGCCTCCCTCCACTGCCCCGATGCACTGTCCCTGCACTGCTTCTGCGCGATTTTTGTCTCCGGGGACTTTTTCTCTCCGGCCCGTGTTAGGCCGTCTGGTAGTTTTGATATCCATTGCGTTGTTTTTCTCTTTTGCGAAATTCTGTAAAATGTTTTTACATATGCACTTAAGGCGCATCTAAGCTTATTCCGTTGTTTTTTTTGTGTCGTATCCTCATTATCAACTGAACACATTCTTGTGAATAAGGCGTAACCTATGTTTTCGTCTAATTTTTAAGGTTTCGCCTA